>CM057826.1:29980210-32380210 GCA_030068075.1 Paguma larvata | reverse complement strand
CCACTTCAGCCACATAGGACAAAGTGAAAATATGGATGTCTATGACCCAAGAAGCAGACCCTCAGCAGAGACTGATTTTGCTGGTGCTTCGAAGTTGGACATCTTGGCCTCCAGAACTAGGAGAAATTTCTGTTGTTTATAAGCCACCCAGTGTTCTGTTATAGGAGCCCAAATGGATGAAGACACTATCCTACCCTACCCTAGAGTCTAGAGTTCTAGACTCTAGAAATATAAAGAATAATTTTCCTTCTTTTCTCACTTCCCATCAGGCTATCGTAAGTTCCCTGGACCTATCTCTCCCACTAAAAAGTGGGAAAATGCAGCTTGTTGGCAGTACGTAATAAAATAGATAATATCTGTCTTGTCTCAACGTCCCAAATTGCCTCTACAGGACAAGAGAACTTCTTCCCAGAATAAAGTTGTTTAGAACTCCCATTTATCATAAACTCATAATTAAATATGAGTCCATTTTATGGACTTCAAGAAACCATATTGAAATTTACCTTCTTCACCTGTACAGACATATTTAAAACAAATTTGTTCTTTTTTTTTTTCAAATTTGTTTTTTAAAATCAACGTATTTAATATAAGAAAAACAATCTCCATCCAAAGTTACTGTTCTGGCTTTGTCAACCTGATGGCAGCCGCTGGCCCAGTTGTTCTGTTTTCCCCTTGATTCAGATGCTCATTATTTTTAAATGTTTCGTTTATTTACTTTGAGAGACAGAGAGTGCACAAGCAAGCAGGGGAGGGGCAGAGAGAGGGGAAGAGAGAGAGAATCCCAACTAGGCCCCACGCTCAGTGGGAAAAATGATACAGGTCTTGATCTCACAACTGTAAGATCATGACCTTAGCTGAAATCAAGAGTCAGACACTGAACTAACCGACTCAGGTGCCCCAGATGCTCATTATTAATCAGTTTATCCCACTGCTTTTCATTCTATCTTAGACTACAAGGAACGGGGGTCTGTGTCACACAGTACCTATAATGGAAGCACTTTTTACAGAATGATCATTCTCTAAGTTCAAGGCCACAGAGTTGGTTAATTGGCAACAGGAAACGATTATTCCTCAGAAGAGGATCTTCTAATTTATTTCTCAATTATTTTCATGCAAATAAACAGACTCTCAAATATGAATTATGAAAAGCCTGATTTTTCAGTCAGTTTAATTCACTCACTGGGTTCACTACAGCCTAGTAACTTCTAATCTGGAAAGAATCTGATTCTCTTCCTTTATTTGTGAAGACTGAAGACACTCGCTCATAACGACAGACTTGAACCAGTACATTTTGTGTGTGTGCATGCGTCGGCGTGGACATTCATAATTGAGAATACAGACTCTGCTAAGGACTCCGGGGATCCCCTGGCTCAACCCTCTTTGATCCCCATCATAACCTGACAAAACTGGGATAACATGGCTGAGGCTTCCCTGGTTCTGTTCCTTCTTCCAGTCCATTAGCCCACAACTACAGAATGGATTCATGGCCTTCCTACCTTTCCTCTGCTTCCCACTTGGCTCTTTCTCTCTCTTTTCTCTCAACTAGGCCCACTGTGTTCAGGCTACACACCTTTCCATTGGCTACCACCTTCCAGAGACCTCATTCACACAGTGCATCTGAGCTTTTCACAGAGGTTTTTCAGATGACAGTGTCCCCACTGCCAATTCTCTCAAAAATGCAAAAGTATAAATAAATTTAATTTATTTGCATCTGAATGCTGCAGATCAAGCCTCAAAAAGGTAGTTTCAATCAGAACGAGAGGAGAGAAAACTAATTTTTGAGCCAGAATGTGAGCTCCCATTCACCATTACATCCTCGGCCTCTAAAGGAGTACTCAAATACATACGCGAGTCTCAATAAACAAATGAAGACAAATGTAAGTTCCCAACAAATACACACATAGATTACCGCGGAGCTCCGAGGACCAGTCATCAGCTGATAGAAGATCGTAAAGCAAGTGCATTAGAAGTCAGAAGATCTGGAACCTAGCACTGGCTCTGACAAAAATAAATTACGTGACTATGAGCAAATTTTTTCCTTGGTAAAAATCAATGGATTACCACGAAATTATTTTTAATTTCTATTTTAAAAATTCTAAGATTTATAAAATACACGAACCACAGCTAAAGGTTGCAAGGTGTCTAAAGAGGTATGTGGTCAAGCCCGTCACCTCTCACCTTTTTTTTTTTTAATATTTCCAGAAAGATGACCGACTATCCCATTTGGAAAATTTCCAGGAAAATATCTGAATTTCCTATTGTCATTTACACTGAGATTTTAGTTTAAAAAAATCATTCTCAGATTTAACCTAAAATCCATTCCTATGTTTATACTGCTGTTAATCAATTTAGGGCTTAACTATCCAATTATAAAATTCCACAATCCTCATAATCTTGGAATGTAATTTTATTTCCAATGCAAGTATTAAAAGATATGGCCAATAAGGCATAAAAACATTTCCCCTGAAGTCGTATCATTGACTGAATCGTTAAGCTTGTCTACTGAGCTTCTCTGTAAATATACATTTGTAGCAGGACTTGATTAGTTTTCTACCAAGAAATACATGTTTATTAAATTATATCTCATGCACCAGGGCTCCTTATTTATCTTAGTAATTTTTAATGGAAAAGTAAATGAAACATTATTATATAAATGCTCAGAGAGATGACAGTAATTTTATTCTAAATTAAATAAAGAAAAGGTTAAATAAATACTATAATCTTTCAGGAATTACAGTATAAGCCTTATATTCATAAATCTCCCACTTACTTTTTATAACTTATTCTTAAAATATTTATCAGTGTAATATTGAAACTAAGTCCTCGTTAATTATTTTCTGGCAATTTTCTGGTTTTTCAAAAGTTTAAGTTAGATGATGTGCCAATTCTCATTCAGATCTTAAATATTACATTTTTTAACACATTCTAGTTTCCCAGTTTGTAATGCATTTTTATCCATTAGGAAATGCTGACATTTCAACCTTTTATCATAATCTCTGGATTTCAGGGTCTCCATATATATATTCTCAGACATACACACACATACACATTTTGTTGTCAAATATCTAAAACAAAGTACTCAGTCTCATAACCATAATAAACCAGAAAGCGAGGAAGAAACCTGCGTTCAGTAATAAGGAATGGCGAATATCTGGATAATCTCATTATCTGTTTCAAAATACATCTCTTCCTTAATAAAGAAACAGTAAATTCATATTATGACAAAGTGGTTAACTCTAGATCTAAATTAAGAAAATCATTAAAATCTAAAGTCTGCCCCCCCCAACCTTGCATCTTTTTTGGGTGCAATATTAAAAAAAAGTCCCAAACAAGTACTATTGAATTTAATTTAGCTTCATTTTTAATAAGAAGTGACTTCATAATTCCCATAGCCATGCTGAAAAATAAAACCTATCTTTGACTCCGAGAGTCTGAGTTGAGAACCATCAAAATAACTCTAAGGGCGGAAACACAGCCATGACCTGTTACAGACTGACAAGAGAAAACCAATAATTCGAATAAGCCCTAATTCCAGTGACCCGCCCTTCACTGATGTGGGCTGCTCTTATAAATCATCTGTGTCACTTTGTTTTTCTTTTCGGCAAAGAAGGAAAATGTCCGCCCCAGGAATGGAAGCAGGTCCTAGATATGAAATTCTCAAGGGAGCTCCCATTCCTCAGCCGCAAAGCATGACTAACAGTGGGCAGCTCAGCTGCTGCGTACCTTAGGGTACATTCAGGAATGTGGGAGCTTTTTTATGCCTCTCAAATGATACTGAATAAGGTCCTAGAAGGCCATCTGAAGAAAACGCAGTGGAACTCTAACTCTGCCAGTTGGTCTTCACTGATTAATAATGAAAGACAACTATTTCCTTAATGATAGGCACTCAAATGAGGCTAGTAATATAGTCTTCATTATTAAATGTTCAGTTTCTTTCAGATTCCCTATTAGTCCATCAACTATTAAGAAACGCTTTGTATTGCTTTTGGGTTGATCAATGGTATACGCAGATTTAACACCTTGCAGATAAAAATGTAAGTTTAACATGAAAAAAAATTACTGCAATCAGTTACAAGACTATTCCAACGGAAGGTGAACCCTTTGCCTAGTAATAAGCACTTCCGAAGGCAAATATTTGCATAATTAAAGACCCAGTCCAAGCTTCCTGGAAATGAAACTAACTTTAAGAGCCTACTATGGGTCCACATTATGATAAGCAAGGTACACGTGAACTTCATTGAAAACGCAGACCAAACCATCCTGCAGGTTGAGGAAAAAGTAATGGGCCTATATGGCTAGGCTAGTAAATGCTAGAGCCAGGATTTGAAATTTTAAGTATCTTACCTATGAAGCAAATTCAAGTAACCTGCTTGCATGATGACTTAATCTGCTTGGGGTGTCATAACAAAATACCACAGGCTCGGTGGCTTAAACAACAGAAAGTTATTTCTCACAGTTTTGAAGGCGGGAAGCCCAACATTAAGATGCCAGCCAATTTGGTTCCTGGTGAGAGCCCTCTTTCTGCCTTGCAGGTGGAAGACACGTCAGTCTCGTTGGGTCCTCACAGAGCAGAGAGAACTCTCTGGGGTCTTATTCTCTTCTTTAAGGCCACTAGCCCTATTGGATGAGAGCCCCACACTTATGACCTCAAGTAACTTCTATCATCTCCTCACAGGCCCTGTCTCCAAGTACAGTCACACTGGGGGATAGGGTTTCAACGTAAGAATTTGGGGAGACACAAACATTCAGTCCACGTGGCTAGAAAATGACAAGAGCAGGATTTGAATAGAGGCCCCAAACACCCATGATCAGTCCACTTCTTATGCTGTCCCTCTGAAAGTGGGAGGTATAGTAGTTTAAGCTTCAAAAAGCTAGAATAAGTGGGACTTGATCAAGTCTCTAGCCTGCTAGCACCACAAAGTAACTCATTCATTTCATTGCCCTAATGTTACACTCCTTAGTCTTTCAATTTCTTCTTTACCTTGCCCACAGGCTCTTCCTAAATGAAACTGATGGAAAATTTTCACAACTATGCCGAAAATCCACCCTGTCAAGCATTTCACCCCAGGGAGCAAAGTTTAGTAAAACCCTTTGACTGAAACACAGGGTAACAACAATGGCCGTTTAGCCTTTTAAACTGAAGTATAAACAAGCAGATAATTCATTATGTTGAATGTAGTCAAAGAACGAATTTATTAGTGCCAGAAAACAGGTATTCGGTGGTGTGATTTATATAGCTTCTCTAGTTTGGCATCATTCTCTTTCAAGTTAGACATTACTCACAAGGCTGGAAACAAAAATCCTCTCCATTAAGCAGAAATTCACATTAGCTGAGTCTGAACAAATAAGAGTTATAACTTGTATTAATAAGTAGCCCTTACAAGACTTCAAGTTATCCTGAAGCCAAAGAAAACCTCAAAATACATTCTAATTACAAAATTAAAACTCCTAAATTTTTTTTAATAAATCTTGAGAGGAGAGATTAGAGAGTTCTGAATATTTATCCTTCCCTATCTTTATAAGATTACTCTAAGAATTAACAAATATTGGTTTTTATGTGCCAGAGAACTTCGAGAAAGTTGTTTTAAAATAAATATTTATCTTATCCCACAATATGAAAAATGGAGTTTCTTGGGTGGCTAAAGCATTTACAGGGGAAGGTTATGTTTCCTGGTCGTGTTCTAACTGTTGTCATTGTTGAATTCATTGCAATGATTACATGTAGTATCAATTATAGTAAGTATGCACACATTCTATCCATTAATGTAGATAATATAAATTCATATTTATATTTATATATTGGGTATATATATGGGTATATATATACTTATATATACCCATTAATGTAGATAATATAAATTCATATTTATATATACATGTCTAGGTATGCATACACATACCTACCGATGTACACGCATAGAGCCACTGGCACCTGAGAAGAACATGGGTCCCTGTTTTGAGCTTTTTATTTCTTTAAAGGCTACCCATGCCATAAAATAAAAATTAATGGTGACAAGCACACAACCACATGTGACACAATGAATGAAAGGGTCAACTCATATTTTAAAGTACTTAGTAGATGAGAGACATTGTGCTCCCCACCCCTTTCGTGGCAAAGCTTTTCCTGACAAGTTGGCATGAGCTATATACAAGGAGGGCTTCACTTCATGTGGCAACTTATGAGAAGGTTGAACACACATAAAAGTAACTTTTCAGGACAAAGAGTAGACATGGCTTCAACAGCAGAAAACAATCCATCATATTATCCATTTGCACTGAAAGCAGCTTGCCAGCGATCTCGAGCCGCTATGGAAGGAGACTGCTCTGGGAACAAGTGCAAGAATGAAATCAACTTGCAGCCTGAGTTCCAGAGACAAAAATTCTCCTTGACCAATCAATCCACATACTTGAAAGGGACTAAATCTCTAAAATGGAAACACTGCCATGGATTATTGTCTCTAAGCATAAGTATGTTCACCTTATATTCTACATCACAATGGATACTCAGTATCTAAAATAAACACGATCATCTTCTAGGGTTGATGAAATACATTTTCCTTCATTAACACACTCGATCCTAGACACATCCCTGTAGGCTGAGATTAGGTATATATTATCATTTCCATTTTTCCAACAAGGAAACCCAGGGTTATGTGGTTAATAAGTAATTTGCTTGGGTTGCCAGTACCATTTTTTTTTTAAGCTAAAGGTAGGAAATACAGGTGATAAGCTTATATTCGAGATTTTTGAAGTTACTTGGAATTCTGTAAACTACCGCATGTGAACAATATCAACAGGCCATAAAAACATAGGAAAAAAATAACAATGAATCTGCAACGATATGCCTTATCTTTGTCAAAAACAATTCCAAAACACTGCTAACAGAGGTCTGGTTATCCAGGTTAATGGATCTTACCCTGGCTTTGAACCTTAGGATTCCTCACCTATAAGACAGGGATAATAATAACACCTATTTTATAGGCTAGTTGTGGGGGACAAATTAGGTATTTGTGTGAAGCAACTGGAATATTGCTGGCACATAAAATGCTCATTAACTATTATTTTCATTATTGTCATCACATATAATATATCATAATGCACATTTCTCTTAATAGAACATGCCACAGAGGATTATTCACTTTGGGTAAGAAGTCCTGCACAGACCAAATGCATCCTTTCAACCTGTAAAAAAGTAAAATCCTATTAATTCAAATACACCCCACTTAAATCTCACTCCAGGCGGCTGCCAATTAACCACACAAATCAGTCCTCTCTCCCACCCAGGTACTTGCTCTCAGGCAGACACAGCAGGAAGCCACAAGGAAGCTGAAGGAGGGCAAGAACCTCAAGAGCCTTCTGCAAGCAAGCACAGGAAGAAGTGAGCAAATTCCCTGATAATTGCCTCTTTGCTCCCTAGGGAAAGCCAGTCACATCCCAACTAATGATCCCGCTCCTAAACAGGAAAGAATGAAAAAGAGGAGGAGAGGAAGCTTCATTAAAAGTCACCGGAAAATGAATTAATCCTCTGCCGCCCGCCTCCCAAGCAGGTGTCCCCTACAGCGTGGTACGCAGTACGGGGAGTTCTGCTGGGAACAAGATGCGTCTCCCCTTCCACCGGACCCTGGGATTTTTCCATCTTCAAAGACTGAGTTCCCTTTGATTTCATATAACAACTAGCTTATAGATAAAGGTGTCATTTGTTTGCCATCACTTTTCTGGTTTTGGAAACAATTAAAAAAATGTGAGACTTTATGACAACCTGGTTCAGTTTCACAAATGGAAATGCTTTCAAGAGCCAGGAAAGGAACACAAATGGGTGAAGTGGGCCCAGCAGAAACTGTGGTTTCGTTCGTGGGATTTATGCCACTCAAAAATATACACTTAATGATTGTCCAATCTTTCAAGAGAAACTGGACCTTTCTTTCAAAATGTTAGCAATGAGTTTAAAAAATATTTCAACTTTATTCCCAAGTCCAGAGAAAACTCCCCTGTAGATTTTCGGTTGGGACCTCCGACCTAGTGCGGCTTTCAAAACAATAACAACAAAAAGAATCACTGGAACCTTTAAAAATATGCAAGCCTCCTTCTCCATCAGCAATTCTGACTTAATTGGTCAAGGGTAAGCATTCAGGTGATTGTAGTGGACAGCCAGTGTAGAAAACCCCTCCTCTGGTCTAACCTATGGATTCTACAGATGGGGAAACAATGGCCCAACGATGAACACAACCTGCAGCGAGCGAGAGAGCAAGAACACGAGCTCTCATTCCAGTATGCTGCTAGCAAAGCTCTACACAAATGCTACTGTTTTTGCCCATGAAAGGGAGTTTGGGCTTCAATATATGTAGTCTATAAAACATTTCAAATGTTATCCCGGCACAAGTGTCTGTTTTTGATGCTAGAGTTCTTTTTTTTCCTAAATCCCAGTGACTCTCAGGCCACATTTACTTGGACTATGAACTTCATGAAAGCAGAGGGCTTATCAATCCCTCCCTCACCTGTGAGGTTAGGTCAGCGCCCCCATACATACTGAGTCAATGAATGATGTGGTTAGGATTTTCAAAATTCTCTTCCCATGCAAACTGGGAACCAAGTTCCATGAGAGCTCGAAAATTCATCCCATACACAGAAGTGTCAATAAGTAGGTGTGATTCCAGGGAAACAAGCTGCCAAATCTTGGCTTTAATCTAATGGGGAGATCACTTGGCTCACTCGATAAAGTGCTGTGAACAGTAAGTGGAAGAACAGCAAGCTGTTCACAGGAACCTGTATCACTGGATTTGGAGCTTCCTTTCCCCGGGACAGCACAAAAGGAACAGAAAACTCCCCTTATGTCACCCTCACCACCACTGACTTGGCGTGTTTACTTTCCCTGGAGCTGAACTCTTGCCAATACCAATAGCCATAGCTTAACTATCCCGTCGGGTTCCCTGCCTGCCTGTGACAGAGAACTGTGGCATGCCCTCGTCTGTCTGCACGTGAACACACTACATCCTCGTAAATGGAATATAGCCTTGCGTTAGACTTACATCGCAGATTTGGTGATGAATACCATGCTTCCTTTCATCTTATGAAAATGCTGGCAAAATCCTACTCATTGTGCAAGAGTAAGACAAGTCATTGCCCATTCAGTTTATTATTGAAAATACACCTCCACCCTACATGTCAGTTAGCATGAAGCAAGTGTCTCTCTCCTTCACGTTGAGCTGTCTTTCTAAAATAACAAATCTGATCATGTCACTTATCTACAGAAGATATTCTGGTGCAGCTACCTACTGTGCCCCAGAAAAAGTCCAAGATCGCAGACACAGCTTATGAACTGTATCTCCTTTTCTAGCCTCATTTCCTTTCAGCTCCCTCAAACATCGTCTGGTTCAGCCACTTCAAACCTTATCGCTCCCTGACACACCACCTTCTTTTACATTTCCATGCTTCTGGGTTGTCTCTTTAAAGAACACCCTTTCCCCTTCTCTCAGCCTAATGGCTTCTTCTAGAACATTCAAGAATCACCTCAAATGGCACATTTTCTGGGAAGCCCTCCATGACTCCTCTAGGAGTAATGAGTCCCTTATCCCCCATCTTTGCCACCTCCCATTGGGCTCACTGTGAGTGCGGCGGTGTGATGCCTCTCGGCTGTATGCCTCAAAGCCCAGGTCTGCGCTTTATCACAGCCCTGGTGCCTGACTCACACAGACACTCGTCTGGAACATGGGTTTGCTGAGTTCACACTGAGGCTGCTGCCCCATCTGTGTGGGTAAAGCAGACAAAGGTGGGTTTCCTGGGCAGTTCTGCCTTCTACGGCAACTATGGCTTCTACCCACAGTGAGCCTTGTTGGTATTTGTGGCTATTTTACTTTGGCTTTGATTATGAATCTTGTAAATTGTTTGGCCCCATTTTGAGTCTCTCTTGTGAGAGAAAAAAAAAATTGCAACATCTCACTTATATGTGCAAACTGAAAAAGTCCAACCCACAGAAACAGAGAGTAAATTGGTCGTGACCAGGGGCTGGAAGGTGGGTGAAATGGGGAGATACTTGTTAAAGGGTATAAAATTTCCATTATAAGATGAGTATGTCCTAGAGACCTAACGTACAGCATGATGACTATAGTTAACAACACTGTATTATATACTTGAAATTTGCCAATAGAGTAGATCATAAATGTGTGTGTGTATCTATCTATCTATCTATCTATCTATCTATCTATCTATCTATCTATCTATCTATCTATCTATATATCCCAGGTCATCTCAGTGCATACCTTAAGCTTATACAATGTTGTTTGTCAGTTACATCTCAGTAAAAACCTTAAAATACATTAAAACAAACAAATAAACAAGAATTTGCTCCCTTCTCTGAATCACACAGAGCTCAAGTCACTCTCCTTATTCAGCATTGTGTATGACATATGAGCAAATGTTCAACTGAAGTACATTTTTCAACTCAGAAGACAGATACCATAGGCAGTCTCTATTGTCTATTGATATTTATCCAAGTCTCTTTTGCTGTGATTTAAATCAGGAAACATCAAGAACATTTTTACAAAACTCACCACAGATTGGAGGAAACAGAAAAGTACACTCGTGCCAAATTTATAAATTAAAAAAAAATTTTTTAATCACATGGATTGCCGGACTACCAAGTCTCTTCTCTAGCAGAACACACTCACACTGTTCTTTTCGTACATAAGTTGGCTATGTGTGTTCTCAGAGTGGGATATTTTCTAGTGACATCACTACCAATACTTTCAAGTTTGATGGTAACACGATTCCACCAATGAATCTGACTCACGACTGATTCATTTTTCTCTTTCCTGGGCTTTAAAAGATACCACAGTTTCGTCCTATGTGCCTCAGCAATAATGTTGCCTTTAGAGACTTCTCTCATCGGACAGAGCTTCCTTTAGCCTGAAAGCACCCAACGGACTTTATCAAATACAGAATAAATCCATTGATTACTAATTAGCGAATGCCCACTGTGGGTCTGCCGCTTAGCACATTACTAAGTACTGTGGAGGATACGCAAAAAAGTCAACAACAAAAAATCTTCCCTTTGGTGAAGTTGATAAATCGTACGAGACTTTACTCATCGAGTCCCTCACCTTAATTTTCTCAGCAAGAACATATGAAGAGCACATCACGTGCAAGGTACTGCAGGGAGGCTACTGCAGGGAGGCTACTGCAGGGAGGCTACTGCAGGGAGGCTACTGGGGAGTCTCCAGACATAGATCCTGGAAGCGGGCCACAGAAGGTGAGCCAAAGCCCACGACGAACTCACGTGTGAGTCTAAGTAAATGTGCCAATGAAATGAGGAAAGAATAAAGGAGTTTGTAGCTGGAAAGACGGCAGGCAGGGGCAGAGAAAGGATCAGGGCTGACGCTATGGAG
Organism: Paguma larvata; assembly: GCA_030068075.1. Lineage (NCBI taxonomy): Eukaryota > Metazoa > Chordata > Mammalia > Carnivora > Viverridae > Paguma > Paguma larvata. The sequence continues at coordinate 32,368,829 of CM057826.1, read as the reverse complement.
CTGTGTTTCGTGGCGTTTGAGCTCAGCTTCAGAGCAGCAGAATGAGACACAGAGGGGCCATGGTGGAGGGACCAACATGCACTAAAGTTGTCGGGCAGACACACACGAGAGATTTTGAGGGCAAAGGAGCAGTTCAGTTTGAAGCTCCACAGAAAATACAGATGGATAGGCAGGCTGGGGTAAGATCGCAGGGCTGTGACCACCAGGCTAAGGAATCTGAAAGTCAATCCAGAAGCTAGAGGATGATTTTTGAGAAAGTGAGCGGTCAGAACAGCATTTCAGATGCTTTGGCAGCGGTGAGAGAGAATGAAAGGAGGATGAAACAGGACTGCTGTGACTGTTTCTTTTGCTCCAATCCAGGTGTGTGAGCTGAAAACAGCAGGGAACCTTCTGGTTAATGTTTACAGCTACTGCCAAAATGAAATCTATCAACTGCTGTGGTGTCCTGTTTCACAAAGCTTTGGCTTCAAACACTTGTCAATGGCACTGAGCGCTATGCGTGCTGTGTGTGCACAGCGCTACTTTAAGTGTTATAAGACGATGCCAAAAAACGCATATAAAATATCCCAAAGAAGACCAAACTTGTAGTATAATGTCCGTATTCCACATAGCCCCTGACATACATTAAGCACTCTACACATAACACTTTGGATTGAATTCAATCTTGTTGTTGAATCCAGATAAGACAGTACTATAACTTCCCTTGGTGTGATGGTTAATTTTATGTGTTAACCTTAATGGGCCACAGTGCCCAGAAAGAAGCATCCCCCACTTTTCAAAAGTTCACATTAAACTGCTTCACTTTTATGAAAGACCTACATTAGTACTTGTTCTCGCCAATGGAAAGAAGTCCAAAGAGGATTTTTGCCCTTATGAAAACGGAAAAAGTGAAAATAGCATTCGGCAAGCCATTATAGAAGCAGCACACACACCAAACAGTAAGAGGGGTACCGCCCAGCTCCTTCACTGGGAACTACACTCAGCATCGCGTCACTAAGCCGCCACAGCTTTGAACTGTCTGTGAACATCGGTGCTTTATCTTGATTTACTTCGTGCATCTAATAGCAAGATATGTCCTCAAGTATCACAAAAGCCTAAGAGAGGTTATTTTTGGGGTCTATGAACAGTCAAAAAGTTTTCCATCTAAATTAACGGTAACTGCTTCTTTGCTTTATACCATGTTAGTTTACAAAAGTGTCCAGAGGAATGTTCTACTTTCAGATATTGGGGGAAACCTGTGTGTGGTCATAAGTAATTCTGTTTCTGTGAGGTGTTTTTGAATGAGATGAACATTTAAATCAGCAGACTCTGAGTGAAGCAGACTACTCTCCATAACGTGGTGGGCCTTATCTCATCAGTTGATGGCCTGAGTAGAAGAAAAGACTGACCTTCTCTGAGCAAGAGGGAATTTTACAACAGACAGCTTTGAGACCTGAACTGCAGCATTAGTTCTTTTCTGGGTCTCCAGACTTCCAGCCTGCCCTTCAAATTTTGGACTTGCTAGCTTCCATAATTTGTGTGAGCTAAGTCTTTAAATCTCTTTTGATACACACACTCAAACACACACACATCCAATTGGTTCTGTTTCTCTGGAGAACTCTGACCAATATACTAGTAAAACATGCTAATATTTTCACCACGTGCTCCATGTCTCCCTGAATCTTTTTATGATGGTCTTCTCTAGAAAATGTCCCTGATCTATATAGTGGCCTTCTATTTAACATGGAAAGAACAGAGAGAAGTTTCCTTAACTGAAACACCTGGCAGTGATGATCCTTGTCACTGAATTCTAAGCAAAACCTTAACAAACTCTCATATGTGATTTCAATGAACAGAATTTTGCCACTATTCCAAGATGAGTGGATTGTAATACAGCCACCAAGTCCGAGGATCTGGGCTGAGGGCCGACCATGCCCCATATAGGGACCTGAGCCACACACTCAGACTGCTGCAGCCTGTCTGATACCATCCCATGACAAGTGACTCAAGTGTTGTCCCTCCAAAGAGACTGTGGTCACCGTGGTTCTAATTCCAGTTTCCATTAGTCAAGTCCTGAAGCATCTCGCCCCCAGGTAATGCATCCTGAATTATACCATCTTCCTCATAACAATCTCTACTTCTTTGCCTTGGCCATCTCATAGCAGAGAGAATAAGAAGAAGGCAAAGCTTATGACTTCAATTTGTAAAGAAGACAATGTGTGGCTTCTGTCTCTTTATTTTTTATTTAAAAATTTTTTTTTATTTTAGAGAGAGAGAGCAGGCACACACATGCACATAAGTGGGGGTGAGGAAGAGGAAGAGAGAAAGAGAATTCCAAACAGGTTCCAAACTGTCAGTGCCGAGCCGACACAGGTCTTGATCCCACAACACTGGGATCATGACCTGAGCCGAAATCAAGAGTCAGAAGCTCAACTGAGCTGCCCAGGCACCCCTGTTTTATTTTAAAGGTGCAATTCTTTGCTTTTTCTTTTTGTGTCTTCGACTTGATTTCACACTACTAGTATCTTTTGCCATCGTGGGCTTAATAACAATGACATTGGCATTGTATCCCCTTTTTCAAAAAAGCACTGGAATTGCCCGAGGACCCCCGAGATGTGGATGTAATTGGTGTGGGACGCAGCATCCTGTTCTCGTCACTGACTTCTGTTCTTCCACCACCTTTACTCAGCTTCTCTGACTACACCCTTCACACAGACCTCTACTCCCTCCCGCTCCTATCTACTTTTTGCTTAACCAGCTTTGGCTTTGACTCTGACTCCTGGTTTGTCATTTCCAGGGCTCCCATGCTGCTGTCATCTTTCCATCATACCTCTCTGGACAAAGCCCTAGGTCTATGTGATCCCACTTTCTCTGTACCTGGTGAACTGAGGAACACTGCCAGAAAGGGTCACATATTTTGTAGGACTTTTAACAGTGGTACTACCATGAAGTTGTGATCATTAACCACAGACCGGCTTCAAGTAATGACTAGCAATCCTACTAAGTTTTACTAATTTATTCCCTTTTATGTTCCAGCTTTCTCTCTCCTCTTCAAACACCTGAAATTATCTCCTTTTTTTTTCCATATGCCATCTCCTTCCTGACTCACACTTGACTACTTCCACAGCAGATAAAGGCCATGGAACAGAAACGTCTCTAACTTTCAGCTACCGCACCTCAGCATCTGCACACATTCCTCCTCCTTCTCTCCCTAGACAGAAGGCTGGAACCCTTTCTCCTCTCCAATTACTCCCATGTACTCTGGATATAACCACTCTTATCTTCTCGGGACCCCTACGTGATTAATTATCCACCCAACTGGTCTTCCCTAACAACGTTTAAACATACTCAAATCTCCCACCTTTATAAACCCCCCTGCTTAACTGTTTCTTCTCCAGCTAAAGCTCTGTCCTTTTGATTCCCTGGACAGTCAAATGTCTTGAGTTACCTGTATCCATTGCCTCCTTCCCTTCCCACCCACTCACATGACGCTTCATTCTGGCCTCTGCCTCCATCACTGCACCAGTGTAGCTCTCCTTAAAGTTCTGTAAGACATCCACGTCACTAATCTAAAGGACATCTGCAGGAGTTTCACTTTTCCCTTTATCAGCATTTAAACTGTTCACTGTCTTTGGCCTCTGAGAGCCAGGAAATCTCCTTAAAATGCAGACCTGACTGTGTCACCCCCCACTTGCTTCAAAACCTTCTATGGTTTTTCCTGTTGCTCTTACGATAAATAAAGACTGTAATGCAGTCTGCAACACCATGTAAGACATAGTCCCTTCTTTGGCCCCTTCTTATATCATACTCCTTCCCTGCTCTGAACTCTGGTCACACTGACTGTTTTCAGTTCTCAAAAGTACCAGGTATCTTCCTGACTCCTGTTCCCTCTGCCCAGATTGCTCTTCTGTCTTTGTCCCACTTCTATTCCTTTAGATTTTAAATGTCTTCTTTGGAAAGCCTTCCTCAACCACCAAGCCCCAAACAGATCAAGTCCTCTTATACTTTTATTTCATATTACTTACACTGGATTTTTTTAATGTTTATTTATTTATTGAGAGAGAGAGAGAAAGAGAGAGAGTGTGCGCAAGTGAGGAAGGGGGAGGGAGAGAGAATCCCAAGCAGGCTCCACACTCAGCACGGAGCCTGAGACAGGGCTTGATCCCATGACCATGAGATCATGACTTGAGCCAAAATCAAGAGTTTTGGACACTTAATCAACTGAGCCACCCAGGTGCTCCACACCAGTTTTTAATTTTTTAATTATACTTGGTTAATGTCTTTCTCCATCCTAGACCATGAACTCCAGTAGAAAAGAAACTATTTGCGGGTTGCTTATCATAGTGTTCTAGCACCTAGTCCACTGTTCTGGGCGCAGTGTAGATTAAATTAATGAGTGTGTGAGTAGGTGAGCATATGAATGAATGTGGTAATACTGGATTTTTACACTCAGGTATTCACTATTCCTCTTTATCTCCCCCCTGCAGCACAAATGCATGAATCAAGGTCAAGCATATACTATCAAGTCCAGTTCAATATAAAAAGTGGTTTTGAGAACTCAGGGTGCAAGCTGCATGGAGGAAAAAACATTGAATGGGAAGGACTCGGAGAGTCTGATCTGTGTGCTCCAGCTTAGGCAAGGAAAACCAGCATCACTACCTTACTTTCATTCTGATTACCAAACAAGAACTAGCCATATCTACTTCATGATAAATTCCTTAACTCGCTTAAATCGCTTTGTAAATATATAAGAAAAAAATCACTTTCACATAATTTTTAAAGGCAAATCAAGTGGGATCTTCTGTATAGACTTATAAAACTTCAAATTCAGGGGGTACCTAAATTTGGTCAAGTGTCTGACTTTGGTTCAGGTCATGATCTTGCATGAGTTTGAGCCCCACATTGGGTTTGCTACTGTGAGCACAGAACTTGCTTTGGATTCCTCTGTCCTCCTCTCTCTGTCCCTCCCCTGCTCATGCTCTCTCTCTCTCTCAAAAATAAACAAACATTTAAAAAAAAACTCCAAAAAAGTTACAAGCAGAGAGGGAGGGAGGCAAACCATAAGAGACTCTCCAATACAGACAGCAAACTGAGGGTCGACGGTAGGTGAGGGAGAGGGGAAAGTGGATGATGGGCATTGAGGGAGGCACTTGTTGGGATGACCATTGGGTGTGTATGGAAGCCAATTTAACTATAAATTATATATTTTTAAAAACCTTGAAATTCAGTACCTATGCATTTACTAAAACCAACACTAATGCATCTCCTTCAAGCTTTCAGAATCCATCTTTAAATAAGTTTATAGTACTATATCCCAAAGTCTTACACAAATTCTTGGTCTCAAGCTAAAAGATATTAATCAAAGTCCAAGTCATTTATTAAACTGCAAGTGGCCATAAAGCAGAGTTAATGCAATTCGTCAGGCAGAGCAAATCAAGAAATGGCTTGACCTATGAGCTTTTAGGACCCTCTTTGAAAAGCTGGGTAAAATCACCAGGGAAGAAGTTAAAATTCAACTTTGCTTTATGTCCCTCTTTAAATCACGTAAAGTGCAAGCATGCTCCTGACAACTTAAGATTATGAGTGATAACTTATCCAACCGAACACTTCCTGAGTTTTCCTATGAGGATTTCTTGAAAGTTCAAAATGCTATCTTCGGCACTGTGGTTATTATTAATATCCTTCCTCTTTTAAATCATGGATTTTTAAAGCAGTTGTCATTTCAATTACAAAATCCCAAATCCCAGAGAAATCATAACTATTATGTTAATTGGGTATTAATATTTTACTAGTTATATGCAGTACATGGTTTTTTTTGTGGAAAACTCCTAGCTGTGTCAGTATTTCAAAATTTAAGATTTAATGAAATTAAGACAATTTCCTTTTAAAAAAATAATCAAGACCTTGTTAGGCTGCCTTAGTTATCTATTGCTGCATAACAAATTAACCCAAAACATAGCAGCTTAAAACAACAAACATTTATTATCTTATGGTCTCAGGCAGGGACCAGAGGTTTAGCTGGGTTGCTCTGCCTCAAGGGCATTCATGAGATTGCAGGCAAGATGTTGAGGGGAGGGGGCTACAGTCATTCTGTAGCTGGACTGGGCCTGAAGACTCTACCTCCAAGGTCATTCTCATGGTGGTGGTCATCAAGATGCTTCAGTTTTATACTGGCTATTGGACTAGGGACCTGAGCTCTTCAGGCCCCACTGGCTATGGGGCTGCCTCGCTGTCCTTCCATCTGGGTATACCCATAGGGTGGCTCAAAACACAGCAACAGGTTTCCCCCAGAGAGAATGATCCAGAAGACAGAGCAACCAAGACAGAAGATCTCTAAAGTTGCACATTTTCACTTTCACTCTACTTCTTAGAAATGAGTCATTGAGTCTAGCCCATACTCGAGGAGAGGGAACCTGGACTCCACCTCTAGAAATATCAAAAAATGTGTGAACACTGTGTGAGCCATCACGTAGCAGTGGCTAAAATGGTTGGAAGCATGGGAATTGAAGATAGTTGGAATTAGGAAGATTGGTTTGATTCTTGACTGTGCTACTCGCCAGCGGTGGTTCCTTGCACAAATTATTTAACCTCCTGATGCCACAGTTCCACTAAATGTAGAATTCAGTGGATCAGGGTGGGTTTCCCAGGAGATTAAACAATGCAACATGAAAAAGACCTTTATAGAGCCCTGGGTCATAGTACATACTTCCTTAATGCTGCCCACACAACGCTAAGTGGTGAGGCCAACTATTGCGTGCCCAGTAAGTAGAGATTATGCAGTCCTTTATCCTATAGGAGCTTAGAGTCTAGGAGTTGGAAAATAAATCTGAATGTGGACATAGACGACCTAACGTGATTTTCCCTCTAGAAACTGGAGGGCTGCCTACCAAGAGGCAATCAGAAAAGCAGTCTGTTCTGTATAAGGAACTCTACAATGGGATTTTAAAACCTTTTTGTTTGCTTGCATTTTTTAAAGAGAGAGGCAGTTTGTTCAACTTAAACTTTTTCAGAAACACTACGTGTAAAACAGATGAGCGTACAACATCTTGCTGGGGTTGGAGGCCTACAGCGCAGCCAGCCTGGTCCTCTCTTCTGGAGGCCCCAAAGCCCCCGAGGGAGCATGTTTTGCAAACATGCATGAACAGATTGTGACAGTAATTGCCCACACAAAGGATCGAAGGTCATGGTTTAAAACCATGCCAACTTAAAGTAGCCATTTAAGTAAAGAAAACAGTTTTGAACATAGGTTCTGAAAGGTAATGGTTCTCCTTTAAAAAGGTCTAATGCTCTAAACATTAGAGTCTGAAGTGATTACCTTTCAGGCAACCCCTGCTTATTCCTTCTCTAAAAAAAAAAAAAAAAAAAAAAGGTCCATTTTCACAAGATTGTCCCTTTGTATCTTCTTGGAAGTTAGATTTCATAGTGAGCCAATAATTTGTGTTTTATATAGATTGTGTTATTAGATCCTAACTCCAGGCTTCTAAAAGCTTGTAATCAAAGTAAAAATAAATAAAAACTTAAAGCCTATTCTTTTCTGAATTTAGAATTAGAGGTTAGAGAATTTCAGCATTGGTTAGACTAGATATTCATGTTGTTTATCTTCCCAGAGTCAAAGCCCAAATAATTTATAAGAAATTTTCCTTCTGAATTTCATGTCCTGTGTTCTAAGGCAACCGAGGCAAATTTTCAGTTGGGCCATTCCAAGTATAAAGATTAGTCAAAGATTTCATTGAATGCTCCATATCCCTGATGTAACACTTAAAAAAAAAAACAACCAACTATGAAAAGGCTGAAAAATGGAGGCCAACTATCCAAACTCAAATGCATTATAAAACGGTAAAATATTTTAATTATTACCCAACATCAATGCCCTGCTCTCTAGAGATGCTTGCTTCCAAGCCTGTTATCAGCCCCATATCAAAACTTTGTCACTGATGTATGGGTGACTTTCTGAAGAGCTCTGTGGTCAATGTATGCGGATATCAAGATGACAGGTTTTACAAATGTTAGCTAGGCTTTGAAAAAATTCACAGATTTCAGGCTGGCACTTAACCCAGCTCACTTAGAAATATACCACGCCTCCACATCCGTTGCGGTTTGATCATACAGACTTGTTAAAGACTACATGCCTAGCAAAAAGGCACCACTGTGAGGTGTTGGGCAAACGGAGAAGAATGGGGGTAATCGAGTGTAGTAGTAAGGGTGTAGGCGCCCAAGGCATTAGATATGTTTTTCATCTCAGTGGTGTCATTTACCATCTGCAGAGCCCTGGACAAGTAAGTCTAACAGTCTCAAGGCTACAATGCTAGCACATTGGAAGGACTCGATCATGTCTGATTTAGGGGGTCCTGTTTCATATTTGATGATCAGGATGCATGTGCGAAATCAAATTCAAATTTCTTCCAAGTCACCACACTGTTATGAGTATTCCCTAGCTAACTGACGGGGGCTCAGCTATACATATGGCTGTTGAACAGAAGTTTGGTCTTGTTGTTGTACTAATATATTTGTTTTGTTTTTGAAACATAGCCTGGTGTCACAATGATGCTGGATGTCTCACAATCATGTTGGATGTCAACATCATTGTATTTTCACTCGGAGAACTTAACCACCTAGTTACAAAGACTAGTTAGTTGATCACGAGAAGGCTCAAATAAAAGAGGTATATGCACGGTATTTAAAAGTTGTAAAACTAAATGCAATATATTATAAACTGAATCCTACAAACAAAAAAGACATTAGTTGAAAGAAGGAAAATACAAATAAAGTCTGGAGTTTAGTTAATAGCATTGTACTAATATCTGTTTCTTAGTTTTGATAACTAGACCATGATTATGGATGTTAACATGAGGGGAAACTGGGCAAGGAATATACAGGAACTCTAGTATTTTCTTTGCAAATTTATGTTAATCTGAAATTAGTCAAACAAGAAGTTTATTAAAAAAAACAACAACACATTGTCTTATTCAGTACGAGTTGCCTGTCCCCTCCCTGCCCAGAGCTCCCCACCTCTACTGCTTCGCACGCCCTAATTTCTAACTGCCAGCACCTGCGTTTCTTTCCCTAAGGGTCTGCTCTTGCATCTGGAGACTTCTTTGTCCTCCTCAGCAATAGTGACCAGCAGCTAAGCCTGGTAAAAGTTGGTGGGGAATATCCAAACCTTTCAATCCTGGCATGAGAGGGCCTCTGAGATGTGTTGCCTGGGCTCCCAAAATCTCTCTGGGAAGATCAAAAACTCCAGGTGCCGAAGGTGTCTTGCTTCCTAGTGCACCCTTTATTGGGTCCTTTCCCTTCCTTATTTCACTTTTCTAAATAAACTTCTAACCGAATCCTTATCTCATGGTCTGCTTCTGGGACAAATCCAAACCAAGACATTATGCTTAACTGTATTTGCTGATAAAGTGGCTACTAAATATATCAGTTCAAGGTAATTTACAGGGAGGTATTCTAGCTGTCCTGGAGTACTTTTGGTCCCTGGAAGGCACTCCTCACTCCATACCATGAAGAAAATCACCAAATTACAAACATGTTAGGAACTGGCACATGAAAGCCACACATTTTTGGATGTGTGAAAGAGAATTAAATGTCTGGAAGAATGCTAACAAAACTTCTATTAACTACTAAAGACATTCATTTACTTAGTCAACCAAAACTTCCTGAGGATTTTCTATAGGATATAAAGTGAACCAGACAACAAAGTCCCCTACTATTAAGGAGTTTACATTTTTGTCAGTAGAAATGAATAAACAACAGGAAAAGGAATAAACAAGATAATATCAGATAGTGATAAATAATGTCAAAACAAAACAGGGTCATATGATAGAATGACCCAGCTGCGGGAAGGTTACTCTATTAGATTGGGGTCAGAGAGATCCTGTCCTTTCTGGGAAGGTGACATTTGACCTGGGGCCTGAATGGCAAGAGAAAACCAGTCCTATGAAGGTAGACACACACACACACACACACACACACACACACACACACACACACACACACAGATTTTACTTTGTTGAAATGCCCCCTCCAACATATCACAAAGTCAGGCTTTAAGAGTATAATGTCCTCTCAAAATATATCTCTCTATCCCCATAAAGACTGAAAAATAAGAGGCTTACTTGCTAGACAAGCAGGCTAAAGTATTTACATCTACAAATGAAAAAAACACAAGAGGTAAGGGTATTGTTTTAAAATACTCAGGAGCAGGTGTAAAGATGAAATGAGATGAGCAGGATACTGATGACCCTGGAGGTTGAGGAATGGGTACCTGAGGCTCAAATACTATTCTTTTCATTTTGTATGTACTTAAAATTTCTCATAGTCAAAGTTTTTAAAAATAAAGCATATATTTGGGAAAGATGGAGAATTCCAAAGGTTCTTGGAATCCCAGTTCCCCAAATTTTCATCAGCAAATTAGGAGTTCAAGCAGGAATGGGCTAGTGGAATCATAAAGTGCAAGAAAAACTCCTGAGTTTGAAATGAGAAAGGAGATTACTGGATATCCTTTCAATGGAATGCTGAGGCCCCCAGGGATTAGCAGATCCTATGGAGATCAGAGCCTGTCTTTGACTATACTGTTTTTCAGCTCTGAGGAGTCAGAAATTAACCTGTAGAAATCAGCCATAAAAATAATTTTTGTACATACAGTGCAAGTCCGCTGTGTCCAGTGGAATGTAATTGATTACTGTTCTGTAGATAGATTCAATTGTGAATTCTCTTCAACATTCCTTTATATAATTTGTGGTTCTTTTGAGTTCTCCTCTGAAATGGCTACAATTATCTTAAGTTACTTCATTAATTAACATCTGTATCATTTTCCATCTGTTCATTTTCTATCTGTAGGAGAATCATTTTATCCTTTTAGAGAATTATCTTTTAACAAAGAAAAGTATTTTAAAGTGTTCCAATAATGGGAAAGTGTGAACCTAGGTGTCAAAGTCTGTGTTATTTCCTCGAAGTCAAGGACTGAAACACTTTTAGGCTTTTGGGTGCATTCCTCCAGACTCATGTATCTTTCAGCGGATCACCGTCGGCTGTTCTTTACCCAGAAAGTCCTTTTGCCACAACACTACCACTCCAACTGGCCAACTTTCAATTGTCCCTGAACTTACAGACAGTATCACCTTGCCTGAGAAGGTCCCAACACTGGTAGAAATCTCTCTGACAAACATATACACCCAGGAATGACTTTTAATATTGATTTTAAAATCCAAATTTCATAAGCCACCAATAATCATCCGGATATAGGTTTCATTTCTATTGTACAGTAATAGTCTAGGCACACCGACAGTGCAGCCACGAGAAACTAACCTCTAGCCAGCAGCACTCTTCTGAAGGAGGGACGTTTCAATAGTTTACACAAAAGAAACACTTCAAGGACTCATTAAAGCCCTACATTTGGTGGAAGGGGGAAAGCGGAGGGGGGAAAAAGCAGCAGTTGATATCAAGTGATCTTTCACAGGGGAAGGTAGTAAGTCTCCTCTCTCCAAGTCTCCCAAAGGGTGCTGCAGGGAATGTTCTCTTTCTGCAGTGTCCAATATGAGCCGGCATTGTTTCGACTCCTATAAACTACAACAGCTTTGTAAAGTAAGAATCACTATCCCCATTTTGCAGATAAAGCCAAGAGAGTTTAATGAACTTGCTGAGAGTCATAAAGGCAGTAAATGGCAAAGCTGGATTCAGGTCCCATCAGACAACCCAGATTTGTGGGATTCCAATGCCTACTCCATCCCCTTTCCAGAATGCCAACCTACATTCAGGCTTTCACAGTGGTTGGCACCTCAGAGGGCATCTGCCAGCCCTAATTCACAGTGAAAAGAACTGCTGGTCAGGTGTCATTTGCCTCAATTCACAACCCACCCACTCAGGTAGTTATCACAGCTAACTGTCACCCTCACTTATAAATGACAGAGATATATAACACGCTATTCCATGAGGGAAGTCCATGTTTATGGGTGGGAATGTGGTATGCTAGAAAGAATCCTTGAAAGAATGCTAGAAGAACAGTGTTATAAATCTGTCACTGTCACCGTGGAGCTTTAATCCTAGAGAAGTCTTGTCACTTCTCAGGGACTCCCACTTCCTCACCTATAAATAAAGTGAGGATGTTGGACTCAGTTTTCAACAGTGGTCTATTGGTATTTGAGGACATATAATTCTTCTTGTGTAGGGCTGCCCCTGACATTACAGAAATTTAGCATCCTGACTCTGGGAACTAAAAAAGCCTAGAACTCTCCTTGTAAAGTTTTAATTTAAATTCCAGTTAACATACAGCATTAGTTTCAGATGTACAATATAGTGTATCACCACTTCCGTACAACACCCGGTGCTCATCACAACAAGTGCACTCTTTAATCCCTGTCACCTATTTAATCCTTTCCCCTGCCCATCTCCCCTCTGGTAACCATCAGAGTTTGTTCTTCATAGTTAAGAGTCTATTTCTTGGTTTCTCTCTCTCTCTTTCTCTCTTTTTCCCTTTGCTCATTTAAATTTCACATATGAGTAAAATAATATATTTGTCTTTCTCTGACTGACTTATTTCACTTAGCATTATACTCTCTAGCTCCATCCATGTTTTTGCAAATGGTGAGACTTCATTCTTTTCTATGGCTGAGTAATATCCCATGATATATATATCTCACTTCTTCTTTATCCATTATATCTTCTTTATCCATTATTCAGTTTCCATAACAACTTTTTGAGTTTTCCACAGTGGCTGCACTAGTTTGCATTCACATCAACAATGCAAGAGGGTTCCCTTTTCTCCACATCTTCACCAACATCACTGTTTCTTGTGCTGTTGATTTTAACCACACTGACAGGTGTGAGGTGATATCTCACTGTAGTCTTGATTTGTATTTCCCTGATGATGAGTGATGTTGATCATCTTTTCATGTGTCTGTTGGCCATCTGAGTGTCTTCTCTGGAAAAATGTCTATTCATGTCTTCTGCCTATAGCTCTTCCTAGGCCTTGTAACAATCATATTTCCAAACGTCCCTAGGCATTGCCTAGCAGAGAGGGAGTGCTTTTATTGAGAAAGACTGGTGAATGATCTCAAGTTTTACAAGGCCCTATGACTCTACTGAGCCAAAACTGTCATTATAGCATGTGGCAGAGAAGTGGGGGTGAAAGAGGGAATCACAAGCTAATTCTACCATTGTAAGGTTCTAATCAAGATCATATTCTTGAAGGGAAGCTATACTGTTGGTGTCTTTTATTGACCTCCAGGAATACTGTTAAAGAAAGAAATTTTCAAATTGAATTTACATAATGTTCATATAGTATGCAGAAACACCCTGCAACAGTCACCCCCAACACACACACTTCCAGCAGGGACTAGGTTCAGGGTGGCTATCCCAATAGCCCTGCCCTAGGGATGGACCTATATGCAGTATCCATAAGCAATGAGGAAGACTTCCAGTGGAAAACAAACCCACAACCTGGTATACCCAGCCTGCTCCCCTGTTACAAGTAACCCCAGTGAGCTCCAGATATGTCTCCTGGTGCTCAGTTCCTAAACTTTACACACAGAAAATCTACCTCTCAAACACACACACACACACACCATAGTTTAAGTACTAGCTCAGAAGCCAATTTGCCCATAAATGCCAAATACTTTAGGCCAAACAAATCTCCCTTCTCTCAAAATAAATATAGCATTTATAGCCTGTAATAGAATTTTTCATTGAATTGTATAATAGTCTACTGTTCCTTAATCACACAACAGACGTTATTAGTGTTGCCTTCCTAGCTTGAATGATAGGTCCCAGAGTCAAGGGTCATGTCTTATACTACTTTTATATTCCCCAGAGTGTCTAGCACATTCCTGGGAACACAGTAATGACTCAATAAATATGTGTCCTGTCTTTGATTTTTCAGTGATCCCAAAAATACCACTAGCTTGGCCAAACTTACATCCTGTAGGCTAATAAAAAATTTATTTATTCAGCATCTTTTTCCCAAGTAGTTCTCAAAGTACTTTTCAGATGACATTCCTAATTCTCACATACCCTACATGTACTATAAGGAATAAATTAAAAGTTTATGTGACAAAACCTAAGAGAATTAAAATTTCATACTCTTCAATGAGGGGCATACTGAGAGCTAGCAAACTGGATATGTCTCCCAAGTCCTACTGAGTCATACAGAAAAATTCCAACACGTCTCCATCTTGCTTCGAATATTAAAAACTTCTTGACCTTGCCAAGGGCCTGAATAGGATCCACCTGGGAAAGCTGGTCACGAAATATAGGTGTCATCATTAACCTAAGCAGAATAATACCAAATTTGTATTATGAGCTTAGATTCTAGCTGTCACTTGACCCGATACACATCCCTTTGCCCCCAGCTCTCCATACTCTTCTTATCAACATTTCATTTTCTCTGGTTTACTACAAACTAAGGTCATCAAAAAAATATTTATTAAACAACTATTCTATGACAAGCAAAGCACTGTTTTGCCAATGTCTCTAAAGGAAATAAGATGCTATGCTGACTGCTAATACGAAAGAGATCATTCCTCTTCATTCTTGCTCCTCTTTCTTCAGTCTTTCTGACATGCTAGGTATCAACGTGGTATATTTTCTTCATTCATCATCATCTCGCACAGGGGTTCTGGTATCTTCTTCTACCCCTAGGGGAAGAAGCCACGGCAGAGGCTCTGTCTTCAGTACTCTTTCCATAATTTATCATTCACATATGCTGTGCCAGACTGTTTTTCACTTTGCTTTGCCAAATTGAGGTTTTCAGGATAACAATAACATAGCTTGAAGGTGTCTAAAGCAGCCACACAGAGAGGGTGAATTAGAAGCATATGCCATCAGCCTGACCAAGGACAAAGGCTGCCTAACCAATGGCAATCAGAACTGGAAGTCTGACTAAAGTTCTTCACCTGCCATCACCAAACTTGAGACGAGCTGTTTACTGCATCACTTTAGCACCTTTTGTCTCAATAAGCATCCCGGGGGAGAGCTACGGATGTCTATTTTGTGTTAGTTACACTCTACTTTTTTTTTGGATACGGCAACTTAAAGAAAAAAAGATAGATATGATGTTTATTATGATAAAGTACATTTTTTAAGGAGGAAAAAAATAAGATTTTCTTGGACCAATGACTTTATATCTAATATATACTACAGAAACAGAGAGGGATGCCTCTTTAAAGTTTCTAAATAATATACTTTAAATGGTTTATTTTATAAACAACTGAAGAAATAATCAGGGAGGAGTTACTATAGCGAATGTCTAGCACAGCAGGCTGTCTACCACAGGTTCCTACAGAAAAGCACCCATTCAACTTGCAAAATCTCTTGGTTTCTTATACTGAATCCGGGCATTCTCTGCCGCCTGCGTCAAATCCCCGTGAAATGAGCATCCTCACCGGGGTACACTTTTCACTCGGAAGCCCAGCCAGCCCAGAAAGATGTGCTTATGTTTACACAAATTCACGATCTAAGAAGTAGAATTCATTGGGATTATAATGATATTATTCTAAAGAACACCGACAGAAGTCTTGTCAATAACAAAAGAAGGCCTACTCAAAGCAGTAAACACATCTGGAAGTTTTAAGGACTCTGTAGAAAAATTATTTATGGGGGCGCCTGGGTGGCTCAGTCGGTTGAGCGCCGACTTCGGCTCAGGTCATGACCTTATGGTCTGTGGGTTCGAGCCCCGCGTCGGGCTCTGTGCTGATGGCTCAGAGCCTGGAGCCTGCTTTGGATTCTGTGTCTCCCTCTCTCTCTGCCCTTCCCGTGCTCACTCTCTGTCTCTAGGTCTCTCAAAAATAAAATAAAATAAAATCTTTTAAAAAAATTATTTATGATTTTGAAATGGAGTATTTGAAGGTAGGTTTAGATGCTAATTAAAAAGACACTGCCCAACAATTTCTGACAACATCACAGACTTCCTATGAATGATTATTAAGTAAAACTGGTGCCTGACCTAAGGCTTCATTGCCTATATCAAAAGGTAGTGAGAGGCACTGAAGAAAGAAGTTGAAACTAAACTGTGACTGTTTCTGTCATCCTTCTTCTTTCTTTTTAAAAAAAATATATTGGTGACATTTTACTTTTTTGAGAGAGAGAGCAAGAGAAAGAGAGCATGAGCATGAGTGGGTGAGGGGTTGGGAGGGAGGGAGAAAGAGAGAGAGAGAGAATCTTAAGCAGGCTCCACGCTCAGCATGGAACCTCACTCAGGGCTTGATCCCACAACCGTGAGATCACGACTTGAGCCAAAATCAAGAGTTGGGACGCTTAACCCACTGAGCCACCTAGACCCCCCATCATCCTTCTTTGAAGACTCTGGTACTCCTCGTGGAACTGTCCATGACAAACGACAAAAGAAAAGTTTCAGAAGGATTTTCTGCATCCGGCCATGATGAGCTGGTATGGTTCCAGAAAGCATAGCCGTGATTAAACTTTTATCTGTTTCCCTTAATTGATTAAAAATATTAATGGTGAGGGAATAAAATAAGCAAACACTATTTCTCAATGCTTATATTGAAAATTGTTGGGGCACCTGGGTGGCTCAGTCAGTTGAATGTCCGACTCTTAATTTCAGCTCAGGTCATGATTCCAGGGTCACGGGATCAAGCCCATGTTGGGCTCCACATTAAGCGTGGAGCCTGCCTAGGATTCTCTCTCTGCCTCCTGTCCCTCTCCCCTGCTTGTGCTCTCTCTCTCTAAAAATAAAAAAAAAATAATGAAAATCGTTGTATTTTATTAAATAAGTGATGTGAATTATAGCTCAACTATCCAAAGCATTCCATGTTAATTAAACTAACACTCTTTGAACAGCTGCTGTGTTCACAAGCATTCAGCAAAGAATGGAAAAATATAAAAATGAATAAAATTTATTTCCTGTTTTGAGGAACCCTTCCTAGCAAGGAAGACAGATAAGAAAAAGTAGACCATGAAACTGAAAGCGAATGAAATAGGTGTTCTTAGAGAGTTTCAAGCAAAGTCTCAAAGGAGCTGAGAGAAAACAGAAATTCAGTAATCAAATGAATTCAAATCATAACCCTGAAAAGAATTCTAGGGCGGCATCTTGTTTATTCCTCATTTTTGTTGCTGTTGTCTGCTATGAACATGTAAGAAATACGAAGCCCATGAAAGTTCAACAGTTTGCAAAAATTACATTGCCCGTTAGAGGCAGAGCTTGAAGGGGCACAAGTTCTCTGACACCTAGTTTACTACTGTTTCATATTATGCCATCCTAACCTGAGGGTTTCTTATACCAGAGAAGAACTGTGGGTTGGAAACTGCATGTCTAAGTACCTGTCAGTGGGTCTGCTGCAATTTTTTTTTCAGGAGCTTGGGGCTAAATAGGAGGCAAAGAGTTGTGAAAGAAATTTTTGAACTTTAAAAAAAATATGCACTTTATGATTGGTTATTTCCTCCCTTTATAGGAGAACAAAATAAAGCAAATGTAATATAGATGGAGATCCTAATTCAAGGGGCTTCGTGATGAATCTCACTGCAAACACACACAGACACAGACACACACACGCGAGGGGGACAGCATGAACAATTTCATTAAGAGGACAAGACTGCACTGGCCCCTTGTTCTGACAAAAGGTCAATGCACAAAGTAGGGGCTTCTGATAGGCCCAGACATCCGCTTATATCACAGGGTGGTTTTCTCTCTTTGCCAAGAAAAATGGTTCTTTTGTTCACACTCAGACTTGTTGAGAAAAACAACATTGTCATCATCATCAACCATAAACATTTCTTGCAAGAGGACAGAAGATTCTCAGCTGAGGCAGATTCTCAGCTGGTAGCAGGGGAAACATAACTTAGTTGGGAAGCCCCAGACAGAGACATAAAAGGGAAATCAATCATATCAGGCAGGTGTCCAGTGTGCAGTGCATGCCATAAATGCTACAGAGGCTGTGTGAAAATACCTCAGCCCTGGGTGGTAAGCATCCTAATTTTCACAGAGGAAAAGAGTGAGTCTCAGAGGAGCTAATCTGCACATCTGTGGTCTTTACCAATTCAAACTAGGGTCCAATGGGCCCCAAGGTGCTTGCCTTTGAACCACGCCCTCTCCCCCTGTATATACCAGCTTTGCTTCCTTCCTCCAGGAAGGTTAGAACTTGGTAAGTGAAGACCATCAGAGCTTTGTCTGACGTGGATGCAGACACAGAGCAGAAGGAAGGAACTTCCCTTCGAACTGGCGCAGTGATACACCTGCTTTGGACTTCTCTGCCACATCACAAGCCATTTCCCTCCAGGGGGAAAAGAGGTTGTTGACTCAGTCATGTCCTGTATGTACGTCTTAAGTCCCAGTTGCCTAAGGAAGCATTTCTTTCAATTGTACTTTTACCTCATTTAGGGCCAGACGGCATACTCTCTGACTTGGACAGAATGAGCCTTCAGTAAATGCCTGATCGCTAGTACTGACTCACGCTTGTGGAAGCAGACACAATAAGGTCCAGGAAAAGAACACCTTGCAGTCCCTACCTGTCCGTGATATGCAACTTCAATTTCCTTGTCTTCAGAACATTCTACGTCTGGTATTTTTTTGGCTTGGTGTTCCTTGACAGGAGAAATTAAGCAGCCATTTTCACTGCATGTAGAATTCTATGTACCTGCACGGCACGGCACTTCCCATTGATTTATAGGAAGTTCAGGCAGGAAAAGAAAAAAATTTTTTATTATCGAAGTACAGTTAAAAATATTTGGAAACAATTATAATGTTTCGACTATGGATGACTAATAATCTGAAAAGAGTAAGTTGTTATCTTGTTTACAGGTTTGAAATTAGTGAACAGTGTAATGAGACGGCTAAAATAGTTCATGAATATTAACATGCCTTAAAAGATACAGAAAGTCTACTACTAAGAATTTCACATCTGTGTTTGAGATGACAAACATGATGAGGGGTGGTGTAAATGTGGACTCTAGGGCATATTGGTCAGGGCAGGGAAGGGTGGGACCCCTCTGTGGGTGAGAATAGCTGCAAGAATAAGAAAAAAAAAGTATTCAGGAAGAAGGGGCATAATGTTTGTTTTCAAATACAGCACTTAAAGGGAAGAGAGATTAGATTCATTGTGCGTTGCTCCAGCAACTGAACGGTAGGCCAATAGGTAGAAGAAAATGTTGATTTAGTGCAAAGCAGAACTTTCCAGAAATGAATCTCTCCTAGAACGGACTGGCCAGTGAGGAAGCAAGATTCCCCTCTGATTATTTTCAAGAAGAGGTAGGCTGAAGTGGAAGTTCACGCGTCTGATAGGTACCTCCGAAGTTGACAACCACACTCATCAACCGTTTTATTGGGCACATCATTAATATTATACTGTTGAAGGTAAAAAAAAATGACTTGCCAAGAAGACATCCTACATTGCTTTGTTTACACAATGACCAGAGGGCTGACTCCAAAATCTTACCAAACTTCAATTCTTTTTTTTTAATGTTTATTTACTTTTGAGAGAGAGAGAGAGAGAGAGGGAGAGAGAGCAGGCGCAAGAGTACTCAAGCAGGGGAGGGGAAGACAGAGAGGGAGACCGAAGATCCAAAGTGGGCTCTGCACTGACAGCAGAGGGCCTGAGGTGGGCTCAAACCCAGACTGCGAGATCATGACCTAAGCGGAGAGCTGAAGTCAGATGCTTAACCGACTGGGCCACCCAAGCGCCCCAAACATCAATTCTTATCTAGTCCATATTCAGAAAGTGATTAGATGATTTGAAATCTCATATTTAAATCAGTACCATAGAGATTATAGAGTTTTCTCTTTTTTCTTAAAAAAAAGTGAGGGTTTTTATGGACACATGTAAACACACTGAGTTATTTTCATTATTGACATGTTTTTAATTGTTCTCTAAAACTAAACCAAGTCTCCATAATTGTGCAATTTACCAGTGGAATGACCAGAGAAGCTAAGTCTTCAGGTTAGCAGATTTAGTCAATATAACCCATGCCTGTGTTTCTAAGTTAAGCAATTTGCTGTGCCACATTCTCACTGTATCACTCAGATTTATCTTTACATTAACAGTGCTTACCAGCAGACAGCCAAAAAAGGCTCGCCAATTTGGACCAACTTCAAGGTTTGTCTCCATTCTGGGGTGTTTCATGTGCTTGGCAGAAGCAGGCTGCAACTGGGGCTCCATTTATTACATTATGCTATAAACATTATGTCCTGACCTAACAAGATACTGCACATGACAGTCCCATAGGTTACCAAGCACTGTAAACATCTGTTAACACAAGCACCAGATAGCACAGAGAAGATGTCTAGTATCCATTCTAAGTGGTTTATGATGTGGAGTCTGCTGTTTACGCACTAATAATCAAAAACATAACCCCAAACTCTGCCTAGAACAAATATTTGCAAGGCAAAGTTATGCTCAGTTTGGAAAAAAAATGCACAGGAGTCATCGCTTTGTCATTGCATTTACAGACTTTCATTTTACACCTTTGCCTATTAAGTGTTGGCTTTCCATGACATTCAGTAGACTAAAACTATAATCTCACTGTGATGTATTTACTCCAGATGAAAAGCTGAATATTGACTCGCCAACTTTCCTTAGTCTTATGTGAATCAAAAAGTTTACAAGTGTGGAAGGAGATAAGGGATGGGTGGTGCTTAAACTCAAATGATGTTTTCCAAGGGTGTCTGGGTGAAAACACATCCTTCCAGCTCCATCTAAAGTCCATCTCAGAAACCAGAGACCCTTGAAATCTAATCTGGGAACACCAAGCTTCGCTTTTCTCAAAAGGAAACAAATCCCCAAACACAGAAAAGATGGAACCAACAATCCTGTCTACTACATTATTTTATTTTGTTTCTATCCAGCATTTTAATTTTTGGAAAATGTTTCCCACTAGTTACCTCCAAGGTCTATATACCTTGGCACCCCAGAGAAAAGGACTTGCAGGGTGACCCAGGTGGAAACTAGCCTAGAACACCAATCGCTTAGGGCACAGCTGCCACAACATGTCTGAGGAGAGACGAGTGCCTTCCCAGGCACACATGCCAGGGATTTTAAAGGCAAACACCGCGGAGACCATGTAGTCTCTGGACTGTGCACAGCAGCACCCCGGGAATCTCAGATCCACAGCTCCAACTTGGGTCTGGGCCTCCAGGGTTCTGTGCCTACACATACACAGAACCCTCCTCCTCCTCTGCAGGGCTCCTGAGAGCTCCAGGAAACTTCACCTCCAGCCCTTAGCTCCTCAAAGGTAATGGGTTTATTTAGTGTTTTAAAGTCCGTGGTATTTAAATCCTACACGGGAACTCTTGCGACTTCCCAACCCTCTGGCCTCCCGTTACCTTTCCCTGTCCCTTCCAAGGTCTCCTGGCTGCACAAACGGGCGGGCGGCACCTCTCTGGCCTCCTCCTCCCACCCTGCACACCCTACTGGCTCAGGCGCCGACACGCCTCCCCAGGCGCACACACACGCGCGCACACACACAGTGCTCACGTACACCCATTCAGCACACGAACCCGGGGCCAGGTTACCAACTCCCGCAGCCCGGCCGAAGTAGGCGTCCCCCACTCCGGTTATATATAAAGCACTCGCCCCAAAATAGACTCCCCCACGCACCCGCGAGCGGTGACCCTGCCCGGCACCCTGCACGCGCCGCCAGCACCCTCTCCCCTGACCCGCCGCTACCCCACTCACCCTCAGCTCTCATGACCCCGGCAGTTCTGTCAAAACTTTGAGCCTGGTTGATTTCATAACCACAAGTGTGTCCGGGGCTGGGGGTGCTCGGCTCGCCACGATTTCCACCCACTCCAGCTCATGGGGACTGGTGGCCGTGACTCTACTGACCCCAGCTCCGCGGGTGCCAAAGCGTGGCTGCAGCCTGCACAAAGGCGCGGAGGGCGGTGCGCTTTGGGGAGGACCGCGCGGTGTCGACGAGCACAGCCCGACGACCTCCCCTCTCCTCGGGTCGCGCCGCCAGGGACCTCTCCCAGCTCAGCAGCGGCAGCCTCAGCAGTTCCTGCCCCCAGCACAGCTGATGATGTCAAATAGAAACACTCGCAAAACTTTTACGACCTCAACAAAACTGGCTTCGGAGGAAGCCCCTCCAGACACCACAAACATCGGTCACAGCAGGCGCCAGCGTGGGATGGTTCGCCTGTCGCCCCCAACTCCCTGACGCCCCCCACCAACGTCGACACACACACACACACACACACACACACACACACACACCCCACAGCGTGGATCGGGTTACAACAACCCACCAGCAGAAAACAACTTCGCGAGGAGGAGGGGAGCACAGCCAACCCCCAAGTCACCGGGGAAAAAAATTAGTCGTGTAAATACATAAGCCAGATCCCCACTTTCATAAACAACTGGCGCCCCAGGGTCCACTCCCAGGCCCCCTAGCACAAAAGAGGGGAAAGAAGACCGCGACTCCCTGAGCCCCCCTCCAGTACCTCCGAGCCTCGCCTCCGGAGAGAGAGCGCGGGTTGGCTTCCGCGCCGGGGCCGAGGGCGCGGGGGCCTCCGGCCTGCGTGGCCCCAGCCCGGGGTCCCCGCCGCCGCCTCGGCTCAGCAGCAGCCGCCGCCACCGCCGCTCCAGCAGCCGCCGCTGCCGCCGCCGCCGCTCCCTAGACCGCCTCCTCTTCCCATGGCTGCGCCCTGCTTGGCAGCTCGCGGGCTGTCAGGCTTGGGGAGGAGGAGGGGGCGGGGTGAAACGGGAAGGGAGGACGGGAGGGGATGGGTGGGAAACGGCGGCCGCCGCTCACCAGGGGTCACTCCTGGCCGGGCCTGCCGCCCCCGCGACCCGGGCTGCCGCCGCGAGGTGAAGCGGGAGTTCGGGGCGACCGGTTCGAGACCCGCTGCGGAGGCGCGGAGCGCCGTCCGGGCCAAGCATTCCGAGGAGCTGGGATGGAGCGTTCCCCGGCGAGGAGTTGGAGTTGGTGCGTGTCACTCTCTTCTGGGCTGCGCGGCTCCTCCTAGAGGAAAGTATTGGTAGTTGCAGGACACTTCCTTCCTCTCCGCCCACCCCTGTTCCCAAAAAGAAGGCAGGACCTAAAAGAGCATGAAGTGCAGTCAACAAATTGAAAAGAACACTTAAAGAAAAGTTAGCTATCTGAAGGCGTGGGGGAAAAAAAGCGAGCAGGATAGCTCGGAAAGCGTGATTAACCGACCAAACATTGCCTGTCTCCACTTGCAGCCAATTTCCAAGCTCTTGCTTCCTGGGTAAAAGGATAGTTAAAAGTAGACAGGATCTTATTTTAGAGGTTAGAAAATAGAGACAGAGAGATGAAGTAATTTGCCAAAAACGCAAGAAGAGATGTATGTCCCGAAGCCAGAGCACAGGGCTACAGGGTGTCCCGACACAGGCCTCAGTCAGAGGACTGTCCTGTGTGTGCCTAAGCGAGCACAGTTTCACTGCCCTGAGCTGGACACAGCTCATCTGTCAAATACGAGCCTGTCCACCACTTTCCACCTAGGAAAATAAAGTGACAGGAAAAGTTGTCAAAGTGCTTCAGAAAGCTACTGTCCCTGTGCATGAGCAAGGCATTTTGTAAAGCATCAAACTCCCGGTCACCACATACTTTTCTCGGCAGAAAGGACAAAAGTCCAGTTCTAGGTTGTCTGAGATCTGAAGGAGCAGCCAGTCATGCAATCTTTTTACTATTTACGTTGCTACTGACTGCCAGTTATAATGTCATTTATCTAACAGCTTCTAACAGCTTGGGCTTACTAAATGACTTTTTTTTTTTTCAGGGCTCCAAACACAAAGTCAAGTTTATATCCAGAGAGAAACGTTTAACAACAATCTAAAGAAACCAAGCTTCTTAGCACTGGAATAAAATTTCCCAGGTGTGGAGAGTAGCACATGGTGAGTGGTTCATGGCAAGGAGTACAGAGAGGGCAAGAGGAAGGAAGGAAGCCAGGACCAAAGAATGCATCACATAAGATACTCTTATGTTTAAAGGAATTGAAGAAGTGGAAAATTCTGTTCCTTAAGAGTCCTTATTGAGTCACAGCTATGGTTCAACAACCCAGATATTTCGGGCAAAGAAAGACACCTAGAATGAAAGGAGGAGGAAAGATTCTAGAAGGGGCGTGTATCATCACAGTCCTATACTGCGGCAGGAGTCGGGTGGATGTTGATTTTGAACTGGTCCTGTTCTATCCCACCTGAGTACAAGGCGGATCTCTCTTTCCCTAGGACCGTTCCCCAATCCCTTGATTTCTGGGGTTCTGGGCTTTGCTAGAGCAGCAGGATGCTTCCCAGTCTGGAGTTTTTAAAACCGGAGTTGCTCACATAGAGAAAGATTAGGGTACAGGGCAGGCGGAACTCCAGCTGCATGTTCAATCCATGCCATGTTGGCCAAAAGGGCAATACTGACAGGAGGGAGACCAGGCAGTGCTCACGTGCTGACTCCATTCACATTTGAGATGACCTTCCAAGTTGGCTCTTCAGCCTCTGGCACCACCACATTCTCTCTTTACGTGCCTTCTCATCCTCTTTCCCCCATCATCCAGCCCCGGGAATCTTGATATAGTCTAGGAGGTGCCAGATGGACTCACAAAATATTTTCTATTGTTTATGGTCTGAGAAGATTTAAGGGCCATGCTAGAAAAAGAAGGATTGCCTTCCTTTTTTCTGGGTTCAGCAGTAGCCTTCATTCCCCGAGACAGGAAAGTGTAGACTGACTGCTTTGGCTTCTGCTCCATCTTTGGTAAAAGAGTCATCATGCACCGAAAGCACAGGGAAAGACAGGTTGGTTACCATAAGATGTTATGGAACCAGATATAACCTTGAAACTTACATGAAGGGTAGCCTTTAATTTTAAGTCCCACAAGTAAAGGTCCCTTAATCTCATACATGGCTATGTAGAGGCCTATAGTGGTCTGTCCCTCTTTATGTCTTCCAGGTTATGGAGGGAAAAGTATCAGGTCTTAGGTTGACTAATATGTTACAAGTTAAGGCATGCCAAAGCACATTCGCCTTGTGAAATGTGCAGTTGCGTTTCCTCATGCCTTCCCCTCTGCCTGGAATATCCTACTCTGACCGTGTAGGGAAATTCTCCTTAACCTTCCAATTCTAGCTCGGTTGTGTGGTTTCTCTCTCTAACGTCTGTCCTTGCTCTTCCCAAAGGCAGAATTAATTAATTATCTGCATCTGAGTCCTTATAGGCTTTTCTACCTACTTTTATTATGGTTTTTATTGATAGGTCTACTTTCCTCATTGGTTGTGAGACCTCCAAAAGAGGCACTAGGAAGTCTTAATATTAGTGCCTAAAATGTCTATGTTAGTGCCCAGCAAGTGGTAGAGGGCCTGACAGATGTTGAACCAAATTAAATGAAACTTTGTGCCTCGAACCCAGATCTCTATACAGGGCTCCTAACTGCCACATTCCATGTCTCTCAAATTTAAAGAATTTTTAAAAACTAACCCTGAATTCCCATCCACCAGGTTCTTTCATTCAACAGATGTTAGAGAGCATATGCCAGGACAAATTTGTTCTAGGAACTTAAGATGCCTCCGGGAACAAAACTTAGACAGCATACCACAAAGACCTTGCCCTCAAGGGGCTTGCATTCTAGTTAGGAGAGACAATGAACACAGTTAAGAAGGAAATCACTGAAGTGCTGATTATAGGGAACTATAGCAGGGTAGGGGCTGAGGAACGCCAGGTAACACGTATAAGAATGCTGGGAATTCCCTCCTTGCACAGGATTCAGCAGTGTATTAGCGGAGTCAAGCCTGTGATGGTTGTGAACACATTGGAAGCAGGGTAAACTCTCCACCCTTGTCCCCAACTCCAGCCCGCAAATGAGTCGGTTGAGGGAATCATGGCAGCACTTCTCATGCAGTGTAGTTTCCAAACCTGACAACCACCTTGTCCTTCACTATAGCGTGTGCTCCACTTCATCGAAATCCTTTATAAAGTGCTGTTCCAGTATCAAATTCAGTCCCATTATGGACATCACAAGAGAGAGGAGAACCGTGAGCTTCCAGCTAAGTCCTCCGGAATAATGGAAAAGGCAGAAGCCCTGGAGTCTGGCAGATAGGACGGGAATCCCAGCTCTGACCCAACTTGCATTCACCACTCAGCCTGTGCTCTAAGGAAGTGAATTTAGCAACCTGGCATTTCTGTCTCTTTTTCCCTCACACTCAGTCCTTTCCTACTTTTGTCTTCATGAATTATTTTGTTCTTTGCCTCTCTACTTCTCACCTTTAAAAGAGGTAGAAATATAAAAGCAAAAAGGGATATGAATGAAAGGAATCTGAAGAGGTATGAAAAAGTTTCTTGTACCAACTTTCCTTTATAGAAATTAGGCACACAGAATATTCCAATTATTAAACAAACTACCAATCTAGTTTGCTAATCAGACTTCTCTGAGAGCATCCCAAAGGGAAGAACACTGAATCCTTTGCACATAAAATGAACAGACCTACCTACCACCCAGGATCTACAGGGGAGTTGATGTGAGGAGAATTCTGGTTGGAAAATCCCTTAGGTAGAGCAATGACTATACTGAAGAGAGAGAGAGCTTGCAGGGTAACAGCATTTTTCTCAAGGTCACCGGTCCTCTGTAGCAATTGCTGAACCAGGTCTGTGGTTTTCACCATAAAAAAGCACGGTATCTTTAAAAGGAAAGTTTGAGGACTAAATAAAATAGGTCTCAGCTATTGTAGGCAAATAATAGATCAGAATGTCTGTCCAAATTGCATTTGCCTCATAAAATTTGTTTATCATATGTTTTCCTAATACTGGACAGTATTCCAAAACATTCACATAAATTATGTCGATTTTTCTACACAGCAGTTCTGTGAAGAAAGTACGATTGTCTTCTGTTGATCAGTGAGGAAGCTGGCTTAGAGAAGCAAAAGGACTGGACCAAGAAGACAATTAGGCGGATGCAGCTTTGCATGGGGGACCCAGAGACTTTCTGGGCTGTGTTCATTCTTTGTACTCTCTACTGCCTCTCCAGGTTGCGACGGCCACCATCTTGTCCATCTTGATTTTTGTTGTTGTTGTTGTTTTAATATTGTAGTATAGTTAACATACAGTGTTATATTAGTTTCAGGTAAAATATAGTGATTCAACAATTCTATTCATTACTCTGGTACTCATTGTGATAAGTATGCTTTTAATCCCCTTCACCTATCTCACCCACCCACCCCCTCCCCTCTGGTAACCACCAGTTTGTTTTTACCCCAGCAGACTTCAAGCATCTGTCTGAGACATAAACTTTCAAATTTCTTCAAATTTCCAGGAACCAAGTTAAAAGGGAGTGGGGTGGGGAGAAAGGGGGAGAGATAAGCAGTCTATTGCATTTTTAATACCATTGCATGCAGGTTCACCTCTAACATTTGTGGGGTCCAGAGCCAGAAGATAAATGGATCCCACATACCATAGGTCTAGATATCTAAAAGTGATGGTCAAACTAACAAATTGTTGGATACAATATACTCTATCTTCTTATCTCAAGAAGTGTACCTTCATAATTAACCTGAGAGGACAGATACGAATTTAGATTTCTCAGAGTTCTGCATTGCCAAGTGGTAATGCAGTAAGATCAGCTTGATCCTCAGTGTCCACCCTCCCCACTTCTCTTCCCGCTCCTAGCTCTTCTTTACACACAGAGAGGTCTATACATACATGTGTAAGCTCTAACCCACCTCTCTCTCTCCATCCTCAGGACGTCAAGACATTTAGGCTGGGAACTCCAAAGTCTGAGATAGTCAAAGGATATTCTAAAGATAAAGGACAGCCCATGGACGGGCACATCTCATTCACCCAAAGGTTCTTGGTCTTGTGAATTAGGACATGGCTCCAGGAGAGCCAGTGCAAGGACCTTTTGTTCATGGGTCTGAGGACAGTACTTATTATTTGATTTCACTTAGATGCATGTACATTTCTATAATGGAGGCATCGGTCTAAGGGCATCTTGGAAGAATACCCAGTTGAGGAGCCCAGTGCAGAAGGCAGCATACATTAAGTACTCAGAAAATGCTTGTTTAAAAAATTGACTTTCATTTTTAAGGCAACTTGATGCTCAATATAGAAATAAACTAAAAGAAAAGCAATTTATTACAAAATATATTTGAAATATATATCTAGAAGACACCAACAACCTGATAGTAAAAATGCTCGTATTTATGGGCATTTGGGTAAATGGCAAATTTTAGTTATCATAAATAGTTTTCCTATGGACATTCTGATATGTATTTTTTGGTGAACATTTGCACACATTTCTCTTGGGCACATACAGTCAAACAGTGTTCAAAGTGTTCAATGAATTTGCACTTCTGCCAGCACTATATGACAGTGATTGTTCATATCCTCACCAACAGTTAATATTTTTCACCTTTCTTGATTTAGCCATTCTGGTGCCTGTGGAGTAGCACTATATTCTGATTTAAATTAGTATTTTCCTGATGTGTAAGGAAGTTGAGCATCTTTTCATGTATATTTATTATTTGGACCTCCTCCTTTGGAAGTGTCTGTTTAACTCTTGCCATATATATGAATAATAGCCTGATTATTTTTTAGTTATTTGGAAAGAATTACATTTAATTATTAACTTTGGTTTCCTCTAGGGAGTGAAAATTTTTGGAAAGTGGGAGGTGGGTGGAAGGATTGAAAGAATAAGGTTTTTTTATACTTTTATGCTCTAGTTTTCTTTTCAGTCAGGAAACATAAAACCTGAGTATGCATAACAAAAACCTCATCCATCTCAGAAGTTGAATACTCATACAAGACTGAAGTTGTATGCTTACGGAATGCTTGAATGGCAAGTTCCTCTAGTAGACTAAATATGTAATTTGCTTTATAATAATTTGATTCACAGGCAACATTCTAGAAATACATCCATTGTCTGATGTGATACAAGGTACCATTACAAATTAATTAATTATTTTTATACAATAAAAAGCATGGATAAATCAAAGTAGTTGGTACATAATAATCATTTTATTTATGTTGACTTTAATAATTTTATAAACCAATATATGATGGTCAGAATATTTTAATCTGCCTGTATACCTTATTATCTGTTTTATCATTCATTTGCCTTATTTATCTAATTATTTAATGCTTTTCTAGTCTCCTTTTTCTAAACGAGGACTTGAGATGGTTTACAGAGAAATGTATAAGCCATAAAGATGAATAAATAAAATAAACGAGAAAATGGGAAAGAAAGGAAAAGAGGGGATAAAACTAAGATAACAGGCAGGGATAGTTAGCCTTTGAAATTCATATCGTAATGTCCTGTTCATTTGCCAGAAATCAGACACAATATTGGCTCTGAAATTGGTGGCTATAACAAATAAGAAAAAACTATAAATAAAAAAAATCTGTAAGATGTACACTACCCATAGGTGAAAGCCAAGTATTGGAAGGGCATCTTCTTCTAAAACCAATATGTTCAAGAAGTCGTTCTGGAGGTCATCTTACAGGGATAGACTGGATGATGTATTGGTGACATTGCATAAGTAAGACTGAGGGACCTTCTTTTCCTCTGAAAATTTGTATGGAGATACCCAAACGGGAAAATGCTGCCAGAAATGACAGGCAATCTCACACTTTTAACTTCTTTTGAACGCAAAGCCATTGGTAACATTTAATTTTAAGAAACAAAGTGTTTACTTCATAGTAACCACAGAAGTTTGGTGCAAAAGTTATTATAATTTACTGATATCTTAGATTTCAGAATATTGGTATTTAGAATTTAATTGCCCTCATAGTTCATGAAAACATTAACGGGTCTATGGAACTATGAGTTCCAGGGTTTTAACAAAATCGTCCAGATAAGCAAAAACCAAAATGAGCAAGATACCTGAGATTTATTTATGATTTCCAGCTTTCTTGGGATTATTTGAAGTCAAAGGTTGACCTATCGACTGCCTTTTCTGGGGTTTATTAAGTTTACTAGAAATACATCGCTTGTTTCATGCATGCTTATGACATGTAAAAGAGTTAGTAAACAATTTTAACCACATTTACATGTCTTATACATGACGAATGCTGATTTCAACCTGAAAACTATCAAAATACAGCCCAGACTCTGTTTTTTCCCCCTTGAGATCACTATCTGAAAGTAAGTTTACAGAAATAAACAGCCTCAGTAACTTTAAGTTACTGTAAACGGCCGTAACAGGACTGGTAGAATCAGCAGCCCATATTTGTGGGATGAATCAAGCTTATCCAAGTTTCTCTGATAAAATTCCCCACTATTCTCTCATGCTGCTCTACTCCAAATAGATCTTTCTGGGCATGAAATTCCAATTTTAAAACCTCTTCTTTTGGTCGAGGCTTAATTTGTAGAGTGGTCTTGTCAAGATTCAACTATTTATTTGAGATGAGCAACAAGATTAATTTACTAGAAGCTACATATGCATTCGCAGGGATGAATGAAGTAGTTATACATTTGTAAAACAAAGTACCCCTACCAAAGGAGTCAGCCAAGCAACCTCGCTTTATTTTATGAATTATCAATAGTAATGATGATGATAGTGATGATGATAAATGTTTTAATTAACTGTTTGGAATAATCTCTTTACAATGTAAAAGTGTATCAAATAATCACAATGTGTACTTTACATATCTTGCAATTTTAGTTGTCAATTATACATCAGTAAAGCCGAAATTAAAAAAATAAATAAAACAAAGTACCTGTTTCATTTATATTTCCTCCCAATAATTCACTTTAGAGATTGCAGTCCAAATATTAAGTTCATTTATTCCCATTTTTATTAATCTATCATATAAATACAAAATTGAGCTGCTGATCACTATGAGTTCATACTGAGCAAACACAGTTTCATTCAATATGGAGAAATGTGGTGTTTGATATTTTCTATCTGGCTTTATTATAGGCAGCGTATATTTTGCATTAGAAGAAAGTGACTTAGATAGATATAGATGTAGATACGTCATAATACTATGTATGTATGCACATATATTCTAGAATTCGGCTTTAATTTTGAAATATAATTTATCTCTATGGTAAAAAAAACACAAAAAGATATAGAATGAAAAATTATTTGCAACAGATAAAACAAGAAAAGTTTAGTTAACACAAAAGGAGATCTTAAAAACTGATTTATTAAAAATATACAATCCAATGGAAAAATAGTTCAAAGATGATTAAGGGGAGACAATTCAAAGAAAAATAAAATAAAATATTATAAAAGTGAAAAGATGTTCAAATTAATTTACTGCTAAGAAAATGCAAATGAAATAATAATAACTTTAAATCTATCAGATTGGAAAAGATAAACATGTTAATAGCATGCATTATTAGTCAAGGTATAGGGACAAACACACCCTTATTAAATGTCAACTGAGAATGTAAATAGGTAAAATCTGTTTTCAGGACTATTTAGCATACCTGTAAAATTTTAAGTGTGTATATTGGGCAGAGATTCCACTTTTGGGCAGAGATTCCACTTTATATATATATACACACACAAACTTACAAAATTTTGCTAAATTATATGAATGAAAGCAACTTAAAATAATTCTACATTCTTTATCTTTTAAGCTTTTTAAAATGGCATATTGTTTTGATGCAAAAAAGTTTAATTTTTATATGGTCATATTTATCCATGGACTTATCACAGGCTATTAATTGGCTTACATAGTCAACTCTTATGTGAGAGGGCAAAGTACCCCACTTCTCATTTAAGAAAACTGAGGCTCAGAGCACTTACCTACTCAGAGCGAGAGTAGAGATTTGATCCCAGTTCTGACTGACTTCAAAACCTATGATATTCTCACTACATCAAACTGCATTTTGAAAAGTTGAAAGATTGAAACCTTGAAGGTAGCTTGGGCATCACCACCACTGTGTGAAATCCCACCAGTTTGGGGACTACCAGACAGGAAGAAACTACTCTTGGCTGATACAGGTTCCACTAGCGGATTCACTGATCTCATGTCTTAGTTTTTGGTATATCAAGTATGCGTCCAAATCTTGCTCCACCACAGAATGTTGGAATAAATGAAATCACATTTCCATATTTGGAAATGTATCTCTGAAATACTATGTTTTTCAGAGAATTCCAGGTGGGAAACTAACACATCAAAAAGATAGCTATAGCAAGCGCATGGGGAAAGGGACATCCCCATATAATGATGATATGGTATGGATAATAACATTTTTAAAAAGGTACTTGGCAATATGTATCAAAATTTAAATTCCACATATCCTCTGCATCATCAGTTTTACATTTGGAATCATCCTACAGTATATTTACCCAGTACAAAAACATGGACAATAATACTTATTTCTTTCATCTTTAATATAACAGATATAATTTGATGACAAAATGTTTCTGAATATGAATCAGTTAAATAAAAGTTCATGTAATGGAGTGCTTTGCAACTATATGAAGGATACGATATGGGCGCGTGGGTGGCTCAGTCAGTTAAGCCTCTGACTTCGGCTCAGGTCGTGATCTCGGGGTTCACAGGTTCCAGCCCCGCTTCAGGCTCTGTGCTGACAGCTCAGAACCTGAAGCCTCATTCGGATTCTTTGTCTCCCTTTCTCTGCGCCTCCCCTACTTGTACTCTGTCTCCCCCTCTCAAAAATAAATGAGCATTTTTAAAAAATAAAAAAAATAAAAGAATGCAATAGACCAGTCAACCTGACATGGGCTACTGCCAGTGATTAAAGAAAAACAGTTGGAGAAAACACCCTAAAGTATGAGCCAAATTCTGTACAAATGCAGAGCAAAATATCTCATTACCCCTAGGGGTAAAAAGAGGGGAAGGGACATGTGGGGAAAGATGAATGTTTGCTCTTTACTTCATGTATTTCTGTGTACTATGTGAATTTTTCCCAGTGAGTATGTAAAACTTTAACAAATCCGCTCCTCATATAGTTTTATTTTATTAGATTTTTTTCAATAAGCAAGGACAACATCTGTAATTTTTAAAAGGCAATGATATTTTTTAAGCACCATGATTTTTATGTAGATAAAAGTAGCACATATGCTTTGGTTTAAGAAATGGGAAGGTGACGGGCACAGAGGAGGGCACTTGTTGGGATGAGCACTGGATGTTGTATGGAAACCAATTTGACAATAAATTATTAAAAACAAACAAACAAACCAAAACAAAGCAAAACAAAGTGAAACAAAATAAATGACAATCTCATCTCCCCTCACTGAAAAAAGAAATGGTGAAGATATTTGCAAATGACATATCAGACAAAGGGTTAGTACCTAAAATCTATAAAGAACTTATCAAATTCAACACTCATGGGCACGGAGGAGGGCACTTGTTGGGATTATCACGGGGTGTTGTATGGAAATCAAATTGACAATAAATTATTCAAAAAAAAAAAAAAACGAATACATTCCCAGTATAAAAAAAATATTCAACACTCAAAAAACAAATAATCCAGCGAAGAAATGGGCAAAAGACATGAATAGACACTTCTTTAAAGAAGACATCCAGATGGCCAACAGACACATGAAAAAATGCTCAACATCACTCATCACCAGGGAAATACAAATCAAAGCAATAATGAGATACCACCTCACACCTGTCAGAATGGCTAACATTAACAACTCAGGCAACAACAGATGTTGGCAAGGATGTGGAGTGCCGGAGTCCGGCTCTGGCGAGTCCAGGAGTCCCCGAAGGATGGACGGTGTCAGCAAAAGGAATGAGAGAGTCAGGAGATGTAGCCTGATCACCAAGCAGGCATCTCTGGCAATTCTGGCATCTCTGCTCTGCTGGTCTCAGTGTCTTTATTTAAAAGTAGTAAGTGACATTAGAGCAAAGAGAGACATCCATCAGTAAGCATAGTTTGATATCTTGAACAACAATGTGTTTGTGTCAGCAAAGCGGCAATTTCCTCAATCTTGCAAGTTGTTTTACATCATTCTTTTTTAGACCATAACGGAAACAATTCTTATCTTAGCTATTTTGTGATTCTGCCCCTAAGTTCAAAAACATATGCTGTCTTTGAAGTAGGATTAGGTAAATTTGTGGCAGGGGGAGAGAACAGGATGTTTACAAGCAAGATAGGTTGTTATCTTTGTAAGTCTCAGTAAACAGAGGGCACATATATTATCATCTTAATGCCTATGTTAATTGTCTATAGAAAGGTTAAGAGTCGTCCATCTAGCTTCCTAAACTTCAATGAGGGAGGCGTAACTCTCCTGGTAATTCCTAAGGCTTGTCTAACTTCCTTTGCTTGTGAATGAGTGAATTTATATAATAGTGGCCTAATGGTTACATAAGTTACACTAATGTTTAGCTAGACCATAACTGCTATCAATTTATGTAACCTATCCCCAAGATGCAACTTTAAGATTACTTCTGGCCAGGCTATTCTCATTCAGATGTAATCCATCAAAGCATCATGCTCCAGGTCCTTCCTTTTTATTTAAATGCCATAAAACAAAAGAGCATTACATCCTTTAAGGCCAACAAGGGCAATTCAAGAAATCCAAGCCTGAAAGATTAATATTAGAAGGAGATGGTTTTGGGTGCCAATTTGGCGGCAGGAGACTTGCAACATCCACCTTTTCACACAGGGAAAGTGTCAACTCCTGTGCCCAAGATGGCTCCCAGCGGTGGAGAAAGATATCTTTTGCACTGCTGGTGGGAATGCCAACTGGTGCAGCCACTCTGGAAAACAGTACAGAGGTTCCTCAAAAAATAAAAAATAGAACTACCCTATGACCCAGCAATTGCACTACTAGGTATTTATTCAAGGGATACAGGTATGCTGTTTCGAAGGGGCACAAGTAACCCAATGTTTACAGCAGCACTATCAACAAAAGCCAAAGTATGGAAAGAGCCCAAATGCCCATCGGTGGATGAATGGATAAAGAAGATGTGGTATATATATATATATATACGATGGAGTATTACTCGGCAATCAAAAAAGAATGAAATCTTGCCATTTGCAACTATGTGGATGGAACTAGAGGGTATAATGCTGAGCGAAATTAGTCAGTCAGAGAAAGACAAATATCATATGACTTCACTCATATGAGGACTTTAAGATACAAAGCAGATGAACAAAAGAGAAGGGAAGCAAAAATAAAATAGAAACAGGGAGGTGGACAAGACATAAGAGACTTAAATATAGACAACAAACAGAGGGTTCCTGGAGGCGTTGTGGGAGGAGGGGTGGGCTAAATGGGTAAGGGGCATCAAGGAATCTACTCTTGAAATCATTATTGCACTATATGCTAACTAACTTGGATGTAAATTAAAAAATAAATAATTTTTTTTAAAAAAGGGAACATGTAGTGTAGTCAAGTTGTGTAGTCCACGTATTGAAATAAACCCTTGAAGCAAACTGAGGATGAAAGCTTGCTTCCACTAACACAAAGCAATAGACTAGAAAGCTTTTCTTTCAATAATAATTGTTTACCTTATAATTCGGCATTGTTATTAAACCAACTTTCTTGAGATGGCCTAATACCTTTAAGCAAAAATGAATCACAGAGAATGAT
The DNA here is from genome assembly GCA_030068075.1 of Paguma larvata. NCBI lineage: Eukaryota > Metazoa > Chordata > Mammalia > Carnivora > Viverridae > Paguma > Paguma larvata. The sequence continues at coordinate 32,333,454 of CM057826.1, read as the reverse complement.
AATTGTGTTAAAATTTCCCATAAGGACTCTCTTGGGTTCATAGAGATTCAACTGATTCGTATACTTGGAGGAAAGGGGAATAAGGCTGGTCATTATTCCAGCTCCTACTAGAGATCGACTTCTTTTCTTTCTTCTAAGTGCTGGCACCCTGTGCCTGTGCTTGGCAGAGTATTTTCTCTGCATAAGTTAGGGAGGGGTTGTGCATTCTTTCTTATGGAGGAGCTGTCAGAATCCTTGGCACATTTCAGGTTAAGGTTGGATTATCCTATCACGGTAAAAAGTTTAGCTCAGGAACTAATCTGTACTTTGTTAATTTATCCAGACACAGGATTTACTGAGGAAAACTCTGTAATTATTGCTCCCTGGTGGATTCAAAGAAGACACAATGGCTTTTCTGCTTGAATGCTTTGTATATGATGTCCAAATCTCTACACAAAATGAAATGTTTTAGTTGGAGGCTTGAGATGATTCTTTTAAAAACATAAATTCCAAATATGCCAGAAAGGAGGCTGGGCTGGTCAGAAAGCATGGGGTGGTGCTGGTGTAGTTTACACTCGGTTATGAATTGATAGAAATACCTCTGGGTGTTGCCGTGAGAGGTTTAGCAGTGTTGTGCAGAAGCAGAGTGTAACTGACTATAGTTTGTTTCTTCTCAGGCTCAGTCCCTATGATTTCCTCCCAAAGACCAGAGACAAAAATCCATCCTCCTTCCTGACCACCCTACCTTCTCTGGGTAAAACAGAAGTAGCTCAGAAACAGAACTCTGTGGGATCTTAAACGCGATCATCATTCCCACATGACGATGATTGTCAAAGAAGGAAGAAGAATCCTTTGTAATTTTTGTGAAATGAGGAAGAGTCGTCAAATTACTGAAATAATGTACATAGTCAGAATTCATGAAATAATAACTCTGCAGTTGAGACAGATAATTTTATAGTATTATTAGTAATATGGTCAATTATTTGATGGAAAAGCCATTTCAACATAGAACTTAATGAAATTCAGATGAAGGGGATGAAGGAAACCTGGGCCATGAAACAGTCGAGAAGGAAATCTGAACTAAGCACAACAGAAGCAATTACTTAAGCCATGCTTCTGAGTCCCAGCTACTGTCTGTATTTCATTGTATGCGATAATATATATACTAAACTGAATTTAATTGTTGTTTCAACCATTGTTAACTAACTCTCTTGTCTTTTTCAGGAGCCCAGTTAGAGAACCCCGTGGGCATTATTTTAGAAACTATCTGTGGCAGTCATGATGGTGCTCAGATTTCCATCCCAGAGAACTTTATGCAAGTACTGGGGTTGGCGGACAGCCTCCGGTGGCCACGCCTTGGAATCTGCCATAATGTTTATGCCAGGCCACATGGTCTCTTGGCTGCTCCCAGCCAGCCACTGGCTACTAGAGCTGAGCCATTTCTGCCCCACAGCAGATTCTTCTAAAGGGAAATCTGTGTTCTGGGGCTCCCTGTCGGCCTGAGCGAGGCATTCTCAGAGCTGCGTTATAGTCTCAGACTCTTCCCACATGGCCCTCCTTCCTTCTCTCCTCAGGTTCTAGACCTGCATCATAGTGTGATCGTCTCCTGCCTGTTCTGCTCCCTCTCCCCCACAGGGATCTTTCACAGGGGTCTTCTACAGTAAATCCTACAAACATCTAACTCTGTCTTAGCCTCTGCTTCTCAGACAACTCAAAATGATATAGCATTTGAATTAAGTGGACCCTAACTTGCAATAGAGTTAAAAGTTCTCGTAAGTACTTTTTTTGAAGAACTTTCAAGCAGTGCTTAAAAGCTTGCTCCAGATTGCTTTAGATTATTTACAAGGAGGCCTTGAGTAAGGGGCCCCTTATCTGAACAATGGAGCTATTGCTGTTTAGAATGCTATGTATGAGAGAATCCTCAGGGACTTGGCATTCTCTCTGACCCAAGTACAATTTGTCTATCAACCAAAAAAGAGTTGCATCAAAGCCAGTTGGCCATAACTGTTTATTGGCATCTCATTGGCAATACTTTGCAAACATATGTTTGATGTTCAGGTTCAGAGTTCTTACATGCAGAAATCAAACAACTGAATAAGAATATGATGTCAGATTTTCCTTACACTTGCCTCTGCTTAAAATGGTAACCTATTCACGGAGGATGCCAAAATCTGATTTTACTATGACTAGATTCAGATTCAATTAATTAAAAAAATAGGTCAAGAGGGCCAGTTTACTTCAAATTTTCAGTCACATATGTGTGTATCTATACTATGTTAATTTGCCTTGCAGATGAATGCATGGGGCCATCCACTTTTTCACTTTTATAGCCCTCCTTCAAAGTGGTTTGGTTTTACATAGAAAGTGCCCCAGGTTCAATATTATATCCTGTGCAACTAATGAGATGCACAAATATAATTTAAACAGTCTAAAATATTTCTTGATAAAACTCTATTCGTATTTAATTTTTAAGCTATTATGAGTAGATTTTATTCACTATGTGTTACAATACTATCAGAAATTTTAGCATAATGAATTTATATGTTTCCAGTGTTATCTTACTGTTTTCCATGTGTGATGACCTATTAGATTATCTCACACAACTCACGTTATAACCTTATGTGGTAGGCTACTTATTATCTCCAATTTAAGACACGGAAACTGGGTTTTAGAGAGGTTGTATACTTGCTCAAGGTTACATAGCTAGCTATCATTTTGGCAAGGATTTTACTATGGGTTACTCTGACCCCAAGTCTGTACTTTTATGTAAACATGGTACTTCTTTCCTATATAAATTCTCTACACAATAAAAGAAAGGGGCCATGTTACACATTAATATAACATTGGGTAAATCTCTTAACTTCTTTAGGAGAGTTTATAAAATAGGGTTTATAAAACAAGAACGTTGGGTTGGCCTCAAGCCCTAGACGCTCTCTAGGGGTCCCTTCTGTTCTAACATTCCCTTATTCTAGATCTCATCTGGATAAGTTCCTACCAAAACATAATCTGAAAGAAAAATTATATACAATGTAGAGTGTAAGCTGATTGGGTGTGCCAAGTCTTCTGAAACGGTCTTAAGTGTTATTCCTCCCTCTATCTTAAAAATACAGTATATATGGCAAGAAAAGAAAAAAATGTTTATAGCTTTGATGGATGAGTGTCTTGTGCTCCTGTTGAGGAATATGATTAAATTTAAAACCATGAATAATTTCAAAACCAAGACATCATGATTTAAGATGAATGAGTAGCTGTAAACTATATTTAATATGCAAGTGAATTCACCCCAAGGTTTAAAAAGGCCATATATCCTACAAAATTTGCATTAGTGTTACTTATTATAAACTTTAATTTAAGCAATACTATTTGGGTGGTAGGTCTTTGATACGTACATTTCCTTACCTGCACTTCTCCTAAAGTCTCCAATCTGATAATACTAGCAAGTTATAATATCTGAGATAAAGGCCATTTGGATCTAGAAAGGCCACTTCAAAGCTATTCAACAATCAGTGAATGATCCAAAGGGAAAATCTCCTACAGGCAGTATGATATAAATTGTCCTGTTTGAGGGACTGATGTCTAAAATTTATCGTATGCTTGAAAATGTATAATTTCCAAATAAAATAGAGTCGATTTCATGTTTGTATTAGTAAACTAATGCCATATGGGCAGATTACTCTTGTAGAGGCCAGGTGGCACTGTGACACACTCTTGTAGTTTCCTCCTCAGGGTTCCCTTCAGTTTTACTCATTCATTCATTATTCCCATTGTTGCATACTACTGGAAGCCTAAGTATGAGTTTTCTGCCATTTGGGGCTGTGCTAGATTGCTGTTGAATAACCTGCTCATCCTCCACTTGCTATTATCAGACAAACAATAGGAGTACTGAGAAGTGAAGTTGATATTTAACTCGGCAAAGCACTGAGAGGCCTAAAACACACTGACCCCAGGATTTATTTTATGAAATGACTCTTTTCATGCCTTCTTTCTCCATCTGTTATTTTATCATCTGTGTCAAGTTAAAGCCACAACTTTTGCCCAATGGACCTCCCATTGCATTTTTATTATTTCTTTAAAAATCAAATTGTACTGCTTATTGAAGACATATTCAATGATCAAAATGAAGGAATTCTGTAAAGCTTCGTTTTCCTTTCCTATTTTTTTCACAATGGCAGCTGGAGGAGAAGATTTCATGTTCTTCAGCAACAGACAGAAATTGCTCCTTTTTATGGATACGTTAAAACAGACCTGAAAATATAATTTCCTTTTCCTTTCCCCATGAGGGGAGATAACCCAGATTTTAATATGGCAAATACGCTTGTAAAACAAAATGGAGCTATCTCAGTTTATGTGGATAGTCTCCTTTTGATACACTGTCACCAAAATGAAACAGAGAAACATAGATTTTTCTTCCTAGATGAAAGAAAGAATTAACAAAAAGGAAATGGAAGAAACAAGCTAAAAGTATTTATTCTTTATCTTGCTAGAAACATACACACTCATCCCTTCCCTGAAGGTGCCACACAGCTGATATGGCTCTTGTTAAACAGTAACTAATAGTGAAATGTCAAGCGTCTAAAAGGAAATTGGTTTATAGTTCTTGATTCCAAAGTGAAATGTTGTAATGAAAGTCAAACACCGTGAACATGTAACTCAATACCTTGATGTTAAGTCATGGAAGGTAACTGTCAGAAATTGGGTTTTGAGAGAGCAATGAGAGTTTAGGTGTGCCCATGTTTTTCTGGGTACATAATGCTTAAGTTTTCAGCTGCTTAATTTTCTGACTAATGTTGCTATCCTCCCAGTCTGAGCCCATTTAGAATGAATTACCGATCATATAAAAGGCATACAATTTCAGATGATTATTTCACATCATTAATCTCCCCTCAAACCTGCAACACCTCTTCTTCACCTTCATTTTTGGCTGGTAACGTTGCATCTTAGTTCACTAAGAAAATGGAAGTAATCCAAGGAGAGAATCCATAGACCCTCCACTGCCACCACCCTGCACCTACCGACTTTCCAGCATCTATCCACATATCTCTGATGGGTCAGTTTTTCCACTCATCCTAATCCAGACTTCTTTCTTGTGCACATATTTCCATGTCACCTCACTCAGGACATTACTGTCTCCCTTCTCTCCTACTATCAATTTTTGTTCTCCCCTGAATCATTCTTGTAAGTAGGCAGACATATTGTCATAATTTTTATATTAAGAATAAAAATTGTTCTTGATGCCACTTCCCCTCCCAGCTGTCACTCAATTATTGTTATTTACCTTTGACAGCAAAACTCCTCAAAAGAGTTACTTATGTTCACTATTTCCAATTATTCTTCTAAAACTGCTCTTAATTTCACTCCACTCAGCCATTTCCTCTACCACTCCATTAATACTGGCTTTGTCTAGGTGATCAATGAACTTCCCATTGCTAAATTCAATGGCCAATTCTTAGTCCTCATCTTAGTTAACCGATCAGCAGCATGTGAAATAATTGAGAGGTCTCAACTTCTAGATGATGCTTCTTTATTAGGCGAGCAGAGATATATAGATGGTTTGGGACACTCGTTTGTTCTTCCCTTTCGGTAGCTTAGTGAAGCTGAGTTAGCTCAATAGAAGAACTGGCGGGTACCAGTGATAGGTTCCAGAGTGGACTTCCTGGGAGTCACTTTCTCAACAAGGAAGTTTTCACTGTTACATAGTAATCTAGACATTGTTGTCTATTCTTGTGCATACACGCACTTTAGAGCAGTGATGTCCTGGATTCCTGCCTGTGGAGACAGCAGCTCAGGGTATCTGTGTGTGCTCTGCTACTTCTTGGTTTGTGAGAGTTTGCCCAATATAACCTATTCTGAATGTAACACGGTGCTCACAAGTAGTGCATGCACGAGACTCTTCTGCTGTCAAATGGCTCTCAGAACACTTCATTCACGTATTTTTTCTCCTACCACGGTGGCCACTTTCTGAATGACTTCACCCAGTCTCATGACTTCCATTTCTAAGGCAGGCCATTCTATTGACCACGAGAAGGCAAAAGTGAGGATATTGGGGTGCTGATAATGTTCTAAACCTAGATATGTGTGGTGACTAAATAAGCATGTAAGAATTCACTGAATTATACACTTACTATCTGTTTATGTTTCCGCATCTTATCTTTCAGTACAAACACAATGCAGGGGCAACTGGGTAGCTTTGTCAGTTGAGCCTCCAACTCTTGATTTCGGCATAGACACTTAAAAAATTTGTTTTAAGTACCCACAAAAATCATGTCGGAGGTTGCGTCTTATCTCCAAAATGGAAATAATAACACTTACTTCATAGAAATGCTATGATTATTAAAAGAGGTGATACCTGTGCAAAATATTGTCAGTTTGTAAGGTGGTCAATAACTTTTATTTTACTCCTTCACCTTTCTTCTCTTTAACATACTGTGTTTACTCATTTTTCTATAAGCAAAACTTCCTCATGCATTTAAAGAACTAGTGGGTCTAATGGAGACTACTTTTGTCACAGTTTGGAACACTGACTAACCATGAAAACATTAATAAGGGATTACAGTAACTTGAAGTCAAAGGAATATTGATTCTAAGAAGGAGGTGATCAAGTATATGTCTGATTAAAAGGAAAAAGGTGTGTGTGTGTGTGTGGGTGTGGGTGTGTGTGTGTGGCTTAAAAAGAATGAGATGAATTAATCTGTACTCATCTGGAGCTACTGAGAAAAAGTAAAGGGCAGAATGGTGTGTAGAATATATCACCACACCATCCTCTGTGTGTGTGTGCATGTACATGCACATGTGTGCATGTGAAAACGTAAACACACACACACACAGATCCTTAGGTATTTGCATATGCACAGAAAGATAACCAAGATGCTAAGTGCCTCTGAGAACAAGAGGAAGGGACACAGTTCCCTGACACCATGCAGCTACTATATTTGCTCTGGACTGCCTACTTCAGACATTTTCACTTGGAAGAAAAAACTGTCTTGTGTAAGCCATTGCTATTGTAAGATAACTGTCATACATGGTTGAACATGATACCAACTGCCACAGTTCTATTTCGTAGAGACTAATTTTTTTTTACTGTGAGTAGGTAATTTTTTCAAAGTAGTAATAGAAATGAAAAATTGCCATTTGAATCTATACCAAAAAACCAAAAGTAGATTAATTGACAGAAACTAAGAAATCTAGGAAAATATGTGGGATTTATGTCATATATGTGAAAAGGTCAAGGGAGATGATTTAGGTGAAATTAGCACATAGGTGAATTTTGCCTTTGGTGTCCTATCAGTTGCCTTCATCCACACTTTCTCTCCTTCTGTAATCTCTAGTCTTGCTCCTGCTCCTAATCATTATTATCCCCAACCAATATTTCCATGCTTCATTTTATTATTTTAAAAAAGATTTTATTTTTAAGTAATCTTTACATCCAACATGGGGCTTACCTCACTACCCCAAGATCAAGAGTCATATGGTCCACTGACTGAGACAAACAGATACCCCTATTCTTGTTCTTTGATAACTTCCACAGATGCTCTCTTAAGAATTAATAGTTAATGGATGAATGGATAAAGAGGATGTATGCACACACACAGACACACACACACTAGAATACTACTTGGCAATGAAAAAGAATGAAATCTTGCCATTTGCAACAATGTGGATGGAACTAGAGGGTATTATGCTAAGCAAAATAAGTCAGTAAGAGAAAGACAGATATCATATGATTTCATTTCATATGTGGAATTTGAGAAACTCAACAAATGGACATAGGAGAAGGAAGGAAAAATAAGATAAAAACAGAGGGAGGCAAACTATAAGAGACTTTTAAATACAGAGAACAAACTGAGGGTTGCTGCAGAGGGGGGTTGGTGGGGAGAATGGATTAAATGGATGATGGGCGAAGATGGCGGAGGAGTAGGGAGGACCAAAGTTTCCCTTGTTTTTTTGAATTGAGAGGGACCGAAACAGAGAGATTCTCAACTCCAAGAACCTGGCAGAAAAGGTGTAGCAGCTTACAAGGAACGCAAGAAACATAGACAATGCCCTAAGACCGTGAGTCTAACCGAGAACGGACAAAACGAACTCGGGAAACTGAGCTGGGGGGAGGGTGAGCCGGGGACAGCGGGGAAAGTCCCCAACATCCGAAGGAGAGCTACAGAGAGGGGGAGTCCACCAACATCCAGCCCCTAAAGACAGGGCTTAGGAGGAGAAGCTCTGTGTCTAACAGCAGAACCCAGCAGAACTCTCCTTGTGCGGGACCGCGGACGGAGGCACAGTCAGCCCGCCCGGCCCAGAGTTGCTTAGCCGCCAGCAGCGTGAGGAGGGAGCAATAGCGGGACCTCTGCCGCTGCTATCGCTGGAGCGGGAAGTGCGCGCCAGGCACCGCTGCTGCCTCCGGCCCCCTGAGCGAACAACCGCGGGATCGCGGGCTGCTGCCGGCGGAACGGGGAGTGCGCGCTAGTCGCCCCCGCACTCGGTGGGGAGCAAAAAAACCGCTGGACCGCCGCGCTGCTGCTGGCGGAACGGGGAGTGCGCGCTAGTCGCCGCTGGGGCCCCCGGTAAGCGAAAAACTGCTGGGACCGCTGCATCGCTGGGACCACCTCAACAGGGATTGTGCGCCAGTCGCGCCACCATCCCCTGGAGAGCCGGCGACCGGGGACCATTGCCGCTGCCCGCCGGAGCCCGGATCAGGCGCTAGTCGCCGTGGAGGGTCCTTTGGGGTGCGATCAAACACTGGGACTGCCGCTATCGCGGTCGCCTGAGTGGGGAGTGCGCACAAGTCGCCCCGGCCAGGCGAGCGGGGAGCCCTCAGCGCAACCGGCTGCCGGGGGTGCCCTCAGTCGCCTGTGGAGCACCTTTAACCCTGACACATTTGCAGAAGGTTGGGGAGTGGCAAGCAGGCAGGCGCCCACCTTCCAGTGGACCGCATTGCGCCGGTGCCCATAGCGGAGTAAGGACACAAACAAGGGGGCGAGTGGAAGCCTTGGGACTGGGAACAAAGGACGGAAGGGACGCCATTGTTGTCTTACGGGCCCACAAGCACCAGCCCCAGGAAGTCACTCCCAGAGCCATCCCTGCCTCAGTGGAGAACTCCCGCCTACACTAAACCACGCCCATCTGCGCAGGAGTGACACTTCTCTGCGGGAGCTACAGAGGCCAAGTCCAGACCGCTGCCTGGAGTAACTCCAGGTCATTTCTTTTTAAGATAGATGCTCCCCGTTATTCTTCTTACTGATCCCCACTCCTGAGCTGACTATCCAGAGGCCTGGCTGACTTAAACAAAATCTTATTCCACTCTCTAAAGGCATGTTTTTCATCTCCTTCTGTACTTCCCTTATTGTCTCTCTGGAATAACCAGGCCACATAATCTCACCCGAGCAATTTCTGTCTTCACTCCTTTTTCCTTGTAACCGTCCTTATTCTGATTTCTCTCAGTCTGGATTAAGCTCTTTAGCCACTCTACCCGGGCAAAGACCATTTCCTACTTTCCCCGGGAACTGTCATTATTCTCTCTGTAGACGCTCTGCCACCAGCACAGTACACACCCTGTCCTTACCGTGTAGCTGGTATTTCAGGACATTGTCCTCAGAGTGTCATTTGTTATTCTTTTTTCTGTTGTGAACCGCTTGTCTGTATCATTTGTTAGTACGTTTGAGTATTTCTGTTTTCTGTTTGTCTGTCAGTCTGTTTTCCTTTCCAGGGCAACTTCAAGAAACAACCCAAAACATATCCAGCCAAAATGACGAGACGGAAGAATTCTCCTCAAAAGAATCCACAAGAAGCAGTGACAGCTCAAGAATTAATGAAAACAGATATAAGCAACGTAACAGAACATGAATATAGAATGACAATCATAAAACTAATCGCTGGCCTTGAAAAAAGCTTAGAAGAATGCAAGGGGTCCCGCGCGGCAGAGTTCAAGGACCTTAAAAACGGACAGGAAGAATTAAAGAAGAAATTAGAAGAAATACAGGGGAAACTGGAAGCAGCCACAGCACGGATTGAAGAGGTAGAGGAAAGAGTTAGTGCCTTAGAAGACAAAATCATTGAAAAAGAGGAAGCAGATAAAAAGAGAGAGAAGCTGATCCAGGAACAGGAAAGGAGAATTCGAGAGCTGAGCGATGAACTCAAAAGAAACAATATCCGTATCATAGGAGTCCCAGAGGAAGAAGAGAGAGAGAAAGGAGTCGAAGGGGTTCTTGAACAAATCATTGCTGAGAACTTCACCAACATGAGGAAGGAAAAGGGCATGGAAATCCAAGAGGCACAGAGAACTCCCCTCAGACGTAACTTGAATAGACCTTCTGCCCGGCACATCATAGTGAAGCTGGCAAAATACAAAGATAGGGAGAGAATCCTGAAAGCAGCTAGGGACAAAAGAACCCTAACATACAAAGGGAGACCTCTAAGGGTAGTAGCAGACTTATCTACAGAAACTTGGCAAGCCAGAAAGGAATGGCAAGATATCTTCAATGTGATGAGCAAGAAGGACCTGCAACCAAGAATTCTGTATCCGGCTAGACTGTCATTCAGAATAGAAGGAGAGATCAAGGTTTTTTCCCAACAAACAAAAACTGAAAGAATTTATCACAAATAAGCCAGCACTGCAAGAGATCCTGAGGGGCATTCTATGAAGGCAAACCTGCGAAGAACACAAACTGCCAGGGACAGCCTTACAATCATGAAACCTACAGATAATACAGTGACTGTAAGCCCATATTTTTCAATATTAACACTGAATGTAAATGGACTAAATGCGCCAATCAAAAGACACAGGATAACAGAATGGATTAAAAAACAAGACCCATCTATTTGCTGTCTTCAAGAAACTCATCTTAAACCTGAAGATACCTTCAGATTGAAAGTGAGGGGATGGAAAACTATCTACCATGCTACTGGAAGGCAGAAGAAAGCCGGAGTAGCCACACTTATATCAGACAAATTAGACTTTAAAATGAACGCTGTAATAAGAGATGAAGAAGGACATTATATAATAGTCTCAGGGACCATCCAGCAGGAAGAGCTAACAATTGTAAATATCTACGCACCGAATTTGGGGGCACCCAAATTTGTAAAACAACTAATTACAAACATTAGCAACCTCATCGATAAAAATGTCCTAATAGTAGGGGATCTCAACACTCCACTCTCAGCATTGGATAGATCCACAAATCAGAAAATCTCCACAGAAACAATAGCCCTGAATGACACATTAGAACAGATGGGCCTCACAGACATCTTTAGGGTCCTTCATCCAGAAGCAAAGGAATTTACGTTCTTCTCAACTGCACACGGTACATTTTCCAAGATAGATCACATTCTGGGGCACAGGGAAGCTCTGAATAAATATAAAAGAGTTGAGATCATACCGTGTACACTGTCAGACCACAATGCTTTGAAACTTGAAATCAACCACAGGAGAAAGCCTGGAAAATATCCAAGAACATGGCGGCTAAGAAATAACCTACTAAAAGATGACTGGGTCAACCAAGCCATCAGAGAAGAAATTAAAAAATACATGGAAACAAATGAAAATGAAAATACAACAATCCAAACGCTCTGGGACGCAGCAAAAGCAGTCCTGAGAGGGAAATATATTGCAACCCAGGCCCATCTCAAGAAACAAGAAAAATCAATAACACAAATTCTAACACCGCGCCTAAAGGAACTAGAAGCAGAACAAATAAAACAACCCAAGCCCAGCAGAAAGAGAGAAATAACTAAGATCAGAGCACAAATTAACCATATGGAGACAGAAAAGGTAGTGGAACAGATCAAAGAAACCAAAAGCTGGTTCTTTGAAAAAATAAACAAAATAGACAAACCTCTAGCCAGGCTTCTCAAAAAGAAAAGAGAGAGAACTCAAATAGATAAAATCGTGAATGATAAGGGAGAAATTACAACCAATCCCTCAGAGATACAAACAATCATCAGAGAATACTATGAAAAATTATATGCCACCAAACTTGGCAATCTGGAAGAAATGGACAGCTTCCTAAATAGCCACACGCTACCAAAACTCAAACAGGAAGAAATAGAAAAAATGAACAGACCCATAACTAGTGAAGAAATAGAATCAGTTATCAAAAATCTCCCAGCAAATAAAAGCCCTGGACCAGACGGCTTTCCTGCGGAATTTTACCAGACATTTAAAACAGAGTTAATTCCTATCCTCCTCAAGCTGTTCCAAAAAATTGAAACGGAAGGAAAACTCCCGGACTCATTCTATGAAGCCAGCATCACTTTGATTCCCAAACCAGATAGAGACCCAGCAAAGAAGGAGAATTACAGGCCAATATCCCTGATGAATATGGATGCAAAAATTTTCAATAAGATACTAGCAAATCGAATCCAACAGCATATAAAGAGAATTATCCACCATGATCAAGTAGGATTCATCCCTGGGTTACAGGGCTGGTTCAATATTCGCAAATCAATCAACGTGATACATCACATCAACAAAAGAAAAGATAAGAACCATATGATCCTATCAATAGATGCAGAAAAAGCATTTGACAAAATACAGCATCCTTTCTTAATAAAAACTCTCGAGAAAGTCGGGATAGAAGGAACATACTTAAACATCATAAAAGCCATATATGAACAGCCCACAGCTAATATCATCCTCAATGGGGAAAAACTGAAAGCCTTCCCCCTGAGATCAGGAACACGACAGGGGTGTCCACTCTCGCCACTGCTATTTAACATAGTGTTGGAAGTCTTAGCATCAGCAATCAGACAACAAAACAAAATAAAAGGCATCAAGATTGGCAAGGAGGAAGTCAAACTTTCACTTTTTGCAGATGACATGATACTTTACATGGAAAACCCGACGGAATCTACCAAAAGCCTACTAGAACTGATCCATGATTTCAGCAAAGTTGCAGGATACAAAATCAATGTACAGAAATCGGTGGCATTTCTATACACCAACAATGAAGCAGCAGAAAGAGAAATAAAGAAGCTAATCCCTTTCACAATTGCACCAAAAACCATAAAATACCTAGGAATAAACCTAACCAAAGATGTGAAAGACCTCTACACTGAAAACTATAAAAAACTTATGAAGGAAATTGAGGAAGACACAAGGAAGTGGAAAAACATCCCATGCTCATGGATTGGAAGAATAAATATCGTTAAAATGGCAATACTACCCAAAGCAATCTACACATTCAATGCAATCCCAATCAAAATTGCACCAGCATTCTTCTCAAAGCTAGAGCAAACAATCCTAAAATTTGTATGGAACCACAAAAGACCTCGAATAGCCAAAATAATACTGAAGAATAAAACCAAGGCGGGAGGCATCACAATCCCAGACTTTAACCTCTACTACAAAGCGGTGGTCATCAAGACTGTATGGTATTGGCACAAAAACAGACACATAGACCAATGGAATAGAATAGAAAACTCAGAAATGGACCCGCAAGTATATGGCCAACTAATCTTTGATAAAGCGGGAAAATGTATTCAATGGAAAAAAGACAGCCTCTTTAATAAATGGTGCTGGGAGAATTGGACAGCTACTTGCAAAAGAATGAAACTAGACCACTTTCTTACACCACTCACAAAAATAAATTCTAAATGGATAAAAGATCTGAATGTGAGACAGGAAACCGTCAAAATCCTAGAGGAAAAAGCAGGGAAAAGCCTCTTTGACCTAAGACGCACCAATTTCTTACTTGACACGTCTCCAAAGGCAAGGGAATTAAAAGCAAAGATGAACTATTGGGACTTCATCAAGATAAAAAGCTTCTGCACAGCAAAAGAAACAACCAACAAAACGAATAGGCAACCAACGGAATGGGAAAAGATCATCGCAAATGACATATCGGATAAAGGACTAATATCTAAAATCTATAAAGAACTTACCAAACTCCACACCCGAAAAACAAACAACCCAGTGAAGAAATGGGCAGAAGATATGAATAGACACTTCTCCAAAGAGGACTTTCAGATGGCAAATAGACACTTGAAACGATGTTCAATGTCACTCATCATCAGGGAAATACAAATCAAAACCACACTGCGATACCACCTCACACCTGTGAGAGTGGCTAAAATAAACAAATCAGGAAACTATAGATGCTGGCGAGGATGTGGAGAAGTAGGCACCCTCCTACATTGTTGGTGGGAATGCAAACTGGTGCAGCCACTCTGGAAAACGGTGTGGAGGTTCCTCAAAAAAATGAAAATAGAGCTACCCTATGATCCAGCAATAGCCCTGCTAGGAATCTACCCAAGAGACACAGGATTGCTGATGCATAGGAGCACGTGTACCCCAATGTTCATAGCAGCACTTTCGACAATAGCCAAAACATGGAAAGAAACTAAGTGCCCATCAACTGACGAGTGGATAAAGAAGATGTGGTACATATATACAATGGACTACTATGTGGCAATGAGAAAAAATGAAATCTGGCCATGCGTAGCAACATGGATGGAACTGGAGGGTATTATGTTAAGTGAAATAAGTCAGTCAGAAAAAGACAGATACCATATGTTTCCATGAATAGGTGGACTTGGTGAGACTAAGCAAAAACCAGGGGGAGGGGAAGAGGGGAAAGAAAAAAAAGACACAGAGAGGGAGGGAGATAAAACATAAGAGACTCTCAAAGACTAAGAACAAACTGAGGGTGAGGGAGATGGGGGGGGGGAGAGGGGGTGATGGGCATCAAAAAAGGGCACATGTTGGGATGTGCACTGGGTGTTTTATGTAAACCAATTTGAAAATAAACTATTTTAAATTAAAAAAAAATAAATGGATGATGGGCATTAAGGAGAGCACTTTTTGGGATAAGCATTGTGTGTCATATGTAAGAGATGAATCACTGGGTTCTACTCCTGAAATCAACACTACACTGTATGTAAACTAACCTGAATTTAAATTAAAAAAAAAGAATTAATAGTTAACAGGAGTGTTAAAAGTGAACTGCTAACGTTGGTTATCTCCTCACACTCTGTCTCTCTGTCAAAAGTAAATAGACATTAAAAAAATTTAAAAAAAAGGATTAATCAGTTAGGAGCATAGCTTTGAAGTCACATATGCTGGAGTTAGAATTCCATCTCCCTCACTATGATTGTGATTTGGTGGCAATAAATTAGATAAGTTCTTTAAGCTTCAGTTCCTAGATCTTTAAGTATGTTTAATAGTGTCTGTCTATCTTATTGTATTACAGTGAGGATCAAATGAGATGATACATACAAAAAAAGCACTTGGCACAGTGGCCTAAAATGGAATTAAGCACATATTAGCTAAATAGTATTAATATTGTCAACTCATTTTTGGACTAGGAATTAAGTTTATTCTAACATGGATTCTCAAGATATAGCATTTTTTTTCACTTCTAAAACATCTTTCATTATTTAAATCTATTTATTTAAATCTATAATTTTATTATTTAAATATGTCATGTTCTTATTTTTTCTGTTTTAGAGTGGTGTGTTAAAGTCTCCCACTAAAATTGTAATTTTTTGAGAACTTGTTTTGGCAATGCCTTCTTTATATATTTCGGTGTCTTAATATTTATTCCACAAAGTTTCATAATTATAGTATCTTCTTTATTTATTTTTTTAATTTTTTTTTAATATTTATTCATTTTAAGAGACAGAGCATGAGTGGGGGAGGGGCAGAGAGAGAAGGAGATACAGAATCTGAAGCAGGCCCCAGGCTCTGAGCTGTCAGCACAGAGCCTGATATGGGGCTTGAACTCCCGGACTGTGAGATCATGACCTGAGCCGAGGTCGGATGCTTAACCAACTGAGCCACCCAGGCGCCGCTATAGTATCTTCTTTAATATTACACTTCAAATAAATATAAAGTAGTGACCTTCCCCATTTAATCAAATGCTTTGAGGCTTGAATTCTACATTGTTTCTAATAATAGAATAATTACCTGACTTTTTGTTTGTTTACACTTACCAGAAAATATTCTTTTTACTTAAATCCTTATACATTACACTTTTTTCTTCCAAGCTTTTACTTAAATTCAAATTAGTTAACATATTGTGTAATATTGGTTTCAGGAGTAGAATTTAGTGATTCATCATTTACATATAATAATACCAGTGCTCATCACAAGCACCCTCTTTAATACCCATCACCCATTTGACCCATTTCCTCCTACCCATCCCCCCTCCAGCGACCCTGTTTGTTCTCTATAGTTAAGAGTCTCTTATGTTTGCCTCCCTCTCTATTTTTATCTTATTTTTCCTTCCGTTCCCCTATGTTCATCTGTATGAATTACACTTTCAAGCACATCTTTGTAAATAAAATAAAGATGGAATTTGATAAATTTGTTAGTCTTTGTTTTTTAGTAGAGGGTATCAATACAGTTATGTTTAGGATTATGTCTTTCTGTGTTAATGCTTTTTAGAGGTTATTTTTTACTCTAATATTTGATAGTTTTCTTTTTTCCTTTTGTTCAACAGATTTTTTAAAGATAAATATGACAGAGTTATCACTTTTATTGGAAAAATTATATCTCTTTTTCTGTAATTATGAATGCCAAGAATGGAATGGTTTCTATTGACACGCCTGTAAAATAATTTTCTTCTTTTCTCCCTCTCTCAATTTCCAAGTTTTATTAACAGCATCTATTATTCAAATTGAGAATCTATTTTCTAATATTCTTATGTTTTACAATTTTAATATTTGCATTGGATTTTCTAAATATTTAAAAGTAACTAAAATTTAAAATGTCTCTAGCTTGCTAGTTTTATTGCCTACTTGTGGTTCATTCATTTTCCTCATTCTTGAGTTCTTCACTTAGTTTCATCTCTTGGAAAGCTCGAGTATATCTTTGAGTAATGTCTGAAGGGATGGTACACTCTTGAGAGTGTATTTTCAAAGCCCTCGCATTTCTATTCTTTGATGAGTGTCTTTATTAGTAGACTCAGATCTTTCTTCTATTCAGGAAAGATTTTATTTTCCTATTATTTCTTTGATCATAGACTTTGCACAGTATACCCTAAGCTTTTCTTCTTGAATTCCTATTAAAGTCACTTTGTTCTATCTTCAATCTATATGCAAGGCAGTCTCCATTTGTCCCATAGATTCATTTTGCCACTCACCCCTTCCTTGTTCTGCTATATTTTGCAGAAGGCTACCCTTTATTGACTGTATTATCTAGCTTCTTTCGCCCTCTGGTTCTGATTGTCAAAAGAAACCAGCAAAAAATCAGAAATTTGTGGAGTGAGGTTGAGGTAATGATTCACCTGCTTTCTTCTATTGGCCTTAGTTGGGACAGAGGCTGCATTCCTCAACTAAATGTCAGCTCCTGTTGGATAGCATCTCTCTTATGGCTGATAGAAAAAAAAAGATAATGAACAATGGGGCGTTGTGGTAGAGAATAAGCTCAGGAATCTACTTAGGAGAGCATGGGCAAGGAAACCTTCCCTCTGGAGGTAACACTTAAGCAAAAAAGGTGAGCAAGACTGGTCAAGCAAAAAGGTGAGCAAGACTGGTCATATGAAGACTGAAGAAACAATGGCCCAAGCAGAAGAAAATGTAAAGCAAAAAGCTTTGGCCATTCTAGGAATGAAAAAAGTCCAGTTAGTGAATAAAAACAGCCGTGGCATGAGATGAAGAAGACAAGGATTTAAAGTGCAGTGGAAAGCCATTTGAAGGATTGTTAGCAGTGACAGATGTTCTTTTTTTTTTCTTTTTTTCAATTTTGAGAGAGAGAGAGAGAGAAAAAGTGTGAATGGGGGAGGGGGAGAGAAAGGGAAAATTCCAAGCAGGCTCTGCTCTCAGCACAGAACCCAACATTTGACTCAATCCCCAAACCATGAGATCATGACCTGAGCTGAAATCAAGAGTCAGACACTTAACTGACTGAGCCACCCAGGTGCCCTGAGAGATATATATTCTCAAAGGACTGTTTCAAATGCTGTCTAGAGGGTGAATAGGTTGTATAAAGACAAAAGTGAAAATAGGCAGTCCAGTTTGTTGGCTATCGCAGGAGTCTATGTGAGAGATGAGGCTTCGACTCAGGTGAGAGCAGTGGATTGCTCCTGAAAAGATTTGCTGATTTGCAGGATATTTTGTTAAAGGAAGAAAATAATTCCACAGTCTTTTGCTTGAAAAAAATAGGACAATTTGTGATAGGAAAGACAGTAGAGAAACAGCCATGAGACAGCCAATAAGCCATTGCAGAAGTTAAATGGGAGTTTTTCATAAGAGACAGAATCTCAGAGAAGTTCTGGAAATAGAATTTCAGCATTGTTAGCACATAGACAGTATTTAAACCAACAGAAGGTCTGGAGAAAGAATGTATAGAGAGAGGAGGGAAAGTGGCTCCATTTGGATCCCCACAGAACTTCTGCACTGAGACATTGGTTGGAGGAGTTGACCAGGAAGGAGGTGCAGAAGCAATAGTATGCAATGAAAAACAAAACAAAACAAAACAAAACAAAACAAAACAGAAAAACCAAAAAACAAAAAAACTCCTGAAGAGCATGATGTCAAAAAGTAGAAAATGGAAATATTATCACTGAGAAAGGAGTATCAACTGTATCAAATGCAGCCAAGAGATAATTAAAGAAGAAGAAGGTATTCATGGATTTGCAATATATAGATCATTGTTGTTTTTTAATAAAAACTGTATCAGTGGAGAGGTTGGGACAGAAGCCAGATAACATAGGTGGAGGCATGAATATTTGATGAAGAACTGGAGAAAATGAATGTAAGTAAATCTCTGAGATATTGTGCTATGAAAAGCAGAAAAAAATGGTGTAGAAATGGAAATAACAAGTTTTGTGGCAAGATGAACACTCTTATTTAATTATTTTTAATTTTTAATCAGAGAAACTAGAGTATGTGTTTACACTTATGGGAATAAAAGAAATTTGCCTGAGTAAAGTTCTTGATTTGACTAGATGATATAGGTGGAGGGATTGAGAGACTCATCTTTGAAAAAAAAATTTTAACATTTATTTATTTTTGAGAGACAGAGATAACAGAGCATGAGTGGTATGGGGACAGAGAGAGAAGGAGACACATTATCTGAAGCAGGCTCCAGGCTCTGAGCTGTCAGCGCTGAGCCCTATGGGGGCTTAAACCCATGAACCATGAGATCATGACCTGAACTGAAATCAGGCATTTAACTAACTGAGACACCCATGCACCCCAGAGATTGATCTCTGAAGTGGGTAGGGACATGTCCTCCACTATAAAAAGAGGGAAGAAAGAAAAGATGGTAGTCAATATTTCATAACGTATAGAATTGTTCAATCACTATGTTTTACACCTGAAACCAATAAAACTTTGTGCATCAGTTTTACTTTAATAGTAAACATATATATATATATATATATATATACACAAACTTAAACTCTAATGTTTAGGAATGCAGAGCCTGGAAATAAAAACAATTAAAAAAGTAGTTATCATGAAAGTTAGAATAGTGGTTATCTCAGGGGGGGGAGATAATAATGGGGGGAGCAGAGGGGATTTTTCGGTGCTGGTGATGTCCTATTTCTCACATGGATGGTGGCTGTATGAGGTATATACTTTGTGATAAATCATTGAGCTACATATTTCATTTTGTGTATATTTCTGTATGTGTGTTATATAACTAAAAGCTTCTCAGTTAAAATTTTGAGCATTAAAAAGCATTTCAGGTTGTAATGAGTAATTTTTAAAGAGGATGATTCTTTGCATTATTTTTCATAAAGATACATACACATCTATACCAGTCAAAAAAAAATACAGGAAGGTTTGTATGTTTGGTGGTGAGTGTAAGGACTTACCAAACTGATGGCCTCTATATTCTTGACAAAGATCAGGTAAGATTATTCCAAGCATAAGATGTCCAACTTTTAAAAAATAAAAAATGAGATTTTAATTTCATTTTTAACCACAATTACTTGCTAATGGGATATGCATATTCTTGGCCACAACCTCTGAAACTTTGGAATTGTATTAGATACCACCACCTTCATTTCCTGTTCTACGTTGGTTCTAGCATGGTTCTTGCTTATGTAGAATGTCTTAAGTGAAGGTGTGAAACGGTAGACTCAACTAGTGGGAAACCACATTACTTGGATAATGTAGTTGAATTGTTAGGAAATGTTGAATGACAAAGGAAAGTTTTTCAATCATCAATTTAAAGTACAATCACTTACACAATTTTATTTTTCCTAGTTCCTTGGGTGCTGACAGATTAAAAATAAATAGCTAGGTTGATCCAAGTTTGGGGTTTGGAATCTATAGCATTTATCTAATCTGCTTTCTATTATCTCCATTACAAATTTAAATTCTAGGATCATACATTACTTTGCATGAAATCTTTCTTAGTCTCATAGTATAACCATTCATGACTTATTCTTTGTCCATGAACCTAATGTTGAATTGAACCTTCATACAACATAATTGAGAATATGCTATACTTTTATTTCTTGTGGTAAATTTATTTTATGGGAATGGTGATCATCTGCTGATTTCTCAGGAAAGAAAAAACTCTTTCGAATGCATATGTTCTTTCATATGTCCGGGTGTTTTTTTGTTTTGTTTTTTAAATTTTTTTAATGTTTATTTATTATTGAGAAACAGAGAACAAGCATGGGAGGAGGGGCAGAGAGAGGGGGAGACACAGAATTCAAAGCAGGCTCCAGGCTCTGAGCTGTCAGCACAGAGCCCGACATGGGCTCGAACCCACAAACCATGAGATCATGACCTGAGCCAAGGTCAGATGCTTAACTGACTGAGCCACGCAGGTGCCCCTGTTTGTTTTAATTCTTTGCTCATCCTTATAAAGAAGATCTCTGATTGGCAGGGTTGGGAGTTAAAATAGGCTCTTTCAGATGTCATGTGAATTTCTGTTCAGTTTTTAGAGATCAAAGAAAGAAGAGAGAAGCTGGAGATTATTGTGGCTAAGTCTCCTAATTTAGAAATCCAGAAGTATAGAGGGAATGAGAAGACACAGGGCTAGACAGAGTAGTGACAGGAGTCTTTACCTATGTGAGGAATTATTTCTCTGTCACCAGTCCTGAGGTGTCAGGGGGAAGCCAAAGCTGGATCTCCACTCTTTGCCTGGGAGTTCCTTTATTAAGAGCCCAGTGCAGGAGCACCTGGGTGGCTCAGTAGGTAAAGAGTCTGACTTCAGCTCAGTTTGTGGGTTCAAGCCCTACATCAGGCTCTGTGTTAACAGCTTGGAGCCTGAAGCCTGCTTCAGATTCTGTCTCTCCCACTCTCTCTCTGCCCGTCCCTGCTTGCATTCTCTCTATCTGTCTCTCTCTCTCTCTCTCAAAAATAAATAAACACTAAAAAATTAAAAAAAAGAGCCCAGTGCAATGTGTCCATACTCTCCATCAGTCTGGTGGTCAATAGAAAGGGTAAGCTTGCCATAAGCACAATGGGTGTCTCACATACTATGGTCCTGAAACTTACTACACTTCCTGAGACCATGGTGTGTGGTCTTTCTGGGCTTACTTTTCTTCCCCTCTACTCTTCACTCTTTGACTTAGACTCATAGCAGATTTCTACCAGGTTTTCTGTTATTCCTTCCCAAATAAGCTGTTGGATAGGTTCTTTTAATTTGTTCACATATACACGGTATCTGGAGAAACCCCTCCAATATTCTGATTTGGGAATATTACTGCTTACCAATTTCCTGAGCTGAGTGGGCTTTTCCTTTGTTATTATATGAGATGGTGATTTGAATGGGAATCTGGATGAGAGGGAGCATAGTGAAGCTCTGTTGTTCTGGAGACCCTGCATTCAGTCACCTTTTTGTTGTAACCATAAATGGCCTTTTCTTTGGGGAGCTAATCTGCAAGAATATCAGTCCATGTGCTTCAAGACCAGAGAGTGAGACAGATAAAGGCTTTTGCTGCACTTTCTGGGAAGAGGTCCTTGCTCTCTCCCATGGGGTCCGCACCTGAGGGGGCGTGATGCTAGCTATGCCGCATCAGTGCGGCTGGTAATTGTGAGGCGGAGGCTGTGTAAGAGTGGATTTGCCATAGTCAGTGGCAAAACCTCAAACCAGAGACCTGGCACTATCGTCTGAGCCCTGGAGTGTTAAAAGTCTATCCCCTAGACTTTTCAGATATGTGAGCCAATTAATATCTTTTCTGGTCAAAGACAATTTGAATTGGGTTTCTTTTCATTTGCAGCTGCAAGATTCCTAATTGATAAACACAGACATAGGAAGCTAAGCTCAAGGTATCATCTTATCTGCAGACCTTTCCTTTTATTTGCTTGTATAAACTAATTTAATATTTTCAGTGGATTCCATTTGATGATTTAGCATTATGCACTGAAATCAATTTAAAAAATTGATTTAAAGTCAAATGAATATAATTCTGAATTTCATTTTTGTAAATCAAATTAAAAAGTATGACAGCTGAACGCTATTACTTCTGTTAGAATTTTAGTCAAATATCATTTAATAAGTCATTCAAAAAGTTTTGTCAATAAACATATTCTAAAGCCCATTTGCCCATTTATTTGTCTGCAATCTTTCAGTTTGCTATAAATTTGAGTAGCTCAAAATTAGACAAATTGCATCTGAAATATTCCTGTGCATTCTCTTCTGCAAAGTGCCCATGTGGTTCACTTATTTCAGGATAACTCAGGGTATAGAAAGAGTATCTACTTAAAGTCTGGAAACTGTCAAGAGTTAGGTATGTTATCTTGGACACATCAAAGAATAAAATTATATTTCTATGCATGCAAATATATAAAAATAAGTTTCATGTGGACAAAAAGAACTAAAAATGAAAAACAAAATATTCATCAGCCATTAGAAGAAAATATGACTGCAAATATTTATGTATTGGATGGAGAAGAGCTTTTTAAACAGGGTCCAAGAAACACAAATCAAAAAAGGAAAGTTTGGCTATATCACCAGTTAACCTTTCTATGTAATTAATAATCCCACAAAGTGAAAAGACAATAATTAAACTTAGTGGAAAATATATTTTCAACATATGCAACAGATAATGCATCCGATTATGTATCTACAGTGTATTGAAACAAATTTTAAAACTCAAGAAGAAAAAAGACTACTAAAAGAAAAATAGGAGAAAGACAAGAACAGGCAATTCACAGAAGAAAAAACCTCAAAGAATCAATAAACACATAAAAAGGTGTTCGACTTCATTAGTAATCAGAGAAGTACAAAGTAAGAGAAAAACAGGATTTTATTCTTTACCCATTGGATCTCTTAAATATTTTTAAATGGATACGATCAAGGCAGGCAAAGCATGGAAATTTTTATTAAATGATACGGAGAGCTTAAGTTGCTATAGCCACATGGAAGAATACACTGAAAAATTTATAAACTATAAAAAGCATATAACTTGTGGCCCAGTAATCCTGCAACTATTTATATAAATCCTAGGGCAATTCTTATGCTATAAGCACACACATATACACACACATATAAGAATAGTAATTACAGTAATTCCCAGGCCTTGCCAGGGAAGTGCAAATTCTATAAAAAGAGAGAGAGAGAGAGAAATATTATACATAAAAGTAGCTACAAGAATTAGCTAGGTTGTATTGGGAGGAGCCATTAGAGTATCTTTGGGATTGGATTTTGAAGGTGCAAGATCAAGGAGGCCAGCATGTAAGACAAAGCAAGAATTTATTGAGTTAGGGTCAATTTATCAATACACGGGATTTATCAACTTGCCAAAGCCCCAGGGGATGGGACAAACTCACTGTGAGGGTGGCTCCTAGAGGTCTGGAAGACAGTATAGCCAAAGCTGAGTGAAGCAGAAATGCCCCATCTGCCCTGGCAGACAATAAGGAAGGAAGGAAGAGCTGCTGAAAAGTAGGCATACCAGAATGGACATATTATATGAGACCAGAAAAGCCAACAGAGGACTGTGTTCTACCAGAGCCCAGAGGACACACTAAGGCCATTACTGAGGACACCAGTCAGCAACAACCAAAAATATGGTAGTAGCTCTTCTTTGTTGACCCATGTTAATAGTAAAGGAGGTGGTCACAGAACTAGGTTCATTAATATCGTGGGGATATGGGGTCTGAAATGAAAAAGCCAGTTGGCAACGCTTAACTGATAGGAGCCAAGCAACTGAAGTTACCATAATGCCTGGCAAGCTTATAAAGGTAGCAAGAGGGCTTACCTGGCAAGGAATTGCAGAAAAGGTAAATAGAGCATGACATCCCCAGAGGCATATTCAAGGGCAGCCAATAAGGATGCTGTTTACCATCTGCAACCAAAAAAAAAGTAATTCTAGAACTCTAGAATGTGTAACTCCTAGTGGGCCCACTGTGATTATTCATCCAGTCCCTGAAGGTATAATTGCAATTGTTACACTTGGCATTGAAGTTATATGCTCCTCCAACACACTCACAAACTGGTCCTTTGCCTCTGCAGTAAAAGCTGTCTTAATGGAGAAGGTCAGGTAGAAAACTCTGAAACTATCCCCTATCCTGGCTAAGAGAGTATCAAAAGCAATATGACAGTTGGGTTAGATGGCAGAAATGAGTGTCTCCATTAAAAATTGAAAAGGTTACAGGGGTAGTATTCCCTATCATATTTCTGCTCAGTGTGCTAGTCTGGCTTCAGCAGAAACTGTATGGATCCTGGAGAATGACTAAGGACTAGTGCAGCTTAACCAAGTAGTAGCCTCAGCACAGTAAGAGTGGTTGGGTGGCCAAGAGGGTATTTCCATTAGAAGAACAGATTAATAGTGCCTCAGGGATATAGTATGCAATCATTCATCTGGAAAATACATCCTTTTCAATCTGAATCAGGAGAGAGGATCAGAAACTATTTATGTTCATGTGGGACAATAATATTCATCTACGGTTTTGGCCCAGGGCTCTCTTTACTCTTTTGCTCTCTGCCATGATATGGTCTAAATGGCCTGGACATTCCATAGAACATCACACAGATACATTACATAAATTACATCATACTAATTGGGAAAAACAAACAAGAATTAACTAATATGCTGGAGGCCTTGTAAAGATACACATGTTGCAGAGGGTGCAAGATAAACCTTATATGGAGTCAAGTACTGCCATTCAGTGATGATCTTAAGGATCCACAATCAGTGGCATGCCATGATACATCATACAAAGTAAAAGCCAGAATTCTGCACCTCACACCCACCCTCTGCCCCAACAAGAAGAAAGCATAAAGCTTGATGGGTCTCTCTTGGTTATGGGTTCACTGTGAACTGGACTCCCATGACTGGGATCTCCAGGCTGGGTAACTGGTGGATGGTAAAGTCATTAACTGCACTAGGAGAGGCAGAGGAGGACAGTTTTGCTTGGGTAGAGGGAGACTTGAAGCTGCAATATACGCAACCTCAGACCTCAGATCAAAAAAGGCCCCAAGACACAGAAAGACTGTTGGAGTGCAGGTGTAAATGGGGACAAATGGCCTTATCTATGTATGCAGAGAGTTGCAGGGATAGAGACCCAAATGAGCATTCTTCCAGCATGACACTGCTTAGAGTGTGTGACAGTTTTGAGGAGTATTTTTCACTAAAGTCATTATAAATGTAGATGTAAAAAATGCTCATTTGTTTGATGTTCTTACTAACCTCCACTGAATAACATTTTATAAGAACATTTTAAAGCTCTTGCTTACTCATCAAAGAGTAACTGTTGTTTACTCATTGAGATCAGATAAGTTTATGAAAACATCCTGCATTAGTACCAATTGTTTTCAGTGAGTTAGAATAAAAGGTTGAATCACCGGAAATGATGGCTATGTTGAAATCTAGACATAATTAAATGACCCTAGGTTGAAAACCCTATGTAATATCTTTCTGAATCATGTATGTAATTTATTTCTGTACTGTGAAGATGAAACCTCTTCATTTTTAAAGTTATATGAGGACCTTTTACAAACTTTCAAAGGGAGTAAAACAAGGAAAGGTGTTGGAGGAACTTTCACTGGCTACTCTTGAGTGCACTTTTAATTTTGATCCATGGGTATATAATATTTCCCAAAAAATAAGTTTAAAAATACACAGAAGTGAAAAAAAAAGTCCTATTCACAAAGTCGTCCAAATTATAACATGTATAGGAATAAAATATAGCAGGAAAGGGATAGGACTTTTATGACAAAATCTATAAAATATACTTTAAAAACATACAATAAGACTTGGGTTGGAAGCAAAACCTATGTTCTTGGATGGAAGATGTACTATAAAATATCAATCCTTCCTAAATTAAAAAATAACAATTTAATAAATACAATTCCAATCAGAATTTCAATGAGTTGGGACAAAAGCATTTAAAAATACATATGGATGCATAACTGATTAATAATAGCCATGACAATTTAGAATAAGGAGCATTGATGAAGGGTCTAATGTTATTGGATACTAAAAATTTGCTATAATATTTTTGTAACCTGTTTTGGATAGTATACTATTGAAATTTATTGTCATGTATTTGTCAAAAACATATACAATTCTTTCTATGTTGTAGACACAGTTCTAAGTGCTTTAGAAACATTAACTCACTTAATCCTTAGACTACTCCATGAGAGAGATGCTGTTCTGATTTCCACTTTCATAGGTGAAGAAACTAAGGCCAGAGAGCCTTGCCCAAGGTCACAATACATAGGAGAACCTGGCCTCAGATATGCCCTTGTTTAATATATTAGGCACCTTCTCAAAAGCAAATAAATCAGTTGACTAGAACAGAGTCTAGAAAGGTATCTGTGACCAGGTGGTGGGCTGTGGAACCCCTTAGTCCTTTTCTTCTGGAAGGAAAGAATTCAGTCAAGACATTCAACAGAGAGCTAAAGTAGCAAAGTTTTTATTTGGCAAAGAGCGACGGTACTGACCCGAGGATCCATGGCAGTGCTCTGAGTCGCTCACTGTGCTCTTTTATGGGGATTTTTTGGTGTGCTCCTTCCTATCTCGTTATCATCACTCCACCCTTAGATCCACTTTGCTTTCCTCCCCTTCAACCTTTTGCTCAAATTTATGTTAGTCATTTTCCCCATGTGTGCCTAAGTGTAACCCATGGCAATGCAATGATGCTATAATGATATTATAATAACCTAGGGGTTACTAGTGGACAAGGTCTTTCTCAAGTGAGTGTGCTTCACAGTAGGAGAAGGCCCTGTAGCCTGTATCTGTGTTAAACCACAAAAGTGGGTGATTTGTGGGAGTTGGGCAGTCTCAGGGTGGAGACCAGGTGGTCTCTGGCAATCGTCCATTTGTTATTCCATCATTCTCCTTTCTCCCCTCATGCTTGTGTCTATATACCTGCCTATTCTAACAGATCTGCTGGCAAACAGGATCTTATTAGATGAAAACAGTAGTGTTTCTATTCAGTAAAACCAATACAACTGATTCTTCAACAAAACTTGCTCAGAGCCCTATATGTATGGCCGAACTGGGGTATACTGAATCCCTAACTGTAATAGAATTGCAGGGTAAATTATGATCCATTATTACTATGGAATATAATACAACTATTAAAAGGAGTCCTATACACATCTATTGACCTAACAGAATAGCTATATTTTTAGGTGGAAAAAAAAGCAAACTGAGGGATAACATGTATTATACATTTTTTATTTATATATTATATATAAATGAATTTGAACGAACATGGAGAAATTTATGTAAGGATATACACCATGGTATCATCCATCCTGGTTACTTCAGGAAATAGTGAATGAGAGAATGCTTGTGGCAGAGGGACTTTTAATGATTTCCATATATTTTTTTTTGTTCTTCATTGGTTACAATAGTTTTCACTCTTGAAAAAAACCCACAATAAATTTCAGACTTTGTAAAAACTGAGTATTTTAGCTGAGTATTTAGTACTTTATTATGCAAAATGTTTGAAGGTTACCAAACTTTTAGTGTCTGCTTCTAGTATACAGATTTTATCTTTCACCTTTCACTTTCATTTTTAGTAATTTACTTTAAACAAAATATTAAAGTGTCTTTTATTTCAGAAAATTTCCTTGTAAAATCAAAATTTTTAGGTATGAACTTCAAGATAAAATATATCCTTTCTTTAAAAGAAAACCTACTTCTAAAAATAAACAAACAAAAGTAAACCTACTTCTGAAAAAAAGAGCCAACACCATTCTTCCAAAAGATGCCAGTGGCATCTGTGTGTGTGTGTGTGTGTGTGTGTGTGTGTGTGTGTGTGCATTAAGAAGTTATGTCATTGGGGAGATTGTAAAGTAAGGAATTAGCAAGAGGGAAACTAAATTCAGAGAGTGAGATTGTTCTCTTTCTCCTCTGTGCTGGGTAATTTCTGCTTGTGCCTCCAGAACCACTGTTCATTCTTCTTCACCATGCTTTAAGCCCAGGGCCCTGATTTATATGGGTTGCATCAACGAAGTTCCTTTTTCCTCTGACTTCCAGTTGGGTTCATCCAATGGGAGACACTGGTGAGAGACTGGAGGCCAAGAAGAGAGAATACTCTGGAGTATTTATTCTCTCCACCCTCAGTCCCACTTCCTCTCTGTTGGGCTAACACTAGCTGTATCCCTCCATGCCAACTGAAGGGTGAGCAGTCTCTCATGAGTTCAGCTCTTTTTGGGTTCTGGTCAGTGCAGTCCTCTCCCACGCTCTTGATTCCTCCTTCATACCCTTCAGGGAAACCATCTGTTATGATTTCCTTTAACCTTTCCCACATCTTCGTAAATAGTCTCCTTAGTCACTTCTCTTATGTGCCATCTGATTCCCATTGGGATGCTGACTGATATATTCTTTCATCTGTTACATGTAGGAGTAATCTATATGACTACCTTTTTTTCATATTTTTTCCCCTCTGGTAAAATGATAACCTTCCTGAAACTTATGTTAACTGAACTACATAGAATAATGCCAAACCTATGAAGATACCATTGCATCTCTACAGAGAAAGAGAAGACTCAATGATCCGATAGTCAATATATTCGATAATGTTCAACAGTTCTACAGGTGGTTAAATGCTTTAACTTTGCATCCCATCCATGGATAAGAAATGAGAGTTTCTTTATACATGACCTTAACATCAAAGGTATCTGACCTAATCAGTTCTAACTAATACCTTAGCTGAGGACTGCTGAGGCACACAACTGCTCAGTAACTCTCACTTTCTAAGAGTTGTAACTGCAACAGTGGGATGGTTACCATAGGAAGAGGATAGAGGTATTAAGGGTGGCTGATAAAGAAGAGTGATCAGGAATCACTCGATCTTGAGTCATCTGGAGAAACAAATCTTGGATGCAGTCATTTGTGTGGAGTAATCATACCAACTCAAGCAAATGTGAACATTTTCAGTTTGAGGCATTTTGTGTCATCAGTATTCTGAAAGTATCGATAGCTGGACTTCTTTCATAAACTCTCTCTAGAAAAGGACATCTGGCTCAGAATAACATATAAGCTACCTTTGCTAAAACTTATTGGTGATGAAGAATCAACCCTTAGAAAAGGAGATTGTATGGGCTTCTACTAGGCGAATCATAGTAGATCTTTTGTCAAACATAGAAAATGTATAAGAAAAATTATTACCTGTTTAATTTAATTGTTGGTAAAATCCCTTTAGTCATTTTTTTGGTATGATCCTAGGATGACTAAAATCATTTGAAAAAATCAGATGCCAAAAAAGTTTTCTTGGAAGTGAAAAGAAGGTAAGGAATGATCGTTGTATACTTCTCTAATCTGTTTTTCATAAGCATTCATGTATGGAAGAGGGTTTGCACAGATACCCGTCCTCTGGGTGGGGATTATATATGGTAGAGATCCTGTGAAAAGAAGTAGGATCTAAGGTCTTGACCAGCTGGACAGGGAGGAAAAGGTCAGAGAACTACTTCCAGCTATTGGTGGTAGATGCATCCCAGCAATCAGCACAAAAATATCCAGGAGCTAACTGAATTGGGCTACTACCCTGCTTTTTCCCAAAGGAAATTATGCTGTTTCCTCTGTTATTTCAGCTATAAAAATAGGATTTGGGGGGCATCTGGGTGGCTCAGTCAATTAAGCATCCGACTTTGACTCAGGTCATGGTCTCATGGCTCATGAGTTTGAGCCCTGTGTCGGGCTCTGTGCTGACAGCTCAGAGACTGGAGCCTGCTTTGATTCTATGTCTCCTTCTTTCTCTCTGCCCCTCCCCAGCTTTTGCCTTCTCTCTCTCAAAAATAAATAAATATATGTTTTTTAAAAAGTAGGACTTCTGTTGATTCATTTGTTATTTTTAAGATTATCCAACATAAGAAGACACTACATCACCTACTATACAGTTCAAATTAGAACTGCTTCCAAAAAAATCACCCTTTGTCCATTTTCACATTTCCCCAGATTCTTGCATTTCATTAAGAGAAAAGAACACATTCAAGACATATACAAGCAGATACATGCATGGATTTCCATGAAAGCCAAGTTAAACTGAAGAGACAATAAAGATACATTATAATGCATGATCTCACTGCCTCATTTTCTTTAGAGCTATTATGAATCCTTTTAGAGACTGACCACTTCTCCCATCTCTCTTCCTCCTTATCCCTTACTTTCTCTTTCTCTCATGCTTTATCCCTCCCATCAATTGTCTTTTCTTTAGATATAGCTTAAGGCCAGAGCCATTTTTTATTCATTTTCTTTGCAAATATTTTATCTTGTGAGCGTTTCTCAAAGTGTAGCCAATGCACTACCTGCAGCAGAAACACCTGAGATATTTGGTGTAAAAATGAAGGCTACCATGCTCCACTTTGTACAAACTAAATCCAAATCTCTGGAAATGGGGATCCAGATATACAAGCATACCATGCAGAGATGTGATTCCCATGCAGAGATGTACTCTAAACATAATATTCAACATGGATAAATTATTTTGGAAAGCTAGTGATTTCCACACAAAAAGCAGTCCCAACAGTCATTTCTTTAATCAACAACTTTTCTTTAGGTTTATTTATTTATTTTGAAAGGGAGAGCATAAAGGGCAGAGAGAGAGAGAGGAAGAGAGAGTGAATCCCAAATTGGTTCCGTGCTGTGAATGGGAGCCAGACTCGGGGCTCCAACTCATAAACCATGAGACCATGACCTGAGCTGAAACCAAGAGTCAGATTCTTAACTGTCCATTTTAACTTAACTGAGGCACCCAGGTGCCCCTCTTTAATCAATAACTTTTTAAAGGACAATTACTATGGGCCAGGCACTGAGTTGGGTACAGAAATATTATAGTGAGCAAAGCAGACATTGTCTTGCCTTTATGGTGGGTTTAGACTAATGGGGAAGAAAGATATTGATCAATTAATCATCTACATTAATGTAAAACAAAACTATGTTATGCTACGAAGTAGTATATAAAGAACCATACAACACAATAGAACTTGGGATTCAAGGAAGGCTTCTGGAAAAAAGTCCCACTAGAGTCACATTTAAGTTGCACTAGGAAAGAAATGGAAGAGAGTTTTTTTCTAGACAAAAGGAATGTCATGTGCTCGCCGTGCAGCAAGTCCAGTGCATGGGACAGAGGGGAGAGCTGTATGACTATGTCTGAGACAGTAGGGAGGGTATGTAGTGCAGGGTGAGAAGGAGCTTGCCCACATGAGGCTTAAGGACATTTTTAGACGTTTCTTAGATTGTAAAATTGGGCTTGTAGGTGATAACCTGTCTTGCTAGGATGATGCAGCATGATATTATGCAAAGAGTACTCGAGAGAGATTAAGACATGTTACCCTGTCCTACCACTAACCAGCTGTATGATAAGTTACTAAGCTTCCATGAATGTCAACTTCCTTACATATAAAGCATGGGTAATAAAACCATACTGTTGTTGCAGGAACCAAAATGTGAGGAATGTGAAATTACTTTGGAAAATACTACTCACCATGGGCATATAAGAGTCTACTGACATCTACTGTATGCTGTCAGTGGTTTTCCTGCTTTAACCTTTGTTATTACCCAGGACAGGGAGGGTACCCATTTCTGAAGGTCTGCCATGAACTCAGCTCTTGATCTTTGCTTTTGCTGGCTTTTACCCACTATTTCTTACTACTTCTCTGAGCTCTGTCCCTCATGATTACCCTAGTCTTATCAGCTTTAGATGACCAATGTCTCAGTTCGTAGTTGTTAAAAAGCATTCTAAGGATGTATTTTCCCCTGAGTTTCTGGCACGTTTTCCTTTCTTTTCTTTTTCTTTTTTCTTTTCTTTTTTTTTTTTTTTGCCCTTTTGCAGTTCTAAGACTCTTTATTATTACGTATTTTTTTCCAATCTAAAATTGAAACAACTGAAAATACCTTAAAAATATTCAAAGATTGCCCGTTTTTGCAGTACCCCTTTCTCAGCTGTTTAGTCTTAGAAAGTTCTCACTTGCCTCAACTTCAGTGCCAGATTTGGTTATACTTTAAGGCAGAACATTATGTCCCTTTAGTTCATGTGCCATTTAGTTCATACACTTTCAGAAACACTGAAATTGAACAATCTGTCTGTATTTCTAGTCTTCCTTCACTTTGGCCATCTCCACTGTCATAAGTAG
This sequence comes from Paguma larvata, assembly GCA_030068075.1. Taxonomy (NCBI): domain Eukaryota; kingdom Metazoa; phylum Chordata; class Mammalia; order Carnivora; family Viverridae; genus Paguma; species Paguma larvata. The sequence goes on along the minus strand of CM057826.1, from coordinate 32,301,053 downwards.
CACTGACTTATCTTACTTTCTATGCATATTAGATTTGAAAAAATATACACCGATGTAGACTCTACTTAAAATTAACTCTGCTGGTATTTCAGAAGAGCTGAGTCTTCTAATCAAGGCTATTCCTTACTACTATCTGGTGACTGACCATGAAGAAAGTCGATCATTTGAGTCTCCAGAGTCCTTGGAGAGCAAGGCCGTGTCTTCCAGTTCTTTCATACACTTCAAAGTTCAGAGCTGAGCCCAGAGTTAGTCTCAGGTCTGGTACCAAATCAGTGAGTAAGGGAACATCTCAGAGTTATGCTTTCCAGACCTCTACATGGCCAAATTGTAGATGTGACTCTGTACAATGACAGACTTGATGTTCCATGGTTTCTTCTAATTCACTTAAACCTACTTCAGGTTTAATGGGGAACTAAACCTCCTTCCTCTCTGTTCTCTCCCAAAGCCAGACAACATTTCTTAGGTCTCTCCATTCATGGCAAGTCTGTTGCCTTCCCTAAAGGATTTGTTCTTCATTTCATTCTGGCAAGGTCTCAATTCTAGATGTGGCAATAATCCCTAAATGCTTTGCATATGTTGTCCCATAAGGACTGAGAGAAACTTAAACAAATTTAGGGAGAGCCACATCCTACAGTATAATATAAAAAGTATGCATATTAAAATTCTTTATGGTCTCATATGGTCTCATATATGGTTATGAAAATTATTTAGTTCATGTGTCCAATATCTAAATGAAGCAAATGTGAGTCATGTAAAAACCAGACAGTAGCTCTTGGAAGACCTGTGTTCTTCTGTTCTCTCTCTCACCCAAGAACCAATTGATATTAAGGGAAAAACCTGAGCAGAGTATATCTGCCAAAGGAGGGCAGTTATGGCCTCCTGGGTTTTATCTCTGCATTAACATGCTTAAGTCAGTTTTAGCAGAGTGAGGCAGTTATTAAGTGGAATGTCTCAGTGGCCAAAAAGGTTGAAATGACTAGTTGTCTGTGCGATTCTGCTGTTATTTTGATTTTCCATTATCAGACTAAATACTTTATTTTAAAAATGATTAATCAATGAAACATAAGCATGACCTAAAAATCAAGTTTGTGGAGTTATTAGTCCTACATGGTTGATGGAAACTATGGAAGAGATAGGAATAAATCTGCCCCTGAGGGCCTTATTCACTAAAGGGTGGGAACTACTCTAATCAACAGAACACAGAAGATAAATCACAAAACCAAAGAGAGTGGAAGGAAAGGAGCTCACCAAAGTAACTTTGAGAAATTGTGTTTTGACTGAATAGAAATAGACTAAATAAAAATTTAAAAATTCTGAAATGACTTAGTTTTTATACTGTAGTTGATAAATATGTATTGTAGGTAATAGCCAACTTTCACACCGTCAGAGAACGTAGATTAAATAAGGAAAAGGAAGAAACAGAATAAACCCTTATGGGGTAGATTGGTATCAGAGGCATCAAAATGACTCATATTTGTTTTTAAATACTTGTACATATAACTAACTAAATAAATAGAAGTTAGTATATTAGCTTTATCCAGTGAGAGTGGTTAGAATAATGACCCCTCAGTAGCAAGGAGAACATCTAATATCCAGATCTTGTTTTCTAAATACCATTCTCAAACTAAAAACAAACAGGCAGACAAAAACAGAACTCCTTAGAAAACTGGTTTATTCCAGGCCTGAGTCAGGGAAAGCACAAGATTAAACTGAGCATCTTGCAGTGTCTGAAATAAGGAAGTGCTAAAAAAATCAAACAAACAAAAAATGAGGTCATACCAAAAGGACACTGGAGATACTCTAAAACTTCCCAATGGCCAAATTCAAAATAGGTTGAACAACAAAATTAATAATAATAGTATTGGATTATGACCCAAAGAATAAAATACATATCTATGAGTGTATACTGGTATGAATAAAAATAAATAAATGGTCTAGAAGTGACAACCTACAAAAGAATTCCAATTAATATGTGGAAAGGAATGATGGAAAGCATCAGTCTCTATCTCTTTACAGTTTTTTTCTTCATAGTACTTACTACTCTCTGTAATTATCCTATTTGTTTCCTTTCATACAGCTATTTTCCCCAACTAGTTCCTTAAGATTAGGGACTGAATCTGTTTTGCTTGCCACTGTACTTCCAATGCCCAACGTTGTGTTTGGCGTAAATATGTAGTGAATAAATATTTCTTGGTGAAAATAAGTGAATGTGTAAATGAATTAATGCAAGGCCTTGTGCTAAGCAACAATAGCAAGTGTTCAAGATTGATTTCTGGGCTTTTAGTCACATTAGGGAGCACATTGAGGTGACATACTATGAGAGGTCTTAAAAGAGAAGAGTAATGCTGAGTTAGGATTCATAGGAAGGACTAATGGATTTTGACCAAGGAGATCAAAGTTGTGTCATTCAGATTATGCCTTAACGAGTGAGTAAACTCTTCAATGCAATAACCTGTGACTGCACAGGGGGTGGGTAGATTGCCCTTTCCATTCACCCCTCCAGGCCGAAGGAATAGCAATAGTATGGCCTATCAATGAATGCAGCAGTAGATGCAGACAGTGAGAAATAAGAGCCAATGATGAGGGGTTTCTTAGGTTAATTAAGAGGTCTTCTGCTCATTAAGTCACAATTGGAACTATAGAAGTGGAAGAAATCTGGGAGGCAAAGAGGGAAAGTATACAATTGAAGGTAGAATAATTAAATTTAAGAAAAAGTAAACATAAAAGTCAAAGGGAGACAGAAAGAGAGAGAGAAAAAAAGGAGACAGAGACAGAAACAGAGAAAGAATGGTCAGAGAGGTAGCAAGAGAGTATGTGATGGAAACTCATATTATTTACCTGCCCTTTGTAGTCAATTCTGAAACAAACAAATGCAAACATTCTCCAGTGGTTTAAGTAGGAGGATTATAGAAACCGAGGGAAAAGAGATCCAAGAATGAGAATTGGTCAACAGGGTCAAAGAACAGTTCTAGAGAACTGGGAATTGGATTTGGCAATCGGGAGGTTATTGCTGACCTTCTGGGAACAGTTTCAGAGGAGTGCTGGAGGGAGATGCCAAAGAGCAGTGGGGTAAAGAGTGAGTGGCAGGTGGTCAAGTAGAGGCAAGGCGGTGAGTTCAGCTTTGTTCTTCAAGAAGTTTGGTGGTAAACGGAGTCACAAAAAAGTGTGTTTTATTTTTCGTTTCATTTTGTTTGGTTTCGTTTTGTTTTCTTTTGTTTTGTTTCGGTGGGAGGACTTGCAGCCATTGCAAATCATCTCAGGGAAGAGGGAGGGGCAGGTAAGTGAGCCAGCGGCATCAGGGAAGTGACTTTAAAAAAATTTCTTTTTATTGTTTATTTTTGAGAGAGAGAGACAGAACGAGAGCAGGAGAGGGTCAGAGAGAGAGAGGGAGACACAGCATCTGAAGCAGGCACCAGGCTCTAGGCTGGTTGGGCTCAAACTCACGAACTGTGAGATCATGACCTGAGCAAAAATCAGACATTTAACCAACTGAGCCACTCAGGCACCTCTGGAAGTGATTTTTGGTATGCCAATATGCTCCCTGTGCTGAAGGAAACTAAGGGGTGCCAGTCAATTTCACCTGTTAAATTTAGTGAACTGAGTTAAATTTGGCTCAGAAACATATGCTTTAAAATTCATCTTTTCCTAACTTCTTTGTTTTGTGCTCTCATTTTTTTCCCCCTCTCTTAAAGTTTTCTTTTAAAAACTTTCAACTTGGGGCACCTGGGTGGCTCAATCCTTTAGGCATCTGACTTTGGCTCAGGTTATGATCTCTCAGTTTGTGAATTCTAGCCCCTCATCAGGCTCTGTGCTGACAGCCTGCTTCACATTCTGTGTCTCCCTCTTTCTCTGCCCCTCCCAAACTCGTGCTCTCTCTCTCTCTCTGTCTCTCAAAAATAAATAAAAACATTAAGAAAATAAAAATTAAAACTTTTACCTTAATTTGGCTGAATTAAGAGGAAAATTTTTTTTCACTTCAGTCAAGATAGACTAGTATACACTTGGGGAAAGTTCGTGCGTGCGTGCGTGCGTGCGTGTGTGTGTGTGTGTGTGTTGGGGGAAGCGCTAGTGGTAGTTAAAATGATTAAGACAGATGGGTGGGATTGGGGACCTAGTAGGACAAGGGGTAGGGACAACTGTAGACACTGTATTACTCACATAGTTGTCCCTATTATGTTACAGAACAAAAACCAATTGGCTGTCAAACTTTTGGGGAGCTCAAAACCTTATTCAAACTTTAGATATATTTGAATGCCTGACTTATCTCTTTGAGTATAGGCATCTCAACTTCTGCATGGACCATCTCCCAATTCTGTTCACCATCACAATGTCTAATATGAGATCATGTACTTTGTGTGTTCTCTACTGATGGCCATGAACAAACTTCATGGCAGTTATAAAATTCCTGCTGCATTTTGGTATATCCAACGTGGACTGAGGCATTTATTAAGAAATAATAACTGAATCAAGCATGACACTAATTCTGTACCTAATGTGAACCCTTTTGAATTAATGGCCAGGGTCTGGAAATTGTTTCTTCTTTCCCACACCCAAGGCAATGGCTAATTATTTCAGTGTGAAGGCTATTAATGGAGCTGGTTGAAGAAGAAAGCCACTGAGGGACACCTGGGTGGCTCAGTCACTTGAGCATCCAACTCCTGATTTTGGCTTAGGTCTTGATCCTGGGGTCATGAGATCAAGCCCCATGTGAAGCACCATTAAGAGTCCAACTTCGGCTCAGGTCATGATCTTGCGGTTCACGGGTTCGAGCCCCTCATCAGGCTCTGTGTTGATTGCCCAGAGCCTGGAGCCTGCTTTGGGTTCTGTCTCTCTCTTTCTCTCTGCTCTTCCCCCACTCATGCTCTGTCTCTGTCTCTCAAAAATAAATACAACTTACAAAATATTTTAAAATATTCTCTCTCTTGCCCCTCTCACTCACTTACATTCTCTCTCCCTAAAATAAAATTAAAAATTAAAAAAAGAAGAAAACCACTGATAATTTTTTTTCTAAAGCTAAAGTAACTGAAGAAATGTCATTCAATCAGTTAAGAAATACATATTTGGCATATTTGAGTGTTTTCCATCAAAAGATAAATAATAAAGTAGTCTCTACTTATAGGATAAATAATTATCAATGGGCTCTACCTAGTCATGTATGTGGCATGGTGGCCATGAGACAGGAAAAATTATCTCTCAGATATAAGTAGAAATCATATTACTTAAAAGAACAGTTGCAATAATCTAGCAGTACATCCATAGGAGGAGCATCCAAGCATGACATCCACAAATAAGATAAAAGTTATTGGACATTACTGTGAAAGTCAAGTGAAGAAGAAGGGAGTCCTGGATATAGCAATAATCTTCTACCAGTTGCTCTGGCCACCAAGACTTTGAATGTGATTCTTCTGTTGCATGGGCAATTGTGTTAGAGGAACGTACCAAGTGGCATTGCAAGATTAGAACAGTGGCCAGAATGGAAGCAGAAGAATTTACAAAAGCCATGTATTGAGAGTGTACTGATAAAAGCGACAGAGAATTATAAGGTATTCTAGCAGAGGGGGTATTAGGATCTGCCTTCCATTATTATTCTTTCATTTCCATTTCATACCAACTACATGTTGTCTGTCACCTCACCTGTGCACTCAGAATCAGGCAGGTTATTTGGCTTGTTATTTGACTCCCTTTTACTGCATTGATGGCTGGAACCTTTGCCTGACTCAACTGTAGGTCCTTGCTGGATTCCTAACTCTTGACTGTACCTATGCCCTGGTAACAAAGGATATCTGTTTTTCAAAAAACTATCTGAAATAGGTTTCACTGGATTCTGTTTGGTGACAGTATTTTATTACTAACCACAGTCTACCAGATTGAGGAACCAAGATAAAGTGGCAGCACTGGGCAAGAAGCAAGTGGGAAAGAGCAGCTAGCCTTTGGCCAAAGCTGGTAGTTTTGGTCAGAAAACCAGATTGTGTCACCTTTTCAAATAAGCTGGTCTGTAAGAATACATTTAACCCCATGGTCTGTATCTGTGCTAAGTTCAGAATCAAACTATGTGGTATAGCTTGCTAGTATTCAGTAAGAGAAATCACTCTCTCTTAATTTAGACCAAATTCTGGACTAGAGGTTTTCACACCTTTCATCACCTGTGTGTGTGTGTGTGTGTGTGTGTGTGTGTGTGTGTGTGTGTGCGTGAGAGAGAGAGGGAGAGAGAGAGAGAGATTCTTCTTTTTAAAGAGCCATGATACTTAAATCTTCACTCTTTAACGAAAGCAGCCAGACAGATTTGTGCAAACTTTTAGTCTGCTGCCCCTAAGTCACTTTTCTTATTTCAAATTTAGACTTATATCCATCAGCAGAGTATCAAGCATTTGCCATCCATCTCTGACCTACCAGTCAACCAATTTTACATTACAAAGGCATTTGTTTGTTAATCATTTGAGCGTTTTATTACATTTTTCTGCATTGTTTAAAATGAATAAATAAAATATGGAGAAATTTAACATGCTAATATTAGCACTAATACAATTAAGAAAAAGATTGAGAGAGCACGAAGGAGACCAAACATTGGTATTGCAACCTCCGTAGTTCCCTGGATGAAATCTGAAGTTGGTTTCCATATCTAGAGGTCAAGGAGAGACTGAAGAAAGAGACAGACCACTCCAGATTGGTAAGTGGAAGTTTTAATAAGCAAGGGAACTTACATGTTAGGCTTTTCTTGGGTGGCCACAAGACAAGTAGATCTCCACACCTGCCCACCAAAATCTTAAAGTTTGTATAGAAGCCTTAACTGGATTCAGTCATGTTTTCAGTCTAGATGGCGTCAAGAACACTTTACTCTCTCAAGACTATGTCCTTGAAATAACTTCTAGTGTGGAAATGGTGGGCAGAAGGATAGTAAAGGGGATGAAGAGCTTCCAATGGTTGGATCCAGCTCACAGGTCAACTGAGAGTCATGTCTTCTCAATAACCTTTTCCAACATGAAAGGAGGTGTGCCTTCAATCTGGTTTGGATGCACATTACAAGTAACCTTGTCGAGAAGAAGTCAAACCTTCACTCTGCAAATGACATGATGCTCTTTGTGGAAAACCCAAAAGACTCCAACAAAAAACTGCTAGAACTAATACATGAATTCAGCAAAGTCACAGGATATAAAATCAATGTACAGAAATCTGTGGCAATGAAGTAGCAGAAAGAGAAATCAAGGAATTGATCGCATTTACAACTATATCAAAAGCCATAAAATACCTAGGAATAAACTTAACCAAAGAGGTGAAAGACCTATACGCTGAAAACTGTAGAAAGCCTATGAAAGAAATCGAAGAAAACACAAAGAAATGGAAAAATACTCCATGCTTAAGGATTAGAAGAACAAATATTGTTAAAATGCCGATGCTACCCAAAGCAATCTACATATTAAATGCAATCCCTATCAAAATAATAGCAGCATTCTTCACAGAGCTAAAACGAATAATTCTAAAATTTGTATGGAACCAGAAAAGATCCTGAATAGCCAAAGTAATGTTAAAAAAGACAACTAAAGCTGGGGGCATCACAATTCTGGACTTCAAGCTATAGTACAAAGCAGTAATCATCAAGACAGTATGGTACTGGCACAAAAACAAACACAGGTCCATGGAACAGAATAGAGAACCCAGAAATGGACCCAAAAATATATGGCTAACTAATCTTTGACAAGCAGGAAAGAATACCCTATGGGAAAAAAAGACCTTCTCTTCAGCAAATGGTTTTGGGAAAACTGGACAGACATGTAGGAGAATGAGCCTAGACCACTTTCTTACACCATATACAAATAATAAACTCAAAATGGATGAAAGACCTAAAACTAAGACAGGAAGCCATCAAAATACTAGAGGAGAAAAAAGACAACAGCATCTTTGACTTTGGCCACAGTAACTTCTTACTTGATGTGTTTCCAGAGGCAAGGGAAACAAAATCAACTATTAGACCTAATCAAGATAAGAACCCTCTACACAGTAAAGGAAACAATCAACAAAACTAAAAGGCAACTTATGGAATGGGAGAAGATATTAGATAAAGGGTTAGTATCCAAAATCTATAAAGAACTTATCAAACTCAACACCCAAAAAACAAATAGTCCAGTGAAGAAATGGACAAAAGACATGAATAGACACTTTTCCAGAAGAAGAAGACATCCAGATGGCTAACAGACACATTAAAAAATGCTCAACATCACTCATCACCAGGGAAATACAAATCAAAGCCACAATGAGATACCACCTCACACCTGTCAGAATGGCTAACATTAACAACTCAAGCAACAACATGTGTTGGTGAGGATGTGGAGAAAGAGAAACCTCTTTGCACTGCTGGGGGGATGCAAACTGGTACAGTCACTCTGGAAAACAGTATGCAAGTTCCTCAAAAACTTAAAAATAGAACTACCCTACAACCCAGCATTTGTACTACTAGGTATTTATCCAAAGGATACAGGAATGCTTGGGGGCACATGCACCCCAAAGTTTATAGGAGCACTATTGATATATACAACAGCCAAAGTATAGAAAGAGCCCAAATATCCATCGACTGATATGAAAGGATAAAGAAGATGTGAATATTCTTCTTGTAGTTCATATAATGGAATATTACTCAGCAATCAAAAAGAATGAAATCTTTCCATTTGCAACAATGTAGATGGAACTTGAGTGTATTATGCTAAGCGAAATAAGTCAGTCAAAGAAAGACAAATATCATATGATTTCACTTGTATGTGGAATTTAAGATACAAAACAGATGAACATAAGGGACGGGAAGCAAAAATAATATAAAAATAGAGAAGAAGACAAACCATAAGAGACTCTTAAATACAGAGACAAACTGAGAGTTGCTGGCAGGGTGTTGGGTGGGGGAAAGGGCTAAAGGGGTGAGGGGCATTAAGGAGGACACTTGTTGGGATGAGCACTGGGTGTTATATGTAAGTGATGAATCACTAAATTCTATTCCTGAGATAATTATTGCACTATATGTCAAGTAACTTGGATTTAAATAAATAAATAAATAAATAAATAAATAATAAAATGGAACAAGGAACAACAGGAGGACTTTCAACAACTAAAAACTAAAAAAAAAAAGAAAATAGTATCCAACTTTGGCTCAGGTCACGATCTCACCATTTGTGATTCCCAGTCCCCAAAACGTGTTCTCTGCTACCAGTGCAGAGCCTGCTTCGAATCCTCTGTCTCCTTCTCTCTCTGCCCCTTTCCCCACCTATCTCTCAAAAATAAATAAACATTTAAAAAAGAAACATTTTTGGGCTTTGGGCCAAAGACCTTAACAGGTACCTCACCAAAGAAGATATACAGATAGCAAATAGGCATATGAAAATATGCTTCACCTCATGTCATCAGGGAAATGCAAATTAAAACAACAATGAGATGCCACTACACACCTATTAGAATGGTCAAAATCTGGGGAGCCTGGGTGGCTCAGTCGGTTAAGCGGCCGACTTCAGCTCAGGTCATGATCTCACGGTCTGTGAGTTCGAGCCCCGCGTCGGGCTCTGTGCTGATGGCTCAGAGCCTGGAGCCTGCTTTGGATTCTGTACCTCGCTCTCTCTCTTCCCTTCCCCCGCTCACGCTCTGTCTCTATGTCTCTCAAAAATAAACATTAAAAAAATTAAAAAAAAAAAAGAATGGTCAAAATCTGTAACACTGATAAGGCCAAATGTTGATGAGGATGTGGAGTAATAGGAACTCTCATTGCTGGTGGGAATGTAAAGTGGTATCCTCACTTTAAGAGAGAGTTTGGTGGTTTCTTCAAAACTGAACATAGTCTGGGGCGCCTGGGTGGCTCACTCGGTTAAGCGTCCGACTTCCGCTCAGGTCATGATCTCACGGTCTGTGAGTTCGAGCCCTGCGTGGGGCTCTGTGCTGACAGCTCAGAGGCTGGAGCCTGCTTCGGATTCTGTGTCTCCCTCTCTCTGCCCTTCTCCTGCTCACGCTCTGTCTCTATGTCTCAAAAATAAATAAACGTTAAAAAAATTATAAAAAAAACTGAACATAGTCTACCACTCAATCTAGCAATTACAGTCCTTAGTATTTTCCCAAAGGATTTGAAAATTTATGTCCACACAAAATCCTGCACATAGATGTGTAGAGCAGCTCTATTCATGATTGCCAAAAACAGCGAATGGAAAAATTAACTGTGGTACATCCAGATAATGGAATATTATTCACTGCTAAAAAAGAAATGAGCTATTAAGACATAAAAAGATATAGAGGTGTGGCGCCTGGGTGGCTCAGTCGGTTGAGCATCCGACTTCGGCTCAGGTCATGATCTCGCGGTCTGTGAGTTCGAGCCCGCATCGGGCTCTGTGCTGACAGCTCAGAGCCTGGAGCCTGCTTCACATTCTGTGTCTCCCTCTCTCTCTCTGCCCCTCCCCCACTCATGCTCTGTCTCTCTCTGCCTCAAAAATAAATAAACATTAAAAAAAATTAAAAAAAGATATAGAGGAAATTTAAATGTATATTACTAAGTGAAAGAAGTCAATCTGAAAATGCTATATACTATATAATTCCAATCATATAACCTTCTGGAAAAGGCAAAACTATAGAAACAGAAAAAACAATCAGTGGTTACCAGGGTTTGGAGGAGAGGAGGAATAAATTGGTGGAATACTGAGGATTTTAGGGCAGTGAAAATACTCTCGATGGTACTACAGTTGAGCCTTGAGCAACACAAGCTTGAAAGGCTCCACCTATCAGTGGGTTTTTTACAGTATAGTACTGTACATGTATTTTATCTTTCTTATGATTTTCTCAATATTTTCTTTTATCTAGCTTATTTTTTTGTAGAGTACAGTATACAGTATATATAACATACAAAATCTGTGTTCATCAGCTTCATGTGATTGGTAAGCCTTATTCTGGTCAATAGTAGGCTGTTAGTAATGAAGTTTTTGGAGAGTCAAAAGTTATATCTGGATTTCTGCAAGGGATCGGCACCCAAAGCCCAGTGTTGTTCAGGAGTCCGCTGCAGAATGATGGCTATATGTCATGTACGTTTGTCCAAATCTACAGAATGTGCGGCACCAAGAGAGAACCCTACGGTACACCAAGGGCCCTGGGTGATTGTTAACGTATACCTGTAGGTTCATCAATTGTAGCATATGTACTGTACCACTCTGGTTGGGGATGTAGATAATGGGGAGGTTAAGAACGGAGGTATACGGGAAATCTCCGTATCTCCTTAATTTTGTATAAACTTAAAACAGCTCTAAAATAATGAAGTCTTTAAAAAATAAAATCTACTAAAAATAATTTATTAAACACTACTAAACTTATCATCATAATCTTCTTTTCATCCCTTGCAAATTACCATCAGGGATTCCATTTTTCTTCATTACACTTTTTTTTTAATCAAATGTGACTTCGCTGAAACTAAGAGAGCTAGAATTTGAGGTAAGAAATTTATAAAATTAATTTTCATCACATATTATTAATGTTTAATCCTTGTTTTGAATATTCATATATATATATTGTATGACATACAGGGGTTAAAAAGCTGCCGTATTCTTTCTGTATGTGAAGAATTTTAGAAATGTTATTTGTTCTCTGAGAAGATACCTCACCTCCTCTACTTTAGATGCCTTACTTTCAATCACACTCTCAGGAAAGCTTCATTTATAAAAGTAGCAAACTGCATCTAAATGAAATATTTGTTTCATACCCTCACAAAGCTTATAACCTTACTCTGCCTGCAGTTCCCAGTTTTGGACTCATCTTTGGGTTAAGGCTGTTACTACAATGTAGGCAACAGAAATAAATTATGTTTCAAAATGAAAACATAAAAGATTAACTTTTTTTGATGGGCATTTTCTAAAATGTATTGCTCAGGTTCTTACATTCTTAGGGTATATACGACAGAATGACAAGTGTTATTAGTTATCTGTAATCATTACCATTATGACGTATTATTGTGCCATTTGGTATAATACTCTCAGGGCCTAATGAAGTATAAGTACAGGGTTTTATGGACTTATTTATAGGGATATTTAATAGCAACCATTTAACTTATACAAATTTCATGTCTGTTTTTTATATATTTTTATTTCTTCTTTTTCTTTTTCTAATTACATTTTACTTCTTACTACTACTTTTAGCCAATCTTATAAAATTACACCTAATAGGCTTTAAATAAGGATCTAAGAATTTCTGCTAGAAATAATAATTATGAGTGTGAGCATATCGTTTTGGAGTTTTTGCTTGGCAACTGAGATGCCTCTTGGTCTTGATTATATTTTTATGATGAAATCACCCAATGACAGCTGGAAATGTGAATGTTATGCTTCAGTTGACTAATGACTTTATAAGTAGTCCTAAATGATTGGTAAACTTTCCCTCTTCTTCCATGACAAAATATTTCAAAAATAAAAAAAAGTATTTTTAAAAGTTATTTTTAATATGTGCATAGATGCCAAACAGATTATATAAAATATTGACATTTTCTTATATTAAGAATTTTTGTTAGGGGCACCTGGGTGGCTCAGTCAGTTAAGTGTCTGACTCTTGGTTTCAGCTCAGGTCATGATCTCACCGCTCATGAGTTCGAATATTCATATATATGAATATGCACTAACAGTGCAGAACCTGCTTGGGATTCTCTCTGTCTCTCTCTGTCTCTGTCTCTGTCTCTCTCTCTCTCTCTCCCTGCCCCTCCCTCTCTCTCAAAATAAATAAATAAACTAAAAAAAAGGAATTTTTGTTAAAGAAATACAACGCATGGAGAGAGTTGAGGTTTTTCATATTATCACAGATTCCTTTCTTCTTTCTCAGCTGTGGCCACTTGCCTGAAGATGGTGGGTAGCCTTTCTGTCCAAGGTTTATGCATTCACAGGGAACATGTATTAATAACTCATTTATGTAATATAGTGTTGTATGTTTTTAAAATTTTAAATAAATAGTATCATATTTGCTGTAGCATTCTGCAATGTGTTCATCATTCAAACTTTTCCAAGGTTGATCTATATAATTTATGGAGTTCTAGTTCATTAATTTTAAATACTGTGCAATATTCCATTGTATGACTCACACAATTTACATGAATTTTTTACTCTTTTAAACAGGGCTGCTATAAACATTCCCATACATATTTCATTATGTATATTGCATCTTAACATGTTGGAGAATTTCTCTAGGTTGTAGAGCAGGCATTAGAATAGCTAGGTTACAGAATATACACATCTTCACATATACCAGATATGGCAAAGCACTCTCAAGGTGGTGCCAACTTTTATTCCCTCCAGCAATACCGCGGTGGTCCCATTATCTTGATTCCTTACTAACTCTTGATTTTGCCAAATTTAAACTTTTTTTTTGTCAAACCGATGGATGTGTTATAGTTTTTGTTTTTTCATTTTTGTTTTTGTTTTTGTTTTTTAAAGCACAAGTGGGACTGGGGCAAGGAGTGATTCTCCTTGCTGTCATCCCAGAGCCTGATGTGAGGCTTGAACCCACGAACTATAAGATGATGACCTGAGTCTAAGTCAGATGCTTAACCTACTGAGCCACCCAGGTGCCCCATTATAGTTGTTTTCATTTGTATTTCCATCATTATCAGGGAAGTAGAACATCTTTTCTGGTATTTACTGGATGTTTAGGTTTTGTTTCTGTAAACTGCATGTTCATATCCTTTGTTCATTTTCCTATTAGGGTTTTGAATTTTTCATATTCATTTGCAGTTATATTTATACATTGAAATACTAATCATTGGCCAGTTATTTGTATTACAATGATCTTTTCCTCGCCAATGGTTTGTTTTTTAAATTTATTTATGGCACCTTTTATTTCACACAAAATGTTCTTGTTCTTGAATTTAGAGGAATTGAATATATTAGTCTTCTCCTTCTCGGTCTCTGCTTTTTGTTTCTTAATGAAATATTTTCTACTTCAATGTCTTAGAGATGTTCTTTCAGCTGGGATTTATTTGTGCACATTGTGTGACACAGATATCTCACTTTGTTTTTTTATGCAAAGAATCTATTTTAGGTCTCTTTTGGAATCATCAACATCTTCTGGATATTGAGTTTTCATTGATGTCAAATATTCATTTTTTGGATAAAAGTGTGGTTATATTTCACTCTTAGTTTTAGAGCTTAGTTCCTTGGATAAAGTGACCTTTCATTTGTCAACTCGGTATCTATTAATCATATTATTGTCATACTATCGTTAGTGATAGTAACAAGCTATGCTGTGATGGAATGCAACATTTGTTTGTTCAGAGTAAGCATCACACTTACTCATGTGCAATGGCGACTAATCCATGAGGCAAATTAACAGAACTACAGTAAATAATAATGATTGTATTCCAGGTATTATACTTAATATTTTACTAGAATTAAGTAATTCAATCCTCATAAATGTTCCTTGGGATAAATTCTGTTATTATCCTTGTTTTCCAGAGGATGCAGAAAAGATTTAACAACAGTCTGAGCCATTGTCAGTTTTGACCATGACCAAAAAACTATTTGTCCCAAAGTCTTCACTGTTTCTTAGGGAGATGGTTATTGTGAAAACAGCAGGAAAGAGAAGTATCTACCCAAATTATTTGGCTTTTGTTGTGATTCTTCACCAAAGAATTATTAAGTTGTACCACAGCCTAATGTTTTGCCCTTCCTTGAGAATAATTACTGGTACATCAAAGATAAGACACATTGTTCGGGTTTTTTTGTTTTTCTTTTTAAGTCAAAGCAGGAAGCCCTAATTAATCCAATAATTGACAGAAAGGACCAATTGATAGATGAGATTTTAAAGATGGCTCTAGTAGCATAACATATAGAGAAGTTGAATCACTATGTTGTGCATCTGAAAATAATGGAGCATTATGTGTCGACTATAGTCAAAAAATAAAAATAAAAAAATAATACAGATGGCTCTTTCATAAGCGGAGAACAGATGCATATAGAAGTAAACTGCAATAGACAGTTCATCACTGTGTGAAATACTCTAAAAATATTCAGGACAAGGAAGAATTATAAGCCAGTGTTTGGCTTAAACCATGCAGAAAATAAAGCACATGATATGTGAATTCAGAGTAGGTCCATCTCTCCACTTTTAGAATTCCCTAATAATGTTCATGTAACTGCTTTTGTCCAGCTATTAACTGAAAGCATTCTGCTACTCATTAGCGAGGAAACATACTGAGTCCCTAGCATAATATAAAGGAGTTACAAGCTAAATAAGATTTTAAAATATGCTATGTAGTAAAATTACAGCTTTACGTTTTTCTAGTAATGTGTAATAGTACAAATCAATACAAAATAACATTCTATAAAACATACTCTTAAATTGTTTACTTAACTCTAAGAGAAGAAAAGGTAGGAAAGACATTTTCCATAATAAACATTAAGATGTCTTTGTAAATTAGTTTTTTGTCATTTCAACAAATATTTTTTTGAGAGGTTGCTTTGATCCTTGTATTGTACTAACCAAAAATACCAAGATTAAAGCCTTAATTATCCTTACCCTTAAAGAAGTTGCCATCGTGATTAGTTGGCCATTATTAGCCATCACTTAGCTATATCCTGAGAGCATAGACTAAAGACAGATAAAGTTCGATGGTAGATTGATTGCAAAAATGGCCCAAACATTCTATTCTTCTTGTAATCATGACTTTTGCAATATGGCTTTGTAGCTCCTCTCAATAAGAGATGAGTCTGGCCTTGTTACTTGCTAATAAAAAGTGATAGAAATGATGGCACACTAATTCCTCATTTAGGCTATAAGAAATGTCTGCTGTCTTAAAACCCTGCCACACCCTGAGAACAAGACTGGAATAGTCTAGATCAGCCAGCCCCCGTTGTTGATTAGCTAACTGACCACAAAATGAATTAGGTGAAGCAAACATATTTGAGATCAACTTATGTTGTTCCAGATCAGCAATACTGCCCAGCTCACCCTCAGCTCATGAGAAATAAAAACTGATTATTGTTTTAAGGTTCAAAATGTAAGGCACTAGGTTTTGAGGTGGTTTGTTATATAGAAGTAGCTAACTGATAGAAACACAAAAAATATTTGTGTGGTCGGAGAATGGCTCTAGAAAGTCAAGTCCTTCCAGAGCAATTCAGAAAGTTTAGGTAATTGGGAACCCATAAGAATGTTCCTGGGCAGGTATTTGGTGGGAAAATATGGAAATGACTTGAGGAATTATCAAGTCCAACTTGACCAACTTCACAAGATTTTCAGTCAGGGCCTTTCTACAGGTATTAGCAGGATTCTAAATAAATGTCTTCTTTTATCTTCTGACAGTGTTTAGGCTCAAAAATCTAGTGTCAAAAGACCACAGAATGTGAGAGTTAATAGAAACTTCAAGACTTCATACCCTCATTTTGCAAATAAATAAGAATAGGGACCCAACAGTGATCAATGACCTGTCCTAAGCCACACAGATAACTTTTATCTCTCACTTTTTTGTTACTCACAGTTAGTTACAATATTATCTTCAATCTTTTCAGTGTTCCATGGATTGGTGCCTCTTTTTCACTCCTTCCTCCAAAGTTTATGGCTTTATCGCTCGGTATTTGATTTACTTCAATGGCCTATTTCTTGGTATTTCTTCTTTTTTGCAGTGTTTTAGAAGAAGAGCAACACTGGCATTTTAGGTAGGAAAACTCCTCACTGCGTGAGACTGTCTTGTGCCTTGCTAGACATTTTCTCTCCTTAATCCCAAGGTAATAAGTGGTATGTTCTGTGAGTTTTGCCACACCTAAAAATACAAGTTAAAAAAAATACCCCTACATAGTTACAGTTATGCCCCTATCTCACTGACACTACGAGGGGGTACTGAGCCACTGTAAATAAAGACTCTTGAGAAACCCTTTGGAAATTACCCCTCCTAAAGCCTCCCCTGGTGAATCTAGCCCATTTTATTCTTTGAATTTTCTGATCTTAGCAATAATTGACACTTTATTGTATGTATTTATAGCTTCAAATTATTAGTATCACATAATCTGATATTTTCCACATTTTGATTCATTAAATGGCTCTTATGGATAAGCCCTGTGTTCTGGGCTAGACTTTAAACTGCTTGGGCTTTTGCTTTCTCATAGCACCTTGCTCAGTATTAGGTCTGCGGTTTATATTCTACATATACTTGTGGATCAGTTGACTATTGGAGACTTGACCAGAGAGCAACGGACAGCTACTTGAGTCGTGGTTACTTTGAAACTAAATTTGTTGCATTGTGCACTTTACTTAGCCTTTCTGCGCATTGTCTAGCTTGCTGCAGCACTGTGAGCTGCTGTCCTCCTCCAGACTAAAAAAAAAAATACCATTGTCCTGTGGATTGAGTCTTGCTGCCTAGTTTTTACTGAAAATCGTATAGACCTCTTTAAGCTTGAACTCCCTTTATCCATGAAACACACAGGATGGCTTTTAAATCCAGGGTATTGTCTAAGCCCTCCTGAAGGAAGCCTTCCTTCAGTTATCAAATTCATCAGTAATGCCAGACCTTTCCCACCCGTTTGCGTTGGTCTTTTCATTTACTAGTCTTTGGAACTGTTTCAAACGTACTGTCAAATAAAAACCTGCCATCACTTAACTGTGCACCTCATGGCTGTCTCCCCTCCTCCACATCTCTTCCCTCTCAAACATTCAACTCTCCTCCCCACTCCAATCCCTAAACTAGACATTATTGCAAAAGATCCAGGAGGTTCTCCAGCATTTCTCTGCCCTGACAATTCATTTTAAAAATCATAATGCATTTAATCTTTCTAAATTTCTCTGACCTTCTTAGGCTTTCATGCAGGAACAAACACAGTGCTCAGTTTGTCAGAGTAAGTAGTAGAGCGTAAAACAACAACAACAAAACCCCTAAAATCTTTGCAGTTTGGTACAGGGAAATGGAACCCTGAAAATCCATTTGAGGCATAATCATCTGACAATTGTGCATTCTCCGGATAGAGCAAATCAGAGTTATTACTGTTCAAAAAATGCTTAAATTTTTGATAGAGTTTCTATACAAGAAAAACAGTCATTTCATGCTGATATTACTTCTTATATTTTTGTTCAATTTTAACAGCCTATGCAAGAGCAATAACATTTCCCCCCCAATTTTTGCCCTTCATATTCAGAGGTCATAAACCCTACAAGTCATTGATGACCATCTTGACTGATTTATTTAGTAGAGTTTTAGGTGGTCTCCATGATTTTAGCTCACACTGGAGATGAATTATAGAGGTCCTGTCTTCAGCATGAGGCTGTGATTCCAAGTGTTAACTTGGACATCTGTTCATTTAGATATCTGCCTACCCAGAAGGCATGTGGTTCTCTTCTGAAGAACTCATGTTAAATGTTAATTGGCTCCTTAGGGGAGTCTTTTTCATGAAAATAGAAGATAATTTGTACTTTGTGCTTAACATTTTTCTTCCTATTGATTTTGGCATAGAGCTGATGGGAAATGTAATGTTTCCTTTAGCCACAGGGAAGAGGTGAGGATGGAGGGAAAGACGGTTTTATTTACCTGTTTCCTTAATGTACATTTCTTTCCAAGGCAATATTTCAGGGTAGGAGAAGGTCCTCTTAGAGCACAAATATTGGTAATGCATTTCTCAGGGCAAAATAGTTAGCAAGATCCAAATCCATTTTTGTTAGGGCATCTGGGGATGCTTCAAAGTAGTTGTGTTATGTCATAAAGTCATGGAATTCCATGTTCCATTAAGAAAAGGTGGCTAATATGTATCCATGCATCACTGGGCTTTGTAAGACTTAACAGAAAACCAGGGGGGAGGGGAAGAGGGGAAGGAAAAAAAACCACAGAGAGGGAGAGAGACAAAACATAAAGAGACTCTCAAAGACTAAGAACAAACTGAGGGGGGTGGGTGGGAGCGGGGAGAGTGGGTGATGGGCACAGAGGAGGGCACTTGTTGGGATGAGCACTGGGTGTTGTATGGGAACCAATTTGACAATAAATTATTGAAAGAAAAAAAGAAAACGTGGCTATAAATGTAATGGAGAAAGAGGCAGGTGTGCTCAGCACACTCGTATGTGTTTTCTAATATGCGATCTGAACAGATGGCAGGGAATGTGTAGAAATCCCCATGTCTCCTGGTCTAACAAGTTGTTCTCTGTGCTGCAGAGTGGACAAAAATGGATGACTCTTCACAGGAAGACCAGTTGTTATGTTGGCAACTCTGTCAGTTAACTGATCCTGTTCGACAGAAGTCCAAACCTGCCAGGAACTGAGGTGACGAAGAATTATATTCCCTTCAAGAACTGGTAGTCCCTGGACTGTAAATGTCATTATGTGAAAATTAGGGATTCATGGTCCTCCTCTTCGAGGTGCGTGGTGCCCTATAACGTTGCCCAACACTACAGGAATCAGACCTACATCTGCTTCATACGCATCATAAGCTAACCCTTCACTTAGTGTTTTTGAGTTTCATGGGAGAATTACGACATAGCTTAAAAATGTGTGAGCTGTGAATTCATCTGTGTGATTACCAAATTATAAACCATTTTATGGTAGTTCTACAAATCCAACGTGGACAGAGACTGCAAACACATGTTTACGTCTCTTTCAGACAGTTAGATTCAAAGTGACTCCCATAAAGTCAAAATGATCCTCCTCAGATGAGAAAGTGGTGATTATTCCTTTGAGAGATAGAGATAGAAAGAGAGAGAGAGAGAGAGAGAGAGAGAATCTTGGATTATCATCTGGAAACTCCTGGAGAAGGGTATACATGCTTGGAGGTCAGGCCAGCTTCAGTTACAGCTGGTCTATCTTTGTGTCATCTACCTATTAGGCTCATGTATAAGCTTTTATTCGAATTAAGGATCCGAAAAGTTAAATCCATGACAAAGAGCTAAAAAACTACTTTTTAGCATATTATAGTTGGCAAAATTAATTTTTGATGCCATGTCTCACTTCCATCCTCTTTCTTTCTTTTTTTTTTTTTAACGTTTTTACTTATTTTTGAGACAGAAAGAGACAGAGCACGAGTGGGGGAGGGGCAGAGAGAGAGGGAGACACAGAATCGGAAGCAGGCTCCAGGCTCTGAGCTGTCAGCACAGAGCCCGACGCGGGTCTCGAACTCACAGACCGCGAGATCATGACCTGAGCCGAAGTCGGACGCTCAACCGACTGAGCCACCCAGGCGCCCCCCATCCTCTTTCTATGTCCTTATTTTCTTGATTGTATTCCAATCAATCTATCAATCAAGCCTCTGTGGCCTCCTTTTAAAAAGCTTAAATTGAAGTAGGAATAAAAGATGACACCATCTGGGGCTCAGAACCCTTCTTTGCAGGACCCTTGTCACTACTCCATGATCTTCTTTCTCTATTTTCTCACTTTGACTTCTACTCTGATCTTTACTCCACTACCTTATACTCTGCTTTCACCTAAAATTTTCTTTCTTTCCTTCCTCCTTCCCTCCTTCCTTCCTTCCTTCCTTCCTTCCTTCCTCTCTCTCTCTCTCTCTCTCTCTCTCTCTCTCTCTCTCTCTCTCTCCTTCTTCCTCCACCTCTTCCCCCTCCACCTCCTTATCCTCCTCCTCGAATTCTTATTTCAGGTGGAACTACAGAAGATTGTGAGGCAGAGAACAGGAGTCAGAGAGAAAACTGCATGTCTATGGTATAGATACAGCTATTCTTTCTTTGTTTTCTGTATCCTAATCTGTTCACCTTTTACTGGATCTTAGTTCCTTCTATTAAAAATATGTGCAGAATTCTTTAGAGCAAAGCAAAGAACAACTTTAGCTGCAGAAAACCTGGGACCCTGGTGAATGGGCCTTCTAAAGCTCTGCCATGCTCCTCCACTCCCTTAAATCACTTGGCCCTGCCCCAGGCGTGCTCCACTGCACTGCTGTACATCACAGAGCAAAAGCAAGTTCTCAGCGGATATGGAACAGAGGTTGACAAACTTTCCCCATAAAGAGCCAAATAGTAAATATTTTAGGCTTTGCAGGCCATCTATGGTTTCTGTTGCAACTACTCAACTCAGCAGTTGGGCCACAGTATCTGCCAAAAGCAATACATAAATGAATAGGCATGGCTGTGATCCAATAAAACTATATTCACGTACATTGAAATTTGAATTTCAAATAATTTTCATGTGTCAGAAAATATTCTTCCTCTTTTCATTTCTTGCAACCATTTAAAAGTATAAAAAGTAGTCTTTACCTGGTAGGCTGAACAACAACAAAAAAATCACCAGGCTGTGAGCCAGATTTGACCGAAGAGTTATAGTTTGTGGACACCTAATTTAAAAGATAAATTCTCAGAGACTAGGAATTTGATGAGAATGGCATGAAGTTTAATCTGCTTCTATTTTGGTATGAGTCTCTGGTGTGATATATCTCAAGATTCCCTTATGGCATCCAATTATCCCAAATTGTAAAAGAGGAGAGAAAAGTATTCCATCTTGAAAAACCTGAAAATCATATAGGAAGTCAGATTTTGGGGCATTATGATCCATACCTGTCACCTTTTAAATTCTCATGACCACAGGTGGTCTCCCCCTGTGGTGTGTTTTCCTTCTGCGTTTACCTCCATCTGAAAGGAACCGAGAAAGGGCTGCTAACTAAATGATCCCTCCAAGCATCATACCTTAAGGAGGGGGAGCAGCAGGGTTGGGGGAAAAAATCACGTGAAGGGAAGGAAAGATTTTTACCTCCTGATGGAGGTTTCCATAGCCAAAGCCAATACAGCCATGACCCAAATCTAAACGGGGATAGGAAGTTCAAAAGTTGACTCCAGTGACCTCTAGGTATATTTATACAATACCCCACTCTCCTCCTCTCCCTTAAGTAAAAATTGTCTTCCAAGAAGAATAAGATTCCCAGGGTGTGCCTTTTGTGACACTCACTGGCCAATACTGTTTTTTGATGTGGGAAACAAAGGCAAATGAAAAATTAAATTCCCTTACTGTCTACAGCCCATTGACAAATCCCTGAGACAGGCAGAGTGTCTTCTGGGAGCTCAGCTGCCTCCGTGTTGACATTTTGCTGGGCCACAAGAGAATCTTAGCTTAATATTATCCCAACACCCCATGATCCTGTAAGTCTACTTTAACGTATAAAAATTCCTTTGGAGGGGCACCCTGGGTGGCTCAGTCGGTTGAGTCACCGACTTCGGCTCAGATCATGATCTCACGGTTCGTGCGTTCAAGCCCCACATCAGGCTCTGTGCTGATCGCTTGCTTAGAGCCTGGAGCCTGCTTCAGATTCTGTCTCCTCTTCCTGCCCCAACTCCCTCCACTCGCACTCCGTCTCACTCTGTCTCTCAAAAATAAATAAATGTAAAAAAAAAAAATTAAAAAAAAATTCCTTTGGAAACTTCCTTTATCTCTACCCCGCAAGATATATGTTGCTAATCACACTCCAAGCATATGGCCCCTGATACACATCTGAAGGATCTCATGACTGAGGTTTTACCAGACAGTAATACAAGATCTTTTCCTCACAACAGCTAGCCCCTCAAGGTCCTGGAAATCTTGTTTCTAGAATTCCTTAGAGACTTATGCTGTCCCTAACCCCTTCAAAACTGAAGGTACATAATCAGTCACCCATCACAACCCCACTGCAGCTCTTTCTGCCCACGGGTCCTATCCCTGCGCTTTAACAAAACTACCTTTTTTCACCAAAGATGTCTCAAGAATGCTTTCGTGGCCGTTGGCTCCGTACCTCAACACTTCAAACCACATCACTTTCTACCTGCACTTGCCTTTGATCTCTTCAAAAATATAAAAGAACTGAACAAAAGATTAAAAGATATTGGCTTCCTGTGAGCTTTTCACCAACTTTGTTGCTCTCAGACTGAAGTCTAGCATCTATATCCAAGCAACGAAACAACTGCATCATTTGAACAGCAGAAAATTGAGTATGAAAATTGAATTCTGAAGCCAAAGGACAGAGTACGGAATCAAAGGCCCTTGCTTATAAATGAGTTCTGTTCAATCTTGCTTTTTCATTTATCTTCTTTTTTGTTGTTGCCAGACTATTTTCCCCAACTAGATATTCATATTAGGAAGTTCTGCTTAAAGGCAATTTGATATCTAGAGGAAAAAGAATGTACAACTTGAAGAAGTGGTGGGTTTTCAAAGAAATTAAAAGAACTATTTGTTGCAATGACTTGTAAAACCCTTGTGGCAAGGACCCCTTGTATTAGTACAAACAGTTCCAAACTTACAAGTGGATTGTGAGCCAAAAGTTTGTTTGTAAGTCATTTGTTTATAACTTGGAAGGGATTTGCCTATCAGAACGGTGTTGTAGGTGGTGGCCAAACATTGGCATTTAGTTACCACAGCTTGTGTAATACACTGTCTTACATTTGAAATAGTAAAATAACAGTGCTTGAGGCTCTCAGACTGAAGTATGAAGGGACATGGCAACGAATACTTCTGGCTATGGAATAAACATGGTGTGTCTTTCTGATATGTTCATTTTGTTATAAAATTTAGGGAAGTATCCCTTCTGAATTAAAACTAGGCAATGTAGGGTTCCTTAAGTGTTTCAGTCTTCATTTCTGCTCAAGTCATGATCTCACGATCTGGAGATCATGAGATCGAGCCTCAAGTTGAGGTCTGCACTGGGCATGAAGTCTGCTTAAGATTCTCTCTCCTTCTGCCCTTCACCCACTAATGCTCTTGCTCTTTCTCTCAAAAAAAATAGGTAAGGCATAATTTATCAAATAAAATATAAAATCCCTGAAAATTTTAAAGATAAAGGACAGGCCTCAAAAGTATTTCATGCTTGTAGCTTGAAGCTTCGGTCCAAATCCCCAGACTTCCCTGATTTCCCTATCATGCAAACTGGAGATGGGAGAGAAGCAAAGCAGTTCAGCATTCCAGCTCCACCTTCATCCGCAGCATGGCAGCTTCTAGAAGTAGACTCCAGCAGCTCCAGCCGGGTGAGGAGAATTAATGAAACTCAGCTTTATCTAAAGTGTAAATTACCCGCTTGCTGGGATAGAAGGAAATAAAGTATCCGAAAGCGACTGGAGGAGACAAAGGAGACATGACTACTACATGCAAGGCAGATCCTAGACTGGACTGTGGAAGAGGAAAAGGAGGTTAATGGAAAAACTGCTGAAACTTTTTCTTTTAAGTTTATTTTGAGAAAGAGAGAGGAGCAAAAGGGAGAGGGGCAGAGGGAGAGAGAAAATCCCAAGCGGGCCCTGCTCTGTCAGCGCAGAGCCTGACACAGGGCTGAAACCCATAAACTGTGAGATTATGACCTGAGCCAAAGTTGGACGCTTAATCCACTGAGCCACCCAGGCACCCCAAAATAGGTGAAATTCTTATAAGGGCCAGAAATTAGTTCTAGTATTGTAACAATGGTGGAATGCCAAAGAAGAGTGGGAAGGTTGGAAGCCCATGCTAAAAATTAAATTACTAAAAACAGTGCTCATATCAATCTCAGTCTTTTTCCTTAAACATCCTTTTATTAATGATTAAGGGGATATCCTGATATTATTTCTACATCTGTTATCTCTAGAGATAGGAAAGGTGAAGCAAGGCTGGGGCTTAGTGTGAAAAGAGCTTGCTTCGGATGGTTCACCCATTTGTACTAGACAGTTCATGGAAATGCATCAAGTTTTCCAGACTCTACCGTGGCTCGGAAAGTTTGGGGTGCGACAGAGCTTTCCTGGGAGACTTCTTGGTAAACTTTCTACGTCAGAGATCTTGTTCCAAGACAGTTGACCTGAGAGCCTGCCCCTGTCCCCAAGACAGTGGTAGATCCAGGAGTATTTCCTGCTCACTGGGGTTAATCTAGGATTTAGTATCATTTCAGTAGTGTGTGCAATTTCCCAAGCTCTTAAAAACTTCACAGCATCCATGAATGGAAAAGACCTGTTAGTCTTACTTACAACTGTTAGTATAATTAGTACTGTTGAATCCCTTTCTGCTTTGGGAGGGAATGGGAAAGACGAAGCAGAAAAAGAGCAGTCATGTAAAACAAAAAGGTAGATGCGGGGCATTGGCGGGGGGGTGACAATTAAAGAGAAAAGGGAAGACAAAGAGGCTACAGCAGCAGGTACAAACTCAGTGACTGCAGTTTTGCTGCTCCCCTGTAGATGGGCAAATAGAAGTTTGGAGACTAGTGTCACGAGAATGCCCTAAACTACAGACACACGTGTACACATACATACATGCACGTGTGCACATTTGATGGGACTTTTACTGACCTAAGTTTACTTTAATTCCAGAGAGTAGGATCTAGGGCGGGTGTCAAAGGCAGGATGGAGGGAAGAGGAAAGGATGCTTAAGATTCTTAAGGTAAGTGTAAGAGAC
This sequence comes from Paguma larvata, assembly GCA_030068075.1. Classification (NCBI taxonomy): domain Eukaryota; kingdom Metazoa; phylum Chordata; class Mammalia; order Carnivora; family Viverridae; genus Paguma; species Paguma larvata. Next base: position 32,275,789 of record CM057826.1, on the reverse strand, counting down.
AGAAAGAAAACTGCATGTGGCATAGAAGGCTTCCTCCAGTACACACTCATGTCTAAGAATGTTCTTTATGTCTTTAACTATTTGAGAACAAATAAAAATTACTCCCAGAGGTGTTCTAACCATGCATTAAGCATTAAAAAAACACTTCTCTACTTTATTATTCTATTGCTGGTTCTGAGGGCTACAGAGCATATAGTGAGACTTTGAAGTCTCCAAGAAAATGCCTTCCTCTGCAGAGCAAATCTCTCCTGTCCCATATGCCCCAGTCCAGCCATCCAAAAGGGGAGTTAATTATAAATGGCTTCACTGAAACCAAGATCTACTTATGTATTGTTGGAAGAGGTTTTTTTTCTTAATGTTTAAGTTTTTATTTTTAAATGATTTTCAACTTAAAGGGAAAAGTCGCAAAAATAGCACAGAAATTTCCCATGTATCCTTCACTGAGCTATCCCCAGTGTTAACATCTTACGTAACCATGATACAATGATCAAAACAAGAACATGAATACTGGTATAATATTGGAGATAATCCACAGACTTTACTCAGATTTCCTTAGTTTCCCCCGGTGTCCTTTTCCTATTTCAGGGTCCAATCCAGGATCCCTCGTTTCGGTTAATTTTCATGGCTCCGTGGTCTCCTTTACTCTGTGACAGTTCCTCAGTCTTTTCTTTTGACACTTTTGAGGAGTACTGATCAGAACTGAAGTTACGCATTTGGATCAAGAGTACCAGCGAGATGATGCTGTACCCTTCTTGGAGCATCGTTTCGGGAGTTTCTGATGTATGTCGTATTATTAATGACGCTAATCTTGGTTAAGGTGGTAAATGCCGGCATTCCCCACTGTAAATTTACTATTTTTCCTTTTCTAATTAGTTAATATATTATAGTGAGATGCTTTGAGGCTCTTCAGACATTCTTTTTCATTATATGTTACTCACTAATTTAGCATCCATCAATGGTTTTCCTTTGTAATAATAATTATGATGGCAATCATCTAAAGATGATTTTCTATTTCAATCACTTTTTCTACATTTATTCATTGGAATACTATTGCAAGGAGGAGGTGTCCCTTCTACCTCTTTTATTTCTCATTTGATTATTCATTTCTATCAATATGGACTCAGGAAATGGTTTTTTTTTATACATAGTTATTATCCAGTTCTATCATTATTTGCTGGAAGCTGTTTGTTTTTGTTTTGTTTTTTAACCTCACACATCTTGAGCTCCCAAAAGGTGACAATTATACCAGGAAAAAGAGGTGATCCTCTCATCTATCTTTAGATATTATTTTTAGTGCTAGGCCAGAATCAATCTTTCAGAAATACTAAAGAGAGACTGGAAGTCATGGGAAAATGTTTGGTACATTTCAGTAATACATAATTTCAGAGAGCCTTGTCTCAAGCAAGCAATTTAGAGATACCCTTAGTGGCTAGACATAAGATTTTAAACCAGGGAAAAAAGAATATCTTCAATTAGGAAGATGAATAGGAAGATGAATTCCATATTGGAATTTTCAGAATTTGACTTTGAATGCTCAGAATTTGTCTAGATTGTAAATGTACAATTTCTTTGCTTCTAACGGAATCCCTTGTCCTGTTATTTCTTGCTTACTAGGGAAAAGGGAAAGAACACAAAATCCACAAGTATTCCATGTAGAAGAGGGACTTCCTCCTGTGTACTATTTCAGAACCACTTTTCTGAGAAAAGCCAAAAACAAACACTTGTAAAATGTCCTAAATGCCGATTCTTTCCCTTGGGTGAGATGTTCTTTAATGCTGGAAATCATCCCCCTTTCTGCAAACTCCCACAGCTACTTTGCACTTTTCTTAGGACTGTTACCACATTTGGTCCTGTCTTGTAACCTCTGTATATATCTAAAATTCCCAATAATTCCAAGCCAAAATAAGATGCTTTATTTGATGATATTAATATATTATTCTTACATTTTTTAAAGCTTGATAATGGTATTGTGAATTTGTTTTTTAAAAACTTGTTTTTTGGAGATATATACCAAAATATTTATGGATTTCATTGTGTGTCTCAGATTTATTGCAAAATCACCCAGCATAGGGGTCGGGGGAGTAGGTAGCACATGTAGAGTTTGGAAGAGAATATCTTCATGACCTTGAATGAAAAAGAACTCCTTAAACAATACTTCAAAAGCATAAACCAACAAACATATGATTGATGACTTTGATTAAAATGAAGGAACATGGTTTTAAAAATGGTGGAACATGGTTAAAAGCATAGATGGATTTGGAATGACAAAATATATTTGCAATATCAGAACTGATATGAGGCTTCTATCTAGTATGTACCATACACAATCTTCAGATCAGCAACAGAAACAAAAGAACAGTCATCCCCTTAAAAAAAATGGATAAAGCAATCTTCAGCAGAGGAACTCCTCAGAACTAGCAGGTATATTAAAGAGAGGCTCAGTGTGATTGGTAGATCTAAGAAATGCAAGACAAGACAGTAGAGATATTGCTTTATTAAAGTGGCAAAATTCTGAAAGTTCTTTTCCATCAAGTATTAGTAGGGCCATGGGACTCTTGTAATCCTCATGCATAGTTGGTAGGTTGTAGGCTGGAATGGTCATTTCAGAAAGCAGACAGGCAGAACTTAGTCATATGATCCAGCAACCGAGCTACTGCATATATATCCCAGGGAAAACCTCACACAGGTCTATAAAGATGTTCATTGCAGGGGTGTCTGGGTGACTCAGTCAGCTAAGCGTCTGACTTCGGCTCAGATCATGATCTCACAGTTTGTGGTTCAAGCCCCACGTCGAAATCTGTGCCGACAGCTCAGAGCCTGCAGCCTGCTTCAGATTCTGTGTCTCCCCCGCCCTCTCTCTCTGCCCCTCTCCCACTCATGCTCTGTCCCTCAAGAATGAATAAACATTAAAAAAAATTGAAAAAAGATGTTCATCGAAGCATTACTTTTAAAGATGGGGATTTGTAGTCCCAAATAATCTTATAGGCAACGCTAAATATTCAAGAAACAGATATTCAATTTCTACAAAATTCTTCTAGAGAATAGAAAAGAAGAAATGCCATCCTACTCATTTTCTTAGCTGAGATAGCAGCAGTAGATCCGTGGTTGTTAGTCCTCAAACTGCCTCATCTTAAAAGCATGATGTTTGTCTTGTGATCTTTTATATTTCTGTGGTATCATTGTAATGTCTGCTATTTCATTTCTGGTTTTATTTACTTAAGTCTTCTCTCTTTTTTCTTAGTCTAGCTTAAGATCTGTTGATTTTATCCTTTCCAAAACAACTCTTAGTTTCATGTACCTTTTCTGTTTTTCTGCCCCTATTTTGTTCATCGTTACTCTGATCTTTGTAATTTCTTTCCTTCTAATTTTGGGCTTAGTTTGTTGTTCTTTACCTGGTTCCTTGAAGTGTAAAGTTAGGTTGTTTATTCGAGATCTTTTATTAATATAAGTATTTATCATTATAAACTTCCTTCTTAGGACTGCTTTTGCTACATCCCACAAATTTTGGTATGTTGTGTTTTCATTTTCATTTATCACAAGATATAATTTTTGTTTCTCTTCTGATTTCTTCCTTGACCCGTTACTTGATCAGGAGTATATTGTTTAATCTTCACATATTTATAAATTTGACAGTTTTCCTCCTGTTATTGATTTCTAGTTTCACTACATTGTGGTCAAAAAAGATATTTGAAATGAGTTCAATCATCTTATATTTGTGAAAGTTTGTTTTGTGACCTAACATATGACCCATCCTAGAGAATGTTCCATGTGTGCTTGATAAGAATGTGTATTCTGCAGCGATAGGATAAAATGTTCTGTACATGTTTGTTAGATCCATGGTATAAAGTATAGTTCAAGTCTAATCTTTCCCTGTTGATTTTTTTTTTTTTTTTGGGTCTGGACGATCTACCCATTGTTGAAAATAAGATACTGAAGTCTTGTACTATTTTATTGTTTTGCTGTCTATTTTCCCCTTCAGATCTGTTAATATTTGCTTTATATATTTAGGTGCTTTCACGGTAGGTATAAATATACTTACTATTTTCAATTCCTCTTAGTGAATTAATCATTTTATTATTATATAATGATTTTTGTCTCTTGTTATATTAGACTTAAAGTCTATTTCGTTTGATATAAACATAGCCACTCTTCCTCTATTTTGGTTACACTTTCATGGAATATCTTTTCATATCCCTTCACTTTGAGCTTGTGTGTGTCCTTAAAATTGAGTCTCTTGTAGTGCATATAAAGGTGTGTGTGTGTGTGTGTGTGTGTGTGTGTGTGTGTACGCTTTATCTATTCACCCACTCTGTGACTTTTGATTGGAAAATGCATTTAAAGTAATTTATATGTAAGGACTTACTAATACCATCTTATTAATTGCTTTCTGGCTGTTTGTGTAGTTCTTTTGTTTCTCTCTTGCTGTAGTCCTTTGTGATTTGATGATTTTCTACAGTAGCATGATTTGATTCCTTTCTCACTATCTTTTATGCATCTAAAAAGGTTTTTGCTTTGTGGTTATAATGAGGCTTACATAAAACATTTTAGCATTACAGCAGTCTGTTTTAAGCTGATAAATTAACTTCAAATGAATACAAAAACTCTGTCCTTTTATTCCCACCTCCACATTTTATAATTTTGATGTCACAGTTTACATCTTTTTATATTGTATGTCCATTTATATTGTGTATCTAACAAATTAGTGTGGCTATCATTATTTTAAATATCTTTTTCTTTTAATCTTATACCAGAGTTAAAATGATTTACATACCACCCTTATAGTATTACGATATTCTGAATTTGACCATATACTTATCTTTATTAATGAGTTTTGTGTTTTTATGTTTTAATATTACTAATTAGCATCCTTTCATTCCAGCTCGAAGAACTCCTTTTAGCAATTCCTGTAAAGTAGGTCTACTGTAAATCGTCTCAGCTTTTGTTTGTCAGAGAAAGTCTTCGGAAGAAGAACTTTGTCAGGTAAAGTATACTTGGTTGGCAGTTTTCTTTTAGCACTTTGAATATATTATCCCATTCTCTCCTGGCCTCCTGAGAAATTTGCTGATAGTCCTAGGGGATTCTCTTGTATGTGATAATCTCTTCTCTTGCTGCTTTCAAATTTCTCACTTTGTCTTTGATTTTTGACAGTTTGACAATGATGTATGTCAGTATAGACCTCTTTAGGTTGAAACTCTTGGGGGACTTTTGAGTGCCATTTGTCTGCATGCCCAAATATTTCCCCAGATTTGGGAAGTTCTCAGCCATTATTTCTTTAAATATGCTTTCTACCTCTTACTCTCTCTTTTTCTTCTGGAACCCCCCATAATTCGTGTATTAGGTCTCTTGATGATGTCCCATAAATCTCATAGTTTTTTTCATTCATTTTCACTTTTTTTCCCTCCTCTGACTAGATTACGTCAAATAACTTGTCGTTAAGTTCACAGATCTTTTTCTTCTGGTTGGTCAAATCTGGTGTTGAAACTCACGATTGCATTTTTCATCTTTCATTGTATTCTTTAGTTCCAAAATTTCTGTTTGGTTCTTTTTTTCCTCTTTTATAATTTCTCTGTCTTTTGTTTAGTGTCTTCTTTAACTTCTGTATTTTTTTTCCTGATTTCATTGAGTTGTCTATTTTTTCTTATAGCTTGCTGAACTTGCTTAAAGTAATTACTTTGAATTTTTTGCCAGAAAATTCACAGATCTTCCTCTATTTTTGGCAGTTACTAGAAAATTATTATTCCTTTGATGTTAACATGTTTGTTTATTTTTTTGTGCACTTTGAAGTCTTATTGCTGTCTTTAAATTTGAAGAAGGTGTCACATCCTCCAGTCTTTACTGGCTGGCTTCAGGAGAGAAAAACTTTCACAGGTCAGGCCAACTAAGGTTTCTGAGACTCTCTCAGATCTTTTCTATGGATGCGTCCACTCCACAACTCTTGTGCCTTCTTGGGCGATTAGCCTTAAGATTGGATTCCTTCTCTTGATCCTGCAAAGCCAGGTAGAATGCTGAGATCCTGCAATTTGTTGTCCCTAGGATAGTGTCTTGAAGTGCTCGTGTTTGTGTGCCTTCTTTCAATCCTGCAGAGTTGGTTTGGCATTCCGTGCATGTTTGCAAGACACTTGCAAAGACTTGCACTCACAGTCCATATGGGAATGTGCAAGGAGCTGGCCACAGGAGAGTGGTTGAGGTAATGGAGCATTAGAGATTGGCCACCTTGGGGATCTGCAGGCAAGACATGCCAAGTCGCTCCTGGATGGGCTTCCTGTTGGGAGTCTACGATATGTTTAATAGGATCAGCAGCCCTGTGTTGAGTTCCAAGTGCTGTTTGATGTGCTCCCAGCCTCTCCCAACCCTTCAGTCATGCCAATCACTTGAGTATTTTGGATTGGATAAGTAAGAAGTGGGTTTCTTGGGCAGTGTCTCACAAAGCTGAGGAAGTCAGACGTCCACTTGCTATGTTCTCACTTTCCCTCTGTGAGAATCTGGCACTCGGCTGTGCTGCCTTAGAGGAGGAGTTGACATGGATAAATTGAAATTTTTCTTACCTTCTTCAATGCATCTATTCTTAGATATTTTTGCTCTGACAGTGTGTTAGAACTTCTCCGCTGGACTCCCAGTCTCCCACTAGGGGAATGATGATAGAAAACCTCTATTCCATCATCTTGTTGACATCACTCTTTCCCTTCTGCCTTTATTAATTGGAATTGTATTATAAAGAATATCTATCCCTTGTTCCCAATTTATTTATGTTTTAAAGAAGAGAAAAGGATGGGAATTAGATGCCTTTTATTTCATTTATTTTAAAAATTTAATATGAAAAGAAGCATGCTATACGTGTTATTTATAATATGATTTTCCTCCTTCAATAGATTTTGAGATGTCCATATTTCTGTAGGTTGCTGAAGCTCATTCATTTTTAATGTTGCGTAGTATTCCACTCTATGACTACAGCACAATTTTTTTATTCTATTGTTGATGAGTATATCAATTATTTTTAGTTTTTTGCAATTATGAAAAAAATTATTATGAACATTTTTGCATGTTCCTCCTAGTTCACATGTCCATTTATTGCTGGTGCTATATATGAAGGGTGAGAGTGCTTGTTTCACAAGGTAAAGGTATCTTTCATTTACTACGTAATACCACAATGTTTACAGAGCCACCAGTAGTGTATGAGAGTTTCTGATCCTTTACATATTTGTCAACACTTGATCATGTCTAACTTTCAAACTTTAGTGACTTTTGTACATATGGTGTTATCTCAGTGGGTTTTTTATTTTTATGATGTTGACACCTTTTAAAATATTTATTGGTCATTTACTTACCCTCCTTCATAAAGTATCTGTTGCAATCTTCTCACCATTTAAAAAGCCTGGTTTTGGGGGATGCCTGGGTGGCTCAGTTAGTTAAGTGTTCAACTCTTGATTTCAGCTCAAGTCATGATCTCACAGTTCGTGGATCCAGCTCTGCATCAGTTTCTGTGCTGACAGTGTAGAGCCTGCTTGGGATTTTCCTCTCTCTCTCTCTCTCTCTCTATCCCTGTCTCTCTCTGCTCCTCCCCAGCTTGTACGCACACATGTGCTCTCTCTCTCAAAATAAATAAATAAATAAATAAATAAATAAATAAATAAATAAATAAATAAATATTAAAAAAAATTAAAAGTCTGGTTTTGCTGTGTTTTGGCATAGATCTATAGTTCTTTATATCTTCATATATGTTAGTTGCTCTTTGTTGGTTATACTAATGCAGACATCTTTCTTTCACTTGGTGACTTATCTTTTCATTCTTTTTATAATGCCATTTGGTGAACAGATGCTTTAATTTTAATGTGGTCAAATTTATTATATTTTCCTTTATGATTTGTGCTTTTGTATCTTGTTTATTAGATCTGTCTCCACCACAAGGTCATAAAGATATTCTCTTCTATTCTCTAAAACTTTATGGTTTTGGCTTATCCATTCAGACTTTTAATCTATCTGTGATTGATTTTGTGTTTGGTGTGAGGTAAGAATTACTCTTTTTTAAACCCATGGGCAGTTAACTGTCCTGAAATCATTTATTTAAAGGAATGTTTTTCATTTAAAATAGAAGTGGTTGCCAGGAGTTGAGGTCGAAGAGAGGGAAATTATAGGTAGAGCACAGGAATTTTTAGGGCAGTGCAACTATTCTGTATGATACAGAAATGATGGACAAATGTCATTATACACTTGTCAAAACCCATAAGTTGTGCAACACGAAGACTGAACCCTAATGTAAACTATAAATTTAATTAATAATAATACGTAAAGACATAAAAGGAGCACCATGGTCCCGGTCATCAATGAACTTAATGTCTTTTCAAGTTTAGCTGGATACATTAGTTATTTATGCCCTTGAGATTCTTTGCAAAAATAAGAATGGAATTTTTCTACATTTATAAGGAAGGTGATTATAGTTGAAATGGACAATATGTAGCCTTAAAGGATAAAGATGAATTTTATACTAGAATGTTAACCGAAAACAGTTAAGCTGTAGTTCCACGATGGAATCCTTTTACTTTTGAAGAGACCAGGATACAGCTCAGGGGCTCTTTCCCCCAGGTCTGACCAAATTACAAAAGGATGTGATATTTCTTGGGAAAGCATTGCTCTTTACATTATTGTTGTTGGGAGCCACCTTGAGCACACAGGTTGAGACACCACTCTGTGTGAAAAGGCAGATGATGGCAAGGCTCTTGCCAATCAAATGGTGCCCAGTCTTACCTCCTTCTAAATAATTTTTCAGGCTTGGATTTCTTGAGCTGCTCTCATTGGCCACAAGGAATGTAATGCTCTTTTGTTTTATGGCATTTAAATAAAAAGGAAAGACCTGGAACACGATGCTTTGATGGATTACATCTGAATGAGAGTAGCCTGGCCAGAAGTAATCTTAAAGTTGCATTTTGGGGATGGGTTACACAGATTGATAGCAGTTATGAGCCTGGCTGGATATTGGTGTGACTTGGGTAAACGTTAGGCCCCTTTTATGTAAATTCACTCATTCATAAGCAAAGGAATTTAGACAAACCTTAGGAATTACCAGAAGAGTTACACTTCCCTCATTGAAGTTTAGGAAGCTAGACGGATGACTCTTAACATTTCTATAGACGATTAACATAGGTATTAAGATGATAATGTATGCGCCCTCTGTTTACTGAGACTTATGGTAACAACAATAACAACCCCACTTGCTTCATAAACATCTGTTCTCTCCCCCTGCCACAAATTTACCTAATCCTACTTCAAAGACAGCATATGTTAACTAACTTAGGAGCAGAATAACAAAATAGCTAAGATAAGAATCGTTTCCTTTATGGTCTAAAAAAGAATGATGTAAAACAATTTGCAAGATTGAGGAAATCACCGCTTTGCTGACACAAACACATTGTTCTTGAAGATATCAAACTATGCTTACTGATTGGATGTCACCGCATTGCTGTAATGTCACTTACTACTTTTAAATAAAGACACTGAGACCAGCAGAGCGGAGAACCCAGAATTGCCAGAGATGCCTGCTCGGTGATCCGACTACATCTCCTGGCTGTCTCATTCCTTTCGCTGACACTGTCCATTCTTTGGGGACTCCTGGACTCACCGGAGCTGGACTCTGGCATATTGCCTTAAAAAGTAAAGATGTCAAGAAAACAATGAAACAAAAAGAAAGAAGAAACAGAAATAAAGAGAAAAATGTTCAAAGAATAAATGAATGGATGAAAGGAAAGGAAGGACCAGCTAAAGGAGGAGGGGGTAAGAGGGAAAAGAAGCAGGGAAGGGGACAGTAGGGGAGAGAGAAAAGAGAAGTAGTTTGGGAAGAAAGAGGATTCAGAAATGACTGGTGGTTTCCTGAGACACAAGGGAAAAAAATAGCTACTAAAGGAATTTTTTATCTTAAAAAAAAAAACAACAAAAAACATTGCACAGTCATCCCTTCTATTCCTGGTGTCCCACTCCAGCCACACTCTTATCTGAGGCATTTCCCGGGGAGCTTAGGTCCCCTTGGGCCACTTGCCTGTTTTTTCTCCAAAGCATCTTGCTGGAGGCTTTCATCCTTCTTATTAATAAACTCTAGATATCCTGGCTTTGTAAGTCTTTGGGGAGAAAAGCATTTCTGACCTAATTCTGAAATAGATCTAATTAGATAAAATAAAACCTTTTAAAAACATGCCTTCGTTCAAATCATCTGCTTCTTTATTAAATAGCTATTCTATAAATTCCTTCTACGAGGGACCATGCAATGAAAAAAGATCAGGAAGAGAGAATGAATACATTTTAATGAATATGTTTTATTATGGTAACTAGACTTTAAGGAATCACAACATTTAAGCACTGAATGCAATCTTCAAGATATTTTTATCCAAAAACTTTGTTGCCTATGTCTTATATGAAACAACATATCTATATACTTTGTTTCTAAATCATTTTTGGTGAGAAGCCCATTTGGAAGGAGGAAAATGCTGTCATATCTAGAACGAAACATTGACCTGTGTGATTTGTGCTCAGTGTGGACTCTTGGCCAGGCCTGGGTCTGTTGTGCGATGTGAGGCACAGAACTCAAACTCTCTAAGCCCCAGTGTATTCCACATGTAAAATGGAAAGAATGCCATTTACCTTTCAGGATTATCAGAATTAGGGAAGATATATTCGAAGGCAAATAGAATGCAAGAAATAAGCTCCACCTTCTATTAGGGTGCCTGCCTTATGTGCTTCCTTTTCTTGACTTTCTAACTTTTCGGTTTCTTTTGTGGTGCCTGTGGCCCAGGCATCATACAAGCAAGTGTATTAGACACAGACAGAATTAGAGTTAGACAGGCTTTATTAATGGCAAATTGTATCACCTTTAAAGTTGGGAATCCTTGACCTCTATTGGGCTGATCAAAAACTTCTTTTGCCTTTTTCTGATACTCAGCCAAGTACAGCAGTCTGTAAGTTGTCTATGCCTAAGTAACATATGGCTATAGCTTTGGTGATCCATGATTCAAGTGCAAGAAGTTTTGTTTTGGTTTAGAAACTTTGAAATCTTCCACATTGGGAAATCACTCATTTTTCCAATCTGAGTAAAGTAGTAGTGAAGAGAGATGATGTAGCTCTCAAAAGTAAGTTATCTTGAATAAAAGTTTCAAACTCTCTCACGTTTTCTAACAGGACGTTTCCTCAAGATGTCAACTATCTTTTGTAGTGAGACAGGTGACATTTAGTCTGGGTTCCACCCACCTCTAACTTGTTTATTTCAAACAACATGAGTAAATCCAGACAGATATATACTCCAAATGGATTTTATGTATGTATGTATGTATGTATGTATGTATGTACGTATGTATGTACTATTTTATTTAGAATTTATTTTTCATTTTCCAGAAAAGAAGGCAGTGTAGGATACCAAATGTATAGTGTATTATTTCTTTCCTCCATTCCTATTAGAGGCTCTTAGACTCCCATAAAACCTCAGCATCCTTTGATACTCATGTCCTTTCAGAATTATCTTCTCTGGGCTTCTCTCCCCAACATGACTCTCTTATTCATGAATTCACAACTTTTCCTGCTCATTTCTCACATCAAAATTTATTTGTATTGTGTCCCTTTTATATATTTGTATTATCTAGGAGACTAACGGACATGCCTATCTAGTAGAATTAGGAGTTCCTACTATGATAGTGGTTCTAAGGGGTTTTTTGTTTGTTTGTTTCAGTTTCCCTAAACAAATAAATAATTTATACTCTTATAAATTATTGAGAACCCCAAAGATTTTGTTTATGTGGGTTATAGTTATCAAGATTTGCCATGAGACGTTTAAACCTAGACCTACTACATTTTAAGATAAATAACATTTTTTATGAGAAATAACTGTATTTTCCAACAATTTGTAAGAGCAGCGCTGTTTTAAGGATCTATAAAACCTTTTTTATGTTATCTTAATAGAAGACAGCTGGGTTCTCATATCTGCTTTTGCATTCAATCTGTTGTATTATTGGATTCAGACAGCTTCTGGAAAATCCTGTCTTTTGCTCTTGAGCGAATCAGAGTGGAAAAGCCAAATAATATATATGGATCTGTATTAGTTTTCTATTGCTGCTGTAACGAACGACTACAAATTTAATGGCTTAAAATAACATAAATTTATTATGTCATAGTTGTAGCAGTCAGAAGTCCAAAAACTTTTTCTGAGCTAAAATGAACATGTTGGCAGGGTTGTGTTCCTTCTGGAGGCTCTCAAGATCAATAGGTTTTTTTTTTCTTTTTGTCTTTTCCCTCAAGTTTCATGAGGCCACCAACATTACTAGGCCTGTGGCTGCTTTCTCCATCTTCACAGACAGCAACAGTTAGGCCCAGTCCCCTCCTGTCTGGTTCCCTCTTTAGATTCTCTCTTCCACTTATAAGGACCTTGTGATTACATTGGGCCTGTCCAGATAATCCAGAACAGTCTCTTTATTTTCAAGTGATTAATAACTTTAATCCATTACAATCTTAATTCTCTTTACCATGTACTGTAATATATATTCACCAATTTCTGAAATCAGACCATGGACATCATTAGGATAACGTTATTTTGCCAACCACAGTACTATTATTAAATTCATTTTGACTTCATGGATCCCATGAAAGGGTGTCAGAGACCTTCAGAAGTTCTCATATCCTACCTTGAGAACAACTATTCTATAATATCCCTAATAGGTAGCATGTGCCTGACAAAGTATTTCACGAGGTGGACTTTTCAAAAAAAATCTGTCTTCTGTAATTCCCACCCAGTAATGTTCTTCTATTCTTTGGAGCTACAAAGAATAAATCTACTCTGCGATGTTGACAACATTTCAAATATTTAAAGAACAGTAATGTGCCCCACATGATTTTTCTCTCATGTTATATATAGACAGATCCTTATGAGAGAAGTTATGATGACATCAGCAGCAATAATATTTGTCCAAACTCCACCTCTTTTCACAGCCCAGTCTATGTGTCAAGTTTTCTGCAAATCTCCTCAGATGCCACTAATGGAAAATTATTTTTGTTTCCTCCCCCTGCACATTATCAGAGAAGTCATTTACATTCGGGGTTACTCTGTAATATGATTGTAGATTTCTTGAGAGAAAGGTCTTTCACTCATTTGTTCTTACATTATGCACAGCATGGCATCTATTGGACAAGAACCACCCTAAGTGGTTTTGAATAAAAGGATAAAAGAATTAGAGCAGGAGTCCCAGCTGGAGACCATGTTTACCTTTGGTCTCAGGCACATAAGACATGGTTGAGGGTTCCATGTAGGAACCTCCTACCTGCAGGGTATTTACCCCAACGGAAAGGAGAATAGGGACGCACTCTGATGTGAGGAGCATGCCACAGGTTTGAGATTAGGAATGACTGAGTCCAACACAGTGTCTGTCACTGGGGCTGTCTTGAATACTAGAGAGAAAGGACTCAGAATGAAAATGAAAATCACTATTTCCTAAAAGTCCCTAGAAAGACCAGACAACATAGTGCAGCCTCATTCTGGGGCCCATGTTCTAGTGATTATCACATGATGGTGCAATGCATGCATTCTCTGAGGCACAGACTGGGTATCATCACAATGAGGCCTGTTCAAGGCTTCTGCTCAGATAGAGCCAGCTTCCCAACACTGGGCAGTGGCGGTTTAGTGGAGACAGAGTGTTTGCTAAAACTTCTTTCTTTGACCAACACCTTCCTATTTCCCTCACCCGAGTCCCAGTAACCATCATTCTATTCTCTGCTTCTAAGAGTTTGACTTTTTCAGATGCAACATGTAAGTGACATCATGCAATATTTATCTTTCTATGACTGGCTTATTTCATCTAGCACAATGGCTTGGGGTCCATCCATGTTGTTGCAAATGACAGGATTTTCTTCTTTTTTCTTTTTAGGTTGAATAATATTCCATTGTGTGTGTGTGTGTGTGTGTGTGTGTGTGTGTGTGTGTATACACACACACATATATATATATACATCTTTGACCTTTGAACATGGGTTTGAATTGCGCGGGTCCATTTATATGCATATTTTTTCAATAAATACAGTACAGTATATAAATGTATTTTCTCTTCCTTATGACTTTCTTAATAACATTTTCCTTTCTTTAGCTTACTTTATTGTAAGAACACAGTATATAATACATATGATATACAAAATATGTGTTAATCAACTGTTTAGTTATTGATAAGGCTTTTGCGTCAACAGTGGCTATTAGTATAGTTAAGTTTCGGGGAAGTTCAAAATTATATGCAGATTTTTAACTGCTTAGGGGTAGGCCTCTCACCCTGACATTGCTCAATATATATCACATATTTTTTACCCCTTCACCCATTGATGGACACTTAGGTAGTTTCCATATCTTGGTTATTGTGAAAAATCTTGCAGGAAACAGGGAGGTGGAGATTTCTTTGATATACTGATTTCATTTCCTTTGGGATGATATGCAGATACGCATGATGACTATAGTAAATATTGTATGTAACTGGAAATTTGCTAAGAGAGTAGACCTTAATTGTTCTCGATTTTTTTTAAAAAGGTAATTATGTGAGATGATGGGGGTGCTAATTAGCTTGACTGTGAAATGTTTACAATGTGTGTGTATGCTAAAACATCACATCATACACTTTAAATATATACAGTTTTTATTTGTCAATTATACCTCAATTAAGCTGGGGGGGAAAAAACCTCTTTCTTCATGAATAAACACAGATGTTACTTTTTATAATGTGACTGGGAAGAAGAGAAGAAACAGCAGCAGTAGCTCCTAACCCTCGGTGGAAGCATATTCCTCCTCTGAACTCATGTGGGGAGGAGGGAGCAGGGGTGGCTACTCCACTGTTTTCAGAGGCACATAAAGCAACAAAGCACGTGTGTGCAGAGAGGAGGGTGGAGGACCCTCATCAGATGCCATATGACAGCTTGGGAACCAGGGCTTACCTTGGAAGACACAATCTAAACAGAGGGGTTGGGCTGCAAATGGGGCATGGAAGGCTCCAGAATGGTGAATAGGTATGGACAGGAAAAGAGAAGCTCTGTTTTGGCTCCTGTGCATTAACTCCAGAAGGGCACAGCCCACGATAGGCTATGGCTGGTAATCCTGGCTTGACTTGCTCACAGCTCTGCTTACCAGAGGAAGACTCTTGGTCTCCCAATTTCCCACTTATTTCCATTCTTATAGCAGTTCCTGACTCTTTCCCCAGTTAATGAACTCTAGCACTTTGCAATAGGGCTAATACTTAGCTTCTGCAAACACTTGAGTCAGCTCTTATTGGGATCAATGTTTTTTTTCTTGAAACCAAATCTGTTTACTATTAACAATTCAGACATATTAGCTTCAAACTAATTAGAAACATACATAGTGTAAAAAAGCAAATAAATACTGTAATTCATTCCTTATTTATTTATAAATGAAATTGGATGAACATGCTGATCTTAGTCTTCTAATAATTTAAGTATATCCATGGCACTAACTACATAATGACCCCAAAATTAAGTAATTGAGTTGTTATCCAACAATTGTATAACACTAATTTTTGTCCAAGGTTAGGTATATCATAAAAACACAAATGCTGCTCTCCACCAACTGGGAAGAGCATTAGTTTAGCTTCCCTCCCCTCCACATCCAGACATCTGTGTCTCCCTTCATCCTTAGTTACTGAGGTCTCTATCACTACTGAGTGCCTACAGCAGCGAGTACTGCAGAGTCCCCTGTCCACAGTAGCATTTGCTGTGGTGTAGCTCGTCTTCGTGTGTGCACATTGTTTGATGTGCTCTGATAGCTGAAATGTTGTTAGTCCCACCAGGTTTTCAGACATAAGGTAGTGGCTGGCATCATTGATAACTGATATCTGTGATCTCTGCCCTTGTCTCAGGTCACAACATCGTTTATACTTGTACTTATCATATTCATACTGACAAGAGTCCTGTGAGTTCCCTAACTCATTCCCGGCCAGCTTTTTGGATACTGTATCATACTACACTAAGCCAATCTGCCAGGATCCTTTTGCCTGTCATTGGCATTTGACCATCCATGTCTTGTATTGGACTTGAGGCTTGACTCTTAGGCTTGCACTCTTTCAGACAGGAAGCAAGTCACAAGTCCTCTCTGCTGTAAGATTTACCCTAATCTAATGTGGATTTCTATGGTTATAATGAAAACATGCCTCTCAGATATCTGACTGTGGAAAGTATAACTAATCCCTAGCTCTATCTGCCATGCTCAGAAATGCATCACTGTGTTTGAGTGATGTTACACTTTCTAGGGACTGTTCCCAGTGAGTAAGGAGCATGACTGTGGTCTTTAGGTCAGAAAACCACCACCTAGGAGGCACAGGGCTCATCTGATGAGCGACTTTGGCTTGAGGACTCGCTGCAGGCTTTATCAAAATCTTCTTAGAAACTGCACTACATCTTCTTGCCCCTTCCTTCCCTTTCTCCTCCACAGGATCCAGACCATGGTCTGACAACTGTCTTGTCTTCACCCCTACTTTTTCTTACCCCAGTAAATCTCCTTCTTTCTAATCCCATCTTGGCATCTATTTCTCAGAAGGCAAGGACTATAACAATTTAGAACAACTAAAATTTTAATCTTCCTGTCTTATTTCTTGGAGACACTCTCTTTAGGATCTAAATGTTGCCAATTTCTTCTACTTTCCCTCTTCCTTCTTTCTAATTGAACTTATTTCGTGGGTGGGAGAATGACTAACATTATCATTCTGTAAACACTTCAATATTGTTGTTTATTTTTGAAACTCTGTAATCTAGCTTTTAGCTTTCATCTTGCTTAGAAAAGTTAAGTTTTTGGAATTTCAGAAAACAGAATCTCTAAACCAAGCAAATCAAACAAAAATATCAATTTTTCCCACAAAACTTGTTTCTTACTTTTGCTTCCATACAATGTGTTCATCAAGAGCCCATTCAGAAATTCATCTATCCCTTGGTGTTTGGATGTGTTGACTCTCCTTTTGTGGGCAGAGCAATGAAAAAAGCTATCACTGATAATTAAATGGTGGGAGAGGTATGAAAGAATTGTGGGAAAAATGTAAAGTACAAGGAAGAAAAAATAACATATAATTTTGATTCAAAATCACTAAAGTATCATTTAATATAATTTAACATCAAAACATTTTTATTCCCATCTAGAGTTCATCCCTTCCTTGTGATTCAAAATCCACTGGGAGGAACTGACAGTTCCCTTCTAGGTATATTTCAGTTGTAGGAAAAGGTTATATCTATTTTTGCCCCCTTCCCCTCTATTTCTTTTGGGGACATCAGCCAGAATTTCAAAAATTCTTGTGCGCTATTACAAACCATATATGAGAAATAGAGTAAGTCAGCTTGAGATGAAGACTTTGATCCAGGAGAGATGGTGTATGCAGAGACGGAGCCAGATTTTAGTTTTAGAGCAGTGGACTCATTAATATTTAGCGTGAAAGTATAGTACAGAATGCTTTAAATCCCCAGAAATAATCAACAGAAGTAAGAAAAGAGGAGGAAGGGGACAGTGTCATGAAAAATTAGGATTCTATCTTAGACTACGAACGTTGAAAAGAATTGAAGCATAGTCTAAGATAGACTATGAACGTTGAAAAGAATTGAAGCTTTTCTTTAAGAGAAAAGACTGATTCCAGATAGAATGGAGAGGAGCAAGATGGCAGAACAGCATGGAAGTCTTTTCTCTGTCTCGCATACATGAAATACAGCCAGATCAACACTAAACCATCCTGCATACCTAGAAAATGGATTTGAGTGATAATAAAACAATCTGCACAACGTGAACCACAGAACTCAACAGGTATATGGCACAGAGAGGTGAACTAGGGGAGAAAGCAGCCTTGGAGAGCAGGGAGCTGGTTTTGCTTGAGGAGAGAGGATGGAGACAGTGGGGGGAGAGTACGGGAAAAGCACACCCCACAAAATCAGCTGGAGAGAAAATGGAAAAGTCGAAACAGCCACAGGGGCTGAACTAAAAGGGAGAAAGGAGAAAGGAGAGTGTTTAAATTCCATTAAGACTATAAACATAGGGAGCACACAGTCTGAAACTTTGCAGCTCAGAATACCTAGTGGAGCTCTGGTGGGAAGGGCAAATTCCCAGGAGAAGAGTGGGTCTGGGAAGTCCTCCGCCCATGCCTGATTTTCCACAGTCCTGGAAACACTGGTGAAATTTTTCTGGCATGGGCTTGCATCTAGCTGCAAGACTCTGGACATTGGCAGCAGAAATGTCCCATGAACATTTCTGGATACAGCTGGCACCCAGCCATTGCTCGGTGAGATCTTCACCAAGGGGATCTGAGCTGGTCAAAGCCACAGTCTTCAGAAGTGAGGGGTCGGAAAACACAGCCACATCTCAGATAAAAGTCAGGAGGGAGGTGCCACCAGGCAACCTGGCGGTGTGGTCATAGACAATGTAAAAGTGGGGATTGATGGAAACTGGAGACAAAAGACTCGTGTACGATCCTGGTCAGAGAGTACACAGAATTCTGATGCAAGGCTGGGTAAGTGGGCGATGCCATTTTCACCCCGCCCGTGCATGCGAACACACACCTATAGGCGCCACAGTGATCCATCACAATAAGCCAAGCAGCGCCATCTAGTGGAGAACAGAGCTGTTACACTAAGCCCCGCCCAAGTGGGCTAACATCGATCTTCAGAAACACCACAAATCTCTCCTCCTGCCTAGTTTATGTACTATCGAGTGCTTCATAGTTTGATCTCTAGGGGAAAACAATGTAATATCAATCCTATTTCAGACTGTCCACTGGTTCAGCTATTCAAGTTTCTTTTTTCTTTTTTCCTTTTTTCTTTTCATTTCTTTTACTTTAATACAGAAAGAGAAAATTTTATTTTTATTATCATATTTTATTAAACGTATTTTCTTTATTTTTCTCTACTAAATTTTTCATTTTTTTTGTAAATTTTTCAAATTCTATTATGTTTCCATCATTTCCTTTATTTATTTTCTACTAAATTTTTCACTTTTTTGTAAATTTTTCAAATTATATTATACTTCTATCATTTATTTGATTTTGTGCGTGTTGTTCTTAGTTTTTAATTGTAATATTTTTCTTTTTGTCTCTAATCAATCAAGCTTTTATTCATTAATCTTTTTCATTGCATTCATTTTCTCAAATTTTGAAACGTTTTTTTCTTTCTTTTTCTTCTCTTTTTCCTTTTTTTCTCTAAACAAACTCCTTTCAATAGCCAGACAAAAACACACCTAGGATCTAGCATCATTTATTTGATTTGTGTGTGTGTGTGTGTTGTTTTTAATTTTTTAATTTTAATTTCCCCCTTTTATGTCCAATTAAGGTCCTTTCAATAACCAGATCAAAACACACCTAGGATTTAGCATCGTTTATTTGATTTGTGAGTGTGTGTGTGTGTGTGTGTGTGTGTGTGTGTTGTTTTCAATTTTTTCATTAAATTTTTTTTTACCTTATTAATTCCTTTTCTTCCTTCAAAATGACTAAGAAAAGGAATTCACCCCAAAAGAAAAACAAGGAGAAACGACAGCCAGGGACTTAACCAATACAGATACAAGCAAGGTGTCTGAACCGGAATTTAGAATCACAAAAATAAGAATACAAACTGGGGTCCAAAATAGATTAGAATTCCTCTTTAGGGAGATAAAAGAAGTAAAAGCTAGTCAGGGTGGGAAAAAAAAAACTATAACTGAGCTGCAATCTCGAATGGATGTCACGGCGGCAAGGATGGATGAGGCAGAGCAGTGAATCAGTGATATAGAGGACAAACTTACGGAGAATAATAAGACAGAAAAAAAGAGGGTGAGTAAAGCAAAAGAGCACGATTTAAGAATAAGAGAAATCAGTGACTCATTAAAAAGGAACAACAGCAGAATCATAGGGGTCCCAGAAGATGAAGAGAGAAAAAAAGAAGTAAAAGGGTGATGTGAGCAAATCATAGCAGAAAACTTTCCTAACCTGGGGAAAGACACATACATCAAAATACAGGAACCACAGAGGACTCCCACAAGATTCAACAAAAAATGACTATCAACAAGGCATATCATAGTCAAATTCACAAAATACTCAGGCAAGGAAAAAATCATGAAAGTAGCAAGTGAAAAAAAGTCTTAACCTACAAAGGAAGACAGATTAGATTTATAGCAGGGCGATTCACAGAAACTTGGCAGGCCAGAAAGGAGTGGGAGGACATATTCAATGTGCTGAATTGGAGTAGTATGCAGTCAAGAATTCTGTAACCAGCAAGGCTGTCACTCAAAATAGAAGGAGAAATAAAAAGTTCCTCAGAGAAACAAAAATTAAAAGAGTTTGTGACCACTAAACTAGCCCTGAAAAAATTTTAAGGGGGACTCTCTAAGGGGAGAAAAGACAGGAGGAAAAAAATAAAAGATCAAAAGCAACAAAGACATAAAAGACCAGAGAACACTACCAGAAGCTTCTACTCTACAAGAAACATAATGGCAATAAACATACCTTTCAGTACTCACTCTAAATATCAGTGGATTAAATGTTCATTCAAAAGACGTAGGGTAACATAATGGATAAAAAATAAGATCCATCTATATTCTGTTTACAAGAGACCCACTTTAGACCTAAAGACACTTTCAGATTGAAAGTAAGGGGATGGAGAACCATCTGTCATGCTAATGGTCACCAAAAGAAAGCCGGAGCAGCCATGCTTATATCAGACGATCTAGACTTTAGAATAAAAACTGTAACAAGAGATGAAGAAGGGCATTATATCATAATTAAGGGGTCTATCCACCAAGAAGACATAAGAATTGTAAACACTTGTGCTTCAAATATGGAAGCACCCAAATATATAAATCAATTACAAAAATAAAGAAACTCATTGCTAATAATACCATAACAGTAGGGGACTTCAACACCCCACTTACAGCAATGGACAGATCATCTAAACAGAAAATCAACAAGGAAACAATGGCTTTGAATGACACACTGGACCAGACAGACTTAACAGATGTATTTAGAACATTTCATCCTATAGCAGCAGAATATACATTCTTCTCCAGTTCACATGGAACATTCTCCAGAATAGATCACATACTGGGACATAAATCAGTCCTCAACAAGTACAAAAAGATTGAGATCATACCATGCATATTTTCAGACCACAATGCTATGAAACTCGAAATCAACCACAAGAAAAAAATTAGAAAGATAACAAATATCGGAGACTAAAGAACATCCTACTAAAGAACGAATGGGCTAACCAAGAAGTTAAGGAAGAAATTAAAAAATACATGGAAGCCAATGAAAATGATAACACCCCAGCCCAAAACCTCTGGGATGCAGCAAAGGCAGTCATAAGAAGAAAGTATATAGCAATCCAGGCCTTCCTGAAGAAGGAAGAAAGGTCTCAGATACACAGCCTAACCTTACACCTCAAAGAGCTGAAGAAAGAACAGAAAATAAAACCCAAAACCAGCAGAAGACAGGAAATAATAAAGATTAGAGCATAAATCAATGCTATTGAAACCAAAAAAAAAAAAAAAAACAAAAACAAAAACAAAAATACCCCCAGTAGAACAGATCTATGAAACCAGAAGCTGGTTCTTTGAAAGAATTAATAAAATTGATAAACCACTAGCCAGTTTGGTCAAAAAGAAAAAGGAAAGGACCCAAATAAATAAAATCAAGAATGAAAGAGGAGAGATCACAACCAATACAGCAGATATAAAAACAATAATAAGAGAATATTATGAGCAATTATATGCCAATAAAATGGGCAATCTGGACAAATTCCTAGAAACATATAAACTACCGAAACGGAAACAAGAAGAAATAGAAAATTTGAACAGACCCATAACCAGTAAAGAAATCAAATTAGTCATCAAAAACCTCCCAAAAAACAAGAGTCCAGGGCCAGATGGCTTTCCAGGGGAATTCTACCAAAGATTTAAGGAAGAGTTAACACCTATTCTCTTGAAGCTATTCCAACGAATAGAAATGGAAGGAAAACTTCCAAACTCTTTCTATGAAGCCAGCATTACCTTGATTCCAAAACCAGACAAAGACTCCACTAAAAAAGAGAACTATAAACCAATTTCCTTGATGAACATGGATACAAAATTCCTCAACAAGATATTAGCCAACTGGATCCAACAATACATCAAAAAATTTTTTTCACCATGACCAAGTGGGATTTATACCTGGGATGCTGGCTGGTTCAATATCCGCAAAACAATCAATGTGATTCATCACATCAATAAAAGGAAAAGAACCGCATGATCCTCTCAATAGATGCAGAGAAAGCATTTGACAAAATACAGAATTATTTCTTGATAAAAACTCTTAAGAAAGTAGGGACAGAAGGACCATACCTTGAGATCATAAAAGTCATACATGAAAGACGCACCACTAATATCATCCTCCATAGGGAAAAACTGAGAGCTTTCTCCCTAAGATTGGGAACAAGACAGGGATGTCCATTCTTGCCACTGTTATTCAACATAGTATTGGAAGTCTTAGCTTCAGCAATCAGACAACACAAAGAAATAAAAGGCATCCAAATCAGCCAAGAGGAGGCAGAACTTTCACTCTTCACAGATGACATGATACTCTATATGGAAAACCCAAAAGATTCCACCAAAAAACTGCTAGAACTGATCCATGAGTTCAGCAAAGTGGCAGGATATAAAATCAATGCACAGAAATTGATTGCATTCCTATACACCAATAATGAAGCAACAGAAAAAGAAATCAATGAATCGATCCCATTTACAATTGCATCTAAAACCGTAAAATACCTAGGAATAAATCTAACCAAAGAGGTGAAAAATCTATACACTGAAAACTATAGAAAGCTTATGAAAGAAACTGAAGAAGACACAAAAAAATGGAACAATATTCCATGCTCCTGGATACGAAGAACAAATATTGTTAACATGTCAATACCTCCCAAAGCAATCTACATATTCAATGCTATACCTATCAAAATAACACGAGCATTCTTCACAGAAGTAGAATAAACAGTCCTAAAGTTTGTATGGAATCAGAAAAGACCCTGAATAGCCAAAGCAATCCTGAAAAAGAAAACCAAAGCAGGAGGCATCACAATCTCAGACTTCAAGCTGTATTACAAAGCTGTAATCATCAAGACAGTATGGTACTGGCACAAAAACAGAAACTCAGATCAATGGAACAGAATAGAGAAACCAGAAACGGACCCCCAAACACATGGCCAATTCATCTTTGACAAAGCAGGAAAGAATATCCAATGAAATAAAGACAGTCTCTTCAGCAAGTGGTGCTGGGAAAACTAGATAGCAACATGCATAAAAATAAACCTGGACTACTTTCTTACACCACACACACAAAAATAAACTCAAAATGGATGAAAGACCTAAACATAAGACAGGAAACCATCAAAATCCTCAAGGAGAAAGCAGGCAAGAACCTCTTTGACCTTGGCTGCAGCAACTTCGTACTCAACATGTCTCCAGAGGCAAGGGATACAAAAGCAAATATGAACTGTTGGGACCTCATCAAGATAAAAAGCTTCTGCACAGCGAAGGAAACAATCAGCAAAACTAAAACGCAACTGATGGAATTAGAGAAGATATTTGCAAATGACATATCAGATAAAGGGTTAGTATCCAAAATCTATAAAGAACTTATCAAACTCAACACCCAAAAAACAAATAATCCAGTGAAGAAATGGGCCAAAGACATGAAAAGACACTTCTCCAAAGAAGACATCCAGATAGCCAACAGACACATGACACGATGCTCAATGTCACTCATCATCAGGGAAATACAAATCAAAACCACAATGAGATCCCACCTTACACCAGTAAGAATGGCTAACATTAATAGCTCAGGCAACAACAGATGAGTATGTGGAGAAAGAGGATCTCTTTTGCACTGCTGGTGGGAATGCAAACTGGTGCAGCCACTCTGGAAAACAGTATGGAGGTTCCTCAAAAAATTAAAAATAGAACTACCCTATGACCCAGCAATTGCACTATTAAGTATTTATCCAAGGGATACAGGTATGCT
Source organism: Paguma larvata (assembly GCA_030068075.1). Taxonomy (NCBI): domain Eukaryota; kingdom Metazoa; phylum Chordata; class Mammalia; order Carnivora; family Viverridae; genus Paguma; species Paguma larvata. Next base: position 32,251,787 of record CM057826.1, on the reverse strand, counting down.
GTTGCAAAGGATACATCTACCCCAATGTTTATAGCAGTACTATCAACAATAGCCAAAGTATGGAAAGAGCCCAAATGTCCATCGATGGATGAATGGATGAAGAAGATGTGGTATATATATATAATATACATACACACACACACACACACACACACGTATACAATGGAGTATTACTCAGCAGTCAAAAAGAATGAAATCTTGCCATTTGCAACTACGTGGATGGAACTAGAGGGTATCATGCTAAGTGAAATTAGTCAAAGACAAATATCATATGACTTCACTCATATAAGGACTTTAAGATACAAAGCAGATGAACATAAGGGAAGGGAAGCAAAAATAATATAAAAACAGGAAGGGGGTACAAAAATATAAGAGACAAATATGGAGAACAAACAGAGGGTTATGGGAGGGTTTGTGGAAGGGGGATGAGCTAAATGGGTAAGGGGCATTAAGGAATCTACTCTTGAAATCATTGTTGCACTGTATGGTAATTAACTTGGATGTAAATTTTTTAAAAATTAATTAAAAAAAGAGAAAAGACTGATTCCAATGATATTAGCCCAAAATGCAAGAGAAGGATCTTGAGAGGGAAGATTTTCATGATGACAATTAAAAGCTGCTCTCCTTTCTGGTTTACTTTTGGTAGGAAAATGGAACTTTGACAGTTTTATCCCCAGAAAGAAAGAAAGAAAGAAAGAAAGAAAGAAAGAAAGAAAGAAAGAAAGGAAGAAGGAAAGGAAGGAAGGAAGGAAGGAAAGAGAGAGAGAAAGAAGGAAGGAAGGAAGAAAAGAAAGAAAGAAGGAAGGAAGGAAGGAAGGAAAGAAAGAAAGAAGAAAGAAAGAAAGAAAGAAGAAAGAAAGAAAGAAAGAAAGAAAGAAAAGGAGAGAAAGGAAAGAAGGAAAGAAAGAAAGAAGGAAAGAAAGAAAGGAAGGAAGGAGAGAAGGAAGGAAGGAAGGAAGGAAGGAAGAAGAAAGAAAGAAAGAAAGAAAGAAAGAAAGAAAGAAAGAAAGAAAGAAAGAAAGAAAGAGAAAGGAAGGAAGGAAGGAAGGAAGGAAGGAAGGAAGGAAGGAAGGAAGGAAGGAAGGAAGGAAAGAAGAAGGAAAGAAAGAAAAAAAGAAAGAAAGAAAGGAAGGAAGGAAGGAAAGCAGCTTGGCAGAGTTCGGATGGGAGTCAGGAATTCTCTGGAAGTCAGAGGGAGACCAGAGAATGGAGCCCAGGTCCTGGGATCGTGCCAGACTTGGCTGGTACCTACTCTCCTTATGGTCAAGGCCAGGATCTGAGCAGTGACTCATTCACTCCCTGTCAGTGAAGCCTGTGGAGTCAGACTCATACACAAGGAAGTTTCCCATGCTCCTGAGGCCAGAGCCCTGGAGGATGAGGGAGTGGTAGGAACCACAGAACAAGGAGCAGAAAGGCGTCAGGTGGGGGTAGGGGGTGAGTTTTTTACCCAGTATCCAGGTCCTGATATACGATCTCAGTGAGCTTAGCATTATATTCTAATTTTTTTAATGTTTATTTATTTTTGAGAGAGAGAGAGAGAGAGAGCATGAGCAGGGGAGGGGAAGAGAGAGAGGGAGACACAGAATCTGAAGGAGGCCCCAGGCTCTGAGCTGTCAGCACAGAACCTGACACAAGGCTCGAATTCACGAACTGTGAGATCATGACCCGAGCCGAAGTCGGACGCTTAACCGACTGAGTCACCCAGCTGACCCTGGCATTATATTCTAAAGAAACAGACTCTGGAAAGAGTCATAGTCCCATCTGTTTAGAAGGGAAGAATTTAGATGAGAATAAACATCCTTGTGGCAGTTTATCGTGGGGGAGGGAGGGAAAATTTATATTATAAACTTTCTTGGTAAGTTATATTTTTCCCAATTCACTTTCTTTTTACATCCTTCCCATCACTTAAGGTTTTCATCTTGAAGCTATGACTATCAGGATGGAAATGACACAGAAAAAGATAAAATCTAAATTCTTATTTTTGAATCATTTTATAGTCTTCTGTAACATACAGCAGAAGCAATATTTTTGAAAGACATGACCTCAACTGCAAGAGCAAAGCATTTAAAAAACTAATGATTTATATTTAGCTACCTATTTATAATTTTTTTTACCATTTCAAAAGCTCTCTTTAAAATATTAAAAGCTATATAGGCTGATACAGAGATATAGAACACAGAGTTGATAATAAAAACCACAAAGTCTAGAAGAATCCTTGATTTAAGAGAAAATTTCCCCCCTGTGGCAAGAGAAGTCTCCTTTCTGGACTGGGAAAAGGAGTTTATAAAGGAGAACAAGAAAGTTTTAAGTGCCAGTGTTGGGCTCTCATCCTTGCTCTAATCCTCTCTAGGAGTTGAAACATTGGTGTGTGTGTGGCAGGGGGGGAGGTGGTATGTGGTATGTGATAGAAATCTCTGTTTATATTTGAATCACTTAAAGCTGATAGGTCTGTGTCCCATTTTATATCTGAAACTAGCTAATAAAATCATAGGGTTTATTTCTCTCCTGATCTCTTTTAAAAGATAAACTCTAAAAAGTGTAACAGGTAACATTGTTAATTCCTTTGGGGAATATAATGGTTTGTGGTGGGGGCTGTTTTGTGCATTGTGAGATTGTGGGGTTTTTAGAGTATCCCTGGTCTCGATTCACTAGATGCCAGTAGTATACCCCCTCTCCCAGTTGTGACAACCAAAATTGTTTTCAGACATTGCGAAATGTCCCCTGAGTGGCAGACTTAACCCTGGGTAAGAACCAGTGCTCTTATAGTAAATTAGAGTTTGTTAGATCATTCTCCTTCATGCTATGGGGACTAGGATGTCACAGGCAGTAAGGACAAGAATGGAGAAAGGGCATTGAAAAGGAAGTTGGAACCAAACCCCCAGACTTCCTCTGCCATCATTTTGTCCTGGGTTGGGTCTTTGTTCAGTCTTCAGATTTTTATTAACATTTTTTTAACAAGATGTCAAATTTAAGGAATGAATTCATCTCCTTAGGAGCCTCTCCAAGTATGTGGAAAGAAGATTATTCCAAACAACAGGAAATAAAAAAGACAATGTGTGTGTCTAATGGCTTGGGGTTGGTTAGGTTGCAGTGAACAAGCTAGTTTCATTTAATGGCTCATTAGTGGATGACTGGAAAATGTGTAATAGTTCTAAAACAAAATCTGCAACTAGACCAGAAAGCAGCTTTCGTCCCAGACATACATAAAAGTGTCCCAAAATAATAAATTGGAATTCATTTCACAAAATATTCACTAATGCATTTGAAAAAAGTATATACCACAGATATTCTGATGGTAAAATATACCTAATGAGTAATATTGCCAAAAAAAACCCAGGAGAGTGCACGCAGAATGAATTCTGCAATCTGATGCCCACATAAGAAGGACTAAAACAGTGTTTAGTTGTGGAAGACCTAGAAAAAGCATTAGCTTCTTATGCTCTGACCCTGAGACTCTGGGTGAGGAATATATCCAGGTGAGGTCACGCCTGGCATTTTTAAAAATTTACTTTGGCTCACTTCGGGTCTAGATACATGTAAATTATTTGGCAAGCATTCAAGAGTGAGCAATGACAAAGGTAGGGGAGGTGGTGGATGGAAAAAATAGAAGGTAGAGGGAGACAGAGTATTACCAGGAGCCTCCCCCCATTAATAAGAGAGAATGCTATGCTATATGCACACATTGTCAGAGACCAGTTTATGGTGGAACCATTTAAAGTGACTCATACTTTAGCAAGCATTACTATTAACAGTGTACTAAGGCAACCTGCAGCCAACCCAATCTGAAAGTAGATTATGGAGACAGAGCTCTATAAGAGACATTACTTATCTAGCTTCTCCATTTAGGGCACCAGAGCTAATTATAACAGGTAAGGTTCAAAATAGCACCAGGCACTGTATATATTATTATCGGAAGGAGATTCCTTAGATTGAGGCTTTAAACAAGAGAAAGTAACACCACGCTATACATTTTACTGACCTCAACAAATTGTTAAGAATCTATGTATATGTATATTTACATGCTCTCTCTTTCCCTTTTTTTCTCTCTCTCTTTCTTTCTCTGTCTCTAAAATATTTTGAGATCTATTTCCTAACAGAAGAATTAGAAATAACTCATAACTAGGAGCACCTGGGTGGCTCAGTCGATAAAGCCTCCGACTTCAGCTCAAGTCACGATCTCATGGTTCATGAGTTCTAGCCCCGCATCCGGCTCTGTGCTGACAGCTCAGAGCCTGGAGGCTGCTTCAGATTCTGTCTGCCTCTTTCTCTGCCCTCCCCCCACTCGTGCTCACATGCTCTCTCTCTCAAAAATAAATAAAAACATTTAAAAAATTAAAAAAAAAAGAAATAACTCATAACAAGCACAGCCAAGAGAATAATCTGCATCCTTGTGTGGTGTTGATCCTAGTTTCTGTGTCCCATAATGTGTTGTTCCCAAGCAGTCTGTGCTGCGTATCTATTTCTTATTGAAGGGGCTCTGAATTAATCATAGAAGGGGGACACCAAATATAGTCTGGGTTTTTGGGAGGTGAGCTAATAAATTTCCTTATAGCATAGATTTTTCATATGCTTTGGAGATACTGTTTTTATGGAAATATACCTGTAAATTTTTCTTGATAAAATTAGATTTATTACATACCTGTTTTTAAGATCATCCTTTCAGGAATATAAATATTCTATATGCATTAAGGATCATTCACATAGACTAAAATGATTCCATTCCACTAATCTTATCACTTTTACATCTTCAAAAAACCTTAAAAACTTAATTATATGAATCACCATAAAATGGTCAAACAATCAAATAAGAACTGAGAAAGACTTCCCACCATAATACTTTAATTTGACTTGATAAATACCATTCTGTGTAGGTTCGTACAATGGCTCCCTTCTCAATCGGATGGGAAAAGAGAGAAGTCCAATAAGACTCTCCTAGAGCTACTCTCTTCAGCTTCTAACTCCTGCTCCCAGCCCGTTTCCCCTCCAACTTTCCCTTCAAACCCTCTTGCTCTGGTTTGATTTCCCCAGATTCTGTACTGTTGCCTAATTTATAAATAGCTAACATTTATTTAATGATAACTATATGGCTGAATAGCTAGTTAAAAGACTAATGGTAAAATATCTTTGTCTCTTTATGAAAAGAATCTATGGTCCTTTGTTTATTGTAATTTATGCTAATTGGGCACGAAGAAAAACTACTAATGGGTGTTTTGTTTAATCCCCACAATGTTTTATAAATTGTTTAATTGGGGACAGAACATATTTAAACAGGAAGGAATTTGGGGATCTGCCAGCCAGTGAGCTGAAGCTAGGTAGTCTGTTCCGCCCCGCAAGTCTGCCTGGGGGTGTTCAGCACTTGAAGACAGGCTAGCATGCTTTAGGTATCAAGGATATTTCCGATAAGATCACAGAGGTGATCCAGAAGATTGGTAGAGAAGTCAAAAGATCACCCCAGAATATGACTGGTAGATAGTTCTAAAAAGTTTCTTTGGCAGAATGGCAATATTGCTTTACCATCAGTTAATTCGCTGATGGTCTTTACGAGATTTGTTTCACAATCAGAATTTTGAGGTTACTTGTCTTACTTCAGTCTATTCTCAGAAGGTTACAGTGTTTCATTCTGATATGCTTTCAGAGGTGTAATGAGCCAGAGGCCCAGGATATGTTGATATCCTACCACCTCAGGATTCTTCCATATTCACAGATGGCCACAGTATTGTGATCACAAAAGGAAGCACAAGTCCGTATTATTATGTAAAAATGAAAATGTGAGTTCTTCCGACTCTCAGTGAAAGTTTATCCACATGATTATTCACACCAGACCTGATGCCTCATCTGTTGTTTATAATGTTAATAAACCTTTTGAGTTTTCAGATTCCAACCTCAAACATCTGAGTTATAATAGAAGTTTCCATGTAAAAGTTATATGATTTAAACAATAGATTTACTATTTTACTAGGGACAGCATTTTCCTTCTGACTGAAGGCTTAAGGATGAGAGAATGCTAGCACTTAGTAGTTTTTTTTGTTGCTGTTTGTCATCTTTCATACATGTTAAAATGGATGAAAATGCCATATTAAAAGGTTTAGTGATGAGACTTTTGAATTCTGTATCAATATTTCAGTCCCTTGACTAGATCTGCAAACACTCCCTCTCCGATTAGATTAAAATTGAAGTAGACAGTATTATGTGATGAATATAGAGTAGTTTAATAGAGATAATTAAAGCGTAGCATTATCTTTAATTAGGGACACTTGAGATAATTTCCTTTCCATCTGAGTGGCTATTTAAAATGGTCTCTTATGCTTAAAGTTTGCCTATTAATCTATGGTCATCCAACATTTCAATCCAACAAACATTGCATTTTCAATCCAACAAAAATACTGTCTAACTCAGTGCTACATCTCAGGTTAGGTTTCTGAAATCTGTAGATGTTGACAATTATGGTACGTTAATAAAACCATAGCAGTTGGAAAAGAAAACTTTCTTTCCAATGTTTTCCCAAGAAAATGCGGTCTAATTTTGTAACTGCAAGCTAGCCTAGAAGCCTTTAATCCAACATCTTCATTTTACATAGGAGAAATAAGACTTAAAGGAATGGAAAAAATTGTCACACAACCAACTGGCCCTAAAGTCTATGTTTCTTTATTGTGTCCAAAGTCGGTCTCCCTTTGTCATGGTTGTACCATATATAGAACTCCTGTCATCACATAGCTGATAGCTGATAGCTAAGGAAGGAGCCTCCACAGAGGCAGAAGAGCTTTAGTGGGTAAGGATGTGGACCCAGCTGAGAAGATTCTGGTCTAGAAAACTGACTCTATTGGATGCGATTTTAGGTAAATTACTTAACTTCTCTGGCCTCAGTTTTCTCATCTGTAAAATGGAGTTTGTAATATCACTAAGTTTACATGTCATTATAAAGATCAAAGGAGCCCCTGAGACATATTATGAACTCAATGTATTTCAGAATAAGTATCTAACCCTGCTTTTGATAAGCATGAGTATAGTTCAGTAACTTTAACATTGAGACCTTTATCTCTTTATCTTCAGACAACATAAGTCAATAAATAGAGTAGGAAGATCCAAATCAATTTTGACTAAAATACTTCTTGCAATGTTTTGGTTTGTTAAATGCAGCCAGGCTGTATAAATTGGAAATCTGAGTCCTTTCCCTAAGATTCAGATAACTATGACCACAACTATTTCGGGCAGCAAAGCGTCTATCTCAATTGTGACATCTCCAGGGATAGAGATTTGAGAGACCTTTGGTGAACCCATTTTTGAAGTCTAATCACCATCTTCTTTTCAGTTTACCTCACTAATAAAATACCAAGAAGAGAAGAAAGTTGAACTTGAACTCACTGAATGCTTATACCAATACGTAAAAGATTTCCTAAGGACGTGCTTTGGGTCTCCTGAGAAGCAGATGCGAAGACAAAGATTTGAGTGCAAGTGGTTCATTTAGGAAGCCGTCTCAGAGGGAATCAGTAGGGGAGCAGAAAATAAGACAGAGAAGGGAAGGGTTACCTTATCGAACAGATTATTGCTGGGAGCAACTGGGGCTCCGTCTCTCTGGGGAACTACATATAGAACACACTGGGATTTATCAAACCTGACAGGTTGGGGAGGTTAGGATATTTATCCTTCAATATCAGCCATGCCTGAGTGAGAGCTGCTCCTTGAAGATTTAATTCCCCATTTCTGGCTTGTCCCATACTTGGGCTGAGAAGTCCAAGGGTATTGTAGTAGAATGCTACCGGCATAAACTTGATCAGTGAATATAAAAGGAACATGGGTGATGTCCACTGTAGCATGCCTTGTGATAAAAGTAATAACCACTGGAAAATATCTAGTGCTAGAATGTGACCATGAAACTGAAGAATCTGATATACTTTTCTAATAAAATGTCCTTGAAGAAATAGAGTCATAGACCATATTATATCCTTCTTAGACAAAACAGGGGTAGGTAGATTACAGGTGCCCTTTTATACATTCAGATGTATATACGTAAACCCACATTTCAATCCCATCTTCATTTATCATTCCACTAATACCTTCTGGAAATATAGCCTGTTGGAAACCATTCTAAAACACAATAGGCTGTGATCTCTTACTGCCCATTTTCTAGTCAGCACACAGGGACAACACGTTTATCAAGTTAGTGGAAGCATCAACAGTTCAAGACTTGACCCTCCATTAAACACTATATTCTACAAAAATTCAGTTGAGGAGTAATTGTAAGTGGGCACAAAAGGATAATACAGACAGCACGGAGAGAATAACAAAATGAGGAAAGTTAGCATGAATCTAACTCAAAGTTCAGAATAAGTTCAAGCTGTTGCTCTGGCATATGCTTTCACTTGGGACCAGAGTGAAGGGTGGGAAATTTCAAAATTACCCAACATGTTTTCTTGTTATACTTGGAAAGATGTCTAGTGTTTTTTTTTTTCTTCTTCCATTTATGAAATGAGCCCAATTGCTAGTGTTTCTATGATGCATTCACACCACTAAGAATTAAAGCACTATCTGGGTTCTTTCTTCTTTACCCAGGCTCACTAACCTGCTAATTGGGAAAAGCCATTAACAGCATGTATTGAATTTATTTGCATGTTGTGACTTGCTGTAACAATAATGCAATGGTATCATTACCTTTTTCAGTCAAAATTTTAAACAAACGAGGCTTGTTAAGGATGTCTTATCAATAACTTTTGATGAGACAGATTATGAACAACCTATTTTCCAAGGCAGGATTTGGATAAGAATTTTATATTAGAACATCCCCTCAATGATCACCATAAAATCCCCAGCTATAGAAGTAAATTAATTTCTCTTTTGGTATATATGCCCTGTGACATAATAGGAACACTAAACCCAAACTATTTAAAAATGGGTCTATGAGAGCGGAACATTTGTTTCCATTGGATGTTAAGGTGGGGAGTTAGGCAGAAAGCTGGGTCTGGTCAACACAATGCTTTAGGTGATTGTTTACAGATCAACCACCGTCAAGGCAGAATAGGAACATTGGATATTTTTTGGTTCCTTTTGATCACTGCAATCAGTTAATGGATTGTTAGCGAACTGGAAATTAAATAGCTGACTAATGACTAAGCAATCAAAGGGGAAATGGTTAAATCTTTTAATTTTTTTCAAATGACGGTATTATTAAACAGGGGATTAGTAAACTATGGGCCATGGACCAAATCCAGCCCATCATTGTTTTTATAAGTTGTTTCATTGAAACTTTAGCCATACTCTTTGACATATTGTTTAGGGCTGTTTTTACATTACAACAACAAAGTTAAGTAGTTGTTGCAAAGACCAATAACCCCCAAAGCCTAAAATGTTTACTATTTGGCCTTTTACAAAAAAGTTGACCCACATCTACTATGGATATGTGACTCAATTTTTTTTGGTACAAAATATGCTTGATAGACCGCTCCCTAAAGAGGCCAAAGATGTGGATTTCACACCATGTACACATGTTAATATCACCCCTGATGCAGATTCCAGTGTGCTCTCTTAAAAATAAATGCTATTACCTATAGAGAAATTGTTGTAGCAGAAATTAGAATGTAAATTATTAGAATCAGGAGCTTGCCATAGAGACCATATAGTTTGAGGTTCTAATTTTATAGATGAGGAAAATGAAACCCCGAGAGGTCAAGAGGTTTGCCCAAGGTTACTCAGCTAATGGCAAAGGCAGGTCACCATTTCTCCTCCTAAAACAAATAATCAAACAGCAAAGGCCCTTCTGATGAAGTCCAGTTCTTCTTAATAAGAAGGGGGAATATTACTTTTGTTCTGTAAGGAATAACCCTCATTCTATGCCGAGTAAATTCAGTTACTCTAATATAGTGGCCCTCAAATTTCAGAGTGCATCAGAATTACCACAACGGTTGGTTAAAATGAGGATTGCTGGGCTTAATGCCTCATTTCCAAACTGCTGATGCAGCGAGTCTCAAGAATTTGCATATCTAACAAGTTTTCCAGGTGACATTGATGTGCTGATCTTGAGATCACATTTAGGATCCACTGGGAATGATTAATTTCTGTCTCTCTCATGTGTAGGGACTTTGCTCTCAAGTTGAAACAATACCTTGCTCATGGTTTATTAGAGGATGGTAATCAACAAAGAGTTAGCAACACTATACCAAATAAAGCAAAAAGAAAGAACAAGAACAAATGAAACTAACCAAGTTAGTCTAATTAGCAAGCTCCTGGAAGGAGCAGGGACAGAGATAAAGGAAAGAAGATGTAGAAAGTTTTCATTCTGTGGGGTATAGCAATTGACAAAAGAAGGAAGGAGTGCTTGTGAGGGTAGAAGAGATGAGACAAACTGTCAGGATGTCAATATGTTCTCAGCATTTTTAAGGACGTGATTCATTAGGTAGTGATTCAGAATTTACATTATAAGAAATCACCTAGTACTATCTTCTCCCCCACATACAAATGAGTTAATTTATATGTATGCAGATTTACATAAATATTTATTCCATAAAAATTTTGTGTGAAAGAAAATAACATTTATTTCCCTATGTTCATAAATTCACAGAATCTCTTTATGGTCAAAGATTTCTTTTACAACTAGAAAAACAAGAAATAGAAATACATTAAGTACCTAACGATCATGCAACAAACCAGTAAAAGACAAAGAAAAATCCTAAATTCCCTTGATTCTTTGTGAAAAAGGCATACATTAATAGAAATGAATAAGGAATACAGGTTTATTTTTCTTGGATACTTTGTAATTTAAGTTGTTTTGCCTTTTCTTGAGAAAAATGGGGGAGATATTTAATCTCAAAAGATTGAATTTGAACTGGGCAGTGGTGATGAAGAAATATAATTAACACCCCACCCTCTCACCAATCATCAATAAACACGATTGAAGTGGCTTCTTGTAAGAAAAAGCTCTAAAAATTTAGAACTGGGAAAATTTAAACCTGATGTTTCTCATTTCCTTCCAACTTCTCCTGTGTCTGTTGCAACACTTGACTTTTCTTCTGCATCTGTGCCCATGGATTACTGGATTGCTGGCACCGTGGGCTCCCTGACTATTCCTCTTGGGATTATGAGGCCCATTTGGGGCATGACTGAAATTGAGCTCACCCCTACCCTGCCCCTCTCTTGGCCCCAGTTGCTCCCTCTCCGTACATTGTCACTTCTGTCAAAGTTATTATCAATTCTCCCATCACACAAGCTCAAAACCTCAGTGAACCCTACCAACTCTTTCTTCCCTCTAAAACCTAGCCTGCTCCCAATCCTCTTAATTCCCCCTTGACAATGTTGCTCACACTTGTCCTGTTTCTCTCCCTCTCTTCCACTCCCACCCACTAGCTCTGAGCTCTCCCCAGGGAATAGTGGTTAAGAGCAGGGGCTTCAAGTTCAGATACCTAGACTGCCCTGCTAGCTCTGAAGCCTCCTAGCTGGGTGACTTTCAGTGGTGAAGTGTCTGAACCTCGACGTCATTATTTTATTTCAAAAATGGGCATAACAATATTGCCCACAGAGTTGTTATGTGGATAAGATAGCATATTCAAAATGCTTAGCACAGTGTCTCACACAGTGCTGACAGTGACACAGAGATACAGTCACTAGAGCGACTATAACAGTTCTCATGTGAGAGGAACACTTACAGTGTAGTTTCAAATTTCCTGTGCCCCTTATTTACAAATATTTTCTCTCATCTATAATCTTGTATTCAAAATTCTATTTTACTTTCTCATATATAATCTTTATTGTTTTTAACAAATGATTCATCCTCTGCTCCAGATGAGAAAGAACCCTGTGGAAAGTGAAAAGCAGGAAGTATTTCCTTCCACACTGACCATGTAGGGGTAGTGGTGAAATTTATTCCTTTGTGCCAATGTCAGGAAAATAGAGAGGGCTCTGTCCTTTCCCCCCCAGTAGTATTTATATATCCCATTTAAGTTTCTAGGGTGCTTCCACATTTGTCATTTATCTTGAACCCTAGTATTATGGTTTGAATTGCGTCCCAGCTCCAAATTCTTCCATTGAATTCAGAAACCCCAATACCTCAGAATGTGATATTATTTGGAAATCGAGTCCTACATATATAATTAGTTATGATGATGTTATTCTGGAGTAGAGTGGGCCCCTAAGCCAAGATGACCAGTGTCCTTATGAGAAGGGGAAATCTGGACACAGATGCACACACTTGGGAGAACATCGTGTGAACATGAAATCATGGGTGATGCAGCAGAAGTCTAGGAACACCAAAGATGGCCAACAAACTATGCTAGAGAGAACACGGAACGGATTCCTCTTTGTACCCCAGAGGAAGCATGGCCTTGTCAACACCTTGATATCAGATTTCTAGCCTGAAGAACCTTGAGATGATAAATTCCCATTGTTTTAAGCCACTCAGTTTGTGGTAGTTTGTTATGGCAACTAGCAAATTAATATACCTGCAAAGGTGCTATGAGACAGATAGAGCAGGTGGTGACTCTAAAGCTGGCTAGGGGTCTGCAGAAGACACTTGCAATAGCGGCTGAGGGCTCTGGTAGATGAGCACCAGGCAAGATGAGAGCAGTGAGTTGGTGCCAGGCAGAAGTCATGGGACCAGGTTGGATCCTCACGCAGCACCTTTGTTTCCCTCTCTCTTCATGTCTGACTAGGAAGGTAATAGGAGGTTAGATCAGAAAAGGAGGCTTGAGCCTCTGAAAGCCTGAAAGTAGCTATATCCCCATTTGCTGAAGGTCCATCTTACTATAAAGGGAGGGATATGATCTTACTACAGGGATATGAAAGGGGAAGAGAATGGTGGTTCCTTTATCACAAATAGAGGCTCTGAAAGCTAAAGCCTGCAGATGAGAGCAAACTGGCACAGGTGGGGCTTAACTGAATTTAGATGAGCTGAGTCTGAGATGATGGCATGATTTCCATATGAAAGAGTCCAGTAGGCAGTTTAGAACAGACAGTTGAAAAAATCAAGATGGACACAAAGCTGACATATTGGTTTTACTTTAAATTAATTTCTATAGGAGATAATCTATATAAAGCTCTTAAAAGATATGAAGTTATGCTTGCTACAGTTTCCAGAATTCAACTTTCATGCGCAAATCATTTAAAGAAGGCCTGCAGTTTGAAACTAGCAAATAAGGAATCAGGGGGCCACCTCAGTGTCACGGATTGGTCAACATAGGACCCTAAAATAGTAAGTCTCCTGTGGCAACTTGGAAGCAAACCAAATAAAGAATAAAACCTGCTCTTTCCCATGTGTCCTCTATCCTCCTTAGCAGCAACCTAAGCTAGCATCAGAGGGATTATCTGAGATTTCTTATTCTCCTTAGGATCCTCCTTCTATTCATTTGCTTTATTTCATATTTTTAATATTTCAGATGCTGATCTTTTCTCTTCACTGCTGCTGCCTTACTTTTAGGCCCTCATCAGTTTTTGCCTGAATGACTACAATAATCATTTTAACTTTTCTCCCAATCTTTGACCTTATCCTATACTACTACTAATATAATATTATTATCATATTATGATATACTAATAATCCCTATAGTAACACTTTTGTATTCTCTGTCCTGGCTTTACCATTGATTTCAGAGATGCACTTGAAGAATTTGTATTTCTTTTCTCTACAAGACACTACTGGTCCAAAGAATCTGCTTCCAAAGGGAGAAGGCTTTCATGAGGGAAAATAGCTGGTGCTTCCTGGTTACTTTTACTTCCTTCTATCAAGACCAGTAGTTAGGCAAGGAAGAAGCATCATCCTAGCAGAAATAATTGACCCTAATGACCAGGAGACAGTAGTGCTGTTTGTTACACACTGGTAACAGAGAGAATATATTTGGCACTCAGATGATTCACTATGGTGTCTCTTGCTTCTCTCCTAATTTTGATAGTAAATGGACAAATGCAGAAGCAGGCCTGTCCAATTACGACAATAAATGGACAAGTACAGAAGCTGCATTTTTTAGAATGTGTAGGGCTCTAAAACTTGAGGATGACAGTCAGGGTCACCCCCTCAGGTAAGCCACTTTGACTAGCAAAGGTACTAGATGAGAGAAAGAATAATCTAGAATGGGTAGTCAGGCAAAAAGATGATAAGCATTAGTTGCGAGACTATAATCAAGGAAACTCCAGTTTCGTTCTACTAACTTTCTTATGTTAAGTCCTTCTGGCAAAGAGACTAACCAGAATCCTGGAAGAGTTATTCTCAGAGGGGACGAAGCAAGCAGACCTGAGTGATGCGGGGGGTGGACTCTAGTGGATGCTGAGGCGCACAGCCCAGGTCCCCTCTGCAGGTCCAAGGCACCCATGCTCCTGCCTGCCAGGAGTGTTGCCTGTTGACGGCTCCAGCTGGGGCTCTCCTCAGGGTATAGAGGCCTAACCTCTGTTTTAGTTTGGGACATAGCTAAAGAACTAAACCCGTCCAAGGGTGGGAGTGGCTGATGCCTCTGTTGCAAACTCAACAGTTCAACTTCTCCCCATGCCCAGTCCCGCTTCCCTTACGCCCTTATGAGTACTGTTCCTGAAGACACTCCACAATAAGCCACCCACTTACAAATCCCATGCCAGTGTCTGTTCCCCTGGGGTCCAAACCTATGACATCAACATTACAACGTTTTTCATGTTGATAGGTACTATTTCAAGCCTTGGGATCAAGTAAGCACATTTTTTATTAATGAAAATTGTGCTCTTGGTTCTTTCAAAGTTCAGAACATACAATGCTTTCTATCTACTGGAGCCTCTCTGCTCACAGACCCAGCTAGTTCAGTCACTGTTCACGGCTTCTCCTCAGGCACACCATTTAAATTCTTTAGTCTCATTTTAAACCAGCCAGGAAATTGAACCTAAACTCTAGACTGGAGACCTTTGAAAATCATGTTAGAGCCATATTAATCCAATTTATATTACTTGGTTTATATTTTATGATATATTTCAAACTGTCACTTTTTAATCTTCCTGATTTTCATTGTTAAAGATGAATGACGTACTCTAACCTGATTCAATCAGCTGGGCCCAATATGTGAGATGAAAGCCATGTAATGTTGAAAAGGCTGGTTGAAAACCAAATAAAATTGTCCAGGATACAAAACAAGTAGATTAAGGAGGTCAATGTTTTCCCTCATGGTCACTTTACTGCAATAGTCAGTGATGAAGATAAATGTAGTCTTAAATTGTGTCCATGTTAGGAGGCCAATCAACACATCCTCATATGGAGGAAGTGCACTTAGAAGGTGAATATGACCCTTGGCATTTGTGCAGGTGGCAGAGCAGCATAACACCCAAAACACTGGCTATAAGATAGTGTCAAAAGTCACCCAGGCCTCCAGCATCTACATCTAGTGTTTAAGGAGATCGATTTGTGTACCATGCTCTCAGTCCATTAATTTTACGTCCTGTCCAAACCTTGAAACTTTCTGTATTTATTTGGAAAGATTTTATGTCAGATTTAAAAATTTAGAATTCAAGCTGTCTTACATTATAATTATTGACTGCATTGCTTGCCATGCCTTCTGGATTGTAAACCATCTGTGGTCAGGAGTGGTGGCTTATACCTTATATTCCGAAGTACTCGGCACAGGGATTTGTAGGCATGTGTTACCAATCGGGAATGTTGAATTTAATTAGGGCTGGGAGACCATTCAGAGCTCAATGAGGTGAAATTTCTAATTTTTAAGATGAAGAAAATGAAGCTATGAGTAGTAGGAAATTTTTTATTTTTTTTGTGGAAGGGCCTAACTGGGGCAAACTACATAATACTCCCTAAGTAAAATGAAAAAATATAAGAACTCAATACAATTTATTTCCTGTTTTTATGCTATTGATTACATCTGATTAGAAACTAAATTGCCCATAATAAGTTAACCTTTTTTTGTTAAAAAGCACCTCATCTTACAGGATGGCTTCTTGTGGTTTTAAATCTTGATTGATGAACTTCCATTTCCCAAATAATTTTTTTTTCAGTAGAAAGCACAATATGATAGGCTCATTTACACAAAACGAAAAATTTGATAATTTCTTCCTTCTTCAAAGTAAGTATCTGGAGACCAATTGCCTTCTAAACCTTAAAATCCTACATATCCATAAAATGTATTAGTAATCTTGTTTTTGAGATTTTTGGTAATTAACAGTTACAAATATTAGGTGAAACATTTAAAAAATATTATAATGTTATGGGGTGCCTGACTGGCTCAGTCAAGTTAAGCATCTGACTCTTGATTTCAGCTCAGGTCATGATCTCACAGTTTGTGGGTTTAACCGCCACATTGGGCTCTGTGCTGACAGCATGAAGCCTGGTTGGGATTCTCTCTCTCTCTCTCTCTCTCTCTCTCTCTCTCTCTCTCTCTCTGCCCTTCCTCTGCTTGCTCTGTCTCTCTTTCAAAATAAATAAATAAACTTAAAAAAAAAAACCACAATGTCAGTTTCCATAGCAGTTGCTTAGGCAATACTGTGATAAATTTGTTTACCTACTTTCTTGGTTACAGTTATATTTTCCCCTCCATTAGGTGTTTGCTTTATCAAATATCAAATAAATTCTAGAACAAATTAAGTGAATCATAAGATTAGATCCCGAGCTGGCTTCATGGGCGTGAGGTCTCTGCATCTGCACAGAGCCTCTAGTTTAGAAGGCTTTGTGCTGGTTTTAATGCTCTACTGTCACTATCTTAAAAATTCCCAAGAATTCTTTAACAAGAGCCCTGCGTTTTCATTTTGCACTGAGTTCCACAAATTAAATAGCCAGTCTTACTTAGAAGTAATTTGAAACACCATCAAATTCCTACATTTCCTTCACAATTCTAATAAATAATAGAAATATTTCTTTTGTAAAACATAAATTACAGAATGCTTGAGAATTGGGATGTTCATATTGAGAGTTGGTCTCTAAAACTTAAAAAAATTTTTTTCTCTGAGTTAAATTTGTTCAACTACTTTTTTGTCTATCTTTGTAGATATAAAAGTGAATCATTTTATTGTTGGAGGACCTTGGGTATGTTGGCTAAAATCCTAGGTTTGAAGATGTATAAAACAGGACAATTGTTTCTGGAATGGCCAATGAACTTCACATGTCTAGAAGCCAGAGCTATTACATTCATGACTGTTTCCCTAGAGTTTTGCACAGTGTATGGCATATAGTAGAAAGAATTGCTTTTCTAATCAAATTTCTGTCTCTTATAGCTTCAGTTTGGAATCTCTATAAAATCAAAGTGAATTGATCTTGCTGGTTGTCCAGGACCTAGTTAAAGGAGATTCTACTGAATACTGTGCCCATTATTGGGATACGTACCAAAAATATCAAATTGGCAAATTTTTGTACAAAAGTCCTTAGATAAAAACGTGTGGGAATAGAGGAATGAGATTTGGAGAATATGGAGCATAGGGAAATAGAAGAAGAAAATTGATAATGCCCAGAGAAAACGGAGTCCCTGTTATACCATCTTCTATTTCTTCTTTGTCAGTCTAGGTAGATATATGCTTCTGGGAATTGATCCATTTCTTCTTCTGAAGTGTCCAATTTATTTGTGTGTCATTGTTCATAATAGTCCTTTATGATCATTTGTATTTCTGTGACATCAGTTATAATGTTTCCTTTCTCATTTCGACTTTCTTTATTTGACTCTTTTCTGTTCTTCTCTTGATCAGCCTAGCTAAGGGCTTATTGGCATTGCTTTTAGTTTCATTACTTTTAGTTTCATTGATTTTTTTTCTATTTTTTTGTTGTTATTGTTATTGTTCTCTATTTAGTTTATTGCTGTTCTAATTTTTATTATTCTCTTCCTTCTGCTAACTTCAGGCAGGTTTTGGAGCCTCTTGGAAGGAAGGGACAAACAGAAAAATATTACTTGAAGGTGATTTATACAGTGGCAAATTAGTGGCATATGAATTATATGTTCTTTGGAGGGTGAGGCCATTTGGTAATTTGTTAAAACCCAGGCAATTTGTGCTGTTGGCTCCTTAAAATAGTTTTAAAAAGAAAAACTGGCAATATTTAACTAAGTATAATCTTCTTTGAGGAAGTACTCCAATCCCACTCTTACCCAGTGACATTTTCTGGCTCTGTTCATGTTTGGGCAGATGAAGAGGGAGCCACAATGATACAATAAATTAATGCACTTCCAAGAGACTCTTGTGAAATACTGAAGTATCCTCCCAAATCGGAAAGGGATACTTACACATTATTCATGTTGATAATAGTATTCAATTTTTGAAACTTTTCTGAGAATCTAGAGGGATACTCTTTGAATTATGCCTCATGAAATGAAAAAGATTAATTCAGTTCTAATGGTTTTCACATGGCCAACGATGCATTTTCAAATTTGGCAATAATCTATAAAATATTATAATGCTCATGCTTGGATGATGATCAATAATTAGAAGAGAGAAGGCAGGAACACATGTCTCACCTGAGGAGCTTTTCAAACAAGCAGATTCTGCATCTTCTGCCAGAAATTGTGACCACTGTGTCCAGAGAGGTGCATGTCCACATGCAATACACATAGCATATAATTCTCATGCACATGGCCCACACTCTTAGATACACCAGAAGAGACTCTACCTGGTGTAATCAGTCCAAAGAGTATCTGTTTTGCTTTTCCATTCAATTTTTTAGGTCAATTCGCATGATTCCATCTTCTTCTTCAGAGCTATTGATTTATAACATTCATGGGTGTGACTCCAAAAGAGATCATTTTAAAATGGTCCTGGGGGATTATAATAATCCATTGGTTTCCTACTGGATTTGGTATCCAGTGCACCAGAGCAGTGTTTGTTAAAGTTGATTCAAGAATCACTTGAACAGTATCAACAGTACTTGGAGCTAGATAAAATGTAGATTTGGGGGCTCCATCTTTAGGCTCATGTACTCTGAGGTGAGGCCTATAAAAAATAATTTTTAACTAGCTCCATCCCTGATGTTTGAGAATGTCCTGGAAAACTAAGTTTGTTCCTGGTAAAGCAACAAAGGATCAAAGCTAAGGTAAAAACAGTACAGGACTGATGGTCCTACTAAGCATGTCAAAGATTCAGATCAGGCAGAGCATGAAAACCAGCAGGATGACAGCTTCACATTAGGTGGGCGTAAAAGAAATGGGCTTACTCTATAGTCTATAATTGAAGAATAAGGGGGAAATGGTGAGGATCAGCAAGAGGCATTCACAAGAGGACAGAGAGATCTCTCTGGGGAGTTCGAAGAGCTGAAGTGTGAACAGAAGGATGAATTCAAGAAATGCAGAGCTCACCAGCAGAGTCAGAGTTTAGCCATAGGATAATGAGATGAATTATTTTTATTAACAGATTTTACTTTAAGAAAAAAATGAAAGTTCTTACATCGGAAGTTCCCCTAGATTTTATGTTCAAGTATGGGAAAAATAATTCTATAGATCAAATTAAACAAATTTAAGTTTACCTTTCCAATTATAGAGTGATATCCTTTAGGGCAGGAATCGATCATTTTAATTTCCTTTCCTTATTTTCATTAAATTTTTTTTAATCCAAGTGAGTTAACATACGTAGAATTTAGTGACTCATCACTTACATATAGCACCTGAGATATCTTCATTGTATTGTCTTAGGGCTCTTTGGTTTGGAAAATAGAGTCATTCAGGCAAATTTAAAAAAAGGAAGTTTACTGTAGGAATGTTCATAGAGTGATAGCCAGATGAAAACTACAAAAATGCAAGGGATCAGTGTTAGAGATGGAGGGCATTTCTGGATTAAAGGAGGCTCTAAATGCCTATAAATGGAAAACATAAAGACTGTCACTCTGGTGCCCTGCCATTAGCAACACTCAAGCTGCTCTCAACATGTCTGGAGTGTTCTAGGTTTTCTGCTTTAAAATGAGTATTTTTTTTTTTATTTGATTTCCATTCAGTTTTTTAAACTGGAAATCGAACTGCCTAAGGCAATCGTTGGTGTGTTTTTCTCCAAGTTGGCCAACCTATGGATCAGGTTGCCAACACAGGTCTACTCCTTGCCATGGTAGAGGATGCAGACATGGAGTTGGGATTCAGGCATACAGATCAAAATGACTACTTTGGAAGCTAGGGGTGAGGGAGAGACAGATTCCTTTAAAATACAGAAGGTGGGCAGCAGGTAGGTAGAGTAAACACATTTGAGATCTTCCTCTTTTTACCCAAATCACTTTCTGTCAGCATTAGTTTTCACCTGGAGACATGATAAGTTTGCTTGACCTTTCATGTTGGGACACATGAACAAAACAGACAGACTGACCTGGCTAGGAATTCAGGGAAAGAGCTGGAACCCTGATAGCTGGACAGGACACTGTCTGGTGACTGAAACTCAGGAAGACAGAGCCCAGTGTTTTGGCCTTTGTGTCGACAAACTTGTATACCTTGGGATTAGATCTGCACAAACAACTCGATAGGTGTTTACCTTACTTTTTATTTCATTCTTCTCTGAAATTCAGGTAAATATGTGCAATTTCAGACTATGCTTCATTACCCTTCTGCCAACTGCAACACTCTGCTGACTTTGAGATTTCAAATCTTGCTAAAATTACAACGACTTCTTTGAGGATACATCTTGGTTGATCTATATAATTTTCTCTTCTTTACTTTGGTAGTTGATTGGAAAAAGCCCAAGAGATGCCACAATTTCCATATCTCAGTATAACATGTTTTTTTTTCTGCTTACATTCTATAGTCAATCCTTTCGAGACTTAGCAAAGGCCGATTTTATTTAGACTTGTGAGAATGTGAAGACGTTCCAGCCACTGGTCTTCTCTTATGACAACTAATTTTCTGCTTCTTCCGTCATGAGAAATCCTAATCCTACATTATCTGTATGCCTTTGAGAGATATCAGTGACTGGCTTTCTGAGGCTAAATTAGAAGAATAATTATTAAATTATTAATTAAATTATATAAATTAATAATTATTAAATTATCTCAAATATTTTCAATAATGAAAAAAGGAGAACATATATCTAAAAAGGTAAAGGTGAAACATCTAGAAGTAAAAAACATTGCCTCATATGTCCAGGAACCAGAATCTAATCCCAGCTGTGACATTAACTCTGTCTTCTTAGACAAAGTTACCTAAAACTCCTGAAAAATTAAGGAGTTACATTCATTCTGTAAACTATACGGTATGAGAAGTATTATGGGAACATATATGCATATATATGATTGTATTTATGTGTACATATAAAGAGTATGTGTATATGTATATGTGTGTAGGTATATAATTTAATATATATTACATATATAAAATACATGTGCAATGTATTAAATATGTAATGTGTTATATTTAATATATATTACATATATAATCACATATGTAACATATTGTTTATATACACACAGAAAACTCAAACTTTCTATATCATTTCTTTGTAAGCTCAAGCTCCCTCTTTGGAAGACCGAAGACTATGTGCTAAGGACTTTGAATTTCAGTCAACAGTCTGTTCATTAATCTATCCATCCATCCATCCACTTAGCGTTCCCCAAACTCTAAGGTGCTAGATAGTGATATGGTAAGGTTTGATTCTGAAAGGAGAGGATATAAATCATTCCAATTCTATTTTGTTGTCGTTTGTTTGTTTGTTCCTTACTTTAAGTCCTGGTTTTCACCTTATGGAAGGAATTGAGGCAATGTGTCCCTTAAAGGAAGTAGCATGTATCCTTATCTATCCTCAAGAACTACTGGGGTACTCATAAATATTTGAAAGCAGGAATATGTGAACATATGCGTGAATGTACTTCAGAGACCAAAATGCTAGAAATTTCTCTATGATCTATGCCTTTTTTTTTTTTTGTTATAATAGTTTATTTTCAAATTGGTTTACATATAACACCCAGTGTTCATCCCAACATGTGCCCTTTTTAATGCCCATCACCCCCTCTCCCCCCTCCCTCATCCCCCTTACCCTCAGTTTGTTCTTAGTCTTTGAGAGTCTCTTATGTTTTATCTCCCTCCCTCTCTGTGTCTTTTTTTTCTTTCCCCTCTTCCCCTCCCCCTGGTTTTTGCTTAGTTTCACAAAGTCCACCTATTCGTGGAAACATATGGTATCTGTCTTTTTCTGACTGACTTATTTCACTTAACATAATACCCTCCAGTTCCATCCATGTTGCTACACATGGCCAGATTTCATTTTTTCTCATTGCCACGTAGTAGTCCATTGTATATAAGTACCATAACTTCTTTATTCATTCGTCAGTTGATGGGCACTTGGTCTCTTTCCATGATTTGGCTATTGTCGAAAGTGCTGCTATGAACATTGGGGTACACGTGCTCCTATGCATCAGCATTCCTGTGTCTCTTGGGTAGATTCCTAGCAGGGCTATTGCTGGGTCATAGGGTAGCTCTATTTTCATTTTTTTGAGGAACCTCCACACCGTTTTCCAGAGTGGCTGCACCAGTTTGCATTCCCACCAACAGTGTAGGAGGGTGCCTACTTCTCCACATCCTCGCCAGCATCTATAGTTTCCTGATTTGTTCATTTTAGCCACTCTGACTGGTGTGAGGTGGTATCTCAGTGTGGTTTTGATTTGTATTTCCCTGATGATGAGTGACATTGAGCATCGTTTCATGTGTCTGTTGGCCATCTGAATGTCCCCTTTGGAGAAGTGTCTATTCATATCTTCCGCCCATTTCTTCACTGGGTTGTTTGTTTTTCGGGTTTGGAGTTTGGTAAGTTCTTTATAAATTTTAGATATTAGTCCTTTATCCGATATGTCATTTGCGATGATCTTTTCCTATTCCGTTGGTTGCCTATTCGTTTTCTTGGTTGTTTCTTTTGCCGTGCAGAAGCTTTTTATCTTGATGAGGTCCCAATAGTTCATCTTTGCTTTTAATTCTCTTGCCTTTGGAGACGTGTCGAGTAAGAAATTTGTGCATCTTAGGTCAAAGAGGCTTTTTCCTGTTTTCTCCTCTAGGATTTTGACGGTTTCCTGTCTCACATTCAGATCTTTTATCCATTTAGAATTTATTTTTGTGAGTGGTGTAAGAAAGTGGTCTAGTTTCATTCTTTTGCATGTTGCTGTCCAATTCTCCCAGCACCATTTGTTAAAGAGGCTGTCTTTTTTCCATTGGATACATTTTCCCGCTTTGTCAAAGATTAGTTGGCCATATACTTGCGGGTCTATTTCTGAGTTTTCTATTCTATTCCATTGGTCTATGCGTCTGTTTTTGTGCCAATACCATACAGTCTTGATGACCACCGCTTTGTAGTAGAGGTTAAAGTCTGGGATTGTGATGCCTCCCGCCTTGGTTTTATTCTTCAGTATTATTTTGGCTATTCGAGGTCTTTTGTGGTTCCATACAAATTTTAGGATTGTTTGCTCTAGCTTTGAGAAGAATGCTGGTGCAATTTTGATTGGGATTGCATTGAATGTGTAGATTGCTTTGGGTAGTATTGCCATTTTGACGATATTTATTCTTCCAATCCATGAGCATGGGATGTTTTTCCATTTCCTTGTGTCTTCCTCAATTTCCTTCATAAGTTTTTTATAGTTTTCAGTGTAGAGGTCTTTCACATCTTTGGTTAGGTTTATTCCTAAGTATTTTATGGTTTTTGGTGCAATTGTGAAAGGGATTAGCTTCTTTATTTCTCTTTCTGCTGCTTCATTGTTGGTGTATAGAAATGCCACCGATTTCTGTACATTGATTTTGTATCCTGCAACTTTGCTGAAATCATGAATCAGTTCTAGTAGGCTTTTGGTGGATTCTGTCGGGTTTTCCATGTAAAGTATCATGTCATCTGCAAAAAGTGAAAGTTTGACTTCCTCCTTGCCAATCTTGATGCCTTTTATTTTGTTTTGTTGTCTGATTGCTGATGCTAAGACTTCCAGCACTATGTTAAATAGCAGTGGCGAGAGTGGACACCCCTGTCGTGTTCCTGATCTCAGGGGGAAGGCTTTCAATTTTTCCCCATTGAGGATGATATTAGCTGTGGGCTTTTCATATATGGCTTTTATGATGTTTAAGTATGTTCCTTCTATCCCGACTTTCTCGAGAGTTTTTATTAAGAAAGGATGCTGTATTTTGTCAAATGCTTTTTCTGCATCTATTGACAGGATCATATGGTTCTTATCTTTTCTTTTGTTGATGTGATGTATCACGTTGATTGATTTGCGAATATTGAACCAGCCCTGCAACCCAGGGATGAATCCTACTTGATCATGGTGGATAATTCTCTTTATGTGTTGTTGGATTCGATTTGCTAGTATCTTGTTGAGAATTTTTGCATCCATATTCATCAGGGATATTGGCCTGTAATTTTCTTTCTTTGCTGGGTCTCTATCTGGTTTGGGAATCAAAGTGATGCTGGCTTCATAGAATGAGTCCGGGAGTTTTCCTTCCGTTTCAATTTTTTGGAACAGCTTGAGGAGGATAGGAATTAACTCTGTTTTAAATGTCTGGTAAAATTCCGCAGGAAAGCCATCTGGTCCAGGGCTTTTATTTGCTGGGAGGTTTTTAATATGATCTATGCCTTTTGAAGAGCTCCTGTCCAACTGACAAAACCAGGGACTTGAAGAATGGAATATTTCTCATTCCTTTTTTGTTCAAATTTTACTATGTGCAGTGGAGGGCATTGGAGAGCAGAGAAAGGAGAGGAAAATGGAGAGAAGAATTGAGAAAACATTTTGTAACGTTGTATGCATGGTCAAAAGAGGTCAAAATTTAAAGACTCCAGATGGTACATCAGAGTGGCATTACCACTAACTCTTTCAAGTCCTCCACTCCCACCCCCGACTTCAATTCCAAATCTCTTCTCTTTTAAGAATAATGAAAATGTTGTACTGATGACATGGATGAATACTAATCCAGTTGAAATATCAATTTTGTAAGGGCAATTTAGAAATAAAAATAATTCTATCCAAATTCCTCATTCCTTTGGCAAGTCAAGTTTTCCCTAGGTTTAAATAATAGCAAAGGAGAGAGCAATATTTATGGTTGACTTTGTCATTGCGGGAACACAAGCAACCTCAGCTTGAAGAAAGCTGAGACTTTAGAGGCAAGCTGGCAAAGAAAGGAGCATATATCAGAACAAGCTGGCATAAGAGAACTAGAGAGAAATGTAAACCAGGCTACTTGTGGTTGTCTTTGCAAAGGCATTGAGCTTTTAGGTCGTTTTTTTATTGCAGCTAGCATCCAATTACAGTGATGCGGCCATAGGAGCTTAAGTACCAAGCACTGTCACTCTATGTTGTTATTGTTGCCTATATGTTATAAAATGGATGAGTTTAATGCCTAGATCTTTGAGTATATAATTTCTTCTGAAGTCATGGTATTCTCAGATCCTTTCATAAATGTCATCTAGTCAACTTAATTTAGGCACTCAGTGGAAGTCTATAAAATTATAAGAAATGGAGTTAAATAAAATACATTTGAATTTTAAAAGCTGCCCGTTATTGCCCATGAAACACCCAGAGGTCTCTTTTTAGAACAAGAAGTATCTCTTTTACAGTTATGGACAATGGTAGCTATTAGAGTCCATTATAGAGTAAAATTAGCAATTAGGTAAAATTTGGTCATTTTATAAAATCCTAAGGAGTCTATAATGTTCCCAGTTATCAGAAAAGATTCTGAAAAGTTATCTATGCTGCTGACACCATACATGTAAAATTAGGTCCTGAAATGTAGCTTGGACTCATTGCAAACTAAAATCTTTCCAGAGGTAAAAACACAAGAAGGAAGAATAGGTTCTAAATCAAAGAGTAACCAAATTTGACAATTACCACAAAGAGAAAAATGGGAACATTTAAATGAGACTTTGTGTTTGATCTTGTTAATAACATGGAGAAATTTGCTCCTAAAAAAGTGACTTGAATTCCCCCTTTAACTGATAGGCAAACAGAAAATGCTACACCTGTAAGCAGTCAGGTAATAATACCAATTAAAAATCAACCCTAGCATTTAAATAAGACCTGATTGAAAACTGCTACCAGAACTTCCCTTTTGATTCTTTTCTAAGGTTAATTTCAACGGACAGTTGGATATTTAGCATTCCTTTGTGGAAGTCACTTCAACTAAAAATAGGAATTTGTGCCTGAGGCCAGATTACCCCCACCTTTCTGAATTAAATCCACAGTAACAGGAACAGCTCTTTCTACCCTGGAACATATTGAACCTGGAGTCAAACCCTGGTATAAACTAACATAGTAATTTCAAAATTTTTCTGAGCCTCTTCTTTGAGAATCTTATGAGAGCAAAAGTAAGAATTCATATTTAAATAACGATTTGTCGAAAGTACAGCAAGTTAAAAAAAAACTTGAAACCTTTCATAATTCAGATGAAAAATTCCTAAAATAGACGCTTTGCCACTAAAATGTCTAGATGCCCAGCTATACATATAAGCTATTGCTATTGAGTCCGCAGGAGTGATTCCTAAAAATGGAGTCACAAAAGAGTTTTGCTATGTCTCATAAAATCTAAGATACTCCTGAAATCTGTTCAGTTTGTTGTGCTCAAAAGAGTACCAAAATATTACACTGTTGATTTGCTTTCATTTTTTTTTTTGTAATTTGAGGAACAATTTGTTGTTTTCATTCTGATATTCCAGGGAACCCTTCATGATAAAATGTTACCTAAACCCTTCATGACAAACTGTTACCTGTTGGTGGGTTTAGAACATGATGACAAATGAGGGATGTCTTCTGGCTACCCAATAAGGGTGTGTGAGTCAGCAACACTATATCATATGAACGTTTGAGGTCACTGAACCCACTGTATAACCAAATCCAGGGATTCCCTCAAAAGTATTCCTTGACCTATAGTTTTCAAGCCTCTACTGAGACACTTCAGTGAAGGAGAATTTATTTACTCCTCGAGTGATTCATTGTATTTTTGCAGAGCAGAAATTATTAATAAAATTAATAAATAGTAATAAGGTAAATTTTATTCATTCATGTTGAGCTGCAATCTTCCTCCTGCTAACTTCCATCCTATAATCCCCGCATGAAAATAAATGATGTATAATTTTCAAAAATACAAGCAATATTCTTTTGTGCTTGCTTCTTCTCCTTAGACTTCTCATAAAATTGTTTAACTTGCAATTACAGAATTCATTAAAGCAATGTTAGATACCGATAGGAAGATCATCACAGCAAGGTATCTCAAAGCTAGAGAGTGATACATTTCGGCAACATGCATGGTGCTTAGGAGCATGGCCTCTGGGCTAAGCTATCTGTTTTGAATCCTTAACTCTGCCCCTTACTAGCTGTGTGTGCTCTGATGAGTTACTAACCACTCTGTGCCTCAGTAAGATAGAACTTTCATTATCTACTTTATAGTATTGGGAGAACCAAAAGAGCTATCTCTAAAATATCTAGAATAATGCCTTGCTTATGAAAACAATATTTTGGTTCAATGTGAAGAAAAATGTTAACAATCAAAAGAAAAGAATATATTTCTTTGCACAGATAGAAATTTGAACAGAAATAAGACACCTGCTTTTAGGATTAAGTCCTGCATCATGTACCAGTTTGAATTAAGACTGAATTAAGTCACGTCCCAAATTTAAAATCTCAATTTAATTATACTACTCCAACACAAACTTATGGAAGATTAGGCAGGCCTTTACCACTTCCATTGTAATATTTTAAAATATGTAAGGATTGCACCTTATATAGCTACAGTTCCATCTCATGCTTTAGGTATTCTTCATTTTCTTAGGTCTTATGAGTAAGCCACTTTGTATCATTCAGTGAAAAGTCCCCATTGATTGAAAAAGTGATTTGTGGAGCGAATGAAGAGGAACAATAAGAATGCACATACTTAAGGAAGCTCGTGGTGTCTTCACATGGGCATGGTAAATGGCCTTCATGTTTATACCAGAAGGCCTGGCAGCTATGAAATTAAGTGCTCTGAAAGAAATAAATCTTTATTTCTTTAAGAATACTCTAAAATTCACCACTTTACCACCGAATTTGGCTTTCTTTTCCTTCTGAGAACACAAAAATAGCAATAATAACAATAATAAAAGGTATTCTTAACTGTCCTTTTTTCCATACAGTTTGGCAGAACCTGTGGACATCCTCTTTCAACAACTTGTCTAGAGCTCTCAACACTTCTAAGTAATTTAACACTCCACACAGAGCCTTCGTGTCACCAAGCTGATTTCTTTCCCTTGTAGCTGCATTTCCAAATAATTCAGTCCCATTCACTAGCTCCCACCAGTGGCTTCTGGTTTCTCAGGACCAGATAGAAATGGGCCCTCATGGGATAATGAAGGCTCCCACGGCCGGCTGCAAGTTCCCCTTTTAACACTAGACTCTTAAGGCTCCAAAATATTCATCATTTGGCACAGCAGATAGTCTGCACAACATATTTGGCTTTATAATCAGCAAAACAGGTTATTTATTTAGTGCAAGAAGGAGCTATGGTCTGAGGTTGGGCATGCAGTTTATTTTCCATTTGCTACTGGGAGTTGAGTGAACACCTGAATAGGAATGAATTAAGTCCTGCTGCTTTTTTATTGAATCACCAGTAGCAAGGTGTTCTAGGTAAGGCTATTATAAATTGGGAAGTTATTTTTAATTTTCTATGGTTTATTTTCTTCTCTCATGACTGCCAAGATACAACTTTGGAAATTGTGAGTTGTGTGAATACCATTAGAGAAGGTACAAATGATGAAGATTTCAGCACAATCCCTGTTCTTAGAAACCAGAGAGAGAAGCAATCTGCAGCAAGCCAATCTGTTTCTAGACAAAATGGGGTTCAAGTGAAATCTCATTCCAAATGATTACAATCAGCAGTGCAAGAAGACATGGCTATGGTTCCCACATCTTTGTCCCTTTAGAATCATTCTGCATTTTGTATCCACCAAAGGCACTTCTGGGCAACATACAGAGGACTGTTTTTAACAATGCCAAGGTTAATAAAGCCAGGATTAAAGGTTATGAAAATGTAACACTTGGGGCGCCTGGGTGGCTCAGTTGGTTAAGCAGCCAACTTCGACTCAGGTCATGATCTCATGGTCTGTGAGTTTGAGCCATGCGTCGGGCTCTGTGTTGATGGCTCAGAGCCTGGAGCCTGCTTCGGATTCTGTGTCTCCCTCTCTCTCTGCCCTTCCCCTGCTCACACTCTGTCTCTATGTCTCTCAAAAATAAATAAAAACGTTAAAAAAAATTAAAAAAAAAAAAGAAAATGTAACACTGAATGTTGAAAAGCCACACACAACCTAAGAACCCTAGTCTGAGGAAGTATGATGGCTCAGTGAGTCTATTTATGTATCCAGTTTTATGTTTTGGTTTGTCTTTAAAGTTAGCTTGGAGCTCCAAGCAAGATATATGATCTTTCACCAAATAATGCCCAGTTGTTTTCCTGATTCCTATTATTTTTTTCTTCTGTCACTTGTTCATGCCTTTTGTCTTTATACTGCTGGTCTGTTCCTGGGTTCAAGTGAAGACTATGAAATGACAGAATTTCTCCTGTGAAAATCCCCCAAACAAATTTGAGAAAATATTCAGAAGATAAATAAGTAATATTCTGAAATTTGGTTGGTTAGAAGTGAGAAAATAATTCATTTACAGAAATAATGGTCTGATGGTTGGTTGGTCAGGAGCTAGCTCAATCCACAAAAGCCACTTTAGTAATTCAGTCCTTTAATAACTATTTATTGAGTATTTGTGATGGGTCAGGCACTGCGCTGAGCACCAAGAATACTATAATGAATGAACAATTTCCTCTGTCCTGAAATTTTTACAGCTTATCCGGGAGACAACAAGTATCAGACGATTGAGGGATAGTAAGATAATTGTATTTTAGAGGTGGATTAAAAATCTGGATCTTCTTTTCTTACTTTTATGATATGGTTAATAAAAGTGAGTCTTGGGGCACTTGAGTACCTCAGTTGGTTGAGCATCCAACTTTGGCTCAAGTCACGATCTCGCAGTTCATTAGTTTGAGCCTCGCATTGGGCTCTGTGTTGCACAGCTCGGAGCCTGAGCCTGCTTCAGATTCTGTGTCTCCCTCTCTTCCTCTCTCTCTCTCTGCCCCTCTCCTGCTCACACTCCGTCTCTCTCAAAAATAAAATAAACATTAAAAAAAAAAGTGTGTCTTCATTTCCTGACCCAACTTCATTGCTTTCTAGAGAAAATGGAGAACACACTGGTGAGACTGCTAACTTCCACTGGTGACCTTTAAGAATCATGGAGAATGCAAATTTATTAGAAGACTCAAGATGGAAATATCTTCACATTATCAAAAAAGACTAAGCTGTAATTTCCATAAAATATTAACTAGTAGATGTGATACCAATTTCAAGTAAGCTTTTAGGAAACATTAATGAAGAAATAGTTTGTAAGCACCTAGAAGTGAAAGCAGAGATTACTAGAGTTTCAAAAAGCAACGAAATTATATTTTAAGAAGATTTTTTGATAAAAGAGCAGAGAAAAGCACTTGATGGAAATCTAAATTTTAACAAGAGAGATAATTCTATACCTCAATACCTCTGACTCTCAGCCCAGAGTTCTTTATGTGACATCATGTACCGAAATTTTTGCACCTTTATTCTCTCTTTTCATGTTGGCTTCCTGATACAGTGCAATGCTTTGTGCAAAAGACTTTTCAGTACATACCTGTTGCAGACATTTTGAGTAAGGTACAGTCTTTGACATTCTCCTGTTTTTGTGTCTATGAACTAGAATGTTGTGCCTGTCTAGTCTCTTTCTTGAATTTTGACTATTTTGAAAAAACCACTCATCTTCCTTTGTTTAAGGGAATATATTATTTAAAGAAATTCCTGGTTTTTGTTTTGTTTTGTTTTGCTTTGCTTGAGAATATAGAATTGAAGAGAGGATTCCTGAATAGGTTCCTGAATAGTGGCTTGCAAACACTAAGATCCATTCTTCCCAACTTTTTAGGTTTAAGCAAAAAGGAATTTATCGCAGAACATCAATTAGCTCAGAACATAAGATGGTGAACTTAAAAAAAAATCACAACTATTATGCTCACTAATCCAATTTATGAGAACTCATTCCATTCAACTGAAAATTTGGAAGCCCTATTATCAATGGTATTATATTAAAACAAAAGATGAAATTTCTGACATATAATTGGAATCCAATATACTCAACAAAGTCTAGACTAGAGTGAACATAAATGCCTGGATATAGACAAAAAGGTGAAACCTAATCCATCTGAAATTCTGCCAGGTATATTTTCTGCTAGAAGAAAGAAGTAAGTGGCAACACTTTATGAGGAAAATTCACTTTCTGAATAAAGAATTTATTTAACATCCATATACAAAAGGCTGGGCACCAATTCATTACAAAAACATGTCATCTCACAGAACTAATTGTTTGCAAATTGAAATAGATGAATAATGACCAAAAAGATATATGAAAGGGCATTTGTACACATACTGAATGTGGAAGTTATTAAATAATGTGTTCTATTATGTGAAGTCATCAGTGGGAGTCTGGGGGTGGATTGGCAATTGTTTGAATAGTAGTGGAAGTCTTATGGAAGGTGAAGTTTTCTCCCTTTCTGTTATTCGTGAGACTTGGATTTAAAGAGAACCTTGACTGAATATTCAGGTTGAAAAGCTATACCAAGTCTAACAGAAAATCAGAGCAATGGTTCAGAAATACTTGCAGCACAAAAAGCATATATCAGTCAGCTTTGTTGCCATAACAAGCAGTCTCAACAATTGACAAATATTTATTTCATGCTCTTATTACATTTGGGCTATAGGTCAAATAAATAAGGTTTGGCTTGGCTTAGCTTCATGCATTTCCTCATTCTGGAACCCAGGCTATTGGAGTAGTTACCATCAGGACATGTTGTTCTCAAGGGCAAAGGTTGTAGAAGAGGGTGAACAGAAGCATGTGATGGCATTAAAGCCTCTGTTCAGAAATCACACACTGACATTTATATCCACCTTCTATTAGCCAAACCAAGTCACATGACCAAGCCCAATGCCAGTGTGGGAGGATGCACATTCCACCCACTGTAAGATAACTGCAAAAGGTGTAGATGAATAACTTTATCACAGTGAGGGAGAGAATAGTTGGGAACAATAATCTGATTTACCAAAATGTATCAAGAATAATTGTTTTAATAGACTTCATAAGGCAGGAGGGGACAGTAATAAAGATTAGGTTATCCAGAGCTTTTTCAAAAACAATCTGTGAATACAGAAATTTGTCATGATTTAGAGAATAATCTCAAGCAAGGTCGACCAGACAGATTCATAGTTGGAAGTAGGTGATGTGTCTTGGATACCTCAAGTCTCTGCTTTCTATATCTTTTTCTCATCCCATCTTAAAATTTGCAGTCACTTTATGAGCTTCCAACTCACAACATCAAATCTTACTTAGGACCAGGACCTGTCAAAGTAGGTTATTCATCATAGCCTTTAAACTTAGCATTTTGATGTTTTCTCTAAATGACAGTGTACATAGTCACACAATATTGAATTTTAATTTTAACCCTTTCTTGAGCAATTTTTTCAATTTTTAATGTAATAAAAGCCTCAAAAACAAAAAGCTCTGTCTCAACTTCTGAAAGGCTCAGGCTGGGAATATATTTAATAAGGTGTGTCTAGTAGAATAGTATTTCCTTTAGTGAAATTTTACAGAAATGCCCAATGGATAGAAATAATATGTTCTGATTTCAGCAGCCCAAAGGGAAGTTCAGAGTTACCTCCTCCCTCAACTCTATTTTTCCCAACTACATTTGAGGGACTACTCAGGAAGCCATATCACTTTTTGAAGCACTATGGGAGCATCACTAGTATAAGTGTCTGATAAGGCCTAAAGACTTATATCTTTGGAAACTCTTAAACAGTGCCCAGTTTGGTCAGGCAAGGACACAGAGTATGAACCCTGGAATACATGGTTCTTTGGGTAGATCAAAGAAGCACTGGGGAGCAGGAGGCATTTCTGCCATCCCAGAAATCGTGCCTCATAGAAGACTACTACTCATAAGGTGAACTGTAATGGAAAGTTGCAGAAGAGAAAATGGAGAAATTTTCTCTGAGGTAAGAAAGAGATAAATATTTGCACTTGATACAAGAGAAGAGGAGAAAGAAGAAGAGGTGGAGGAAACCAGAGCAGAATTTGATCAGTGTGGAGCGAAAACAGAGGTTCTGATATTGCCCACCCATAAATAATTATTGAGCTCTTTATCTGTGCTCTCCATACTTCCATTGGATATCTCCGTGATCCTCTGTGTGCTAGACCCTATCAATTCCACTCAACACCTCAGTTAGTTCTTCATATACAAATAATGGTGAGAAATTCACATCTAAAAAAGAGCATTCCAACAAGTATATTTCATTTAAAATATAATCCTGCCTTTTATAATAGCACATGACAAAGATAATAAATAAATAAAAACTACCTAGTACCAGTTAGTTCTCCCCATCAGTGCTCTGCTACCAAACATAACTTACTCAACCATTTAGTTTTCATTCTATCTTAAGAATGGCTATATTCATTAACTACAACTTATTATATGTATTATAATAAACATTATGAAGATGATGTTAGCTAATAATTATCAAGTACCTACTATGTGCTTAGTACTTCACATAGATTATCTCATTTAATTTTCACAATAATCTTGAGAAATCGGGATTATTATCATCCCCACTTACAGAGGAAAAATAGGCCATGAGAAGTTAAAAGATGTCTCCATGACCTATTACCATCAAGTGACGGAGTGTAGATTTGAATCATACTACTCCCTGTAAGTCTTACAGGAATGCTGTTAGATGAATATTATTCTTGTTTTATAGACAAGGAAACTGAAGCTAGGCGTTTTAACCAATTTTGCAGCTATTAAGTGGCAGAGCAGAGATGTGAGTCCAGAATGACCTAATTTCAAAAGCTATGTTCCAGGTTATTTATCGGCATAAGTGAAAAGTTTTACAAGGTGGAAGAATAATAATGAGTTTGGATTTACATCCCTGTGCTATCACATGTTACCTGGGTAATATTTCTCACCTATGAATTGAAGACAATGACATGCATATCATACTTAAGGTGGTTGTGACAAATTAAATAATTGCATAGTCTTGCCACAAAGTAAGCTCTTTATAAATGTTAGTTGTTCTCTCTTCTTCACATTATTCTTCCCTTACTGTTTTCTACCACATACGCTAATTTCACTCTCACAAAATTCAACCAAGCAGATGTACTAGACATCTCTGCATATAATTTAACTTACTTCCCTATGTTCTTCTCCACAGGACAAAACAGTAACTTGGAGAGCTCTGATTTTTAGGTCTGCATATTTATTTCTTCCAATATTCAAAAATACATGTGGATACCACAGAACAATTATTTTCAGCACCACCAATGTTACCACATAGGAAATTACATCTGATGTTGCATTAGATTAGAATTAAACTTATTGAAATCAGAATTCCTGCAACCAATTAATTAAGTACCATTTAGACATATTCCTAGATGGTATTATATTCTATCTGACACAACAGTCAAGCTATGCCAAATTGTGTAGACACAAATTACCTTAACGTTTATCTCAGACAAAACAGTTTTACTTTTAGAAGTCTCAGTCTAAAATAATGGAAAACAAGTATACACACACACGATTATATGTTCAAATAAAACCCTAAAATTCTTTTGGAAGCTCATAAACAAGAGTGAGGAACAGTCCATGAGTTGTTGCAGAAATCATTTTGGCTGGACCAGGACTGTGTAATTAATTTTAAAGTTAAATGGTTCTTGGACATTAAAATATAAGGAACAGTTATTAACTATGTAATTAGAGACATCTCTAAGCTTTCCATTTGATTTAGAATTATCCCTTTTTTCTGCATACAGGGAATCCTCTGTATTACACCTCTTAATCCTCTGTATTAAAGATGATCATTATTCCTTAAAGAATGATATTCAACAAACACACTGGGGAATCATTAGCTCAATAAAACGACAGGCATGTATGGGGGCGCTTAATGAATAAAAGGACATTTTCATTAATCTCTTCTTGAGCACATATTATGTGCAAGAAAAGAAACCATTAAATTCCCCCAAGAAATTTACAGTCTACTGGATACAAATGCATGGATTACTACAATGTGCAAGGTTCTGACATAGCAGACCCAGGCACAATGGGCACCGAGACACACATACTACAGTCAACATGTCGTAAGAATATATAATTGAGTTTTTTGGTGACAAACTAGCCAGCAGAGAGCTAGTAAAACCCCATAATCCTCTGGGTTCTCATTTTGTCATGGAGGGGTGTGCCTCAGCCAGCTCCAGCAAACTATGCCCCTGAAACACTTCATATTTATACAGAAAGGCCAGGGTCCTCTAGGTGACTATATAACAATGGAATATTCGATAAGAAAATGGCCTTGTTATCAAGGAGAAACCTATAGAGATTGGTCACTGGATCAGCCTGTTCTTCAGGTGAGATACTCAGACTTGCTGAGCCAGCAACTTGCCAAGCCAAAAAGGGGAGGGATATTAACCTCAAGGATCATCTGAATTTGCTGCTTCTTACTCTGGAAGCTCAGAGGATGGCATGGGGATTCAGAGAAGGTATCCCAGAGGAGGACATTAGAATTTAATTTTGAAGAGGTATGCAAGTTGAGGAAGAGGAAGATCATTCTGGTAAAGAGAGGAGCAAGTAAAAATGAATAGCATAATGGACACAGCATAGTCAGCATACTCCTGGAACTGCAAATGGCCCAGTGTAAATGGATAATACAAGTGAGATAAGTCTACAAAGGCAAGTGGATACCAAATCAGTGCATTACGCAATTTCTAACAGGTCAGAACAATGAGGAATTCATCAGCATATATTCTTTCTATTTAGCCTTCATTTGCTGATGTTGGGGAAAAGAGGTCACCAAATAACCAAGAAAACAAAGATGACAAATTCTACCTCTTAAGTTTAAAAAGCCACTGGTTTAGGTATAAACCAGAAATATTCTGATGCATGTGTACGGACAGAATATTCTTGCTTCTTGTCTAAATAAAAACGGTCTGCTGGAAAAGGAGAGAGGAAAGATAGCAAGTAGACGGAAGAAATCCGCAAACCCCAAAAACTACCAGGAATCTCCAGAGACAGGAAGCTAAGTAGATGAGAAACAAAACCCAGAGACCACTCTATCTCTGTGCAGTGACCCCTGAATCTCTTGATTCCATCTAGTGAGATCTGTTGATCAACAATATTCTATCACTTATTCATGGTCCAAAAGGATGAAGGCCCTCTTGTGTGCTAAGACTGTGCTTAGCTCTTCAAACACCTCACTTAAAGACAACTCTATTTTTAAGAGCCTACGATATTGTAAATTCCTAGGAACACTGGACCTCCGGAGGGGTGGGGATGGTATGGAAAGGAGAGTGTCTCCAATGGCCAAATATGTGATAATGGAGTTATATATATGGTAGAATATCAACTACAGGTAACTTGTGAGAAGCTGTGGTGAGCTGGTGGGACTAATATATTAATTTTCCAGAATGGAATATCCAAAATGATAAGGGTTTAGATGACTGTGAGGAGGACCAATCATGATGTGAAATCATAACCCAAGCCAGTGAATTCTCTTGAAATCCTTTAATACTTGTAAAAATCAGCATTGCAAATTCCTCTTTTAATTTATTTGTTAAGAACACTGAATGAAAAAAACTTTTTAGAAATCTACATAAATATTTTTAAGAAGAAAGATTATTAATGTTAATTTTTTTTCTATAATTCTTACTATTATGTAGTACGAATATCATTAAATGAACTCAATTCCAAGTTATGATATTTCAACCTGCGTTCAGTACATTGATCTTAGTCTTTTGGATAAATTGCTTTTCTTTCCGGATTATCAAAGTACTAAAAATACTTTAAAATAAAGGAATTCCAAATTTCAGAAAAAAATACTAAAAAGCAGGAGAAAATCAAATGCCATTCTAGCACCCCAAGAAAGCCAGTTTTCACCTGTTAACCTCAGGTCTTTATTCTTTCCAGTCTTTTTGCCATGTGCTCTTTCTTTTGTGTAGTTGACATCATACTGTTGATAAAATTTTTCTTATTCTTTAACTTAATGTTATATCAAAAGCATTTGTACATGTCCTTGGCCAAAAAAGAGTTCATTTTCTAAACTTGTTATGTTTTTACTAGTGGTTTTATCATATATTTGTCTCCATTTATATCCGGGCAGAGAGCAGGAACAAAGTGAAGTAACTGAGAACGAGAATAACCCCTGGGGATATAACAGTGACTAGAAGGAAGAAACCAAGGGAGTATACACTGAGGTACAAATGGGGGTATCTGTTTGCCTCATGCCCACTAGAGGGCACAGACTTGGGAATCTGTCTCAAATGAACCTCTGGAACCAGATATGCTTGAGCATCTTAAAGGGCAGAGAAAAGGAACTTCATCAAACTTACAGAATAGATTTATTAATTTTTAGTACCCACTTTGTTAATGAATTTTTCTAGTAAATATTATATGTGTGGAAGATTTTATTTGCCACTGCATATCCTTACAAACCAGCAAGATTTTGGGGGTGTAAGCTTTAGCATCTCAAATTTTATTAGCAGAAATTCTTTTATACCAAGGAGAATATAAGAAAACTGAATTGCTTGGGAAAGTTTGCAACAATTTCACAACTCCAGTGCATCAGTTCCCCAGGGCCCAACGTCAAGTCTTGTTTCTCCATAAGAAACAAGAAGCTGTACTGCTACTTCAGCTTTCCTAAGATTTGTGAGCAAGGAATGCCCATGGGAAAAACCAAATGCTCTGTTACTATAATGTTGTCATTGCCACCAGTGATGGTTACAGAACCCCTGCTGCCACCAGCATCCCCTGTCCAACCCAGCTGCTGAAATGATCTTTACTGTTGCTATCCAGAAGGAATTATAAACCCGGATTACACTATGAGCCATTCCCTTGCCTTTCACCACCCCCCTCAATTCCATCCTCTTACACAAGAGAAATATATGGACCTAGAGCCCCTATACTTTTCAATGCCTGGCCCTACTCACGGGATCCCAGTGGTAAGCCCACTTTTCCCTAGTTCCTTATACAGTAATCCGAATTGTGCGGATCTTCATTTTCTCCCATTGGTCAACACATTCCAGACTATTTTCTGTAGGAATATGGACAAGACCAGCTAAGCATTATATTTATATTCAATACCTCTGGTTTGTTTAAGTCTAGTATTTAAGCAGGAATGCCCTCCGGCTCTCCTGAGAAGTTTTTTTCAAAATATATATACGAACCCCTCACCAAGAGAGAATCAGGTTCATTTCTCTGGGTGGGCCCAGGCATGTATAATTGGAAAAAATCCAGGCTGTTCACATATACAACCACATTTCAGCACCACTGATTAAGTCTCTAAATGAATAGGCAGGACCCAGGTGCACTGAATGGGTAACTAGGCTTGTTTTGATACACATTTTCAAAACCTTTCATTTCCTAAACTTGTGGAAGCGCAGCCCCTAGATGTTCCCAGCTGTTTTTCTTGCATTCTTGGCTGGTTCTTAAAGACTGGGGTCACTTCTGTGCTCCTCCTCACTTTTTAGGTTGCCTGGCATAGACCAAACAGTACACTTTTAATCATACTTTTCTAGGTCTTGTATTACACAGGCAAATTGGAATATTGGGTTGGAGCAATAAATATTTTTCTGGTTGCACAAGCCTGGTAGCTGGGTTTGGGCTGCTTGCAGTTCTGCACTTCACTGCGGGGGTGGGAGACACAGGGAGCATACGCATACGCTGAGAGGCCGGCCGTGTTACCCAATCTCCTGGTGACAAAATAGGATAGGTAAAAAAAATCAAGCATGTCAAGAATTAAGAGTTGCTGAGGGGCTCAGATAGGATGACAAAAGGAAGGGGAGTGAGTATTTGTGAGAACATCCTGGCCATGCATGTTACATATCGCAAAGCATTTGTAAACTCTAGGAAATCCCTAAGCTGGGGAGCACATGATCACCCTGGCTTGTTCTACAAGCGTAAGGCCTGTGGTATGGATGTCCTGGGTTAGAAGTCTAGATACACAGGAAGGATGGATATAAAGAAAGGAGTTGGCTTGCCTGGGGATATGCAATGGATTCTTCTGATACCTTTGATAATAATAAAACGAGGTTACAACAATTTCTACTCTTCTTAGAAATAATTCCCTTATCACTGAATGTTCCAAAATCTATGGGAAATTTTGTCAAATGAAACTCTTATTATTGAAATACCAAACGTTAATCTGTTCATTTTTCAAACTTGTCATTTTTTTCTCTGATAAGAAATGAACTAAGCTTTGTGATTATTCACCCTGTCACCACTTAAATGACTCATTTACAGTGCAGAACAGAAGTGATTTTGTGGACAAAGGACCTAGATGTGTTTTATTTATTTTGGTTTTTTTTTGTCACATTTGTTTCCAGCTGACAAATATTGAGCAGAGCGTCCATGGTGTGCCTGTGCTGTGCTCTTTTGCAGTAGGTGGGAAAGACCTGACCTGTGTTTTCTTGTACGTCAAGAGATTCTAAATAAAAAGCTTCAAAATAAATGAAACTTTAAAATTATGCCACAAAGCTCTATCTCCCAAGGGTACTCATTAATTTTTCATCCAAATTCCTTGCATCATAGCAAGGTTTCAAAATTACAAAATATGAATTTTTCAAGGGAACACTAGAAACCAGTTGTAAACACTTGCAAAACCCTTAGTTGAATTCACAACTCAAAAGCAATTTTTTTGTTGTTTTTTATATTCATATCATTCTGCCAAAAGTGGGCAAACTGTGTCACTGTGTCTACCTTCCTTCTTTTTTGTGCATCATTAATTCATTTCCACCTTTATTCATTATCCATTCAACAAGTATTCATTGTGTTTTCCATGTGTCAGGTACTGTGCTGTGTCAGGAAATAAAAGGATGAACACGAAGTGGTCACCATTCCTACTTCTTGGAACTCTTAGTCTGGCAAAAGACAGGCATTAATGAAAATATCACACATACTTATAAAATTGCATTTTAAATGTTAAGTATTATAAAGGAGAATGACAGCATACCATGAATGAGTATAAAATAGTAAAAAATAGGGATTTAACCTAGTCGGATAAATCAGGAAGGACTTCTTTAAGGATAGGAAGTGAGCTAAGATCTGTACAATAGGTAGGATTTATCTAGGCAAAGACACGTAGCCAAAAAAAAAAAGACCATGGGTGAAGGCCATGTGGTCAGAGGTGCATTTTGAGTTCAAGGACCTGAAAGAGGACCCAGGAAGCTGGAGTGAGAGAGTAAGAAGTGCAATCAGAGATAAGGTTGAGAAGTAAGACAAGGCCAGATGAGGAAGGCTTCCTCTCAAGAATACCCCTCTTACTCTGTCTGATTTTGCCTTACCCAATGCTCTCAACTGAAGGACTCTTCATTCCCGAAACACCCCGCCACTTTCCCTATATCCAGTACTTTCACCTAGAATTTCCTCCCTGTCTCCATTTCCTGTGATTTTATTCAATTTTCGTTCCTCCTCAATTTCCGTTTTCTCCATGAATCTTTTAGTAATGTCCTAAACAGAATTAATCTTACTCTTTCTGTTTTTATGAACTTTGCATTTTTATTAGAACTTATCATATTCCAGGCTACTTACTTTCGTTTTGCATATATTTCTCCTTTTCCAAATCCTATGCACCTAGATGGCAGAAATCATCTCTTGTTCATTTAATATAAAGCCTAGCACATATTTTGTGTATAGTAGGTGTTTAATAAATTCTTGTTATATTGCATTTTAACACCAAACTTCTAGAAAATAAAAAGGCAAGTATACTCCTTTGTTTTCTTTCTCAAGAAGTTTGTTATTTTAAGAAAAGTCAGTAGAGAACAACAAATGTGGCACTGAAGACAGAATCCAAATAGCTGCCTTATATTTATGAAGATTAACTTTATTTTAAAGAAGAAATATGCCACTTATTGGCATGATGTATGGCCATTAACTTTCATACGTGTACTTTCTGTAATCCTTTCTTATGCACATACTTATGTCTCATGCCATTACTGACTTCTTTTAGAAAATGTTATTTCTAAATTTACAATTATGCCTGAGGCTAAATGCAGACTTACTATTTGTTAGTTTTAACCTTGATGGAGTGGATTTAGGTATTGACGTGACCTGGTAAATGATTGAGAGAAATGAAATTTAGGGATTAGTGTTAAATGTTGACAACAGGCATTGTAATGCTTTGTGGCAGTGGGGAATTACTCTTTTCCATAATTATGACGGTAAAGAAAGACAGCAGCATCATTGCTAAGTAAGAGGGACAGGAGAAAAGTTGGGAGAATACAAAAGGAATCTGAACCACCTTGCATGAGGTTGATTCAACAAAAGAAATTGCAAATGGTTTTAATGGCCTTAATAAAACACTGGGATTTTACATTTTCGACAGAGGCAGAGTGGTATAAGCTGAAATGGCAGTGAGAGAGACAACAATATGTATAAAGAGTAATGCACAATATCCACTGACAGTTTTTTAGCCTGAGATCCACAGATCATTTCAAGGAGTCTCTACAAAAATTTTGCATCTATGTGTATTTTCAGGGCTTCATGAAAGTTAAGAAGGTCTAAGTATGGTATAATTTTCTACTTATTTAATCAAATACATGGTCTGCTATTTACTTTTGGATACTTCACTTTAAACAGTGTGATACCGCTGTGTCTGTTACCTAGCTTTAATTGGCATTCTAGTGTAGCAGTTCGTAGTGTGGGACCACACACCTCTGGGGCTCTCCAGAACCCATTTAGGTCAAAACTATTCTCACGATTATACTAAAAGGTCAATTACCTTCTTCACTATGTTGACACTTGCACTGATGGTGCAAAAACAGTGGTCAGTAAAACTGCTGGTGCCTCAGCTTGCATCAAGGCACAAGGGCCTAAGGTAGTGGTAGTATATTTTTCAGGTTCCATCCAGGTCCATTTTTGGGGGTGAGGTAGAAATTTCTATTTATTTTCAGTTTACCACAAGAACAACCTGTGTGGTCACTATGCTATCATACTAAGCATTTGTCAAGAGAAATTGTCAAGAAAAAATGAGCACAAAACCACTAAACTCAAAACCTTTGAGTTCACAGTAGCAAATTCTGCTACTTAGTAGCGCACAGCGGTGGACAAGTGTGACAACAAAATGGAGTACATACCCATCTCCTGAATGCATCATTGCCCCTGTCCTGCGCTTCTCAGACTGTGGAGCTGGTCTGTCCCCTTCTCATGATTTGTGCAACATCTGGACACTCAAGGGAAGTACCCTCAGATCCTTAAGAGTCTAGAGGAAAGTTCTGGTTCCATTTTGCATTACAATTACCTTCTCTTCTCTTAATATAAGAGAATATAATAATATAAACACTAAGGAAAAACTAGACAGCATCTTCAATACTTGGCTTAAAAGTCTTCTCAGTTAAATATCTAGTTTAATTAGCTACAAGTTCTACCTTCCACAAAACATTGGAAGAGAATTCAGCCAAGTCATCTGCCACTCTACAAAAAAGAACCCCTTTCCTCCAATAACGTTTCCTCATTTCCAGCTGAGACTTCACCAAAAACACCCATATCATTCATAATTCTACCAACAGTCTCTTCAAGACAACAAGGGTATGTTTCTGTCATGCACCTGAAACTCTTCTAATATCTACCTATTATCCAGTTCTAAAGCCACTTCAACACTTTTAGATATTGTTACAGCAGCATTCACTTCCTGATACCAAAATCTGTATAG
Organism: Paguma larvata; assembly: GCA_030068075.1. Classification (NCBI taxonomy): domain Eukaryota; kingdom Metazoa; phylum Chordata; class Mammalia; order Carnivora; family Viverridae; genus Paguma; species Paguma larvata. The sequence goes on along the minus strand of CM057826.1, from coordinate 32,209,175 downwards.
TTAGGGTTCTCAAGAGAAACAGAGCCAACAGAAAATATATACAGAGATATACATGATTAGAATTTCTACTTTTATTTTAAATCTATTTCTGGATTATACTCTCTCCCTTAATCCATCTATTTAATCTCTAGCATCAAACTGCTTACATTTTCATAATTTCATCTAATTTCTTTTTAATTTTTAAGATATGGTAGGATTAGATATGCCCCAACCCAAATTTGTTACTGTCCCCTTAAAAATTTTTTTCATATCAATTCTCAGATGTTTTGTCTTCCAGATAATTCCCAGTATTATTTTGTAAGGTTTCCCTTGATTCTCCCACCATAAAATAAAAAAGAAAATAAAATTCTAGTGCTATATTAATTGAAATAATATTGAATATAATATTAAACCTAGAGAGAATTCTTATCATTAATTTTGTGTCTTAAGGGTTCTCATTATGATCGTGGTGGACTAGCTTATAAAAGACTAACCTTCTTAGAGACAACAGTTTGAAAAGGTAGACAAAATTTTCTTTTAATGTTTGAGAATGTTAGAGAACTACTACTATCAAGACTTAAGGGGTAAGATATTATATAGAAAGGAAGCATCAAGAAGTTAACCAAAGTATTTGACCTCTCTTTCCTCCCTAAGATGACATATTAAAAAGCTGAGTAGAGTCTGGCAGTCTTAGTTTTAGTGACACAGATTTAGAGTTCAAGTCTTAGTTTTAGTGACACAGATTTAGAGTTCTTCTAGATAGAAGAACCTTGGTAAACATTCCAGAATTTCATATGAAACCCCAGAAGACGGAATCCTAAGAATGGGCCAAACAGAAATAGACCAGCCCTCAAAAAAACTGACAGAGAGCCTTGAGGGCCCTTGGTCCCTGCTTAGATTTTGCTAACTTGCCCATGGGAAAACTACATGCCATAAACAAAAGCAAATTCTCTTTGTAAAAAGGTAGAATCTCTGATTATTAAATGATTCTTCAGAGGCAAAGTCCTGCATTCAATCAAAACTATCTTTGTTTTTCAGCAACTTGACACCATGATGTGCCTAAGTGTGATTTTCTTTGTATTTATACTACTCAGAGTTTATTGGTGTCTCTTGAATATCTGGTTTGATGTCTTTTATCACTTTAGGCATATCAAAAGACAAGACCGAATGACTGAAAACTAGGAAAAAGATCTATAGGAAATCCAGAGTTTGAAGTTATAATTCAGGGGCTTTAACTATGATGAATACATTCAAGAAAATACAGGAGAAGGTGAAATTTTTCAGCCAAGAAATAGAGTCTATTTAAAAAATATCAGGCATTGAGGAGGGCACTTGTTGGGATGAGCACTTGGTGTTATATGGAAATCAATTTGAAAATAAATTATTAAAAAAAATAAAAAATATCCATAGAAACACTGAAACTTTAAAATATAATAACCGAAATTAAGAACTTAATAGACGGATGCAAGGAGAGAACCAAATAAAAAGGGGCGCCTGGGTGGCTCAGTCGGTTGAGCGGCCGACTTCGGCTCAGGTCACGATCTCACTTTTCGTGAGTTCAAGCCCTGCATCGGGCTCTGTGCTGACAGCTAGGAGCCTGGAGCCTGGTTTGGATTCTGCATCTCCCTCTCTCTCTCTGCCCCTCCCCCACTCGCACTCTGTCTCTCTGTCTCGCAAAAATAAATAAACATTAAAATAAATTTAGAGAGGGAGGGGCCAACATGGCGGGAAAGAAGGAATACCCGCCGCTGGTCTCTGGCGACTCTTAATCTTAGAGGGACTGAGACCGAGGAACTCTCAATCGCAGGGATCTGCAGGAAGAGGAGTTGGAGGCTACAGGAAAGAGAATGCGAAATCCAGAGAATCTGGGGAGACTGAGTGAGTGCAATCTGGGAGAAAGAAAGAGAGCTGCGGAGGTGCGGACTGCAGGGAGTGGGCCCCGGGCCCTGAGCCCCTTCCTCCGAAAGACAAGGGGAAGATAAAGAGCAGCAGGAAAAGTATCTTGAAACCAGGCAGAGAGGGAACTTATCATCCAGTCCCTATCCGCAAGGCTTTTTGGAGAGATGGTCGTTGCTCACAGCGGAGCTTTCTTCACTCCGGAGCCAGCGACGCTGTCCCAGACCCTGACACGGGGAGGCGCACGCCATCACTGGATCGGTGCTGAGTCAGAGGCATAATTTGGGTGGGGAAGGCTGAGCGTGCAGGGTCTCGCGACCAGCCAGCAGGACTTGTTGCCCCTGCACCCTGACTAAGTCGAGGACGGACACAGAGGAGGGTTTGGAGACTCCAGGTCCGTGAAGAGAGGCTAGGGGGACGCCCTTGTGGTCGCACCGGTACTGAGTCAGAGACTCAATTTACATAAGGCGTGGTGGTCAGAGTGAGTTAAAGGAACTCAGATGAGCTTGGGGGCACGATCGCCCAGAAAATTGAACCGTGCTGGTAACCTGGATAGAGTTGAGGATGGAAACTGAGGAGTGATCTGAGACTGTGGGTCCATGAGGAGTGATCTGAGAGGGCGCCTGGGAGGGCGCCATTGTGGTCACCCATTCCCACAAAGCCAAACCCTAGGACTCCACCCCCCAGCAGAGGAGGTGGGACCTGCCTACACCAGGCAACGCCCCTCCTCATATGGGAGACGCCCATCTGCAGGAGTGGTAGTCGCAGAGACACAAACACTGCAGCATTGCCTGGATTAATTCTAGGTCAATTCTTCAGTTTTAGATATATTCTTCCTCTTCTCCTTCCTATCTCTCCCCACCTCTAAACTGTCACCTGGGGATTTTGGCTTGTGTAAACAGACATTTAACCCACTCTCTCAATGCATGTTCTACACCTCCCTCTTTAATTTCCTATCTCTATGGAACAGTCAGACCACATAGTGCATCTGGGCAACATCTAACTTCATTTCTCCTTCCTCACATTCTTCCTTATTCTGATTTCTCTTTTGCTGGATCAAGTCTTCTAATCTCTCTACCTGGTCAAAGTTCAATTTCTTCTTCTCCCCACACCTGTCACTACTCTATGTATGCTCTGCCATCAGCAGAGCACATATCCCATCATTATCGTATAGCTGGTACGTCAGGTTGCATGCCTCCAGAGTGTCACTTGTTCATCTTTTTTATGTTGTGATTTGTTTGTCTGTATTATTGGTCAGTAAGGTTGTGAGTTTGTGTTTCCTGTTTGTCTGTCTGACCCTTTTCCTTTCCAGGGAGAAATAGGAAATAAACCAATACACACATTGCCAAAATGACCAAACGGAAGAACTCTCCTCAAAAGACTGTACAGGAAATAGTGACAGCACAAGAAATGATGAAAGCAGACATAAGCAACTTAACAGAACAAGAATACAGAATGATAAACATAAAAATACTCGCAGGGCTCGAAAAAAGCATAGAAGAAAGCAGGGGGACCCTATAGGAGAGAGCAAGGTCCTAAAAAATGATCTATAGGAATTAAAAAATGCTGTAAATGAGGGGCAAAACAAATTGGAGGCAGCCATAGCGCGGATTGCAGAGGCAGAAGAGAGAATAGGGGAATTAGAAGATAAAATTACAGAAAAGGAGGAAGCAGAGAAAAAGAGAGAGAAACTGATTCAGGAACAGGAAAGGAGAATTCGAGAGCTGAGTGATGCAATCAAACGGAATAACATCCGTATTATAGGAATTCCAGAGGTAGAAGAGAGAGAGAAAGGAGTCGAAGGGGTACTTGAACAAATCATTGATGAGAACTTCCCCAACATGAAGGAAATGGGCATTGAAGCCCAAGAGGCACACAGAACTCCCCTCAGACGTAACCCGAATAGGCCCTCAGCAAGACACATCATAGTGAAGCTGGGAAAATACAAAGATAAAGAGAGAATCCTAAAAGCAGCTAGGGATAAAAGGACCTTGACATACAAAGGAAGAAACATTAGGGTAGTAGCAGACTTATCCACAGAAACTTGGCAAGCCAGAAAGGAATGGCAGGAAATCTTCAATGTGATGAACAGGAAGGACATGCAGCCAAGAATCCTTTACCTGGCCAGCCTATCATTCAAAATGGATGGAGAGATAAAGGTCTTCCCAAACAAACAAAAACTGAAGGAATACATCACAAATAAACCAATCTTACAAGAGATCCTGAGGGAGACTCTATGAAGGAAAGGTTGCAAGGAACACAGAGCACCAGAGACATCCTTACAAACATGAAACCTACAGACAACACCTTGACTCTAAACCCACATTTTTCAATATTAACACTGAATGTAAACAGACTAAACGCTCCAATTAAAGACACGGGGTAACAGAATGGATTAGAAAACAAGACCCATCTATCTGCTGTCTTCAAGAGACCCATTTTAAACCTGAGGACACCTTCGGATTGAAAGTGAGGGGATGGAGAACTATCTACCATGCTACAGGAAATCAGAAGAAAGCTGGAGTAGTCCACTTATATCGGACAAACTGGACTTTAAAGTAAAAGATGTAATAAGAGATGAAGAAGGGCATTATACAATAATCACAGGGACTATCCAGCAGGAAGAGCTACAATTATAAATATCTATGCGCCGAATTCTGGGGCACCCAAATTTGTCAAGCAACTAATTACAAACGTATGCTTTCTTATTGATAAAAATGTGCTAGTTGCAGGAGACCTTAATACCCCACTCACAGCGCTGGGTAGATCCACTAAACAGAGAATCAGCATAGAAACAATGGACCTGAATGACACGTAGGAACAAATGGGCCTGACAGATATCTTCAGGGCCCTTCATCCAGAAGCAAAGGAATTTACATTCTTCTCAAATGCGCATGGTACATTTTTCCAAGATAGACCACATTTTGGGGCACAAGGAAGTGCTGAATAAGTATAAAAAAATTGAGATCATACCATGTACACTTTCAGACCACAATGCTTTGAAACTTGAAATCAACCACAGGAAAAAGTCTGGGAAACCCCACAAACATGGAGGCTAAAGAAAAACCTACTAAAAGACGAATGGGTCAACCAAGCAATCAGAGAAGAAATTAAAAAATACATGGAAACAAATGAAAATGAAAACACGGCAATCCAAACGCTTTGGGATGCAGCAAAGGCAGTCCTGAGAGGTAAATATATTGCAATCCAGGCCCATCTCAAGAAACAAGAAAAAATCCTAACACAAATTCTAACAGTACGCTTAAAGGAACTAGAAGCAGAACAGCTAACACAGCCCAGACCTAGCAGAAAGAGAGAAATAACAAAGATTAGGGCACAAATTAATCATATGGAAACAGAAAAAATAGTGGAACAGATCAATGAAACCAAGAGCTGGTTCTTTGAAAAAATAAACAAAATTGATAAACCTCTAGCCAGGCTCCTCAAAAAGAAAAGAGACAGAAACCAAATCAATAAAATCACGAACAAAAATGGAGTGATTACAACCAATCCCTCAGAAATACAAGCAATCATCAGAGAATATTATGAAAAACTCTATGCCGTCAAATTGAACAACCCTGAAGAAATAGACAAATTCCTAAACAGCCACACGCTACCAAAACTCAAACAGGAAAAAATAGAAAACTTGAACAGACCCATAACTAGTGACGAAATTAAATCAGTTATCAAATATCTCCCAGCAAATAAAAGTCCAGGGCCAGATGGCTTCCCTGCAGAATTTTACCAGACATTTAAAACAGAGTTAATACCTATCCTCCTCAAGCTGTTCCAAAAAATTGAGACGGAAAGAACACTCTCAAAGCCAGCATAACTTTGATTCCCAAACCTGATAGAGACCCAGCAAAAAAAGAGAACTACAGGCCGATATCCTTGATGAACATGGATGCAAAAATCTTAACAAGATATTAACAAATAGAATCCAACAGCATATAAAAAGAATTATCCCCCACGATCAAGTAGGATTCATCCCCGGGTTGCAGGGATGGTCAAACATTCATATCAATCAACATGATACATCACATTAACAAAAGAAAAGATAAGAACCATATGATCCTGTCGATTGATGCAGAAAAAGCATTTGACAAAATACAGCATCCCTTCCTAATAAAAACTCTCGAGAAAGTTGGGATAGAAGGAACATACTTAGGCATCATAAAAGCCATTTATGAAAAGCCCACAGCTAATATCATCCTCAATGGGGAAAAACTGAGAGCCTTCCCGCTTGAGATCAGGAACACGACAGGGATGTCCACTCTCACCACTGCTATTTAACATAGTGTTGGAGGTCCTAGAATCAGCAATCAGACAAGATAAGGACACAGGATTAGCACTTCTAGGAATCTACCCAAGAGACAAAGGAATGCTGATGCATAGGGGCACGTGTACCCCAATGTTCATAGCAGCACTTTCGACAATAGCCAAATCATGGAAAGAGACCAAGTGCCCATCAACTGACGAATGGATAAAGAAGATGTGGCACATATATACAATGGACTACTACGTGGCAATGAGAAAGAATGAAATCTGGCCATGTGTAGCAACATGGATGGAACTGGAGGGTATTATGTTAAGTGAAATAAGTCAGTCAGAAAAAGACAGAGACCATATGTTTCCATGCATAGGTGGCCTTTGTGAGACTAAGCAAAAACCAGGGGGAGGGGAAGAGGGGAAAGGAAAAAAAGACACAGAGAGGGAGGGAGATAGAACATAAGAGACTCTCAAAGACTAAGAACAAACTGAGGGTGAGGGGGTGAGGGAGGGGGGAGAGGGGGTGACAGGCATTAAAGAGGGCACGTGTTGATATGAACACTGGGTGTTATATGTAAACCAATTTGAAAATAAACTATTATAAAAAAATTTAAAAAAAACAAATAAAAAAATAGAGAACTGGTAAAAAAAAAAAAAGTTTAAGCCAGAAACCAGTGAAACTAGATATCTACATAAACTATATGGAAATGAGAAGGAAAGTAAATATAACTTCTTCAAATATTCATTTTTATCTGGTTTGGGATTTTTAATCTTATTACTGTTTTACATATTTGAAAAAGTTTTAAAATCAATAATTAAGGGAAATTAAAATAGAAACAAATAAATACAACCATGTACAGAAAACTATGAGAATGAAAAAGAGGCCAGTATCACAACCAGGGATTTTATTAAGAATTAATACTAGGGGCGCCTGGGTGGCTCTGTCGTTAAGCATCCGATCTCGGCACAGGTCATGATCTCACGGTTTGTGAGTTCGAGCCCCATGTCGGGCTCTGTGCTGACAGCACAGAGCCTGGAGCCTGCTTCAGATTCTGTGTCTCCCTCTCTCTCTTCCCCTCCCCTCACTTGTGCTCCATCTATCTCTCAAAAATAAACATTAAAAAAAAGAAAAGAATTAATACTAGAATTTACATTTCAATAAAAGAACTTATACAAAACCACAAATAACGATGGGGTCTATTATGTTATATATTCCCTTTGGTCAGATTCCTTAGTAGCAGAATGTTAGATGGGGATCGGTGCGCAAGTGACTTCTTATGAGAATACGCTCAGGAATATCCTATATGGGAGTGAGTGAAGCAGGCTATCCCAGTAAAGTAAATTAGCAAGCAGGTGATTTCAGATAAAACCTAGTCTCAGCCTGAACCCATGTGGAGATACGAAACCTAAATTATGCCAGAGTTTGTTCTGCCTAGACAAGGGGCTGGGCTTCGGTAGACCTGTATCTGTCATTCATTGGAAAGAGGCCATTCCAAAGGAGAGGCATGTAACTCTCAAGTAATCTAGGAGTGATGGGTCTAGTTAAGAGTATCCCCAGGTACCCCTGGGTGGCTCAGTTGGTTGAGCGGCCAACTTCGGCTCGGGTCATGATCTCACCGTCTGTGAGTTTGAGCCCTGTGTCAGGCTCTGTGCTGAGGGCTCAGAGCCTGGAGCCTGCTTCGGATTCTGTGTCTCCCTCTCTCTCTGCCCTTCCCCTGCTCATACTCTGTCTCTATGTCTCTCAAAAATAAATAAACGTTTAAAAAAAAAAAAAAAAAAGAGTATCCCCCCAGAGAAGATTGGTAGCAGCAACTCCTAAACAGCTACAAATAGGGAAAACCAAAGCAGAAAAAAGAGTTCCTGAGATCTGGGCAGGGCTACAACAGCCTCTACAACATCCATGTGTAAATTCCATGGGTTAAATTCCTCTTAGAATTTGGTTCTAGGAAAAGCACACTATGCAGTCTATTATGGTCCGAATGCTGTAATGACAATGATTATAATTATAATGTGGTGCGTACTATGTGGCATTCATCTTCCATTAAGGGTTTTGCATGTATCAACTAATGTAATCCTCATAACGACCCTACGCTGGAGAAATTATTATTACACTTATTTTCATAGGTGGAGAAACTTGAGGCACAGAGAGTTTAAAGTTATACAGTTAGTGGGAGACTGAGATGTGATCTTAGTAAAGTTCTAGAATTTCTTACGTAGTAGGGAAAGAAAAACACACATTCTCTTTATCTTGTGTTAGGCTACAACCTGGGTCACAACTGATTGCACAGAGAATGAACACTGAAGTCAAAGGCAGCTCTCTCCAGACCAGACATGATGAAGGTCAGCAGGCTATCAGAGGCACTGGATGAGATATCTGTTGAGTGATGCTACAATCTGAATACTGGCCAATTAATCGAATCACAATATTTAAATGTGACAAAAGGTAGAGAGTCAGAAGTAGAGGTCAAAGTCTTACAAGCCAGTAAGCAGAGACCTTCAAAGGACAGAAACAGGATCAGTAGATAGAAGTGGAAAAAGGAAGGAAGTAATGAGAGGATGAATCGTACATATATATGAGTGGGCACAGAATGGGGGCAGGAACTCCAAAGAGACTGACAAGGGAACTGAGACACTAGTCTGGGGCTGCAAAGATTGTTAATGGGACACTTGTCTTGCTGTGGCACATCAACCCACATTTTAGCTCTTGTAATGTATTTTTAATATAATAAAACTTCACCAACATATTTTTTTAACCACTGAACTGAAGGAAAAGATAAATCCATCTGATGATCTGGGATGCCTCATTTTATCAGAGAAGGAGGCCAAAAATATCCATTATATTTCCTTTTATGACTTAGCTGTTGAATGGCACAAAGCTAAATTTAGTTTCAAGACTGGGAATAATTTTATTCCCAGATTCTGATAAAATATTATATATGTATAAGGATTGCTCATGGCACTTCATTTTGTAATCTATAATTGTTCTGCTTTAATCTAGGTTTGATATTTTAAGCTTCCTTTTTTGAAAGCAAGTGCAGCATAAATTTCAAATAGCAATATGGGAGAGATAAAAATGTTATTTCATATCAGGTCATGGTGTAGGAATATATGACGAAGTAAGTTGATAGACATAAAGTGAAACATCATGAAGTAAATGCATGTGACAAGAGACAGGAAGTTAATTTACACATTAGCAAAGCACACGGTCATTAAAATGCAGCCAAGAGTGGCAAAGAATGGCCAAGGAAACCATTTCCTTGCAAAGCAAGAACAAAATACTTGATGTTGGGAAATAGGAAGATGGAAATTCATACTGGTTGTGATTATTCCTATTTATGTAAACTTTTCTAAAATCAGTCATTGTAAAAGTTTGTAAAAAAAAAAAAGCAAAAACTAAAGTGTGAGAGTAAATGCAAAGTAACTGAATAAATACATTAAATAGTACTTGACTCGATTAGAACTTTGTTACTTAATGCAATAATTATCAACTCTAAAGACCTGTGGAACATCCATAGTAACATAACCCAATGCAGAAGTAAAACTAAAACCTCCCGAATCTCAACTAGTTAGAATTTTTAGGACATAATTACATTTTTTGTTTCTAAGTTTTTCTATTAACCGAGAGTTCATCAATTAGTCCATTTTGCTTCAACCCTCTGCAGCTAAAAATATCTATAAATATCATGCCGGGCATCAATTTTCATTGTTGTTAGGGAAGACTCTTTGATAGAACATAAATGTTACGACTAAAGGTGCTTTTAAGGAAATGCATATCTCACTCGCCACAGGAAGTTTTGTAAAAATACTCAGCACAGTATCTGGCCCAGAGTAAAAATGCTCTGTGCATGCAAAATTAGTATGATTGGCCCACTTAGAATAAAGTAGAATGCAGAAAGACTACTAAGTGATGGAAGATTTTCTTTAGTTTTCAACCCAAGTTTATTTCTGACAGGTCTTCATATTTATTGCATAATATTTTTAAATAGAAAGAAGAAAAAAATAACGCCAATAAATAAATAGCTGGGCAACCTTTAACTGTGCCTTAGTAAATTGAGGTTATAAAACTTTTTCTTTCCTTTGAGAAGTGCAAAATGTTTCTACACATATTCACCATCTATCTGTACAACAGTTCTATGTGATAAAGGGCAGTCACTGTACCCAGTACATAGAAGAAAAAAAAACATACAGAGGTTAAGTGATTTGCCTACTTGGTAAAAACAGAACTAGAACTTCTGGCACTTGGTACATGAATATCTCACCATGTGGCTTAAGACCATTTTGCTACCAAACAATGTTAATTACTAAGCACTAAAATATTCATGAGCATTAATCACATGGTTTGATTTAGGCCCTTAACATGTGGTGGGAAGGCATTCTTACTTCCTTCTCCTAATAACTAAAATCCTGATTAGCTAAAATGTGCACTTAATCATTTTAAAATTTAAATTTCCACCTGTGATACCCTTTGAAGATATCATTTAACTTTAAAGCAGAAATGAAACTAAAATAAATAGATGGATACAGTCTTGGAAAGAAAATTAGAAAAACATAACATCCTACAATCAGCCAACACTCCCTAGAACATACTGCTTACAACTCAACCCAAAGCTAGCTTCTTGTAGTAATCATAAAGATGGAAGAGAGAATAGATTAGGATATACTTTGGAAGTAGAGCTGGCTGGGTTTGCTGATAAATTAGGTATGAGACGAAGAGGCTAAATTCCAACTTTTGAGTCTGAGCAGCAGAGTGAATGTAGAATTATTTCCAGAGATGAGGAAAACGGGAAGAACATGTTGGGGGAGATGGAGAATTTGGTTTTAAAAATATTAAGCATAAGGTGCTCAATATCCAGTTAGATGGGGATATCACATAGGCAGTTACATATCTTAGACCAAGACTTACGGGAGTGATCAGAGCTAGAGATAGAAATGTGGGAGTCATCTGGGTGGCAGGGAACTACATGGGATCACCAAATGGAGAGTTCAGATCAAGATTTCTGATAACTGAAAATTAGAAACACTGAGCCAAGAGGATCCCAAAGAAAAGATGGTGGTGTTGGAGAGTTCGAGTTGCAGTATGGTATCTCAAAAACCAAGGGAAGAAAGCATTTCAAGACATGTTCCCAAAGTAACGAAAAATTCTATTAAATGCTACTAAGAATTCAAATAAGATGACTGAGACTAGATTATTGGGTCTTGCAACATGATATTCATTATTGACCCTGAAAATGATATTTCTAATGGAAATAAAGTTCTAATTGAAATGAGTTGAAATATAAAATGAAAAATTAGAGACAAGAGATAACTTGTTCTGGCAGCTTAAACAGCAAAACAGAAACAGGACAGTAGCTGGAAGGATATATGGGGTCAAGCTTTCTGAGTTTTTTTGGTTTTATTTGTTTAGACTGATTTGGTTTGTTAGCTTTGTCAAACAAGAGAGATAGTACAGCATGTCCGTATGCTGTTGAGAATATAATAGAGAGAGAAAAACTGATGGTACAGAGGCAAGGAGGAATAACTACAGGAGCAGAGTCCTTAAGTAGAAGAATGACACCAAGTGTATAATTGATATATCAGCCATAGTTTTGAGAGTGAATAACTTATTCACTGTAATAGGAGAAAGGTAGAATGCACCAGTATAGGTGCGGGTAGTTTATAAATGGTGGAAAAAAGATGAGGAAGGCCTATTCTGCTTACCGCTATCTTAGTGAAAAGAGGAAAAAAGGCATCAGAGTGATTTGGAGGAGAGGGAATTGGGAAGTTGGAGAAGAGAAGATATAAAAGGTGGTCTTGGAGAGGGGGAGAAAACTGGGGTACTGCCATTGAGAACTTGGGAACTGTAGCGTGGCTCTGTGTTTGTTTCTAGCCATCTTTAACTAACCGTTCATCCACAGGCAGAGACTGAATATGATGATGGGAGAGAAAACTAGCAGAATTAGGAGTGTTTAAGGAGGAATGATTACAGTAATGATTACGGGATCGAAACCGGAGAAGTAGAGGATTAAGTACATATGCAGATTAATGGAAAAACAATAATGAATGCATTAAAAATATCATCTGGTTCAAGAATGGGAAACTCTATGGTTCTTATCCCCTTTTTTGCAATGGAACTAATATTTTTATAACAAAAGATTTCTTAGAAACGTTAACTATCATATAATATTACCACATAACAGTTTACAATAAAATGATACTAATTTGGTGGAAACTCAGTGAAAGTTATACAGTTTTTTGACAAATATCTACAAACTTTCATTTATATATTCCAAAACCTAAATCAGAGAGTCCAATTAAACCAGCATTGCCTGTTGGGTTTGTCCAGTACCTAAATCTGTTTCGACTCATTCCTCTCAAACTCTATATCCAAATGAACCCCCAAGCACTCTGAATTCTTTTTTCCATAATGCTTCCTTTATTTATATTACTTCCTTTGGTATTTACCTTAGACCTATAATAATACAGTCTTCATCTAAAAACTCCAGCCTACATTGTACTGCAAGATTAAACTTCAGATGCTCCATTTTCAACCTAAATGTGTCTCAAATACAGGCTACCTTTGCTTCATTTTATGTCCCAATGCAAAATGTTCACATCTTTGCAATACTTTCCAGTTAATCTGGAACTTCCTGTACTTTTACATTGTTTTATGTCTTCCCCTTTTCTCCCTGTTTCTATTCCATACCCCATCCTGTGTATGCCTAAACCTTCCCCTGGAATATTTAGAGGTTCCATTTGTGCACTTAGGCAGCTGTGAGGGAGAGACATTGAGAATCCTGGACACCAGGGGACCACAACTAGCTGGCAAAGATCTTCTTTGGCAGCCTTGGTTTGGAAACACTTCACAGGCTGTTTCTTGTGAGCTGGGCAGAGATTGCTCTTTTGGAAATCTCCCTCCTAGTCAGCTGCCTGTTGGCTGGCCTCTGTGCAAAAGTACGATCCTTCAAAAGAAGGCACCAGAAGTTTGCTTGAGAATCACTTGTTAAAGATAAGGATGGTTGTGATTTTGTGAATTCAAATCCTAAGGCCAATCAACTTCCTCTTCTTCTTTCAGACATATGGTATAAATAAAGAGAGACAAGTAACTTTAGTGACTTAACTGACCTTATTTATCAGTTTTCCCCCTCCAAAAAAAAAAATATTTACAAAGGGGAAAAAAAGCCTTTGTTTATTTAAGCCATGGTGGTTTGACAGCATAGTTAGAACAGCTGGTGACCTAGCTAAATTCTTCAAAAGCTTTTGGCCAGATAACAAGATATTGATATTTTATACAACATAGAGGAACTGATTATTAGAGCTATTGAATAAAGAAGTTAGCCAAATGCCAGGTTATAAATTCTTTTCCTGAACACATACTCTAAAAGCCTAAGAAAGTGTCACGAAACCTGCAGATTGTTCAGGCTCTATGCAAAAAAAAAACATTTCTTTGTACCATCTTTCCAATAGTAAGATAAAAATGATGGCCTAAGTCTGTGCTGACAGCATGCAGCCTGGATCCTGCTTCGGATTCTGTGTCTCCGACTTTCTCTGCCCCTCCCCTGCTCATGCTTCCTCTCTTCTCTCTCTCATAAATAAATAAACATTAAAACAAAACAAAACAAAAATGATTGCCTAAGGAAGACAGAATGCAAAGATATTGATGAATGACTTCTTATGTATAGGAGATGCTTTAGGGACACTGCAAACTTGGCCTTCCAAAGTATGTCACTACTTCCTCCCCACATGTTCACAGCAGAAGCCCAAACAGCCAACTGGCCTCCTCCTTGTTTCAGGGCAGACAGAGGTCAATGTGACTCAGGATAGAAAGTTGCCAATGGGAAAGTGAAAACAGACCTAACTGAATGGATTGCAAGAACTGAAGGAAATCACATCAAAGCTCATGAGGTTGACAGAGTGACCCACAGAATGTATAAAGTTCACCAGTTTCTCATTGGCAATTTAGGTGCAATTCAGAGCAAAGTGTCAGTCCATGCAAATCGCATGACTTGGATCTCCAATGCTTTGCTTTCCACAAAAATGGAATGTTCTGCAAACTCTGCATTTTCTCCCCTTATATTTGGTGTCTCTAGGGAGGAATGTCAATGAGCATATTGTTAGAGAATGTTGTTGGTAAAAACACGATCATAAATCTGGAGTGTTTGTTTATATTTCTTATTATACTTTTTAAAGGCCCTACGTAGCATAGACTAAACTCAAGAAAATTCATAGTGTCTGGGGAACACATTAAAAATGAGTTATGCATACAGCTCAACTCAGAAAGCCCAAAAATTAATTGATCAAATATAAGTGGGTCTATTACTAGATATACAGCTATAGCTATAGCTACAGTTATAGATATAGGTATATTCTTGTGTACATCTGTGTGTATATATGTATATATACACACATGCACACACATACACACACACACGCATATGTATATATACACACACATACATACACAGTCCTTATGCCAATATCATAGTCTTATTTATAGCTTTATAGTAAACTCTCTTTTTCTTTCATTCAAAATTAATTTGGCTATTTTAGATCTTTTGTGTTTCCATATAAATTTTAGAATCTGCTTGTCAGTTTCTACAAAAAAAGCCTTCTGGACTTTTAATTAGCTTAACATTGAAACCATAAGCCAATTTGTGAAGAAACGACAGTTTAATAATAGGATCATCCGATACAGAAACATGGTATATTTCTACATATATATATGTGTAATTTCTCTCAGTAATGTTTCATAGCCTTTACTATGCAGAACTTGCATATAGTTAAATTTTTTTTCTCTATGTTGGGTTTTTGATGCTACTGTGAATGGTATTGCTTTTAATTTTTATTTTAAATTGTTTATTACTAGTATATAGTTATTTTTGTGTACCAACCTTATAAACTATAATCTTTCAAAATGTACTCATTAATTACTAAAACTTTGTTTTGTAGATTCATTAAGATTTTCTGGATATATGATCTTATCTGAAAGACAATTTTACTATTTTTGCTCTAAAATATAACTTTTTTCCTTATTCTTAGCTTGTTACATAGGCTACCTTCAGTACTATGTTTAATAGATATGATGGGGGGCACCTGGGTGGCTCAGTCGGTTAGGTGGCTGACTTCAGCTCAGGTCATGATCTCATGGTCTATGAGTTCGAGCCCCGCATCGGGCTCTGTGCTGATGGCTCAGAGCCTGGAGCCTGCTTTGGATTCTGTGTTTGCCTCTCTCTCTGCCCTTCCCCTGCTCACGCTGTGTCTCTCTGTCTCTCAAAAATAAATAAATGTTAAAAAAATTAAAAAAAATAGATATGATGAACATAAATATATTTGCCTTGTTTCTGATTTTAAAAGATGGAAGTTCATTCAATCTTTCACTAGTAATTCTAATGTTAGCTGTGTAATTTTGTTGTAAATACTGTAAGTTGAGAAAATTCTCTTCCATTTCTATGTAATCATGAATGAGTATTGTACTGAATGCTTTTTCTACATCTGTTAGGATGATCATATTTTTTTACCTTTATTCTTATAAAGCATGAATTTCATTGATTATGAAAAGTGAAACCAAATTTCAGTTCCTAAATTAGTCCCACACCTGCCTGTGACTTGATGAAAAATTTTTTGAGGATTGTTGTATTGATATTCATGAGAGGTATTAATTTATAGTTTTACTTTCTCATTTTCTTTTCTTTTTTTTTTTATTGGGTGATGCTGGTCTCACTAAATTAAGTAGAAAATGTTCATTTATGTCCTTATTTTCCAAAAGAATTTGTGCAAGAGAGGTATTATTTCTTTCTTAAATGTCCAGTAAAATTACTGGTAAAGTCATCCAGGATTGGAATTTTCATTGTTCAAATGTTTCAGGTTACAAATTCAATTTCTTTAACTTAAATAAAGTTATTCATATTTGCTAGTTCTTCTTTTGTATGTTTTGTTAATTTTTACTTTTGCAAGTAATTTATGCATTTCACCTATGTTGAATTTATTTGCATATAAAAATTTAAAAATAAAAATAAAAAATATTTTCAGTTATTGATACCTAGTTTAATTTACTTTTGGTCATAAAATTAAATTACTAACTATATTAAAGCCAGAGTAGCAATATGTATATAAGACAAACTAGATTTTAAGCCAAAGACTGTAACAAGAGATGAAGATGAGCACTATATCATAATAAAGGGGACTATGCAACAAGAAGATCTAACAGCTGTAAATATTCATGCCATCAACATGTGAGCACCCAAATATATAAAACAATTAATAACAAACATAAAGGAACTATTTGAAATTGTATTATTGTATATTTTAATACAATAATAGTACGGGACTTTAACGCTCCACTTAACATCAATGGACAGATCATTTAAGCAGAAAGTTAACAGGGAAACAATGGCTTTGAATGATACATTGAACCAGATGGACTTCACAGATATATTCAGAACATTCGATCCAAAAGCAGTAAAATACACATTCAAGTATACATGGGTTATTCTCAAGAATAGATCACATAATAGGTCACAAATCAGGCTTCAACAAGTACAGACAGAGATCTGCCATGCATATTTTCTGACCACGATGCTATGAATTTTGAAGTCAACCATAAGAAAAAATTCAGAAAGACCACAAATACATGGAGGTTAACAATACTCTACTAAACAATAATGGGTCAACCAGGAAATCAAAGGAGAAATTTAAAAATATATGGAAACAAATGAAAATAAAGACACAATGGTCCAAAACCTTTGGGATTCAGCAAAAGTGGTCATAAGAGGGAAGAAAATAGCAATACAGGTCTACCTCAAGAAGCAAGAAAAATCTCAAACAAACCATACACCAAAAGGGCCTAGAAAAGGAACAACAAATGAAACCTAAAGCCAGTAGAAAGAAGGGAAATAATAAAGATTTGAGCAGAAATAAACGATACGGAAACTAAAAATACAATACTACAGATTGATAAACCAGGAGCTTGTTCTTCGAAAAAAATTAATAAAATTGATAAACCCCAGCCAGTTACCAAAAACAAAAAAGAAAAGACCCAAATAAATAAAATCATAAATGAGAGAAGAGAAATAACAACTAATATCACAGAAATACTTAGAAACATATAAATTACCAAAAGTGGAATAGGAAGAAATAGAAAACTTGAACAGACCAATAACTAGTAAAGAAATTGAATCAGTAACCAAAAATGTCCCAACCTACAAAAGTCCAGAGCCAGATGGTTTCATAGGTGAATTCTGCCAAACATTTAAAGAACAGTTAATACCTATTCTTCTCAAACTATTCCAAAAAATAAAATGGAAGTAAAACTTCCAAATTCATTCCATGAGGCCAGGATTACCCTGATATCAAAACCAGATAAGGACTCCACTGAAAAAAGAGAACTACAGGGCAATATCCCTGATGAACATGGATGCAAAAATACAAAATAAAATACTAGCAAATCTAACCAGCAGTACATTAAAAGAATCATTCACCACTATCAAGTGGGGTTTATATCTGAGATGCATGGGAGGTTCAATATCTGCAAATCAATCAACATGATACACCACACTAATAAAGGATAAGAACCATGTCATCCTTTCAATGGATGCAGAACAAGCATTTGACAAAGTACAACATCCATTCATGATAAAAACCCTCAACAAAGTAGGGTTAGAGGGGACATACCTCACATAATAATGGCCATATTAAAAAAAAAACACAGCTAATATCATCCTCAATGGGGGAAAATTGAGCTTTCCCTCTATGGTCAGAAACAAGACAGGGATTTCTACTATTACTACTGTTATTTAACATAGTACTGGAAGTACTAGCCACAGCAATCAGACAACACAAAGAAATAAAAGGCATCCAAATAAGCAAGGAAGAAGTCAAACCTTCACTATTTGCAGATGACATGATACTCTATATATAAAACCCAACAGACTCCACCAAAAAATTGCTAGAACTGATACATGAATTTGGTAAAGTCTCAGGATACAAAATTCACGTACATAAATCCGTTGCATTTCTATACATAAATAATGAAGCAGAAGAAAGAGAAATCAAGGAATAAATCCCATTTAAAACTGCACCTAAACCCATAAGATATCTAGGAATAAACCTAACCTAAGAGGTAAAAGATTTATACTCTGAAAACTATGAAACACTGATGAAAGAAATTGTAGACGACAAAAAGAAATGTAAAAACATTCCATGCTCATGGATGGGAAGAACTAATATTGTTAAAATGTCCATACTACCCAATCTCCACAATTGATGCAATCCCTATAAAAATACCAACAGCATGTTTTGCAGAGTTACAACATTCAACCCTAAAACTTGTATGGAAACACAAAAGACCCAGATAGCCAAAAAAATCTTGAAAAAGAAAACCAAAGCTGGAGGTGTCACAATTCTGGACTTCAAGTTATATTACAAAGCTCTTGTGATCATGACAGTATGGTACCAGCACAAAATTTGACACATAGATCAGAATAGAATAGAACAGAATAGAAAACCCAGAAATGAACCCACCACTTTATGGTCATTTAATATTTGACAAAGCAGGAAAGACGGTCTAATGGAAAAAAGTCTCTTCAAAAAATAGTGTCCGGAGAATGGGACAGCTACCTGCAAAAGAATGAAACTGGACCATTTTCTTACACCACACACAAAAATAGATTCATAACAGATTAAAGATCTAATTGTGAGACAGGAAACCATTAAAATTCTAGAAGAGAACACAAGCAGTAATCTCTTTGACACTGGCAATAGCAACTTCTTACTAGATATGTCTCCTGATGCAAAGGAAACAAAAGCAAAAACAAACTATTGGGATTTCATCAAAATAAAAAGTTTCTGCACAGTAAAGGAAACAATCAAGAAAACTAAAGGCAACCTATAGATTGGGAGAAGATATTTGCAAATGACATATCTGATAAAGGGTTAGTATCCACAATATATAAAGAACTTATAAAACTTAACAAATAATCCAGTGAAGAAATGTGCAGAAGACATGAACAGACATTTTTCCAAAGAAGATATACAAATGACCAATAGACATGAGAAAAGATGCTCAACATTATTTATCATCAGGGAATTACAAATAAAAACTACAAAGAGATATCACCTCATACCTGTCAGAATGGCTAAAATTAACAACACAGAAATAACAGATATTGGTGAAGATGCAGAGAAAGGGAAACTTACACTGTTGTGGTAATGCAAACTGGTGCAGCCACTTTGGAAAACAGTATGGAGGTATCTCAAAAAGTTAAAACTATCCTATGATCCAGCAATTGCACTACCAGGTGCACCCAAAGGATACAAAAAATACTGATTTGAAGAGATACATCCACCCCAACGTTTATAGCAGCATTATTAACAATAGCCAAATTATATGAAGAGCCCAAATATCCATCAACTGATGAATGGATAAAGATGTGGAATATCACTCAGCCAAAAAAAATAATTAATCTTGTCATTTTTGCCAATGATGTGGATGAAGACAGAGAGTATTATGCTAAGCAAAATAAGTCAGTCAGAGAAAGACAAATACCATAGGATTTAACTCATATGTGGAATTTAAGAAACAAAACAAATGAACGTAGGGGTTATAAAAGAGAGGCAAACCAAGAAACAGACTCTTAACTAAGGAGAACAAATTGATGATTACCAGAGGGGAGGCACGTGGGGGGATGGGTTAAATAGGTGATGGGAATTAAGGAGGACATTTGTAATGAGCCCCAGGTGTTGTATGTAAGTGTTGAATCACTAAATCCTATACCTGAAACTAATATTATGCTGTATGTTAACTAATTGGAATTTAAACAAAAACTTGAAAGAAAAATAAATAAAATTACTTACTGTATTAATGATACATTTTAAAAATTTCAGTCCTTTTATGTTTATTGAGCCTTTTAATGGTTCAAGCACATATCTGGGTGAAAGTTTCATATGCACCTGAAAGAGTACGCATTATTCTTTGTTATGTTCCCTTTTCTTTCTTTATTTTAAAGTTTGTTTTATTTATTATGAGAGACAGAGAGAGCAGGGCAAGGGAAGAGAAAGGGCCCTGCACTGTCAGCAAGGAGCCGGACACAGACTCCATCTCACAAATCATGAAATCATGACCTGAGCCAAAATCAAGAGTCAGTCCCTTAACTGACTAAAATATCCAGGCACCCCTGTTGTGTTCCTTTTTCTATATATCTTAATTAAATCAATCTGGTTGTAGTATTGTTCAGGTCATCTCTGTTTTCTGGCAGAAATAGTGGATCCTGTAAATTCTCAGTTTTTGTTAGACCTATCCTAGGAAATTTTGTCTGTTTTGAAGTCTACTTTAGTCTGACATTATTATGGCCTATCCAGCTTTCTTATTTTTATATATTCTGAGTAAATGGTATATATTTTTTTATTCTTTTTAATCTATTTGATTTTCTTATACATGTCATACAGTTCTATTTTCATGTGTAATAATCTCTGCCTTTTAAAATAGTATTCTTAGGCCATTTATAGTTAAAATAATTATCAGTATGGTTGTTGTTTTTAAATCTACCATTTGCAGTTCATGTGTTAATTGTTCATCTGCACTTCATCCAGTATTCTTCTTTTCTTGCTTCTTTATGATGTGTATATTTTAGGATTTCATTTTATATTCACTATTGATTTATTTATTTTATATTTTATTAGATAGTCTTGGATTTATATTAGGCTTCTGTACTTATTACTGTCTATTTTTCAAATAATATTATACCACTTCATGTGGTATAGTTACAAAAACATACTTTTTGGACAGAAGCACATATATATCACAGATATAGTCTGCTCTTGAGAGACTTATTAAAGAGGTGTGCATTGGCCTTGGTGGGCTTGGTGACTTTGGGTAGGGAATTCCAAGCTCAGAGAATGGTCTGGATTAAAGAAGGTGTCGGTGGGTGCATCCTTTAGACCCTGTACACTGTCACTTCATGGAAGGGCAATAGCTAGATGAGGACTACAGTAAGACCCCCAAGGTTCAAGGCCCAGGGTCTATGGGCAATATTACCTTCTAACATGGACTATGATCTTTAGCATTTATGTCCTTAAGAATTGGTTAATCTTTTCATCAGAGCTTTTAATCTGAGATAGATTTAGAAATAATTTCTTTTGGAATTAAATTCAAAGTAAAAAAGTAGAGTGGGAAATAAGATAAGGCCAAAAAAATCTAAGGAACCTTTAGACAAAGTGGTGAAAATATTTGAATTTTCACTGATTGACAATTTCTCTGGCTTCATTACTAGGGTAGTATAATTAACTAATTCAAAAACTCATAGAATTATCTTGGTCGCTACCAAAATTTTATGATATTTTTCTCTTCTTTGGATGTTCCTCCTCTTTTCAAGACCTTCTTCTTTGCATGGGTCTAAATTCCTATCTTCACATATTTCTGTACATCTTTAAATGTCTAAATATTTTCCCCAAATTGAGGCTGTTTCTACTACCACTGAAAATATTAAATTTTAATAATTATATTCTGTTCAATTTTATTCACTATTTTATGTAGAAATAATGACATCAGTACTTGAGAGAAGAGAATTCAATTGATCTGTACTAGCAAAGTTGAGTCCATGCACGTACACACATACACCATAGTTAAAGCCAATGATTATTTCAAAGAAAATGTTAAAGTTTTTTTTCTTCCTTAGTCAAATGAGACTGTGCTATCCAAAGAGGGACTGCTTCCCTAAACTATTTCTAAACTATGACAATTTTAGGGGCACCAGGGTGGCTCAGACAGTGAAGCATCCGACTTTAGGTCATGATCTTGCAGTTCATGAGCTAGAGCCTTGCATCGGGCTCTGTGTTGACACCTCAGAGCCTGGAGCCTGCTTCAGATTCTGTGTCTTCCTCTCTCTCTCTGCCTCTCTCCTGCTCACCTCTCTCTCTCTCTCTCAAAAATAAATAAACATTAAAAAATCTTTAAAAAAATCTATGACAATTTTTGCCTAATCATGTATTAAACATTTATTAAGTTGTCACATCAGGATAGATTGTGTACCTAATATTAAAAAGCTATGCTCTGTCCTCAAAGAGCTAATGTTGTAAAGTTAAGAGAAGGAGAAATAAACAAACATAGACAGGCATGGATTTAAACTTAGTAGAAACTATCCTTATTATAGTTTCCTTTTAGGATCACTCCCTGATTGTGTACAAATAGACATTTGGCATGTGAAATTATGTCATTGTTTAAATTGGCAGTTTGGGAAACTGGCTTGACCTGACTCCACCTCTTTCAGCCTGAAGGATAGTCCCATCTTGGGTGGCCTTCCCATCAGGAAAGTGTCTCAGACAGGAGGCCAGAGCCTGGCCTGGGACCTACAGCACAGGAACTTTCAAGAGGCAGCTTCAAGATAACACATCTCTAATAGCCAGAATATTAATTGATTCAAACTGACAGGGATTCACTGGAATCCAGTGGATTTCAGGCTTCATAGCAGAAAGAGAGAGAGAGAGAAAAAAAAAGTTGTTCAATTCATCATGTAGCATGATTACTAAATATTCTTGCTAACAATCTTTTAAAAGTTATAGTTAGGGGCGCCTGGATGGCTCAGTGGGTTGAGCGTCCGACTTCGGCTCAGGTCATGATCTCCCTGTTCAGGAGTTCGAGCCCCGCATCCAGCTCTGTGCTGGCAGCTCAGAGCCTGGAGCCTGCTCTGGATTCTGTGTCTCCCCCTCTCTCTGACACTCCCTCGCTCTTACTCCATCTCTCTCTCCCTCTTTAAAAGAAAAAAAAAAGTTATAGTTAAAATGTTGATGAAATGTGCAAAGAATACAGAGAATATAAAAAGTGAAGTTAGCCCTGGGGGGAGAGAAACAATGGGGAGAAACCCAGCTAGGTACAGTGATATGACATATAGCCCTCACTCTTTTCTCCCTCCTCACAAAAAGGAGATTGCCTTCTAATGCCTTCTGAGAAGTTTTGATAAGAGGAAAAAATTCTGAGGTTGGATAGTGGCCTCCTCCCGGCATCAGTTGATCATGAAATCATTTACATTGATCTCCTCAAATATAACATGCCTAGAAATGGTGCAAACACTGTTCTCCATGCTCATATCTCCTTGAATTGGTCTGAATTAAACCTCTAACCGGACTAAGGGCTGGTATGTACTTTGCAGCTCATGACTTTAGTAAAACCTTCATCTATTTTTATTGACAGAACTCTACAGGAAAACACAAGACTTATGTCAGAGGGCCTAAATGTGGGGCTCTATGAAGAGGAATGACTGAAAGAAAAGTTAGACGTAGGAGTATATAACCTAGAAGAGAAAACGGCTTCTATTTTTTGGATAACCATTAGGTAATTACATCTGTATGAGCTTACAAGCAGAAACTGAAAACATTCCCATTAAAAGCTTTGTGAGTACAGTTCACCAGTAGTACCGCTTACATGCCCACAAAGAATGAATAGCATAAACCTAGCAGGAGGGTGTTCCACACTGCAGGATAGAATACTCTCTGATTCTGATGCATTGAGTCTCCAGAAAATATAGCACCGCTCTGGCATTTCTTGGCTGCAATGAATCCATAGCAGCAATGACCATAGAAATTATCATGGAGAATAAGGCAGAGATACTAACTTCTTGCCAAATATCCATGTGCTCTCACATTATCTAGTCTGAGTACAATGAGTGAGACTACTTCTGGTCAATGCCATGTAAGCAGAAATGATCTATTTATTTTTGGACCAAAGCATTCAAAAGCCAATGCAAGTCCTTCCAGTATTTCTTTGCCTTAATGACACTTCAGGCCACTTCTTGAGTTGGAAACCTGATAAGATGGTGAAATCTTTGTTAGACTGAATCTGCAAGTTACAACTTAGAGGAGAGCTCCAAATTATCCCAGGATGGTTGTAGGATCCTCAGAGAATTTGGCATGCCCTTTGAGTGAGAATGAACTTTTACATGCAGAGCCACTAAAATTTCAGGGTTTGTTTGCTACTGTAGCATAACTGACTAATATAAGGAGACTACACCAATAGAAGGGAAGAAAAGGTTAAATGCCACACAAAAGATAACTAAATTTGCTCATGAGACATTTGTAGAGATACCTAAAATACTGTTTAGGGACTTTAGACATATATAAATCATAGGCAGGTTAAGATTCAGTAAAATA
The DNA here is from genome assembly GCA_030068075.1 of Paguma larvata. Lineage (NCBI taxonomy): Eukaryota > Metazoa > Chordata > Mammalia > Carnivora > Viverridae > Paguma > Paguma larvata. Next base: position 32,184,917 of record CM057826.1, on the reverse strand, counting down.
AAGCTTATTACTATTCATGTAATCCTTCCTCTTAAATCTTATTATGCTGTATATTAGAACTGATAGATCAGAGATGGCTTTTCCATTTCTCTTATTTTATCTATGTGCCCCCTTAAAGCCTAGGTGTGAAAAGTTTCTTGCCTAAGCCTTCTCAGCAAATTAGTGACAGGAAGAAAATGGGATGAAGGGCAGCTAGGTAGGCATAGTGAAGGCCCTTTACAGATGGCTTCATTTTCCAGCTCTCTCAGGTGCTTCCCTTTCAGTGCTCTTTTAGTACTTTGCTCTACTGGTACAACTATACTTATACTCTACTGCAATTTGTGAATTCCACAGTGAAATACTTGATTATAGAGATCATTAATCTTTGTCTTCAGTGTCCAACCCAGAGACTGCAGCAAAAAATAAACTAAATAAAATTTTATTGAATAAATGAAAGTTCAGGTGGTATTAACACTGAAGAAAGTTTTGGGTAGGGTAGTGTTTTGGACATATGGAAATATATACATTAAAATTGTGTAAAAATATCCACTGAGAATTTTGGATACTAGAGCAAAACCTATCTTCTCCTATAAAGATAAAAGTATATCTCTTACCATTCAGCCCAGAGGTTGAAATTCTCAAAAATAGTGTATACCTTTGTTTGGATATTGAAGGCATTTAATAAAAAACCAATACAACCTGGGAAAAATGGAATGGCATAGAATTATCCATCTGTTAACACCTTGGTACAAATTAACCAACCATATAGTCTTAGCAGACATTGGGTTCCTGATGGAATGGGATGTAGCTCATTTTTAAGGAAGTGGGAACAAGAATATGGACCTACCTGTACAGGTAAGATATAAAAGTGTAGAATCTGGGCCATCATGTAATGGCTTTATTAAAACCATGAAGACATGAGAAAGGTGAATATTCTGTCATCATTTTATCAAAATTACAAATTAGACCCATATATAATGGATAATTTCTTAGTTGCCCTCTTTTTTTTCTCTCAGTACTTTCTAATACCTATCTTAAATTGTAAAGGAAACGGAGGGAGGAAAGGAAGAGTTAAATTATAAATTCCCTTTTCACATTATGTAATATGACATCATGGAGGTTAAATATATCTTATGGGCAAATTCACTGCAATATGTTTTGTCAGACAATGCCTAATACCTTGATAGAATAAATTCGGTTTGTCCCTACCAAATCAAACACAACTTACATTTTCATATCATCTAAATGAAATCATCAGATTGAGATAAGGAAGAATACAGACTTCCAAGTCCATGTCTGTCCCCTATAAGAAAGGACAGCTATGTTTTAGCTATGCTAATGTTGATTATTAGATTATTCCTTTCTGTTTAGTTTACTTAGGTACCAAATAAATTTGCTATATACTTAGGTGAGGCAGCACAGTGCCCCAATAAAATAAACAACATTATCTAAGGTATGAACATAACTCACAGATACCATGCAAACTAAAGAAAAAGTCTTTGTTAATTAATTCTTTAAAGTCTATTTATTTATTTTGAGAGAGAGAGAGAAAAAGAGAGAGAGAAAGAGAGAGAGAAAGAGAGAGAGAAAGAGAATATGAGGAGAGGAAGGGTAGAGAGAGAGAGGGAGAGAGAGAATCCCATGCAGGCTCTGCATTGTCAGTATGGAGCCTGATGCGGGAGTCAAACTCACGAATTCTGAGCTTATGACCTGAGCTGAAACCAAGAGTGAGACACTTAACCAACTGAGCCACCCAGAGGCCCCCTAAGTCAAAAGTCTTAATGGAAGACATTTTGCTACACTTACATGACCTTTGGAATAATAGCTTCCTTTCCTTAAAAAAAAAATAGTTTCATAAACTATGTGTGGACTCCTAAACAATAGAATTTAGTTTTTCCTAGTTTTAAAATTTCTACAAAAGTAAAAATACTATATTCTTTCATGCCCTATTCTTTTCGTTGAATATTGTAAGGTTCACCCATGTTCTGTGTAGCGATATTAATATTCTTTGATATGACTATATATAATTTTATTCATTCTGCTAATGACAGACATGGTTTCCAGTTTGTTTAAAGCATTATGAACATTTGGCAAAATGTGGCAAGAACTTATGTATATGAGAACTAAAACTAAGACAAAATTTGGAACAATATTTTACTGTAGTTTCCTCATAGATTTATTACTGAATCTGGACTGAGAATATTTCCAAATCGTCAATGAAGGGATAGAACAGAGAAATTTTTGAACTTGGATGGATCCTAGAAATCATGTAGTCAAATATTTTACTTAATAGACAAAGAAACAGAGGTCCAGAGAAGATTTGACTTGGTTACAGTGACATAATTCCAGAGTCAAGGATGAAAACCAGCTCTCCAACTTTGTTAACACAGAATTCTCTTAACTTTTCATGTTGCCAGATTTTTCCACCAGCACCAGTCTCCACCAGTGGTAAAGTGATAAAGAACATCTGAAAACTTCCTGTTAGTCTACCCAAAGAGATCAGTCCATGGTCAAAAGTGAATAAAATATATTGGTGCTATATTTTGAAAAAAAAATATTTAAATGTTTTGGACATACATTTACCACAAAAGATGTGGCATTAAAAATACTTAAGGAAATCTTTAAGGAAATTTCTAATGAAATTTTAGATTTTAGACATAGACAATTTGTTATAAAATTATAGGATAATGTTATTTTTCTTTAAAAAGTTTAAGAACAATTTTTATATCTTTCCAAGTCATTAGCTATTTAAGGAACAAAACAAATGAAACCAAACTGGCTTGCTCAATATCATGTAAAGAGTTGGCCAATAAATTGAAAAGAAAAATCAAGCTTTGTGGTCCTTTTTTTTTTTTTTTCCAAAGAATGAGAATGCAGGGGAAGAAACACTATTCCAGGAGAAACATTCTGGGTGGCATATTGGAAAAGACTCTCTGCAAAGTTCTGTGCAATTAAAAAAAAAAGATAACTTCCTCCCTGACTGTTTGACATTTCAATATTTTTAGAAAGTGAAAGTTAAAATGTTCTACCACTTACACTGAAGTTCTGAAACAAGAAAGTAGATTATATCAAAATAAATGTCAATGCTTGGGATAAATAAGATCCTTATCAGATTATTTCTGCACTCTCTGCACTAGATCATATACCTTAATACTCAGTGTTGACCATGAGGTACTTCCTGTCCACTTTAGTATGACAAATACAGGAAGATGATGTGAATACAGATTGGCAGCTCAGGGCAGAGAAATAGAGTAAAACAAGCACATCTATAGAAATCTACAAGCACCAATGGGAAAGTTGCTGGCAAAAAACATTGATATAGGAGCTTAGCCAGTGGATCTTTGTCCTCAAAAATGTTTCACTCTGTGTCTCTAGGCAGCATTGACTTTTTATATTCTACTATATGTATGCTTTTTCTTCATTTGGTTTATTTTGGCTTACTCCTAAATAAAATCTAATTCCCTTTCAATTGTTACCTTGAAGTTAGATGTTCCAAATAAAAATATTCTCCTCTGTTGTATTTCCTAAAACATCTTGAGATATAGGGAAGAATAGAGGTTTCGCCTTTCTTGAAACTTGCCATATTCACTTGCAATGCAAATTTCTAATCTTTTTATAGTTTATCAACTTCTGTATCATCATTACCAAACTACATGGCTAGAATCTATTGGGCGCTCATTTGTATTATATGATTTGATCTCCCGCATTAAAATGGCTGTTTTAGCAATGATTTGGATTTATTAGATGGTTGAAATATCCATAATGCTTTCAGTTGCCCCTGAAATACTGGTGCTACTGAAATACTGTCACTAAATATGGAAATAGAGAAGAAAATATCTCACCAATGAGCTTGAAATCACCAAAACATGATGCTAGTCTATTATCCCACAAGTCAGCTAATCTTAGCCTCAGAGATAGGAAGAACAGAGAAAAATAAGAATGTAATTTGTGATTCAATGTAAACTGTCACATTTTAAGGAACTATATTATTTATGAATATAAAAAAGAAACATACAACCTAACATGATTTTATACTTGTTGAATGACTATCTAGTGCTGAAATCCTAAAAATACTTTAGTAATGTTGATGTACTCATAAAATAAGGCTTGTGGTAGAACAACCAGGAAGAAACGCTGTAGCGAGAAACAAGACATTGAATTCGACGGTTACTAAAGATGTTCAGAGATTACACAATATACATAAAAGTGTATGGCACCAATTAGGTGTAAATGTATGATGGTGTTACAGAATGTGAATTCTGCTCAGTGGAGGACCCGAATCAAAGATATTTTAGTGTAGAATGGTCCACGGCTGCATTAGTGTTCTGTTGAAAGAAAGAAAGAAAGAAAGAGAGAGAGAGAGAGAGGGGGGGGGAGGGAGGGAGGGAGGGAGGAAGGGAGAGAGAGAGAGAGAGAGAGAGAGAGGAAGAAAGGGAGAAAGAAAAAAACACCAGATAATTTGGTAGTATAAAAAAGACCTGAACAGAACCATTTCAATTGAAAAGGCTATTTCCTAGGGTACAGGCATTTCATTATATGCCAACTCATTCAGCTGGCACTTCTGTATAAAATTGTTTGACAGCATGGTAGGTGTTCATGGAAAATGAAGAGAAAAACTACTATATTGCTATAGCAAGAGAAGGAACAGTGGTTTTAAGTTTCAGCTTTGATGAATATATTAAATCTTCCATGAAATATATGTATTTTTTATTCTTCCCCAAAACAATGAAATACCATGCAAGTAAAATATAAACTGTTTAATTAAGTATTCATGACATTTAAGTGCATTAATAGATAGATAAAATGAGAGCTGAAAACACAAGATCCAAGAAGAGCTCTTTGATACCCAGACCAGTGGGAGATGGCTTTAATCCCAAATTTGTAACTCACTCCCTACGAAATCATCAGGAAGTCATAGCTCTGATATGACTGACCTAAAATGGGAGGACCAATGGTCTATTCCTCTGGTTTGCTGTTAGAAGAATTCATTTTCTTGCAGAGTTTCATCTGTATCCTGAACCCTCCAAAAACAAATAAAGTCAACCTCTATGGTCCTCCCTCTTGCCCCAGTTAAACTCTTCTGACCCTGCCCCATTTTGAAAGTGTTGAAGTTCAAAGGCACACTCTGGCATTGTCTCTTGTTTGTAGAGACCCCACAGACTTTAAGCCCTTTTAACTAATTAACTACTTACTTCCTATCTGCACCCTTAGAATAACAGGATAGTTTAGTATTGGTACAAGGAAATAGCATTTTATTGCTTCTACGGGGTTGCCACCTAATTGAGTAACGTGGATAAACTTAAAAAGGGAACAATCATATAAATAAAATTTGCTAAGAGAGTAGAACTGAGGTGTTCTTGCCACCCCGTTCCTTGCAAAAAAAAAAAAAAAGGCAAGATAATACATGAAGAGAGAGGTGTATATCAAGTCACCATGATGCAACTTTAAGTATCTTACAACTGTATTTGTCAATCATACCTCAATATAGCTAAAAAATCACTAAATAATTAAATTAAACAAAATAGCTTAGAGCTCTCTCATCTCTTGAGGACACTTCTTTAGGAGACTTAGAGGACAATTAGAAAACACTGCTATAAAGGGAGAGGAAAAAACATATTTTCAAAACCCGCAGGTAGCTCCTGACTTACAAACTTAAAATATGTTGACTAGAAAAAAAAGTGTGAAAAATAAATGACTATGTTATCAATTCATTAAAAAATAGTGTGAGAACAAAAGAAATTGCAAGAAGTAAAAGTTCATGCATAGAAGACTTTCCTTTTTGTTTTTCTTTTTTTCTCTTTAAAATCTTTCTCCTCCCTGTATTTCCTCCCACTCTGGAGAATTTTTCTAATGATATTTGCTGGATATTTGTCGTAATTTGGTGGCCCAGGAGCTGACCTCCTTCTGGTGTTTGTGGAGTCCTCTATTCTGTGCCATGGTAAGCAGATGGACTCTAACCTCATAGCCAGACAGGTCAGATGCTTGCTTCCCATGATTCCCAGGGCTGGAGTATGGTCTTTGGGAGCAGCCGGATATACTCTCTCCATCTCAGAATAAGATGTAAGATGTTCATGGCCCGGAGAAGTAGGTATGGTAGATAAGCTACTGTAATGGGGACAAAAGCAGTTCAGAAATGTCCTGTCCTCCCAAGCTCACTATTCCATCACTTCAACAACGAATTCTTTCCTGATGGCCAAAGGGGGTTCTGGACGATGTCCCTAGGGTCATGAGAGTGTCAGGAGTCATGTGAGTATTTAATGTGCTGTGCTGAAGGAAACTTCCAGTACAAGTCTGGGAGTTGGAGTCCTTGATCACTAACGTAATTTGCCTGCTGTGCATAAAGAGGCAAATTACCTAGTATCATCTGTAAACTGAGGGAAATAGTATCTAGTTCACTGTTGTGTGGTAGTTAAGAATTCATGCAGAGTACCTGGCATAAAGTTTGGCAAACAGTAGCTATCATTGCTATTGTTGTGATTTCTATTACTAACTCTGTGACTATTTCCATTACTATTCTATCTTGCCTCTACTAGCTTGTGAACTCAGCCCTCATGTCCAGTTCCTTCCATTAAGCAGCAGCTAGTCACCTCTAACAAAGTCCCTATTTTTGCCCTCTGTTTCCACCTCTATGCAAACACATTCTGTCATTTTCTCTTCTTCAAATATGGAGTTTATGTGAATGTACATGTAAATATATCTTCTTCTAGAATATATGATAGTGACATTAGTGATACTTTTATTCTTTTCTTCCTAATTCTTAAATGTTTGTGTTTTTTTTGCAACAACTGCATATTACTTAAATAAATGGAAAAAGTAATAAAGTTATTTTAAATGATATCTTCTTGACACATAATGCTATTCCATCTTCATTTCTAATAGATACAGCTCTTTGGAATAAGGTGTACCCTTCCTTTGTTATATTTCCACATAATGTAGTAACATGTAGTATTAGTCATGACATTCTATGTACTACTCGGTTACAATTCATATTCCCACTGACCATATTTATTTCTCCTATCCTATTCTGTTACATGTGTATTTCTCAGGATCCATGACTTCCAAATATGTTAATCCCTTAACATATTCATCTTCTCATACTACCTCCCATGTTATGGTTCTTTTTCACGTTTTAGTTGTTGTTGGTCATAATAACTGATACCTAAGTTATAGCAGTGTTTGCCAAAATCTGATCATGCCTCTTAGGTTACTGTATAATTGAGCAGCAATCATATATAAAGTTAATGCTTTCTCAAGATCATTCAAGTAAATGGCGAACAATTCCATAGGAATTAATTTTTATGCATGTATAAGGGATATTTACTGAGATAAGTACTAAGCGAGTAATCTTACAGTTTACATTTATAAACTAAATCGAATTCATTACTAGAGTTTCCTGAGCTCTACTTGAGGTCCCATGCAAAACTTAGCAATGATGACAATAATAATCACAGTTCTCAGGTTAGCATCTTTACTGGATCTTGAATTGGTCATGACTATTGTCACTGTTCTTGGTTGCTAATTATAAGGCAAGTATCTAACACCCCCATCCCTTCTCTGGCATATCTATGAAAAATGTGACTTTGTTTCATATCTACCTTGAGTCACTTATCTTATTACATATTCCTCCTATTGGTACCAGGTCTCCGACGAGCTGCCTGCCCTCTTTTTGCTGCTAGTCCTACTCTGAAATGCTTGGACTAAAATCTCCCATCCATACATAAGTAGATATGGCTACCTCTTTGCCATTCTCAGTGGTGAAATAAGTACTGGACAGGGTATACTTCCCATGATTGCCACAGAAGTCTATCTTGTATATAACAACCTCTATTGAAAAATGGAAAGCTAATAAAAAAATTACAGTGGGGATCAGGTGCATTTAAGACTGTATACCAAAAAGGGCTCTTTTATAATCCAAGGAAAAACACAAGAATATGAAACACTTCATAGGGAATTCTCCCATGGTTATACCCCAATTCTTGGTTGCTCCACCACATTTAGATTCTCCCTCCTCTGTAAGGATTTCCTCCTTCAAACTTCTCTTGAGGGCAAATGGGAACTTCCCATTCCCCATTTACACAGGTTGATGTGAGTCTGGAAACCATTCACTTCTTACAGGAAGTCTGTGGATCCCATAACCCACTAGAAGTATATAGCCCAAATTCTGAGTTATTCATCTCAGAAAGACTGAAGAGTTGGGGGATGAGGTTGAGAGAACTACAGAATGGGATACAGTACTCCAAAATCTGTTAAGTTCCAAGTATGTCTCCTTATTCTTCCTGATAATTCAAATGAATTAAAAACATACATTCACAAACATCTTCCCAGGATAAATGCTAATTCTTAGAAAGACTGTAGTATAAGTCCTTATTGACGTAGAGGAATATTTTACTAACTACAACATAATTAGTACAGTTGCCCCTCACTTAATGATACAGTGTACAAGAGTAAGAGTTTTCCTTGTTTATCCTTCTGTTTTCAGATTGTGCCCATGAGCCCATCACTATGTTCCAGAGAGATGATTCCAGTGACTTCTAACTTTGATGAGCGTAGCCTAGCCCAAAAGCTGCACTCTGTAATACTCCAGTGATTTTCTGCAGGAAGATTTTGTTGTTGTTGTTGTTCTGACTGACAATGATTTGATAAAGAAATACTTGAGCTTGGATGGATTACTCTGAGGAGTGCTCGTTCAGTATTCCTTAATGAACTTCACTTCTGGTGGCCTAGTGGTAGCTTACTGTTTGGCCATCTTATGTCCTCATTAGAGCTTACTAGGATCTCCAACAAACGATATCCTTGGACTTGTATCCTTGTCTGGGACCTGCTTCTAAGGATTGCAGGCTAAGACAGTGGTCTTCCTTCTCTTTTCAGATAGATCAGAAGCTTTCAGATTAAACTCACTTTATATTTTGGGCTGGGTCGGATTCTTGGGCAGGGTGAATTCTCTATTCTCTGAATGGGAAAAAAAAGCCAATGTGATGATGCACTATTCTTCTGAGTGGCAGGATGAAGCTGTTGTTCATGTAGTTAAGAAAAGATTAATCTTTAACAATTAAACTCTTTTAAAAAATACTGTTAGATTAATTTTATGATTGCCTATTTAATTTTGTATTTTTTTAATAACCCAAGAGCCTGGAGCAATACATTTAGCCACAATATTTTTCCAATTATTGGAATAATTAGAATTATTCCAATTCCACAACACTTTTCCAATAACTGGACTTCAAGTCATACATGTATCATCATTCAAATACAAATAAAGTACACTCCTTTTGCTAAAATAGACCATGGTAATTTCGATAAATTATAATGAACTCTGTTCTCTATCAGGTCAACTATTCTTGCAAGTCCTCTTTAGTCTTGGGAGTAGTACAGCTTTGGGAGCACAAGTTTAGGACTGACGTGGCTGGAGCTCTCTTGAGTTCTATGCATTCTCATTTTAACTTCATATAATACACTTAAACACTGCTTTGGGTACCCCATGTAGAAAGGGTTCTTATTACATAAATAGAACTATTGTGATTAATGAGGTGATGTATTTATTTTAAGTAGTTGGCCTGGCTCCTGGCACATATCATATTATCCTCATCGTTCAGCATTATAATGATTATTGAAGTAGACTCATTCTTCAATTGGAATAAAGAGTGAAACACAACACTTAATTGCCTAAGGGTCCCTCACTTTCCTGACCAGGATTTCCCAGTGACAAGGGGGCTTCCTTCTTTTCTTCTTTCCCTATATTATTAATCCCCGTGTGGAGCACTAGAAGTGGGTAGCAATCATCAGATAGGTAAATCTTGGCAAGCTTTTGGGAGCATTCTGAATGTCCTTTCTAGAAAGATGACATGCCTCTAGAACAGATAAGTGAGATTTACATGGCATTGCTTTTCACTTTTCTGTCCCTCAAGTTTTTCTTCCTTCAAGGGCCACAGGCAGCCTTGACTTAACCCGCTCTCTTCTTTTTTTTTACACAATGTGCTATGTTCAATCATAGCCAGCACTAGGCTTTTATCTAAACCATGAGGCATGGCCAAAGAGATGATGGAAGTAAAAGTGATTCACTAATGGGACACTAAGAGGAAAGCATGTGATCCCTTCCAGTTTTGTGGGAAAACATAGAAATAAATTGTGGTCATACTCTGCTTCTCTATTAAAGTATCGGTACTTAATTAAAACTTGAATTAAAAATCAGATCTTTTTCTGTTCCCCACTTTCCTCTTCATACTGGTGAATTCAACATGGTGAATGTTGACCATTGTCAGCTCCTAGAACTGTAAGACATATGATATACACTATATAGAGAGATACATTCCTCTCCATCCAGCTTCCCAAAAAAAGAATAAAAGGAAGAAAAAAAGATGACAGATGTATCAAAGACCTGATAGGAAATGGATGGTAATTGAGAATAATTTTAAAAGGTCTATTTACATAAGAATCAGGACAATGAATGGAAACCAGCAAAAGATAGTGTATTGAATGGGAAAGAATGGAGAGGAGATCGTTGGGTTTTCTGGTGTTTATTTTTTAACTAATTGAATATCTGTAAGAGATTATACATGTTAAAAGGCTCATTCCTTCAGGAGGAATATAGCAATATAGCTAAAATATCAATCTAATCTTAAATCTCCTTTGTGTTCCTACTCTGCTCTAACACTTAATGACATTATCTAATTGTCTCACTACCCAGCAAACTAATCCAAAATACTTCTCTGACATTAATCATAAGTGTGCTCCTTTCACCATCTGAGGTACAAAAGAGAATAAAATTTTTAATAAATCTTGGAAATAACTACTCATATTTTGAAAGATAATAAGGAGAAGTAAGAAGTAGGGAAAGGATACAATATTAATTTGTATTAAGTATTTTGATTAGGCAATTATGCTAAATGTTTGTCAAATTTCCTTTCTATTGTTTGTTACAATTATGATTTTTCACTCTAGACCTGTTAGATGATCCCTCTGAATTCTGAACAGTGTCATGGAGAGCAATTGCATTGCTGCAGTATGACAGCATATATTCTTACTAAGGTTACATTGCCATTATAAAATGGACAACGAAATCAGTTGGAATCATTTCCTCCACAAGGGCAATGGACTCCCCTTCTTTAAGATAAGGATAAGCACTGGGCATTCCCTTCCTGTACTTTAGATCCCAACTCTGTGTTTTTAGTAAGTGTGGAAAGAAATTTATCATTAGTTGATACAGTAGCTGAGAGATTCAGTCCCCTTCTATTTATCATTAAAACTCTATTGGGGGCCTCATCTCTCTTGTTCAAAAGATCATGCTACCATCTTGTACAGCCCTGTCAAAATTTTCTGTACACACAGCTTTCATGTTCTCCTACCAATGTATTTACATTACAGGAAACTGGCAACATTAAGTATTTACGGGGTGAGAAGATCAGAAAGAGAAATTGCCAGAATGCCTGGAGTTTAGTCAAAAGCCCAAGGGGTAGTACAGTAGGTGATGTTTTCTATTCTTTCTGTCTGCAGATCAGAAGTGGCTACTAGACTTTTTCAAAGTAACATTCTTAAGTTGCTTGGGAAAGGATCTTACTTCTGCTGTAAGTTACATGAAGAAATAAATCCTGTTCGCTCCTTCAACAGAAAGTTGTGACTGGGTGTGCTACAATGTATCTCTATCTTCAAAGAGAGCTGTAAGAGTAAGATGACTTGCCTGTATTTAGTAAAAACTACTCCAATGGTTAGGCATTTATGTTCTGAGAGTTTTCAAAGTAAATGCATTCATTTCAGAGCAGTTGTTTGAAATGACTAATTTTCTGTTGCTTTTCCTAATTTCATTCTCACTTGCTTTATTTGAGAGTTTGAGAGAAATGAATTCTTCTTCATCAATTAATTTTCCAGAATTTTAGTGACATTGGGAAAAAATTAAAACTTTATTAAAAATGGTCCATGTATGGGGCGCCTGGCTGGCTCAGTCAGTTAAGCATCTGACTCTTTGATTTCGGCTCAGTTAGTGATCTCACAGTTCATGGGATTGAGCCCCATGTTGATTGGGGTTCTCTCTCAATCCCTCTCCCCCCACCCCGCACCTCTTCCTTCACATGCACTCTCTCTCTCTCTCTTTCTCTCTCAAAATAAATAAATAAACTTAAAAAAATTAAAAAATTGCCCATGTGGATCAAATTTATCATTTTAACCTGATACCTGTTGGCTCTGCTGTCCTGTGGGACAGTAATGTCTCGTTCCCCTGTCGTCTTGGCAGTCAGTGCTATAGATGGCACATCCAGCTACTCAGCCAGTCACAGCTCAGTGCCTGTTTTGCACTAGGGTAGCATGACTACACATAGTCTCTCCCTTCACTGAGTTTATTTATTTAGAAGGCATTCAACAGATATGCATTAAATTAATGAAAATGAATAACACAAATTCCTCTGGTTTATTGCCTCTACTTAACAGATATAAGAAGAATACAGATAGTGCCACTTAACCAGTAATCCTTCCCAGTTATTTTAGAGTATCCCCAGGGGAGTCTTCCATGTTCTTGGAAATAGATCTGCTTACGATCTTCTCTTCTATAATTGTTACTGTATGTCAGACCTGTTCTAAGCATTGTTCTAATATGCATTAGATATATTAATGTAATTCACCTATGTTGTCCTTATGACAACTATAGGACAAGAGCTGCACACTAAAAGGTGGAAGAAAAAACTTTCCTCCACTTTTGATTTCTACTTGGTTAGCTGACCCTAGAAACACCAATCTTTCATGAAATTGCTTATCAAAACAGATGACTGGGTTCTGCTTTTAAACCCCTCCCTACACAAGTGGTGATGAGCAAGCTAGCAGGCCAGGAGTTGGGGAGAGTTATCATGCCACCCTCTTCCATTGTCCACCTGTCTCTTTTTTCTCCTCACATACATTTGCTCTGACTGTTTTGGTTTTTCTATCCATCAAAAATCAAAATTTTTCATTTATATTAACTTGCATATAGATATTGAGGGGGTCCTACAAGCCAGGAAGAGAAATCCCATTTGTGCTGAACTAGGACAACTGTTAAACCATTTTGAGCATTAAGCACTATTTCAAAATACACGTTCATACCCCTTCTCCCTAATTGCTTTAATCAACCTTGGGATTGGAAGGCATGTAACTAAGCAACTAAGCAATTGGTGTTCTAGGGTTGATGTAACATTACCACAAACTAGGTGGCTAAAGACAAGAGAAATTTATTCTCTCACAGTTTAGGAGGCCAGAAGTTCAAAATCAAAGTGTCAGCAGGGCTGGTGTCCTTTTGGGAGAGGAGAATCTCATGCCTCTCTTCTAGCTGCTGGTGATTGCTGGGTTCTTAGCATTCCTTGGCTCATGAACAAATCACTCCAATACCTGTTTCTGTCACATGGTGTTCTCTCTCTGTGTCTGTATCCCTGTGTCCAAACTTCTCTCTTCTTATAAGGATCCCAGTCATATGGATTTAGGGCCCACCAAAATTCTGTCTGACCTCATCTAGATAACATCTGCAAAGATCCTATTTCCAAATAAGTCCACATTCATAGATTTTGGGTGGACATGAATTTTGTGGAGACACTATTTAATCCAGTATAGCAACTATGTTTGTTAAATGGGAACAAAATGCTGTCTGCTTGATAATGGCTTGAGACAATTCTTTCCAAGTCTAGAAGGATGTTTTCCTTTACTTCTGCATGGAAGACTCTGCGGAAATTGGGAGAACACTAAACTTCAGAAAAGTCAAGTGTTATTGTAGATTAGGCACCCTTCACCTATCTGTCTGTCTATCTTTCTATCCATTGAGAAAGTCTTATCTAGTTACAGTATATGAGGCTTACTGATTTTGTACCTGACATTTGAGGAAAGATGACCTAATTGGCACACAGAATGTAAAAGATACCAATTCCTACAGCCTTCTTTCTGTTGTGTTCAATACTGTGTCATGCAATCTTCCATCTGAGGGTTGGTTTTTTTTTTCCTTTTATTTATAACCTTTGAAATATCTTTTAAAATTAAAACTAGGAAAACTATTAAAGTTATTAATTTTGTTATATGAAGTACAGTGAAACCCTGGATTGTGCATAACTTGTTCTGCAAGTGTTCTGCAAGATGAGAAAATATTTCTAATAAATTTAAACTTGATAAATGAGTGATGTCTTGCAATACGAGTACTACTTAACACTGGATGTCACATGATCACAACTGAGCCAATGGTTCTTCTCTCATCTCTCACTGTGGGACTGTGGGTGATTGTCTCCCATGCTCAAATGCTCGGTCTCAGGCCATGGTGTTTGGCAGAAATCAGTGATTTTCCAGAATGTTGGAAAGTGCCCACAACTGGTGCTAGTGTATTTTTTGTCACTTCAAAGCACCAGTTCTATGGATAGTCTTTGCCATATAAGAGTAAGTCTAGGAATGCTTTGCTTCATTCTAGGTCAGGCTGCCTGCAGATATAGACCTTTCCTCTGCTGCGTTATTGCCAGTTACATTAAATACAGTAGATGACAAGAGTTTATTACACTGTACTGTAGTCAGCATCTGTTAGTGATAGTGAAAGCCGTCCTACACAATAACCCTCCTCTCTCATCTCCTTCACCCCAGTCACGAAGGTTTTCAAAGATAAGTACATAGTCTCACAAAGTCCACCTATTCGTGGAAACATATGGCATCTGTCTTTTTCTGACTGACTTGTTTCACTTAACATAATACCCACCAGTTCCATCCATGTTGCTACACATGGCCAGATTTCATTTTTTCTCATTGTCACGTAGTAGTCCATTGTATATATGTACCACATCTTCTTTATTCATTCGTCAGTTGATGGGCACTTGGTCTCTTTCCCAAGCAAAAACCAGGGGGAGGGGAAGAGGGGAAAGGAAAAAAAGACACAGAGAGGGAGGGAGATAAAACATAAGAGACTCTCAAAGACTAAGAACAAATTGAGGGTGAGGGGGGTGAGGGAGGGGGGAGAGGGGGTGACGGGCATTAAAGAGGGCACATGTTGGGATGAACACTGGGTGTTATATGTAAACCAATTTGAAAATAAACTATTATAAAAAAGATAAGTGCAGGTTAATTGTTTTATTTTTCTTTATATTTTGTATTTTCTTTATAATTTTGTATTATATTACAGTATTATAATCATTTTTATAGGAATTGTTTGGGTTGAGGGGCGAATCATCTGAGTTTCCATTTTTTCATATGGGGAAATTCGCTTTGATATACAAGTGCTTTGGCTTACAAGCATGTCTCTGGAATGAATTATGCTTGAAAACCAAAGTTTTACTGTATACCCTTTTGTAGAATATATTACTTTAGAATAAGTACTTAAATTATATACTTTGATCATACAAATAGAATTTAATTTTATCTTTGAATCAGACACAATGGGCCTAGTAGATCCAGCACAGATATGGAAACTAGAATGATGTTACATTTTTATTTCCACAGCAAATCCATGTAATTATCCTGATTAAAGATAAGGATAAGGATAATTTGTTTAATATAAATTCTTCATTTGCATCTGCTGACTCTATTATTCAGTACCTGAGATGTATCTAAAATTTACCATTTAGTGTCAAATTAGCATCTGTCATAAGCTACCCAAGACTAGGTATTCGTCTAGGAGTTATCCTAATGTTTGGAAAAGGGAGTATTTGGCTTAATCAAATTTAATTAATATAAATGCCACGTAATGTTTGATTTTCAAGGAAATAGAATATAGTAAGATACAGGGAACAACACGGCCCAAACATGTGGCAAGTAAGAACTTCTTTCAGCTCTAAGTATAACCGTCACTTAATGCTCCTTTCGTCATTCAGAAAGGTGAGGATGTGGATAAAGGGGAATCCTCTTGCACTGTTGGTGGACATGCAAACTTGGGCAGCCACTTTGGAAAACAGTATGGGGATTCCTCAAAAAATTAAAAATAAAACCACCCTATGACCCAGTAATTACATTAATAGGTATTTAGCCAAAGGATACAAAAATACTAATTTGAAGGGATACGTGCACCCCCAATGTTTATAGCACCATTATCAACAATAGCCAAATTATAGATAGAGCCCAAATGTCCATCGACTGATGAGTGTATAAAGAATATGTCTACATATAGACAATGGAATATTATTCATCCATAAAGAATGAAATCTTGCCATTTGTAATGACAAGGATAGAGCTAGAGAGTATTATGCTAACTGAAATAAGTCAGTAGGAGAAAGACAAATATCATATGATTTCACTCATATGTGGAACTTAAGAAACAAAGCAGATTAATTAACAGTGAAAAAAAAAGAAGAAGGCAAACCAGAAAACAGACTCTTAACTATAGAGAACAAACTGAGGGTTGATGGAGGGAGGTGGGCAGGTGGATGGGGTAAATGGGCGATGGGTATTAAGGAGGACACTTATGATGAACAACTGGGTGTTATATGTAAGTGATGAATCACTATATTCTACACCTGAAACTAACATGACACTGTATGTTAACTAACTGGGATTTAAATTAAACTTGGAAAAAAATCATTCAGAGGGCTGGTTGGGTCTTTCAGTGCCCTATAGTGAGCATTAAGAACTTATTGCCATTCTGTAAAAATATTAATAATTAATACTACATATAGTACTTAACCACATGTTAATCAGTAAGCATTTTATGTATATTAACTTATTTAATCCTTTTAATAGCTCTATTAATATAGGTACAACAATTATCTCTATTTTAGAGAAGAGAAAGCTAGGCACAGATGTACTAAATGACTTGCCTGAAGTCACAAGTTGACAAGTGGCAAAGTCAGAATTTGAACTTTGCTGTTCAAACACTTAGGCTGTTTCTGGAGTTCATGCTCCCACTCTTGTTCTACATTTTTATGTTAAGGGGTGGGGGTGGGGTCTCTGCATATTTGAATTCACACTCTACAGAATATGAGCTGTGTGTTCCATCGATCCTTGAAGACTAGCTGGCAGTCTCTATCATACTGACAAAGAAAGTATGAATATTACCTAGGAAGTATTAAAATAACATACCTGGAATTCATGTTTTATTCTTTTAGTCAGTCAGTCTTCATGAAGCAGCTTCTAGGTTCTATGTACTCTCTTATGTATTACTGAATCACTGGTAAGTGAAACACAGCCCTTGCTTGTGGTAGAGGGACACAGGCATGTAAATATCTACATCATATACCATCTGTTAGGGTTCAAAATCACAGCATTGTCAGAGGAAAACATCTTGCCAGAATGCCTCTTAATTGGTCACAACTCAGTATAAATAACCAAACTCCTTAGATGCCAAGCAATGTATGCTAATGCAGTTCCTGGACTTCACTGAAGGACATTCTGAATGTTTTGAAAAACCTGCCAGATCATCTGGGAATCTGCAGACAGTGCAGGGCATAGCTCTCAGTCTGAGAAACCCTTGCTTGCATTTATGTACCTTGCCTCAGCTTATCTGATGCAGACAACCCAGTGCTTTGTTGATCAATGACAGGAGTTTAGCATTAAAGCCGTGCCCTTAAAATTTGGGGCAAGACTTAATGCAGGCTCACCAATTAGGGACTTTTCCAAAAGCCTCAATGACTTGATTATTATTAATCAGGATTTATTAGGAGTGGGTCAGTGCACTAAGCACTTTGTATGCACCATCCCATTTAATCTTCACAGCTTCCCTATGAGGTAAGTAGTCATAATTATCTCTATGTTACAAATGAGAAACAGGTTTAAAGTTTGCCCAAGGAGTGGCTAATAGAAAGTGGCAAAGTCAGGACTCAGTTCTAGCTCTATCAAAGTATAAGGCTATTGCATGTTCTTAACTGCCATGCTATCCTGCCTCTGGTTCATTCAAAAAGCACCACTGAAGAGCCTTGCCTCAATGTGCACTTACAGAATGGAACCGCAGGGTGCGTTGTGGAGACAGGAGGTACCATGGCTCTGTATTGTAAACATTAAAGCCCTCCGTATGCAATGGCTATTCTCCCTTCCACTTGTGACATTTGAACCTTTGAACAGTGTTTAACAGTGCAGATGAGTATGCTTACATTAATTCCTCAGTCTAACAATGTCTTGTATTAAATAAAGATAAGACCTCAGTATAGAATATATCTGGGCCCTCTATCCTGCCAGGAAGCCAGCAGGCCTCAATGACATTATTGCTAGTTATTGTTTCAGTTGAAGGTCATCACTGTCAACTCAGGACTGAAAGTTGCAAAGGGGAGAATATAAAGGACAGGGTAGGTAGATGTTTACTTAGAAGTAGAACTGCTGCTTCAAGGTCAGAAGAACTTGAGGTTGTTAGTAAAGTCATAACATTTAAGCTTATCATCTAAAAGTTGTTCCATTTTCTGAGAAATACAATTTAATAAGGTGATAGATAATTAAGTTTTCAGTAAATGTATAATAAATAATTTGTTTTATGTAGAGATTATGTTTATAAGGACATTAAATTTAGAGAAAGCCATTGTTAAAAGTATTAAGATGATAAGGCACCTCTGTGAGATACATGGAGACTCTACTTAAATATTCATTCATTCAGTCAGTCATTCTTTCCAAAACATTGAGTATTAGACATTTAATTAATAGAGTAGCAATAAAAATAGTAAAAATATTATTTAAAAAATTTTTAGATGGTTTGTGGATTTTAAGATAGACTTTAAAATGTTCCTTTTATTTAAAATTACAAGGAACTGAGAGGCTGTATTGAAAGTCAGTTATCATAATAAAAGTTAGTATCCAAACTTGAGCAAATCAGTTAACTTCTCCAAGCCTCAATTTCCTCATCTGTAAAATGAAATGTTGGATTAGAAAACTCCTAAAGTCTTTTCAACTATAAAATCTATGCTTCATTCAGACTTTCCATTTATTTGCTTAAGTATAAAATTAGTCTCTCTAGAATTACTCTGAAGAAGCTAAGAAGTCAGAAAAATTTTATAAGCAATGAATGAGACTTGAAAGAGAACTAAACTGTAAATATATTGAGAGGAGAGGAGAGAGCAGGTGGAGATTCTAGTCTGGAGAAAGAACATAGGCTAGAGGATGTTGCCTCTAGATTGGAAACTGAGCTGTGGACAATGGAAAGTTACTAGAGATTTGTGAGCAGGTGACCAATAGTGGCACTATCTGGGCTTCATGCAAAGGAATAAAGACTGTTGAAGAGTTGACCAACTTGAAGTGTTCGGAGAACTGTTTAATTACCATTTAACTTTTCAAACACTAGAGCTATCACAGGAAGGAAGGGAGGAAGGAAGGGAGGAAGGAAGGAAGGAAGGAAGGAAGGAAGGACGGAAGGAAGGAGGGAGGGAAGGAGAAAAATATTTCCCCTTCAAATATTCAAATACTCATCCAGATAGATGAAATAATCATTCTATGTATCTACCTTAACTATCCACACATTTTATTCCCATGTATAACCATGCCGGGAGTAGAGTAACGTTGTGAATAGGAATATGGAATTTCATGGTTAGATACCTGAGTTGCAGATCCAACACCCTCTGGCAGATGTCTACAAAATATATATCTAAACTCTCTTAAGAACAATATCCTATTCTGTGAAGTAAAGATGATAATAGTACATCTGTTTTAGGATTGTCATGAGGTTTAAGTGAAATGATACTGTAAAGCATATAGCCAATTCTTGACATGTGCCCAATAAATGCTATCAATAACAATAATGTTAGCTATTGTTATTATTACTATTAATATGATCACTGCTTGAGTAAATGTTAAACAAATATGACAAATAACAAGGGTATCCAAGAACTAGGTATGGTACTTAGAGTTGAACCCCATTTTCCTTGAAATGAGTAGTTGGAGTTAAGGGAGGCTTCCTTGAAATAAGTGACATTTGGTAAGTGATAAATTTGGATTTAAGTAGGTGATTTTAGAGACAGGACAAGCCAAAGCTCAAGGGTTATATTGGTCAATGCATCACCTGAAATCAATGTCTCCTTAATTCCTTTTGTACATTCAAATTTTTGAACCACTACCTTTCAGCATGCTGAGAAGCACTGGTGTAAGGAGAAGAGAATTGTATTAAGTTGGAGTATTGTGAAATTTGCTTATCTGGGTTTGAGTTTTTGAAAACTTTAGTTCTATAGTCCTTTGAGTTTTAGAGGGCTATGATCTCCTGACCTAAATTACTGGTATATCTTTCTAAAACTAAAATTGGTTTGGAGAATTCACTCATGTTATACAGAGGAAACCAAGGCCCTGATTCTTAATTTAAATTTGAATACATTTAAAAGAAACAGCATGACCCTATGCAAAACTAAAGCTAAATAAATAATCAAAACAAGAAACAGCCTTAGTGAGGCATCGAAAGACTTCTGTGTGGTCAGCTACTAGATGTCAGCTTGACTGAGGGTTCACGTTTGAAGCTGAGTAGGAGGCTCACTATATATTACGTAAATATTCTTTTTTTTAATGTTTATTTATTTTTGAGAGAGAGAGAGAGAGATTGTCGACAAAGCATGAGCGGGGGAGGGGTGGCAGAGAGAGAGGGAGACACACAATCAGAAGCAGGCTCCAGGCTCCGAGCTGTCAGCACAGAGCCCGACGCGGGCTCGAATCCACGAACAGTGAGATCATGACCTGAGCTGAAATTGGGCGCTTAACTGACTGAGCAACCCAGGTACCCCTATATTACATAAATATTCTACCTCTGTATTTTTAAATAACAGTTTCTCTTCAAAATCTTGCTAATGTGATTTTTCTTTTTTCTTTTTTTAGTTCTTTACATTCTGTTTTGTGATGTTCTTTTTTGGCAATAGTTGACTCAGTGAGCAGTAAAAGAGAAATCACATTAGAGAAGAGTAAGTTTTCTGTCACTGGCTTCTTATAATAATGTTTCTTTTGTCATCATGGCAGTTTTGCTTTTTAACTTGAAAACTAAAAATAATTATCTGCATATGGGGAAAGATCAATCGGTAGAGCAGGTCATAAAGTGAAAAATCTTAGAGCTGTATTCCCCAAACCCCATGTCTTTCTCCAAAGATAAATTTCTTCCTGACTTCTAGTAGCTGACCCTACAGAAGTCTTTCGATGCCTCACTTAAGGCTGGAAAAACATGGGGGAGGATATTAAAGAAGAATATATTTTATTAGTTCCTGGTTTCAGTCCTAACAAATTACTGGCTAAGATAAAAATAAAATGTTTTTCCTTCATACCGAACTAAAAACCAAATACTCCTGTGTATTTCACAAAATATAATTAAAGGAACTTTTAACTCAACCATCAGTTCTCAGTGCTGTCCCTGATTGCAAGAGGGTCTAGCCTTGTCTTGAATCAAGATTCAGGATAGAAATAAAAATATCTCTACACTTGGGGACTACAGAAGCTCTTGCTGGGAGTAAGTTAGAGTGCACAGCTTCCTGGCTAAGTGCTTTTGACTTTCCAGATGATAAAAACCAAAGGGTAAGCAGAAGGCACAATTCCAAATTGCTGCTGAGGAAACACCAAATATTTCTTTTCTTGTCCCTCTATGTCTAATTTTAAGAAACAAACATGAAAACAAAACCAACTTACAGCAAATTCCCAAAGCTCCCCATGACTTGTGTATATCTGTCAATGATCTTATCTTGGAAGAAGAGAGGAAAGCTTAGAACTCCACCATTTTAGAGGGATAAAAGAAGAAAACACTGTGTCCCTTATTGGAAAGTTACTTTCCAAACATCTTCTTGAGAGTGAGTCCAAATAAAATGCATGTTGTTTGCTTTTAAGCAGAAAACCTCTACCAAAATATTGCATGTAATGGTAGAACTGCATCTCCTTCATTTTTATTTAAACAAATAAATATTAAAAAATGTTCTGAGCTGGTTATGCCAAGGCCTTATTATTTTCAGGTTAGGGAGAAAGTTCCAAATGAAGTAGTTTATGTGATATAGCTTGGCTACTGGCTCCATCTCCTTAAGATTCAATTCAGCCATTTTCTGAAAGTTTCACCCTCCCCTGTATTCCACAGCTCTGAGATTCAAATCCAGATGGAGTTTGGTCCTGCTTTTATAAATCAATTCCTAAAATTCATGGAAGGATTTGATAGAATGCCTTTAAATCAGATTTCTGTGTTAGGGAAGCAAAGCAAAATATTATTCAATTCAATTGAATGAATAGTTTGTATGTAAGGAAAAAAATGCTTCAAATAGCCTGTAACATTCTTTGGCATCTTATCTCCTATACTGGAAAATAGAACTATAGTCATTTCTATTTCTAAATAATACGGCCTGAGCTCTGCCCAATTCTCTCTTTTCATCTTGACATTAACCATCATCACACTGAATTGCCTAAATCATTATGTGTCCTCCACTCAGCTTGCCCCATTCAGTAGGGTAGGATTCTTCAAAGAAAATAAAATTAGGGAAGACCATCAGAGGCTTAGGAATATTTGAGCCCTTTCTCATAAGAATGACACTTCTATTGATTTTTCCTCAGTAAGTCATCTTACGTGTAGAAAGAAAGAAATAAAAAACTGATATATAGAAAGATATTAGCCACAGAAGTATTTATAATGATGAAAAACTGAGGGGCACCTGGGTGGCTCAGTTAAGCAGCCAACTCTTGGTTCTGGCTCGGGTCATAATCTCAGGGTTCATGGGTTCTACCCCCGTGTTGGGCTCTGAGCTGACAGTACAGAGCCTGCTTGGGATTCTCTCCTCTCTCCCTTATCTCTCTGCCCCTTTTCTGCTCATGCTCTCTTTAAACAAACAAACAAACATTAAAAAAGAAAATTGAGGTGCTCCTGGGTGGTTAAGTGGGTTAAGTGTCCAACTCTTAATTTTGGCTTAACTCATCATCTTGTGGTTCGTGAGTATGGGCCCCATATCGTGCTCCCCACGTGCAGTGCAGAGACTGCTTGGGATTCTCTCTCTTCCTCTCTGCTCCTCCCATTCACGGGGGTTCTCTCCCTTTCAAAATAAATAAATAAAACCTTAAAAAGAAAACTGAAAATAAACTTAATGTCCAAGAATCAAGGAAAGGTTAAGGAAAACCTCACATTTACATTCTGAACCATTAAAAATATTGGTTAATCAAACTACTGAATTATTGTGGGATAATAATACTTGATTAATTATTAAAGCTATATTAAAATATAATTTTATTGCAATTTTTCTATCCATTTATATTTTTCCAATGATCTCTCATGGAGTTGTATTACTTTTATAATTTTTTTAAGTTTATTTATTTATTTTGAGAGAGACAGCAAGCAGGGATGGGCAGAAAGAAAGGGAGAGAAAGAATCCCAAGCAGGCTCTACACTATCAGAGCAGAGCCTGATGGGGGGCTCAAACCCACAAACCATGAGATCATGAACTGAGCCAAAACTAAGAGTCAGACACTCAACTTATTGAGCCACTCAGGCATCCCTACAATTTTTTTAAAGCATATTTTTGAAAGTTGGAGCAAACAAAGACTATTTTTGTCATTCACTTATGTTAAGAAGGCTTGTTTTTCTTGTAGTGTTTACCAGCTCACATGCTGAAATAGGACCCAGAATAAAGCAGGAAACCAGCATCTCTGAAACTCTTGGAGGAGAAGATGGACTGACAGAGGTAAATATCTGTCTTCCTCCTGAAGAAACCAGATGACAATTAGGAGCCTAGAAATTATTCACAGCTACTGGGAATAGATGAAGGAGTTAACAGAGAAAAGAGATCCTGAAAAATGAGGTGTTTCTTCTAGAAGAATAATATTACTTAATATTTGCAGGGCATTTCACAATTGAAACACTTTGCAAACATGATCTCATGCTATCCCTCCAACAACTTTGTTAGAGAAGTATAATAGTTTTGATTCTACATTTCATGAAGCTGAAGCTTAGTGAAGTAATTTGCCCACAGTCACAAAGCTTTTAAGTGAAAGCTTGGGTTCTCAACTCAGATTTCCTGATTTTCCATTCAAGCTCTTTCTGCCTCCCACACTGTTACAAAATGTACTATATGTCTTTCAAGACACTACCCACATGCAAGACACAATGCTGAAATTGAAAGATTGAAAGGGGGATGAAGAAGCATGGTTTCTAGTATCAATGAACTTACAACCTAATAGAAAGAAAAGGACACAGAAAAAAACTGTCTAAAAGTACAGGTCACATCGAAATGCCAAGTCAGTAGTGTGGACTGAAAATGCAATAACAGTTGAGAGGAAAGAACATCAGCTGTTATCAGGGAAGGAATTGGGGAAGGGAGGACAGTGTCATGCCTCAGTGGGGAGAAGAGGAGACTAAATCAAAAAGCAGAAGTGATGCCAAACCAGCCCCTATTATCTTCTTCCATCTGCGTGGAGATTCATTCATCTTATTTGTAATATAAGCGCTCCAAGTATAAGTAAGCAAATGTGTCGATTTTTGTAGCTTTTAGTTTTGAGTTTGTTTGTGCATGTGTGTACTTGCATGTGTGTGCTTGCATGCGTGTGTGTTTGTGTGTGTGTGTGACCACAGTGAATTACAGTTATTGTACACCTTTCTCCATTATCTGAGATGAATACTTTCTTCTACTGATTAATTTACTCAACCAGCCACATATGTGTGGGCCTATGATGACCCAGACATTGGCTCTGGTATGGCGCTGACTACACAAAGAGTACCAGACACTGCTCGCTGCCCTGAAAGTGCCTACTCTCCAGAGGGAGAGACTACATATAAAATGTTAATAATTATTTGCATTATGACAGAGATGAAAACTCAGCAATTTATAAGGTAAAGAAGAGGCACCTACTCCTGTATAAATAGGGCTGTGGTATAGAAGGAGCTAGTTAAGGATAAATTGAAACTACCAAGCAAAGAAGGGAGGATGGGCAATTTCAGGCAGAGAAGGGCTACATGTCCAAAGTTAAGGGTGCACGGAAAGGCCAGTGTATCAGGAATTGCTAGCAATTTGGTACTTTTTGAGATGAGGTAAAAGGCAAAAAGGAGATAAAATTAGGGGGACAGGAAGTAATAGATTAAGTTGGGTTTTGTAAACGATTTTAAGGAACTTGAACTTTAATCTGTACAGATAATGGAGATGCACAAGAGTTTAAATTTAAAGCACAGGCATGGGTAGTATAATTAGTAATTACATTAATTACTAGTTAGTAACATTGTGGCTATATTTATACTGCACTATTCTACACCATACTATACATGACTGTACCTTACTATGTGTTACTAAGTATATTCCAAACATTTTTCTCAGATTTTATGGGAAAATATATTTATTTTTATTTTTTTTTTAATTTTTTAACATTTATTTATTTTTGAGACAGAGAGACAGAGCGTGAGCAGAGAAGGGCAGAGAGAGAGGGAGACACAGAATCCGAAGCAGGCTCCAGGCTCTGAGCTGTCAGCACAGAGCCCGACGCGGGGCTCGAACTCACAGACCGCGAGATCATGACCTGAGCCGAAGTCTGCCGCTCAACCGACTGAGCCACCCTGGTGCCCCGGGAAAATATATTTTAAAAATAAACAGTATGAACCTTATGAACTTTATGCAAATTTCTATGTCAATGCCTAAGCTTTTACCTCATTAATGGGAACTTTAGGAAAAATTTAGGACAGCATGATTATATGTCCTCATTATGACAAATGATTCCTGTTTACCCTCTACCAAGATTTGGGTTTGGCTTGTTTATGTCACAGGAGGACTACAACCCAGAAAGTGACTGTGAAGGTCTATGGTATATTATTCAACTGCTTATCTGAAAAAGAAGGGTAAAAATATCCCTACAGGATGAAGACCCTTGGGGATATAATTTAAAGAAAGTCAAAATTTTTTTCAACTTCTATAAACACTCTTTTATATTTAACGACAACAAAAAATAAAATAAAACAAAAACACATAAAAATCTTTGCATTTTGCTTCATTGTTTGCTTTAAAAAATTTTATTTATAAAATAAATATATATTTTATAAATAGAGAAATGTATTTTCCTAAAAACTATGACTAGTGCAGTTGCCTGGATTCAAGACTAGGAATTATGAACTGAGCCCTGTTTCTGTAGCTGATTTTCTGCTTAGTATTATAAAAAGCCGTTCTGTGACTCAGCCCCTGTTAGAATCAGATTCTGGGATTGTTCAGGCTTCTTGATGAAAAAAATGGAAAGATTTCCACACTTCTTAAATGCAACCTATCTTAGAGGTATGAAAACCCTGGAATCAAAGAATTTAGACTTTAAGGATGAGATTTTACAAGTTATCTGAATCAATATTCCTTCTTGATCATTGTATCCAAGGTGCCGTGTGGCAATGTTCTGTGTACAGTTACACTAAGAGTTTGGAGAAGAACTAGAATGGGCTAGTTGGCCTATCTAGGAAGCAAAGATCACACAGGTGAAGGCAGCTCTAAGAAAGGATTAGGAAAGGGGATATTCTGAAGGCCATGGACCTTGAATGAAGCTGGTTCCTTATGGGATGGGGGAAAATGATACCTCTTTAGGTGTGATGTTAATGTTACCTCTAACTCTGCTTGCTTGGTGTTATTTCCCTCAAATTGGCCCTCATGTCACCCATACCTTCAGTCTGACTCAAAATCCCTATTATTAAAACTTTTTTTTTTAGTTAACTGGCAACGACAGTAACATGGCATGAATACTTTAATTCCCTATTCTTTGCCCATCAGACATTACTACCTGGGCGTGGCTCATTTCCTCACTGAGCCCAGACTCAGCCTTAGAATTTGTCACAGTCTAGTACTCTGGGCAGCCACTGCCAATAGACTTAGACTTAGCCCATCAGATAGCCCATCAGATACAATTTCTTTGCCATCCCCAGATTAGAATTAAAGGTACATATATTGGTTCCAAAATTTCTCTGTTGCACTGAAAAGATGGTGTAATATTCTTGTTTAATACATTCTTTTTAGTTGAATTCCCAATTTTCATTTAAGCTTACTCAGACAAGTATTTCTCCAGTTGGCTGAGAGATGGTGTTTACTCTGTACTGTAGCTCTGAAAGCTCTTATTGCAATAAGCTGACTTTCTTTGGCGTTACTTTTTCCTGTGCTAATTACTTTCATCATCCTACCCACAGGGAGTCGATATTAGCAATGGTATATACGTTTTTTAAAACCTCAATTTGTAAAATAAGCAATAAAAGCCCTGCCCTTTCCCCTGGGTTTCTACAAGGTGCCTAGTTAAATATGGCCTGTGTGAGTTCTGGTTTCCTTCTTTGGTTGTAGAGGGCAGAGAACTTTGCTTTTTATGATGCACCCTGCATGTTTCATGACCCCTGCCACAGGGTGTTTTTTGAATCCTGTGCACAGTTTTGGACAAGATGAATTTGCACCTCCCCCCACCCATGTTTGCTTGCTGAGGCTCTCTCCAAGTGGCCTTGGAGGAGGCCACTTGGGTAGAGGAAAGGTGGTTCATCCATTTAGTAAACAAATGTATACTGAATGCTTACTATGAGCTAGGCTCTACACGAGAGACCATGTTTGCTGTGGTTGGTCAAATAGAAATGATTCCCGGCCTCATGGAGCACAGGGTCCAGTGAAGAAGACAAGCAATAAACAGAAATAAATGACATACTAGCATAGCGTGATGAATGTTTTGAAGGACAAGAACATAAGATTTATAAGAGAATGTATGTAGAGAATGCATTTATGTTGAGTGATTAAAGAAGACACCAATGAAGAGGTACCCTGAAATAGAGACCTGAGGATAAGCGGTTATTCATGAGGAGTGGGGAGGAGAAGTGTTCTAGACAGAGGGAGAAGTGTGAGTGTAGGCTCTGAGGTGACATTTGACGTGAACAATGACCCCAGCTCCCCTGTGAGGGACTAATCTGGCTCTCAAATAGCCAGAGTAGCTTTGGCAGACAAATACAAATTCCAGACCAGGAAAGAGGAAGACCACCTTCTGAGCAGGGTCTCATGTAAGAAAGATTTTCCATTTTACCTAGGGTGAGAGATGCCTGTTAATTGATTTATGAAGGTTTCACAGCAGTATGCATGGGCCAGGAATGAGGCTTTATACTCATGGTAAAAATTTAAGCATTTGGGACTGCTATTTGGGAAGGTCTGCACTGCAAAGGCCAAAGTCAAGACTGGAATGCTGGCTCCCCTGGGTCTTCTGACAGTTTGGTATCCTTTCTGCTGTAGTTCAAATGATTTTCCATCACTCTGGCCTTTGGGAACTAAGGTGCCAGATTCTCTGAAGAGAGCATTGTCGTGATAAAGGAAAACCATGAAGGCACTGGATGTTTTAACTGTGGAACATAAGAGAGAAGGGAGGTAATGTTTTCATGTTTTGTTTTTTTCCCTCAATTTGCTTTACTTTTTAGACCAGATTGTTTGGACACTGAAAGTCATATTTTTGCACTTCTTTTGTGGCATTTTGACTGCCACAAAAGAGACAGAAAAACTCTTCCAGAGCCAGAAAAACTAAAATATAAATAAATCCAGACAGGCTCTTAGAAGCAGTCAAATTAGTCTTATATTTAATTTTTTTTCTTTTCTAAGTAACTATTACTTGACTTGAAACTTAGCTAAACAGATCTGACTCGTTTGAAAGTTTTCTGAAACAAAATACTTGACAGAATTTCTTCCTGTATTAAAATTAATCACATATTATGAGGAAGGGCAAAACTTTCTCCAAGTCTCTACAGAGTGAAGGAAAGCAAAAAGGGGAGTTAATTGCCTAACAATTCACCTACAAAGTTGCTCCATAATTGATCTACATTTCTCCAAAACAAACATAACAAAGGTTTTTTTTCTAACAGCTTAAGAAAGGTGGGGAGAGCAAGACAAACAATTCACTTTATTTTACATAAGGAAAATAAGTGGTAAGGCACACTCACTTCCCTTGCACTCACTACTCTCCTTTTTACTTCACCCATTGCACTCAACAATTAAATGAGCTAATATCTACTAATTCCCCCCAAATTTTGGGCCCGTATTATCCTCTATACAGGCGTGTGTTAAATTTAAAAAGAGAGAGAGAAATTAAAGAAGCACAGGAAGGAGAAAAAAGAGTATGAAGAAGGCAAATGAGGAAACTGTGGAGAGAATTCAGAAACGCTCAGAATATAAAAAATGAAATCAAATTCTACCAGAATGCTTCAAGAACCTATATGATATCTTCTTAAACTCAAGTTACACTAACAGAGACTCTCAAACAGATAACTTCTGTAAAGAGCAAAGTGAAAGTAAGCCCTACAAGTTTCTGATTTACAGATGTCATGTGCCTATGCCCTAAAACTATTATGTTCATTATAAAAACACCTAAAGCCTCTTGGTCTTGAGTAAGTCTAATAGGTACAGAACTAGCCCTGCCCCGGTGTACAAACATGAAGCTGGACATGAAAGACTGCAATCTCTGAAAGAAGAGACACTAACAAGGGAAGCCTCATAGTAGACCTCCCTTCTTGCCTGGAGATTTCTGTACTGAAGCCAATGACATGGAATCAGCAAAGCAAGATAGTCCTGCTGACTTGAGGAAGCTGAAGTGGTTGCAATCTGCCGGGCAGACCCCAGAGAAGAGGGGATGACACAGAGCAGAGCCCCAGAGTTTCCATGGTGATAGAGTGATGGAGGGAGTTCTGCACAAGGCTTTGACCAAATGCTGTGTTTGACATGAGCAAGACCAGTCGTGTGAGGTTTGCCAGAGTGCGGAGAATAAAATAGAGATACTAGTGGTCCTGCTAACAACAATGGAGTCCGGGCCCGTTGGAAAGACAGCTCCAACACCTTGCTAACATCACAGGAACTTAGCTGAGACACCAGAAAGGATGTGATGGGTTGTGTAAATGAAATTATATTGTTGTAACGTTATTGCATTTCTGGGAACTATGAACTACAAAATGGCTCAATATTGACTACAGACTTATAACTTTGGATATATATTATTAACCCTGAAGCAACCACTAAACAATAATAAAAGTAGACACAGATAATAATTCAACAAAGGAAATAAAATTGAATATAAAAATTGCATAAATACAAAAGAACATAGAAAAGAAAAAAGAGAAAAACAAAACGGACAAATGAGAAGCAAATATCAAGATGACAGATATACACCGAATCATATCAATAATTACATCAGAGGTGCCTGAGTAGCTCAGTCAGCTGAGCATCTGACTCTTGATTTCTGCTCAGGTCATGATCCCAGAGTCCTGGGATTAAGCCCTCTGTCAGACTCCATGCTGAGCATGGAGCCTGCTAAAGATTCTCTCTCCCTCTGCTCCTCTCCTGTGCTCGCACTCACATTCTCTCTCTCTCTAAAACAAAAACAAAACAAACAAAAATTACATCAAATATTAATGGTCTAAACACTCCAATTAAAAGGTAAGAATTGTCAGACTGTACAAAAAAGGCAGTATCAAACTAGATTTCTGCCTAAGAGAGATATGCTTTAAATTTAAAGACAAAAGCTAATCAATTTGATTAGATTTTGTAGAAATTTGTCTTTTTTATTTTCAAATAAATAAATAAATAAATTTAAAGACACAAATATATAGAAAGAAGGAGGAAGTTGGTAATTATATTAATATCAAGGCAGACATCAAGACTAAGAGTTTTTAAAAAGGACAGAGGGCCACTTCATAATGATAAAATGGCACAATTAGGAAAAATTAACAATCTTAAATATGTATACTCCAAACAACAGAGCTTTAAGTTTCATGAAGCAAAAATTGATAGGTCTAGAGATAGAAATCAACTAATATACATTTAGCAAGTTTGTAGAGTACAAGGTCATTATACAAAATGATTCCATTTCTGTATTAACAGCAAACGATTAAAAAATGCAATAAAATGCTACTTACAGTTACACACAAAACATAAATACTTAGAAATAAATTTCATAAAAGATATGCAAAACTTCTACATTAAAAACTATAAAATATTACTGTTGACTATATTTTTTAAAAGTTTATTTATTTATTTTGAGAGAGAGAGAGAATGGGGAGAGAAGCAGAGAAAGAGAGAGAGAGAGAGAGAGAGAGAGAAGAGAGAGAGAGAGAGAGAGACTCTCAAGTAGGCGCCATGCTGGCAGCGCAGAGACTGATGTGGGGCTCAATCTCACAAATTGTGAGATCATGACCTGAGCAGAAATCAAGAGTCAGACATTTAACTGACTGAGCCATCCAGGCACCCCAACTATGCTTTTATTTAAAAATCTATAAAAGAGGAACTTGGGTAGCTTAGTCGGTTAAGTATTTGACTCTGTTTCAGCTCAGGTCATGTTCTCACAGTTTTTATGAGTTCAAGCCCCTCATTGGGCTCTGCACAGCTGGCAGCATAGAGCCTGCCTGGAATTCTCTCTCTCTCCCTCTCTCTCTGCCCCTTCCCCACTCACACTGTCTCCATCTCTCTCAAAATAAATAAATTAAAAAATAAATAAATAAAGTAAAAACCTATAAAATATTCCTGAGAGAACTAATAAAGATCTAAATAAATGGAGAGATATACCTAGTTCATGGATTGGAGCACTTAATATTAGGATACACATTTTCTCTAAATTGATTTATAGATTTAAAACAATTCAAATAAAAATTTCAGAGACTTTTTAAATAGAAATTGACATGCTAATCCCAAAATGCATATGTAAATGCAAAGGGCCTTAAAATGCTAAAACATTTTAAAAAGAAGAAAAACAAGTTTATACAACTTGATTTCAATACTTAACATAAATCTACAAAACCAAGTAGTATGGTCTTGGGGATAAGAGTAGCAATATAGATCAAAGGAACAAAACAGAGATTCCAGACTGAATTATAATTGATGAATTGTGAAGTCTCAGTATGGACAACTCTGACAGCTAAAAAATCCAGGAAGGCTCAGGCATAGGTAGGCAGCTATAGTTTTGTGAGATTTACTGCCAGGAGCCTGATCAGGTTCTCCCAGTAAATATCAGAGAAAAACCCCTCAGACTTCGGGCAGAGGAAAGGGGAAAGGAACCATTTGGAAGTATGCCAGAGCACTCTGTTCTTACCAAGACCTGCCCGCAGGAGAGACTAGTTAGCTGGAGCCTAGATGACCTGGAGGGAGGGAGACAACCCAACTCCAGCCCATTTTAGCCATTCCACCTAAGTGGGAGAGAAGGAAAAAAAAAAACAGGAACAACTTGTGAAGCTCTTAGTCCTGAGCAATTTCACTTCTAGGAATTTTTCTTGGGGATACTTCTCTATGTGTAAGAGGAAAAGGGATGTTGTTCAATGTTAAATTGTTAGCAATAGCAAAATGAAAAATAACCGAAATGCCTGTTTGCGGAAAGTAGTAGAATAAGCTGTGATATATCTACACGATGGATTTCTATGAAGTCATAAATAAGAATGAAGAACAAGTCCATAAACTAACATGGAATGATTTCAAGGATATATTTTTAAGTGAAAAATCAAGGCATAAAAGTGTATATATTGTTGACCCCTGAACAACGTGGGGTTTAGGGGTGCTAACCCCTGCACAGTTGAAGATCTAGTGTAACTTTTGACTCCCCAGAACTTAACTACTTACAACCGGTAGTTAACCAGAAGCCTTAACAAGAACACATTCAATTAACACATATTTTATATGTTATATTTTATATATATTATATTTTTACAATGAAATAAGCTAGAGAAAAGATGTTAAGAAAATGATAAGGAAGAGAAAATAAATTAACAGTACTGTACTGCATTTATTGAAAAAATCCACATATAAGTGGACTTGTGCATTTCAAACTCATGCTGTTCAAGAGTCATTTGTGGTATGCTACATTTTGTGTAAGAGAGAGGGGTGATAGGAATAGATATAACACTTTTGCTTACTTTTCCTAATGAGTTAAAAAAAAACTTAAGACAGACAGAAAATGGTTACCAATTGAGTGTAAATACAAATAGTAGAAGGGTAAAGAATTTTTTTTTAAAGTTTATTTATTTTTGATAGACATAGAGGCACAGCGTGAACAGGGGAAGAGCAGAGAGAGAGGGAGACACAGAACTGGAAGCAGGCTCCAGGCTCTGAGCCGCCAGCACAGAGCCCGACGCGGGGCTCGAACCCACAGACTGCGAGATCATGACCTGAGCCAAAGTCGGCGGCTTAACGGACTGAGCCACCCGGGCGCCCCAAGAATTTTTTAATAGAGTTTGTAATTTGAGCTATGTAAATGTTCTGTATATTCAAAAATATGGCTAAATTAAAAAGAAAAAAGGAAACCTTTTTAAAAAACCAAACCCTAAAACTGAATACAAAGAGAAACAAATGAATCTAATCTAACTGCCTATTAAATTGATAATATAGCCATTCAGGAAGAGGCATTAAAGCACCTTTGGAAATAGTGTCTTAACTATAAAGTCCTAGCAGGATCAATTCTAAGAGGAAAGGGAATGTTAAACTTTACCTAATAGGTTTATTGTTAGTCATACTACTATCTTAATTCTTAAACTGTTGAACTTAAGATATAAGATGACAAACAGGTAAATATATTACTATAAGAAATCAAGATTTTCACTATGAGAGAAAAAAATACAAATATAACACTTAAAAAGCTAAGAAAAATGATGCAATGCTAAATTTGAATTGGAAATATCAACATGAATTCATTTTAAAATGAATATTATATTATACTATATTATATTTCCTAGTTCTTTCCATTAGAGTAGCTTAAAAACAATGGCACCTCAGTAACAAGAAAAATACATATCACTCAGATATTAGTTTTGAATACTATTCCCTAATAAAGGGACTGGAGCATTTTGGGGGATTAGTTGATTCCAGATATGGGACAGTATGGGATGTTTTCTTGGTCCAGAAAGCAAAGGAGTGCTCAAAGACTAATGGGGTAATAACAGAGGGGCATACTAAAAGGGGCTCCTCTTGATCAAATTCAATACAGTTGGAGCATCAAAAAGTATAGAGATAGTAATATAATACATTAAATGTAAACTAACTCATGAGTCCATTGTGATATTCAAAGGGGAAAGGAAAGAGGGAGGAGTGGTTGGACTTTTGAGAAAAATTCTAGTTAATAGATAAGATTAGCCATTTTGCCATCTCCAATTTAGTAACTTATCTAGGTAAATAATATCAATGAATGATAAAATTGGGATGTGAGATTGTGGGAAACAGGATACTCACACAGTTGCAAAGTATCACTCTTAGATCACTTATTAGACAAAACTTTTTAAATTCAAGTATAATTAATGCACGGTATTATATTAGTTTCAGGTGTACAATATAATGGTTCAACAATTCTACACATTACTCAGTGCTTATTAGATATAATTTTTTAAAAAATTGACCAAGTAATGAATTGAGCATTAATAGTAAAATGCCAGTTCAATCTGGCATTATATGTCCTCTCATGTGATGCATTAAGTACACAACATCTCCTATAAATTAATCATGTCAGAAATATTATTTAACCTAAATCCAAACATGAGAAAGCAATGAGACACATCCATATACTCTTTTTTTCAAGTCAGTACCACCAAAAGCAAAACTAAAAACAAAAAGCAGGGACTATTGTAAACTAAAATTAAAAAGGCAAAAATAACTAAATGTGATTTTTGCATGTGGGTTGAATCTTTGAGAAAAAATCAGATATGACAATGGAATTATGGTTCTGTTAAAAAGGGCTTTAATGGGGGCACCTGCGTGGCTTAGTTGGTTAAGCGTCCAACTCTTGACTTCAGCTCAAGTCATGATCTCACGGTCATGAGATCAAGCCCTGTGTGAAACTTTGCAGTTTGCGTGGAGCCTGCTTGGGATTCCTCTCT
Source organism: Paguma larvata (assembly GCA_030068075.1). Taxonomy (NCBI): domain Eukaryota; kingdom Metazoa; phylum Chordata; class Mammalia; order Carnivora; family Viverridae; genus Paguma; species Paguma larvata. The sequence continues at coordinate 32,150,320 of CM057826.1, read as the reverse complement.
CCGTCTTTCTGCTCTTCCCCTGCTCATGTGCATGCACCCTTTCTCTCTCTCTCTCTCTCTCTCTCTCAAAAATAAATAAATAAACATTTTTAAAGGCCCTTAATGTTAATGAGACCATGTTAACATTTTAGGGATGAAAGGTTATCATGTGTACAACTTTCTTTAAAGTAATTTGGGAAATAAGAGGGAGAGAGAGAGAAAGAAGGGGTGAGAGAAAGACAGAGTCACATGCGATAAATTAGTGACAGTAGACAAAGTGTATTTGAATGTTCATTGCACTAGCCTTCCAAAATTTTTGCAAATTTGAACATTTTCCAGATAAAGAGCTGCAGAAAAGTAAAACAAGTACTTACCTTGAAACTGTAGCCTTACTGTCTGACTAAATTGCTATCGTCTATGGAATAATGAAAAAAGTGATGACAGATATAACTTTAACTTTGTTTTATTCCTTATTTGGGATATGTATAGAATCCTTGCTCATTTACTGACACACACTGCCTTCAGAACCAACCAACTCACATTTAGGAGCGAATTTGGGCTCTGCATGGCATTCCTAGAGCCATGTTGTCATGTCTCGGTGGAATATGTGGATTCCTCTGCTGGGCTTTCCCCTTTGTCATCAGCAGAAAGGAGTCAAGTCCGGCAATTTGTTCCGTTCTAGTGCCAAATTTGACTCCTATTCCAAAAAAAAATCAAGAAGACTATCAATTATTCACCAAATGAAGGTGGTAGGAAAAGCAGATGGGATGAAGAGATTCCTGCCAACACCAGAATTCCAGAGCCAAATGTCTTAGGGTGTCGAGAGTGCTTTGAGGCACTTTAGGAAATGGCCCTAATGCAGGAAGGACAATCCAGTCCATGATTTCCAGAAGTGTTTTTGAATGTTGATGGATTCAAAACCACAGCCTTTCTCAATGCTTTAATAGGCTATTAAATGTTTCCCTTTCATCTCCAACAAATAGATTAAATCAAAACTGTAGGTTTTTATGTGTGTCGGAGAGGAATTGTAAGGTCCCAAGTTCCCTAATAGTGCCAGGTATTTCTAAATGGTGAGGTTAAGATTAGTGTTGTGAGTGTTGTGAGACAGAAGGGCCTGGAATTGATGCCAGGAAGGCAGAGAAAAATCTCCTTCTTGTTGGTGATGCGTTCTTATTCTCATAAAGACCCTTCACTAGGTTCTCTCTGTGTACAAAAAGTCTTCATTGTCCAGGAATTGTTTCTTAAAAAGACCACTTACATTGAATTCACTTTCAAAACAGGATCAAAGTTGTTAAATTATGGACAAAATTATGGAAAAAACTATTTTATAGATCTTTATCTTGAAATAAGATTATTTAACAAAATTTAAGAATAAATTGTTGATTTTGGAGGCTTTTCCCTAAAATTAATACAATGGAATACCCTTCCACTCTATGTTTGATTTCTTAGATACAACATTTAAGCAGGGCATGGGTTGGGATGAGAACTGGGTGTTGTATGGAAACCAATCTAATAAAAAAATTTTAAAAATAAATACACACACAGACGCAGTTCATAAAGTATACTTCACTGAAATTAAAAATTTTGGCCCTTTAAAAGACAATACTAAGAAAATAAAAATAAAAACACAGCCATCAACTGGGAGGAAACATTTGCAAAACACATATTTCTAGAGGACTTTTATCCAAGATATGTATAAAGGACTCAGCAGAAAATCGACAAGGAAACAGTGCCTTTGAATGACACATTGGACCACATGGACATAACAGATATATATAGAACATTCCATCTGAAAACAACAGAATACACATTCATTCCAAGTGCACTTGGAACATTTTCCAGAATAAACCACATATTAGGCCACAAAACAATCCTCAATAAATGTAAGACGGTCAAAATCATACCATACATCTTTTCTGATCAAAATGGTATGAAAGTAGAAATAAATCACAAGACAAAAACAGGAAAAATGCAAACATGTGGAGACTAAACAACATGATACTAAATAGCCAATGGGTCAACAAAATAATCAAAGAAAATTAAAAAAAATACACAAATGGAAACACAACAGTCCATAATCCTTTGGAAGTAGCAAAACCAGTTCTAAGAGGGAAGTATATAGCAATATGAGCCTACCACAGAAAAGAAGAAAAATCTCGAATAAACAATCTAACCTTACACCTAAAGGAATTAGAAAAATAAGAATAAAAAGAGCCCAAGATAGATGGAAGAAAGGAAAAAGTAAAGATCAGAGCAGAAAGAAATGACAGAAACTTAAAAAAATTTGGAAAAAAAATCAACGAAACCAAGAACTGGTTCTTTGATATGATAAATAAACTTGAAAAACCCTTAGCCAAACTCATCAAGAAAGAAAAAAAAAAGGACCCAAATAAATAAAATCAGAAATGAGAGGGAAGAAATAACAATTGACACTACAGAAATACAAAGAATTATAAGAGAATACTATGGAAAATTATATACCAACAAATTATACAAGCCTAGAAGAAATGTATAGATTCCTAGAAACACATAGTCTTCCAAAACTGAACCAGGAAAAAACAGAAAATATGAACAGACTGATTACAGTCTGATTACAGTAAAAAAATTGAATCAGTAGTCAAAAAAAACTATCAAAAAATGAAAGTCCAGGATCAGATGGATTCACAATTCTACAAACACTTAGAGGAGAGTTAATACCTATTCTTCTCAAACTAGTCCAAAAAGTAGAAGAGAAAGGGAAGCTTCCAAATACATTCTGTGAGGCAAGCATTACCCTGATAGCAAAACCAGATGCCACACACAAAAAAAGAAAATTACAGGCCAATATGCCTGATGAACATAGATGCAAAAATACTTAACAAAATATTAGCAAACCACGTACCACAACACATTAAAAAAGATCATTCACTACAATCGGGTGGAATTTATTCCAAGGATGCAAGGATGGTTCAGTATTTGCCAATCAATCAGTGTGATGCCCCACAGGAGCAATACAAAAGATGAAAATCATATGATCATTTCAATAGATGCAGAAAGATTATTTGACAAAGTACAACATCCATTCACAATAAAAACTTGCAACAAAGTGGGGTTAGTGGGAACATACCTCAACATAATAAAGGCCATATATGAAAAACTCTCAGTTAATACTATGCTCGATGGTGAAAAACTGAGAACTTTTCCTTTAAGACCAGGAACGAATAAGGGACGTTCACTATGGCCAATTTTATTTAACATAGTACTGGAAGTCCTAGCTACAGCAATCGGGCAAGAGAAAGAAATAAGAGGTATCCATATGGGTAGAGAAGTTAAACTGTCACTATTCGCACACTACATGATGCCATCCTAAGGCAATCCATCCTAAGGATTCCATTAAAAGACTATTAGAAGTAATAAATGAATTCATTATTGCAGGATACAAAGTAAATACCCCCAAATTAGTAGTGTTTCTATATACTAATGATGAAATAGCCAAAAGAGAAATTAAGAAAATAACACCATTTACAATTGCACCAAAAAGAATAAAATACTTAGGAATAAATTTAATCAAAGGTGTGAAAGGCACAGCTGTACTCCAAAAACTATAAAACATTGATGGAAGAAATTGAAGGAGACACAAACAAATAGAAAGATATTCCATGCTCATGGATTGGAAGAATATTGTTAAAATTTCCACATTACCCAAAGCAATCTATAGATTAAATGCAATCCTTATCAAAATACCAACAGCATTTTAAAAAAGCAAAACAAACAAACAAACAAAATAAAAAACAAAAAACAGATTGTCTTATTTTACAAATAAGAGTAAAATCTGTATGGAATCACAAAAGACCCCAAATAGCCAAAGTAATCTTGAGAAAGAAGAATGAAGCTGGAGGTATCACAATTCCAGATTTCAAGATACACTACAGAGCTGTAGTAACAAAACAGAATGGTACTGGAATACAAATAGACACACCGATCAACAAAACAGACTAGATAGTCTAGAAATAAACCCACACTTATTTGGTCAATTAATCTCTGACAAAGGAGGCTAGAACATACAGTAGGGAAAAGATGGTCTCTTTAATAAATAGCTGAGAAAACTGGATAGCTACATGGAAAAGAATAAAACTGGATACTTTTTAACACTATACAATAAACTCAAATGGATTAAAGATCTAAATGTGAAATCTGAAACATAAAAATCCTAGAAAAGAACACAGGTAGTAGTTTCTCTGACATTGGCTATAGCAACTTTTTCTAGATATATCTCCTAAGGTGAGGGCAACAAAAGCAAAAATAAACTTTTGGGACTACACCAAAATAAAAAACTTTTTCACACCAAAGGAAACAACCAACAAAACAAAAAGATAACCTACTGAATGGGTTATTTTCAAATAATGGGATATTTTCAAATAATATATTTGATGAGGGGTTAATATCCAAAATATATAAAAAAGACTTACAACTCAACACCAAAAACCCCCACAACCAATCCAACTAAAAAATAGGCAGAGGATCTAAATAGACATTTTTCCAAAGAAGATATATAGATGGCCAACAGACACAGGAAAAGACAGTCGACATCGCTAATCATCAGGGAAATGCAAATCAAAACCACAATGAGATATCACCTTAATCCTGTTAGAATAGCTAACATAAAAAAGATAGGAAATAATAAGCATTGGTGAGGATGTGGAGAAAAAGGAACCTTCATACACTGCCGGTGGGAATGTAAATTGGTACAGCCACCAGGAAAACAGGAAAATAGGATGGAGGTTCCCAAAAAATTAAAAATAGAAATATCATATGATCCAATAATTCCACTATTGGACACTTACCCGAATACAAAAACACTAATTCATAAAGATAAATGCACCCCTATATTTATCGCAACATTACTTACAATAGCCAACAAATGGAAGCGATGTTAGTGCCCATCAATAGAGGACTGGATAAAGAAGATGTGATACACACACACACACACACACGCATGCACACACACACACACCCTGGAGTATTATGCAGTCATAAAAAGGGATGAAATTGTGGCATATGGGACAATATGGATGGCCCTAGAGATTATTATGTTAAGTTAAATAAGTCATGCTGAGAAAGACAAACATCATATGATTCCATTTCTATGTGGAATCTAAAAAGAAAAACAAACAAAAAGCAGAATCAGACCTATAAATACAGAGAACAAACTGATGGTTGCCAGAGGGGAGGATGTGGGGGTTTGAGCAAAATGGGTAAAGGGGAGTGGGGGATATAAGCTGCCAGTTGTGGAATGAATAAGTCATGGGAATAAAAGGCATAATGTAAGGAATATGGTCAATAATATTGTAATAGCGGTGTATCAGGACAGATGGTGGCCACATTTGTGAACATAGCATAATGCATAAACTTGTCAAATCACTAAGTGATACACCTGAAACTAATGTAACATTGTGTGTCAACTATTACTCAAATTAAAAAAGAACTGAATAATAAGAAAACAATTCCCTCTTTTAAATGAGCAAATACAGCACATTCTCATTGTCAAATATTTGGAAATCACAGACACATGAATTATAAGGCAGAACTTATCTATAATCCTACTATTTAGAGATAACTATTGCTAAATAAGATATTAAGTGACATGTTCTTCCAAGTTTTTTGAGTAAATATGTCATTTATATTATATTTTTATATTATTTTACAATCCGTGTTGTTTTACTCTACAGTATATATGTTATTGAGCATGTTTCTATATCCTTTAATATTTTCAAACATGATTTTTCAATAACTATAATGGAGAGACCATAATTTATCCAATTTTGTATAGTTGCACATGTATATCATGCTCAATTACTACACGACTTACACTATTGTGACATACATTGCTGTACATAACTCTTTAGCCATATTTCAGTTTATTTCTCTAGGTTATTATGATTTCACAAATATGACATTAGATTCTATCAAAAATTACCTACCTCCAAAACCAAGAGCGCACTGTGTACACTGTATGTTAGCTAATTTGACAATAAATTATATTAAAATATTATCCACATTTAATTTATTTTTTAAAGTTTATTTATTTATTTAGAAAGAGAGAGAGAGAGAGAGAGAGAGAGAGAGACAGAGAGCAGGAGATGGAGCAGTGGGATCATGACCTGAGCTGAAATCAAGAGTCAGACACTTAACTGACTGAGCCACCCAGGTACCCCCAAAGTATCTACATTTTAATGACTTTCATTTTTATATATAGGAAAAATATCTTAATTCACTAAACAGAATTCATTTTGTGTTTTGTTTTGTTTTGTTTCATTTTGTATCTTACAACAGAAATCCAACAAATGGACTTGGTGCAGATGTCCAAGGATGAAGTTGTCAGGGTACAGCCAATGCCTTCAGTCAAGAAACACGGTGGGAGTGAATTTGTAGAAATGACAGCTTTGCCAAGATTTATGTGCTAAGTTGGTGGAAAGAGTTCTAGAAAAGCAAGAAAAAATTTCTGTTCCAATTCTCATGTGTATCGGGGGAATGGAGGCATCGAGCATTTTATTTCCCATCTCTATTAGCACTACTCAGAACATCTACACTTTATTGCTGTTGTTTTTTGTTCTCTGAAACAACTCACCAGCCGTGAGTTCAAGTTTTTCAATGCCAACTTGAGAGTGCCACACCTTCTCACATACCACTTCCCTTGGAAATTCAGACAATCCAAGTTTTTCAAAACCCAAAACTATCTTTTTGTTCTTTGAAACTCCATGTTTTACCATACTGCATGTCTCATTAGGTATTTAATAAAATATTTGTCAGTTGTTTTCTAATCAAGAAGGTTTTGTTCTTTTCACATCAAAGAATCACTTAGGAGACAAACGACAACATACAATAATTAGATCTGATGGACTATAATTGATTTGAATGTTAATGAAACAGTGACTCCAATGTGTTTTATTTAACTTAAACTTTGACGACACTTAAGTAGTTGTCTTGCTTCCCCCAAACTGCCACCCCTACTTCTCCTCACCATTGCATTTGACGCTGTTCCTGTGCTGTCAACATTGTTTGTCTGAAAGCCTTTTAGTCAGCTGTGGGTGAGGTTGGAGCAGAGCACTCAGGCTCTTTCAGCTCTATCACCTCCCATGTTAGTTGCCAAGGGAACCATCTCACTGAGTCAACAATAAAAGACTCATCAAATTTGGTTATTTTTTTTTCATTTGCTTTGATGAGAGCCCCTGAAATGTCCTCTTGCATCAGACCACATGTGCCAATCTCTTCTCCCATTTCTTCTCCTATGATCTGAAAGCAATTTTTATTTGTAAGGAATGAAAGAGGGAGGTTTGACAAGCTAGCATTGTTAAAGTTAGCTGAGGTCAATGCCATAGAAACAATATATATTTGTTTCCTAAAAGGAAAAATTAAAATTTGATATTTAGATATTTGGACAGAATTTTTAGCTTTATGTCCTATTTGATTGGAGTGGGGTCATATTTTATTTGTATTTTGTAGATTTGTATTTTATTCTGACCAGTATTTTGAAACAGCAATAAGGAAGAGGCACTACAGAATCTAAACTTCCTTTGTTTGCTTCTCTAGTACTCTTGACCACTGGCACAAATATAACTCTCAACAAATGTAGAGAATTTCTCACCAATAACTGCTGCCAACCTACAGAAGTTCTTCTGTACTATTTCAAGGTATCAAGCCAAGTTACTGTCTGGAAAAATGCATATGCTGGTGAGGAAGAGTCAATGCAGGATTTCTACTCAATATACCCTACCCTTAACTATTTTGAGTTGTAAACAATAAAGCTCCACCAACACTGGAGAAGGAAGTCCCTTTGAAGAGAAAGAATGGTCCCAAGGCTTCATGTGAGAGTTTGAGGTGAGAGAAAAATTGTTCTGCCTACCTACCCCCATTTTCAACCTTTTATGTGGAAAATATCAAGTTAAAATGGGCATTGTGGGAAATTTTCATTGGGAAAAGTGAAAACGATGTCCTAGGATAGCCACGCTGAACAGAAGGGCAGATAGAGTAGGGTCTGGAATGGGAAAAGCCAGCCGCACTCTTTTTACCTAGGTTTCTATGTGGTAGAGGGAAGTGGTCTGCTTCCTTTTACTATCTTTTTGTACCAGTTGAGACACCTCCTTCTGAGTCATTGCCCAGGTTCTCAGTTGTGATTGTTTCACAAATTGTGATCATTTATTACTTGCATCAGTATCACCTGACACTCACAAAATAACTGCGGTGTCCTAGGCTGGATCCCAGACCTGCAGAATCAATCTGAGGATGGAAGCCACACATTCATATGCCTAACAATTATCCCCAGGTGATTCTTATTTATATAATGCATAAAGACTAATGCAAGAAAGTCTGTGGTAATGGTAAAAAGACTTCTCTAAAGAGAAGGGCACAGGGCAATTTTCTCAGAACATAAGTCCTAAATATGGATGAGCTTTGGGATAGGAGGGTCCATAACATACCAAAAGATGTTTGAAAGTTTTTGTGTGTAACTGTGTCTACATACATCTTTCTGGTGAAGGGCTTTAGACCTTTAATCAGATCCCTCAGGGAGTCCATGACTCTCCCCGAAATGTTCAGAGCCACTTGTTTGTGGCATGCTTGAGTTGATGCCAGGAATAGTGGCAAGTACCTCCAAAATAAAATGTCTTGAATAACCTCCTCACCCACTCTCACTCCATCTCTTTCCTCCCCAGCAACATCCCCCAGCAACTTGGATACCGGAATTGTTCAGATTTATCAAAATCTCAGTTACCAAGTTTATTTGGTTTGTAAGCAAACAAAATGATACAGAGAATATTATAAATGGCTTTCTTTTTTGGACTACACGATTGCCTCAAACCAGAAAACAAAAGGTTAATTTTGTCCTCTGCCCACATTACAAAAACAAAATCATTGTTGATGCAGTCACTCCACTTCTCCAAAAACCAAAGTGGTTTCTGAGAAATCCCTTACCACTTTGAAGAGTGAACGATTGGAACACTCATGATTAGAGAAATCAGATTAATTGGCCCAGAGTGTGATGTGAGAATGTGTTCTTTAATGACGATGACTGCGCAAAGTGGATGCACATGGTGCTCATCCAGAATGGTGCAGAGAGCTAAGGCCATGTTTCCCAAAGTGTGCTTAGAAAACTGCATGACCAGAGTTACCTTGGGAAGCCTGTAAGGATGCCAATTCCCTGCACCCATGCAGACCTTAAGAATCAGAATCACTAGTAATGGGTCCAGAAAATTGGCAGTTAGAACAAGTATTGAGGAGACTGGTGACTATGAAACATTCTAAAATGTGAGAGTTCTCTTGGTAACATTTTTCCTGAGGCATCTTTACATGAGGATGGAAGTTCTGGAAAAGAGAAGCCAGTATTATTGAACCCAGAACCTGAAGTATGTCATTGATAAATAGCAAAATGGCACCCAGTCTCTACCCACAGGAGATTATAATCCTGTCCAGATGTTTATTTCAGAAGGCTGAGAATTTAAAAATGATTGCATAATCATAAAAATTCTTCCCTGGACACAATTAAGAAGCTTATTACACCATTGTGTTTAGTGGATATCTTAAAACTTCATTATTCAACATTTGAAAAATCTCAATGAGTATCTTCTCCACTAGACCAAAAGGACTCAACCTAAGCATGAAAGGACAAATTTTAAAATTAGAGAGCAATTCATATCCCACCTCTAAGACTCTCTGACTGATAAAAAGATGTTTAGAACTAAGCCCATCCATCCCCTGGTCTGGGCAGGCTTGGGGAAGGGGAAGGGCTTCACATATTTGGTTTACTGCTTTCAGAAGGGTGTGTCTTGAGACCAGGGAATCCATTTCCAATTTGGTCAGTCCCAAGAGAAACAAAACATTTCTGTTTATTCTTTTCCTTTTATTAGTCTCTGAAATTGTCACTGCTTAGAGCTCAGGGTCAGATGATTCTTGGATATTCATTGTTACCACACCAAAGCATTTCTAAGGAAGTTGGGAATAGATCTATAGCCATAAATAACATAATTCATTTTTCATCTGGTAATTATTAAGAATATTTGCTATGTCTTCTTGTCTATTTTTGCTCTCTCCCAATGTCTATGCAAAAGAGAGACCTACCTTCTGGAAACAAGTCAGTTGTATTTTAACATTACCTTTTTTTTTTAAAGAAAGAAAATGAATGCTAAAGCAAGGCACTAAATTTACCTGGAGGTATAAGCAGATCAATAGATACAAACCGATGTCAGGGAGTTATAGGCATCCCTGCCTGCTGCCATAGACTTCTTTGATATGAATTGCACAGTAGAGTTTGCTGAAAGACCTTTTCACTAGTCTCCCCAACCAAGTTAATGAGGTCATCTACACTGCTCCCATGAAGATCTGAGCTATGAGAGCTGATATGGGCAGCAACTCCTGGCTTGTTATTTATTGTTGACAGAATAGTGCCCCCCTCCCCACATCCTAATCTGCAGAACCTGTGAATATGTTACTTTAAACGGCAGGGAAATTAATGCTGCAGGTAGAATTAAGTTTGCTAACAGCTGGTTGTTAAGAAAGGGAGATTATCCTAAAGTATTCATATGGGCCCAATGTAAACAGAAAGGTCCTTAAAAGTGGAAGAAGCAGGCAGAAGAGTCCGTGTGAGAATATTCAGCGTGAAGACTTGACGTGTCATTGCTGGCTTTGAAGATGGAAAGGGGCTATGAGCCAAGGAATGTGGGCAGCGTCTAGAAGATAGAAAAGGTAAGGAAACTAATTCTTTCCTAGAGGTTTCATAATGTCACACAGCCCTCCCAACACCTTAATTTTAATCAGCAAGACTCACTTCAGACTTCTGACCTACAGAACTATGATACAGGAAATTTGTGTCCTGGTGAGCCACTAAGCTTATAGTAATGTGTTATAGCAGCATTATAAACTAATACATTCATCTAAATATTTATATCTCTTTTAACTTTTACCTTTTGGGACAAATTAAATTTTTAGTACTTTAAAAAATTAACCTCGAGTTTTCTTCAAATGGAGGGAACTTTGAGACTGTTTCCTGTTTCATTTTAATTATCCCTAACATCTGTTATATTAGACACTTATAAGGACCATCATGATATAATCATAGAGAATCTTGAACACTGAGAGGGCTTCAGCTTCTGGGGAGACAGTGATATTCAAGTCTGAGCTAATGTCTTCAGGAGCTCTAGATATCTCAGAGGAAAGTGGAGAACGGGATGGAAAAGATGCTCAGTCAGGAGAAAGTTCATCTTCTAGCATCTGCTATGGAGAGAAACAGTTTTGATTATCCTCACAGCATACAAAACTACTTAGCAATGTTTAAATTTTGATGATGTGCAGGTCTTCTCAGGCATTATACATGGGATGGTAACACTTATAGTTTTAACCTTTTATTCAGTTGCTGATTTCTAAGTGAAGAACCCAGCTAGGATTCTATTCTCTCCCACGCCCACCAGTTTTCCTTCTCAATCAATTACTTCTTGTCTTTAGAAGCTCTGGTTTAAGAACTGTCTTTTTTCAACACTATCTCCTACTGACTGTAATAATCACCATATCTCTACCCTAAAGCAGCCAAATTCTATTTCTTTGAGAATGAAAATTCTTTTCATTTCCTTCATTCCATAAAAATGTAACATTTGAAATACATTAGGCATTCTTTCTTTCCCACTCTGAAAATCAGCAAAGCAACTTTTTGAAGGACTTAAGATTTTAGAACAAATCCCAAAACAATGTCTTTAAAATCTGGAGATGGTAACTAACATACATGGAGTACCTAACATATGCCATGTTCTCTACTAGGTAATTTCGCACATTGCAAAATGTTGTGTATCCACCATTCGTATTAAAGTAACATACAGAAAAGTTTCAAGGCCCTAAAAATTCACCTATTCATCCCTCTCTCCCTCCCACTGAACCTCTGACAACCAATGATCTTCTCACTTTCTCTATAGTTTTACCTGTTCCAGAATGTTCTACAGATGGTATCATAGAGTTTGTATCTTTCTCAGACTGACTTCTCTCACTTAGCAATATGCATTTAGGGCTCCTCCATGTCTTTTAATAATGGGTAGCTAATTTCTTTTTATCACTTAATAATTCTTCATTGTTTGCATATCCTACAGTTTATTTATTCATTGACTTATTGAAGGATATCTTGGTTGCTTCCAATTTGGGGCAATTACAAATAAATCTGTATAAACATTCATGTATAGGTTTTTGTGTCAGTGTAAGTTTTTAACCCATATGAGTAAATTCCAAGGAGTGTGATCGATGGATCATATGATAAGCTTATATTTAGCTTTGTAAGAAACTGAAAAACTATTTTCCAAAGTGTATCATTTCTGAATCACCGTCAACAATGAATGAGTGTTACTGTTGCTCCATATTCTCACCTGCATTTGGTATTGTCAGTGTTTGAGATTTTTGCCATTCTAATAGATGTGTAGTAGTATCTCATTGTTGTTTTAATTTGCAATTTCCTAATGACATATGATTTTGAGCACCTTTTCAAGTTCCTGTTTGCATCTGTGTATCTTCTTTGATAAGAGATATCTTGGGATTCTTTGCCCATTTTATAACTGGATTGTTTTCTTCTTGTTGAGTTTAAGAGTTCTTTGTATATTTTTATTTTTTTTAATGTTTATTTATTTTTGAGCTGTCAGCACAGAGCCTGACACGGGGCTCTAAGTTATGAACCCTGAGATCATGATCTGAGCCAAGGTCAGACGCTTAACCGAGTGAGTCACCCAGGTGTCCCTAAGACACCCTAAGAGTTCTTTATATACTTTGGATGCCAGTCCTTTAACAAATGCATGGTTTGCAAATATTATCTCCCAGTCTGTGGCTTGTCTTTATATCCTTTTGACAGCGTCTTTCACAGAGCACAAGTTTTTAATTTATTAAAGTCCAATTTGCCAGTCTTCTTTTTCATGAATCATGCTCTTAGTGTTGTATCTAAAAAGCCATTACCAAACCCAAGATCACCTAGATTTTCCCCAATTTTTCTTCTAAGAGTTTTATTGTTTTGTATCTTAACTTTAAGATCATTCTGCGTTAACTTTTGTGAAAGGTGTAAAGTGTATGTCTAGATTCACTTTTTGCAAGTCAATGACCATTTGTTGAAAAGACTGTTTGCTACATTGTATTGCCTTTGCTCCTTTGTCAAAGAGCAGTTGACTCTACTTGTGTGGGTTGATTTCTGGGTTCTCTATTACGTTCTTTTCATCTATTTCTCTATTCTTTCAGCAATAATACACTCTCTTAACTAGAATCTTAGAATAATATGAAAAGAAAGCTGTTATAATATCCTCTGTAGCAGGGCATGAGAGCATCTTTGTTACATTGAGCAGATATTTTATTTCTTTGCAAATTAATTATTCTTCCCCTACAACATTTGAAGTATGGCATAAGGCAATTGGTTCTGTTTAGTGTTGGTCTCTACTAGCACATCCGGGTATCTCTTCCATCTTTTTCTTTCTATATCCAGAAGAAATCCACTGTGATTAGTTTGGATTAAAGACAATTAATTATTCATTAAGTGGGTAGAGTTATAGACGAAGTTAAAAGTAGAGAATTCAAAAGTGCGAGGTCTCATTTGAACTCCCTTTTCCCCTAATACTGATATGTCTTCTTATCTCACACTCTTCTAAGGCAGACATTTTGAATGCATATCTCCATATCACCCATGCATTTGGATAAATTCTCTTAGTCTCTGTGTCTCTTCTCTACTTCTTTAAGACCTTCCAAGAGAGGTAATATCAGAGGTGCTGTTTAGAGGTTAAATAGGTTAAGCAGGACTCTTTGCTACTTCATTCAAATAAGTTGCAGCCAGCCACGATTAGATAAAGCATTTCTCCACAAAAATTAGTGCAGCTCTTCAGAACTGTGCATTGGCATTTGGAACCAAGGTCTCTGTTAGCATCAAAGTATAACATTTTTCTTGCTTTGTTTTCTGGGTGATTACCTTGAGGTGAGTAAGGCATTGGTGGTTCGAAGTATAATTCAGAAATTTCTGGAATTCTCGGACAAATACCATAATATCTTCAAAGTTGCATATAAATAAGTCTAATTGCTAATGGAGCATAGCTTTCTACTTTGATGCAATTTAAGAATAAAACTAAAACTTTGTCAGTTTGGTCCATCTTAGATTCTCCATAAACTAAAATGAAGTCCAGATTACTTGTGCTGATTTAGATAAATAGCCAAATTGATAGATTATATTTACAGTGGCTTCTCACCATTTAAAAAGATAAGATTTAATTTTGGCTTTTAAAACACATAGCAGTCAAGGTTCTTCCTTGTAGGCCTGCTGACTGTAGAACACCCCTATATGTCAGCTGCTAGGCATACAATTTCTCTGATTTTAAAGGGCCACCTAATAAATGTTTGGTGCCCTTTTCTTTTGTTAAAAAAAAAAGGAAACATTTCAGGTTATGCATTGATTCTCTTTTGCTTAATTCATTCATTCATCAAAGACTTCCTGAATATTTATTATATACCAGGAAATATACCAAGTGATGAGAGAACATAGATAAGTGGGAGGTATTCCCTTTCCCAAAAGAATTTACAGGCTATAGAAAAAAAAATTACCTTATAGTATAATGTCAAGAAAGGTTTTTTTCTGTGTCTTCAATACATTAAACGTGAAGAAATTACCAATTCTCCAACTGAGAAGTTTAATCGAACATATTTAACGTTGACTGTAGTCTCCCCTTGTTTTAAAAAATAAACTTTCAAAATGAATCTTTCAAAAAAATAACTAGTTCTCTATTCACACATTTATTTACATGGCCAGCTATGTAGTCTCAGGGTTTTTCTTGAGTTTGGTGCTATTATTGAAGGGCTGTGGCTCATAGATCAACTGGATTTTGGGTTTAGTAGAATGTTTGGTAAAAGCTGTTCTCTGAGTATAGAGTCTTAGGTTCTGATGGAAGCAGGAAGAAATCAGGAATGTGGATGGGAGTAATAAGGTTAATAAGTGCATGCCTCGCTTGATTAGTTTCTAAACGCTTGCAAGCTTGAAACCAAAGACAAGGAAGTATTCCCTGCAGACATAAATTATTTTAATGAAAGAAGTTGGAGGAAAAAAATTAAAACAAATCCCTTCAAGAGCACTGTGTCGTTGCTATAAGAAGAACACAAATTAAAAAGAAATATTTGGAATGTAACACCCAAGAGGTTAATATATGAAATATTCTACATTGTTTGAAACTATAAAAATAATAAAATTAGGATCTATATCTGCTGAATGCTTTAAAGAACTCTTTATCCACCTTTGACCAAAAATGTGCAAACGGGATCAACTAATGAAAATCTAAGAGAAAAAGGACATGAAACCATTTGTATAGGAGAGCCAGAAAAGTGCAGAGAGTGAGAAGGGCCAAGGAAAAAGTACTGACAATGATTTAAAAATAGGAACAAACAGCGATAAGTGAAAGAAACATCACTCAAGGGATGAACCATGAGGACACCCAACACTCCTGTGCAGCTGCTCTAGTCTCTTTTCGAAACGTGAGCCAAAATAACTCAGGGAGCTATTCTTGACTTTAAATGGGGAACACAACCCTGGCAAATTACGAGGATGCTCAGTGTTAACACTGCTGGGGAATTTCAAACAGGCTAGAGTCTGCCTGAAAATTCCAGATGCTAAAATTTGCACGTATGTCTTCATATCAGAAGTATGTAATGCAAACATTAATGATTTGTTTTTATGTTCATCTTTGTATAATTCATAATTTAACATTTTAAGTCCTCTGCATAGCTACTGAATTATTTTCTCTTGAAAGGTGTATGGGCTACTTACCATTTCCCATTTATCATTTTCAATTTTTATTTATAACATGAATTTTTTTTATAAGTAGAAAGAGATTCCATTTACTGAGCATTCACTATTGGCAGACTCTGTAATACATGTAGAAGACTAAGCAGAATGTAGGATTTTTGGGCCCTTAATGTGTTTTGGAAAGAGATAATATTGTAATGTAATGGGCTCAGAACTGAAGCTTTGGCCTTGCTTCTTTGTCTCATCAGGAATAATTTTCTCCCTTCTCCCTAAAGTATAAAGATTATCTACTCTAACCTTCAATGGTTTTATATTCTTCAGTGGAGTCTAAGTATAGGTGAGGAAACAGACCCAGAGGGATGAAGTGACTTGTTCAAGGTCACAGAGGTGGTAAGAGGTAGAATTTTAGGGCCAGATCACAATTCTCAAGACAATGTTTATTCCCGTATTTCCTAGGGCTTCTCTAGAGATGGTTTTCTAATTCAGAAAGGATTTAAAACAATTGAGTCTTTAGCAATGCTCTTTCTCATTGAATCTTCCTCTTTGCCTTAAAGAAATGGCAAATTGGACCTTGAGAATTTGGGCTTGAGATTTTTGCATTGTATTTTTTGTTCATTTGTTTATTTGCGTTGGAGAGCATGTGATGCTGGTTCAGGAACCATTTTCAGACTCCAGAGGTAGCACTGGTGACTCGAAATTATATTTGTTTCTCAGAGCAGTAGGATTCTGGTATGACAAATATTTCTTCTTCCCTTTGATACCTGCTTGTTTGATTTGGTCTTGATCTCAAAGTAGTCACTTCATGAGGAGAATTCTGCCTCAAAAGCTAACAAAGAAGTCAAACTTCCTAAATTCTGAGAGGCGGGAAGACACTCAAAATCAATTGCTTATCTAAATCCACTAAACTGCCAATTCTTTTAACAAATGTAGGTGGATAAAACAACTCCTTAGTAGCCAGGAATTGTATTTTCAGACAGCCACTGCATTCACCTCACAGAAATAAAGGAACATATTCTCAAACAGTGTTCTAATGTTGTGGACATTGTAAGTTCTGATGTTTGGCATTTACTAAAAGTTCTGTGAGTACAGAGACTTTGTCTTTCTTGGTCATATCCCCAGGACCTACAACAACGTTTCACTCAATATACATCTATTTGGTACATGAAGTAGTAAGTTTTGGCTATGTGGAGACCCTTTCTGGCATTCATTTAGTGGTAAAATGATATTAATGAAGGATTCCTGGTGCTTAATGCCTGATACAAAGATGACTTAGGAAGCCTAAGTTTGAATCCTGTTTTTGCTGCTGGTTCACACTCACACAAATCCCACAATGTCTCTGGGCTTCTGTTTCTTCATCAGGAAGGCAGAATTGGTTACAGAGTAGTCTTTCTCAAATTTAGGTAATAGATAGACCCTGTGTTAGACATGACAGGCTAAGATATGCAGCAATAATAAATTGATCTCCAAATCCCATTGAATGGACACAATGAGACTTTGTTTCACATTCTTATTCCGTGACCTTCAGGGATTTCCAAGAGTCTCTGTTCCATCTCGTCACTTAAAGATTTAGGATGATAAAGGCTCCATCATCTCATAGACTCGCCAACTGGAAAATGTAGCATTCCAAATTATTGCAGCAGGAAAAAGGATTACAAATTGTGCATTTCGTTGGCTAGAAATAGTCATATAGACCAGCTTAACTGAAAGAAGAAAAAATGTGAAAGCTTTTGGTGTCTTGGACCCATTACTGGGCTGGTGAACCCATCTGCAAGTTCTTGTAAGTGTTGATTGCTAAGAGTACAGAGTTGCACCCTTTCTGTTTAGAATTATCCCCAGCTAAGTGGGAACCATCTTACCTGGGAAGCTTTCCCCACTTCTCAGGGATAGCACACAAAGACTGACTGACATACTGGTATACAAGATCAGGCCCTTTGCCTCGAAGTAACTGCCTCTCGGTGAACATCAGGCTTCAGAGCTTCCTGAGATCAGGCTGAAGATAGGCTCCTGCTGAGTCCTATACCATGGCTAGTTTTTTTTCCCTCCAATCCTTTCTAGTTTCCCTCATTCCAACTTCTCAGAGTACTCCCTTGGTAAATCACTAGCATACAAATCTTCACCACATACTCTGCTTCTAGAGAGCCCAGCCTAACAGAGTTTGTACCATTATTGGTTCTAGGAAGCTTGCTCAACAGTGGGATTCTGAGATAAGATCATTCAAAGCTGTATAGCAATTAACACATAGCATCAGTGACAGGTGGAGTATTACTAGGTCCTGGCATGCTGTAGCAGTCCAATCACTAAGAGTTTGACCTGTAGTGAATTTAAGTGTAATACAGGTAGACTGGGATACACTGACAGATGCAGTGTCTTTGGCTTTTGAGAGGTACAGAGGATATATTAGCTATAAGGACTTTGCAACTGTTTGATGCTAAGTGCCATTAATGCATTGAAGAGAGAAAATGAAAGGCTCAGATCTATTAATTATCGATATAAAGCAAAAATGTGACAGTTAGAGGACTCTTTGGCAGTATTTAAAGGTACTTTCATCTTTTTCAGCTAAAAGTAGACAGAGCTAAATAGTAGACACAATACTTATTGTAAGAGTGGCAGAACATTAAAAAAAAAATCTGAATTCTCTGCCTGGGCAGGTCTGTTTATCTACCAAAGCATTTTCCATGCCCACCAGAAAGGGAAGGATCCAAAAGAGATTCTATGTATTGCCGGTTGTGGAGGGAAAAGCCTGAGCTTGGTTAACAGGTAGACTGGCTTGCTATGTGGGTTCAAGTAGAAAATCTACTGCTATTGACCCACATTCCACTTAGCCTTGAAAGACTGATAAGTATGCTTCATTGGGAGGAAATTCTCCATTGGGAGGAAGTTCAAGCAGTACATCTGGTCATCTACTTTGACAGTCACAAAGAAGCAGTCTATGATAAGGGTAAGAATTGACTGTATGATAAACAGTTTTTCTGGTGAATTAGAAGCCTGGAAGGAGTGACATTAGATTGGGGACATGGAGGAAGCATTTGGATGGAGCTGGAGAGTGAGTACAACATATAACAATATTTGCATCATAAATCAGTGCTCACAAGACAGTGTCCATTGTAGAAGAGGAACTAAATAACAAAGTCAACAGGGCGATTTGGCCAACAGACAGCAACCAGGATCTGTTGTTGGCTGACTCAGTGCTCATGCAATGCGCTCTGGAACAGAGAAGCAATGGTGGCAGAGATGAAGGCCATGTGAGGGCCTGATCAGCATGCATTCCCTTTCACGAAGGCTGATCAACTGCTGCCACCACTGAGTGTCCAATATGCCAGCAACAGATAACACTAAGAATACAGTATCATCCTTCAAAGAGACCGGTCAGTTATTTGGTGGCAAAATGATTACATCAAGCCCCATCCACATTACAGGGGCAATATTTCATCTGGATTGTCAATCAACTCTAGTCTCTGTCCATAGTACCCAGTTAGCACTACTCCAAAGTGTCTGAACAAAGCCTCCAAATCCATTTAGCATTCCTAGGGACCAGGAGACAAACTTTATGGCAAAAGATGTGTAGTGGTGGAACATAGCCATGGCATTTATTATTGATACCACCATATACTGGATCATCTAGAAGCTGCTGACCTAATAGAGTAGTGGAAAGTCCTCTTAAGGGCTGTTGAAGCTCCACCTTGATGAAGATACTTTACAAGGATGGAGAGCTCTTCTTCAGGATGCAATGTATACCCTAAAACAATGGACATTAATAGTGCTATGTTTCCAGTAAGTATAATGCAAAGTCTGGGAAAGAATGAACAAAAATGCAGGAATGGGCCCATTCATCATCACTCCAAGACACCCACTCAGGGAATTCGTGTTTCCCTATTCCTGTAATTTTAGACTATGTGGGTCCTGGTCCCTAGAGGGTGTGGGAGGGCTTCCTCCAGGAAAACAGGGAGAATCCCAATAAACTTAAAGTTATGACTAATTCCTTGCTACTTTCAGCTCCTCAGACCAGTAGTAGACCATCAAACAAGTGACCCTGTTCATCATGAAGAAATAAAGTACTATTAGCCAATGCAAGTAGAGTGATTTGCTGGGTTGTCTCTTTGTATTTCCATGACCAATTTTACTATAACAAGAAAGTCTAACAACCACAGGCTGACAAAAGCATGGTAACTGAAGCATCAGATGTCCCAAGACAAGTCCGGCAGAGGTGCTAGCCAAGAAAGAGTCCTTCTAGAATAGGTGGTAGAGAAGAAAGGATAAAAAGCATCTCAGGATCAATTGCACCAGCGGGAGCTATAGTTTATCTAAATAAACTTCATGTAAGTTTTCGCAAAACACCAACCATTTAGGACCATGGAAAAGCTGTACCCAGATGGAGCCAGCTTAATTTGAGAAGCAAGTGTATCTCAGAATTGTAAGGCGGGTACAATAGGAGGTCTCATGATTGCTCTTCCCAGATCCACTTTACTGGGCTGGAATACCATCCCCCAGCTCTGATGCCTTAGCAGTCATTAGTGGCTCACAGCTATTTCCCTCCTCCTAATAGGAACCATTATAATAACTCCAGAAGGCAGCAACCCATTGTGACACTGGACAAGCTGGTGAAATTCATGCTCCATTACTTGCAATGAAACCAGACTGATTCCAGCTGGTCTCCAGCTGAGACCATATCCTTTCTTAGTTCCTCCCTCTGTCCTATCCTTCTCTCACTACCCACCCCCACCTTCTTCTGAAATCACTTCCTCAATAAATCTTTGTATAAGAATCCCAGCCCCTGGCTCTGCTTCTAGGAAACCCCATCTAAGACAGGGAACAAATGGATCATTTGGCAGAAAATCATCTCTCAGCCACAGATGACTTTAAAAGGAAAACATTTCTTCCAGATTCTTGTTGTTGACCAAAAGCACTTTTGTTTTAATATTAATAAAATATGCTCAAAGGTAAAGGTACTTGTAGATTCCTTATGTGGTTAGCTCTAACAAAACTATAAAAGCAGAATAAACTTGCCAATTAGATTAACCAAAGCAAAAATAAAATGTAAATTTACAACATTAGCATAATGTGACAATTTTTTTTTTCTGAAGCCAATTTGCCAATGTTGTTTTTAAAAGCAGAAAGCTGTAGCCCGAGACTTGGTTTTATATTTAGTCTGTTCCTGTATTTTAACCTCAACAATACAAATTCGGAGCATGTCATTGTTATTATTGTTTAAGTATGTTCTACAAAATATCATTAATGACTTCCAGGCTTTTTTGCTAATTCAGAACAATCAGCTCTCTTTCTAAACTAAAAGCCAGCTAACAAACAATCGTTTAGGGGCAATTGTAATAAATTCTCACTTGATGACTTGTTAAAGGGTTCATTCTTACTCACAAGGTAATGGTTCAGAATAAAATTGGTTCAGGCTCTTTTCAGTTGGTATAACTTTTCTGTGTGCCGCATGAAGATTGAATGCATCTACCACTTTTATCAATTTGACCTGCTATGCCACATCCATTCATGGGGTGCCCCATGACACCAGTTGAGATTTCTTTGATGGGAGTAATACCAGAAACATAAAGGTAAATATGATCAGTAAAATTAGGAATCTCAAATGTGTATATGTTACATTAGAGACTATCAACAAATTGAAAATAAACCGTTGAAAATTTATCTTAAAGAATTAATATCTCCCTGCTGATACACTACACATACTGCCCCCTCATCGTGTGTGCTTTATTTTGGTATGTAATACTCTAAAAGAACTCTGAAATCTTTTCTACTCTAAAATTATATAAATTTTGCCAATCTCAAAAGCTGCCATAAACTGTGATGGTTCATCTCAAAACAAAACAAAATGGTAGCCTTTAGACTGCCTTTGTATTTCCACTGGAAGACACTGACTTTGCTTTAACAGAGATTTGAAACAATTACTGGTTTTCTCTCATAGTAGTGCCCTGGCTTTAGAAGACCTCTTCTCAATTGGATTTTAAGGTTTTATTTTCCTTTCCAAGTAGTAAAGATTTATGGATGAAACCAAATCATGGTTAAAAATGGTAAAACAACATTTATTTGTTTAAAAAAATGCATACTTTGAGCTACTAAAATTTCAGTGGCACCAATTCATATTAATTAGCAAGAAAAAATAAAGAATAAAAATATCTTCTCCATCTCAAGTGGCTCTGTGAATGGTTGACTTGGATATAAATGCATTGGTTATATCTAACCTCTCATTTGTCATCTCAGAGACAGAATATTTATTTTAAAAAACTGTTTATAGAGGTCTATTAAAAGTTTATGACATTTTTAAACTACATTAGGCATTTAGAGTCAATTTTCTTTTCAGAGCTAACTCAAAAATAGCATTACAAGAAGTGATTTAAATAAAAGAAAAAGATTAGTCACTAGTATATAAGGTGCCACCCTTTAGGTCAGGCTAAATTGGATTATCGTGATATTACCCAAGAGACCCTTACAAAATTATCTCAGTTGTCTGGTATCTTAGGGGAATAGAGATTCTGAATTAGAGAATTTTCTAGGACAGAGAAAATCAGCCTTTCTGTTGTGGTTAAAAATAGAGAAAATTTGTAGTCCTGCAGATCTAGGTTCATATCCCATCTTCTTTGCCTTGTGCTATCAGTGTAATTTTGTCACCATCATCTACAAAGCAAGAGTAAAATATTGAGCTTTCCTAGGATGACAAAGTATATAAACAACTTGGAATTGCTGTTTGGCACACAAAGAATAGAAAAATTTATATGCACTAGGCACTTCTCACTTCCTTATTTTGAGGTAATTTTTAAATTCTTTTATTATTATTATTTAGTTTTGGGGGGGCAGAGAGAGAGAGGGAGACACGGAAATCTAAAGCAGTCTCCAGGCTCTGGAACGGTTATCACAGAGCCCAACACGGGGCTGGAACCCAAGAACCAAGAGATCATAACCTGAGCCAAAGTCAATGCTCAACCGACTGAGCCACTCAGGTGCCCATTGAGGTAATTTTTAAATTCCCTGTGTCTGGTTTTTCCTCAAGCCCTTTTTTATGTACTCCTCCACCCTCACCCCATTCTTGCCCTGACTCCTCCCTGGAATTGCTTTCAAAAAGTAGTACTAAACACAATTCATACTTTTTAGGCCTTTCCTTAATTTCTTTGCAGCAATGATGCTAGTGACCATGTATTTCCTTCTTAGAAAATTCTCTCTTGGTTTCCACAACACAATCTTGGATTTCTAACTCTTAATGGCTTCTCCACAGCCCTCCCTGCTCATCACTTATCTAGGGTGTTTCCAACACCAACAACAATTCTCCAATTCTCCAACCACCAACTGGGTGTCCAATGATCAATTAAATTCTGACACTCACTACCTGAGGAAGCAACAGATTTTCACGTTTAAGGATTCAATCCCACTCATACAAATAAATTAATTAAATTAAATTAAAAAAATAAAAATGACTGCCCTCACTTCAAAAACCAATTGAAAGTCTCTGGGCAACTTGTACTTCTGACTTTTTCCCTTGAAAAAAAGAGGTGAGCAGAAATTGAGTAGATAGCAAGAAAGCTATAAACTGTCACCAGTTAAAGAGTCATGTAATAAGTAATATACTCCTCTGAGGAGAGCACCTGTAGCAGAAAAAAGAAATGACCCTAAAAGCCCAAAGACATAGCAATAGGCAACAGAAAATTTTGACATAAGTAAGCAAAAGGACTTCAGCTTGTCTATTTACAGGCGAATTAAGAAAATAATTTATATCCACAATGCTAAGAATAGTGAGGAAAGGTAAAAATTATACCTTTGTATTTGTATTTCCTTAAATATTTCCCTATTTGATATATCCAATTTAAGTGTATTATTTTTTCAGTGTGCATGATTAGCTCTAAAAATATTTCAAGTGCCTACTGTAGGGAATAATTGTGAAAAAGATGGAAAGGATGACTGGTTTTCCAGCCTAGCACTTACTTCTCTGTTATCTCAGCCTATTGCCTAGCCTTTGAGCTATTTTACAGCCAAGCTGTAGATATCTGACAGTAATACAAACGATGCTTGTTCATAGGAATGCAAATTGTGCCTAGCGAAATGCAATCGATTATTTCCCTGTGGATATTAGCTAGTGTCTTCAGTTTTGCGTCTATTTGTAAATTGTTTTCAGGTCTTGATGCCTAGATATTTGCCTGCACTTCAGATTCTCCTTCAAATCAGCTATACCACCTACTATTTCCCCCATTATTTAAAAATAAAATTCATCTGTTATAACCACATGTGTCAGTCAGGGAGTGCTGTGGTTCATGGAGTTTACTCTTTTATCACATTTGTTGTTTTAATAAAGATTTTTATGATTTTGAAAAGTCTGAGTAAAAAAACAACATGTTATCTCTCTAATTAGGTGGTTTGATTTATTGTAGCCTGTCATGTGACTAGACACCTAACAAGAAAATAACCCAACTTCCAGTTCACTTAATACTTAAAGTTTGTGAATCTTTCATCATTGGGCTCAAAAGTCAAACTCCCAGATAGTTCTCAGAAAGTATGACTTTCATTCTCTTGTGGGTAATATATTCTTTAAAAGTTGGTTTTAATAAATATTATCTGTAAAAGATTTGTTGAGGTGGGTTCACATACATCTCTAGGTACCTTAAATTTGGGGCTAGGATTGGAGTCAAGTCAGGCCATCAGAGAATTATGCATATATCATGATCCCCTCACTCATGAAATTGCTTACTGAATTATATTTTGGTTTTAGCCCTTTACCTACATGGACTTATAAGAAATACAAAATTACTTTCGTATTTACTGGGAAAGTGTTGAAGACATTATTTACAATGTCACAATGTCCACAAAATGAAGAAAGCCACTGAATTGGTCAGTCTAAAGAAACATAGTCTTCTCCTGAAGCATAGTTTTATTTTTATATGGGGGCATGATAAAATGTATTTTGACTTTGTTTTTTCTGTGCATTAATTGCTAGGGAGCTTGAAGCAATATTTCTGGCTTACATAGAAAAGTGCACAGGACATTTTGTCACAAATATTATGCTCTAATCTTATTATCAGCATCATCTTATTCATTATTCTCTACTTCATGTCCCTCAATTTCTTCACATACTTATTAGTTTGTATGAGTAAACTATTATTTAATAAATATTTATAGCTGGCTCAAATCTATTTTTGGAACCACATACCATATATGTGTAAACTTTGCTAATATTTATTGAGACTACTATGTACTAAAATATATACTAAGCGCTTATAAGCATTATCTCATTTAATCCTTACTACAGTCCTATAAACATTATATTTATTCCTATAAGTATTATATTTATTCCTATACTGAAGATGAAGAAATGGACACTCAAGAGATTGTCCAAGGTCACACAATTGGTTAGGCCCAACAACTAGTAAAGAGCTAAGCTGGGATTTGATTCTGGTCTACCTGACTCAGGACCTCTGTTAACAACCACATCATTATGTGACTTATATAAATACACTGTGACTGTGTGTGTGTGTGTGTGTGTGTGTGTGTGTGTGTGTATAAGAAATAACTATTTTCTACTTAACCCAAACCTCTTTGCAACCAAGGTGGTCAATTCATGGTTCTTCAAGCCAAGAACTATTGTTGAAATTACGCCAGCTTGCTTTAATTAAGGGAAGGTTCATTGTGGAAATGAATGCAATAACATGCAAAATGCCTAGGAGAATATCAGGTATACAATAGACTCCCTATCTAAATACGAAAGTTCATTTCTCCTTTAGAAAAGTTCATCTTAGGGGCACCTGGGTGGATCAGTCTGTTGAGCATCTGGCTTCAGCTCAAGTCATGATCTCGAGGTTTGTAAGTTGGATCCCCATATCAGGCTCTGCACCATGAGGTGCTTGGGATTCTCTCTCTCCCTCTCTGCCCCTCCCCCACTTGCACACACTCTCTCTCTCTCTCTCTCTCTCTCAAAATAAAGAAACTTAAAAGAATTGATCTTAAGAGAGTTAGTAGCAAATGTTGCCAAACATCAGTCCTTATCTGGAATCCAAGGCTCCCTATTCTTTCCCATGGGGAAGTATTAGTCCAATGACATTAGCCACATCAACTCTTAGGCAAGTCACTCAACCTAATCGGCCTTAGGATTCCGTATGTAAAATGAGGGAAATATAAGTACTATCCTGGAATTTTATGAAGATCAAAAATAGCAATTACATGACATAATTTTATAAGAAATAACATTTTATCATTATTAATATTATTTTGCTTTTGTGTAGAAATCATATGGTTATCATTAAGAAGAAATGGCTTTAGATACATGGTATATATGGAAGATATGGAGGATTTCCTGATTGGAAGGTGTTATGATATTTGCTCCAGTAATTGTGGAAACATAACACGAATGTCACTCTTAATACTGTTTTAAAGTGTCATCCATCCCAAAAGAGGCGGTTAAATGATGACTCAGTGATGTTTGCAACTTACAAGTTAGCGATCGGGATGTGTTTCCCATTTTCTAATTCACTGCCTTTATCTACTTTTCAAGAAGTTGAACATGCAATTCAACACCACCCTGCTTTCCATGTATACATGTATCAAAATATTTATCATTAATAAGTAAGGACATTTTGATGATTGCCATCATGGATAAGGATATACTTCCCCTACAAAATAAAAGTATAGTGCTAGCAACTGACATTGACTTATTTTCAGTTATATCATGTATTTTGTCATGTTTGATATTATTTGTTTATATGTCTGCTATCCTCAGATTAGCAATGTTTTTGGGACTTTGATCCAATTACTTCGCTATCCTTAATATATGTTTCCTCATTTGTGAAGTAAAGAAGTTGAATTAAAAAATACTGAAATTTCCTTCAAGCCTTGATACTCTATTATTCTAGGAACTTAATTGGAACAATGTATTAGTTTTTCTGAATTAAAAATAATACCATTCCCATTTTTCTTCAATATACTAAAGTATAGTTTCAGCTTTGCACCAGGCTCCATTAGGGGAAATTCTATTACCTAACAGGAGATACTTTCTTCCAGCAAAACCTGACAAAATGCCAGAGGCTGGGGAGAAAAGCTAAGAAGGCCTGCTTTGCCGTGTTGTTTTCTATTTAGACAAAATTCAACTTTTGAGTTCCTGGAGAATACTAGATATAGCAGTGGAACAGATCATTTATTTTCTTTGTGCTTAGAAGCTCTTTTTCACACCTCTGGCCTCTCTGACTATTTAGGTCATCCTTTCCAGACTGTGAAAGAGATGTCTTTTTTTTTCCCAAAAAATGTGTCCCAAAGGTCATATTTTCAAGCCACATCTACCTTAAGAACATGGCACTCTCTCCACCACACTAAACCCCTTGGTTCTAAAATCTATTATCAGCTTTAGAACCTGGGGAAAAAATGATTAGTTTTTAAATGACTATCCTGTTCACACTCCATAAGCTTCTGACATCTATTTCTCTTAGAAATGGTTCCATATCAATGACAGGGGAAAATCAATTTCAAGCTAATGTAGTCAACCCTTATACTTATAAATATCTTTTTCATATTTCAGAGTTACAGGTCCTATTAAAGTGTGAAATTTGGAGACTGCTTTTACTCTTTCTTCGTATAAGTAAAATTCTTAAGAAGGTCGATTGGTTGTGTATGGATTCGACAAATATTTATTGAACATCTGATCTATGCTGAGCATTGTACTCGGCACTAGGGATGCAGAGATGAAAGAGACCCTCCTGGAGTTTCCAAGAAGTCATACTCTAGTGAAGGGCACAGGGAAGTCCACAGGCATTACAATACATTGTCATACATGTTGTGAGAGAGAGAAGTATGGGACAGTTGGGAAGCGTACCAAACAAATGCACTTGAACAGAAAGAATCTTACAAGCTTCTTAAGGAGGGAGGTCTCTGAGCTGGGTTTTCAGAAACGAGTAGGTATTAGCCAGAAATAGAGTAAGACAGGCAGAGAGAGTGCAAGCACAGAGGCACTGACAGGGAGAACAAAAAGAACTTGCAGGGTTACAAACAGCTTCAGGCTCTTTGAACACCACACTTCAAATCTCAAGTTGGGAAAGATGAAGTGAGAAAAGGAGTATTCCTTCCTCAGAGCAGAGCAAAGGTCACTTGAACACAGTACTACAGATTAAGAATAATGAGTTAAAAATCAACTGTATCACTTTTCCAGAGCTTAAATATTTTCTAATCAACTGAGAGAGGAGGACCTTTGGGGCTTTTAAAAGGTAAGAGTAAAAATTGAAAACTGTTCAGGAAATAGTCACAGTGTATGAATTTAATCAAGTTCTTCATAATTTGAAGGTAAATTATGGCGTTTTCCTTTAATGATTCCAAATACTCTATTTGCTTTGGAACTATCTGGAAATGGGGCAGGATATCCACCCAGTGGCTACCAACTTGTGTGATCTTGTGCCTCCTTCCCTTCACAGGAACCAAATCTCTGAGCCACATCTTGATCAGTCACCCAATCCTATGCTCCACAATTATCCTCATCTTGATAGGCTGGGCAAGCTCTAATAACTGGTCTAGGCCAAAAATTAAATCAGTGATATCAAATATCAATGTTGTTTCTTTTTATACCCAATGTTCACAAAATTATAACTAGTGTCACACATCAAAAGGAAGTTTTCAATTTTGCAAAGTGATACATAAGTTTATATGGAAGAAAATATAGATGGAAAGTGAAAAAAATAAATAAAACAAAAAGTAATAAGTGATGACTACACAGGTATAAAGACACATTGTAGAGCTATTATAATTAAAATAGCATCTTATTAACATAATAATATTAATGAAACTGAAAAGGAAGCTAAGATATAGATTTAAATAATACCATCAGGTCTCCTCCTGAGTCTTTTTCTCTTCTCTAGAATTAACTCTGGGGTGATCTCATCCAGTTCGTTGCTGTAAGTATCATTTACATATTAATGATTTCCAAATTTTAATTCAACTTAGGCATGATCTCTTTGTCCCAGACTTGAATATCCACTTGCCTATTGTGTTAGCATTCTCCAGAGAACAGAACTAATAGGATATATATAAATATATAGAAAGAGGTTTATTATAAGAGATTGGTTCACACTATGATGGAGGCTGAGGAGTCCCACCAGCTGACATCTGAAAGCTGGCAACTCAAGAATACAAACCAAAAGTCCTGAGAACCAGGGAAGTCCAAGTCCAAAGGCCTGAGAACTAAGAGGCCTATCATGCGCCTATCATGTAAGTACTGGTACAAAACCAGAGGCCCAATAACCAGGAGTGCCAATGTCCTAGGGCAGGAGAGCGTGGTGTCCCAGCTCAAGTGGATCATAAATTTGTCCTTCCGCCACATTTTTGTTCTACTCAGTCCTCCAATGGATTGGATGGTGCCCACCTGCACTGGTAAGGGCAATCTTCTTTACTCAGTCTATTGATTCAAGTGCTAGTCTCTTCCGGAAACACCTTTGTTTTTTTTTTTTTAAGTTTATTTTTTATTTTTAGAGAGAATGAGAGTGTGTGTGTGAGAGAGAGAGACAGAGAGAGAGGGAGAGAGAGAGTGCATGCATGCAGAAGGGGTAGAGAGAGTCTCTGTAATATCAGCGCAGAGCCCCCATGTGGGGCTCCAACCCATGAACCATGAGATCATGACCTGAGCTGAAGTTGGATGCTTAACTGACAGAGCCACCAAGGCGCCCCTGGAAACATCTTAAAGACACACTCAGAAATAGTTTTACCAGCTCTCTGGGCATGTCTTAGCCCAATCAAGTTGACACATAAAATTAACCATAACATCTACATAACATCCTACTTAATCTTTTGAAAGTCTATTTCTTCCCAAGCTAGTCTTCTATTCCTTCCCCTCTCAATAAATGGCACCACAATTCACAGTTCCTAGAGCTAGAAACCTGAGAATTATCCTAAACTTCTTTCTTTCCCTCACTGCTTACGTCCATTTCTAGAAGAAGTCCTCTTGGTTCTACCTCCAAAATATATCTTCATCATTGTCACTATCATAGTCTAACCTAAAAAACTGTCATTAACTCCTAACTGATTTCACTGCATCTACTCCTGTCCTCCTCCAATTAGTTCTCCTCTCTCAGTGATTTTATTATAAAATAAATCAGATCGGGGTGCCTGGGGGCTCACTCGGTTAAGCTTCCAACTTCTGGTCTTGGCTCAGGTCATGATCTCATGGTTTGTGAGATTCAGCCCCACATCAGGCTTTATGTTGACAGTGTAGAGCCTGCTTGAGATTCTCTCTTTCCCTCTCTCTCTGCCCCTCCCCTGCTCACATGTACGTGCTTTCTCTTTCTCTCTCAAAATAAAAAATAAACATAAAAAAATAAATTAAGTAAGTAAAATAAGTAGTATTGCCATTTTAACGATATTTATTCTTCCGATCCATGAGCATGGGATGTTTTTCCATTTCCTTGTGTCTTCCTCAATTTCCTTCATAAGTTTTTTATAGTTTTTCACGTAAAGGTCTTTTACATCTTTGGTTAGGTTTATTCCTAGGTATTTGATGGTTTTTGGTGCAATTGTGAATGGGATTCGCTTCTTTATTTCTCTTTCTATTGCTTCATTGTTGGTGTAAAGAAATGCAACCGATTTCTGTACGTTGATTTTGTATCCTGCAACCTTGCCAAATTCATGGATCAGTTCTAGTAGGCTTTCGGTGGATTCTGTTGGGTTTTCCATGTAAAGTATCATGTCGTCTGCGAAAAGTGAAAGTTTGCCTTCATCCTTGCCTATCCTGATGCCTTTTATTTTGCTTTCTTGTCTGATTGCTGATGCTAGGACCTCCAACACTATGTTAAATAGCAGTGGTGAGAGTGGACATCCCTGTCCTTTTCCTGATCTCAGGGGAAAGGCTCTCAGTTTTTCTCCATTGAGGATGATATTAGCTGTCGGCTTTTCATAAATGGCTTTTATGATGCCTAAGTATGTTCCTTCTATCCCGACTTTCTTGAGAGTTTTTATTAAGAAGAGATGCTGTATTTTGTCAAATGCTTTTTCTGCAACAATCAACAGGATCATATGGTTCTTATCTTTTCTTTTGTTAATGTGATGTATCACGTTGATTGATTTACAAATGTTGAACCATCCCTGCAACCCAGAGATGAATCCTACTTGATCGTGGTGGATAATTCTTTTTATATGCTGTTGGATTCTATTTGCTAATATCTTGTTAAGAATTTTTGTATCCATATTCATCAATATCGGCCTGTAGTTCTCTTTTTTTGCTGGGTCTCTATCTGGTTTGGGAATTAAGTAAGTAAAATAAAATAAACCAGATCATGTCACTCCCACCTTTAAACTCTTTAATGGTGTCTCATTTCAAGTAGACAAAATTCAGTCTATGCAATGCTCTGCAATGCATTGGATGATTTGGCCCCATCTGAATAGCAGAAGTGCTATTAAAATGTCATTGAAATAAATCAGAAATTTAATCCCATTTATCTCTTTTCTACTTCTTACATTATTGGCAAAGTGTAAACTGGGCTTATGATCTTAATTAGGAATAAACATGCACATACACAAAACACACATATCTCTCTTGTTGCTAGGGCAGGCCCATCTCTGCTGTGCAGTTTTGCTGCAAGTAAGTGACATTTTACCATGTAATGCATGCCGTGCCAATCAGCCCCGAGGAAAAAGACAGCAGAAGCCATTTCCTCAATTATTACCAAATTTCACAAACTATATAACTTTCTCAGTTTTTATAAAATACAGTAATATGCTGGGGGAAAATTAGGAGGCTCTATCTACTAACTTTTGTTCCAAAATAAAGGTAAATTAAAGACATTATCAGGTAAAAACTAAAGCTGAGAGAATTTGTTGCCAGCAGAACTGTACTACAAAAGAAGGCTAAAGCAAATCCTGCACACTAAAGACAAAGATTACCAAGACACACGCTATTTTCTTCTCGGCAACATGTTCTATTCCTTCACTGTTTTCCTCCTCCAAGGGTGAGCCCTTGGGAATGGTTTATTTCCCTCACTCTTACTCACCTTCCTCCATTCATCCTAACTCACACAAGCTGAGCATGCTGTGATTCAGTCAATCATTACATTTCCCCAAACAGTGTCTCGGTTCACCTCCACTTCTTGAATATTATTTAGCATTTACATTGCGAACTCTCAGTCACTCTAACATTGTCTTTTTAGGGTTAAATATGTATATGCTTTGCTCTTTTTAGAGACCTTAGTCATGCTTAATCTGTTGTTCAGTAAGAACCCTGTTGTGATTATTCTGTCAGGAAGGGTAAATGGATAAAACTCTCCCTAATTCTTTGCTCATCCAACAATAGTTTTATTTCATCATGACAGGGGACTGAAATTTTGGGTGACTTCAGGATTGCTCATCCCAATCGCTTCTTCTCTCTTATATAATAGATGTTATTTCACTATCTATACTAGCTTTCAGCTATTTTGACTGATGTTTATATATACATTTTCATGTTTATATATGCATTTTTTCTAAATAAAAGCCCATTATATTTTCATTTTAAATTGAGAAATATAATAATATAACAAGAAATATGTCTAGGTGTATGTCCTTTTTCATTATCTTATTTGGGATTAAGGGAGCTTCATTAATCTGCCAAAATTAGTCTACATCTCAAAGAAATTCTTTTCTCTTACTTGGAATTTCAGATATTCATAATAAATTCAAAAAATTTCCTGAGAATATGTTATACTTTAAGTATTCCTCCATTCATTTTATGTAAAACAATAAATAGATTCTATAGAGATGCTAAAATACAGAAATTCATAAAGGATTAGGCCTTATTATCTACTGATTTCTTAAAAACCCATCAAATAAAATTTCCCTAGCACAAGCAGGTTGCAAAATATTCTAAAGTTACATGATGATTCTAAAATTAATAATTTGACCTGCATAGCAATGATAATAAGAAAAAAAATAAATATACTAAAATCAATGCAAAGGCTATCATGAGCCATAATAAAACTGTTTGAATCATAATAATTATTTTTTTAATGTTTATTTTTGAGAGAGAGAGAGTGCATGCAAGCAGGGCAGGGGCAGAGAGAGAGGGAGTGCAGAGGATCTGAAGCAGGCTCTGCACTGGCAGCAGAAAACTGATGTGGGCTCGAATTCAAGAACCATGAGTTCATGACCTGAGCCCAAGTCAGAGGCTTAACCAACTGAGCCACTGCAGCATGCATAAGTAATTACTTTAAAAGAGAAATAAATGATAAAGAAAAAGAAAGGGCTAGTATAATACAGATGGAAAGGGACATTGATTAATATAATATTCTGCTGAAAGGGTGTGGGTAACTTAATCAGATATAAACTCTTTTGGAAACGGACATCATTAAGAACCGCACGACTTAAATGAGAGGAGTTCACTGGACCCAATGCTTTCATTCCTCATATATCCCTTCCCTTATATCCCCATCTCCTAGCCCTATATTAAAAGTTCTTGTTGGGGCGCCTGGGTGGCTCAGTTGCTTGGGTGGCCGACTTCGGCTCAGGTCATGATCTGTGAGTTCAAGCCCCGCATCGGGCTCTGTGCTGACAGCTCAGAGCCTGGAGCCTGCTTCAGATTCTGTGTCTCCCTCTCTCTCTGCCCTTCCCCTGCTCATACTCTGTCTCTATGTCTCTCAAAATAAATAAACGTTAAAAAAAATTAATTAAAAAAAAAAAGTTCTTGTCATTTATTATTCTGTCAAAGATTCCCCTAAATGCTCCTAAGGATGGAAGGGAAGAATTTTGCTGCTCCAATCACTGGCAGAATTGAGAAGTAAGGAAAATCTATCTTGATTTCTCCTAGCTATTCTTTCTGTATTAGTTGCCTTACACTTTCCTGCAGGCACCTAGGCCTCTCATGCTCTCTCTTTCACAGCAAAGAAATATCTGCTCCCAGGAAATAATATATCATGCATTTGTAGGCAACTCTGATTTTTAGGTCAAGAATATTTTAAATATCAACAAGTAAAAGAGAGGGCACATATTTTGTACTCAGAAAATTTTACCTGCATAACACATAAAAATAACACCAAAGTGGGCCACTTCTGATTGCATAGGACTATGATCCATTGCTCTGCATATAAGATAGATATTGGACAGGAATTTTGCATTTATTCATTTACTCTTCAAAATTTTTTTTAACGATTAGTGTAAGTCAGATTGTGTTTTAGGCATTCAGGCTATAACTGAACTGACATTTGTGCTATATATAATCTATCCATGGAATTGATACATTTCATTTACTGAATATTTTTGCTCTACCTCATCACCAAGAGAATTAAACACTCTTAGAATGGATATAAGCCTTAAGAGTGCAGAAAAAAGAGAAGACACAGGGGACAAAAAACCAGGGAGAGGGTTGTCAGGTTATTGCGGCACCAGTTCAGTGGAATAGGCATGGCAGCATTAACCTCAGATGATCCGAAATGATGGCGGTCCCAGTCAGAGCTAGAAGTTAAAAGCTAAATCAAGTGGTGTGTGAGTCTATGGGAGTAGCACTAGGTCTGAAGTTGTGGTTGACAATGGGAAGTCACAGAGTTTTAGGCAGAGCCTAAGGTATAGAGCTAGGATGTAAAATTGCACAGAACCACCAGAACGGTAGACCTGTCTGATGCAGAGAAACAGAACTGACACTGAACAGGCTTAGAGTAATCATCTAATGTGCTGATGCTGGAGGAAATGACCGACACATTTTGGTTAGATAGAATTTGTTAGGTATGTATGTATATAAGGGTAATGCTTGCGCTAGTATCTAATTCTAGGTAACAAAGAAATGCATTGCCTCAAATTCTATCATAGGTACATTAGGTCACAGTACTTACAATCTATAGACCAGAGCATATTCTGAGGTAGTAATTATAGTGAGAGGCTGTGGTTTCAGTGATTATTGCAAGGATGAGCTACCCACAGCAATTAGGCTTTATAAGCTAGTCCAATTGTACCACAATCAATTCTTAAGTCATTTGGCAACTTCTTGAGCGAAGCATCATGCTAGACACTGACTGGGGTTCATACATGAATAAGATGAAATTTTTATCCTCATTATCTACTTTTAAAGCAACATGGCATTAAAATACATGGACTTGAGATCAGTCAGATTCCAAACTTGAGTTCCATTCCTTCTGAGTCCCCACAGGCGACTTAGTTTCCTCATGTGTCAAATAAAGATAATAATGTCCAGATCACAGGGCTGTTAAGGTCAAATACAGCAAAGCATGTAGTGCCCTAATACCTAGCAAATTCTCAATAGTTGTTAGCTGCTATTATTCTTTACTGTTTTGTGAACAAGAATGAATAGTTTTTGAGAACCCTATTACATGAGACTTGCTGCACATTAATTTATCCTGATGGCAATCTAGACTTCCTTCTGACACGTTTTGAAGAAATACTACTACTGGAGCATTTGTGAGCTATGCTCGTATTCGGGAGCCTGTCAGAGTTCCTAACTGATGAAGTTGGCATCTTAGTTAGAAATGATAAATGTAAAAATTAATGAAACACAAACATATGAAGGACAGGATTGTTTTTTTCTTACCCAGCATATCAATTTATATATTTATTTTTTTAATACAATTTATTGTCAAGTTAGCTAATGTACAGTGTATACAGCGTGCTCTTGGTTTTGAGAGTAGATTCCCATGATTCATCGCTTACATACAACACCCAGTACTTATCCCAGCAAGTGCCATCCTCAATGCCCATCATCCATTTTCCCTCTCCTGTCCCCCATCAACATGCTAGATGCTTCCTAAAAATCCGGATAAAAGGCACAAGATTCAGAAGTGTGAAGCTTCTGGGTATAGAGCCACAGAAGGGAATCAGAAAGATGCAGAAAAAAGTCCAAATGGGAGATACATCAGGTGAACTTCTCTGTCACTTGACAAGAGTCCAGAGTGAAAGATAAGGATGCCAGTGAGAGCGTACCACAAGGTTCAAATTAGAGCAAAAAATAGATGGCAGGGTAGTGGTGAATCTGGGCTAGAAATGTAAAGTTTGGTATTGACTGTGGTTAGTAAAACTGGTGGTTTCTGTGCACTGACAGAGTGACTCATCACCAGGGACTAACAATTCTAATGGGAGAAAAAAAGATTGAATGAAGTCCAAATTGGAACATGATAGAACTTGGCCATAGTCCTGGTCAGACTGAGGTAAACTGACTGTGTGTCAAATGTATAGGCTCTTTCTTAAGATCTGAGTCTTCAGGGAGGATGTCCCCAAAAAGGAGAATGTCACGTCCAAAACAGTGCTATTTAAGAACTTCCCTAAGCACAATCTAGAAGTCACAGATACTTAAAAAAAAAAGAAGAAGAAGAAAGGGTATTAGGTCAGTTTAGCTTCAGCTAAAACAGTGAGGGCCTAAGCTGAGAGGATGCTAACCAGTTCTATATTTCGGCTGATGAGAAAAAAAAAAATCAAAATGCCTCTCCCTTATCCATTGTTACAAATCTAAAAGATTTGTCTAAAAAGATTTGATGTCTGAAATTAATCTATGTAGCCATGCAAATGAACAGAATTTAGTAATGAAAATCTAGGACAAATGCATAGCATTTTATCTCACGGAAATGAAAGATTGAAATGTGAGCATGGTACATATAAGCAAAGCTCATCATTCCAATAATGTAAGAAAGCAACTGGAATGGGAAATAATCCTAGAAAAGTCAATCCCACCACATCAAGAGTGACCTTTCTCAAATAAATCACTCAACAAGTGAAATTTTGGGCTTCTGGGGGCTGCTGAAGAGAGGAAAAACAGAATTAACCCACATAGGAAGAGGGATCAGGTAAATACAGACAATGTAAGGTATTTCTAAATCTTGCTTCTTTAGGAACTTTGTGAAAGCTCCATTAGTCAGTCAAAAGAACTAAAGGGATTTGCGTGGCTTTAGAACTTTGCTTGTGGGTCAACTTTGCCCATCAAAACAAGAACCACTTTGATATTAAGTCTCAGATACCATAAAAGAAAAGATCTTTGAAATTTGTACCATGTTCCAGTAAATTTGCTTTAAATCAGAAAAAAAAAAAAACAATCCTTAATCCCTGAGGAGAAGTGTTTCACACTGTTGGGTCACTTTGCTCAAAGAAATCTAACCTATTACCGTGTATCAGCAGTGTGAGGGTCTAGGGAAAAGGGGAAGGACCTGGACATCTTTTATGCCATTGTTGATAATGGGGTCACAAACAGGGTTTGTTTTCCATCCTTTCTTGTGTGTAATAATAACCAGAACTGATGTTCAAATAGTTACAGAGCCCAGGATAACAGAGATCAAACAAGTGGAGACCCTGTGAAAGACAAAATGCATGGGATAATTAAGCAAATAAGTTTATTCAGGTTATTACAATAGGTACAATACCCATTAATGAGAAACATCTAAGGAACCGTGGAGGGAGGGCCTGCAGTTTTACAGAGACAGGTAGGAAGAAGGATGGAGATGGGTCCTACCTGAGTCACTGACAAGTGATGGAGGGGAATCTTATGTGAGGGCAGAATTGGCCTTTGAAGGTAGTCACAACGCAGAACACAAAAAGGTAGGAACACAGGGCTCACATGAAGTGCAACACTGTTACCCCTTTGTATTCTTTTTTTTTAAATTCAATTCTCAGTTGGTTTAAATAAAAGAGCTACTTTATTTTACATAATGCCACCTTATTCTTATTTACGTACTAAAGTAAATTGAAATAGTAGTACTACAAGTAGAACAAATAGTAAATTTAGAAACAATTATAATGGAAATGCTTTCAAATTTATGTTAAATAACTCAAATAATAAGTCGTTTTGTGTTAAAAACAAATAATAGGAAAAGGAAGCTTCTTAAAGCATACATTTGAATTCTACAGTGGTTGTGTTTTTACAGATCTCTAAAACCAAAGAACTAGAGTAACAAAACTAACATTTTTTTTTTCTGTGAATGAAAAATATACGACCTTGAATCTGTCTCTTGCACAGTGGTACTTTGTTTATTCTTTACTATGGCAACTTTCAAAGATACACAAAGTCAACACAATAATGAACACTCATGTATCACAGCCCGACTTTAGTGATTGTCACTATTCTATCATTCTTATTTCTTTATTTCCCTGGAGGTTTTTACTCAAGTATTTTAAAGCAAAAACTAAACATCACATTATTTAACCAAAAATACTTCAGTATGAATATTTAACTGGCAATGACTTCTTTTTCAATTTTTTATTTTTGAGACAGAGAGAGAGAGAGAGAGGACACAAGTAGGGGAGAGGAGTAGAAGGGGAGAAAGAGAATCCCAAATAGGGTCCATGCTCAGTGCAGAGCCTGAGGTGAAGCTCGATCCCACCACCCTGGGATCATGATCTGAGCCAAAATCAAGAGTCAGACACTCAACCAACTGAGCCACCCAGGTGCCCCTCAATGACTTCTCTTTAAACAAAGTGAAAATATCATTATCAAAACCTAAAGAAAAAAAACAGCAATAAGTGCTTAATGTTTTATAGTGTTCAGTCTCTGCAATTTTCCTCTATTGTCTCAAACAAAGGTTTACTACCTTATTCAAATTAGGATCCAAATGAGGTACATATATTTGTTTAATAAAATTTTTGTTCAAATTAAATTCTATTAGGATTGTGAATATATTAAATACATTCTTCAGATGGATCAAAGTTCCTGAACACAGAAGGACCTCTTGGAGCTCCATCTATTTGGTCTCTCCAGTTCTCAGCATCCAAAATGATCCTTAAGGAACAACCTTCAAATTCTAGGTATGTCCATAAAAAAAAGTATGAAAATCTAAGGGACTATATTTCTAAAATACCTTCCTTAATTGGACATAAAGGGATTAAACAGAAAGAGATCCTCAAAGCCTAACTTACGGAGTCCACATCACTTCTAGAGTGCTGTCTTGGGGTAGAAGCAAACCTTCTTCCTCCAAGATAATTTTCAACTCTCAACCTCCATTCCAATTATTGATGTGTAAAATATTAGATAGTCACTATTTCTCATGGACAAATTTATTCTTTTCAAATATAGGGTCTTTTAGGTTTATTCTTTCACCTTGGACCCCAAAATCACTTCCAACTTCCAAACATTATCAAGTTCTAAAGGAATAAATGTACATCTTTATAATTTTTTAATGTTTATTTTTTTGAGAACGAGAGAGAGAGAGAAGGGGGAAGGGGCAGAGAGACAGAGAGGGAGACACAAAACCCAAAGCAGGCTCCAGGCTCTGAGCTGTCAGCACAGAGCCTGACACAGGGCTAGAACCCACTGCTGTGAGATCATGACCTGAGCTGAAGTCAGATGTTTAACTGACTGAGCCATCCAGGTGCCCCAAATAAATGTATATCTTGAGGAAAGAGGTATAGTGAGAGCTTATTAGGGGGTCTTCAGGACAGGCTTTCTCCTTGAAACAAGGAGAACGTTGCAACAGAAGGCAAAAATGAGAAAGAAGGAGGAAAGCAAACATAAATTACAAGTCCTTCATGCCTTAGCCAAGAATGGCCATGTCTATGTATTGAACTAATTTGTCCAAACCCCTACAGAAGATCACACTGTTTCTATCACAGAGATATTTTAAGATCTGTGAGGCAAGAACATCAATAAGTACACTGTCCCTTTTCTGGGATTCACAAATTACATCTGAGAAAAATAGGAACATAGATCCCTTTTAATTTATCATCTACTCATGTCTGTTCCCTCAGCATCAGTACTTTATTTTCTGAATAATTTTTATTCCTGTTCTTTTCATGTATATCAATTGAGATAATACTGGCATGACTTTACATACTAGCGGGCTCATTACTAGTTCCTGGTCATTTTTGTTTGTTTTTTGTATTTTATCCATTTCCCACAGAAAGATTCTAACATCTAAATCATTCATTAGTTTTGGTAGGAAACTAAATCTTTTCTTTTTATGTAATTTTTCTGAGTTGTTTAGATGCTGACTGACTTTATTTATTAAGATGAATTGAGCATGGTAGGGGAGGCTTCTTGCTAATAGTTAATAAAGCTAAATTTTATATGTGCAAAATGATCTCAGGGCCAGGGTAGATCTTACGGTTAAAAACATTATTATTTATCCTGGATTTTAAACAGGGAACATTGCTGGTTAACTTAGTAGGAAACAGAACAAATATCTGGTCAACATCACCCTGATTTTGGACACTTAATGGTTTGTACATCTTGTTTGTTGAACTGAACTGGTTCACTTAACTCTAATGGCTGTTTTCAAGGTTAAATTCATTTTTAAGCCTTCAGCCATGGAAGTGCAGGAAGTAAATGCTCACAGAATGGCAGGCTTCTAATATGAACATGGTAAAAATTAAGGTGCCCATTTGACAATACAGAAAGGAATTATAATGCTGAAGCTAGTCTGAAGATTATCTGACGTATTGATTGGATAACAAGTATGGAGAGTTTTTGGCACTATTTGACCAAACATACACAAGCAATAGATTGCAATACGAAGAGGCTCCAATAATCTTACTATATTGGACTAGCTTGCTTAACAATCAATTCAATAATAATCAGTATTCCAATTACGATGTTAAAACACTCAACTCTCTCAGAATTATTTCTACTCATTGACAGAGTGAAAATGGCAGCATTCAAACATAAGAAACACATTTACGAGTGCTGGATAGGGCATTTTAGTATAATATTTGAAATAAAGCTAAGACATTCTTATCTTAAAAGTAAAGGCCAAATGTATAAGGAAGGTTTTAAGGGAGCTGAAGTCTTGAGATGCACTCTAATACAGAAACATGGTGCTATTTAGGAATTATGTTTTTAACAATAGCATTGAGATATGCATTTAAAGTATATAATTCAATGCATGTTAGTATATACACAGCGTTGTACAAACATCATAACATTGATTCAAAACAAATGCTATGCTCATTAGCAATAACTCCATACTTCCTCCTCCTCTCAGCTTCTGGTAACCAGTAATCTTTTTTCTATCTCTATAGATTTGCCTATTTTGGATAATTTATATAAATTAAATTACAGAATATGTGGTCTTTTATGACTGGCTTTTTTCATTTAGCATGATCTTTTCAAGGTCCATTCACATTGTAGCATGGATCAATACTTCATCTCTTTTTATTGCCAAATAATATTCCATTGTAAAAATCTAATAAA
Organism: Paguma larvata; assembly: GCA_030068075.1. Classification (NCBI taxonomy): domain Eukaryota; kingdom Metazoa; phylum Chordata; class Mammalia; order Carnivora; family Viverridae; genus Paguma; species Paguma larvata. The sequence goes on along the minus strand of CM057826.1, from coordinate 32,109,530 downwards.
TTCTGTGCATTTTTTCATTAGTTTCTCAGATAACTGTTTATTATCGGTTTTGGGCCAGTGAAAATAAAACTGCTATAAATAACTGTGAAAAACTGTGTGTATACATTTTTGTTTTGTTTTGCTTTCCAGTTTTATTGAGGTATAATTGAAAAATAAAAAATTGTATATATTTAAGATGTACAACGTTGTGATTTGCTGTATAAATGTATTTATATATATTTAATCAAGCTAATTAACACCTTCATCATGTCACATAGTTACCACTGCATGTGTGAATATAGTGAGAACACTGACAATCACTCAGCAAATTCCAGTTACACAGCACAGTATTATTAACTATATCACCATGCTGTCCACTGATCTCCAGAACTTGTTAATCTTCCAGCAGAAAGTTTGTTTAATGACTCAGCTGAACTCTTTCTGTGAAGTCCATTTTCTCCAGTGTGCACTGCCTCCGTTGTCCCTACCCAGGTATTTCCCTTTGTTTTATCTCTTATCTTGGGCACTCAGAGGTAAGAGGTTGTATTCAAGTCCCCTAGTCAGTTAGATTTTTACACTTAGGCCACCGGATGTGCTGCGGCTTGGAGGCCGCTGTCATAGCTCAGGGAGTTTACCTTGTTTTCCAATGTTCACCAGAGACCGGACTCTCTGATGAGTCCTCTCTCTTACCTCCTGAGAAAGAACTACACACTGCCTTCCAAACTGCCGGAGATAAGTGTGATTTTAATTTTGAGCCTGGCTTCTTATGAGTTGTCAGAGCTTATTGGCCAGCCAGCGTTTGTTCACAGTTTGTGTTTAAGTGCTTTTTTCCAGGAAGGTTTCCTCCTCTGTTAATAGGTCTGCGGGTGGCTCTGGGAATGCTCTGCCTGTTCCTGAGCTGGTGAAGCCTGGGACATGCACGTGGTCTTCCCAAACCCCGAGGCTGACAGTTGTTATGGACTGAGCGTTTGAGGGATGATGTACCCCCTACTCAAATTCCTATGTTGAAGGTTTCCCGCAGTACTTAAGAAGGTGACTGCATTTGGAGATAGGGCCTTTAAAGAGATATGGTTAAATGAGGGTGTTAGGGTGAACCCTAATCCACTATGACTGTTGTCCTTTTGGGACAAAGAAGTTTCCACACAAATAGAGGGATGACACGGCGAGAAAGAGGCCCTCTGTAAGCTAGGAGAGAGTCCTCTGAAGACATCAAACCCACCAACACCTTGATCTTGGACTTTTAGCTTCCAGAACTATGAGAAAATAAATTTTTGTTGTTTAAGCCAGCCAGTTTTTGACCCTTTGTTATGGTGGCCCTAGCCAGCTACTACAGCAGTGTCCCAGGAGGCTCTTCTGGCACAGTTCCCGCTGTTGTGCCACTTGGCTCATCTCAGGGAGCTACCATCCTCCTCTTAATTACTCTTTACTAAGATCTTCTTTTATTTTTTCATTCCACTGTAATCTTGATTTTTACCCCCTGACAAACCCACCCTCGTTTCTCAAAATACTGGCTTCAAACTCACTGATTACATTATTGATTTAATTTCCCGTATTTATCTCATCTTACCAGTGTGCAGTATTTGACTCTATTAACCTTTCTTCTCTTTCCTTGTATCCCCTGAAATTACATTCTTCTGGTTTTCCTCCTATTTGTATCTATCTTCAATATTGTTAGACAATTCACGTTCCTCATCCAGGATTAACTCTTGGTGCGCCTCAGAGTTTAGTGTGAGGTGCTCTTCTCTCAGCCTATACTTCTCCCTGGGGAAGCTGACCCATATGCTGATGACTCCCAAATTTATACCTCTAATCCAGACTCTTTTCCTAAATTCCAGACACATACACATAACTTTATCCTCAGCATCATCATAAGGATGTCCAGAGTTAATTCAAACTCAACATGTTCACAACTGGCCTAACAGCCTGCCCTTATGCCTAGTTCTCCTCTTGTGTTTTTCCTAACCGTGCTTTCTCATGCTTCATCCAAACCAACTGACTTGATCTCTTTAGTAACTCTCCATCCTATCCATTTCTCTCTATCTGTATCTACTATCTTAGTTCAGGCTACCAACATTTATAATAGGAATGACTGTTATAATCTCTGAGCAGGTTTTTGGGGCCCCTGGTCTGGAAATTTTCCACCCCCAACTTATGTTCTCCACTGTAGCTAGAGAAATCTTTCTAAAGTGCAAATACAATTATATCATGCTCTCCTTAAAAACTTTTATGGCTCCCCAGTGCTCTCAGAATAAAATCTATATAAGGCACTAGCTATACAGAATCATTGTTGATTATATAATCTCCAACATCCATCTCATCTCTCTTCCCACCATGTTTTATTCACACTAAAATTAGCATAATTCCCTGAATATGAAATATTCATTTTACCTAAATAATTTTGAATCACCAAAGTCATATATGACTTTCTAGCTCCCCAAACTTTCCTCAATGGGCTACCTCTGACTCATATTTTGGGTTATAACTTAACTGTCACTTTCTTTAGGAAGCTTACTGTGACGTATTCCTCAACTCTCACCCCTACCTACAACTAGTTTAGATATTCTCATTGACTTCGATTTTCTCTATCAAAGTCATTTTCCAGTTAACTAGTTTGCCTTCCCCATGATCCATAATTTTTTAAGAGAATGTCACCTATTCACATATAGTATTGCCTTATAGAACAGTGACTTACACAAAGTTTTTTCTTAATTTGTATTTGAGACTGAATGATTGACTCTACCACTCTAACACATAGTAATGCTCAGTAAATAGTTACTGCACTTCAAATAAACTAAAATCTGTGTGTAAATTTTTGGATGTATTACTTAGTACATCGATGAATGTGTAAGATTTGAAATAAAGAATTTAATAGAACCCCGCAGTGTATATCCTCTACCTTCTTTCCACTGTTGAGATAAGGCAACTGAAATTTATGATGGAATCATCAATGATGTTCTTCCCTGAATCTATGATATTAACACAGTGACTTTGTTGTCATCCCATGGCACTGGTAAAGAATTTACTTTTTAGCAATACAAGATAAAATAAAAATAGTAGACTCCTGGTCTTCATCTGCCCTACAATTAATTTTTAAAAATCTGAATTAAGTCACAAACCCCACTAATTTCTGTCTTTATAATATTAACTGATTTATTTAATTGTTTCCCACTTTTAACTATTCAAACACCATGATCCCTGGGGATTTTTACCATTTATTTTTCATTTAATTTTTTAATGTTATTTATTTTTGAGAGAGAGAGAGAGAGAGAATGAATGAGTGAGAGAGGTGCAGAAAGAGAGAGGGAAACACAGAATCTGAAACAGGCTCCAGGCTCCGGGTTGTCAGCACAGAGCCTAATGCAGGGCTCAAACCCACGAACCATGAGATCATGACTTGAGCCAAAGCCAGATGCTTAACTGATTGAGCTACCCAGGTGCCCCAATTTTTACCATTTATAAGAGACATACTCCACTTTAAGCCAAACCTCGATTTACACAGTCAGAATAACCCGAGATTCTCTATTTGCTTTAGAAGGATTTATCACATTTGTATTTGAACGGTATTCTCCCTATCTTATTCTGAATATTACTTGCTTAAGTTTGATTCATATATAACTTTTCGGGTATATATATCCATTATATAAAACAAGACACAACTATTAAGAGGCTTTCAAAATTTTACTTGGCAACTGTCAATCAGGTTTTACATTTTCAAATTCATGTGGACACTGACTTCTAAATTAACTGACAGCAATAAGACTGGCAATATGACTTCTCTTAAATAATATCCACTCGGTAAACAAGATCTGATTATACTGGTTTAAGTTCCCTCAAACCTCTGAAGCAAAGGGATTCTGTGACTAAATTGAGATGGAATTACTTATCATGGCTTGGTATCCTGCTCTCCTGATCTAATATTGCCAAGGAAATCAATGAATAAAGTGTTAAAATTAAAATGGGAGGAAAAGTTTGAATGAGGAAAGTGTGTTTAAAAGCGCCTTTCAAATTCTTAGTCCAGCTCAGAAAAGAGCTTCTTTATGAAGCTCTGAAGCTTTTCAGTTTTACTTACAGATTGATTTATATCCTCTAATTCATTGCCAAGATCTAGTATACACTCAGTGCTGTGTGGTTTTTGATGTGAAAATTCACATTAAGTCAAAGAAGAAAAATAGAATCCTAAATAAATATTGTTTCATTTAAAGTTATGAAATATAGGAAGACTAGTACTACCAATTTTGAAGTTCTTTGGACTCAGGAGTTCACATTCTATCTTTTAACCAGAAAATAATTAGTGTCTTTAGTAAACAAAGTTCTTTCCTATTTTTGACTTAAAGAGAAAAGATCCATCAGAAGAAATTGAGTCAATAACCAATACTTAGTTAAAAATAATGTTTTAGTTTTTGTACAGAAGACAGTTGTTATTATCCCAGTATCTCATATCTCTGCTTCTACATGATTATCCAATGAGAATAATCCTGAAGTCCTAAGACATTCAGGTCAGCAAAAGAAAACAATCTTTAAAAATTATTTTCTTCACTGAGACTACAGTGAAGCCACATATTTTAGAAGAATTTATATCAAATGTTATGTACCAAGTCTTATTACATTTACTTTTATAAGGCATACGTCCTATTGACAACATTCATCAGCAAGTCTATTTACAGTTTCGATCTTCAAAATAAATCCCGAGTCTGACCACTTCATACCATCTTCATAACCTCCACCCGAGACCAGGGCTGAGATGGCTAGGACTCACATGTATAATTGTGCTGGTCATTAAATACGAACCATTTCTGGCCAGGTGGTATATAGCCCCGGCCAGACACTCCGAGCCTTCCTCTCACTCTATGACTGTCCTTGATATAGAAACTAAAGCATTAACACCTGACACAGCAGGAATCCCACCACATTTTAATCTTTGTGTCTGGTCAGTACCTATAACATACAGAACCTAGATCTGCCCTAGACCAAAGCAGTACTCTCATGCAGCAGCCTTCTTGCTACCATTCTTACCCCTGCGGTCTGTTCTACAGGAAGCCAAGGTGATTTTTACTATTATTATTAATGCAAATCAGATTATATTGCTTTCCTCTTTGAATTCTTCAGCGGTTTCCCATCATGTTTAAATAAAATCCAAACCCTTACTTTGGCTTCCTTGGCCCTGGGTCATCTGGATCCTGCCTCCCTCTTTATCCTCATCTTATGCCATTCTTCTCATTCACTATGTTCCAGCAACACAGGCATCCCTGCTCTACTTCTGTCCCAGCTTTTACACTTGCTGTTTCCTTTAAGTGTAAGTACTGTTCCCTTGCTGTTCCACTTGCTGGGAAGACCAGATCTTCAGATTTCAATTCTTGCAGGTCTTTTCTCATATGTCACCTCCTCGGCAAGTCTGATGTGATGACAACCATATATAAAACAGCTACTTCCACTTCTGCCCCAGCTTGAACGTGTCCCAGTCACCATCTTTTCCATCACCCTATTTTATTTGCTTCACAACCCTCATTCTGTTTATGTAATTAGCTGTCTTCTTACTTATTTTATGTCTTTCCTACTGAAAGGTAGTTTCTCTGGGAGGAGGATGGTGCATGGCTTGCTGATGACTCTATCTGTTCCCAATATCTAGTGCAGTCTCTGCCCTACCATTTCCTTCCCCTGTGCCTGCCCCTTCTTTCCCTCTGCCATAATACCTTTCCTCCCAATGCTACCTGTCCAAAACCAGCTTCTCCACTAATGAGAAGCTCAAATGCCATCTCCTTAGGACCTTCTTTGATCATCCCGTAATATGTAATCTCTCCTTCTCACACATTGCTACCGACATTCCTCTTTCCTCTTAAGACTTTAACTGCTTTATTTTTTTCTTTTTTGTGAATTGCCTTCTTCTCTCAGTGAACCATATACACTTTGAAAGATAAATTTTTAACCCACATATGAGCCTTCATTTCAGTCATCAGTAAGTTCTCATCCAGAATGAGCTTGCCTGTCTGTTTATTAGTTGACTTCTTTCTTTAGGATAAACCTTAGTTTTAGGTCATGGGACAAAGAGAGTCTTCATAAATTTGTACTTCATGGTGAGTTAACTTTGGCTTATGGGAAGGGAGCTGTGACAATTCCCCTCAGGACACATTGCTGCTTGCTTAGGAAAACTTAAATATAGTTTATAAACTTGAAGGAAAATAAGGTAGAACAACTCCCTCAAGAGATTCTTTCCAGATGTTTTTCAAGTAAAGTTAAATCCTTATAATCATTCAATGTTCACTAGTCTCCTTGCTTAAAAGTTCATCCAACTATACGAGTCATATTTCTTTTCTAATAAAAACACTTTTAAGCCAATGAAAGTATTTACTGGCATTGGTTCACCTCAATGAGAAGTGAATATTTTAATATTTTCAAGCAGATGATCTAACTGCAAAGCTAAATTATTTGTAATTCTTATAAATCCTATCTTTTATCATGAAACAACTATGTTTGGAATTACAATATTTTAGTGCCAAAGAGTTCCTTAGAGTGCAGATAACAATAACTACCACCTAACAAAATATGCCAGGTATTGTTTTAAGTGCTTTATATGCAATAATTCATCTAATCTTGAATAGTGCCCTCTGAAGTAGGTAATATTAATATCATCATCTTTATTTTAAAGATGGAAAAACTGAAAGGCAGAGAAGTTAAGTAACTTATCCCATGTCACAAAGCTGGAATTTGATACAAGCCTTGTCTTATGTGGTTTTGTATGGCAAACATATCCTTGTTGTAACCCCCTTCTCCCTCACTTTCCATTAGTATGGAGCATTGAAGTAAAATATTTGACTTCTCAGCTTCCCTCACATGTAGAGGTGGATACATGACCCTTCTCTGGTCAGTAAGAGTAGACATGGTTTCTTGGGAAAGATTTCCCTTTCCTAATAAAAAAGAAAACTTCACAAAGGAAAATATTTGGCCATTTGCCTTATTTATACTGTTGCTTTCATATTATATTTTTAGGATACTTAATACTTTTTAAAATTTTGTTTTTAATGTTTATTTATTTATTTTTAAATTTTTCTAATGTTTATCATTTTTTGAGAGAGAGAGGTAGAGCACAAGCTGGGGAGGGGCAGAGAGAGAGGGAGACATAGAATCTGAAGCAGGCACCAAGCTCCAAGCTGTTAGCACAGAGCCCAGTGCGGGGCTCAAACCCATGAACCGTGAGATTGTGACTTGAGCCTAAGCCAGACGCTTAACCAACTGAGCCACCCAGGTACCCCTAATACTTATTACTTATTTTTTAACAATAGTTATTCTTTCTTGGTTAGTCAATACCTAAAAAACAGTGTTAGGAAGAAAGAGTGAGATAGGATACAAGCAGCTGAATTCAGATATATTGCCTCGGAACAGTCTCCTCTATATTCTGCCCTGGGACATCTCACACTCTGTGTCCTCAGCCATCAATGTGGTATAAACGTATTCACACTCTCCACTTCAGAGGAGTGGTTTACTGGGGAGGGTGGTTTACTGTGGAGAACTACACGTCACAGAATTTGTCTTTACTTCTTTGGAGGAAGAGGGTGGTTGAAGTGATTTCAGTAATTTATTTCTCTATGTGGTAGTAGTGTTGCCACCACTCTTTTTCCTTTGTTAACCCTTTGGCATCCTGACCCTTTCAAATTTGAGTTGTTTGCAGAATTTCTCTGTCCTGTTATTTGTGTTACTCTAGAATATGGAAACTGGCCCAAGTTTTCTCATATAGCCCATGCACAGCCTCAGGCCCTGCCAGTCCAAGAGGATTCGTGGTTAGGCTCTTCAGAGCCAAATAACAACCCATTTCTCCTCATATGTGCTGAAAGATCTGAAAAATAAATTATCTGCAAGCCTTGTCCTCCCTCCTGGGTTTTGGCACACATTCTTCAACCATTTAAACTAAGGAGTTATTTTAGTTGCTAGTTTCATTGACAATGAAGGATCTTTTCTCCCTATTTGTCCTCTATTTTAGCACATATAAGGAAGAAAAGGTATTTGCAACACTTTCCTTTCCCCTAATCTTTAGCAGATTTTTTCCCCTTAGGGAAAAGAGTCATATAAGTAATATCTTCAGGCTTCAATGTGCATCATTACTTTTGACAGAGTCTTTTCCTGGTTTATCCTGTTCCTTACCAGCAAGACATGTTCAGAGCCCAGAATACCAGTGATATCATAAACACAAATACCACCTAGGGCACTGAAATCACCCCACATTTCTCAGAAACCTTATACCTGATGCTAAGATTCTGAGACTGAGAATTGAGTGCAAGAGGTTTATCAGGGAAGGTTAATGGGAACCAGCCATATGGATTTTAGCCGGGGTTTTCTCAACCTCATCACTATTGATATTTGGACAAAATAATTACTTGATGTGGGGGAATGTCCTGTGTATTGTAAAGAGTTTAGCTGTAGGCCTGCCTTTACCTATTAGATGCCAATAGCAAACCTTTCCTGCATCTATAACATTCAAAAATATCTCTAGATTTTGTCCAATGTCCAGTGGAGGCAGTGGGGTGATGGGAAGTGGGGGTGGTGGTGGTGTTGGTGTTGTTTGTGGGTGTGGGTGTGGGTGTGTGTTGTAAGCAAAATCATTCTCAGCTGAGAAGCACTAGTTTAAGAAAGAAGGAAGTTTGATGCAGTTAGAATAAAGGTCTCATTCAATTGTGTGGAAAGCTCTGGAGCTAGGATGGCTCTTCCAGAATTGTCCCAAATCTGCTTCAATGAACATTGGATACAGGTTGCTCTCAGGAAAAGACTGGAAGTTTGGCAAGGCAGCTCCCTTTAGCAACACTGAGAGGGACTCGGCAGTGAGATGTCTATCGTGAACAGCTCCAGTAGATGGGGAAATGACTGCCTCAGTCCTGAAAGGTGAGTTGGTAGAACTATAGCATCCTCTACATTGGTCAAGCAGGATTCCTAAGCCTTGTCAAATATTTTTGAACATAAAACATTGAGTAAAATGTTGATCTGGGACTTGATCCCCATAAGTAAAGTGAGGGTTAAATAAAATAATATATGTAAAGTTTCTGACATATGTAATGTGCTAATTAAATTCTAACCATTATTGTTCAGTTCACATATGTAATTTTCTAGGTATATTTAAAATAAAACAAAGCCAAGCAGATTTATACCACACTCTTAAGGTTACCTAACCACTTTCTTCTGTTGCTTAGCAATGAAGGACAATGGGACAAAGCTACCAGTGTGACCAAATACCAAATTTACATGATTGGAATTTTAGCCCCAAGAAGTCTTTCAATAGTAGACATTGTCCTAATGTGAAAATGACAGTAAACACTCCATATCTGACCTTGCACTCATAATGAAATATGTTCCCAGATACAGAAGCTATACTTCTCTTTTGTAATGATAATTTACAGCTGGGAGACATTTTCATTGAGTAAGAATTTTTATTATTATTTAATAAATTTAAACTCTGATTTACTATGGTAAGTCAACAAATGCATCAGAATAATACGTTATCTAAAATATCTCGGGTTAGTGGGTAAAACAACAACAACAACAACAAAAACTGAAGAGGCAAACTTCATGTGTTAATGATATTTAACAAATGAAATGACAAATGTGAAAACAACGTTTTCAGACTATTTCAAATAGAGATAAGTAGAATTCAGTGAATACACACACATATATATATAGAGAGAAAGAATAGATATACATCATTCATTTTATCTCTATAGAGACCAAATTGGGAACCAATCATTAGCAGTAAGTGTAGTGGTAAGAACATGAAGACTATTTGGTTAATAGATTATCTTCAGAGATAATAGATTGCTAAACTTTTTTCAGTATTACAATTTGGAACACAACCACTGAAATGACTGAGTGATTAAAATAATGAAAGAGTAGTTTAAAAACAGCTTACTGTTTAAAAGAAAAAGCTATCAAAAGCGTGAATGACAATGGCTTAGAAGATGGTCCATCATAAGCAAAATTTAAGGAATCAAGTTAACCATAAGTAAAATAGAGACTATCCAAGCACATTTTCATACCATTAAGCTCAGCCTTAACAATTAATTAAAACAGTGTTTGACATATCAAATTAATTTGAAAGTTATTAGTTCCGGAGTGAAATGTAATTATTTTCTGCATCTTAATGAACCCACATAGAACCCCCCAAGTTTGTCTGGAATTTTTTGAAACTTTTTTAAAAAGTTCTTATTTTGTTCTTATAAGTTGTTCTTTTTTTTTTTTTTTTAAATTTTTTAACGTTTATTTATTTTTGACAGACAGAGACAGTGCATGAGCAAGGGAAGGGCAGAGAGAGAGGGAGACACAGAATCCGAAGCAGGCTCCAGGCTCTGAGCTGTCAGCAAAGAGCCCGATGCGGGGCTCGAACTCACAGACTGTGAGATCATGACCTGAGCTGAAGTCGGACACTCAACCGACTGAGCCACCCAGACGCCTCTAAAAATTGTTCTTAAAAGTTCTTGTAAGTTCTTCTTATTTTGATTTTATCTATTTTATTAATCTTTTAAAAAATATTTACTTATTTTGAGAGAGAGAAAGCATGAGTCGGGGAGGGGCAGAGGAAGAGAGAGACAGGGGGGGGAGAGAGAGAGAGAGAGAGAGAGAGAGAGAGAGAGAATCCCAAGCAGGTTCCATGCCGTTAGCATGGAGCCCCATGTGAGAATCGATCCCACGAACCACGATCTCATGACCTGAGCCAAAATCAAGAGTCAGACTTTAACTGACTGAGCCACCCAAGTGCCCCAAATTTATTTTTCTTTAAAAAAAATTTTTTAAATGTTTATTTATTTTTGAGAGAGAGAAAGACAGTGTGTGAGTGGGGGAGGATCAGAGAGGGAGACACAGAATCTGAAGCATGCTCCAGGCTCTTAGCTGTCAGCACAGAGCCTGATGAGGGGCTTGAACCCACAAACCATGAGATCATGACCTGAGGCAAAGTCGGGCACTCAACTGACTAAGCCACCCAGGCACCCCATTTTCATTTTAAAGTAGTAAAAGACTGTAACCATAAGTAGTTTATTCTAAAATTTTAATATATATCTTAAATAAATACACACACACACATATATATTAGCATTATTACAATAAAAGTAATCCAAGCCAAAACTAGAGGTATTTAAGAATGTTTTCCTTGAAAATTAGTCTATTTATGTTACTCGATTTTGAGAATTTGAAAATTTTGAGAAATTGAACTGTCTTATATTGTCAATATTGAAGTATGTGTCAAATGTAATGGTTATATATGTTTGTTCTCCTAGGAAACTGCTTATAACTTCAAGATTTAAACAACCACCAACTCTGTGAAGCTTTTCCTGAATTCCGCACTACTACAGTTAACAACAGCGTTAATCACTTTCTCTGCAAGTAGCCTTTATAGCCCTTGTCACGTTTCATTGTCTTTTTATCATCTTCTGATCTTCCTTCCCAGAAAGCCAGGTCTTTTAGAACACAGTCTGTAACTTATTCATCATTGAAATCACAGTTCCTGGTTCAGTCGCTAGTACATGGAAAACATTCAATAAATGTCTAGTGAACAAATAAACAAAATAATTAATTAATTGGTGGAAAGGCAAAAACAATTACTCCCAACAGCAATAAGACTCAAAAATGTGCAGCAGTGATCACTTGAAACACATCAACACTAACATCTAGAGAGTAATGTTCATAAAACAGCCTGGCTATGTCTGTTAAGGCAACTAAGAGAGGAGTATCAGAGAGCTGTACTGAAGAAAGAACCAGTTCAAGAAAGTTATTGAGCTTTGAAGAAAGTGGTTGCCGGTGACACCTCTGTTTAGGAATTATTCAAAAAAGCAACAGAAGAGACATGGACCCCTTCATGAATTGTCTGTAAGTCCCAATACCACGTTTATCAGCTAGAAATATAAACTGAATTCATACCCAATTTTCCTTCTCACCCTTAGAATTCCTCAGCAGAGACTGTTATGCTTTGGTAACAAAGAACCACCAAGTCCTAGCAGCCTAAAACAACAAAGGTTTCTTTCTTTCTTGCATTAATGTCCACCAGCTGGTGGTTTTGCTCTGTACCATCCTCACTCAAGACCCAGGCTAATGAAGCATCCCATCTGGAACATCCCAGTCACCTTGGAAGACAGAGCAAAGGAGCTCTTGAGAGTCAGGCAGCAGCAACTAAATGCTCCAGCTCAAAAGCCACATGTGCCATTTCTGCAAATGACACATATTTTCCAAAAATAGTCAGTGGCCCCACCCAACCACAAGGTAGCAAGCAGTGCCATCCTACCTTGTGCCCAGAAGCTGAGGAGCCAGCACAAACCACCACACCCGAAGACTAACTCCTTCCAGAAGTATGCCTTGACAGATCACCAAAATCTTGTCAAAGGGATTATCTTCTTTTCAGTTAGGAAAAAACCAAAGCCAAACCAAACCAAGCCAAAAAATCTTCTCTCCTGTTAATTTATTAGCCTCAAGTTTGGCTTTAAAGAGATGTACTATACTCTGTGTACAGCCATTATGTGGGGCAAAAGAAAACAGACACCAAGATGGGATACTGCATGAAAACATAAAGTTCAGGAACAAGTAAACAAACTTATGGTGATAGAACACATGAAGGTGGTTACCCTGAGGTGTAATTATGACTGGAAAGAGTGTCTTCAAGGGGCTAGAAAGGTTCTTTCTATGCATATGCATACATAAAAGTTGATTGAACTATACTCTTAAGATTAGGTCATTAAATGTGTGTTATACCTAAAAATTTTTTTCTCATATGTAGAAGATAGGCATTAATGGAAGCTGGGGAGAAATGAATGATTCATGTAAGTCCATCTCTTAACTGGCACATTGTTTTTAAAAAAATGCATCTATAATCTAAGTGAGAAAACTATTCACCCAGAATTCATGAGAAAGTGAAAACTGAAACACATAAATTCCCTAAGGAAGGCTTATCTCAAGTATTTCAAATCATCCTCATCTTCAGTAATAGGTATATGCAGCTGATACATGTAGTCAACTCTATAGATACTCTAATGTTGTAGAAAAGGAGATGCTTCCTGGAACAGACTCATGTGAAAAGCCAGCTTGTCAGGAAGACTTATCCAATAGACATGAAGTTTTAAACAAAACTATTGATCCATAGGCAGAACTAAATAGCACATGCTGTGGAGGAACATAAAGTAATATGGTTCTGGTTTTTACTAGTGAGTGAAAATAATGTTAATAATTCATTATTATAGGCCTTTATTCCACACACTACTTAACGAGGCCCTTGAAAATCCAGAATTTTATCTTGAGTGGTCTTTGTAATTATTTAAGAAGATAAAAATTCCATTTGAAGATTAGATCCTCCTAGATAAATTCCACCTATTATACAATAACTTTATAAAGAAATATGTGTTATTTTATATTAAATGTATTGTGCATATGGACAAAAGTCTAATCAGGTCAACACCTTGAATAAAACTAGCTGGTCTCTTCAGATTGTTTACTGATTTACAAACAATGATCTGTCATTTTAAAAAAATTTTTTAAATATTTATTTATTTTTGAGAGACAGAACTTGAGTAGGGGAGGGGAAGAGAGGGAGACACAGGATCCAAAGCAGGCTCCACCCACGAACATGAGGCTCGAACCCACGAACCGCAAGATCATGACCAGAGATGAAGTCGGATGCCCAACTGACTGAGCCATCCAGGCACCCCCATCTTTGCACATTTTTAAGTTAACAACTATATTTGTTTTTATCACAAGCTGTATTGCAAACAATGTAATTTCTGGTCTACTTAAATATTGAGGTGTAAATAAAACTATTTTATCTTCTATCCAAAAAGAATAAACATTAGCTCTTCTTTAAAAAACAGAATTTTGTATTGTTTCCTTTTCTGCTTGAAACTTGTATTTCCATTCCACTTCCCCTATGGAATACTACCCTAATCCAATCTATTTTTATATTTGAAATTATTTTTTAATCAACCTATCTTACTTTTATGGCACAAAAATCTATATAAATTAAAATATGGTTTTTAAATTTATGAGTTGTGTTAAAGTATTTATTTTAGATTTAATTATATCAATTTTTAGTAAACAATGAATCAATATAATATAAATAGTATAAATATTGATAATTACCTGACATAGAAAAGTAAAATTTTATTGGAAATATATGTTAGTAGGTATAGTTGTTTTTTGCAATTGGTTCGCTATGGATAAATGTTACATATTTTGGATAAGACAGAGTTTAACAAACATTCTATTCCCACTATCATTTTTCATAATCGTGGAGAAATTATATAGATGAAAAGAAAGGAGTTTTGTATACCAATGTCACTCAATTCTTTGAATTCCTTCCAAGTTATATGGTAAAAATCACATACTAATTATATTTGTAAGCCATCACCCTGACCATAATCAAAAATTTTTAGTGATCTGTTATCTGATACTCAATATGTGAGGCCAGAGAAGAACTAGCCTGAACTGCAGAAGAATCTGTTACACAGTCATAACAGCAATGTACTTCTTCAGCTTCTAGAAAGTACACCCAATGGACTTACCAAGAAAAAAAATGACTATTAATTGTATCTTTTACTCATACCTAAAAGCAATGTATTCAACCTGATACAATCAAATGGAGGGGAAAAATTCGAAATAGTGTTAACTTCAACACACCTTGGCCAAAATATTTTCTTAGCTGTTTATTTTTATTTTATCATGTGTTTTACCAATATTTTTGTTTAAACTTTGGCACTTAGATTTAACTCTTTTGAGTTATGAAAAATGTTTGTCATATAACCTAATTAGCACTGTCACCCTACTGTCTCTTTCCTTGACTGTTCAAAGTTCTTGTAACTTGGGTTTTCTAACAATATATGCCTTCTTTGCTCAACAAGTATAGGTATGGGATATGGGGGTGGGGAGTTTATTGAACTATATGCAAGCCATTCTGCTAAGAGATCCAAGCTATTCTTTAGATCTCAGCTCATTCACCTCTTCCTAGTTCACTGTGTTCCAGCCTGAAAGACCTCCTTACATGGTTTGAATATACTAAGCAGAAAATCCCCACTTCCTGGAATAATTCCTCACTTCATTAAGATACCTGCTCAAATATACCTTATCAAAGTACCCCACCACTCAGTGTCTCCATACTCTCTTTACTTATTTCTTTAAATTTATGTCCAGTCTATATATTTATTGACTTATAACTTGACTCTGCCCTCATCAGCATTTAAGATACATGAGAGCAAACATTTTTGTTATTTCCTGCTGTGTTCCCAGCACCTAGACCGGTGCTTGACATATAGTAGCATCTCAAAAGTTATTCAGTGCATAAGTAGATGAATGAACGAGAGTGTCTCTGATCTCAATTAACAATAAAATATTAAAAGAAAAAAAATTAGCATGGGGTTAAAAATAGTAATAATCTGCTTTGCCAAGTATGGACACTTTAATAATTGCTACCCAATAAAGACTCATTTCCTAAAACAAAGGAATCTTTAACACCAAAACCCAGTAAGAATCCACTACATCAGAAACATGAGTATACTACACTGTTTTAGAAATTCACTGTATTTTTCTTATATTCTTACTTCATACTAATGAAAACTTCAGCAAGGAAATCACTGCTACAAATACTTTGGCTGTCAACACTTACCTGGGCCATGCCAGGATGCTATCTTATTCTTACTTAACCTTGAGAAATGATCTGATAAATTGCCTCAGCTAAATCATTGGAGGTTGATAACTAGAAAAAACACTAAAATATATTTGAAAGAAAAAAAGAAGAAGAGGAGGAGGAAGAAGAGGAAAGAGAAGAAGGAAAGAAGAAAAAGAAGGAGGAGGAGGAAGAGGAGAAGGAGAAGTAGTAGTAGTTGATGTTGGATAATTGATTTAAGATGAAATTGGAAATGTCTAATGGCTTTTTAGATAGAATTTCTAGCTTAAAGGAAAGAGGGAGTATATTATCTTTGTGGAATTTTGGGCTTCAGAAACTGAATCATAAAAAGGAAATTCTTTTCCAGAGCATCCTTCAAATTACCTTCCTAAAGAGTGAGAGGCCACAGATAAAGGATGTTGTGACATTACACCTGACAAAGTATCTGAGATTTGGGGAAAGCCTAAACTGGAATTTGCTAATTACTGATTCTTCTCCAACCTGTCTCATTGCAGGGTTACCGTTGACATATAATATCATAAGAGATGTCATTTTATGCTTAACTTCCTGGTCATTTTTTCTTTGTTTGTCTTCAGCCTTTGCCATATGGTTTGTTTATTCTTTGTATCTTTTAGGTCTAGTGACTTGGAAGAGACACATGCTGTTTTACTTGTAAGTCTTAAAACAAACCATTAATCTCTAATTATCAGTGACAAGAATGAAACAGCCATTATTTCCTTTTTAATGACAGGACAAAATAATTTGCATATTTGTATCTTCCTTAAGACCCCTATCCTCTCTTTAGTGTTGTTTTCCTTTTTGTTTATAATCTGGAATGTTTTTATTATAATCTTGGATGATAAATTTTAAGTGTATCATCAATTTTGAAAATTATGTTTGTTTCATTCTGTAAACACAAAACAGTTGTTTACACTTTGTTTATTTAAATGGTTTCAGTGTTCATCATCAGTCCTTTCCTATCATGACATGCAAGCCAAGTTTTTATTTTGATGTACTCTTTTGTTTGAGCTCATCTTCAAGTGATGCTCCTTGTTAGAGACCCCTAGACAAATGGTCCCTATTTCACCCCCTGCTCATCACTGTCACTAACCCTACCCTTCCAAATCAGAAGGTCTCAAAGGGGTAGGCCAGCATTTCCTCATTTCCCACAAAGGCTGCAACACCTCACTATCTTCTCAGGAAATTTAGGAGTCTTTGGTGGCTCCTTTAATAGGTCTTATCTGTGCTCTATTAGAAATCTATTAGAAATTATGTTCATATCCTATTATTGCTGCTATTCTCTTACTTTATCATTTCAATAGGTTTTGGAGAAAGAGCCAGAATGAAAGTAAGATTTGATCACATCACTCCTTTGCTTCAGATTTCCTAGCTAAGTTCTTACCTATAATAAGTCCTTACCTATAAGAGTAACATTCATACTCCATAGAAGAAAGATCCTTCATTCTCTGGCCTGGCCCCTTAAATCTTATACCAGAGCAAGTGCCTCCTTCACTTCACCCTTGTTCTGGCCCTGTTTCTATGTATAGATAAAGACAGAGGAAGACTTTTTGTCCTTAAGCTGGTTTAGACTGAGGGCAAAATTAAAGCAATCCCTTATTTATTTTATGATGCTTTTGGTATTTTATTTCGTACTAAAAGTCTGAATGAAAAATCAACTCGAAGTAAGTAAAAACATTAATAGCAACTGAACATGGAAACATATAATGTAAATAAATACAGGACAATTATCTATGAAATAGCTGTCTTTGTATTTTGACAAATATCAAGGGAACTAGCATCCTAAGTAAAGCCATCTATGGTGCAAGCCAATAAACACTTTGGAAAAAACTTACCAGTGCTTTTGGCTATGAATATTACTTCTCAAATGCTAATAAACATGAAGAATTATCCTAGGTCAACCAAGAATATCATTCACTAGCATCATCAGGGATCTCTCAGCAACTCTTCCAGTCATTCACAACTGTTTGAGTATGTTGACTGCCAGGTCAAATATTTTTCTAGCTTGAAAATCAAATAAAGAACATCTTTTTATAGTTTATTCTTAATTCTCATCTGGAAATTACTTATTACAAACAGTCTTGTGAGTTCCTACGACATTTATACATAGAATAACTGTTAAACCTAAGTTAAATTTCTCAAAATATATTACTATGTCTAATGAAGTCATCTCCTGTCATCTATGTTAAGCTTTCTTCCAAACCAATTAAATTACACTCAACCTGCTAGGTACGTTATGAGTTTGCTCCATAGCAAACAGTAGATATGATCATTTGGTCTAATCAACTACAATAAAAGGATCAGCAGGCAATATCTTGAGATATTTGCTGCAGTTTCTAAAAATATTCATAGAAATTGTCCATACAAAAGCTGCATAATAGAACCAATTTGTGGGCTCTTTAAACTTTGGGAAAATAAATCAGGAAAAACTCAAATAATATTTTCTTTTTTAGACAATGGTAAGTCAAGATAATTTCCATTATCTCGTTTATACTAATCATTTGAAATAGCTCTTATTAGCAGTGAACTGAATGCTTCTATCTGTAATTAATCTAAGCTTTTGGTACTTAGTGCAATAAAATGATTGGTTTGCATTTATACGCACCTCAGGTTTTCCATTTAAAAGACAGGTAAATACAAATTATTAGCCACTTTTTCCAAGAGATAAAATTGAGTTACTATTAATTTTATGTACACATTTCTATCAAGCATTAAAAGGAGTGGTCAGTCTTCATTTCTAGCTAATTGAATACAGTCATTGGATGACAAATGCCTATTTCATAGCAGTCTGAGAATTCAAAAAAAAAAAAATAGCTGCCAGAGCTTGGCTATTACTACAAGTATTAGAAACTGGATTACTGCCTAAAAATAAGAAAATGGTTTTTTTCAGAAATAAAGCTCTGATGATCATATCCCTAGCATTATAATAAAAAATGTTTTTTAAATTTCTAAATGTGTTTAAAACATGTCTTGTCTTGAATATATTTTTTGAGAGCAGATTTTTTCTTTTGGCAATGGGAGCACAGCCCCATAGTCTCTACTGTCTCTTCTGGGGAGGAGATGGCTTTTATTAGATAGAGCAAATAGCGTTTGAGACATAAACATTAGCTAATTTTGGCAATGGGTAAAAGAAAGTAATTGTGCTTCTCCTCCTTCCTCAGTGAAGCTCTCCTTAATCTCTTTTGTTTTCCAAGGTCTTCTCAATCTCTTAATTTTGAAGTATCTCAAGACATTCTCAGTCCTCCTCTTCAGCTACACTCACTTGGTGACTTCATTCAGGCCTGAGGTTTAATCCATCTTCTCTCTATTCTAATGTTCCCAAATTCTTATCTCAAGTCCAGATCTTGTTCTGAAACTCCAGGTTCATATATCAAATAGGTGCCTTGACATTTCTACTTGGATGTCAAATAGCATGCCAAAGTCAGTGTGTCTAAAACAAATCCTATTCTTCTTCCATAGAGACTTTTGATCTAGCCATTCCCTTTGCTGTAAGACTCCCCATCGCCCCCCACCAAATGCACGCGCGTGCACACACACACACACATGCACACGCATGCACACATGCACATATATACAAACCAGATTGCTGTTTGTCTAAACTCCTAACTTCCTTACCTTTACAGTCTTTGTTCAGACACTGCTATCTTAAGGAGTCCTGCCCTGTCTGCAGGGCAATCTGCATATTTGACACTGCAACCTGATCCTCTCTGTGACCTCAGACCCCCTGATCCACCTTACTTTGCTCTGTTTCGCTCACAGCACTTTAACCTTGAACACGTTCAATTATCAAGCAGTGGAATTAGCAATATTGCTAATTGCTTTACTATGTTTCTTACTTACTGTCAATACTGAATTTTTCTGGTAGTCAGGCCCACTACCTAGAAAAACCTTAAGCCAAGGCAAGAGTTTATCAGCAGAGATTATAACAGTACTTAACATTTTTACTATTTTCTTATCTTCCTATACTTCCACACGTATCTGAGAGATCCAGATATCACATATCTTAGCTTAATACCTCTGATTAGTTACTGATATCCTCACACACAAAATCCATTCTCTTGTTGTTTTCCAGATATGCCTCTTAGGCTATCTAAAGGGAAAACTTTATTTCTTCATGTATGAAAATTGCAAACAGCATAAACAATTAATGTCACATTTTGTGCATGAAATTATTTGACATTGGATGACATAGAAGTTACTGGTTATTTACAGTTTAAAGTCTTTGTGAAGCAGTATCTATTGGCCTATATTTCTCAATATTTATTTAAAATTACTATAAAATTTCTATCATCACCATTCTGGTCCACCAACACACACGCATGCACACGCGCGCGCACACACACACACACACAAGCCTGTCACAAGTCTCTCTTTTCTAAGTTATTGGTTTCCTGAAACAAAGGGAATATTTTTCCTGTTCTTTCCATTAGGAGATTTAGTATTTACAAACTAAAAGTTTGATGGTAATAATAGCTGATTTCTATATGCTTTGTGTCAGGCATATAGTGAGCCCTGTCTGTATTCGTTTGTGTAAATCCGACAATAATCCTATGATGTATGTGCTATTACCAACCACTTTACAGGTTAGGAAATTAAGGCACCTTTACCATGGTAAGTAAAGCTAAGGGAAAACCTGCATTCTTTACCCCATCCTCTGCTGTCCTTAACTCATTGTATAAGAACTTGTCCATTGACTGCACCAATTATATTACCACCATCAACATTTTAAATGTATAGAATCTAATAACTTACAGACTTAAGAAATACATTTTACATACATACATACACAAATACACCCATGCATGTACAACTAAAACAAAATTTTCACAAAACCAGTAATCGACCTTACTATATTTTACTACATGCAAGGCACTCCAATGGTTTCAATATTATTCTAGTCTAGTCTAATGTATTTTTTTAATGTTATCAGCTCACTAAATTGATTTATACCCACCTGAGTTAGACATATTGTGAAAACAGTAAATAATGATATTTAGCTTTTATTTTTCCATTACTCTATAAGCTTAATCATTTATCATATTTGATGTAAAAATTAATTTTAAAATTTCCTGATAATTCTATTTTAAAAAACAATAAAACATTCAGACTGTATTTACCCAAGAGAAGCATATAATTCAACACTTCAAAAGATCTAAGTTTTTAAATATTTTCTTAAACAGCAAAAGTTACATGAAAACTATCTTTGTAATCATGATAAAGCTAAGCACACAGTAGCCTCTCCATATACATTATAGTAAAATAACTATGTAGCAATAAAAATAACTATGTAGCAACTTTTTAAAATTTATTTATCAGCAAATATATTTTTAATTACTTGAAAGAAGTAATTAGTTTCTTTTACATTTTTTCTTAGGAAATTCAACACTGGCCTCTTTACACAAAAGTTTCTAATTTAAAAAATTATAATTTTTTTAAACGTCATTGTTTTGGTAAATAAAATAAATCATTTAAACATAATTTATCTATTCACAATGTGCAGCGGAATCATTCCTCTCAGAAATGAATATGCCACCATTTTCACGGTTGGAATGACTTGGAAGGATGTTATTTGTTTTTATATAAAAGAATAAGTAAAAACACTGATTGGAGAAACTACATTTTTCCAAACTAAGTTTAGCATTAGACATAAGATGAAATGTAAACCTTTGAAGATGAGCAAGGCCAATTCTCACCCCAAATTGGAGTCAGCCAGTCTTTGTTTACTTGGGAAGAACAAGGTTAGGCTCAGATTCAGAGACTGTGCTAAAAGCCCTACTACCAAGTACAATTCCTAGCCACAAGGCCATGTCCAGAAAAAAGTAGCTGGTCTGCCTTCAATGCAAGTTGACAGTAAATGTAATAAAAGAAAGGATGGATGGAAGGTTTATGTAACCAGTTGATTTGCAGGAAAGTTAGAGGTGGATTTTCATATTTGTGAAATGCTTTTGTGTAGGTATCATGAATTATACATGGCCCATTTCTAATGTATATTTTGTGGGAACTAACCGATACCAGGAAGTGTAATAGTAGCCTAAAAGAGTAATAAAGAGAAGTAGACTTCACGATGTAATGATACTTATGTCATTTATAAATGTCACTGTTCATTTCCATTGATAGCCTCTTCCTGTCTTTGAACTTTCTCAAAAGTAGGAAAACATACATCACTCAAATGCTATTTTATTCAGGTGCTAACTAAACTTTTTGCCCTTGGACTTGACTAACTAATTTTTTTAAATTTTTATTTATTTTTGAGAGAGAAAGAGAGAGTTAGCTGGAGAGGGGCAGAGAGAGAGAGGGAGACACAGAATCCAAAGCAGGCTCCAGGCTCTGAGCTGTCAGCACAGAGCCCAACGTGGAGCTCGAACTCACAAACTGCAAGATCATGAACTGAGCTGAAGTCAGACGCTTAACCAACTGAGTCACCCAAGCACCCCTTGACTAATTAATTTAAAAAACTTCACCTGTCCAGGGCATTCGGGACACTGACCACAAGATAGTCATGTCCACAACCCTCCCATCTGGTTCCTCCACTGGAAAGACTTGAGAACATAAGAGAACCATGGAGAAATGTTGTAATTCTTTTTTCAAACCTATGCTTTCATATGGAAACAAAAGCCTCTTGTTCCTGGCAACTTGATTTCTGAAAAACTTGCCTGCTATCTCTAATTTGCCTGCACTCTTTTCTATATTGCAGAGTAAAAAAAAAAGTGAAATACCACAGAGATTTAGCAAATCTATTTGATGCCCACCCTCAGAAAAGCAGGAGAGGACTGCTCACCAATTTGCTTCTTTTCCTTGTGCAAGTTAAAGACAGGTCTCAGTTAGATCGGTGGTTCAAATCTAACAGTTTATGGTCATAGCCTTGAGTCTCCATACAAGCCTTGTCCTAGGCCGAGGAACCAAATGAGAATATTCTTTAATGAAGTGGCCTTAGTCAGGTTTGCGACATCAGTGTTCACTCATGATTAGGAGCAAATGAAGTTCTAGGTAAGAGAGCTCAGATTCATCCTATAGGCCAGGTATGCCTCAGAAGTTGTATCTCAATCCACAGACTCTAGATATTTGTAGATCAGTGATCACATGTATGTATATGTAGTGAGTGTAATGTGTGTGTGTAAATGTGTAAAGAGATTTTAGATCTTTTGTTCATTCCAGGAAAAGCATAAAAAAGTGAAACTCTGATTCATTTTTTTTAATAATTATTCTGAGCCATAGATGGTAATTAATCTGACAACCTCATCATTGCTTCCTGTCCTTTGGGAAGCGAGATTGTTTTTGAACCTTTATTATTGTTTGTAAAGCTGCCATATTTTTCTCCTTTGCTGAGAGATAAAGTTCTGCAAGAGTCCAGCTCCGGCGAGTCCGGGGTTCCCTGAAGGATGGACGGTGGCGGCGAAAGGATTGAGAGAGCCATGAGATGTAGTCTGATCACTAAGCAGGCATCTCTGGCAATTCTGGCATCTCTGCTCTGCTGGTCTCAGTGTTTTTATTTAAAGATAGTAAGGTGACATTACATCAATGAATGAGTGACATTCCACCAGTCAGCATAGTTTGATATCTTTAACAACGATGTGTGATGTGTTTTTATCAGCAAAGTGGCAATTTCCTCAGTCTCCCATGTTGTTTTCAAGTTAATTAGCATATAAATTTAAGGTAGGGGGAGAAAACAGGGTGTTATCTTGAGGCCTATGTTAATTATCTATAAATAGGCCAGGAGTCATTCTGCCTATTCTTCTAACTACAATGGAGGAGGTGCAATCCATGTGGCAAGGACGGAATTCCCAGTGCTTGCCCTTTCCTCTGAATGAGTACATTTACAAAGTCTTCAGATGTTAGCCATCAACGAATCACATTCCAGGTTCCCTTTTTTTTTTTATTTAAATGCCATAAAACAAAAGAGCATTACATCCTTTGAGGCCTACGAGGGCAATTCAAGAAATCCAGGCCAGAAAGGTTATTTAGAAGGAGGATAAGATAGGGCACCATTTGATTGGTAGGAGCCTTGCTGGGACTGCCTTCTCACACAGGGAAGCGGCTCAACCTGTGCATCCAAGATGGCTCCCAACAAAGTTCCCCTAGAGTGGACACTGAAAAGATAAAACTTCTGCTTTGGGAAATTTAGAAATATGAAAGTTGGCTGAGGGAAAGAGAGAACAAAGAAATCAGAAGAACAGCTTTCCTCATTCATCGAACAAATACATATTGTTTATTATGTTTCAGGTTCTCTTCTAAATACACAGGGTAGGGTGGAGGGGTGGGGAGTAAACCTGTGAGATCGACATACCTGTACTTACACTACAGTGGGAGAAACTGACAATGAAAACACATATACAATAACTTATTTAGAATATAAATTGCAGATAGGTACTTTTTTAAAAAATCAGGGAAAGAAGCAGAGGTGTAGGTGAGGTACATTTTACCAAATGAAAATGTATTAGTTTTCTATTGCTGCATAACAAATTATCACAAGTTTAGCAGTCTAAAACAATATCCATCTTCCAGGCATGACTTTGGTGATCCACTGCTCAGGATCTCACAAAGCTGCAATCAAGAACAAGTTGGCAAGGCTAAGTAAGTTCTCATCTAAGACTTGGGGTCCTCTTCAAGTTCAGAACTCTTCCAAGTCAGCAGGATTCAGATCCTTGCAGCTGCAGAACTCAGTGTGGTTGCTTCTTCACAGCCTGCAGAAACCCCTGATGGCTGAGGAGTGAGATTAGTCTTTCTTTAGACCCTCTTCCTCCCAAATATTCTCCAGACCCAAGACATATCAGACTGCATTGGAAAAACCTGCAGCCAAAATATTACAGTCAGCAAGACTATCATTCAGAATAGAAGGAGAGATAAAGAGTTTCACAGACAAACAAAAGTTAAAGGAATTCATCACCATTAACCCAGACTTACAAAAAAAAATTTTAAAGGGGATTCTTTGAGTGGAAAGGAAAGACCATAAGCAAGATTAAGAGAGTAGGAAGCACAAAAGCAGTAAAGTTAGGAATATTTATAAAAACCAGTCAAGAGATTCACAAAGTAAAATGATATGAAGTATGACACCATATACCTAAAATGGGGGTGGGGGGAGGAGCAAGAATTTCGTGCTTTTAGAACAGGTTCAAACTTAAGCAACTATCAACTTAATATAGATTTCTATATGCATAAGACATTATATATAAACCTGATGGTAACCACAAATGAAAATTAAATGCAAAAAAATAAACAGAAAGGAATTCAAATATATTATTACCAAAAGCCAGCAAACCATGAGAGAAGAGAATAAGAGAAGAAAAGGACAGAGAAGAATTATAAAAACAACCACAAAACAAGTAACAAAATGACAATAAGTACAAAGGAGCATCCAAAGACATAAAGCATCTGAAAACAAACATAGTGGTGCCTGGGTGCCTCCGTTGGTTAAGTATCCAACTCTCGATTTTGGCTCAGGTCATTATGCCATGGTTTGTGAATTCAAGGCAGTGCAGAGCCTGTTTGGGATTCTCCTCCTTCTCTTCTCTGCCTGCTCTGACTCCTCTCTCTCTCTCTCTCTCTTTCTTTCTCTCTTTCTCCACCCCCTCTCTCAAGAAACTTAATAATAATAAAAAACATAAAGGAAGTAATCGACAGTAATACAATAGTGGTAGAGGACTTTAATACCCCACATAATAGATCATTCAAACAGAAAACCAAAAAAGAAACAGTGGTTTGAATGACACATTGGCCCGGATCAATCTAACAGATATATTCAGAATATGTCATCCTAAAACAGCACATACACATTCTTTTCAAGTGCACATGGAACATTCTCCAGAATAGATCACATATTAGGTCAGAAAACAAGTCTCAGCACATTCAAAGATTAAATCCATACCATGCATCTTTTCCAGTTTCAATGCTATGAAAATAGAAATAAACCACAAGAAAAAATCTGGAAAACACAAGTACATGGAGGATAAATGAAATTCTACTAAACAATGAATAGGTCAACCAAAACCTCAAAGAAGGAACATTCACTTAATAAAAATCTATTGATTTAGAATTGGGCAAAATGACTGTAAATGTTTGGGAAAACACTATAAAAATATAGAAGAAAACTGTACTCCTTTTGCTTGGTAAATTTCTTTAAATTCTTGCTACAATTTATGGACACCTGGGTGGCTCAGCCAGTTAAGCCTCTGACTCCTGGTTTCCACTCAGATCATCAACTCATGCTCCCTGGGTTTGAGTCCCGCATTGGGCTCTGCACTGGAGGTGCAAAGCCAGGCTGGGATTCTCCCTCTCTCCTTCTCTTTGTCCCTCCCTCACTCGTGCTGTCTCTGTCTCTCTCAAAATAAATAAATACACTTTAAAAAAATAAAAAATAAAAAAAATAAATTCTTGCTACACTTTGAAAGGACAGAAACTGGAAATAATAAACAATTTGGGGGCTAACTATTGAGATAATAATCATTTAATTTTCCTCCTTTTAACTATTCAAGTAAGTGTATAAGAATTTTACTAATATTTTATTTCTATGCTTTCAAGTTATTCCCTTAATACACTATTGAGTTCGATATGTTAATATTTTATTTTTGTACTCATTTGTATTTTTATTTTTCCATGCCGAATTTCTAGCATCCAATGCCTGTCCCGAAGCCATTTGTATACTTTTAAGAATTGCATGACCTGAGGCCCTATGTCTGATGGAAGATATGATGACAAACTGAATTCTTCTCAGGCAATTGCTTCAGATTTCCCTCAGACATACATGGCATAGATGTTCTGTCTCTAGTGGACATAAATAAGATAGAATAAATTCGTTCTTTATTTGGTGAATGGGAAGATCCTAAATCGCTTTCTTCGTGTCTCCCAGTGTGAACTAGAAATAAAAGGCAGATTTTCCTTTGTTCTTTCTATTGCCTAAGTGTAGAGAAAATGAGTATTATAATTTGAAACACTGTCTAAATAATGCTGCCTTATCAATTTTCTGCTTTAATTTCATATCACTCTCTTTAGCAGTTTAATTCTTCTGGCTACAAGTAATAGATTTCCTGAACACCATTACGGAAATGTAAAGACCTTTATTTCAACCAAGAGGGTTGGATTAAAAAAAAAGTTTGCACCACACATAGAATTTTTAAATGAATGTCATGATTTAGTAACATGACCCAAACATACATTTCTTCCCTTGTGATCTTTTTTCAAATATTAACCATTACAACAAAATATTAAAATAATCTGATTTTACAACTAGACCATTAATTTTGTATTAGAAAATGTTTTTTTTTTTAATTTTGTTTTTGAGAGACATAGAGACAGAGCGTGAGCAGTGGAAGGGCAGAGAGAGGGAGACACAGAATCTGAAACAGGCTCCAGGCTCTGAGCCGTCAGCACAGAGCCCGACGCGGGGCTCGAACTCACAGACCGTGAGATCATGACCTGAGCTGAAGTCAGCCGCTTAACTGACTGAGCCACCCAGGCGTCCCAGAAAATGTTTTTAAAAAGAACTTTTTAAAAGTTGCATATTCGATTTTTGTTTCTTAAAATATTACACATTGATAACATCTTAATATGTTACTGAGAATACATTTCTGTATCACTAATAAAAGAAAATAAAAATATTATTTATCTAAAATTATAAAAAAGAAGTAACTATATAGGTGATTGCAAGGTTGGTTTGTGGTTTAATTATGCCAAGAAGGATCCAGACTTTTAAGTTTTCTACTCTGCTACTTTTGTGCTGCAGTCATGTCTCTTCTCACAGTTGCAGCATGATAGTTAAAGTTCCAAGCATTGTGCAATTCTATAACAGCATCCCAGGAAGAAAAGATAAAGATGGAGGGAAATAGAGTTTTCCTCCTAGATCTCTTTCTATCAGAAGGGATTATCTTTTGCAGAATTCCCAATAGATTTCTCTCTGTATCTCATTACTCAGAACTGAGTTATATGCTACCTCTGGCTTCAAGAGACTTTAAGAAAGCGAATATCTCTTTTTTAGGCTCTAGCTAGAGGTGGGCATAAAAATGGCGGTGGTGACAGAGGGCGGGGGAGGGGCTGGAGAGAAGGGATTGGGAATGGCTAATAGATTAAAAACAAACAGCATCCTGTCTCACTGCTCTATTTTTCATTTAATTACTTAATGTGTTTGATTTTTTTCTATTTTTCCTTTGTGCTTATCCAAGCTGATATCGGTTTTCCCTTCATAGGACTTAACATTTCTATCCAAACACTTTTAATGCTTTTCCTGATTCATTGAGTGCATCCCAGCCAGTCCCTTTTAACTGGCTTGGCTTTCTTTTGTGCCATCACTTTGAGGGCAAGTGTCAGCTTCTGTTTCTAATATAAACACTAGGTGGTCATCACATTCCAAATAGTTTATCACACTTGAGATGTTTTCAGTCACTTACTTCAAAACACAGTCTCCTGAGATCAGACTCTCCATTCTCCCATTATTTCCAAAAACACACTTTAGTGCTCATGTTTCCATGACATACTTTTTCTCTTGGCAATATTAGATTAATTAAATTCCCTCTGACCATTCCTCTGTCAGAGTAGAAAGAGTCAAGGTCGGAATCTTCTTTCCAGCCTCTGACTGAAGTAGAATTGACATTAGTAGAGTACCGTATTAGTATATTCATACTTAGATAAAAGAGATTCTTATGGAAACTGAGCTTGGATTTAGACAAATATGGGTGATTCCCATAAATTGTGAGTATCACCAGCCTGAAGGCATGGGTTGATGTGAGTATAGAGAAAAAGGCGAAAGCTACTCTATTACAAAATCACTCTCAGAATGAACAACTGTAACATAATCTATGTGTGCCAAGGGCCAACTCTTCTCTGGATTAACTTCCATGTAGAATATAATTTTTTAAAGGAAAAGTGATAAAAATATGCCAATTTGAAGTCCCCCCCCCCAGCAACATACATACACACAATTAATCTCAACAGTACTCCCAACAATTACTTAGAATTTAGGCCAGCAGAAGACTTTTCCAGAAAGGAATATTTATTACTAACTCTGTGACATTGTTTACTGTTGCTGTGCATGGTGAAAAAAAGCAGACTTGGGTGAACTTAAACCTATGATCCTGTTTAGCTAAAAAATTGAACTATATTTTTTGCATGCTCTCTATGGGTCAGCCGTTAAGTTAAGCATTTTACATATTTATTTAAAAACAAAAACTAAAAAAACTAGTAAAGTAGGGGAGAAAATTAAGATGTAGAAAGGTTAAATAAAATCTTGAGGGAACTCCAGAGTTAGCAAATAGTGGAACTGAGATTTAAAGTCAGACCTATCTGGTTCATGAAGACACATACTTAAAGTACCTATAAAGTGCATAACCTATTGCTTTAAAGAAATTGTTCTCAATTAGAGATGTATGTCAAAATATGTAGAGTGAAAGGGTGGATTTTTAAAGCATATTGAATATTATAGGTTATTTTATATTCACGTTTCATAAATATATATTTTTTCTTCTTTTTAAAAATATAATTTATTGTCAAATTGGTTTCCATACAACACCCAGTGTTCATCACAACAAGTGCCCTCCTCAATGCCCATCACCCACTTTTGCCTCTCTCCCACTCCCCATCAACCCTCAGTTTGTTCTCAGTATTTAAGAGTCTCTTATGGTTTGCCTCCCTCTCTGTAACTGTTTCCTCCCTTCTCCTCCCCCATGGTCTTCTGTTAAGTTTCTCAAGATCCATGTAGGAGTAGAAACACAAGGTATCCGTCTTTCTCTGACTAACTTATTTCACTTAGCATAATACCCCTCCAGTTCCATCCATGTTGCTATAAATGGCAGATTTCATTCTTTCTCATTGCCAACCAGTATTCCATTGTATATATAAACCGCATCCTTTTTACCCATTTGTCAGTTGCTGGACATTTAGGCTCTTTCCATGATTTGGCTATTGTTGAAAGTGCTGCTATAAACATTGTGGTACATGTGCCCCTATGCATCAGCACTCCTGTATCACTTGGGTAGATTACTAGCAGTGCTCTTCCTGGGTAGCAGGGTAGTTCGATTTTTAATTTTTTGAGGAACCTCCACACTGTTTTCCAGAGTGGCTGCACCAGTTTGCATTCCCACCAACAGTGTAAAAGAGAGTTCTCATTTCTCCACATCCTCGCCAGCATCTATTGTCTCCTGAGTTGTTCATTTTAGCCACTCTGACTGGTGCGAGGTGGTATCTCAATGTGGTTTTGATTTGCGTTTCCCTGATGCTGAGTGATGTTGAGCATCATTTCATGTGTCTGTTAGCCATCTGGATGTCCTCTTTGGAAAAGTGTCTATTCATGTCTTCTGCCCATTTCTTCACTGGATTATTTGTTTTTTTGGGTTCATAAATATATTTCATAGGACAAATTTCTGGAAATTATTCTCATCTGTTATATATATGGATATGGGAAATGTCAACATACGTAGAGACAGAAGCTAGAGAGAGACATAAGTTTGCTTCTCTCTAGAATTTAAAAATCACAATGAACAAATCAAAGGTTCCAGGCCTAAGCATGAAGAGATGAGAATACAGAAGAAGGGTGAGGGTGATGTGAGGAAGCTTCTTCACCAAATGTTTTTCCTGAAGATTGAAATCACACTCGCCTCAGCTGAGTCAAATTTCTATCCTTCTAAAGACATTGACGGTCTTGATATTTTTGTCTTTTTTCTAATTCCATCTGGTTATCCTATAATATGGATAGACTACAGCAGTAAAAAGATGGTTACATATTCTATCTTCATGGAGCAAATGGTCTCACATGTAGCAAAGCTTATAAACCAATCTCAGACTCTTTCTGCAGCTGCGTGGGATGTCATTAGCAAGTACTGAATTCACAGAAAATTTCCTTGCTGATGTGAAGTCCTGGCCAGAAGCCACAATAGCTTTTTTCATCTCTGGGGAAAATCTGGCAAAAAGCAAAGTGCCAGGGGCACCTGGGTGGCTCAGTCGGTTGGGCATCTGACTTCGGCTCGGGTCATGATCTCACGGTTCGTGGGTTCGAGCCCCGCGTCGGGCGCTGCACAGATGGCTCAGAGCCTGGAGCCTGCTTCAGATTCTGTCTCCCTCTCTCTCTGCTCCTCCCCCACTCATGCTCTGTCTCTCAAAAATTAAGTAAGCTTTTTTTTTTTTTTTAAAAAAAAAAAAGCAAGGTGCCAAAGCTAAACTTTACCTACTTCAAATTTTGCCAGGGAACAGCCCTGTTTGCTCCCAACTCAACACAAGCTCGTAAAATCTATTTCTGTCTGTGGCACTTGAGCAGATGCAGCTTATTGGGAATTTGTCTGGACTAGTTGGACAAATAAAGGTGAGAATAGAAAGGAAAGGATAGATTCAAGGATCATCATGAAGGAAAAATTAAATGTTTGGTGAGTGACTGAATATGGATGCCAATGATTAAAAAAAAGCAAAGATCCACTTTTTAGCCTGGGTGGTTTGAGAATGGTTATCACTTGATAGAAATATCAGCCAACAAGACAATTTGAGATGTACTTTGGATAAACTGATAGAGACACCTATGTGGAAACATGAAAAGATATATGTTTGACATCACAAAATTAGGGTAAAAAGTGACATTTGTGCTCTGTCTACATAATCTTCTCTCTCCTGACCCACAATCTTTAATTTCATAATAACCCACTCAGTCTCACATGTGATTCTAGATACTTATGGAGAAAAAAGTGGAAATTTTAGTCAATTCCCTATAGGGTTTCTGTTCTTCTCCTACATAACATTACTGAGCACTGCTTTATAACAGGTACCATTTTAAGTCTTTCACATGTATTTGTGCATATGATCTTCACAAAAAAACCGGAGAAGGAGCTGTCATCACATCCATTTTGCTTATGAAGTTACCAAAGCCCAGAGCCAGGAGTTAACACACAACCTGTCTAGATTTAGAGACCTTATCCTTCCTTGTCCCTGTACCCTGCTGCCTCTATCCTCATAGACAGTTGTTGTACCTGGTGATGCTATTGGTAACAAGCAGTATACCAACCTGTCACAATCCTTGTTCCCTGCTGGGAGTTCAGTGGTGATCTAAGGCTTTTCTGAGCCCCAGTAAGCATACTAGAAATGTAACACATTCCTGGTTTGCTGCCCAAATTCATAATGACTAGGGCATTCATTATCACCAAAATCTAGGGTCCCAGGGCCTATGTGGGTCCCAACTCAAAAAAGATAGTGTCTAATAAAAGATTCTTGGGACACCTGGGTGACTCTTGGTTTTGGCTCAGGTCATTATCCCATGGTTCATGAGTATGAATCCCACATTGGGCTCCACACTCACAGCACAGTACTTGCTTGGGATTCTCTCTCTCTCTCTTTCTCTCTCTCAAAATAAATAAATATTTAAAAAAAAGATTCCTCTCTCTGCTCTCACTGGAAAAACACATTTCTCAGAGTATGCCTCTGCATTCAGTCTGGATATCCAATGTTACATCTCTTTAGTAACATAGATTTTTCAGTACACACACACTCACTCACACACACACACTCTCTCTCGAGAGGCATCTATACAGCAAGGCTTCCAGTCTTCTCCCTGGACAATGTAGGCCCTGGAATTGTGTCCCAGATCCCTTGGAGAATCTGGTGTCTAATTCTTGATATTTGCTCTTAGTTAGGGTGACTAAACCCATCAAATTGTTCTAATAATGTTGAACTTCAAGGAAAATGCAATCTATTGCCTTGATATCTTTCCTCCCATGGTCTACTTGACTCCTATGTAAATTTACTCACCTTCCTGAATTTCCCTCAACTTATTTTGAGCTTGGGATATTGAGTAATTTGAGGAAGGATGATATTTATTCCCCAGAACAAAAGGTAACTGTTTCACATTCACATACATAAAAGAAAACATTCAAGTGATTCTTCCCAAAACAAAGAACGTCCACCACAAGTAAAAAAAAAAATTAAGAAATCTGACGTAGTCAATTCTGTAATTAACAAATAATTCTTAAAGGTTTCCCTTGTTGCATATATCCTACCTAGGAATGGAACCTAAGTAAAAGGCAAGAATGTGTCAGCACAGCTTATTAGGAAATTCTTCCATAGACTTAACCTAAATCCATGAGTGATATAGTTAATTATAATGAATATCAATTAGAATAATCTAGAGTAGTTCAATAAACATTTATTAAATATCTATATGAGCCAGGCACATGTGACAGATAATGGGACTTTGGAGATGAAGATATTATTCCAGTCATTAAGACTCATTTTGTCACACCCATAAGAATGGCTATTATTACAAAAATTAAGATGAAAGTAATGAGTATTTGACAAGGATATGGAAAAATCAGAAGCCTTTTGCATTCCTGGCAGAGACATATAATGGTATAACCTCTATGGAAAACAGGATGGTCAGTTCCACAGATAATTAAAACTTACCATAATAGTCCAGCCAATTCCACTTCTGTATATATACCCAAGTGAATTGAAAAAGGGACTCGAACAGATATTTATACACCTATATTCATAGCAGCATTATTCACAATAGCCAAAAGGTAGAAGCAACCCAAGTGTCTGTCACCAGATGAAGGGATGAACAAAATGTGGTATAAACATACAGTGGAATATTAATCAGTCTTTAAAAGAAGGAAATTCTGATATATAACAAAATGGATGAAACTTAAAGACATTATATAAAGTGAAATAAGCTAGGCACAAAAGGGCAAATATTGCATGACCTTACTTATATAAAATACCAAAGAGTAGTCAAATTCATAGACATAGAAAGAATGATTGTTGCCAGGGAATGGGAGGAGGGAGAAGTGGGGAGTAGGGAGTTATTGTTAATGGATCTGGTGCTTCGGTTTGGAAAGATGGAGAGTTCTGTGGCAGGTGGTGATAATAGCACTATAATGTTAATGTTATGTATGTTTTACCAATTTTTTTAAAATTTTTTATTTTAAGTAAAAAAATTTAGTCTGGTATGAGAAAAAGACTGATAAACAAGCAATTATTTAACAGTCCCGTGAGTGCTAAGACAGCGATAATGCAGCATAGGTTCTGCATCCTGAATCAGGGTCTGCATGCCTAACACTTTCCATAAGCAGCCCTTTTATTTAATGTCAGAAGATAGAGAAATGTTTCGAGGAAAAGCTAAAATGATGGAGGAGTAGGGGGAAGCTAGGCTTGCCTCATCCCTTGAACACAGCTTGATAAATATCAAATTATTATGAACACCCAAGAAATCGATCTGAGAAGTGAGAGAACAAAATTACACACCTAGAGGTAGAAAAAAAATGACCAGATCATGGAAGGTAGGAGCTGCAGACAGTTGATTTGGGGGAGAGAGGAGCCGCGGGCACTGCAAACAGGAGGGAGCCCTGATCACAGAGAGAGAAGAAAGAGAGAAAGAATGAAAAGCATGTTAATGGAATTGCACAAGAAAAACTCTTTCCCAAAACAACTGACTGAGAAAGGGAGAAGAGCCAAATACTGCAAGTTTTCATAAGCACCTAAGTGCAGAGTCTGAAGTTTCAGAGATCTGTGCTATTGCCGCGGTTGTGCCTGGCAGGCTTGGTGGTGCTCCAGTGGGGAAGGAGGGCAGAGACTCAGGAGCAGGCAGTGTGGTCTGAGGATCTCCTGAACTGCAGGGGCAGAAACAGTTCCCCTGCTTGGAGTGCATTTGGGAGTGGCAACACAGCCTTTCAAGGGGCAAACGAACTGGCAGTGCCAGCATGGTGCCCTATTCCTTAGCGTTGGAATGAAGATACCAGCCGAGGGCAGCAAACCTCAGTGCCAGCTTTTAGCTGCACTTTATCATAAACTTGGAACTGTTGCCCAGTGGAGCAACCGATTTCTTGGGACAAGCTGGCACTGGCCACAGCACAGGGAGACCCTCCCTTCCCCACTTCCCAGAGAATCAGCAGGGGTCTGCACCACACAGATCTCTAAAATTTGGAGTTGTGATACCCAGTAGTGCTTGAGGTAAAAGAAAGGAGTGCTGTGTTGCCTAGCAGGTGAACAGCTTGGGCACAGGCAGGGTGAAGGTGGGGAATCTAACAGAAGCCAAGGACATAAGAGAGGTACATATTTGCTCTTCCATAAGGGCTTTCTGAAGAATGGAAGGTACAAGCTCCCCACTCTGGGGAGGAGAGAACACGTGACACCATTTCCCCCCTGCCCATTAGCACTTACCAACTTCAGGAAGCAAACAGTGCCACCCACCGCAGGCCCTAACCACTTACACCAAGCCCTGTAACTCTGCATCCTGCAGATGCATCTCCACTCAGGCAAGTTGGCTGGAGAATCACGGCAGCCCTCCCTGAGAACATCAGCACAAACTCCTTGCGCACACCAAGTCTACTAACCATAGACTGCTGCTAAACTTCAACTCTAGGGAAAATAAGATCAACCATCCAGTTTTTTTTTTAATCTAGCTTCTTCTAGTAAGCAGACCAAAACACACTGAGGATCTAGCTTCCTTTCTTCCTTTTCTAAACCTCTTCTTAATACACCCATTAATACCAGGAGCACGGATACAATAGGCTTTCCTAGCAATCACATACAAAAAAGACAGTGACCTAGACAAAATGACAAGATGGAGGAATTCACTCCAAAAGAAAGAACAGGAAGATATCATGGCCAGGGATTTAATCAATACAGATATAAGTAAGCTGTCTGAACCAGAATTAAAAACAATAATGATATGGATACTAGCTGGGTTTCAGAAAAGCACAGAAGACACTAGAGAATACCTTACTGCAGAGATAAAAGAACTAAAAACTAGTCAGACTGAACTAAAAGATGCTATAACCAAGATGCAAAAACAAATGAATGTAATGACAATGAGGATGGACAAAATAGAGAAAAGAATCAGTAATACATAAGATAAAACTATGGAAAATAATAAAGCTGGAAAAAAAGAGGGAAAGAAAAGTATTGTATCATGAAGATAGACTTAGGGAACTCAGTGACTCCTTAGGGTATAACATTCATATCATAGGAGTCCCAGAAGAAGAAACAAAAAAGAAGTATAAGGTTTATTTGAGCAAATTATAGCTGAAAACTTCCCATAATCTGGGGAAGGACACAGACATAGAAACCCAAGAGGTACAGAGAACTCCCCTTAATTCAACAAAAGCTGGCCATCACCAAGACATATCATAGTCAAATTCACAAAATACACATACAAGGAAAGAATCCTGAAAACACCAAGGGGAAAAAAAAGTCCTTAAACTAGAAGGGAAGGCAGATTAGGTTCACAGCAGACCTGTCCACAGAAAGTTGACAGGCCAGAAAGGAGTGGCAGGATATATTCAATGTGCTGAATGGGAAAAAAATGCAGCCAAGAATACTTTATTCAGCAAGGCTATCATTCAGAATAGAAGGAGAGATAAAGAGTTTACCAGACCAAAAAAAAAAACAAAAAAAAAAACCAACAACAAAAAAAACCTAAAAGAGTTCGTGAACATCAAAACAGCACTGCAAGAAATATTAAAGGGGACTTTTGAGTGGGGAAAAAAGACCATAAGCAACAAAGACTAGAAAGGATCAGAGAACATCATCAGAAACACCAACTTTACAGCTAACACAAAGGCACTAAATTCGTATCTTTCAATAATCACCCTGAACGTAAATGCACTAAATGCTCCAATCAAAAGACATAGCAGGTTATCAGAATGGATTAAAAAAAAAACAAAACAAAAAACGAGACCCATCAATATGCTGCCTAGAGGAGATCATTCTACACCTAAAGGCATCTGCAGATTGAAAGTGAGGAGATGGAGAACCATCTAACATGCTAATGTATGCCAAAAGAAAGCAGGTGGAGCCATACTTATCAGACAACTAGATTTTATTTTTTATTTTTTATTGTCTTTATTTGAGAGAGAGAGCATGTGCAAGTAGGAGAGAGGGGTGGGGGGAGAGAGAGAGAGAGAGAGAGAGAGAAGGAGAGAGAGACAGAGAGAATCTTAAGCAGGTTGCATGCTCAGGACAGAACCGTATGTGGGTCTTGATCCCACAATCCTTGGATCATGACCTAAACTGAAATCAAGACTCAGATGCTCCACTGAATGAGTCACCCAGGCACCCTGAGACAAAGTAGATTTTAAAACAAAGACTGTAATAAGAAATGAAGAAGGGCATTATATAATAATTAAGGGGTTTATCCATCAAGAAGATCTAACAATTGTAAGATTTATGCCCCAACCTGAAAGCAATCAAATATATAAACAGTTAGTGGGACACCTGGGTGGCTCAGTCAGTTAGGCATCTGACTCTTGATTTTGGCTCAGTATATGATCTCACAGTTTGTGAGTTCAAGCCCAGTGTCGGGCTCTGTGCTGAGTGTGGAGCCTGCTTGGAATTTCTCCTTCTCTCTCTCTCTCTCTCTCTCTCCTCCCACCCAGTTTGGTCTCTCTCTCTCAAAAAATAAATAAATAAACATTTCAAAAACTAAAAAACAAACTAATCGATAATAATACAATAATAGTAGAGGACTTTAATACCCCACTTACAGCAATGGACAGATCACCTAGGCAGAAAATCAACAAGGAGACACCTAGAGGACTCTTCAACTTAGGTAGACACATCTATAGATACAAAGCACAAAGTCCTAGGGCACAGCAGAATAGGGGTTACAGTCAGGAGCATTAAGGGATTGGAAGAAATCAGGACAAATAACTGGAGTCCAGAGGTCTAGAAAGGGATCCAGCCCTGACAACACTGAATTATCAAAACAAATCCCCTGAAAAGATTTTTAAACCATCTGCCCAAATTTACTCTTGTAGCTCTAGTTACAGACTCGACTCCTCTGGGATCAGGAGTGAAAACAGAAAGAAACCAAGCTAGTATGTCTAGTCCCTAAAATCTCCAACAAGGATCAGTTATGCATCTTTGATAGGCCTATGTTAATACTTTGCTCTTCGTTGAAAGAGGTCAGCTGAATGAAATATAATGGAACTCCCATGACCTATTGACTTTGTTGCATCATTAACTAAAATTATCCCCTAGCCAAAATGTGACCAACTTCTTTCTTATTATTCACACAACACCCAGCAGACTCCAGATTTTTGGAATTCTAAATGTCTTAGCAATAATTTAATGCAATGCCACAAAGTCTCATTGTTCTCTAGTGAGAATCATCTCCATGTGATTCTTCTTAAATCCATTATTCATTCTTTCCCTTTCCTTCTGGTTGTTCTTTCTCTTCTCCAAGGCAACCCCAAATTATTAAGTTTCTCACAGTACCAAATAAAGGCAAATGGCTAGAAATGGAAAACTGTCTTGTGTGGATTTTGTTTCAAGTGTAAATACACACCAGAGAGTAGGCTCCTATCACCACCCAATTCTAGAAATATTTGAGATTGGTCTCCTGTGTGCATTGATTCAACTCCACCAGTGGACTTACTGTTTAAGTGCAAAAAGATAAAATACTACATAGTTTTACAATAATTTTTAAGTATTAATTTCTAATGAGTCAGGCCACTTAAGATACATGTTCATTGGCTCCAGATAAAAATGAATGTTGCATTAAAACTATTTGCACCACCCATCTATGAAAGCTTGGTAAATAAACCAAGCGACTGGGAACTCACTTAATCTATGAGTATTGGCAATACAAAAATTTTCTCTCAGGTGTAACATCTGTCTATGGATTCTTTTCAGTTAGTAAAACTTACTGAATACTACATTTAAGAAATAGAAAAATTAACATAGATTTCTGCCCCTGAGGAGTTTCCAAATTTACAATCTTGGGGTGTAGATAATACTTTTAAGTAATTTTAATACAAGTAAGTTTCAGCTCTTTACAGATCACAAGATGTTTAGAATCTAAAGTCAATTTTTATGTAATAAAAAATATATACAAAATATACCTTGAAAAGCTCTTAAATTATCCAAAGTAATATATAAATATATGTACATATATATATATATTTAACTTACAGTGTTTTAAAATACATAATGTACATTTTAATATGAAACATAATAAAGAGAAAACATGCAAAAGTTGTTTAGATTATAGTATCATGTTATATCATATAGAGTAACTGCTATGTGGCTTAAGTGTTTACACTATAATATAGTTTCTTGCTTATACACAGGCATTTATATTACAGTAACATTTTAGAGAATTGCTTGGGGGGGTTGGCATGATAGAAAAGACATTACAATTTTTCTTCTTTAATAATATATTGGGAAATAAATTCCTGATTAGTATTTTCATGCAGAGTTTCCAAGTTTTAGAAATTGTTTCCAGACATTAAGTACAGATGCCAGTGTTTCTCAAAGGAAAGATAACAGAAAGGTGAACAATTGAACTGTGATCTCATAAACTTGGTTTCATGAAAACTCAGAACAGTGCTTTAGGCTAAGGTAAAAAGACACTGAAGTGCAGAGATACGAAAGTGCCAAACATTTGGAACAGTTACATGATAGCGCTTGATATGCATAGAGAAGCATAGAAACAGGGCTTCTCCAGGAAACTTTAGTTCACAGAATATTTTGGGTTCCAAGCTAAGGGGTTGAAAATCTTCTGATAGGTAACAGAGGATCTTCTCTCTATACATATTTTTAATATATTGTTATTTTTTAATGAAGAATCCAAAAGCATCCTTGGGTGAGAAAAAAGAAGGGCTAACACTAGAAACATTTTCGCTCATGTGGCTTCTTTGGAACAAAATCGAAGAAAGGCTTGGTTAAAATCCTCAGGTGTCTCCTACCGATAAGGAAAAAATTACAGCCCAGAAGGAATATTTGATCAGTTCCTCTGTAGCTGGAATAACCATGGGTGAAATACTCTTCCTCAGAATGAAATAATAAAAATATCCTCAAGCAAAGTTCTCCAACAGTTGAGAGCATTATTCTCTGAAAAATAGCCAATATTCAATAAAAGTTCAGATGGAGGGCTCATACCAAGAAGAGAGATTTCTTCTCTAGTTGTTAGGGAGCACTTCACTGATTCAGTAACTTGTGGAGATAGGAAAAGTATAAATCTTCATTTTAAACACCTTCGAAAATCCCAAAATGGTTTGGAAACATATTTATAGCTTTCAAGATAAACCAAGTTGGAAGCATTATATGAGAGTGCAGCTCAAAATATCTCCTAAGAGCTGTCTAGCACCATCATAAAGTATGCTTATGAAGCAAATAAAGTTTATAACTCGAATCTTGAACAGGGGAAACAAGGCAAGACTCTGTTCTGATTCCTTGGTAAGAGAGTCATTGTTATACCACATCAGAAAATGAGCCCTTCCCAGCATCCTTCATGTCCTCCTGCTGTGTCTCTTCTCCTTACAGTGCCTTCCTCTTCCTTTATACTTGATCCCTTTTCTCTAGAGGTGATAAGGGACATAAATCACTGGGGCAGAAGAGGTGAGAGAGAAGCATTTTCTTCTCCCCCTTTGCAACAAGTTCTCATCAATTGTTTTTGGCAATTTGGTAGCCAGTTTTGAAAATAACCAGCTCTATGCTCACTTAGATAAATTAATGCCTCTGTGCCTCAGTTTCCATATCTATAAGAGAAAAAGTAGGGAATACATGACCTTTAACATCCCTTCCGACTGTAAATTCAAAAGCACTACTTAGAATTGTAGAGCTCAAGGAGAACCAACTCCACCCCACACCTCCCATTCAAAGCCCAGAAACTTTCCATGTTTCTTCAAAAGGCAAAAATTGAACTGGAATCAAGACTTTTGACTGCTTATGGTTATTTCTACTCCATCTTAATTTCTTCTTACTTGAAGTCTGAAAAGTTGTCCTACATTTCAGAGACAGATGGAGCATTAAATTTATACAAGTGATCAATTTTCCAAAATCAAATAATTTTTTCCAGTCCTAATGATATTTAAACATATATGTGTGACTTTTATGGTCCTATATATTCAAGAATTTCTGCTATTTTGTTGGTTATTCAATTCAGTATTGTACATACTATTTTCAAATTTTTAGGTTTTTAAAAAGATTTTTAGCTCTCTGAAAAAGACTTGGAATTCTCTTTACTTCTCAAAGTCTTGTACTTCTGTACTGTCATAGTGATGGAACAGGACAGATGGCAGCTATACTTGTCATGAACACAGAATAATGTATGAACTTGTCAAGTCACTATGTTTTACTGAAGCTAATGTAACATTGTGTGTCAGCTATACTAAAATTTAAAAAATGAAATAAAGTGTTAAGATTTGGTGTTTTTTATTATATTCACAAAGCTACACAGTGATCACCACAATCAATTTTAGAACATTTTCATATCCCAAAAAGAAACCATTCTGAGATGGAGTGACATATATTGCAAACCAAGGATCCACTCTCCATTGTGCTTAGGTCATAGAAAATCACAGTAAATCAGCTTCCATATGAAACACAATAATATCTTATATCTGTAATTCGCAGCATGCTTTAAAACTTCATTCGGTACTGCTAATGCAACACTTTGCTGTCATCAATGGAATATTGTCCATACTTTATAAATGAGAAAACTAAAACTCAGAAATATTATATGATGGCATTAACTCCTCACGGAGAAGAACCTAAAATCTAGGTCTCTTGATTCTAAATCCTATAAATCCTGTAACTTTTTTATTGACAATGTTTCATAAATTGTAGATAACCCAAATATACCCATCTCTGAAATCCAGTAACTTCAAAAACTTTCCCATGGATCAAAAAGTAGTCAAAATTACAAATTTTTAACTGAGTGCCTACATTATTTCTTTTTCTATCACTGCTAGCCATCAAAATGTCACTCTACAAATGAAAAACTTATTCATCCCTTTTGCCACTTATTAAGTGTCATTTAAAAAGTCTGAAGTTTGTGAGATTATGATAGTTCCCACGGTAATGAACTGCAATATCAAGCTCTATTCATAAATCATCTGTGAGTAAAGCAAACAAAAGAATGAGACTAGATAAACAGTGAGAGTTTTTTCTACAGAACCCATATTTAATAATAATAAAAATGTGCGCAAAAATTAAATTCAACATTTACTACATGCCTACTATGTACCAGGCTTTGTACCAATTTCTGGTTATATAGAAACAAATGATACCAGTTTAGAGCCATTGGCACAGATTACTTTTTCAGCAGTTTGCTCTTTCAACTAAGGCTATGGTTGAGTTTGCCACTATCTTGTTTTTATATGTAAACTAATAAACTAAAAATATTGGATACAACCAACAAATCATTCATCCTTAAAGATAATGCTATTAAATAATACTGAAGTCCATTTAAGTATTTAATGGCTTTTAAATCCATTAAAAATTTTTCACAATGTGTTTTCACATTTAAAAAAACAGGTTATAAAATAGTGTTTATAGTGTGATTATAATTTTCTTCTCTCAATTTTATTGTGTTCACTTAAAATGACATGATTCAGAGTTGAAGAATGCATTTGCTTTTTAAAAATCAACACACTAAAAATTTAGTAGCTGGTAGAATTATATAACTGGAAGTCTTCACATCTGGCAGCAGAAAAAATAGGAAACCCTACTTGCTGAAAAGACCTCACCTTGAGCAATTTTCCATTCTAGATTATTTGATGGACTATTTGGAATTTTCCATTCCACTTATTTGATGAAGTCTCTTCAAGAATCCTAGCAATTAAAAACAAATAAAAAAGAAGGAAAAAAACAACCCCAAAACACTTCCAGTTCAGATCTGAAAACATTTCCCTAGTAAATCAATCTGCCATTGTAATGAATTCCTTCATGTAAGCTTTTTAATTGGCTATCTTACCAAGAAAAGAGTTTTTCCAGAGACCAAGCCTGGCTACAAAGATCCCCACCAATGCTTCCTTTCCATAGTAAGAGAACTGAGAAATATTTGCTCCTAGGTCACAGCATTGAGTAGAAGACACTATTCTAACTGTCCCACTCTCCTTAAGTTTCCTTTTAAGAATGGAAGGTAAAGGTAAAAGATAGGCTGGGTTCATCAAGAGTCCTAATAGAGAAAGAGAAGAACCTTGACTTCAGCCCCTAAATTCTCAGACTCACTAAAAGTTTATAAACCATCATTACTCATGAAACCCACATAAACAAAGACTATTTATACTTTCATTTCACAGGTAGGGATAGGACTGACTGCTAAACCTAATATTAATTTAAATAAACCAACTGTGTACTATGTTCCAACAGTACATAAATAACTAGAGAAAAATCTAAATAAAACAGTGTTTTATTTATTATATAAGAGGAGGGATATTTCTTCCTGAGAGAAAGTGGAAAGTAAAGGTGTGTAGACTATTTTTTAAAAATTAAGGAACATCAAACAATGTATGTTCTTAAAAACTCTATAAATTAGGAGATAAAGTCACCTGCTAAGTGTATGAAGGCAGTGCTAGCGTTGAAGTTAAGGAATTCAGAGGAGGGCAAAAAGATTTAGAATAACTAGAAAATAGGGATTGTCGAGTAGCAGTGAAAACCCATTTGGGTTTGAATAGCAGGAATCTGAAGAGACCAATCAGCATGGTTTAGTAATTTCTCAACCA
Source organism: Paguma larvata (assembly GCA_030068075.1). Lineage (NCBI taxonomy): Eukaryota > Metazoa > Chordata > Mammalia > Carnivora > Viverridae > Paguma > Paguma larvata. Next base: position 32,066,516 of record CM057826.1, on the reverse strand, counting down.
ATGTTCAGGAGCCCAGAGGAGCAACTGAAAGATGTATTTTGGGTAAGCTAATCAGACCTAAACTTTTGTAAGGAGAGCCCAAAAGAATGTCAAGCAGGGAAAAAACTAGGAAGTTTAGGGGGATATCATCAACCTAGTCCTATGCTAAGAGTAGATTCAAGCTTTAACAGAAGGCAATCAGGTAATTAGGAGAACATAAAGGGATAGTAACTAAATTGCCACTTCTGTAGGCGCAAAGGAGTTGGTAGATAGTAAGCAGGTTGTGGTCAGAGTTACAAAGTCTATAGTTTTAAGATACTAGAGAAGAGTTACAGTGAAGCTAAACTACAGGGTGTCATTATGGGAGGCTTATGTAGAGCTAAAAGCCAGTGGTTTAGTAGAGGCTGAGGAATTGTAAGGGTGAGATATCAGAAGGCACATTAACTAGAATGTTAACCCACCCAGAATGATGATAAAGCAGACAGCTACTTTTTGAGTAACCTATTTAATCAATCTATAATTTGGATTTTGTGCTGGAAATGTGGTAGGATAGAGTTCATGATGATGAAGATGAGAAAAGACGATATAAGTGTAGACTTCAAAGCGGAAAGATATTGGGGTGTCTGGGTGGCTCAATTGGTTAAGCGTCTGGGTTTCGGTTTCGGCTCAGGTCACAATCTTACATAGGGCTCTGTGCTGACAGCACAGAGCCTGCTTGGGATTCCCTCTCTCCCTTTGCCCCTCCCCCACTCACACTGTCTCTGTCTCTCTCAAAATAAATAAATACTTCTTTAAAGAAGGAAAGATATTCAGTGGGGACAGAAAATATGTGTTTCTTGGTAGTGAGGAGCAGAGACATGCTGATCCCTACTTCTTTCATAAAAGGTTAAAGAAATTGCCTGGTGTAATAATAAAATTAATGAGCCCAAAAGCCAAGAAAATGAAGAATAACCATTTGCACATTTTCCTTATTTTTCCCTTGTGTGCTCCTCTTTCCATGGCCTGATGAAAATACTGTTAAAATGATATTATCTCTCAATTCAGAATAACCACTAAAAAAAGAAAATTATCTATAATACCTTTTCAAAACAATGATAACTAAAACTGTAATCATAAGGGCTTTGAAGAACTGGTACTATTCCTGGAGAATTAGTCAAATATTGAGGGAGTGCTCTGATTAGCTCCTATTTTTCAGATCTCAGCTCAAACACAATTTTCTCAGAGAAATTTCCACCACCAAGACTTCTTTACAGTAGTCATTATTTTATTCTTTTACATTTGTTTGACTTCGATGAACACCCTCGCCTGCACTACATTGTAAGTTTCATAAAACAGTGATTTTAAATTCTTTATTCTATATATACCCAATGTCTGTCAAATTGCTCACTACAGTGAAATATCTTTTGAGTGATTTAATGAATGATATTTGTCTAAATTCCGTTACGACCCTAAACCACGCAGTTTAGGTTTTATCTCAAGGTTTTAACAATCAGATTTGGTATATACAATTTTAAAATTGTGGTTATAGAAAAAGTGGTAAGATCAAGGGAAGACCGTTGGAATCAGCCACTTAACTGCGTAGTATTTAAACTTAGTCATATCTTAAAATTACAAGTGCATTTTTATGATGATGGCATTTTTGCACCAAGTAAAGGAAGATGCTAACCCACGTCTAAATCTCACTTTAGTCATAACTACTGTAACTACTAGGTCCTGGCACACGCCAGACAGACATATTCTGCACCTGCCATGTTTCCTCTCCCCTGGTTTTGGAGAAATTGATGCAAAAGCCTATATTGGCGAGACCAAGGAGTCGCATAGCTAATAGATATGTTTTCTGGGTATGAGCATTTTGGTAGTAATCTTAGGTCTGAATCAAAGGTAGAACGTTTAAGCTACGATGAAAGAAAAGCAGGTGCTGACACAGGAAGCAATAGGGAGAGACTTTGAAGAGATGCTTGTTCAATTAGTAAATCATTACTGAGTAGGCATCTCTGACTAGAGCAATTCAACAAATATAATAAAGAAATAACACCGGGCGCATAGAGCACCTGACCCCTCTTGTTGTTTTAATTGAGTGTACACTATGATATTCATATTGTTTAATTGGATCAGGATGCAATAAGACTCCAAGGTAAATATACCTTAATATATGCAAACAGAGCTTTAAAGAAAATTATCAAAGTTACGGTAATCACTTAGCAACCCAGTATCTTTCCATTTGTCACTACAGCAACTTGTTAAGGTCTTAAGTGAATTTAGATGGCTCAGTTCTGAGCTAAGTGGTCAAGTTATTTTGACCTTAAAATACCACTCCAAGTTTAATTACATTAATCATATCTAATGTATTTATTTACCCAGAAATCAGCCTCTTGAGCGATTTCTTGACTGCTGACATATGAATCTACTTTCACATCAGCATTTTTATTAAGGATAGCCAATAATAATAACTAATTAAGGTACAAGGAGCCCTGCTAATGCAAACTTAAAATTCTTTAGTGTGAATGAGATTCATTAGGTTCACTGGTATGATATTAATGTTAGTATCATAATACCTTCAATTTTTTCTTTCTTAAATCATTTAACTTAATTCCACTGTAAACTGAGAATACACTGAAAGATTTCAATCCTTTGAAATTTGTTCACCTTGCTTTATGATTCATCATATGGTCAATTTTGCTAAACATTCATGTGCATTAAAAGGAAGATAAATTTTGTCATTGTTGGTTCTGTGTTCTACATACTCAAGTTATTAATTTTGTTATTCAGATCTTCTGCTGTTGCTGTTGTTGTTTCTCTTTGGGATAAATACATTTTAAAACTAGAGCCAACTGATTTCTAAGAAATCAGTAGTAGGGGTGACATAAAGTTGAAGGTTGTCTCCAAGATTTTTGGTCTGAGCCATGGGAGAGATAAATGAGATAGAGAAGAAAGAAAGGAAAAAGTTACTTCACATGACTTACATCCTCCAGCACACCTGCTGTCACTGTTTCTTCCTCTACCCCACTCCTTTCTCCCCATGCCCCAAAGGACTTGATGCCGAATGAATATGCAGAGATAGTATTTAGCTACAATATAGGATAAGCTAACACACAAGAAGTTTCCTAAATTCCCTTCTCCCTTTCTCATAGTGTTTTCCCATGATGTGGCCTATGAAAGGGGCTAGTCTTCTATCAGACCCAAGAGAAGCGAAAGAGAGCTACACGATACTTCATGAAAACACTCTGACAGAAATGTGATTCATTTCATTATACAGAGAGGATAAAATTGCACATCACGTAAGTAAGTATTTCATTAATTTATTTGAACATTGCATATCCTTAACATATACCATAGCTTGTAATCCACAGATGGTGCAAAAACATAATGAAATGACACTCAAACTTGTATAAATGTCAGAAAGGTTTAAGGCCATTTGTCTACACTAATAGCCCTCACAAGTTTATTTACACCTCTGTATAGTTTTTCATTTCTATAGTATTTCAGTGCCTAAACTGAACTCAGAAATGTGAGGACCTTCCAACAAAAACTGAATACATGTGAGCATGCATAGACAGATATTTAATAAAATCCTTTGAAATAATTATTTAATTCTCTGGGTCAGATCAGGTCAGGTCAACATTGATAATACAAAGAATTTGTGATGTGTTATGAACAAAGACGTAAGGTTGAGAGCAGTGATGGCTGCTCTGTTTAAACAGTGACGGAGCTGATATTTATGATTCTCATTTTATTTTTTTAAGGCTATCTAAACTAACCTAACATGATTTACTAATCTCTAATAAAAACAAGTCTAATTGCCTCTTATTTAGATTGCAGTCATAAAGGCCTGTTTTTTCCCATAAAACATCGCTCATTCTTACATTACAGTGTATTCATAAACAAGCCCCTATATGTTATTTGTTTCTTTTTTCTAGTTAGAGAGAATGTAGCATTTAGTTGCATGAATCTGAACTCAGGGATTAAACCTAAATGGATTTAAATTGGAGGACATTTTGTTCTCTACAAAAATCAGGACTACAGTATAATTTCCATATTAGGGCAAAAAGCAATGAAAATAGGAAGTAAATCAAAATTTACATAAATATATAATTTTGTTATTTTTTCTACCTAAAGCTGTATTATTTTCTTATATGAAAAAATCAAACTCAAAAGTATTTAAGAACTCGCAAACCTTAGAACATGTTTGCATTATTGTGTCATTATGCTTTCTGAAAGCTAATAATAACATCCTAATTTGGGGTTGTGGAGAGTCTTTTCTAGAGTTAACACTTGAGTAAAAGACTAAAGTTCAAAAAGTTTATACAAACATCCCAAACACAATTCTGAGAAAGGAATCATTCCACTGAAGCACCTCATGAGTTTAATACATGCATATAAGTAAGTGGTAGCATCACATTTTGTTCCCTGGACCTAGCTTAAAACTCAATTTTATTTCAGAATGGAAGAAAATGAATAGAAGGCTACATTTGTCCTTAAATAACTCAACTAAATCATCTTAAAATGATTCAGTCCTTCCTTGTTTTTATATCTTCCTTCCCCTCTCTTCCCCCACCCCCATATACATCCCACCAAATGAAAGCAATTTTATAGTTAATAGCTTTTTTTGCTCTTAGTCAAAAACATAGTAAACCTTGCTTTGGGTGGTTATGCCAAACAGTGAAGACAAGAGGTAAGAGAAATAGACATAGGGTAAGACATAGAACTAGAAAATCATCTCAAATTAAATTAGGGTGTTTTAACAACACCCTAGATTTTATGCTCTAAAATCCTCTCTAAACTATCTTAAGGATTGGGGACTGCTCTCATCCCACCTTATACAAAGATTTCTAAATTTATCAAAAAAAGTTCAGTTTCAAAACTTATAATTACCATAAATGATTGCTGAGATTGAAAATTATGTCATGAATTCAATGTCAGCATTACTCTTGAAGGAAAAAAGACAGAGTCAGAAATTTTAAATAGAATATTTGAAATAACTCAGTGTGGGACATAGGGCACAAAATGAGTTCTGTTGAACTAAGAATCAGGTGGCAACACATTTATTTTTCTTATTTGTAGTTTAACAGTTGGACTTTTCCTGTAAACTGATGGCTTATGTCATCCAACTCTTTTATATCAGTTTAGCAAAAGGCTTTGTTTTCTCTTTTGCACAAATAGGGTTAATAACAAAAATAAGAACAGCTAAGTTGTACTGAAGGCTTACTATACAACTCTTTACTTGAATCAATTATGTTCTCTTAATGAGCTTATAAAGGATACACTAGTATTATCCATTTAGCCAAAGAAACCAAGTCTCGAAGAAGTCAAGTAACTCTCCCAAGAAAGTAAGTAGAAAGGCTGACTTCCTCAAGAGCACTCTTAACCTCTCTCCGGCATAGTCCATAACATTAAGCCCATAACCTTCCTTTGCACTACTCATCAAATATGGAATTTTTCTTTTGCCAATTTTATTTTAAATATGTGTTTATTTTAAATATCCCTTAATAATTGTAAAAATTCCAGTAAATAAATTGAAATATAGTATCTGATATTACTGCTTTTCTATTACTAGTTTTGCTTGCATCTCCCTGCCAATTTCTTTCAATGTTGCACCAATAATTATTGGTGTCATCCATAAAGATTTACTCCTACTGTCTGAAAACATTCATTTAGCAAATATAATGTTTAGGCTCTGTTGAATAAGTTAATAAATAAATAAAAAGTTGGATTAGTACTTGATAGTGAAGGAAATTAAGGTCTTGCTAAACTATCTCCTGGAAGACAATGGGAGGCATTTAGAGTATGTAGGAAGTATTGTCATACTCCGATTTGATGACCAAAGAAAAAAAAAAAAAAATCACAAGGGCGGAAGTTTGAAAAGGAGTGAAACGGGATGCAGGGAAATCAGTTAAGGGGATTTTGCTATCCAATCTAGCCAAAAAAATTATGAAGATTTGATCCATATCATGGTAACAGGAATTGAAAAGTAGGGTACAAAAATCTATTGAAGAGAACATAACTTGGAGATAATCAGACTTAAGCCACATATTGATAGTGAAGAGGAAAGATGCAAAATATATCTCAAGAACAGAAGTCCTTCCATACATCTCAGGATCTCAACACAGACAGGAACATACCATCACCTGGGGGTTTTCCTGCCTGGGAAAAAAGCTGGATAAGAAAGAGAAAGTGAGTGTAACCACCTAGAGCTAATTTTTTCCTACCACGAATAGAGATTTAGCAGATCAGAAGATAAAAGTGAAAGTAAGTGCCACTTGTCATCTTCCTACCTGCACCTCAATCTAGCAACATGGGTTTCACTTACCTTTATACGACTGGTCAAAAGAGGAATGAAAAATCTCTGCTATTCTATAGCAGAGTAAAATCAGGGGAAGAAAAATGTGTGGCTAATTTTTCTCCCATAGAGGAAGTTTCCATGCCATCTCCCTCAGAAAAGATGATCCAAAGATCAAGAGTAAGTTAGCCTTAGGAGAGTGAGCCCTGATGTCCTCATAATGCAAGATCAAACACCTGTCCAATCACTACAAATGACCACGATCCTACTTAAGCTATTCCCCAAACTTTTGCCACATTTAATGCAATTCTTTGAACGCTAGAAACCATTTAAAGAAGTTGAGATGACTTATTTACCCTGCATAAAGTTAACTTTGGGAAGCCTACGTGGCTCAGTCGGTTAAGCAGCCAACTTTGCCAAGTCATGATTTCATGGTTCATGGATTCGAGCCCTGCATCAGGCTCTGGGCTGACAGCTCGGAGCCTGGAGCCTGCTTCAGATTCTGCATCTCCCTCTTTCTCTGTCTCTCCCCTGCTTGCACTCTCTCTCTCTCTCTCTCTCAAAAATAAATAAACATTTTAAAAAATAATAAAAAATAATAAAAACTCCCACTTTGTGTCTGGATAACATTATCAGATTTTTGTTTTCAAATTGTTTCTTCCATTTCCCAGGTAAAATACTTACAAAAACACAAAAACATAATATAACAACACTGAAAACAAAATTGATGAACTTATTCTTGGAATCTATTACAAATCCCATGAATAAATCTGAGAATCACATGGATAGCAATCTCAATATTTTCTACTTTTTTTGTTGTTATTAGCTCTCTCCTGCTAGGCAAATTAGGAAAATAACAAATTATATTAATAATGATAGAGAAAAGGGAAAGAAAGTGAGTTAAGTTATGGTATTTAAGTCAAGGGGACTCAAATAACAATATGTAATTATGGAGTTAGACGATTAGATACAAACTAAATATTTTTAATTTAAATATAATACTAGTGAAATTTTAAAATAGGACATTTACCATCACAAATACTGGGGAAACATATGACATATTTAAAAAGGCATAAAAAAGAGAAATGCCAAGGAATTAATAAAAGAATCAGAAAATGGAATAGAACAGATATACCTATTGCATAAATAGGTAAATTCGAAATCTAAATAGCTTAAATTCAGCACTGCAAAATCAGTTTAAAGAAAATTAAACAAAATGGCACAAATAAGTTAGAAAGAGAAATGATAAGTCAACATATATAGAATAAGGTAAATATAAAGAAAGACGGGTGGGAGAGTAAAACTGAACAAAGGAAATATCAGGTAAGTAATTAAATTAAAAATATAAATAAATAAATTCATAAATATTTCAATGCATAATAAAATGATGTCTATTATGTGTTCCTGTAATGGATAATATTGTCATATAATGACAAATATTAAAACTATAATACAATTTAATATTTATATGCTTTTGAGAGAGAGGCACATACACAGAGTGTGAGTGTGGAAGGGGCAGAGAGAGAGGGAGACACAGAATTTGAAGCAGGCTCCAGGCTCTGAGTTGTCAGCACAGAGCCCCGGGGATCAAACTCATGAACTGTGAGACCATGAACTGAACTGAAGTCAGGCACTTAACCCACTGAGCTACTCAGGCACCCCAAAACTAGAATACACTTTAAAAATTGACACAGATGGTAGTATTAGAAGTCTTATAATATACCCTCCTTTGATTTTCAGCAAATTTAGTAGGCAAAAACCAAGCTACTGAGGATGTTAATTATATATTGATTTAGGTTACTTCATGTTTTATAGACAATACACAGTATGTTTCATACTGCAAGTATTATGCTTTTTAAATAAAATACACAATTGCAAAATCAAGAAATCTGACTACATGAAATATCAAAAACCAAATTAGTAGAAAAATTAGAATAATGTTTACCATAAATAATACAGAAAGGGAATGAATTTTATCAAAAATATAAACTATTATGAAAAACACTAGCAATCCAATAGAAAAATGAGCAAAGGACTGATTATTCACAGAAATAATACAATTTTTTAAAATGTAAATAAATTTTAAGTTTGCTATTCATCAAAGACATATAAATTAAATTAGCAACGAAACTTGGGGATGCCTACTGAAGAAGTCCAATTTTTAATTACTAAGCCAATTAAGAATGTCATAGACTGAGTAGTCTTCTATATTGCTAATGATAAAGCTTTCTGGGAATTAATAAACTTCAGACTTGATAATGTTCAACACTTCTTTTTCATTCAGTAAAGAGTACCCCTAGGGAAATTATACAAAATACACAAAAAATGTAAGCACAGAAACACTCATTGCAATATTATTTATGAAAACAAAAAATATCTGAAGTAAATTCATGATCTCTTATCTGACACTCTTAAAGAGGAATTTTTTGGAATTCATCATTATTTTGGACTTCACAATGCATAGACTAAGCCTCTGCAGGTTTAGAGAAACACCTGGGAAATATCTCCCTTTAAATGAATAAACACAGATAGGCAATAGCCTCACCTCAGTTTAGGTGAGTCTTGTCACCAAATTGGATCAGGCCAGCCCAGGTGCCCTCAGATGAATTCCAAAAACACTTTTATTTTCACAGCTGTTTGGATTCTGAAATTAAAGATAAAAGACTAGAGATAAGGAATTTTAAAATTACAGAAAAGGGAACTGTACTGATGGAATATTGAAGCATCTTTACATTATGAAGCATCTGTATGGTAGAATACAACTTCACAAATAAAACTAGTCTAAATGTTCTATAGGACAAGGAATGTGTCTTTTATATATACGCAGTGGAATTGTTAGTATCTGAAATTGTATATATACAGTATAATTCCAAGTTTTAAAAATATTTATGTGCAGGGGCACCTGGGTGGCTCAGTTGGTTAAGAGACTCTTGATTTGGCTCAGGTCATGATCTCACAGTTCTTGGTTTCGAGTCCCACATCAGGCTCTGCACTGACAGTATGGGGCCTGCTTGGGATTCTCTTTCTCCCTCTCTCTCTGCCCCTGCCCTACTCGCATACATGTGCTCCCTCTCTCTCTCAAAATAAATAAACTTAAAAATATGTATGTGCATAAGATGATGCAGATAAAATACCATTAATATTGATGTAGTTCTCTCTCAGTGTTAGGGTAATGGTTGATTTTTCTGTTTTATTTATAAGTCTTATCTATATTTTCCAATTTTTAAAATATGAGTATACATTCCTTTTAGTTTAGTTTAGTTTAGCTATTTATTTTGAAAGAGAGGGAGAGCACAGATGCATAAGCACAAGGAGAGGCAGAGAAAGAGGAAAAGAGAGAGAATATCGAGCTGGCTATGCACAATCAGCACAGAGCCCAGCACAGGACCTGATCTCATGAATTGTGAGATCATGACCTGAGCTGAAATCAAGAATTGAATGCTTAACCAACTGAGTCACCCAGGCATCCCACATTCCTTTTATCTTAGAAAAAAATACATGACTTAAAAGAAACAAGACAATGTAGAAGTAGCTATAACGTAACTTAAAATCATTCTTGTAGGTTTAAGGTGTTATTATATGGATAAATCTAAGCAAGTATTCTTTAATTCATAGGATGATAAAAGTATACATTTAGGGGGAAAAAAACCCAAATCTGAATTTCTTGGCCCTCAAGGTGATTGATAACAATAGTAGTTAACTAAGGAATGCTTTGGAATCACTATCCCTAAGGAAATGTAAATGATTTACAACTCCTACCTATATGCTTTTATTTATCATAATGATATGTTTTATGTTCCAATTTCTCCTTTATTTTTTTAAGTTTATTTATTTTTAGTAATCTCTACACCCCACGTGGGCCTTGAACTAACGACCTCAGTACCAAGAGTCACATGCTCTTCTGACTGCGACAGCCAGGTGCCCACCCCTCAATTTCTCCTTTAGAAGAACATTGATAAAATAGTGATGACATGGCATAGAGAGATTAAAAGAAAGGAAGTAAGCAATGAGAAATTAGCCTCGAGATTCTTTCAATCCTTTTTAACTGCTTTCATCCTAGAATATGGAGAAATGATAGCACAAGAAAGTATTGACCTATCTCTTTGCTCAGTAAAGTCCACAATTACTCAAAATATTATCCTGAATATATACTGTAGTCTCCTTTATGACCCTTCCCTTTCTCTTAGCATGTGAGTTCTCAGTCGAAAGTCTTGAGCAATAGCTTCTGTAATTTTTCCGTTCAACACATAACCCCCACCAAAATCTTTATTTTAGCATTCCCATGAGTAGTTCAGGCTCTCTGTTCTATAAAGAGACATTGGATTGAAATACTCTTAAGACTGTTTCACAATAGACTCTCCCAGAAGGTTCTAAATGTTCAGTATTTGTTCCATTTCCCCTATCCTGTTGTAAATAACAACTTAGGATGTCTTCTTATTAGGCCATAGTCACCACTTGACTTACCCAGGGAGAGTTAGTAGATGGTTATAAGTGAGCACCAAGGAGGCTATTTTTAGATCTTTAAAACACAGACCTTCTGGCTAACCTATACCAATCCAATGAGTTATATTCTCTTGGTAAGAAAATATGCAAAAGCTGCTCTTTAACCCTCCCAGATCCTTTCCCCCAAATTAAGCCCCAAGGTTAGGGCAGCAGACTCCTGGCTAGCTGTCATAAACAACTTTTAATTGCAAAATGGCTTGATGCATCTCCTTGTTTTGTTTTGCCTTTAGATTGATTTGGGTACAATTGACACAAATTGGTACATGGGGGCCTCTGGTTGTATTTTTGAAAGTAGAAGGAAATCCAATGAAGGGGATATAATAGTTTTTAATGAAACTGAAGTCTTTAGCAATAAGAGAATATAAATTTGCAAAAGGGTAAAATGTTGTAGTTGCAGATTCCTGGATATGGGAAAGCTTGAGAATTAAAGTTGCAGGTTCTAGAAAAATTAAATAGTAACCAAGAACCAAAGACATGTCTTAACAAGAGCAGGGAACCTAATCGGATAAGTAGTGTGTACTGGAGCAGCTTGTATGGTGTGATGCAATGATTGTGCTCATTTTTTCTTATCTCCACATTCAGTGAAGTCACGGTGGTTGCTTGAAATTGGCTATAGTTGGAGTGGTTAAACCACAGAAATCATAAACACTACAAAGCGGGGCACTTTTTTTTTGTTTTAGTTTGTTTGTTTGTTTGCTTTTGTCCTACGACACAATTGTTAAGCATTTGTTAGACACAGACTAAAGTACACAGTTTTCAGAATTTTTAATAATGTAATTAGTGATATGTGTGATCATATACTCTTTCAAAGTCAGTGCTATATAATGAAAAGCTCTACACATGAAGCAGAATATTATTTGAAGTCAATCTCTGATTAATTGAAGATATATCCTAGAGCAACTACTAAAAAAATATTTCAGTATAAATAATAAGTCAATAGTGAAGATAAATTAAATCACACAAAAAATGTTCAATTAACCAAAGAGCAGTAAAAAAGGAAAAAAGAAATGAAGAACAGATAAAACAAATAGAAAGTAAGATTATAGATTTTAATCTAACTGTATTAAAAATGATAAATTGTGAATGATCTAAAGCATACTAATTAAAAACAGTGATTGTCAAACTGGATTTTTTTAAGTATACACTATTTATAAGAAATCCCCAAACGTAAAAGCATAGATAGATTAAAAGTAAAATGATGAGAAAAGACATACCATGCAAACACCAGCAAAAGAAAGCTGGAGTGGCCATACTATCATATAAAGTTGCTGCAGAACAAAGACTGAAGTAATTTTTTCTTTAAACTAATGTTTAATAATAATTAATGGGTCTATTAATGGGTCAATAATAATGAATGGGTCAATTCTCCAAGAAGAGCTAATAATTCTATGTTCATTCCTAACAACATAACCTCAAAATACATAAAACAAAAACTAATAGTGCTGAAAGGAGAAATAGTTAAATCCACAATTACAGCCTGACACTTCAACACTCATGTCTCAGTAACTGCTAAGACAGATATACAGGGAATCAGTAAAGATATAGGAGATATAAGTAACACTATCAACTGACCTGTCAGTATAATGTCATATTATTGACATTTATAAGACACTCCATCCTACATCTGAGTAAGCATTTCTTTCAAGGGCAGGTGGAATATTCAATAAGATAGAGCATACTGGGACCCTTAAAACAAACATCACCAAATTTAAAAGAATAGAAATCATACAAAGTATGTCTTTTGACCATAACAGAATTTAACCAGAAATTAATAAGAGATATATCTGAAAATTCTCCAATACAGTATTTGGAAATTAAAGCTGCAATTAATATATCAAATATCATCATTGCAACTGAGTTCAATTAGTTTTTTAAATATGTAATTTCTAAAAAATATGATGACTCCCTACGATAGAATAAATTACTATTGGCATATGCAGTCTTGTTGTTGTCGTTGTTTTATAGGACTAAAAATACCACTCCTCAAAGTGATTCTTGGCAGAGTTACCTCAATTTGAAATGACATTCAAGAACTTTTCCAACACAATCCTCCACATACCTACGTCTATTGGCAACATCCTAGTAATTATTTTGGACAAGCTCAAACATCCCTGAGAAGCCTTCCTTGACAATTGTGTTGCATGCCCACTCCTCATCATCCCCTAAAATTAGACTTTCCTTCCTTCATGTTCCCATAGCACTCTGCACATACCTCTTGTAACAAATCTGGTGTCCTCTGTCTGATTATGTCCAGCTGTACTTCAAACTTCAGTCCAGATTCAATGCAAGCATCCCATGACACTTCTCCCTCACTCACCTTTACTGGGTTAGACACTCCTCTTATACAAACCCCAAAACACAATGATTAGTGTAAGATTTCTCAATAGCAGCACTACTGACATTTTTGTCCTAATAACTCTTCGTTGTGCAGGACTGTCCTGTGCGTTGTAGGATGTTAGGAGTACCCTGGACCTCTACCTGGTAGATACCAGTGGCACACACATCCCAATCGTGACAATCAAAAATATCTCCAGGCATAGCCAAGTATCCTCTGGGGAGCGCTGAGTCAGTGCTACTAATCACACTGATTGTGATTAATTGGTTTTTCTGTTTATTAGCCTATCTTGGGCCATTGATAGCTCACAGGAAGAAAGTACATTTTCTTTCTGAAGCCTAGTATCAAGCACAGAGACTAGCATCTACGTAAATACTCATAAATATTTGCTGAAGAAAATGAATGAAATTATATTGCTTTGGAAATTATTTTGTTTACAGATCTATAGAGCACCTGTCTTTTTCCTCTCCCTCTGGATTGGGATTTCCTTGAGAACAAAGAGCCTTGTGTAATCACTTTCATATTCCCTGATTCATGCATGAAATTGTCTAACTCGTGTTTTATGATTAATCAACCAACAGAAGAATTTCTCATGTAAATAAATATACAATAAAACTGACAGATTATAATCCAGGCTTTTAAAGAGATAGTAGGAGAAAGAAAAGGTTCGTGTTTTAAAAAATACATATGTGTATATATGTACATATATACACACACATAATATATATGTATACATATAATGAAGTAAATGGGAGCATAAAAACTATTAATAATTATAGTTATCTGCATATAAACTCTTCATAATTTATTTTAATCAATTTACTTCTGCTTTAATAAACTAAATATAATAGGAATGAAAATGATCGAACGAAAACTATAAATGCTGGAAGAATAGAGTAAGACATGTTCCACCTATGCTAAGATCCATATTAAAATGCACGTAATCAAGGGAAAAGAAGAGGACACTAGATGATTTATGACTCTATGGAGTGGGTTTTTAATAATAATCAAAGCGATCACTACTTCAGGAAGATTATCTAGCATATAAGATGCTAGTCATGCATACAATTATTAGGCAGAAACTCATCTTCATATCTTAATTTTTACCAGGAAATATACTAGATTGAATAACTTTTTATTATGTAGTTTGTGCTTTTTAAAAATTATTACAAAAGCAGCATAAATGCATTGTAGAAAATTAGAAAAACATAACAAAATCAATCCTTCCTCACCAGAGACCACCACTACTCATTACCTTAATTCTGTGTTTCCAGGTCTTTACAACACACGCACGCACACACACACACACACACACATTTCTTTGCATATGCTTCATGTTCATACTGTATATGTTTTTCCTCAACCTACTTTTTGCATTAAATGACCTCTACTTTGTCTTTCAGTATATATTTTATCTTCTCTGATATTAAGACTATTTTCAAAAGTCCCCATTTGATCCCAAAATATCACATATAGGTGGTTTGTCCATTCAAATATCAAATGTAGGGTCAGTTGTATCTGGTTTTTATGTCCATTAGTTTCTCATAATCAACCACAATGTCTTTTTCACTATAGTAGCTTTTTAAAGAATCCAGCCTAATTTATCTCCTGCAGAACATCATTAATTTGTCTGGTTCCCTTGCTATGCTCTCATTTAACTTGTTCGTCTATATCCAACATTTCTTGTAAATTGCACATTCTATCTAAGGCATAATAAATCCAACTTAAATATTGTTGCCTAGAACAATTAATAGGTAATGGTAACTTCATGTGACATTATATCAAAAGGCACATATTATTTGGTGAACAAACAATAGTAATGCTGCAATCAATTGATTCTTATGCTGTTATTTTGTTTTCCTCTGCACTGAACAGATAAGTTTTTCCCTTGCTCTTAAAAAAGTAACATGTGAGACTTTTAGCAATTACCCAAGTTTCCATTAACCATTTACTTAATGATTTTTGACACCAATTAATAATCCTTTCCTTAATCTATGATATTATTTGGGTCTGTGAAGTTTTTTCTAATTCCATTTTCCCTTCTATGTTTTATAACAAGCATTTTCTGTAAAACAGTTCATTTCTTCAAATATTGGGCTATTTGTTTACCCTCTCAGTGAAGACGTAAGCAACAGAATGCCAACAGATACCTGGTAAGAATATTTGTACCATACTTTTGGAATACGACTGGGTAGTATCTAATCAAGTTGAAGATACATACAATCTATGACCTAAAATTTCCATTTTAGGTATAGCATTTCCCACTTTAGGTATTTTCCACTTAAAATCAGAAACCTATTTTTATAAATTAGATGTTTTCAAAAAATGATAATTAAAAGTCTATCAATATTCTAAATAAGAAAAATTATAGCATTTTATATATTAACACAAAACCTCAACCAGTTTCCTAAAACATAACTAATTCACAGTAAAATAAATATGTATATATATATACACATATATGTATATGTATACATACACACATATGTATATGTATACATATACATGACAAGCTGTCATGTTAACATCTAAAATGACTGAAATGTTCATTAAATGATCAATATGGTTATTTCAAGCAATGCCTTGGTATACAGCAACAGCAACATGCTGTATTAGTCTGGGTTCTCTAGAGAAACCCAATCGATTGAATATTTATATATGATATATGATTTATGATAAGAAATTGGCTCACATGATTATGGAGACTGAGAAGTCCCGAGATCTGCCGTCGACACCCAGGAATCTGCTGAAGACCCAGGAAAGCCAATGGTATGATTCTAGTCCAAGTCCAAGTCTGAAGGCTGAAGACCAATGTACCAGCTAGAAGATAGACAGAGAAATCAAATATTTCTTTACTAAGTCTTTTTTCCTATTCAGACCATCAATGAATCAGATGAGGCTCACCCACATTGCAGAGGGTGATCTGTTTAATTCACTCTGAATGTTAGTCTCATCCTGAAACACCCTCACAGATACCTAGAGAATAATGTTTAACCAAGTATCTGGGCACCCCCACCCCCAGTGAAGTTGACACATAAAATTAACTGCGCATGCCCTTTGTTCATTCTGACTGCACCTTTCAAAACATTAACACTTAACAATTCTTTTTAGAATATAATACAAGACTTCCCCTACAATCACTTCCCCCTCTCCCACACACAGTTTTCTTTAAAATGTAGTACTGCATTTGGGCATAAATACAAATTTTTCATATAAAACATCAGTAGACAAGTGCTATTACAAAGACACCTGTATTTTCAAGTTTGGATACTAAAATCCAAGGGATTTTTCACCAGGGAAATATTAAATTATGCCAGTAATACCCAAAAAGCACATACACATGTACCCCAGCATGCATGTGTAAGAATATTAGCAGCAGTCTTATTTTACAGTTACCAAAACTGCAAACAACCTGAACATCTACTTACAGTAGTATGAATGAGTTGTGAAATATTGATATGGGAAACAGTATATCACTAAGAAAATGACATAGCCAAATGCTATATTATGCACGGCATTGAAAACACAATAAACAAAAGAAGTAGGATAAAAATAATTCCAACTGGGCACTTGGCAGCAGCCACTGGGCAGATCAGACTCTGCTTGCTGGAAAGCATTGCTCTGCTTCCTCTGCAACCATGTCTGACAAACCCCATAGGGCTGAGATGGAGAAATTGGATTAAGTCAATATTGAAGAAGGCAAAAAAGCAAGAGAAAAATCCGCTGTCATCAAAAGAAACGAGTGAACAGGAGAAGCAAGCAGGCAAATAATAATGAGGTGTGCACCATCAATATGCACTATACATTTCACAAGTGTTGCCTTCTAATTTTACTTCTTTTAGCTCTTTAACAATATAAAGTGCAAAGAGGCTGGATCAAATTTAAATGACTTTCCTCACCGAAAAATTAGAACTACTGAGGAGGAACATTGAGGTTGCCTCCTCCATCTGCATGTCTGGCTGGGCAGCGAAGGAAAAGAACTTACATGTTGAGGAAGGAAGAAACTGGGTGTACAATAGTGAAATCTAGAGTAAAAACCAAGTTGGTACAAGGTGTCCTATAAGCTTCAAAATGCAATTTAATCAGGGTAACATACCTGTGTTCAGATGATTTTAATTATTAGGATGCACAATTTTTAATATGAAAATTAAAAGTTTAAAATATGAAAAAAATTCCAAGAGTATGATCCCACTTATATTAAGTTCAGAACAGGCAAAACCAGATCATTGTTTAAGAATGCATATATAGGTTGTAAAAGTGTAAAGAGAAGGTATGGTTATTGCAAAGCCAGAATGGTGAATACCTGCATGCTGGAGGGATGGGATTATAATTAGGGAGGAAGCCAGGGTGGAAGTGCGTGGCTTGGATACTGCCAACATTCTATTTTTTGACTTGGCTTACACTAGTGTTTGTTTTATTTCATTGTTCATTAAACAGTACAAATATATTTTATGAACTTCTGTAAGTATATATATTTTATAATAAAAAAGAAAAGAAAGGAAAGGAAAAAGTTAGGTTAGCTATTAACGTAGAAGATACGATTACAGGATGCTGGTGAAGGGCACCAATCTCTTCTTGCTATATCTGAGCAGGTGTCGACACATACAGAATTGAACAGGAGGGAAAAAGAAAGACAAATAAAATAAGTCAGGAAAAAAAAGCACTTGCAAAGGATATTACACTTAAAATTGCTCAAAAATAATGCATTTGTTGGATTGGAAATTGAGAGATGAAAAATCTTCCGTATGAATAAAAACCTTAAGAAAACAGTTTAGAAGAAAAAAACTGAATGTCTTAATGGGGACATAATAGGCACTCATAAAATAATAAAATGTAAGAATGCTGTAAACATGGTTTTATGCAATAAATCCTGCAATTTTTAAAATATGAGGATGCAAGTGAACTTCAAAAGAAGTCATTTTCAACAATTAAAAGAAATTTTATCTTACCCAGAAGGCAGTAAATTTGCAATAAATCATTATTATTTTATGTCCTTAAATTTCACCATTTGACAGAAAAAAAATCAAATAAATAAGCACCTAGTCAGAATATTCAACCTCAAAAAAAAGTGTTCCAAAATTTCATAACTGTTTCAAATTCAATAAATAAAATTCAATAAATGTTTCTCAACACTTAGACTCTTAGACTCTGGCACATGAGACAAAAGTTCAGAAGCATTTCCCTAGCAACTTCTGATTTCACATAGTGTGCTGCCCTCTGCCGGCAGCTTTGGCCATATCTGATCCCATAAATGAGTACTTTTCTGTGGTATTTTTGCAAAAAAGAATTTTTTTTGCAAAAATTTCCACTTTTGTTTTCATGAGTGAAATGTATCTATCTTCCTCTTAAAACCAGTCATTTTAAATTAGTTGGAAAAAAGTGATGATGTGTTATTATATGTTTTCAAGAAAATTAAAAAAAATTTTAACTTATTTTTGTATTTAGAAAGAAAAGCATAAAATGGTAAACGACATATTATCAATTGAATTGCATTATTCAGAGTACAAGAAGAACACAATTTGCAGTATTTTTCTGAATTTATTTATTTATTTTGAGAGAAAGAGAGAGAGAGAGAGAGAGAGTGACTGGACAGGAGAGGGGCACACATAGGTGGACTTTGCGAGACTGAACAAAAAACCAGGGTCAAGAGGAAAAGGGGAAGGAAAAAAAGAGAGAGGGAGGCAGACAAAACATAAGAGACTCTTAAATACTACGAACAAACCGAGGGTTGAGGGGATTATGGGAGGGGGGAGAGTGGGTGATGAGCACTGAGCAGGGCACGAGTTGGGGTGAGCACTGGGTGTTGTTGTATGGGAATCAATTTGGCAATAAAAAATTATTAAAAAATAATAAATAATAAATTACTATTCTATAATTAGGCAGTTATCATTAGAAATAGTTTTCTTGAGGCGCCTGGGTGGCTCAGTTGGTTAAGTGGCCGACTTCGGCTCAGGTCATGATCTAACAGTCTATGAGTTCGAGCCCCACGTTGGGCTGTGCTGACGGCTCAAAGCCTGGAGCCTGCTTCAGATTCTGTATCTCCCTCTCTCTCTGCCCTTTCCCTGCTCATACTCTGTCTCTATGTTTCTCAAAAATAAATAAACTTTAAAAATTTTAAAAAAAAAAGAAAGAGTTTTCTTTTTTCGTTACATTGTTATCACTCAAAACTAGTTTTGAACTGCTTGTATAAAATTGCCTTCAAAGCTGTTTAAGAGAGATATGAGAAAATCAGTCTATTTTAATTACATTGTTTTTACTAAAAAATATTACTAAATTTCATTGTCAGCATTATTTAGAAACTTAATTTTTAATGCCATTTTTATTTTAGAGCAAATACGATTTTTGGAACTAAAGATTTTCTACCATTAAGGATATTCAAAGGACTATGGTGATAGACCTTAAGAAATTCTGAAAGAATTTCTCCCCAAATTTTTGTCAATTAGAATAACTTCTGTCACACACACACATATATATACACACACACGTATGTGAGAGAGAGAGAGAGAAAAAAATCATTTGTATGTAAATGCCAGGTATCAGTTCTGCTTAGAATGTAGGAAGTTATAAGAGAATGCCATTTCTACTCTAACAATAACAACCCAGATAACTAATAAAACAATAACTTATTAAAAATTCATCAGAGAGCTAAATATGAGGGGAAATATCTAATGAATTTAAATCCAGAAAGTTATAAACCTCTCTCTGGAGTGAAGAGACCCAACATTTTCATTCATCCTAGGTGAAGCAGTGGAAAAGGAGAAACCTGCCAAGAAATAGGTAAAAAGAAAACTGCTGAACTTTTAAAATATTTTGATTTTGTAGACCAAGTGTGGTAGTTTAGAATCCTTGATAGTTTCGAATCCTTAAGATAGAGTATGCCCACCTTGAATGCTTTCTCATGGGCCTTCACAGAGCGATCATGATAAATACTGGGGCTAGAGTAAGAATGCTGAAAGAAACTCTCAAGCACTGGGGTTTTACAGTGATTGAAACAAGGCAGCAGGCACCTAACTTTAGTGGAAGAGGAGCAGGAATGCTGAGAGAGACCTGCTCTTCTGAGGTACAATGTGAAGGACCTCATGAACTCTGAGAGCAGGAAAGGAGAAGGAAGACAAGTTCTGTAAGTTCTTGGGGCCTAACACTGAGTTAGAGGCAGTGATAACTTATGACTAGGAGAGGGGTAAGAAAGCTGAGGTGTAATCATAAGCCGTTTCTTGAAGTCTGGAGGCAGCAGAGGAGAAATGAACTGAACTCTTTAGGTACTTGGGATTCCCAGTGAGTACCAAGCAATGACTGATATTGGCCGGGGCAGAGCCAAGAATGCTCAAGGACACCCTTGTGAGATGCAGACAACCAGGACCTGAAGAAGGCTAAAAGCAAACCAGGAGAATAGAAACAGATACTCTAGACACTCAGGACCCAAGTCTGGTTAAAAAGAAAATTCTGATTCCTTGAACAAATTATTTGAAGTCTGTGGTGAAATAAATCCAACTAAAGAAATAGCTAAGCCCAGATTCAATTCAATTACAGATAATATTGACTCAACTTCTCACATCTTATCTCTCTTTTTAGTGGCCTGACAAAAGGAATGTGACCTTTTCTGGGTATAAATATTATTTTTCTCAGCTTCTATATCAAACCATCAATCACACACACAAAAAGTGACTTGTTCTCAAAAGAGAAAACAGTCAATTAAAACCTGACCCAAAGATGGCCCAAGTGCTAGAATTATCAGAGGGACATTAAAATAATAATAATAAATATGTTAATAAATCTCATGTAAAAAAGGTGGGTAACATGTGTGAACAGAGGGGAAATAGAGCATAAAGATGAAAACTATAAAAAGGAGCCAGATGATAATCCTAAAAAAAAAAATAAAAGATGAAGAATTATCATATTGAACACATCACTTGAATCAGTGAATTAGAAGATAATTGAAACTATCCAAATTAAAAAAGAAAGAGAAAACTTTAAAAAAAAAAAGGGTAGTCAGAAACTCCAATAACTGTGAAACACTATCAAATAGGCTGTCATTTGCATAGCTGGAGTTCCAGAACAACAACAACAACAAAAACGACAAAAACAGAGAAGATGATAAGTAATAAGTGACAATTTTCCAAAATTAATGGAAGACATCAACTTAAGAAGTTCAGAGAAACCCTAGAAGAGTAAATACAAAGAAATCCGCACCTGAGCATATCATAATCATACTGCTGAAATCTAAAGGATAAAAATAAAATCTTGAAATCAGAGGAAGAAAAGAAATATTCCATACAATGAACAATGATGAGAATGATGCCTAGCCTGTTAACAGAAAGAAAAAAAATGAAAGGGGTGAGCAATGTAATGGCATCTCAAAGTTCTTGGAGAAAAAGGAAAAACTGCTAATCTAGAATTCTATATCCTGTAAAAATGTCCTTTAAAAATGAAGTCAAAATACACTTCTCCAAAGAAGACATCCAGATGGCCAACCAACACATGAAAAAATGCTCAACATCATCAGGGAAATACGAATCAAAACCATAATGAGATACCACCTTACACCTGACAGAACAGCAAACATTAAGAACTCAGGCAACAACAGATGTTGGTGAGGATGTGGAGAAAGAGGATCTCTTTTGCACTGTTGGTGGGAATGCCAACTGGTGCAGCCACTCTGGAAAACAGTATGGAGATTTCTCAAAAAATTAAAAATAGAACTACCCTACAACCTAGCAATTGCACTACTAGGTATTTATCCAAGGGATACAGGTATGCTGTTTCAAAGCGGCATATGCACCCCAATGTTTATAGCAGAGCTATCAACAATAGCCAAAATATGGAAAGAGCCCAAATGTCCAACGACAGATGAATGAAAAAGAAGATGTGGCATATATATTCAATGGCGTATTAGTCAGCAATAAAAAAAAAATGAAATCTTGCCATTTGCAACTACGTGGATGGAACTAGAGGGTATTATGTCAAGTGAAATTTATCAGTCAGAGAAAGACAAATATATGACTTCACTTGTATGAGGACTTTAAGATACAAAACAGAGGAACATAAGGGAAGGGAAGCAAAAATAATATAAAAACAGGGAAGGGGACGAAACATAAGAGACTCTTAAATATAGAAAACAAAGGTTGCTGGAGGGATTGTGGGGAGGATGGGCTAAATAGGTAAGGGGCATTAAGAAGTCTACTCCTGAAATCATTGTTGCACTATATGCTAACTAACTTGGCTGTAAATTAAAAATTAATTAATTAATTAATTAAAAATTAAGTCAAAATAAAGACATTTAGAAGTGGGTAAAACTGAAATGATTCATCTTATCTACCATAGACTTGCACTGTAAGAAATATTAAATACTAATGGTCTGTGGGGGGGTCAGTAATTTTTTTCTCTGTATTTATTTGTATAGTTTCAATTGCTGTGTCTGCAAGTTCAGTAATCACTTCTGCAATGTCTAATCTTTTTTTATTTTTATTTATTTTTTTATAATTTTTTTAAACATTTATTTATTTTTGAGAGACAGAGCATGAGCAGGGGAAGGGCACAGAGAGAGAGAGAGGCAGATGCAGAATTTGAAGCAGGCTCCAGGCTCTGAGCCATCAGCACAGAGCCCAATGCCGGGGCTCAAACTCACAGACCGTGAGATCATGACCTGAGCTGAAGTCGGCTGCTTAACCAACTAGACCCAGGCACCCTGCAATGTCTAATCTATCATGACTCCCATCTACACTATTTTTCACTCCACACACTGTAGTTTTAATCCCTGTAAGTCCAATTTAGGTCTTTTTAACATCTGCTAACTTTACCTTACATGTACAATATTTATTCCAGCTTCTCGAACATAGGAAGTACAGTTAGAGTAATCATTTACTGCCTTGATTTACTAATTCATTTGTGTCACATCTGCATTGATTTAATAGATTATTTTTCACCTCCTTATGGATTATACCCTGCTTCTTTGCATGCTGATAGCTTTTATTGAATCCTAGACATTACAAATTTTATCTTGTTGAATGCAGTATATTTTTGCATTTCTATAAACATTCTTGAGCCTTATTCTGGAGTGCTATTAAGCTACTTAGAACAAATGTGATACATTCAAGTCTTGCTTGTGAGGGTTGTTAGGAGGAACAAAGCAGCATTTAGTTTATGGTTGATTTTGCCACTACTGAGGCAAAACATTTCTGAGAACTCTACCTATCGGTCCACAATTATGGGGTTTCCCACAGTGGCTGATGTCTTCTGCAAGTCCTGGGAATTATTCCCTGTAATTCTTTCTGGCGGTTCTTTCTTCAGCCTTAAGTAGTTTCTTCACCCTCATACATAGATCAGTGCTCATCTGAAAACACAGAGGATTCTGCCAATCTCCAGAGATTTTTCTCCCTCTCTCTTTGTAACTCTCTCCTCTGTGACACTTTCCCTTTGAACCATGGCTTCCCCAGTTTCCTTCCTTCATCTTCTTAACTCAAGAAGACCACCAGGCTTTCTCTGGGTTCTCTCTTCCTGTGGCCTGGGAAGTCTACAGCTAATAAGTTGGGGAAATTAGAGGTCTCATCTCATTTGTTTCTTAGTTAAAGGAATTAGTACCCTTTATCGCCTAATGTTCAATGTCTTGAAAACTGTTCTTTCATATATTTTATTCAGTTATTTGTTGCTTGGACAGGAAAGCAAATCTTATCTCTCTAAATTTACCCTCTATCTTGGCTAGGAACAGAAATCTTTAGATCATGCTTTTTAAAATATTCTAGATCTATGTAGTCCACATATTATGACTGAAATGATGTTTTTTCCTGAGACTCAGTAAAGTAAAAATCCTTTTCATTCCTGTGTGATGTCAAATTTAGAACACAATATGAACTGTGGAGGGAGCAAATCCATCCACAAGTAGGAGCGTACACAAAAAGAAGGGCATATGAAAGGACATCGACTGTATAATATTCACCCCTATTTGCCTACATCCTTCTCCATTTTCATATTCTTCTCTGACGACTTACTTCTAGGACCAGATGTTCCTGTATTCCCTGTGATTACTTTCTACTCTAAGGAGGGAAGGAGTGGCATAAGATGTCTAAAAACCCTTTTATATACCAAACATGTATCAAATTTGCCAACTTTCATCTAGGTAAGGCAGCCTTGCCTACTTTCTCTAAAGTTTCTCTACAAGTGAAGAAACACAAACATATGCAACACACACATATATCTATCAATTTCATACTAAGTTAGTGTCTATACTTTAGCTTTTAGCTGGAAATGTAATTTAGGAATTTAATTAACTAAAATTAATCTTTGATGTCCCTCTTTTGGACATCCTTCCTCCACTTCAGATGAACAGATTTGACACAAAGATTGTGCAGTGATTAAAATATTATGAAATGATTAACATTCTGTCTTCCTAAGTACACTGAAAAAAGGCAACATGAGTAGCTTATAAATCCTTCTATTATTTGCAGTATAGAGAATAGGCCACCAGCTGGTATTCAAGTAACTAAATTGTTTTACTGAAAATTCAGAATAGAGGGATTGGCTAGAGGTGAATGATGCATTATGATAATATGATTCAGCAGTATGTTCAGGGGTTGTTGCTTTGAGAAGAATGGTTATAAGGCTCCAGTGACTAAATATCTTAATTTAAAACTCATAATACATGTTTCATGCCAATGAAATGGAAAGAAAAAGGAGATTTCATGACATTCCTGATAAAATATTTTTCTATTGCTTCCATTTCTCATAATAAAAAATATACTAACGGCATTCATGGAGTATTTACTCTTCAAAAAATAATTTATTTTATTTTCATTTTTTTAACAAAAAATAATTTTTTTAAACAAGTAACATTATTTAAAGTACACCTGTCTTAAAAATGTTTCCTTTTTTTAAACTGAAGATTGAACTTTTTTATGTTTCTTTTTATTTTATTTTTGAGAGAGAGAGACAGAGTGTGAGCAGGCAGGGGGCGGGGACGTGAGGTGGGCAGAGAGAGAGAGAGACACAGGCTCCAGGCTCTGACCTGTCAGCATAGAACCCAACGCGGGGCTCAAACTTACCAACTGCGAGATCATGACTTAAGCTGAAGTCAGCCTCTTAACCAACTGAGCCACCCAGTGCCCCTTAAAAATGTTTCTTTAAGCACATTAAAAAGTGTTACTTATCCCTTCCCTGTAAAATAGTTCAATTTTATAAGAAGTAAATCTAAAAGACTATTTCTCTTTACACACTTATTTTTCTCTTAGGAAAAAAGTCCAGTGCAGCTATAAAACTGAGTTTAATCGTAATCAAGCCTATTTGCCTCTGTTGGCAACATGAATGGTGACATGTTGACAAAAATGAATTTTAAAAAGTTGAGGAATTTAAAATCATAAGGTTTCACTTATAGGTGACCAATTATTTACTATTAGCTGACAAAAACAAAGTCTGCTATAGGATAGTTGTCATCTATTTAAATATACATAATCATGGCTTTTTCATTTAAGATTATCTGAATTTGTAAAATATATTGAAAAGATCCAATCCCCTAACCTCAATAATCTCTTATTTTTACTTTTAAATATTTACTTAAAATGTAAACTAGTCCATGCCTGATTTTAAAAATAAAATATAAAAGCTAGCCCAGAGACAATGTGGTCTTGCTTGAGAACCAGCTGGCAGCTCTGAGAACTATTAAAAGCTCCAATGGTCTTGGTGGCCTTTTAAGAAGAAGTCTCATATTCTGAACACCAGGTACGCTTTAATTTAAATAAACATCAATATTTAGTTCTAAATTTGAGGACACGGTTCACAAAATAAAATCACAGTAGTGTTTTCTTCTGTTACAGTGACCTAGTATATTAATTATTCCGTATTAAACCTACCTTTCCAGATAGGTAGAAATTATATTTGCAAAATCCAAAATAAAATTACCAGAAAATGTAAAACTCTTATTTGAAAAACATTTCATAATATCACATGTAAGTTGCACAAAAGACCCCAGTGATCACTAGAAAATCTACCACAGACCAGTTTTTTCAACCCAATGAGGTCCAAACTTTGGTAAACAATATGACCACTTTCTGCTGCTGATCTGAAACATATTCAATTAAAATGAAGCTTACAAGTAGCAGATATTCCAAGATTAGAGTTCATTTTTGTGTCCCATGCATACTGGCATGCTTAGATTTGCCCCAAAACTCCCAGACATCCAAATTATTGTTGGGTAAACCACCACATTTAGTAACTTTGTGATCCCTTAAATTTGTATCCCCTGCAAATATAACTATAGCTGACTCTGGAGCCTCTTGCATTTTCTTTAAAATCATTTTTTTTAATTTTTTTAAAAATTTTTTTAACATTTATTTATTCTTGAGAGACATAGAGACAGAGCGTGAACAGGGGAAGGGCAGAGAGAGGGAGACACAGAATCCGAAGCAGGCTCCAGGCTCTGATGAGCTGTCAGCACAGAGCCCGATGCGGGGCTCGAACCCACAGACGGCGAGATCATGACCTGAGCCGAGGTCGGCCACTTAACCGACTGAGCCACCCAGGCGCCCCTAAAATAATTTTTAACTGATTCATTTGTTCCTTAGCATGCTCTCTGGTGCTCTCCAAATGAGAAGTCATAAGGCAAAGTTCATTTCCCAACACAGTTGCATACACACAAATGGGTTTTCATCGTTTTGTATTTGGAAAAGGGATAATCTCTTGGATTTTAAATTTCACTCTGGATTTCTTCAACATTATAGCTGTGAAATATCCTTCTTCATGAACTATAATAATCTTATTTCTACTTACTCTCTTCCTTAAGTAGCTACAATATGGGGGAATAACCTGTACAAATATCAAATATTTACAATAAAAATCAAATGCTTCAGATGTGCTTGTTTTAGAACTGCTGGAATCAGTTGTTTCTTCATTCATTAGGTCAACACATAACTTGGACCTGGCTGGGGTCTCATTGAGCCTCCACAGGCGGCTCAAAGTAAAAGGTTCAGCGCTCTTTCCATCTCTCAGTTGTTCTCCACCAGGTAGCACTGAGCCAGGTAGCACTGAGCCATGGCAGTGTCACAGCTCACGACCGAGGCAAACTCCACATAGAGGTTCACACATAGAAGTCCACACAGATAGGTCCACACATAGAGGTCCACACACAGAAGCCACTTCTTTGCCTCGGGCTTGCCCTCTGTCCCATCTGCCTTTGGAGTGGCCCTCCATTCACTCACTGGGGGCAGACGAGACACCTCTTCAAAATATTTTTTTGAAGAAGAATGGCATATTTTAAATACTCCTTTAAATATTTTTTTAGAAGTCAGGCAGTTTAATTTTGTCTACCTCAACTGTTTGAATTTTTTAAAGCAAAATCGAGTTTAAAAATGAGATTATTTAGATAAATTCAGGCAATCCTTTCCTCTGTAGCATTTGAAGACAAAAAAAAAAAAAAAACACCTTGTAGGAACTGAAAAATCTTTGACTTCTATATTAAAGAAATTGATTGAATGCTGTACCTCTGAAATTCTTCACATCATTCACTTTTTAACCATATTCTCTCTTTGACCTCTGCATTTGGGGGGACAATCTGGCCTGTTGGTAGGATCAGATCAGGATTTCAGAGCCTTTGATCTGGAATGTTAGTTTTATAGTTCAGAGGTTTTCAACTTCCATTCAGCTTTGACACATGAAGGATGATGTTCCCATGCATAACACAAGGCATTTTCTTCTCTTTATCTTTCTCTTCATATTAGAAGGCAAGTGAAATAAAGTAACTTTATCATGGAATTAAACTCGAATCTTATCAAATTTATTTTCAAGTAAATCATCACCACAGTAGCAAATAACTTGATATATAGTAGTCTCCAAGTAGTCTACTAGGCAGACTCTCCCAGAGGTACCAGAACAGAAGGGCTCACAGACCAAATTAAGATAACTGAATCATATAGTTAGATAAATCAACTGAAAACATACAGCAAGAAGCAAGAGGAGAGAGGCCAAATTGGCAGAGCAGGAGGACCATAAGTTCACCTCATCCCACAAATCAAACTACACTGAGATATCACCTCACACTTCTCAGAATGGCTAAAATCAAAAACACAAGACAACAAGTTTTAGTGCTGATGTGAAGAAAGAGGAACCCTCCTGCACTGTTGGTGGAAATGCAAACTGGTTCAGCCACTCTGGAAAATAGTACAGAGTTTCTCCCAAAATTTAAAAATAGAACTACCTACAATCCAGCAATTGCGTAACTAGATATTTACCCAAAGAACTCAAAAATACTAATTCAAAAGGATATATGCACCCCAATGTTTATAACAGCATTATCTGCAATAGTTGAATTATGAAAGCAGCCCAAGGGACTACTGACTGATGAATGGATAATGAAGATGTAGTATGTACATCCAAACAATGGAATATCATTAAGCCATGAAAAGAATGAAATCTTGCCATTTGCATTGACATGGATGGAGCTAGAGAGTATTATGCTAAGCAAAATAAGCCAGTCAAAGAAAGATGAATAACATATGATTTCACTAATATGTGGAATTTAAGAAAGAAAACAAAGGAGCCAAGGGGGAAAAAAGAGATAGAGTGGCAAACCAAGAAACAAACTCTTAACTATAGGGAACAAATTGATGGTTACCAGAGGGAAGGTGGGTGAGAGGATGGGTTACTGGGTGTTGTATGGAAGTGCTGAATCACTATATTGTATATCTAAATCTAATATTACACTGTATGTTAACTAACTGGAATTTAAAAACTAGATGGAATAAATAGCAGGATAGATGAAGCAGAGGAATAAATTAGAAACTTGGAGGGCAGAGGAATGAAAAGTAACCTAAGCAAGTGAGAGAAAAACAAATTATGCAAAATGAGAATAGACTTAGGAAACTCAGCAATGCCATCAAGAGTAGTAACATTCTGTAGGGATCCCAGAAGAAAAAAAAAAAAAAGGGAAAAGGGGGCAGAGTACTGATTTGAAGACATAATCGCTGAAAATGTGCAAAATTTGGAAAAGGAAACAGATATCCAGATCCAGGAGGCATAGAAAGCCCCAAACAAAATCAAGACACATAGTAATATAAATGACAAAAGTAGTGATAAAGAGAGAATTTTAAAAACAAAAAGAGAAAAGAAGACATTGGAAAAAGGGAAAGTCCTGGGGCGCCTGGGTGGCTCAGTCGGTTAAGCAGCCGACTTCGACTCAGGTCATGATCTCATGATCTGTGAGTTCGAGCCCCGCGTTGGGCTCTGTGCTGCTGGCTCAGAGCCTGGAGCCTGCTTCAGTTTCTGTATCTCTCTCTCTCTGCCCTTCCCCTGCTCACGCTCTGTCTCTATGTCTCTCAAAAATAAATGCTAAAAAAAAAAAAAAAATTTTTAAAGGGAAAGTCCATAAGGCTCTCAGCTGACTTTTCAACAGAGACTTTAAAGGTGAGAAGGGAGTGGCAGGATATTTTCAAAGTGCTGAAAGGAAAATATCTGCAGCCAAGAATACTCTGCCCAGCAAGGCTATCATTCAGAATAGATGAAGAGATAAAGTTTCTCACACAAACGACAGCTATAGAAGTTCAGACCACTAAATCAGCCCTATAAGAAATATTGAAGGGGATTCTTTGCGTGGAAAGGAAAGACTATAAGTAAGAGTAAGAAAAATAGGAAACACAACAGCATTAAAAACAATTATATCCATACAAATCATTCAAGAGACTCACAAAATAAAAGTATTAAAGTATGACACCATATACCAAAAAAGTTGGGGATGGGCAGTAAAGAATGGGGTCATACTTAAGTGGCCATCAACTTAATATAGACTGTATATGCAGAAGATGTTATATACAAACCTAATGGTAACACAAATAAAAAACCAGTAATAGATATGTAAAAACTAAAGAGAAAGGAATCTAAGTATTTCAGTAAAGAAAGCCAGCAAACCGTAAATTCACAAGAGGAAAGACAATCAGAGAAGAACTACACAAGAAAAACAACCACAAAACAAGTAACAAAATGGCAATAAATAGATATTTACTAATAATTACTCTGAATGTAAATGGAATACATGCTCCAATCAAAAGACCCAGGATGACAGAATGGATTAAAAAAAAAAAGACCCATCTATATGTTGCCTATAAGAGACTCATTTCAGACCTAAAGACACACGCAGATTGAAAGTGAGAGGATGAAGAAACATTCATCATACCAATGGATGTCAAAAGAAAGCTGGGGTAGTAATACTTATATGGGACAAAACAGACTTTAAAACAAAGGTTGTAGTAAGAGACAAAGAAGGGCACTATATAATAATAAAAGGGACAATCTAACAAGAAGATATAACAATTGTAAATATTTATATACCAAACATGGGAGTGCCTGAATACAAGAAACAGTTAATAACAAACATAAAAGAACTAATCGATAGCAATACAATATAGCAGGGGACTTTAACATCCCACTTACATCAATGAACAGATCATCCAAACAGAAAATCAATAAGGAAACAGAAGCTTTGAATGACATACTAGATCGGATGGATTTAAGAGATATATTCAGAACATTCCATCCTAAAACAGCACAATACACATTCCTTTCAAGTGTACATGAAACATTCTCCAGAAGAGATCACATATGAGACTACAAAACAAGTCTCAACAAAAACAAAAAACCAAAGTCATATCATGCTTCTTTTCTGAACACAACACTATGAAACTAGAAACAACCACAAGAAAAAAATCTAGATAGAGCACAAATACATGGAAGTTAAATAACATGCTATTAAGCAATGAATGAGTCAGCTAATTAATCAAAGAATAAATGAAACATTACATGGAAGCAAATGAAAGTGGAAACACAATGGTCCAAAATCTTTGGGATGCAGCAAAAGTAGTTCTAAAAGCAATACAGACCTATCTCAAGAAGCAAGACAAATCTCAAATAAACCTAACTTTACACCTAAAGGAGCTAGAAAATGAAGAACAAACGAAACCCAAAACAAGCAGAAAGAAGGAAATACTAAAGATTAGAGCAGAAAGAAATGATATAGAAATTTAAAAAACAATAAAACAGATCAATGTAACCAGGAGCTGATTCTTTGAAAAGATGAAGAAAATAGATAAACTTTTAGCCAGACTCATTTTAAAAAAGAGAGAGCATTACTCTTATACCAAAACCAGATAAATTACCAGAAAAAAAGAGAACTACAGGACAATTATCTCTGATGAACATAGATGCAAAAATCCTCAACAAGATACTCACAAACTGAATCCAACAATACATTTAAAATAATCATTCACCATGATCAAGTGAAATTTATTCTTTGGATGTAAAGGTGGTTCAATATTCACAAATCAATCAACATGATACATCGCATCAATAAGAGAGAGTATAAAAACTACATGATCATTTCCATAGATGCAAAAAAAGGATATGACAAAGTACAATGTCCATTCATGATAAAAACCCTCAAGAAAGTAGGTTTAGAGGGAACATACCTCAACATAATAAAGACCTGATATGAAAAACCCACAGCTAACATCATGCTCAATGGTGAAAAACTGAGAGCTTTTCCCACAAGATCAGGAACAAACAAGGATATCTATTTTCATCACTTTTATTCAACATAGTACTGAAAGTCCTAGCTACGGCAATTAGACAAGAAATAAAAGGCATCCAAATTGGTAAGAAAGAAGTAAAACTTTCACTATTTCCAGATGAAATGATACTATATATAGGAAACCCCAAAGATTCTACAAAAAAATGACCAGAGCAATAAATGAATTCAGTGAGTTTGCAGGACACAAAATCAATGTACAGAAATTTGTTGCATTCCTATACACTACAAAGAAACAGTAGAAAGAGAAATTAAAGAAATAATCCCATTTACAAATACACCCAAAATAATAAAATACCTAGGAATAAACTTAACCGAAGAGGAGAAAGAGAAATATCTGTATTCTGAAAACTATAAAACACTGATGAAAGAAATTGATGGTGATACAAAGAAATGGAAAGACACTTCATGTTCATGGATTGGAAGAACAAAGCAATCTACACATTTAATTCAATGCCTATGAAAATACCAACAGCATTTTTCACAGAACTAGAACTGGAACAAACAATCCCACAATTTGTATGAAATCACAAAGGACTCCAAACAGCCAAAGCAATCTTGAAAAACAAAACTGGCAGTTACCACAATTCCAGACTTCAAGTTATATTACAAAGCTGTAATGATCAAAACGGTATGATACTGGCACAAAAACAGACATATAGATCAATGGATAGAACAGAGTAAAATACAATAGAATACAATAGAAAGCAAGAATAAAGAATGTGAAAAGGACAGTCTCTTCAACAAATGGTGTTGTGAAACTGTTTGGCTACATGCAAAAGAATAAAATTGGACAACTTTCTTACACCATACACAAAAAATAAACTTGAAATGGATTGAGAACCTATATGTGAGCCCTGAAACCATAAAAATCCTAAAAGAAAGTACAGGCAGTAATCTGAGGCAAGAAAAATAAAGGCAAAAATAAACTACTGGAACTACATCAAAATAAAAATCTTCTGTGTAGCAAAGGAAGCAAACAACAAAACTTAAAGACAACTTACTGAATTGGGAGAAGATATTTTCAAGTGACACATCTGAAAAAGTGCTAGTATCCAAAATATATAAAGAACTTATATAAGGCAACACCAAAGAAAACAGATAATCCAATTAAAATATGGCCAGTCGTTTCTCCAAAGAAGACACAGATGTCCAACAGACACATGAAAAGATGCTCAACGTCACTCATCATCAGGGAAATGCAAACCAAAACAACGAGATATCACTTCACACCTCTCAGAATGGCTAAAATCAAAAACACAAGAAATAGCGTGTTGGTGAGGATGTGAGGAAAAAGGAATCCTCATGCATTTTTTGTGGAAATGCTAACTGGTGGAAAATAGTCACCGTGGAAAATAGTATGGATGTTCCTCAAAAAAATTAAAAATAAAACTACCCTATGATCCAGTAATGGCACTCCTGGGTATTTACCCAAAGAATACAAAAAACACTAATTTGAAGGGATATATGCACCCCCATGTTTACTGCAGCACTATTTATAATAGCCAGACTATGGAAGCAGCCCAAGTATCCATTGATAGATGAATGGATAAAGAAGATATGATATACATATATTCAATGGAATATTATTAAGCCATAAAAAACAATGAAATCTTGCCATTTGCAATAACATGGATGGAACTGGAGAGTATAATGCTAAGCAAAATAAGACAGAGAAAGACAAATACCATATGATTTCACCCATATACGGAATTTAAGAAACAAAATGGCAAACAAAGGGGAAAAAAAAGAGAGAGAGAAACCAAAAACAAACTCTTAATTATAGAGAACATACAGATGGTTACCAGAGGGGAGGTGGGTGAGAGGATAGGTGAAATGGGTGAAGACGATTAGGAGAACACTTGTCTTAATGAGCACTGACTAATATATGGAACTTATGAATCGCTGTATTGTACACCGGAAACAACACTGTATGTTAACTACACTGGAATTAAAATAAAAAATGTTTAAATTAAAAAAAGAAGAGGAAAGAAATGAGCTTAGTTAATATACTTAGAAGAGACTTCAAGCAGGATAAAGGGACCGTGCTACCTGAATCCTGTGTTACACACGTTCATATGTTCTGTCTCTCTCCTCCCACCCCCCACCCCCCCGTTATCATCCTCCCCCAACGACTCTCTCTTTCTTCCCCCCCCTTCCCTCTCACTTGCTGGCTTGCTCTCCCCATCTCATTCTTTGTTATATCAGCCTTCTCTGCTTACATTACAGTTATAACGACCAGAGTTAAAGGTGAGAAAAGTGACTCAGCAGATGGAAGGTACCTGGAGCCAGCACATGCTTGCTGATTTAGAGATAGAGGAGCAAATACTCCTGGTCGGTAGCAGCCCCAGCAAAGGATATTTGTAGCCAGATTGGATATCAATAATGGATCGCCAATTTAAGGACATAACTATCTTGAATATTCCATGCCTCATGAATGTCAAGTGCCCGTTTGTTCCTTCCATCCCGCCCTATATTTGTTCAGTACACATAAGCACTACTTAATTAATGTATGCCTAACATGTCCCACAAGTTACATGCTTTTGTTTTATTTAAGAAAGACTATTCTTAAACAGTGCAGTAAATATAAACGATTGTCAAAATGACTATAATTATTGACACACCAGTGGATTATTCTTGTATTTTAAAAATATTGAGGGGCACCTGGGTGGCTCAGTTGGTTAAGTGTCTGACTTCAGTCAGGTTGTGATCTCATGGTTTGTGAGTTCAAGCCACATGTCCGCTGTTAGTATGGAGCCTGCCTGGGATTTTCTCTCTCCCCTGCTCTGCCCCTCCCCCACTTGCTCTCTTGCTCTCTCATCCTCTCTCTCTCTCAAAATAAATAAATAAACTTAAAAATAAACAAAAATAAAAATATTAGTTGATCACCCATCATGCACTAATGATTCTTTTGGGTGTTGGAGATAAGACAATGACTAAAAGAAAACTAAAGTTTTTACCCTTTCAGAGCTTACATTTTAGTGAAGATGCATGGTTAAGGAGTATTACATCACATGTGCCTGGGTATGGATATCTGCATATGCATTTATATATGTGTATATGTGAGTGCTTTTACATGCAAGCAGGTGTGTATTGCACACACTTAAATTTTTATTAACCTAGTTCGACAAGTACAAAGCGACAAATTTAAGAAGTATTTGGGTACTGAGACTAACAATGAATTACATTATACTTTCTCAATATGCTGTGTTCTGATAAATATAGAATACATGAGTGTGAGTACTGGCTCTGTCACTTACTTTCTGGGTGTCTATGGACAAATCACTTAATCTTGATGACTCTTGCACTGTGTATATACAGTATCTCTAAAGACTTAATGAGATAATATGAGGAATGTGATGGATACACTAGAAAATCATGCACAAATAGAAGCAATTCTTCTATTACTACCCTGACTTGTGAAGTAAGTAGTACTGATATTTATTCATATTTAGTAGTGATTTTGTTCCTATGGTCCCAAACTAGTAGGTTAGTAGACCTTTTTTTAATTTTTTTTTTCTGCTTATACTCTACACTCTAAGCTTTATATTTTTCTGTACTGAAATCTTCAGGTTTATTTCTCTGCTCTTTAATAAAGAAATGAAAACACATGGAAGTGGAGGTGGTAAAGCTACATAAGGAAATGTATCATTCGGCTTCATGAAGTCCCATTTTTGGTTTTTACCAATAGCTGGTAACTACCAAAGTTGCAAAGAAATACCAAACCTGTGCTCACTCTATCTTCTCAACTTCACTCCCCTGTTCCATTTCCCCACATTCTCCTATAACCTTTCTATTTGAAACCTCTAAGAATACTGTGCTCTATACTATAAGTTTTTAGCAACCCCAGGATGTACTTGTATCATTGCATAAAAAGGCAACCCTGTTGGTGCCACGTAAATGAGACAAGCAAAGCAGTACTGTCTTAATTCATTAGCATTCACTTTGCAGCACTAGACTCCTAATTAAGAGCTTCATAAGTATTCATATTTATTCAGGCTATTCTACACTGTATTTGTTACATTTGGTTAGAAACATTTAGACACATTAACTGTTCTTCCAGTCAGAACAAATACTCCTGTATTGTGGATAAGCCAATTGATAATTGTCCTTTGTCAAATGCAAAATATAAAAACATATTTTGTTCCTGTTTTCAATTTTCCTTTATTTCTTTATATAAGTCATTGTATTTCAACAAAGAAAAGTGATTGTTCTAAGAGTGAACTTTTGAATTCGTACTGTTAGCTTCTTCCAATGGTAATAACATCTTCAAGTTTTGCTGGTAAATACTTATAAAAAACTATAAACCTGAGAAATTTGCACCTTTGATAAAGGAAGTGGTGAGATGAGGGAAGGGTGACTTTAAGCTTCACTACCTGAATAATGGTTGAAGAGTTGATGGATGATTACTTCAGAAAAAAGATTTTATGGGCTGGAAAACAGCTTTTGTTAGAACATGAGAGAGAAATTTGATTTACTCTTTGTTGTCTCAAAAGACACAACAAGAACCGATATATAGAAATTAAAAGAAATTGTAGCTCACAAAAGGAAGACTTGATTAACAATTATATTTGTCCAAAAATAACATGACCTAATTTTGGAATCCCACTGGGCAATGGGGCCACCAAATCTAGAATCTTCATATGTCTTCTGAATACCAGACAGATCAGAGATAATGAATAAAACCTCTGATAACCCAGCGCACCTGGGTGACTCAGTCAGAAAGAAACTGGCTCTTGATTTCAGCTCAGGTCATGGTGATCTCACAGTTCGTGGGCTTGAGACCCATTTTGGCCTCCACACTGTCAGTACAGGGCCTGCTTGGGATTCTCTCTCTCCCTCTCTCTGCGTCTCTCCCGCTAGCACTCAAGCAATCTCTCTCAAAATAAATAAACAAAAAACCCTCTAATTACCCATGCCTACAACATGGCTAAAACAGAATAATACTTCAATTTCAACGTAACTAAGATAAACATTCAGAAGTCTGAAGAACCACCTCTGGAATCCCCTGTAGAGCAGCAATTAGGCACTTGGGGTGTGTAATACAGAAATAATCATCTTCTAAAAGATAAAGTCCCAACTCAAGGCAGAAATGCTGAGAATAAATCTGCTATCTGGATGTTCAGAGTTCTCTGGTTTGGAGAATTGAGAGAGAGGGCCTTGAAAGTGGAGGCAATCAGGTTGAGAGTTGCACCCCTTCTCAAGAAGAGTGGAAAGACTTGAAAGTAGGAATGGCTTTGATTCCCATGGATTTGGGGGATAGGGAAAAGAAGGAAATAAGTAGTAGAAAATAAGGTTTTACAAAAACGAAACATCAGAAGACATCATTATTCTTTCTCCTCTGGCCACAAAAGAATGTAGTAGACATTAATTAAAGAACCTGCACTTCATCATACCAACAGAAGAGGGGACTCTTGTGCTAAGAAATCTAAAAAGCCACCAAGCTTACAACTTTATTGCTGGCCTAGGAAAATGTAAGATATTCCAAAATTAACAGAAACTGGAAGACATCATCCATATTAGTTATTGTAATAGAAAATAAAAAAAATGAAAACAAAACATTTTAGATGATGAAAATAATTCCCAAAAAACAACCACAAAACAGAGAAAAAGTGTAACAAAATATGCCAGTCTAAATTAAATATCCTTAAAGAAGAATTTGCTGTTAAAAAAAAAAACTCAAAGAACATATTTATATATTTATTTAAAAGTTGAAAATAAAAATTAACATAAAAACAGGAAGGTGTAAAATGAGAGTTGACTGAACTCAGAAACAAAATTGAAAATGAAGAAAAAAACCACCTATAAAAGACTAAATTGGAAGACACCAGAGGAAAAATAGATTAGATTGAGAATGTAATAAAGGACATAAGCAAAAATTAAAACAGATTAAATAAAATGAAATAGAGAGGTAAAAAGAATCAAAATAATAGAGAAGATGGGAAAGAAATTTAAATAAGATCATAAATGAAAATAATAGTACAAAGATGACCATAGAAACAAAAACATAAACACAGAACATGTAAAATACATAATATTTTATGTATAACATATAACATTGAAAGTATTTTTATAAAAAATAGAAAGATAACGTAGAAAAGAAATGCAATAAATATATAACACACAGTAATTATTTATATATGTAATAACTCAATAAATAAAAATGAACTTAACTCATCTATTAAATAAAAAGCGTTTTCAGATTGGCTCATGTAGCAATATCCAACTGCTAAATGAACCCAACTGTTACCCACTTAAACTGATTCAGAAAAGCTAGACCAGATAAATGTAAGTGAATAAGAAATCTTGACATTCCATAAGGGAGACTTTACCCTTAAAAATATTAAACAAGACAAGAAGTTTACTTTATAATGCTAAAGGATCTAATTCACAGTGAAGAAAAAAATGACTATGAATATATATTCACCATATAATGCAGTAACTTCCTTAACAAAGTATAAATTACAGAAAACGCAAGACAAAATTACAAAGATAATGGGTTTAATACCTCACTCTCTTGAAAAAAAAGATCAAAAAGAAAAAAAAATTAAGATATAGGTAACATACATTATGTAATCAATAAAGTGGATCTTACTGACACATGTAAAAAAAGAACATTCTTTCTTCTCAAGTATACATAAAGCATTCAGTAAATTTGACTATCTATAAGGTCACTGAAAACTGTTGTACATTTCATAAAGTGAAATTAATATCACATTCTCTGATTATAAAACAATAACTAGAAATTAATTAAAAATACAAAACAAAGACTTCAATGAAATACCTTTCAATAAAAATTGTTTAACTTCTATTAAATAATTCTTTAAAAATAGAGAAATAAAAATTGAAACTTCTAAATTTCTAAAGAATCATGATAATAAAATCTCTACATTTAGAATTTATGGACTGCAGGGGCGCCTGGGTGGCTCAATCGGTTGAGCGGCCGACCTTGGCTCAGGTCATGATCTCACTATTCCCGAGTTCGAGCCCCGCATCGGGCTCTGTGCTGACAGCTCAGTGCCTGGAGCCTGTTTCAGATTCTGTGTCTCCCTCTCTGTCTCTGCCCCTCCCCTGCTTGTGCTCTGTCTGTCTCTCTCTCTCAAAAATAAATAAACTTAAAAAAAAAAAAGAATCTATGGACTACAATAAAAGCAGTGATCAGAAGAAAATGTATAGCCCTAAAAACTTAAATCAAAAAATGAAAGAATAAAAATAATCAAATTCCCAACAAAGAAAGTTAGAAAAAGTACAGTAAGATAAACCTGAAGTATAAGAACAAAAATAACAGCAGATATCAATGAGGTATAAAAAGGATAACAAAATGCTACATAAATCAAAATACTAGTTCTTTAAAAAATAAGCAATAATACAAAGTTGTAGCTTAACTCATCAAGGGGGGGGCGTAGGAGGAGAAAGCATACAGTATAAAATAAGAAATGATAAAGAAAAATTTATCTTGAAACAGGATTTATTTTAAAATCATAAGATAGTTTATAAATACCTATGCAAATAAACTGGAAAAATCTCGATAAAATAAATAATTCTTAGAAAAAACTAAATCCTATAGAGAAAGATTAAACAAACCAATTTCCACAGAATAAGTAGAGAATGTTAGGAACTTTACCTTAATAAAGGAATCAGAACCAAAGGTTTTCAGAGAATAATTATACCAAAATA
Source organism: Paguma larvata (assembly GCA_030068075.1). Taxonomy (NCBI): domain Eukaryota; kingdom Metazoa; phylum Chordata; class Mammalia; order Carnivora; family Viverridae; genus Paguma; species Paguma larvata. Next base: position 32,027,189 of record CM057826.1, on the reverse strand, counting down.
TCAAAATCGCATATTCTCAACACTACTTAAACTGTCTCAGAGAACTGAAAAGAGAAAAATCTTATAATTATTTTTATAAAGCAAGTATAACACTGATACATCAACTTAATAAATATATCATACATTTAAAAAATTCTTATGAATTCATTTCTAAATATTGAAGCAAAAAACTAATCCTAAACAAATATTAGCAAAAAATATCAACACAATATGAAAATAATACAATATGAGGCAAGAGAGATTTATCCCAAAATTGTAAGGATAGCTCAATATTAATATATTTCATCCTATTAATAATTTAAGAAGAATCATATGATTATCACCAAAGAAGCTAAGAAGGCCTCTGACAAAATTTGACACCTATCCCTCATTTTTAAAAAGCACTTAATAATATTTATTATATATATTCTTAACACGAAAACTAAACATCACTCTTAAAGCCAGTATCTTACATAATGGGAAACTTCTGACAAGACGCATTCCCACCAGGATGAGGAACATAAGCAAGGAAGAATGTCCATTGTCTTAGTATTATTTAACATTATACTGGCAGTATTAGCCAAACAAATTCAAATAGAAGATTAAGGATTGTAAAAAAAAGAAGTAAAACTCTCTATTTGCAGATCATATGACTGTAAATATGGAAAATCCAAGGAATTATTAATAAGAAACTAAATCAAATAATAAGGAAAAGGATATAAATTTAACACACAAAATCAATAATTTTCATATATACAAATAATCATCTAGAAGATACAAGTAAGGGAAGACTCCATTTATAATAACAATAAAGATAAAATCATTAAAAATAAGCTTAATAAGAAATGTGCGAAAGGTACGTAGGGAAAACTTAAAAACACACCTGTCTCGAATAAAAGGAAACACATCTATTTTCTTGGAAAGGAGACGACATTCTAACTATGTAATTTCTCCCCAAGGTATTACATATATATGTGACAACATATGTATGTATTTGCCTGTGTGTGTATACATAGCATTCCCAATATACAAGGAATTTTGAGGGTTTGTTTTTAACAAAGATGATATTAAAGGTCATATTGAACAGTAAGAATATTTTGGAAAACCTTTTAAAAGAGGAATGACGAAGCCATGCCCTATCAGATATCAGAACACATGAAAAGTCCTTCATGAGTGTAATATTATGGCATTAGAGCATATAGAGAAGCAGACTGAAAAAACAAAACTTTCAAAAGATCAGACTCAATTATATAAAGAAATCTAGTGTTTAATGAGTATGGTATCACAAAATACTGGGGAAAATATGGACATTTTAATAAATTATAATGAAACAATTCTATAAATTTGGAAAAAGATAAAATTGGATTCACACTTCACAATATATCTGAATAAATTCCAAATAGATCCAAGATTTATATGTAAAATATGAAATCACACAAGTACAAGAAACACAGGTATATTTCTTTATAACCTGTGTGTGGGTAAGGCATTTTTACTATGAAGCAAAATACAGACACAAAAAAAGTAAGTGTTAATAAATTAGACATTTTAAAAAGTTTTGCATGGCAAAAATATAATAAGGTCAGAAGATAAATGATAAACTGGGAAAAACATTTGTATCATAAAGATTCACCTCCCTGATATCTGAAGAGTCCTTTAAATTTTGAGAGAAAAAAAGTCCAGTAGAAAATGGGCAAAAGACATGATCAGATAAAACAGACAAAATATTCAAATGGTTTTTATATAATGTTCATAATAACCTAGAAAAATCAGGCTAGTTAATACTGGTCTCTACAGTCATAATGAATAAATTTATTCCTAGTTTCTGTACTTTTCTACTTCGTTTAGTAATTAGCCTAGATTTTTACTTAATAATAGATTGCTTACACATCAAAGAAAAAAGCACATATGACCCCAGAATTGGCTACTGAAACTCAGCAACATATAGTGTAACCATTCAAGAAAAAAAATCCAAGTGTCTAGATAGATGTTTGAAATAAATTTTATTGCCATCCACCCCATGGTTCCATCACCCTCTCTCCCACCCTTGGCAAACAATAATCTATTTTGTTTCTCTTATAGACTTGCCTATTCTGAATATTTCATATATATGAACGCATATAATACATGGTCCTTTGTGAGTGGCTTCTTTCACTTACCATAATGTTTTCAGGGTTCATCCATATTAGCACTGTGTTTTAATTTACATCCAAGTTAGTTAGCATATAGTGCAACGGTGATTTCAGGAGTAGATTCCTTAATGCCCCTTACCCATTTAGCCCATCCCCACTCCCACAACCCCTCCAGTAACCCTCTGTTTGTTCACCATATTTAAGAATCTCTTATGTTTTTGTTCCCTCTGTTTTTATATTATTTTTGCTTCCCTTCCCTTACGTTCATCTCCTGTTTTGTATCTTAAAGTCCTCATGAGTGAAGTCACATATTTGTCTTTCTCTAATTTCGCTTAGCATAATACCCTCTAGTTCCATCCACAGAGTTGAAAATGGCAAGATTTCATTCTTTTTGATAGCCAAGTAATACTCCATTGTATATACATACCAAATCTTCTTTATCCATTCATCCATTGATGGACATTTGGGCTCTTTCCATACTTTGGCTATTGTTGATAGTGCTGCTATAAACACTGGAATGCATGTGCCCCTAAAAAACAGCATACCTGTATCCCTTGGATAAATACCTAGTAGTGCAATTGCTAGGTCGTAGGGTAGTTCTATTTTTAATTTTATTTTTTTATTTATATTATATATTATATAAATTATATTATTATTATTAATTATATAATATATTATATTTTTTAACGTTTATTTTTGTCAGAGAGACAGTGCGTGAGCAGGGGAAGGGCAGAGAGAGAGGGAGACACAGAATCCGAAGCAGGCTCCAGGCTCTGGGCCGTCTGCACAGAGCCTGACACGGGGCTCAAACCCACAGACCGTGAGATCATGACCTGAGCCAAAGTCGGCCGCTTAACCAACTGAGCCACCCAGGTGCCCCTATTTTTAATTTTTTGAGAAATCTCCATACTGTTTTCCAGAGTGGCTGCACCAGTTGGCATTCCCTCCAACAGTGCAAAAGAGATCCTCTTTCTCCACATCCTCACCAACATCTGTTGTTGCCTGAGTTCTCAATGTTAGCCATTGTGATAGGTGAGGTGGTATCTCATTATGGTTTTGATTTGTATTTCCCTGATGATGAGTGACGCTGAGCATCATTTCATTGTCAGTTGGCCATCTGGACGTCTTCTTAGGAGAAGTGTCTGTTCATGTCTTTAGCCCATTTCTTCAGTGGATTATTTATTTTTTGGGTGTTGAGCTTGGTAAGTTTTAGATTTTGGATACTAACCCTTTATCTGATATATAATTTGCAAATATCTTCTCCCATTCCGTCTGTTGCCTTTTAGTTTTGCTGATTGTTTCCTTCACTGTCAGCTTTTTCTGAGGTCCCAGTAGTTCATTTTTGCTTTTGTTTCCCTTGCCTCCAGAGACGTGTTGAGTAAGAAGTTGCTGTGCCCAATTTCAAAGAGGTTCTTGCCTGCTTTCTCCTCGAGGATTTTGAAAGGCTTCCTGTCTTACATTCAGGTCTTTCATCCATTTTGAGTTTATTTTTGTGTATGGTGTAAGAGAATGGTCCAGGTTCATTTTTCTGCATGTTGCTGTCTAGTTTTCTCAGCACCACTTGCTGAAGAGACTGTCTTTATTCCATTGAATATTCTTTCCTGCTTTGTCAAAGATTAGTTGGTCATACGTTTGTGGGTCCATTTTTGGGCTCTCTATTCTGTTCCATTGATCTGAGTTTCTGTTCTTGTGCCAGTACCATATTGTCTTGATGATTACTGGTTTGTAATACAGCTTCAAGTCCTGGACTGTGATGCCTCCTGCTTTGGTTCTCTTTTTCAAGATTGCTTTGGCTATTCAGGGTCTTTTCTGGATTGCTTGTTCTAGCTCTGTGAGGAATGCTAGTGTTATTTTGATAGGGATTGCATTGAATATGTAGATTGCTTTGGGCAATACTTTTTTATTGCTAAATAATATTCCATTGTATGGATATACAGAATTTTATCCATTTATCAGATGATATGCATTTGGATTTTCACTTTTTGACTACTATGAATAATGTTGCTATGAACATTTATATACAAATTTTTACATGCACATTTGTCTTAGGTATATACCTAGGACTAAAATTGCTGGGTCATATAGTAACACTATATATATGTGTTAACATATAGTGAACCAGCCAAACCATTTTCCAAAGCGATTATATTCTGACCAAAAAGGTATGCGTTTTTCTATTTTTACACATCCTCTCTCAAAATTGTTAGTATCTGCCTTTTTTATTATACTCATCCAAGTGGGTGTGAAATGGTATCTCATTGTGATTTTGATTTGTATTTCTTTGATAATGATGTTGAGTATTTTTTCATGTTTACTGGCCACTTTTTAAATCTTTTTGGAAAAACATTTTCAGATTCTTTGATTTTTTTTTCTTAAACTGACGATTAGTTTCAGATGCACAACACAGTGATTCAACAATTATGTACATTACAAAATGCTCACTAAGAGAAGTATTATCAAGAAAATTACTATACTTTTAGGATACAGTTTAGAAAATGCTACTGAAAATCCAATCTGATCAAAGTTGTAAAATTTAATTGAAATAGCTGTTTTTCTGGGGAGAGGGAACAAATTCTTTCTGTATGTAGCAATAGTACCACCTTCTGGAAATCTAGAGATAGCACTGTCATATTTTTCAGAATTTAAGAACAGTCTTCTGTTAGTTATACATAGTAACATTTGACAAAACAAGCTGAGATTTTGTACTGTACAAGGGAGAAGACAGAAAAAGGCCTTCAATGCACTCTGGTGTAAAACTGATAGTGTTAATCATGACAAACAGAAAAATTAAGTATTTCTTTGTCAAATTTTTAACTAAAATGTCTATAGTTCTGTTAAAAAAAATCAAGAGCCTTACAGTCCCCCTGAGTTAATTTACCAGATTCATCTACTGTTAGGTTTTATATGCTTTCTTAAGTAAATGGGGCTTTTTACAGCAGGCTTTTCTTATGAGACTAAAAATAAAAACTCAGTCGGTTAAGTATCGGACTTCGGCTCAGGTCATGATATCACAGTTTGTGAGTTCAAGTCCCATGTCATGCTCTGTGCTGACAGCTCAGAGCCTGGAGCCTGCTTCGGATTCTGAGTCTCTCTCTCTCTGCCCCTCCCCTGCTCACACCCTGTCTCTGTCAAAAATAAACATATATTAAAATTTTTTTAATAATTAAAAATAAAAACTCATTTTGATAATGGTGTTATGCTTACATCAAAACTTATTTATTGGACTATTTTATAGCACTTTTTTGTACAACTCATGGTCTTTATTGCTTCAAAATATTAACATCTTTTAAGAACTCTATGAGGTAGGTATTATTTATCTTCATTTTACAATTAGGGAAACTCAGCCACATACAAGAAACTTGTCCAAGATCACACAGTAATATTAGGATGTGAACTCAGACCAATCTGGTTTTACGGTCCATTCACTTCATGACAGTTATGCTGCTTCTAACATTCTTATACAAATGTGTACAAGCAATAATCAACTGGAGTATTTTAAATTTAAATATATTTAATTGGTTGAGACTACAGCAAGGGTCAGACCTCAAATGTCATGAAAAGTTGCTGAGGACTTCTTCCAAGGGTTGAAGAATATAAAGGCAAATATATTTCCCTTGAGAGGAAACAAAACAATAAAAATTCATCATACTTTATAGTAAAAATGAAGTAATACTGAAAAACCGAGGGGAAATAAGACATGAGAACTGTTTACAATGTACAGTAATGATCAATATAGTTCCTTTTTTGACAAATAAACGTTGATGTGAGAAATCATAAGATGTTTAAAAGACAGTATAAAAACCACTAAGAATTTTGCTTACTTTCAGATAAAATGTAGGTCACAAAAGATTGTCATGGCAACAAGAAAATAGAATAAAATGAAAATTATGCTTCAACCCATCTAAGTGCAGTAAGTAAAAAGTCTAAATAAATTCAAGGATAAAACAGGTCTTTTTGGTTGCTTTTATGGGACCAACTGCCTATTCTGGGTACTTGTGGGTGGAACAGCAGGCCTGTCAGAAGAAATTTTGCTTGGGTAAGACAAATACCACTGACACTTTTTCTTTTAATGTTTATTCATTTTTGAGAGAGAAGACACAAGCAGGGGAGGGGGAGAAAGAGAGGGAGACAGAGAATCAGAAGAAGGCTCCACACTATCAGGACAAAGCCCAATGTGGGGCTCAAATCCACAAACCGCGAGATCATGACCTGAGCAGAAGAAGTCAGACGCTCAACAAACTGAGCCACCTAGGCACCCCACCACTGACACTTTTCATGACAATATGATTAATATACCAAATTGCAAATTTAAGAACTCCAAATGTGAAAATAAACTGTTGAGCCCTCAATACGAATTCTGGGAAAAGACAGAGAACAGATCTAAAGAGCAGAAAAATGTCTTCATTTTGTTCAGGGCAAGAAAGAAGTCATCTCAGAAAGAAAACCCTGGGGGGGAAAAATCACTAAATTCTCTGTCTATTATATCTTTGGCTTTCAACTTTGTTGAAAGACCAACTCAATTGAAGAAAAAAGACAAACTGAATGTGGAACTGTTGCCCAAGGAACAGAGTTTGCAATTTATGTTTAACCATGTTAGTTGTTTAAATAATAGAAATGATACTTAGTGGAGAAAAACAGCAGAAGCTAGAGTCTCAATGACTTAACCATTCATATTTTTCAGAATACAATTTTACAAGATAAAAAAGAAATGAAAATAGCACCCATTCATTTAATAAAAGAAAACCAACTTTTAAAACCAACGCTTCCAGATTTGGAATTGGCAGACGGGATTTTTTTTCTTTTTAGGTTTATTTATTTTGAGAGAGAGAGAATGTGTAGGGGAGGGCCACAGAGAGAGGGAGCGAGAATCCCAAGCAGGCTCTGCGCTGTCAACACAGAGCCAGACACAGGGCTTGAACTCCCAAACTGTGAGATCAAGACCTGAGCCAAAACCAAGGGTAGGACGCTTAACGACTGAGCCACCCAGATGTCCCAGACAAGATTCTAAAGCAGCTATCATAACCACTCTCACTGATGTAAAGGAAAATATGCCCTCAATGGAAAAAAAAAAAAAAAGGAAATCTGAGAAAAATAGAATTAAAAAAAAGAACCAAAAGGAAATTATAGAATCAATAATTAAATTATAATCAATCACAAGATTGATTTAACAAAATGTAGATAAAAGTAGGAGTCTGAAAGCCTGAAAATGATAAATCAAATTAAATTATTCAAACTGAACAGAGAGAAAAAAAATGAGCAAAGCCTCAGAAATAGGTTAAAATAATAACAAATTATGTTAACACATGTGTTACACAATACAGACCCAAGAAGGAAAAAAGAAAAGAATGGGGAGGGAAAAATTTTAAGAAATAGTGACCAAAAATTTCTCAAACTTGGTGAATAACATGAATTTCAATACTCAATATGCCTAGTAACTCCCAAGCAGGATAATAATAAAAAGGCTGTATCTAGGCATACTATAGTTAAACTGCTGGAAGCCAAGATAAAAAGTAAACATGAGAGCAGAAAAAAAAAAACTACATGCAAGAGAATTAAGATGTAATTAGCAAATAAATTTTTATCAAAAATTACAAAGCTTAGAAGAGAACAAAAGAACATCTTGAAAGGGCTGAAGGAATAAAAATGTCAACCCAAGATTTTATATATCCTAAAAAATATAAAACCACTTTTATTATTTTGTAAAGTATTTCTTCTTTTAATTTCTTCATAATATATATGGACTGTTTTAGCAAAAGCTGTAACATATGCCGATATAATACATTTAATGGCTGTAGCAAAGAGTAGTGAGAAGAATAAGACCTATACAGTTATAATATTTCTACATATTGCACAAATTGGAACAATGTTAACTATAAGAAAACTTTCAAAACTTAAGGAAATACATTGCAATCACTAGAGCAATCTCTAAAAAATTCAGAGACATGCTAAAAAAAGCAAATAGAAAAACCTAAATTGATTTCTAAAACATACTGAAATATCCAAAGTAGAAAGAATATAGAAACAACAATAGTGAAGAGGGGATAAACAAATAATAAAATGGTAGATCTGAAACCAATCCTATCCATAATTACATTAGATGTAAATGACCTAAACATTCTAATTAAAATGTAGGTGTTGCCAGAATGGGAAAAGGAGCAAGATTTGCTATATCCTATCTGCAAGAGATACACTTAACATTTAAAGACAGATTTAGGTTGAATGGATATATCATGAGAACAGTGTTTTGTTTTGTTGTGTTTAATCCTGAAGGGGTTATATTAATATTAGAGAATGGATTTCAAACCAATGAGTATTATTGGCAAAAAGAAGGATATTATTAATAATGACAAAAGGGTCAATTCATCAGGAAAATAAAAGTCATATATGTATGCGTACCTTAAAACATCAAAACATAGTAAGCAAAAGTTGACAATTAAAAGAAAAAATAGGCAATTCTACAATCAAAGTTAAAGATTTTAATATCTATTGCTAATTGATACAACTATATAAAAATCAATATGGGGCGCCTAACTGGCTCAGTGGAGCATGGGTCTCCCAATTTTGGTTTAGTGGGTTTGAGCCCCATGTTGGATGTAGAAATTAGTTAAACATAAAACCCTTAAAAAAATCAATGTAGCCAATATACAATATCTGAACATTATAAATTACTTTGACCTAAAAGATAGCTATAAAATATTCCACCTAACAACTACAGAATAAAACTCTTTTCAAGTGCAAGTAGCATATTCACCAGAATAGACCGTAAGTTGGGCCATAAAACAAGACTCAACAAATTTAAAAAGATTGAAATTTTAGAGTGTGTTCTCTGATAAAAGAGAGATTGAGTTAAATACCAATAACAATAAAAGAGATAGTAATAGTAATAGTAATAGATATTAACACTAAAACAGTAATACTAAATAACCCATGAATTGAAAAAGTAATCTCAAGGGATTAGAAAACATTTTAACTGCATAATAATAAATATACAATATTTCAAAGTGTGTTCATGCTGCTAAAGAGGGCTTAGAATAACTTTAAATGCTTATTTAAAAAAATGAGAATCAATGATGTAAATTTCTATCTTAAATAATAGAAATGGAAAAAAAAGGAACTAGAAAAGAGAAAATGAAAGGACATTCAAAAAATTTTTAAAGCAGGAAAATATAGATTAGAGCATAAATCAATGAAATACAGAATAAATCAATAAAACCAAAAGGTGGTTTTTTTGAGAATAAAATCAATAAAACTTTAGTCAGACTGCTCAAGAAGAAAAATGACATAAATTACCAAGATCAGAAATCAATGAGGTGATATACTACAAATATTAAAAGGAAACTAAGAAGATCTACTTTTGGCATAAATAGCATAAGGGATTCCATGGAATGGCTCCCTAGAGAAAGTGGAGAAAATTATTTTTAAAAAACCAACCATTTAAAGTCTCTGTAAATGGTCCCAAAAGCATATAGTAAATGAAGAAATATTTTTTAAAAGTCTACTAAAACTCACTAAGAACTTCAAGTGTCTGGGATTTGAGCCAAGACTCTCTGCCTCCTTCCCTCCTCGAACTCAGCAGGATGGAAACTCCAATCTAGACCGTGGCAGCCAAAGAAGCAGAACCATACTACCTCTGTAAGTTGGAGAAATACTTTCCTAGGAGCAGGATGTTAGTATTTTCTACCCAGCCCCCAACTACCATGTTGCTGAAGGCAGGCTCTGGATGAGTGTACCCAAGGAGCTACCTTTTTTGGAGCAGCACCCACTCATGCAGTGTAGGCTATATCTTGGGCACAGCACCATTAATACTACTACGCATTTTTTTTTTTTTTAATAAACTCTAACCCTAATGCTAACCCAAATACAATGCTCTTTTTATTACGATCTTAAAATAATGAGATAGGAAAGCTGTAACATTTCCTCTGCAAACAATTTGTGAGGATGTCTTATGACCAGGTCTTAATGGAATGTTTTCTCTAGGTAGATGGAATACAATTTGGCTTTAGAACCTTACGAGCCTTCAAAGTTATTTGAAATAGCAAGAACTTCCAGCAAAGTTTTCACTTAATTAGTATTAAATATGGTATCAAGTTAATTTTCTACTGTCTTAGGAGAAAACCCAGAAGTTGTAGGACCATAATATCAAATGCAATTTTAATGCATATTCCAGCGTGTAAGCAGTATATTTATTAAAAACACATAAAATTTTTTCTGATAACCCGTTAAGGCCTCTTGAAAAGAACCTATAGAAAGTTTAGCAAATTTGTTATTCTCCACCAGGGAAATCTTTAAACCAAAAAGAGAAATCACAAGGAATGAGAAAAATACAAACTTTTTTTTTCTAGAATTTAATATTTTAAAAAAGAAAATATAAAAATTATCAAAAAATCTTAAAAAGAGTTCATTTTGGGGCTAAATGCTAGCACTGAAAGTTTTTTTCTTGTAATTGATCTAAGATAAAAAGTAAAAATTATGTAAAAAACACAGGAGCTACAGCTGTCCCAATATAAAGCCTATCTGCAAAAAGGAAGGACAAAATGAGCTGACTGAGCAAATATCCACATCATGACCTTAGTAACAGGTTTCAAATGGTTCCAGTTCCCAAGGTCTAAAAGGAGGATCATCTCGCATGCTTAGACTCTACTTCTTCAAGAATCCACTGAATGCCATTCAAAAAACCAGTTAGAGTTTCAGCCTCTGTATCCTGGACCTATGAGCAGATAAGAGAGATCACTGTAAGAAACTGAGTCCAAAATCTTATGATTAAAAGAAACATTTTCCTAGATACTAAAAAAAGAATAGGGTTAAAAAAAAATCCCAATAAACTTTGTGTGAGTTATTCAAGTTTTGTCTCCTATGGAACTTAGGTAAAAAATATGATCTTCTCTTACGTCTATAATTACTACCAATATGAGGCTTAATATGATCTTCTCTTACGTCTATAATTACTACCAATATGAGGCTTATTACTTATGTTGGAACTCAGCTTTGGGAATGGGAAGAACTATCATTTCTATGACTTGTTTGTATGTATTAGAAAAAAAAATTTCTGCAAAGGATCCACTTTGAAAACTAAAAAAATTTTTAAAGAATCCAGCTAGTCAGATGATAAATGTGATATCCAGTTCCAAAAATGTGTCTTTAAGACTGCCGCTCTTCTTAACGGTAAGCTAAAACTCCCACCACTCAGGAAGGTACTCCTTTATCAGTTGTTTTTGAACTGTGTGCCGAAGAGTCTTCAAGGCTCTATGGAAGGTGTCAGGGGAGGAAGGAAGAAAATGCTCTACCTTTTTAAGCATAAGCATTTTCAATTTTAATTTTTCTTTATTTTATCTAGGGGCTTTCATGTAAGATTTCATTTGAAGAAAGGGTTCAATGATTAAAATAAAATTTAGAAAGCAAGAAACAATACAATGGAATTTGTATTTTTGATGACCCTTACAGCATAATACATTCATGCTTAAAAAACATGATACCAACAGCAAAAAAAAAAAAAAAAAAACAAAAAAACCAAGAACAAAAACCAATGGCCAACTGATATCTTACTATCTATGGTAGGAAAGGCAATTAGAGAGCAAATGACCAGGTGAAGCTTATTGATACCAACCGAATACCTCCCACTGATTAAGCTATTAAAACTAACTTTAGAATGTGATTTCATTAAAGAGAATGAGTAGGAAAGAATAACATCAAATAGAGAATAGTGAAAAATAAAAATAAGATTTACATCACCAGAGAAAATAAGACCTTACCATCCATGGGTGGTTTAGATGATTTAGACGTAGCTCATGAGCCAAATAAAAACAGGGCATTCTTTTTACATTTGCTTGAGAAATACAAGATAAAACCAGCATAGGTCTTCCTGAAGATCCAAAAGCTGGATCTGTCATTGCCATAATACGAGAAAATTCATCTTGCCATTCGTGTCCTAAAGAATGTAGTCAAAACCCTTAATTTGCATTGCTTATAGTGATTTTTAAAATAAACAAGAAAATAAAAAAAAAATTACTAGGATCCAAACATAATAAACTGCCCCTACTGCTGTTTATTTACAGCTGTTCATTTACTGATCGATCATAAAATTATATTAAGTAGCCTTCGAGGACAGGAATTTTGATGATATTAGAGGAAAAATTAGTCACCGTACCATTCAGATGTCTTTATAGTTTAAAAACAAAAATACTTTATCTATAGATAGATATAGTATATATCTATATAGTATATATAGTATATCTATCTATACTTTATCTATATCAGATATTTTCCTCTCACAAATTTTGTAGCTGTAACTACCCCTCCTTTCGAAGGCCTTAAACAATTTAAACATATAGTTGGGTCTAGCTTTTTATTCAAACTAGCAATCTCTGCCTATCTTTGGAGTGTGTAAATCATTGACATTGTGAAGTAGTCAAAATTTTAAAAGGACTCCCAATGATTCACACCCCTGTATAATCTCTTACCCTTTAAGTAGTGGGAGGAATCTAGAATCAGTGATGTGGTATCACTGCCCTGAGGAGGCTACATTATAAGACACATATGACTTCAAGAATGAGAGAGTATCTTCAGTGAGGCTGACCTAAAAGAAGAGATGAGGTTCTCTTGGTTAGAAAGATTCTCTGTTGCTGGATCTGAAGACAAGAGAGAATCACAAGGCAAGAAATGAAGTAGCTTCTAAAAGCTGACATCAGCCCCCAGCTGACGGGTCAGTAAGAAAACAGAAAGCTCAGTCCTACCACAGTAAGGAACTGAATTCAGACAATAATTACAGTGAGTTAGGAAGCAGATTTTTTTCCCCAGAGCCACCACGAAGTGATGCAACCCATCTGGCCCTGATTACAGCCTGTAAGACCCTAAGCCGAGAACACAGCCATGCCGTGCTGACTTCTGATATAGAGAACCATAAGCTAATAAACAGGTGTTGTTTTAAGCCACCAGATGGAGGGAATCTTTATACATTAATAGAAAATGAACATTTAAATGTAACTATCAACAGGGTGCATTTAAATCTATCACAGATCTCTTAGATTTCTACTTGTCCCATCTGTTCTTTGTTCCTTTATCCTACCTTTTTTGGATTGCATTTTGTAATGACTTCATTTATCTCAATTACTGACTTATTTAATTGTACCTCTCTCACACTATTTTTAGTGGTTGCTTGAGGATTTACAGTGTACATTTTTAACTTATAATTGTCTACTCTAGATATTATTATACAACTTTACATGTAGGAGAACCTTGTACCAATGTATTTCCATTAGTCCTCTTCCATGCTGTTTGTATTATTATATATCTTACTTAAAAATACCATACAGCCACAATACATTATTATTATTTTTCCTTTACATAAGTATAAAAAAGTTAAGATTAGGGAAAAAAATATATATACACTACATTGTTTCCACCCCAGGGCTCCTCCTCTTTTTTTTCTTTAAGATCCCACTTTCCATCCGGTATCAACAGTCTGCTGCCTGAAGAGCTTTCTTTAATATTTCTTGTAATGCAAATCTGCTGATAATGAACTTTCTCAGGTTTTGTCTGAAAGTCTTGATCCTGCCTTCATTTTTAAAAGACACCTTTGCTGGACGTAAGACTTTCCCTGTTTTGCAATACCGTAAAGATTTCCCTTCACTGCCTTCAGCAATACTTTCAGGAATTCTCAGTCTTTATCTTTTGCCCTCTCTGTGTATGCTTCCTTTTGCTTTTGCTGCCTTCAAGATAATCTCTGAGTCTTTGCTTTTCATCAGTTTGGCTATTATGTATCTAAATGTATTTTTTTATTTATGTATTAATGTATGTATGTATGTGTGTGTGTGTGTATTTATTTAGAGTTCTCTGAGTATCTTGGATCTATGGTGTGTCGTCTTTCAGTAATTCTGAAATATATTTGTCCATTATCTGTTAAAAAATTTCTTTCTCCTTATTTTCTTTCTTCATGTTTTGGAACTGCAATTACATATGAGTTAGATCAGGGATTGGCATACTACATTCTATGGATCTATTTTTATAAATACAAATTTTTTCTAAAACAGTCATGCCCATTCACTATAAATTCCCTATGGCTATTTTTGTGCTCTAGCAGGCGAGCTGAGTAACTGTGAGAGATCATATGGCTTATACACTAAAAATATTTACTATCTGGCCCCTTAAGAAAAAGTATGCTGACCCCTCAGTTGTTTCCCTTGATGGGTACCCCCAGTTCTGAGATGCTCTGTTCCCCATTTTCTGTGTTTTACTTTGGATAATTTCAATTAATTTATCTTCAGGTTCACCAAAAGTTTCTTTTGCTGATAAATCCATTAAGGAAGCTGTTCACCTGTTTCCCATTCACCTGTTATATATTCAAATTTAGCATACCCGTTTTATGTTTTCATAATTTCCTTCTCTCTGCTGAATATCCCTATCTGTTCACACATATTTTCCACTTTTTCCACTAGATCTTTCAACATATTACATAGTTATTTTAATGTCCCTGAGAGTGCCAACATCTGGGTCATCTCTGGGTCTGATTTCACTGACTGCTTTGTCTCTGGACAATGGGTTATTTCATTTTGATTTTTTTTGTGTCTTAAAAATTTTAACATAATGTTAAATGTTTTATGTAGAAGAACAGTAGAGATTGAGGTGAAGAAAATCTATTCCTAGAAATGGGCATGCTGCTTCTTCTGTTAGGTCACTAATGCAATGCGTGGAGTCCAACTAGCCAGTAGTTGAGCTGGACTTAGCTTTTGTTGCTGTGGTTAACTTCAGTGTACCATAAACTTTATATTTTTTAGCAGTTGGGTGGCTACTGCTACCTTGCTCTGAGTGAGAACGATGTATTATATACTCATGCCCTAACTTATTCAAAAAAGATTTTGGAGAAAAATTGCCGATACTGGCCCAATAATACTCTGATTTCATGCCTAAATAACAATGTGAAGGGCAATTATTCCAAATATGTAGAGCATGTTCTTAACTAATCTACTTAATTAAATACTCCACTCCATACATCTCTCTATTATCTGGACAATTAAAACAAAGGTAAAAATGTTCAGTTATCTGCATAAATTATTTGAACAGAGTCAGAAGCAGACAAAACATCAATACAAGTGCAGAAGCATACAAACAACAAAGAAATACTATGTAGTTATAGTATCAAACCTTGATATGCATCAGAATTCTGTAGGTGCTTATTAAAAAAAACAGATGTCCAAGAACCAACCCAAATCTATGAATTAAAATCCATCAGAGCAGGAATCAGGCAGGTATGTTTTTTTTACAAGCTCCCCAGATGATCCTAATGCACATCAAAGTTTGAAAACCCACTATCAACAGTAATGGTCATAGAATCACATTTATTAAATTAACCATCATATTCTTACAAGCCACTGTAAAGCCTAAAAATGTCTTTTCTTATTTGCTTTGCAGAAAAAAAAAGTGCTCTTAAAAAGAAAATAAGATAATGCTTACTTTTATGAGCTTCAGCATTTGCAACATAGATGAATCCATCAACAACTTCACACACCTTCTGAATTTGTGGAATTACACTATACCGGCTTCCTCGTTGATCATCTCCTTCATTCTGTAGACTGAACATCTTGTTAACTGCGCTTGTATGCTCTTCTCTTGCTCTGTCTCTTTCCTTTCTATAAGAAAAATGTAAATATAAACATAAACAAATACTAAACAGGCTCCATCCCCCTAAAGTATTCAAGTCCTGATGCCTCAGGTAGGCCACCAAGTAGGCAGCCTTACCTGGTAGTGGAATATAATATCAGGATGTTGAATTTATGTTGGTTGCTCAACTGAAAACTGACTCCTGATCCAATACCTAAGGAAGAAAATTACAGTTATCAAAACAAGTCATCAATATACAAAAATGTCATATTGAGAAAAATTACCCAGTGCAAGCAAAATGAGCAACTAAAAAGTCCATGACAAGTTACATAGCCATGACAAGTTACAAGTTCCATAGCTTTGGAACAAAATGAAATGTCTGTGTTGAAGAAAGACGCTGTATGCAATTTTCATTTACATGGCAATAAAAATATGGATAAAGAACAAAGAACTGCTAGGCTTATAGCATTCCTTTTTGTATAATCATATCAGTAGCAGCTGCATCATAACAGCAACTAATATTTAACCTCAAGACTAAGACTCATTTTCCAATTTTTAGGTTTCTCATTAGTCATATACTCCATGTAGACATCCAGTGAAATGGCTTTTATCTCCTTCTGAAAATGTTTTTAAATTGATGAGGAATCACCAATATCACCTCAGAAAATTGAGGAAATATGCAGATACTGAAATTTGGAATTAGACAGGTTATAATCCTGAATTTGCCACATTACCATATTTTGTGAGCCTCAGTTTTGACATCAGAATACGGAAATAATACATACTTTCTAGAGATATTGTAAGCATTAAATGAGACTGCATATGTAAAACTCCTAGCAGAGTGGTACAAATACTAGCTTTTTACTACTTTTACCTGAATTATTCAGCATTGTTATTTATCCTTCTTTCTTAACATCTTCCCTTCTTTGGCTGTGTTAACACTTGGGCTGATTCTCCTTTTGCATCATGAAAAGATCCTTCTTTCTTCCATATAACTATTTCTTTTTGCTATATAAATGTCCTTTTAGATCTGTCTACTTCTCTCCATCCTCACTCCCTCCTTTGAGTCTAAATTATCATACATCTCACCTTTGCAATCATTTTTAACCAGTCTCCTACATTCACTTTTGCCCCCTACTGTCAATTCTTCTGACAGCAACTGGAGAGATGGCTTGAAATGGACTATCTAATTACGTCTCTTTCCTTCAAAGCCATCACTCTTCAAAAACAACTTAATATAATCTCACCTTTACTTACCTCTTTAGGACAACTCCACCTTTCATATTCTTGATCCCTAAATTATAGCCAAACTAGTTGCTTAATTAAACCTGCCATGCCATCCTATGTCACCATTCCAGGCAACATATATGCAGAGATTTTGGTGGCGGAGACTGCAAGTATGACCCTAGTCTCCTGGCCACCAGGTCTGGTACACAAATTTCCCAAAGAGATCCCCAAAGAGATCACAGAAACAAATTCTACCATTATCTCTGATCTTTGTTTTTATCAGTTTGATTTCCAGGGATTACCCTCTCAATACATATAACCTTAGCCCAGTATGATCTCCATGCTGTTCTGTACCACCACCTTGCCAATGACCCATCCCTCTATTCTTCCCTGATCTTGCAGCATTTGAGGCATAGATTGGCATTTTCAAAACAATCACTTCTGCTGCTTTCACTTTATTCTGAAGAATAAAATTAACATTTCATCATCTGCAAATTTCCCCACATCTCCAACCTCTTCTTTAAGTGTTCCACCTCACAGCCTTATCTAAAACTGGCCTGCCCTGAAGTGCTACTTCTCTTGCAGAAGACTCTCAAGTAAACAAAATTGGTTATCCTCTCATATCTCAGGGTAAAGAGATGGACTCAATGTTCTCTTTGTCCTCACTTCCGTGTTCTATCACTCACCAACGCTCTTCAAAACTTCATCTCTTTTTGGACACACCATTCAGTTGCAGTACCATCTCCCCTTCCTCGGCCTCGTCATTTATGAATCTCCTTTTGACAACCCCTTCCTCGAAACATACATATACTAAAGATCTCAGCACCCGGTTCACAGTGTTCCTCTCTATGCTGAGAAACTTCCAAGTCATGAAGACACCGTGTGATTCCCAAATCTTGATTTCTAACCCAGATCTTACTCTGAGCTCTGGATGCATAGAGTAATCCACAAAGTCACTTGTCATTCATTCATCAAATATATATATACACACAGAGGGCCTACTACATGCCTGACATCAAAAACATAGCCAAGAATAAAGCTGGCATGCCCTAACGGAGCTTCCATTCAAGTGGATTGCTTAAAGCAGGCATCTCTACTTGTATCTCTCAGATTACCAAAGTCAGCATATTCCAAAGAGTGGCTGTCATTCTCCCTATACAGATCTCTCAGTAATGTTTCTCTTCCTCCTCCTGTGTTTCCTTATCGTAGTGAACGGCACCATCATCCAATATGAAAACCACATCAGAAATACTGCTAATACATACTCAGTCAACACTGTATCCTTCACATTTTTTTCACAATATTATAGTGGTTTCTTAATGGGTCTCCATGTCCTTATAGCCTCTTCTAATCAATTTTCCACTTAGGAGCCAGATCTTTCTCCAATGCAATCTTGATCTTCTCGCTCCTCTGCTTAAAATCTTTCGACAGCTCCCAAAAGCTTAAGCATATTGTACACGTCTTCTCACCTAGCCCCACTCTAGACACATAGAGCTACTTCAAAGCATCACATATAACCAGAATTTTGTGCTTTTAGAAATGTAGTTCTCACTGCTCATAATACTTTTACCCTTATTTTAATGGTCTACTTTAATAATTCATCTTAATGACTCAAATAAGGCATCATGTTCAATGTGGAGCCTTCTTTGACCCTTATCCTTCTACCCAGGACGCTAATTACAACATATTCTAGTCACCTGCATACTTGTCTCTGCCTTTACCTAGACTAAGTATCTTCAGGGCAGACAAAGATTTCTGATGTTTGTTTTAAATCTCTGCACCTTTAGCATCTAATAGGTGCTCTCAATAAATGAATGAGCAAAGCATAAGCTAAATTATGCTGTTAAGTATGTTTATTATATCTCCTGCTTCCCAACTAACTACATGGTTATTGTTTTCATAGAAAGAAGAGGAAGGTATTAATTGAGCTCTTTTTAAAAATTCCAATATATATCAAGGTAGTTTGCATATAATAGATGCTAAATGGTTTTTGCTGTTAACATTCTTTTAAAATATGGTAAACATATTGATAACATCTTGATAACATATAACTTACTTTCATGTAATTTTACATTCTGGATTACACAAACTTGAGAAAATAAGGGAAAGCTCACCTCTCATAAAAAAGGAAATAAATGCTTTCAATCCACTGGGATGGAGGGGAGGGGTCCTATGTACCAAGTTATTACTTCATTACATCAAAGACGTAATTAATTAAAAATTAATTTCTTGTTCAACATGTCAAGCTCAAAGTGTTTAATTATTATATCCTATAGATTAACATGAAAATTACCATCAATCTGCCTCTGAGGCAAGCCAGCTGTTGGACAAAGTTCCTCAGAAGACATCAAGCTCAACACCAAAGATGTATTCAGTTCTTCCAAACCTGGTCCAAACATAGCAAACCGTGGTTCATTCTGAATGATCAATGAGTGTAAAAATGACGTGACAGCTCCATACATAGGTCGGCTAGATTTCAAGGATTTTCTTGTATATGGACAGCACATTTTATAGCTGTATAAAATTGTCACAATTAGAAAATTAAGACAGAAAAAAATTTAGCCAGTTATTCATTCAACAATATATAGTTTACTGAGAGAACCTGCTAGACACAAGAGATACAACAATTATATAGTTACAGTCCTCATGGAGGGGCGAGGAGCACAGACACCATTATAATCTATAGGCTGAATGCTATGACAGGGAAAAGCAAAGGTGCTCTGAGAGTAGAAGTGTTCCAAAAGCTGAGAAAGTCTTACCCAGTTAAGTGGTTAATTACTTCTAATCTTTCATTTAGATTTTTCTCATGGAACACTTGCTCTAACATTTGTTGCAGCTGTAAAAATTCACGACGTAGAGCAGTGATTCTCAGCCTGTTTTTTTCATTATGACTGTCAGGTATTTTTGTCATTATGACTGGGGATCAGAGGGTGGTGCTACTCGTATCTAGTGGACGGAGGTAAAGGATGCTGCTGAACATCCTACAGTGCACAGGACAATTGTCTAAACACCTAGTCTGAAATGTCAGTAGTGCCAAGATTGAAAAACCCCACACTAAAGATAAACTACATGGATAGTTAGCATGTTATCTCTCTAGAGGTAAAAAAAAAAAAAAAAAAAATTTTTTTTTTTACCACGAGTATAACCAAACTTAAGTACTCTTATTAACAGCCTCTAATGTAACAGTTTAATAAGTGTTAAATATATACAGAAGCTCAAATGTTCCTCATGAATAACCTAGCCAACGAAGAATCATGTGAAAAAAAAAAACTCTTGTTTCTTTCAAAATTAGCAATTCTACATGTTAGCAAAAATTAAAACATAGTACCCAAATCAAAATAAAACCTAAATCCCTTTAACTAAATCAAGCTGGTTAAGACAATCACTAACCTAACAAGATAATGATCTTTATTTAGGAATCTAGTAATTTGAAAAGGAAAAAAAAAAATCTACTTTGAGGCTAGGTTGATCTGGCCAAACCTCACCACTTTATTTATATAAACCACTTATAGTCTAAACTTAAGTTTTTTTATCTCCATTATTTGAGCAATAACAATTAACTCAAGGTTGTAAGGACAGAAATGTACAGATCTAAGAAACAAAACAAATGAACAAAACAAAAGAGACAAACAAAAAAACCCCAGACTTTTAAATACAGAGAACTGGTAGTTTGCAGAGGGGAGGTTGGTAGGGGGATGAGTGATATAAAGGGTATCAATATGAACACCGAAAAATGCAGAGAATTGTTGAATCATTATATTGTACACCTGAAACTAATGTAACACTCTATGTTAATTATACTTCAATAAACAAACAGTTTATATGACCGCAAATGGTAGTTACTATGACCATTACTATTCCTGGGGAAAATTTGGTTCCACAGCATGATATACTTGATGGCTATGGTTCGCTGTGGGACAATGGAGAAGTAACAACTAGGAAGCGAGAGTACAGTAGCACTTCTTGAAATTATATATAACATAACGCATACATTCCAACCAAGTAACCTCACAAGACTTAGCATCTGAATTGAATAAGGAAAGATCTAAATGACTTAAATAAAATATGAAAAAAAGTCCTATATCTAGCTACTAAAATCTTTACCTAAAACACAAATATCTTTTAATTTTATTTACCATGCCTTAAATTTGGGGCCCTCAATAAAGTGGGTTATATGCAGACCCAGTGATATTATATGAAGGCAGAATGACAGGATTCCAATCAGAATAGTCCCTTCTAAGCTATATGACTTTGGGCAAATCCATAACCATTCTGAACCTCAAGTCCACACCCATAACACAAGGATAATACCTTCTTTATTGCATGAAAATAACGTCAAGTAAACATACAAAAAGCACCCCTCATCGAATCCAACGCACTACAGTTGTTCAAGAACATTCGTTCTCTCAGCTATTCTCTGATATTTATATTCTCTCATGATATTTAAAAGTGTCTATGCTTTTGGGGGATATCAAAATCTTACTTCCCAGAACCTTGAGAATGTTTTTCTTCCCTGCTAAAGAACTGGTCTCTGATTGCTGATCATTCCTTCTTTGGACACAGAAAAGTATTTAGCATTTAACAAAATAATGAGTATTCTAAGGATAATGAAAATTTTAAGAAGTGTTTTACTTCTTGGCATATGAACTATCTATAATTATTCCAATACTCTAGAGTCAAGGCACCACGGGCAAATGACAAAATGTGAAAACTGAAAGGATCCTATGAAGGAAGTCATTTAACTTAATCCCCAATTTTTACAGAAGGACACTTAGACCCAAATTCCATGAAACAAATTAGTGGCAGAGCCAAGACCAATTTACATTATCCACTTGTAATACAGTCAAATATAATATCTTCTTTTTAATTCATAAAATTAGATACTTACACTGCCATGTAGTCAAAAAATGCACCATCGGTGACCTCAGATATAGGCTTTTTCAAGATTTCTAGATCTGGAAGAGACCTCCAGTCAACAGATGACCAAGAAGGAAGATCCCTCAGCAGAAAATACCTCCACAGAATTGGATCTCGAACCGTTTCATTCCAATAATGGCTTGTACTTCCCAACTGACACAGATCATGTGGTGAAAGAAATGACAAAATATATAGCTGTACGTCAATCTGAAATGGAAACAGCAAACAGGTAAAAGGCATGAAAAATGTATCTTGGAAAACTGTTGCCTGATAATAAATTATAAAATAGCAAGTAATTATTTTATTATACTAGGAAACCAAAGGTCAACCAAAGAGTCTTTTTAATATCATGATAAATAACAAAATTAATAAAGAATTATACTAGATAACCAGAGATCAATTTGTCAGTATTCTTAATGATGAAATCTATCATTCTGAAGTTATTTTTCTGCCATCAAAAGACAAACATACTGAACACTTAATTTTTGACACACTGAACCATTCATTCTTCAAGCAAAATAACCAGATCCTTAATCTCTCCTCTTGGATATTTTGCCACACCGTTCATCTGAACAAATTACTCAAGTAAATAATCTAGCCTTCAAAATAAAATCTTTATCAAGCTGACAAACTGCTGATCTCGTCATTAGATCAAATCAAAGAATAAATCTGTCATCTGAGTCCCTCCATAAAAATCTATTATTTCAGAGAACCTCTACAAAAGGGAGAGCCTTGGAGGCATTGGAAGCCTGCAGTTTTCAATTTCTGAGAGATGTCTGAGGGAGGTGTCCAGAGTTCAGCTGAGATACAGAATTTAATAATTTCTAAGAAACTTCTCGTCTCTCCATTTTCCCATCTGCCTGAAGAGTTTAAGAATAAATGAGGTGTCTAATTCTTGTGGCCTGTCGCCACTCGAGGAGCTTTTAACTTCTTCTCAATGACGTGTGGATGTTGTTACTTGAAATATGCGGTGACAGAAGAGCCACAGTGTCCTCGCTGAGTGTTTCTGGGGGTGCCCCAGGTGTCCCGGTACATTGACCCTGGGATGAAAGCCGCTGAGAACACCGTCGCTAAAAGCTTCCCCAGGCTACCAGAAAGTCTGGCGTGGTCTCTCTTTTTCCTGAATGACGTTCAGGGGGTTCCTAGTATCAAAACTTGTTTTGGCGGGGGGTAGAAGACGTGAGGATGAGCCGACCGGTTACCAGGGCGCCCCCTGACGGTGAGTTTCGCTGCGACCGTCGGTCCCGCTGCGGAGCTCCAAAGGTCAATGCCTTGGCGTCTCTGGTCAACTGTTATTCCCAGGTGACGACACGGCCCGGAATGGCTGCAGGACGGGACAGACCCAGACCCGGGCGCGGCGAGGCCCCCAGAAGCCGCCCGTGCGGGGTGCCCCTCCCGGCCCGGCCCCTCGGTCCTCCGCGGCCGGTGGCCGCCACTCACCGGCAGCCGCGTCAGGATACTGGCCTCCTCGTCCGCCTCCTCTTGGGAGGCCCTCGGCGCTGCCCTCTCCTTGCCCACCGACTGCCAGAAGTTCCTCCAGCCGCTGAGGATGGCGGCCTCCAGCCGGCTCCAGTCGCTTTGGTGCGGCTGAGGGGAGCTGCCTCCGCTGCGTGGTTCGCTTCCCGCCATGGCCGCCGACGCCGCACGTGACGCGCCGCAAGGTCACGCGCGCGCGTCCTCCTCCGGGCGGCTCGCCCCCCGCCTCTCGCCTAGCCCCTTCCACGTCTCCCCGCTGGCGGTCTCCGCACCCGGAAGGGTACCGAGTCGTGGCCCAGTCGGATGCTGTCTCGAACCGAGCGTGAACCACTCCCGATCACTGCCCCATTCACTTCAGACCTCAGCCATGCTAACCTCACTCAGTCACAAGAAATCTCTAGAACCTTTGTAACTTGGTTACTTCACCCACGGGCGTTCTGTCTGGGACCCATTTACACCTCATCTGGGCCTAGGTGATCCCTACTTATCCAATAGATGGCCCTCTTCCGCTGTCTTAGGCATAAAAACCAGTTGCTTCCTTCTCAGCACTGCCCTGCTAGGTATTTTTGTTTTGTTTTTCAGTCTCCGATTTACTGTTTGTGTTCTTGGAGACTGGCAGAAATGAAGTAGAGAGGTGGTCATGGGCCTAATCATGAAAGACTTTATAACAAATGAGGCGTCTATATTCTCTACTTAAAATATAGGCATATTTAAAAATTCCTGAAGGTAGGCATCTCATAAAAGGGCAGCAAAATAGGGCTAGAATAAAAGGAGAAGCCAGGTACGGTACTGTTGAAATCCTGCTAGTGAGTGTTGTTTTTTTTTAATCTGTCAAACAGTTATCCATTTTACTCACCTTCTCCAGCCCTACTTTGAAAGGGCTTTAAGAAACTATATCGTAGTCCACATTACAAAGTATTAAACAACAAAAATTCAACCAAGTGACTTAAAAGATCAAATTGGCTTTACTGCACAATTCATGAATATGGAAGCATCCCAGCTAGCCAGTAGAAATGAGCTCTCTTGAACTGCTGGAAAAGTTTTTAAAAGGCAGAAGTGGGGTGGTGCTGGTGCCTGGCTGGCTGAGTCAGTGGAGCAGGAGACTCCTGATCTTGGATGTACACAATAAACAAAAACCATTAAAGGTAAAGAAAGAATGGGGGAAAAAAGGAAATTATTGGCAAAAAGTACACTGTTGTAGACAAGGTCATTCTCCTAAGGTGAACGGAAGGAAGAAGTCTATCAGTAAATTTCCTAGTGTTGACCAGGGATTCCTTGTTGACTGGTTAAAGGTTACGTTCCTGAGGGGTTGAAACTACAGGTAGTTTAGGTATTAAGGTTTCGGTTTGCTGAAGCAGGGCCCTTAAAATAAGAGATTCCATCTGGGACCTGTGGTAACCTATTGAACCGACTATGGTCTCTATTGGTAAGGACACAAATATTTATTTAGTACTATGTCATTCATTTTCAAATACATTACTTCAATCTAATCCAAGAAATACTCTGCTCAAAAGCTAGATTTCTGTTCCTTAAAGGATTATTTCAATCTAATGTAATAAATACATTATTTTAAGGCTCTAGGATCATTCAATGAAGAACAAGACAGCATTATCTGTTATACCGTGCAACGAGAAAAATATATCCCATTCAAAATAATCCAGGGCTTTAAAATTCTTTTCTTGAGAATGGACATAATAAATGGATCTCTACATAATCTGGTTTAACTCACTGTCAACCAGTGGTTGTTTACAATATCCAGGACCTGCAACTCTATTCTTTTTGTGAAGACCTCAAACACAGAAATTCTAAATTTCACAACCAACCTCTGTCCACCATTGTTTTATTATTTCATTGTCAAAGTATTCTCTCACACATAACCCAAATCACCTGTTAAAAAATTAACCCCACTGTTTTTAGTCTTCGAACTAGAAGATGGGATCAGCAACTTCATAAAATTATTAGTCTATAAGGATCATTTTAGGCTACAGGGAACATATATGTAAGTTGTGTGTATGGATACAAATATTTAAAAACATAATTATATTTAACATAATATACATTCACCTCTCACACACACTGTCCCCTCATATATATTAAACAGAGTGTTTAATGCTTAATAATGGACACAATACTTACCGGCTTGAATTTATACTTCAAATGTAAATACCCGGGGATCTAAATCTCAAATAACAGAAATCTGATAAAGCCTGATAACTGAGGCTCTGTGAGATCTGAATTTAGTTTTATTACTTTTCTCACATGGCTAATGGCCAATAAGCAATCCAACTGCAAGCTTACTTCTGTGAGGCTGTCCACACAGGTAAAAGAACCATAAATTGATTAACCATATGGCATTTTTTTCGCCCTATCTAGGTGCAAGAAAGAGCTAACAAAAGAAAAAAAATGTGTATCATTTTAAGTACTGAAATAATTTTCAGCTTTTACAAAGAAGTGTATTTATAAATGCATGGGTTATAATTTTCTAATTGTGAAAATTATTACTGAGAGTTAATAATGTAATCCATGTGTCCACTAGCTGATTCAAGTTACCAGTTTACCATCTCCACCCAACACACACATCCCCCAAACTAGATCATTCTTAAACAAATCCCAGACATATTTCAACCCTAAATATCTCATAATATGTTCCTAAAAATTAAGGTAACTTTTAAGAAACATAAGCACTGTACCATTATTATCACCTAACTTTCTTTAAAATCACCAAATATCTGGTCAGGGCTTAACTTCCTGGCCTGCCTCAAATACATATATTTATTTAATTTATATTTTGCAAATGGCTTCTTTAAATCATGACCCAAATAAGATCCACATGTTACATTTAGTTGACATATTCCTAAAACTTGTTCATTTTTATAGTTTCCCTCTCCTTTATTTTTTCTTGCAATTGTTAAAGAAACTATGTTGTTCTTTCTGGACTTCCAGGACCACATTCTGGACTTTCTTGAAGGCATTCAGTGGGATCTTTAACTTATTTGTCCAAGGCTTGATCAAATTTAGGTAGGTTTTGTAAAATATTTCTAAGTGGTATTGTGTAGTCAAATTGTCATTCTCATTTTCTAATGTTCAAACTGATCAATGGTTTCTAAAGTCTGGTCCATTTATTATCAAGTTCTTCATAAGCTTTTCATCTGAAGGATTTAGGAGTTATCAATGATTATTGTTTACAAGTTGTGAAGTATTACTATTCTAATTTTATGATTTCTTTGATTAGATGATTAAATAAAACATGTCCCTCATCAACCATTGGATTGTTCCGCCCATGATAAAGAATGAGGCTCATCTAGAGGGAGCTCTGGTCCATTTTTTTTTTTTTTTAATTGGGAGTTGGGGAGGCAGAGAGAGAGGGAGAGAGAATCCTAAGGGGCTCAAACTCACAAAGTGTGAGATCATGACCTGAGCTGAAAGCAAGAGAGTCGGATGCTTAACCAACAGAGTCACCCAAGCGCCCCAGAGCCCTGGTTCATTTTAACGGGAAATGGTATTTAGACATTATTTGGTGGTCTTTATGTAGATAAAATAAGAGTTTGTACTGTTCTTTTCTTTTTTTTTTTGTACTGTTATCTTCTATTCAACTTCAGAATTAGAGAATTTTTACTTACCTTGATTCCAATTTAGTCTCTTTTCCCTTACACTGAAAGTCCATATTTCTAATGAAATCAGCAGAGTTATTAAAACTATATAATTACTGAGGAGTTAGATTTCTTCACAGTCCTTGGGGATATACCCACTAGAGGAATGAAAATTATTGTTCTTTGAAAATAATGGAATATTGTAGTTAAGCCACCAACTCGAAGCACAATACAGTTCATTTGTTTTATTTTGCTTTGGAATTTTAGGGGTTGCTCTTAATTTTGATGTAATCTTGTTTTCTAAAAATATACTACATGCTTCCAAAGTCAAATGTACAAAATTCAAGGTATATTCAGAGAAGTGTAGCTTCCATCCTGGTCCCTGCCATCTGGTCCCTTTCTCCATACCTCTCACCATAAGTACCTTTCTAAAAAATTTTTTAAATTAAAAAAAATATACATATAAAAGCAAACAACGTTATACACACATATTTATTCCCTTTCTTAAATAGTACTATACACTTTTTCTACCTTGTTTTTCACTTAAGACGACTCCATAGCATTATACAGAAATATTTGTTTTTTCTTTTTATAGCTACATACCATTCAATCATGTGGATTTTCCAGTTTAATCTATTTCTTAAACAGAATATGAGATGACTAATATTTCATTAAATGCCTCTGACTCGTAGGTTAAGTGTGACCAAAAGGTACTAGAAGTCAAGTCAATTAAGCTGATAGGTGAATGTTGACGTTGGTATACAGGAGTATATATATACATTGGAGACTGGGGCTGAAAATTTTCTGAAAATTGTAGGTTTCCTTCTGGCTATACCTAAAACAAACATTTGAGATGTCTATCTAGCCAGTAATTTCCCTCACTTCCCATTTAGAAAGGCCAGCACCACTTGAACTGACAAGGCAGTGAGTGAGTGCTCACTGGTCACAACAAGAAGAGTTTGTCACTCAATTATTCTGGCTGACAAGTATACTATTTTCGGCATGATGAACTGATACACAGAACTAGACTTAAAGAAAATAATAGAAACTAAGTCTTTTGAGCTCTTAGGATGTGCTAAGCATTGAACTAAGCAACTTTGAACATTAACTCATTTAATCTTCAATAACCTGTGAGGTAGGTACTATTATTGCTCCCATGTTAAATAATAGGATATGAAAGTACTGAAAGGTTAAGTAACTTATGTGGAGTCACATAGCTAGGACATGACAGGGCTAGTATTTAACTTCAGATCTCTGACTCCAGAGCCCATATTCCTAACTAATATACTATCCTGTCTGAAAGTTATTAGAACCATAAGAAATAATGTCCAGATGTCAAAGTAAACTGAGACAAAGCAAGTTTTCATTCTGACACAATACTCAGATAAAAGAGAAAATAAAAAACAAGATACAAATAGGGGGATATGGTTTTATTAAAAAAAATTTATATGCTCCAAAACATTTTACTTGGAAATCTTCACTAGAAGTAAGAAAACAAAAAACAAGAAAGGACACCAGCATGAATACATAACACGTACTTATTTATGGATACAGCAAATGCATTTTTAATATAATACTTCCTAACAAGTTATTATCATACTGTGTTAAAAATAATACAAGGAAGTTACACTAGAGAACTACAGAATCCTAGATTCTGTTGCAGATAGGGTATTCTTATTAGATCCAGAAAAGGAACCCTGGAAGGTGACAAGAGAAAAGTACCAGGCAATCCAAAACTTGCATGTCATCTAGTTGTATGTTTTTAAGAATGCTATTAAAATGAAGCTGAGAATACGTTTAGACACAGTTCCCACTTCAGTGAACATCACAGAATCCACAGTGGGAGGGTAAAGGTAGGAATGTAATTTTATTGTGGGGTTTTAGCTATAACTCTTCCCCTCACTCTACTATATGCAAAGGAATGAGGGAAAGTTTTGTCATGATTTGAAACTTAATCAGCATCAAACGATTCATAGTAGCCAGGAACACTATAAATGCCACAAAGCAGATAGACCTTTAAGTTTCAAAGTGTACTCTGAAACTTAAGTACTTAACATAAAAAAATTCACACCACGAAGGAAACACACAAATTTATGGATTATTAAAAAAATCCTTTAACAGTTTTAGTAACCATCAGAGAACTCAAAGTGGAGAGAAACCCCACTGTAATAACACAACAAGGCCTTTAGGTTATCACTCCATTATCACTGGAGAATGCCTTAAATGTGATCAAAGGAAAAAGGTCTCAAGTAGGGACTGACTCATTCCTTAATTCTGTATCAGAACTTCCATAAGAAAGAAACTTTATGAATGTACTGAATGTGCAAGGCATTTAACCAAAGGGAGAGAATTTGAAAATGCTGATGCTAGATAGCCATCCCTTCCCAACCACCATACATAAAATAACACTCCACTCTAGAGTCACACAAGCCCTTTATCCTGCTTTATTCTTCACAGCGCTAACCGCTTAATACACAAAACATTGGTTTCTTAAAATGTGTTAACTTCCTCCACTGGAATACAAACTCCAAAAAATGATGTTTTACAAGGCTATATCATCAATGCATAAGATGAAAACTGGCATGTAGTAGGCACATAATAATTATTGATGAAGGAATTATAGTGCCTTCCTGATGTAGGGTATCTGTTATATCTTGAAGATACTTCACTCTACATGAAATACAGTTTACTTAGGTTTAACACATACATACAAAAATCTGTTATTCATTGTTTTGGAATACACCCAAGTAAAAAGCACTGTCTATCTGTTAGGGTCTACAGATTATTCTCCAATTATGTGAGGGATGGAAAAGTTGTACAAAAAGCACCCAGTTGCACCCTTATAACTATACGAGCCAGTGGGAGACCCAAGTGGTTCCCAAAGGTCATAAAGGCAAAATGGAAGTTCCCATTTCTGAAGAGAAAGTTATGGTTTTCTCAGGTTCCAAATCTATATAATACTTTATTCCTCCGAGAACTAATTTCTTATTTGCCTTATTAACCACTGGTGTAGAGGGCATGGCAGTTTGGAATCCAATAGCAGCAACCTTTTTGTGCAGAGTTCGGCACTTAAGAACCATGTCTCTTATTTATTAAAAACAAAAGAAAACAAAACCAAAAAACATTACTAAGGGCCTACCATTTGTTAAGCACAATGTATGAAGACACATTTTTTAAAATAAGGAGTTCGCTAACTCATAAGGGAAAGACCTATAAAGCAGTGTTACCTGTTTGGTAACATGGGAAGGAATATTAAGGGAGCAGAAGCAAAGGAACATTTCACTTTGACTGAAAAGGGCTGAAAAGCCTTATGGATCCAGTATCACTGGAGCTGAGTCCTAAAGCATAAGTAAGTATTCACCTGGGCACAAAGAAGGGCAAAGCATTCCCGGCAGAAGGAATGAGATCTGCAGAGAGTACTGAGGAGAAAACACGCAGCACATTGGGAAAGGAACTGGAAGTATTTGCAGTTGATCATGATGCTCCAAAAGGTGGGACCTTGTGGTTCTAAAACCCTACTAAAAATTATTTAAATCTTTATACTTAGAAAGCACAAAGGTATTTTTATAGTAAAACTGGTTAAAAAGCTATGTTAAATAAAAATCTCTGTTGTGTAAGGATAAGCAAGGAGACAGGGGCAAGGATAGGGAGAGATTTTCCTTGTACCAAGAGCCTCTATCAGAATGTTTATCAGAAAGCAGCCTGGGTTGTAAATGTCTGAGGAACACTGAACTTGAACATGATTCCACGGGATGCACTGCAGAGAGAAAACTGGGAAGTCAGACAGAAACTAGATTGTGGCATTCTTTGTTGCCTTGGCTCTGTGAAAGACCAAAAAACCCCCCCAAAAAAACAAAAACACAAAAACAAAACATGAACCAAACGGGATTTTAACGAAAAGTTGAGGGTTAGTTGTTTGGACATACCAAGTTACTAAAATTATCTAAGTGAAGGTATATAATAGGCAATTAGAAAGAAGGCTCAGAGAGCAGGAGAAGCTGGGATTCCAGTTCAAGTCTAGAAGTCAGCCTAACATTATAGCTATCAGAAGCAGCCAGGGCTATGAATGACATCACCTAAGAGTATTTAAAGTAAAAAAAGAGAGAGAGAGAGACAGAGAAAGAAAGAAAACGAAGGATGGGGGGAGGCGAAAAAGAAAAAACAGACCTTCAGGGAAGAGCAATACCTAAGGGGCAAGCAGAAAAAAAGAAGCCCCAAGGGAAATGAGGAGAGGTGGAGATCATCTTTCAACAGGAAGTAGATGGCCTCTTTTCTTCTAAAAATGGGGAAAATGAGTAGGGGAAAACTGGGAAATAGAAATTGAACTCCTCATTGTCTGAATTTTCAGTAAGATTGGACCAAGAGAAGATAGATGACACGAAGAAAGTGGTGAGGTTTAGATTAGCCACCATGAGAAAAGAAGCCACAGCAGAACAAATAAGAGGCTTATACTGAAAGTTGAAGGTTGAGACACTTATAGGGATTACACCTTGAACGGCTACATGAACTTCACATGGGACACAGCATTCCAAAAAGGTGGGTGACAGGATAAATTCAATGGTGAGATGTGCAGAATGGTTAGACTGCAGGACGTGGGGACAACGGACTTGAAGGGGCTGTGGAGAGCACTTTGTCTGGTGCCCCTTATAAAGCTGAAGCTGGATAGGGAAGGAAGAAAATCTGAAAGGCGCTGATGGTTTAGGGGAAAAAGGAACAGTGGAGAGGAGAAGGCTGTGAAGAAGCTAAAGAGATAGCAGAATAGAAACAAAGGGAAAGAAAAACCAACAAAAACGAAGAAGTGAAAATGCTGGAAAGATATGAATTGTCATCAGTTACTGAAATGCAAGATTTCAGAAAGAAATTAAAGATGGTGATTTTCATTCAAGGTGCAGCCATGGGAGTAAGTTCCTGGAATGTGATGAAGTCTCTGGCACAGAAGTCAAGGATATCAGCAAGGTATTAGATCATCCCCACATGACAAGAGGAGTTGAGGTAGACAGAATACTGTAAGCAAGACAGCAAGTTAGGTTCTCTGGCCTTTATCACTCATCTCTACTATTAAAGACAAAAATATTAAAATTGCAATACATCTGAAAAGGTGCGCTCTAAACACATATGAGCTGATGATGGACTAACCTAACTTGGTGTCGTCTTCATTACTCATTTCATAAGCCATCCATTTTCTTTTAAACAAAACAGGAGAATCATTTGAAAATGTTTATATAATGCCAATAGCATAAAAATTTTAAATGCCATTAGTAATACATGGTGAAAAAAATGAAACAATTCTTTTGTGGCATTTCATTATTTATCTTATTCTGGAAATGGGAGTCCAAATACTAGTCAAAATCTTCTATTTTGCCCATTTTTTATCCATCTAAAGCAATGAGGTGACTTGATTTTAATCTCTGAAGCATAGCTTGGAGATAGACTTAAAAGTAATCTAAAGATATTTAAAATGGTCAGTTTTATGTCACAATAAAAAAAAAACACCTAAAGTAATAAAAAAAATTCTAAAAAGCTACACTGGATTCCTACTTAGTATTAGTTACAGGATGGCTGAATTAAAATAATATACATGCCATCTTAGAAGTTAAAGAATTGTTCCTTTATATATTTAAAAATATATAATGAAAGGTGGTGATGGCATTTAAAAATAGGTAACCATGCTGGTTATCTTTATATAGTGTAACATTCTTAAGCTCAGTGTCAATATGTCTTCATTTCTGGAACTTTTCCATTTCAGGGGTTGCTTTGTTTTTCTGTTTAAAAAGGAATAGGTGAACTTACTGGTTAGTATGATGCTGAAAGAAGTTTAAAATTTGTTTTGCATTTGCTGTATTCCATTCTTGTTCTTTCAGGGGTCCTTCGCACACAGATACGTACTTCTTCAAAATTTTTTCTCCTACTTCTCGGAAATCCAAGGGTTCTTTCTGTGTCGTGTAGCTTGCTCCGGAAACACCAGTATCCATTTCATGATTTTCTGGCTCTTGATCTGCACAATGCTTCAATCCCCAGTAACACATTTCTCCGCTGTACATCATAGCCAGCAAATGAATGTCGCTAAATACTCCTGGGAAAATCATTTAGGTTGAGAGATTAGAATTTAAATGTTTAAAAAGAAACCTTGGTTATTAAAACTCTAATAAATTCCTTGTATGTCATTAAGCATTTTTCCTTCTCATTTAACAGTTACACTAAAAAAACCAAATGAGCACTGATACAATCCCCATTTAATTGGCATTTCTCTCCCTATTTTACCCATAAACGAGGTCCGTGATTCCCCAATCCCCACAAAAAGAATTTGTCAGAGAATTTTTTTTTAAAGAATCATTTAGGTCACTGTGTTCTTAAGTCCTAAAGTTGGGTAAATTATCACCAAGATCTGGCCACAAAAATATTTTGAATTCATATAGAGCCTTTTAAATTAAGAATTATGCAGAATTATGTTTCATATTGGCTAATAAAATATTAAAAAGTAATTAGAACCTCTCTGATGGGGTCTCAGGAATAATTCAGCCTACAGATAGGTAGGTTTCCTAGATTCTCATCTACATCTTGAGAGAGATGAAGTAGGGAGGAGCAAACTGCTTTAGACGAAAACAAGAAGCCAACACCAGAAGAGGACCTAGCCCTATGGCAAAAGTGCTATGGAGAGGATGTTGCGGGTTTTTTTCCTGGAAAAAAGAGACCCTATCTGTCCCTTTTGATTGTCCTGTTGAAGAAGCAGTGGAATCTAGGGGCTAGTGCAATCAAATTATGATTTAAGAGAAGACACTAGTACCACAAACATCCTGAAGAGAACAAAATTCCAAGTCGTAAGAGTATACTACCCTATGACTAGAAATGGGAGAATAAGGAAAATTCGTGACTCTTGCCACTTTCTTCGGTTCTAAATAGGCTTTGGTGCCCATCCCTACTTTTTCTTTCACATCAATCCATATGGGTGAGTTGGAGATTTTACAAAGATCATTGTTAATGCAGCTAATCAGTTTACTAGTTATCCGCAAGAAATACCTCCTACAAATAAACCAAAACCCCATGTTTGTCAAAACAGGCCCACTAGAGGAGCATTTGGTATTCACAATTTATAGGACAAACTACTTGCCTGAATTAACTGAAAATAACAACTTTCAGTAGCTTAAATCAGGCTGTTTTTTTTCTAAGCAAGGTTTTCAAATAAAATGGAAAAACCTACAAAAGCTAACAAAGAAAAAAAAGATAATTAAAATATACTTATAAAAACGAAATACAGCATTTCTCTTAAGTTTTCTTCTTCTCCTCCATATTTGATTTCTCCCCATCAAAACTTTACATGAAGTAAGAATAAAGTTTACGCATATAATCTAATGTCACTTGCCATCTATATAACCTTCAACACATCTTCTGACTTATCATGACATCAGTTCCTCCAAAAGAAGAGGAATTTTTACCATAAAAAGATGGTAAAAATAAGTGGTTCTTCTCTACCACACCTCAGTCTAAAACCCAAATGATGCTCTATAGCCAGTTCGTAATATTTTTTTAAAAATTTTAATGTTTGTTTATTTTTGAGAGAAAGAGAGAGCATGAGCAAGGGAGGGGCAGAGAGAGAGGAAGACACAGAATCTGAAGCAGGCTCCAGGCTCTGAGCTGTCAGCACAGAGCCCAACGCGGGGCTCGAACTCACGAACCATGAGATCATGACCTGAGTTGAAGTTGGACACTTAACTGACTGAGCCACCCAGGCATCCCCAGTTCGTAATATTTTTAAGTGGATAGATATTTATGACAGGAACTAACAGTTGCCACCCAATATTCTTCTTCCCTTCTTTCTGGTTAAGAGACAATTTTATTTGGAATGGTAATGTATCAGGTAAAGGGCTATACTGTACATCCCAGGTTCCCTTGTACCTGAATGAAGCCATGTGATTAAATTATTGCCAGTGAAATGTAGGTGGAAGTTTTAGTGTCAGAAACTTCTAAGAAGGTTACTCCAAAGGAGCAGTCTTGACTGAAAGAAACATCCTTTTGCCATTGCTACAGACTGAAACGTTGGTGAGATGAAAAGACCTCCAGGAGCATGTTGAGACACTGAGAGTGCAGTATCCTCAACAGAGGTGTGTGTCGCACAACTCGGGCAAGTACTATTTACATGGATTCTGTATAAATGCCTCCTCTGAAGCTGTAAGGCTGCAGTTCTGAATGCATGTTGGAGGGAAAAGGTAGGAGCCTGATAGGAACCACCATAATCAGTTCAAGACTGTTTCTGGGTTGTTTTTTTTTAATGTTTATTTATTTTTGAGAGAGCGCGAGTGGGGGAAGGGCAGAGAAAGAGAGAGTGAGAGAGAGACACAGAATCTGAAGCAGGCTCCAGGTTCCAAGCTGAGCTGTCAGTACAGAGCCCGACGCAGGCCTCGAACCCATGAACCGCGAGATTGTAACCTGAGCAGAAGTCAGATGCTCAACTGACTGAGCCACCCAGGTGCTCCTCAAGACCATTTTTCTGTGAAAGAGCAGTAAATATCTACTTGTTTAAAAGTTACTTCCAGGGGCACCTGGGTAGCTCAGTAGGTTAAACATCCAACTCTTGATTTAGGCTCAGGTCATGATCTCAAGGTTTGTGACTTCAAGACCCGAGTCGGGCTCTGCAGTGATACTGCAGAGCCTGCTTGGGATTCGCTCTCTCCCTTTCTTTCTGTTCCTCCCCAGCTTGTGTACATGGCTCTCTCTTCTCTCTCTCGAAATAAATAAACTTAAAAAAAAAAAAAAAGTTACTTCCAGTCCCTGTTTCAAGTAGCTGAATCTAGTGCCCAATTGGGCTAACCAGGGATACGAAATAAATAAGAGCAACATGATATATAATTCTCTCAAAGTTACTACAAAGAAAATAGCAGTATTTTTCTTTTTTACATGAGAAGATATTTAAAAGCCCTTTTATTATTTTTTGGTGTATAATGTACCCTGAAATTAATTTAAATCAAAGTCTAATAAACTTCTTAAAAATTAAAAACAAAAAACAAAACAAAACAAAAACACCTTTAAAACAGGAAACTGCCAAAGGAGATCACATTACCTTCACTCAGTAATTTAGCTGTGTCTAAGTCTTGGAAAGAAACTCCTTCATTTAACTGGATAGGACACCGGTAATTTAGCATCTGTAGCAAGTAACTG
Organism: Paguma larvata; assembly: GCA_030068075.1. Classification (NCBI taxonomy): domain Eukaryota; kingdom Metazoa; phylum Chordata; class Mammalia; order Carnivora; family Viverridae; genus Paguma; species Paguma larvata. The sequence continues at coordinate 31,991,122 of CM057826.1, read as the reverse complement.
ATTCCATCAATAAGGTACTAAATGAAGTAAAAACCAAAGAATTGTAAGTATCAGATGAAGAACTATAGAAACTTCAAATGTTAATTTTACCCCCATTCTTTACTGAAGAGAAACTGACTAGTTTGTAGATGTATCTTATGGTTATTATATCACAATGGTAGAAGAATCCACCCTACCCCCAAAACTTTTAATAACCTTCCAAATGCTCCAATTAGCAAAAGAGTATGGGAGATAAAAAAGAAATAACCAAGAACACATGATTGGGTAACATATTTGTCAAGGATGTTAACAGAGGAAGAAAAAGATAAAGACAATAATTAATTAATTATTCAACAATTTATTAAAACATGTGTACTTACTATAATTTAGAAATGCTATGATCAAAATTTTACATCAAGTGTAACCTCTCATTTCTAGGCCCACATAAACTACGTATACAACCAATTCAAGTTTGAATTCTTAATGAAACAATAGAAGACCGGTTTTTCGGATTTACGGATTTGGTGAAGAGTCAAGATGAATCAGAGGGCTACAGTGTTCTACGGCAGGGTCATGGGGGTTCTTTATGAGTGATCTGCTGACAGAGAGAGGGTCACAGCCAACTTTGTTTTCTTCAGGCCAAAAATATGCTTAGAAATGAATACAGATGGTCTATCTTCTATTTCAAAGAATAAAAATCCCCAAAACTTAGAGAAAGCATGTAGAACTTCCCAGTTCACAAAGGCTTTCACGTTATCTTATTTAATCTTGACAGTAATTCCCATCTATTTAAGAATACATAGCTCGTAAATAAAAAGACCTGCAGTGCAAACCCAGACCCTTTGATTCCACTACTCTTCATACTAACCAATGACGGCCTTTTGAAACCTATAAATGTCAGCAATCTAAGATGTATAAGGAACACCTTTTTACCTTTTTAAGCAAACTGGATTTTCTTGTGAGCCACTCTCTCCTTTTGGTCAGAGAATGACAATACATATAGAGGAGAGCACCTCTTCTCCAAGAGAGACATTCCAGGAGTTCGTCCCCAAGCAAATCGCAGGGCTGAAACACAACAAAGACTAAGCTAAAAAAAGAAACCTCACATCTGTAAAAACCAAAATTAAATTTCAAAATATTGAGCAACTCAAAACACTTTCATTTCAAAAAATTTGCCCTTTACTTGGTTACTTATTCATGAATGCTTTACTTTGTTTGAATCAATTAGAAGTTTATAAATCTACTGGTACATGAAAATTAGAATACCTACTCCAATTTACAATTTTTTAGAAAATAATGTTTAAATATTTTAGTAGCCAATTAATATATCTGAAATATAAGTACTCCATAATCTGATTAAAAAGATAACTTTTCATTTGATAAAACATGGTGGGAAAACTAGACGGCTACATGCAAAAGAAAACTGGATTACTTTCTTATACCCTACACAAAAATAAACTCAAAATGGAACAAAGATCTAAATGTTAAGACTTGAAACCACAAAACTCCTAGAAGAAAACATAGGCAGTAATTTCTTTGATATTGGCCTTAGCAACATTTTTCTAGATATTTCTCCTGAGGCAAAGGAAACAAAAGCAATAAACTACTGAGACTACACCAAAATAAAAAGCTTCTGCACAGCAAAGAAAACCATCAAGAAATGAAAATGCAACCTATTGAATGGGAGAAGATGTTTGCAAATGATATAATAATATACCTGATAAGGGGTTAATATTCAAAACATATAAAAAACTTATATAGCTTAACACCAAAAAACCCCAAATAATCCAAATCAAAAAGTGAATAGAGGACATGAATAGACATTTTTAAAACAAAGATATATAGAGATGGCCAACAGACACATGAAAAGATGCACAACATCACTAATCATCAGGGAAATGCAAATCAAAACCACAATGAGCTATCACCTTGCACCTGTCAGAATGGCTATAATCAAAAAGACAAGAAATAACAAGTGTTGGTAAGGATGCAGAGATAAAGGAACCCTTGTACACTGCTGGTCGGAATGTAAATTGGTGCAGCCACTGAGAAAACTGTATGAATGTTCCTCAGCAATTAAAAATAGAATTACTGTATGATTGAGTAATTCCACTACTGGGTATTTACCCAAAATGGAAAGACTAATTTGATAAGACAGATGCACTCCTACGTTTATTGCAGCATTATTTATGATAGCCAAGATATGGAAACAATCCAAATGTCCATTAATAGATAGATGGATAAAAACGATGTGGGGTTAAAGGGTTATTATTCAATCAAAAAAAGAATGAGACCTTACAACTTGTGATAACATGGATAGATCTACATGGTATCATGCTAGGTGAAATAAATCAGACAGAGACAGACAAATACCATGTGATTTCACTTACATGTGAAATTTAAAAAACAAAACAAATGGATAAACAAAACTCAGAATCAGATTCAAAAATACAGAGAACAAACTGATGGTTGCCAGAGGAATGGAAAACAGGTGAAGGAGAGTGGGATATACAGGCTTCCAGTTATGGAATGAGAAAGTCACAGGGAAAATGGGTACAATGGTATTATAAGTGCTTTGTAAGATGTAGCTACACTTATGAACATAGCATAACATATGGAATTGTTGAATCACTATACGTAGACATGAAACTAATGTAACATTGTATGTCAATAGTACTTCAATAAAAAATAAATGTTAAAAAAGGATAACTTTTTAGAAATCTGTTACTTGAAACTAGATCACACTTGTACTCTGTTAGAATAAAATAATGAAAAAATATATAGATGAAGTTTTAATATATCAAACTTTTACTGTGTTGTATCATTTAAAACTTGGTATTATTTGTTCCCACAGTTAGTATCCCCTGATAAACACAGAGAGAAAAAAAAAAACAAACACCTAGGTTAAGAGAGCCAGTGGCAGTTAAAGAGAATAAATTATTTGCTTGGAATAATAGCCAGGGCTAGACAAAAATCTTGGAATCATCTAAATAGACATGACAGTACAAAGCATGTGAACAGGTTGTCAAACAGAATAGAGACAGTTAGCGGATTAAGAACATATCGTTGGTGAGGGTCTATCTTTCCAGGATGGGAGAAAGGGGAGATGTTTGGGGAAGAGCAAGAGCAAGGCTCTGAAGGCCTCAGAGGGATGGGGTGATCAATAGGAAGAAAAGGCAGCAAATGCCCAGGAGGAAAAGGACGGTAAAAAGGACAAGAGATGTGTTAATTAGATCCCTCTTTAAGAAAACAGCACCTGCAAAAGTAAAGGGAGCAGAAATAGCAGATTTATCTGTGTTTAGAAAATGATCAGGCACGAGTAATTCCAGTACAATTCCATCATGCAAATATTCTGAAATGTGTATGTGATACTTTAGTTGTGATGTTAGTCTGAAGGGTTAAACTCTTATATATCCCTCCTTCGATAATTTTAAACAGAGACAAAGATACATTTCAGAAGAAAAAAATTACAGACTCCAAAGAGCAGAACAGGAAGAAATAGCATTCCACCACAATTCATAGGAGTGCAAAACTTACTTTTGGATGCATATTATTTTCTTTAATTAAAACTTCTGGTTCTGAAAGAAAACTGATCAGCTCTTTTACTTTCTGTGAAGAGTCCTCGGGAAAATCTTCATCTACTAGTTTGTTCTCCTCAAAGTATGTCATGTCCAAAATGGCCTGCAGTGGAACAAACAAAAGTATCCATAAATGATTGAAATGTGAATAACTTATGTTTTAACCTTACATACACAGATGCTTTATTACACAGTTAAATTTGAAAAGTGAGAAAAATGTCTAGCTGTACATATAATCTCAGACAGGCTTTATAAGAAACCTCATAGGTATTTTACTAAAATACTGAATTAACGATAATCTTACTAAAATATTGAATTAATGATAATCTTGCTTCTCTCAAAAAAAGTAAATAAGACTTTAAGCTAATCATATACAATATTAATTATGAAAAATATAATTATTACGTTCCTTGCAATTTATACATACATAGTTCTTGAACATTTTCTAAATGTCTGTTATATCAATTTAAGATCACTACCTCTAGTTTTATATATTGAATCTTCAAATGATTTATTTGTTTCTTCAAATGCAGAGCCAGCATTTGGGCAATATGTATTCTGCCACCCAATAAAGGAAGCATATAGGCAACATTATGCAACTTAAACACTAAATCCCTAGCATTCTTAAATACAAGATGCTCTGCCCAAGCCTTTCTCTTTTTTTAAATTTACTGGAATAGACTTAGGAAACTGAGTTCTACCACTAATCACCCAAATAACCAAAGATCGTCAATTTTATTGGTAAAATAAAGAAACTTTTTCAAAGTTTCTTGTTTTGAGGATAAAATGAATTAACATGTAAAACACACAGAACATTAAGTAGCATACAGGGCTACTTAAGTGCTAAGTGTTCTTGTGCTGAAGGCCTAAGTCAGGAAGGGGAAATTATTATCCTACAGATAGCTACTTGTTGATTCAGAACCATAATTAAGGCCCAAGGGGGCCTGAAGAATTTAAAGCTGTATCTCTAGGTCTTTCATCTTATCTTTAGAAATAAACTCAAATGTTTAGAGAGTAGAAGTTAAGATGGAGGAATGGGGAAGCTTTCCTCTTCCCTCGAACACAGCTAGATAAATGTCAAGTCATTATGAACACAAGAAATCAATTGACTGAAAGAATAAAACTACAAGTAAAATTGTAGAAGGTAGGATCTGCAGAGAGTTGATTTGGGGGAGATAAGAATTGAGGGGGCTCCAGAGGAGAGGGAGCCCTGCTAACGGAGACTACTGCAAAGTAGTATAAAGAGTGGAGCGCAAAACCTAAAGTTTTAGAAGTCCACCACTGCCGAGGTTGTGCCCGACTTAGCAGTACTCCGGTGGGGAAGGAGAGTGGAGACCGTGCAGTTGATAGCGTGGTCTGAGGATTCCCTAGGTTGCTGGGGGAGAAATAGTTCCCCTGCTTGGAGTGCACTTGCGAGTGGCAGCAAGGCCTCCTAGGGGACAGAAGAAAGGGTGGTGCTGATGTGCTGCACTATTCCCAGGCATAGGAGCAGGGACACTGGCCGAGGACAGCGAGTGCTGCGATGCCACTTTTCTGCTCCACTTTGCCATGAACTCCGAACCACTGCACAGTCCTGCAACCACTTTCCTGGGACACTTGGCAAGCGGCAACAGCATGGCGAGACCCTCCCCCAGAGGATCAGCACAGGCCCTGCTACACAAGTCCTAAAATTTGGAGTTTAGAAACCCAGCCACACACCTGAGATAAAACAGCTCAAACACAGACGGCATGAAGACAGGGATCTGATGAAAGCCAGGGACACAAAAAAAGTGACTGTCTGCTCTTTTGTGAGGACTACATGAAAAGTGGCAGGCACAAGCTCTCTGCAAAGCCATTTTGCACTCCCCCTTCCCATCAGCACTGAGCAACTTCAATGAGCTAAACAGCACCACCACGTGGAGAATGGGGTGCTTAGACTAAGCCCCGCTCCCCTGTGCCTCGTATATGCGTCTCTACAAGGGCGAGTAGGCCTGAGAACCAGTGTAATGAACCCTTCCTCCAGAAGCACCAAGTTTACTGATCACAGAGTGCCATAAAGCTTCAGCTCTAGGGGGAATAGATTCTACCCTCCTTTTTATCATTTTTTTTTCATTAAAAATTTAACTTTTTATTTTACTTTTATATATGTATTTCTTTTCATTAAAATTTTTTTAACTTTTTATTTTACTTTTACACATACACACATATATATATATATACATAAATGTTTGACATTATTTGGTTGTAGCTTCGTTTAACAAGCAGATCAAAACACACCTAGAATCTAGTTTTAGGGTTGTTTTTTTTTTATTCTTGGACAAAATGACAAGCCAGAGGAAGTCACCCCCAAGAAAAGAATAGGAAGTAGAAGTAATGGCCAGAGATTTAATCAATACAGATATAAGTAACATGTCTGAACTAGAATTCTAAACTAGTTCATTTAACTAAAAAACTAAAACAACATTATAAGGATACTAGGTGGGCTTGAAAAAAACACAGAAGACATTAGAGAATCCCTTACTGCAGAGATAAAAGAACTAAAATCTAGTCAGGCCCAAATTAAAAATGCTATAAATGAGATGCAAACCTGAATGGATGCTATAACGACGAGGATGAACCAAGCAGAGGAATGAATCAGTAATACAGAAGATAAGATTATGCAAAATAATGAAGATGAAAAGAAAAAACGTATTAGATCACAAAGACAGAGAGACTTAGAGACCTCAGTGATTTCTTAAAACATAATAACATTCACATCATACGAGTTCCAGAAGATGAAGAGAAAGAAAAAGGGGTAGGGGCGCCTGGGTGGCTCAGTCAGTTAAGCATCCACAGCTCAGGTCATGATCTCACAGTTTGTGGGTTTGAGCCCCACATCGGGCTCTGTGCTAACAGCTCAGAGCCTGGTTCAGATTCTGTGTCACCCTCTCTCTCTGCCCCTTCCCTGCTTGTGCTCTGTCTCTCTCTCTCTCAAAAATAAATGACAAAAAAAATGTTTTTAAGAGAAAGAAAGAAAAAGGGGCAGACGGTTTATTTGAGCAAATTATGCATGAAAACTTCCCTAAATCCGGAGAGGGACACAGATATTGAAAGCCAAGAAACACAGAGAACTCCCATTAGATTCAACAAAAAAAAGGCTATCACTTAGACATATCATAGCCAAATCCACAAAATACACAGACAAGGAAAGAATCCTAAAAGCGGCAAGGAAAAAAAAGTCCTTAACCTACAAGGTAAGACAAAGCAGGTTCACAGTAGATCTGTTCACAGAAACTTGGCAGTCCAGAATGGAATGGACGGATATATTCAATGTTCTGAATTGGAAAAATATGCAGCCAAGAACACTTTATCCAACATAACTATTGTTCAGAATGAAAGGAGAGATAAAGAGTTTTCCAGACAAAAAACTAAAGGAGTTTGTGACCACTAAGCCAGCCCTGTAAGAAATACTAAAAGGGACTCTTTGAGTGGGGAAAAAAGACCAAAAGCAACAAAGATTAGAAAAAAACAGAGAACATCATCAGAAACACCAACTTCACAGGTAACACAAGGGCACTAAATTCGTATCTTTCAATAATCACTCTGAATGTAAATGGACTAAACACTCCAATCAAAAGACAAAGAGTTTCAAACGGATAAAAAAAACAAGACTCATCTATATGCTACCTACAAGAGATTCAGTTTAGACCTAAAGACACCTGCAGATTGAAAGTGAGGGGACAGAGAATCGTATCATGCTGATGGATGTCAAAAGAAATCTGGAACAACCATGCTTATGGCAGACAAAGTTGATTTTAAAACAAAGACTATAATGAGAGATGAAGAAGGGCATTATATCATAATTAAGGGGTCTCTCCACCAAGAAGATCTAACAATTGTAAATATTTATGCCCTCAACTTAGAGACACCCAAATATATAAGATAATTAGTAACAAACATAAAGAAACTCATTGTTAATCATAGTAGGGGACTTTAACACCGCAGTCACAGCAATGGACAGAGCATCTAAGCAGCAAATCAACAAGGAAACAAGGGCTTTGACACACTGGACCAGATGGACTCAACAGATATATTCAGAACATTTCATCCTAAAGGAGAAGAATACACATTCTTTTCAAGTGCACATGGAACATTCCCCAGAACAGATCATATACTGGGTCATAAATCAGCCCTCAACAAATACAAAAAGATCAAGATCATTCCATGCATATTTTCAAACCACAAAGCTATGAAACTTGAAGTCAAACACAAGAAAATATTTGGAAAGACTACAGTACATGGAAGCTAAAGAACATCCTACTAAAGAATGAATGGGCAAATCAGGAAATTAAAGAAGAAATAAAGAAATACATGGAAGCAAATGAAAATTAACAACATGACAGTCCAAAACCTTGGGATACGGCAAAGGCAGCTCTAAGAGGGAAGTATATTGCAATACAGGCATATCTTAAAAAGCAAGATTGTCTCAAACACACAACCTAACCTTACACATAAAGAATCTAGAAAAGGAACAGAAAATAAAGCCTAAAGACTCTGCCTGTCTCATCCACCCATGCGAAAGAAAGAAAGAAAGAAAGAAAAGAAGGAAAGAAAAGAAAGGAAGGAAGGAAGGAAGGAAGGAAGGAAGGAAGGAAGGAAGGAAGGAAGGATGGATGAAAGAAACTCTCCCCGCAAGCAAAAGTCCAGGGCCAGAGGGCTTCCCAGATGAATTCTACCAGATATTTAAAGAAGAGTTACTACCTATTCTTCTCAACCTGTTTCAAAAAACAGCAATAGAAAGAAAAGTTCCAAACTCCTTCTATGCAGCTAGCATTATTACCTGGACTCCAAAGTCAGACAAAGACCCAATAAAAAGGAGAATTACAGGTCAATATCCCTGATGAGCATGGATGCAAAAATTCTCAACAAGATACTAGCAAACAGAATTCAAAACTACATGAAAAGAATTATTCACCACAATAAAGTGGGATTTATTCATAGATGCAGCGCTGGTTCAATATCTACAAATCATTCAACATGATACATATGCCACATTAATAAAAGAAAGGATAAAAACTATATGATCATCTCAATAGATGCAGAAAAGCATTTGACAAAATACAGCATTCATTCTTGATAAAAACCCTCAACAAGTAGGAATGAATGGAACATACCTCAATATCATAAAGGCCATATACAAAAGACTCACAGCTAACATCCTCAATGAGGAAAAACTGAGAGCTTTTTCCCTACGGTCAGAAACAAGACAGATGCCCACTGTCATCATTACTATTTAACATAATACTGGAAGTCTTAGCCTCAGCAATCAGACTACAAAAAGAAATAAAAGCCATCCAAATTGGCAAGAAGAAGTCAAACTTTCACTATTTACAGATGGCATGATAAATGTAGAAAACCCAAAAGATTCCACCAAAAAATTGCTAGAATACATGAATTCAGCAAAGTCTCAGGATATAAAAACAATGTACAGAAATCTATTGCATTTCTATACACCCATATTGAAGCAGCAGAAACAAAAGTCAAGGAATCAATCCCATTTACGAATGCACCAAAAATCAGAAGACACCTAGGAATAAACCTAACCAAAGAGGTAAAAGATCTATACTCTAAAAACTGTATAACACTTATGAAGGAAATTGAAGAGGACCAAAAAAAAAAAAAAAAAAAAGGAAAAGCATTCCATGGATTGGAAGAACACTATTAAAATGTCTATATTACCCAAAGCAATCTACACAGTTAATGCAATCCTTATCAAAATACCATTAGTATTTTTCACAGAGCTAGAACAATCCTAAAATTTGTATGGAACCACAAAAGACTCCGAATGGCTAAAGCAATCATAAAAAAGAAAAGCAAAGCTGGAAGCATCACAATTCCGGACTTTAAGCTATATTACAAAGCTGTAGTCATCAAGACAGTATGGTACTGGCACAAAAACAGACACATAGATCAAGGGAACAGAACAGAAAGTCCAGAAATGGACCCACAAAACTACATGGTCAAGTAATCTTCAACAAAGCAGGAAAGAATACCCAATGGAAAAAAGGAAGTCTCTTCAACAAACAGTGTTGGGAAAACTGGACAGCAACATGCAGAAGAATGAAAATGCACCACTTTCTGACACTATACATAAAAGTCCTAAATGTGAGAGAGGAAACCATCAAAATCCTACAGAAGAACACAGGCAGCAACCTCTCTGATGTAGGTTGGAGTAATTTCTTATCAGACACATCACTGAAGGCAAGGAAAACAAGCAAAAATGAACTGTTAGGACTTCATTAAGATAAAAAGCTTCTGTACACCAAAGGAAATACTCAACCAAACTAAAAGGCAGTCTACAGAATGGGAGAAGATATTTGCAAATGACATATCTAATAACAGGTTAGTATTCACAATCTATAAAGAAGTTATCACACTCAACACCCAAAAACCAAATAATCCAGTGAAGAAATCGGCAAAAGACATGAACAGGCATTTTTCCATAGAAGACATACAGATGGCTAACAGACACATGAAAAGATGCTCATCATCACTTATCATTAGGGAAATGCAAGTCAAAATTACGATGAAATAAAATACCAAATTAACAACACAAGAAACAATAGGTGTTGACGGGGATGCGGAGAAAGGGGAACCCTCTTGCCCCGTTTGTAGGAATGCAAACTGGTGCAGCCACTCTAGAAAACAATATAGAGGTTCCTCAAAAAATCAGAACTAGAACTAGCTCTGCAATCCAGCAATCGCACTACTAGGTATTTACCCAAAGGATACAAAAATACGGATTCAAAGAGGCGCATGCTCCCCAATATTTATAGCAGCATTATCAACCACAGCCAAAGTATGAAAGAGCCCAAATGTCCTTCGACTGAGAATGGATAAAGAAGATGTGGTGTGGAATATTATTTGATGATCAAAAAGAATGAAATCTTGCCATTTGTAACAACATGGATAGAACTGAAGTGTATTATGCTAAGTGAAATAAGTCAGCTAGAGGAAGAATAACAGCACATGATTTCACTCAAATGTGGAATTTAAGAAACAAAACAGATGAACATAGGGGAGGGGGAGAACACAGAAAACAGAAAGAGTAACAAACCATAAGAGGCTGTGAAAGAGAACAAACAGGGTTGATGGAGGGAGATGAGTGGGGAATGGGCTAGATGGGTGATGGGTATTCAGGAGGGCTTGTTAAGATGAGCACTGGGTGTTGCAAGTGATGAATCCCTGAATTCTCCTCCTGAAGTGAGTATTACACTGTATGTGAAGTAACTAGAATTTAATTAAAAATTTGAAAAGAAAGAAATGTTCACAACTCTCTCACTGAAAGAAATGAAGCAAGCAGGCAGTCTTCCAAAGCGAAAGAAAGCTGGGAAAAGTTCTGCCAAACAACAGCAGCACTTTGGGTTTTATGTGTAGTTATTACAGGTTCATTGAACCATGATATCTGAAGGCAGAAACCAGCTTTATGTGCCTCCTAATGAAAAGCAGAGTGCCAGGCCCCTAAGTGCTCCGCATGTGTACTTGGAAAGCTTAGCTATGTTTACTCTACTCTTCATAACCACTTCATCTTCATTATCGAGTAAAGGATATAAAGCACTCTGTCAACTATGAAGTGCTATAAGAACTTGAGTTACTATAATGAAATTACGTTTCTTAATGTCCACCTTCCTTGGCAGGGTTTGAGAAAAGTAACAAAATAGGTCTTCTCCAGACAGAGACTTGAATTTGAAAGGAAAGTAAAAAAAAGGGGGGGGGGAGATTGGGGCGCAGAAAAATCTTATAGAGCTGCATGAAAATAACATGGGAGTCATGGGGAGAATCCAAAAAAAAGATGAATTTCAGGGAAAAAAAATAATCGGGGTGCTTACAGAGACCTTTATTCCCTCTGAATAACTTTCAGAAGCTTGGAAATGGCATGTACTAGGGTTTGCTTAATGAAACATAAAGGGAAACAATGCCGCTATCTGCAAGATTTATTTCCTTAAGAATACATTATATAAATCTTCTTGGTACACTGCTTCAAAGTTTCAAGTCTACATGTTTTACACAGACAGGGTTTTTTTTTTTTTGACCAAAATTAAACGCTTTATTTATTTTTAAGTTTATTTAATTTTGAAAGAGAGTGAGAGCAAGCAAGCATAAGCATGGGAGTGGGGGAGGGGCAGATAAAGGGGGGAGAGAGAGAATCTGAAGCAGGCTCCCCACTGTCAGCACAGAGCCCCATCTGGGGCTCGATCCCAAAATGTGAGATCGTGACCTGAGCTGAAACCAAGTGTTGGACAGTTAATCAACTGAACCACCCAGGCGTCCTACCACCTTTTTTCTTTTTTTTAAGATTTTATTTTTAAGTCATCTGTGCACCCAGTGTGGGGCTCAAACTTACAACCTTAAGAGGAGGGGGAGTTGCATGCTCTACCAGCTGAGCCAGCCAGGTGCCCCGAAAATCAAACACTTTAAATAGAGAATAAATTGGTTACACCTAAACTTTGGAGTCAATCATCTTATACAAGCAATCAGTCCCCATACCATCTCAGAAACCACATCTGTTTCAGTACCTGTGTGTAAAGTTCTAGAAGATTTGATGGATTTGAACATTCTTTGTCTTCTCCACACAGAAGTTTCAATTTTTCTAGAGCTGCAGAGGCCCGAATTAAAAAGTGATCTGTAAGAGATAAAAACAGGAATTTCATATAGTTTCGAGGTATTCCTTAAACAAAAAAATGGTGTATCTGAAATGATATTATGTTACAGTATGAAGATGTGGCATGGTAGTAATATCTTTTGTAAAATATGAAGCATATCATAATGCCTAATCCTACTTAAATTCATCACAGTAATTTATTCTGAATAGTTAGACTGAACTTCTCTAGGTTCGGTTGCCATTTTTTAAATGCAATTTGTATTTTCATTTTCATAATGCTGCTTTTATGATGTTGACATACTCAAAATACTTACATAATATATTTAAAATTTATATTCAAATAATACAAACAATATACATAAATCTACAGAAAGGGCTTCCACTGAAAAGTTGTAATTCCATACATGTATTTCCTAGAAGAACATAATTGATTAAATCAAATGTGCCATAGAATTAAGCTCTGAGCAATTATAACTTTATCCTGTGTACATATTTATGTATGTAAATAGCTGGTATAATTAAAATTATATAATCTTTTAAAAATTACATAATCCATCTGCATATTTTATTCCTTTAAAAATCTAGAAATGGAACAAATAACCTAATTCTTTCAAAGAATTGAGTATTCTAATATGCCCTCTAAAAACAATTCACCCTCCCTCCTCTCTACATTGTCTAATTTCTTCCCTGTCTCAAATATCATATTCCCTTTGCTTCTAGGTTTCACTTTTCCTTATGGATTTTTCCTCCCTAACCTCCAAGTGTCCATACCAAGATGTGATTTATCTACCCTTCTATGCCATCTCAGGTAGTCAAATTTAGACACACTTACCATCAAGACTCCAGAGTCCCTGACTTTGCCCTCTGTGCTTCCCTTCAGAAATATATATTGTTTCCAACACTAGCCAACTGACAAAAATGTAGCACTTAATGAAGGCCCATCTGATCCAGCTTTAGCACTTACACAAATAGTTAAGCCGTTCAGTGTTGGACTGAAAGCGACACCAGCTTACATTATGTTGGTTGGCAACAATATGCGGACCTCAAGTTTTTCCAGGTGAGGCCTCCCCTATATCTAAACCAGATTCTGATTGATTTAAGGTCCACTATTCATCTAATTTGAAAGCTACCTCTTTAGTACTCCCTTCCCATCTCTCAGCCCAGAAGTAGCATCCCACAACCTAGGGGAAAAAAAAAAATTCCACTGTGAAGTGAAATTGTATGGAATATGGAATTTGTGCTTCTTCAGAAACTGAGTTGATATTTTTTCTTAATTTGCAAGATTATTTTAAGTGTATGGACTTGTACTGAATTCCCTAAACCATTGCTGAAGGAGTAGTATCTCATATGAATTCCTAACTACAGAGAAGGGATAATGGCCCACATTTTAGCAAACTTTTATGAAATACAGTATTTTTACTAGAATCATTCCAAGTAATGACCAGCAAGGCAAAGACAAGTGACTCTTACATAACCCCTGAAAAAAGTCCCGCTCATGGCTTACTTCTACATACTAAACATATTGTGCTTGTACAATGAGAAATAAAAAACAAAAATTGACCAGAAATGAAGAAAAGAGCAATCTCAGATAGAATGTCTGGTTGCATCGAATCTAATTTGAAGTAGAAAACAGAAAACTATCAATTCCTATAACATAATACAAATACGTAGCTGTTACAGTAAAGGGCACATTTTGAGTGAATATTATTTTTGCTCTGTGGAAAAGAATGCCAAGTTCAGTTCGAATATCTGCAACCATGTTTTAATTTAACTTCATAACATAAGAAAGTTTCTATTAATACTGATTAATAGCCCGAAACATAGATCACTATCATTTTAATTTTAGTGAATCTTCACAACTTTAAAGTCTCCCCAAAAGGGGTGCCTGGCTAGTTTAGTGGATGGAGCATATGACTCTTGATCTTGGGGTTATAAGTTTGAGCCTCAAGCTGGGTGCACAGATTACGTAAAAAACTAAAATCTTTAAAAATTAAAAAAATTAAATAAAATCTCGCAACAAGGACACATATCACTTTACTTTTTAATTGTTTTTAATGTTTATTTTTGAGAGAGAGTGAGTGGGGGAGGGGACAAAGAGAGGGGAAGAAAGAGGATTTGAAGCAAGCTCCTTGGAGACCCCAAAACCTGTGTCTCGAGATAACGACCTGAGCAAAGGTTGGACGATTCACTGACTGAGCCACCCAGGCGCCCCACCACTTTACTTTTACTTCCACCTCTTATTCTAGTCTGGATTAAAGAACTCTTCCATGGAAAAATGAGAATGGCTTTTGGGTTCAGTGATAAGTGAATAAAAAACTTTCTTTGATCTCTTTAGTCTGGTGTAAGTGGAGCAGGTGTGGGGTGGATATCACTGTACAGCTTATTCAGAAGTAACTTGGATACACTTCCAAGTAATAGCCACTACAGTCCTTAAACCATTCACGTGAATCCTGGGATTCACTTACCACAAACCAAAAAAGAAGTCAGCTTCTGGGTGGTCTGTGGATTTTGAAAAACATACCCCTAAGAAAGAATAATCAAGCAAATAATCTTTACTGGAACTTGAGCCATTTCATCGTAGACCCTATTCAATAAATTCACCAACAATCAATCATCTGGCAAAATGTTCCACTACTATTTTGCTATAAGTCTGATGACAATGAGTTAGACCACCAGAATTTAAAAGCCTATCTGTATTACTAAATGCTCAAAACTCAAAAATAAAATAATGTAGAACCTATAAGGAGCTGAGATTCAGTAAGACAACTGGACTTAAAAGTCGCAGAAATTCTCTAAGCCAGTCTTTCCTAAGGAAAACACTTAGACCTTTCCAGACAAGCGTTCTAACACTAACAGAGCCCTTGTGAGAACTGAGGCGATGTATAGGAAAGAATCGTCCAAACTATACCAATGCAAAGCTCTTCTGTATTGTTTACAGTTCGATTTAGAATCCAAAACAGAAGACAGCAATTAAAAAGTGTAACTGTTACACATGCCTCGCTATCTTTACTGCACCCCAATCATTACGTATCTGCGAACTATCAACTTTAACCACTCATTTAAACTTTTGTACTTTATCCACATTTTACTCTTTTCCCAATCGCTATAGGCATAAAGATGAGCAGCACTGATTTGACTGGGATGTAAGTCGTTTTCATGGGTTATGAAAAACACAGTATAGACCCAAATGCCTAGGCTTAAGGCCACTTGGGTTTCTGGAGGTGGACAATCGACTGTGCAGCGAGGGTCACAAGCGCAACACTTTCGGTAGCTCTGGCCTGGGATTTACACCGACCACAGGCCGCAGCCTCCAGCCCGTACCGCGGTCAAGAGCCAGCTATGAACTACGGCCAGCCCGCCCGGCCCCCTCTTCTCCGTTCCCTCACCATCTTCGCCGGCGGCTTCGCTAAGCTGCTGTATGTGAGCCTGGGCCAGGTCCCCGAGCTCTTCCACTCGCCTTACCACACTGGAACCTGCGGCCGCCATGGCCACAACGGGCGGGCGCGCCCCAGCCACGTGACTTCGCAGGCCCGCGGTCACCTGATTCCCCGGCGTGGACGAGGCGCGAGAGCGGAGCTCGCCGGGTAGGTGGGAGGGAACCCCCGCTCTGTAAGAGGGCCAGCTCAGGCCCATAAAGGTTGCTGCGGTTTATTTTTTTTCCTCTCCGGTTACTTCCTCTCCCTCCCACAATCCTGAGCGGTAGGCATACTTTGGGGCCCGGCATGACGTCAGGGCACGCCTCTCTCCCGCCCCCTCCTCTCAGCCAATCGGGAGCGGTCCACGCCTTCAGGTTGGTCCAAAGGGAAGCCTACTTTCTCCGCCGGGGGCTCTGGGAGGACAGCGTGGCACCACTGGCTGGTGGTGGTTGGCCTAGCTCGTGTGTCTCTGGCCCCCGCTGGAGCTGTTGTCTGTAGAGCAGACAGCAAGGTCTGGAATTAGGACTGTACGGTTTTGGCCTTTGTAGGAGGGCGTTACCTAAAATCAAATGATTATAACCTCCAGGCAGAAATGGAAGGCCTAAAAAAAAACAAAAAAAACAAACAAACAAAAAAAGAAATGGAAGGCTTAACAGCCCCCACGTAGCACATCTAAGTCTTGGAGAGGAGAGGTTATTGTGTATCTGAGTGGGGAGCTCCCAACGCTGGTGTGCGTTCCTAGCCTACATGTTGGAGTGTTGCTATTCCAAATCTTAATTTTTGCACCCGGGTTTGTTTCATTTATGATCTGCTTTTGCTAGCCCGTATTAAGGTCCTTTAACTATCTCGCGTCCAGCGGTACCAAAATTTTGTATTTACCATACACCTCAACCCCCTCAAAGTGCTCAGTGTGTGAAGTTCATCCTCTCATGCGTGAGTTTCAAAGTACTTAGTCTGCGAGTCTGATTTCTACTTTGCATTCCCTATGTTCTTGCCTCTTGTCAAACAAATCTTAACTCGAGTTTTTTCAGTTTGGCAGCACATCTTGAATGATCTCCATCCTGTCTTACTTTTTATGAAAGTAATAGGAAAACACTAAAAATGGGGAAAGAGTGCGTTGTAATTAATAACAACATTATTAATTAATAACAAATTAATAACATTGTGATGGACCACAATGGCTTCCCAGCTGACCTTTGTAACAACAGTTTCTTCCTCCTTCAATTCACCATAAACATAGAGGAGGGAAAGGAATCATGTATTAATTTTGTTTCCTCAGTGCCTTCTATAGTGCCTGGCACATTATAAGTATTCAGAAAGTGTTTATTAGTTAAACCAAAAGTCCGTGTTATCTTGTCATTATATTACTTTCTAATCAGGAAGCTAAAGGCCAGGAAGTTTGCATTATATGATCAATGTGGGCTAAAGAATCAAAATTCTAGAGGCACCTGGGTGGCTTAGTTGGTTACGTGTCCAACTCTTGATTTTGGCTCCAGTCATGATCTCACGGGTCGTGAGTTTGAGTTTAAGCCCACTGCTTTGGATTCTCTCTCCCTCTCTCTGCACCTCTCCCGCTTACATGCTTGTGCACTCTCTCTCTCTCAATGAATAAACTTTGGGGGAAAAAAAAGAATCGAAACTCTAATAAGCATTTGACACCTCAAATAAACCAAACCTTACCCAGTGTATATTTTAAATAAAATTTGCAATTCCAGTAATTCATTAAACAACTGTGAACTTTCAGTAGGAAGCATAGTTGAAACTGGGGATTATTTGCTTAACTGATACTTACATATGCATGTCTTCAGAGAGAGTTGACAGGGATTTGATAACACATAGTACAATCCTTCATATCCAGATGAAGAAACTGGACAGAATTTGTCTATAAACTTCTCCAAACCCTATAGTACATGATTCTGTTATTTGTCCAAGATTATGCCAAACTAAGCACCTGAAGAAAACTGTCTCACTATAGATATAAACAGAACAGCCAGCCCTCACCAAGAAAGGTGCTGAAGAAAGTGCTTAAATCCAAAGGAAACTTGTCCTAAAAAAAATGAGTAATTTTCTCTAATTTTACAGTTTGTTAGTTTTACTTTAAAAAACTTACATAAATAGAATAAAAATATAATGCTAGATTTAAAAAACTCAGAGAAATTAGTAACTCATCATGAATCTACCAAAAAATATCTTCTAAAATAATTAATTCATCTATTTGTACCATTGTCCTCATCACTGATATAAAATTGGATAAAATCTAATTAGCTGAGAAGAAATAAATTAAATCAAATCAAATTTAGAACCAGGAAGAAAGACCTGGTGCTTCCTGCAATGTCTCTCTAGTTCCCTCTACTGACAATGTTTAATATTGTCTCGGCTTACAAAAACTATTTTAAGGGCCCATATATTTTTTCATAAAAATGGCAGAAAGGATAAATTTAGAGCTAAGGGGCAATAAATCTATAATCAGCACAGTGGAGAAGACTATGTCTGGCACAGCGAATAGCACATGCAATGACACCGAGTTTGGAAATTGCTTGACAGCTAAGAGGAATGGGAGGAGGCCAAAGGCTCCTGGTATGAGGTGGAAAGTGAAACAAGGGGAGGATTAATAGCACAGGTGGAGGTTATCTCTTGAGGTGGATGCCTCACTCACAACCATGGAAATGAACTCCAAAACCTGGAACGAGCTCCTCCCGCTGGCTATGTCTATATTAATTGACCCTGTCTTCTGGCCACGGCCAAGTTATTTATTCAATTATGTAGTCATTAATTCAATGTTTAATGAACACCTACTGGATGCCAGGCATAGGTGTATAGTAATAAATAGGACAGAGTAGTCTCTGTGGAGATAGATTGAAGATAATAGACAGATCCAGGGGTAAAAATTTAACAGAAGCCAAGCCAATCAATTTCTTTCCCCTGGTAATTTGAAATACTGAAAAGAGAAGCACAGAGATAAGACTCATCATATTAAGATCAGGAGTCCAGAGACAAATCCACATGCTGATGTAGAGATTCCTGGGGAAGGACTTGGTTTATCTCCCTAAGTCTTGGTTGCTTAACGTTTCCTTGATAGTTTCCAATACCTTTATCCTGACACTAATCAGAGCCAGTTCCTGTTGTCTGCAATCAAAAAACAATAATACCGAATGGGTATAAGTAGGTAGGGGCATATTAGACGGGGCTTCTGCTGCCATGTTAAAGATTGTAGACTTTAAGTAGGACAAGAAGCTATTGAAATATCATAAGCAAGGAAATGATATGATCAGATTGCATTTTAAGGACCTTACTGTGGCTGCTGTGAAGAGAATGGAATGGCAGAGGATGAAAGAGAAGTGGATAGTTCATCTGGGAGACCATTTAGTTCTCTGGATGAGATAGAAAGTAATTCGTACTAGAACGGGGACAGTGGAAATGGAGAGAAGTGATTCAATTGGATACACTACAGAAGTAGAATCAGTAGGATTTGGGGAAGGGATTGGACATGAGAGGTACAGGAGAAAGATATCAAGGATGTGTCCAGGTGTTTGCCAAGAGCTACTTGGCCAAGGGCAGTGACATTTATTGATTCAGATGAATCTGGAGGAGGAGCAGATTGGTGAAGGAGAGCAAGAATCCAGTCTTATTGATTTCTAGAGGTGTTTATGTAAACCCAAGTGGAATAAAACTTTGATCTAATATAACTTTTTACATTCGTCTAAAAAAACAACTGGCAATCCAATTATTTCTTTTTCATTTTTTTTATTTGAGACAGAGAGAGAGAGAGAGAGGGAGAGAGAGAATCCTAAGTAGGCTCCACATTGAGCTGTTTAAAAAAAAATTGAAAGGGCACCTGGGTGACTCAGATGGGTGAACGTTCAACTCTTGATTTTGGCTCAGGTCATGATTTCATGCTTCGTGAGTTTGAGCCCTGCGCTGGGATCTGTGTTGACAGTGCGGAGCCTGCTTGGGATTCCCTCTCTCTTTCTCTCTCAAAAATAAATAAACATTTAAAAAAATGTTTATTTAAGTAGTCTCTAACCCAATGAAGGGCTTGAAATTACAACCCCGGGATCAAGAGTCACATGCAACTGACTGTGCCAGCCAGGAGCCTCTGTCAACTCAATTTTGAGTTTTACATCTGCCAAGAGAGAAAGAGAAAACAAACGGAGAGAAAACTCCCCTATAGGTATAATGTTAAGCTGCTCTTTGTGAAAGAACTTAGGACACATTGTGGGCTGCCACAGGAATGATTAGTGTGTGATATGAAATACAACACGTAATCTCCTAAAACACTCCCCTGGATTCCCAGGTTGAGACAGGAGAAGGCAAAGTTGGTAACCGAATTGGAAATACATATCTGTATAAATATACATATATATGGAATGTATTTAAGTATCATACACTGGAAATAGATATATTGTGTTAAGAACACTTAGCATGAGATAGACCCTCTTACACATTTTTAACTGCACAATACGATTATTACTAACTGCATGCAGTGTCGTACAGCAGATTTCTAGAATTTCCTTATTGTGTATACCTAAAACTTCATACCTGTTGAATAGCAACTCCCCATTTCCCCCTCCCTAAGCCCCTGGCAACCACCATTCTACTCTGCTTCTATGAATTTGACTCTTTTTAGTTAACATAATGTCCTCCAAGTTCATTCATGTTGTCACATATGGCGAGATTTCCTTCTTTTATAAGGTATGTATATATCACGTTTTCTTTATCCATTCATCTGTGAATGGACATGTAGGTTGCTTCCACATCTTGGTTATTGTGAATAATGGTGCAATGAACACAGGAATACAAATACCTCTTCAAGATCCTGAAATGGATATTTTGAACTCATGCTGAAACTATATGTATAGTACAAGTAAAAGTTATACAATATTCTACGCAATGATAAAAAATACCTAAAGTCCTGCTTTCATTATATTTTTTCTCATTTTTCAGTGGTCTTTTCTTCTTTGGTCTTAGGTGAAACTGTATAACACACAGCTGTGATCATTATAGAATACAGTTTGAATTCTGCCTCTTATGATTATTCTAAACATTTCCTCACATACTTAAAATTCTTACTTTTTAGTGGTAGCATAATAGTCTTTCAAAAAGATGTACTACAGGGTCGCCTGGGTGGCTCAGTTTGTTAAAAGATGTACTACAGGGTCGCCTGGGTGGCTCAGTTGGTTAAGTGTCCAACTTCGCTTCAGGTCATGATCTTGCAGTTCTTGAGTACAAGCCCCGCGTCAGGTTCCGTGCTGACAGCTCAGAGCCTGGAGCCTGCTTTGGATTATGTGTTTCCCTCTCTCTCTGCCCGCCCCCCCAAAATAAACATTAAACAAAACAATAAAAAAAAAGATGTACTATAATGTAATGAATTGGTTCCCTATGGCTGGATAAGCGACCCTGACTTGTGCTCTACTGAGCAGCTAAAATAATAAACTTGAAGCATGATATGAAAATAAATAAAGAGTGTCACAGTCTCTTGGCAACATTTTTTTCCCAATTATATTATTGAAGGCATTAATAGTTGTCTTAGAGCACAATTAGCGGGACTGTTCTGCCAAAAAAGTCACCCAATCAACAAGTATCTGAAAAGGTGCTCAACATCACTAATCATCCGGGAGATACAAATTAAAACCACAATGAGCTATCACCTCATACTTGTCAGAATGGCTAGAATCTAAAAGACAAAAAATAGTAAGTGTTGGCGAGGATGTGGACAAGAGGGGGGACGATTGTGCATTGTTGATGGGAATACGAATTGGTGCAGCCGCCATGAAAATCAGGATGAAAGGTCCTCAGAAAATTAAAAATTGAAATATCATATGATCCAGCATTTCTATTTTGGGGTATTTATCCAAAGGAAATGGAAACACTAACTCAAAAAGATGTATGTATCCTTATGTTCATTGCAGCATTAATCACAATAGCCAAGGCAAGGAAGAAACCTGTGTCCATCAATTAATGAATGGATAAAGAAAATGTGTCTCTATGGGGCATCTGGGTGGCTCAGTCGGTTAAGCGTCCAATTTTGGCTCAGGTTATGATCTCATGGTTTGTGGGTTCGAGCCCTGCATTGGGCTCTGTGTTGACAGCTCAGAGCCTGGAGCCTGCTTCAGATCCTATGTCTCCCTCTCTCTCTACCCCTTCCCCACTTGCGTTCTGTGTGTCTCTCTTTCTCAAAAATAAATAAACATTAAAAAAATGTGTCTCATATTATATATACAATTATATGTATTATATATGATTACACAATCATGTATAATTATATATGTATTATATATTTATATATTGTGCATAATTATATATAATTATATGATTATATGTATATAAAATTCAGTCATAAGAAAGACATTGTTGCCATTTACAACAACATGGAGGGAACTTGAGAACAGTATGCTGAGTGAAATAAGTCAGACAGAGAAAGACAAATACCATATCATCCCACATATGGAATCTAAAAAATGAAAAACATACGAAAATCTCCAAACTCATAGAGAACAGAATGCTGCTTGTCAGAGGGTGTAAGGAGTAGGCAAATGGGTTAAGGGGTCAAAAGGTACACCCTTCCAGATATAAAATAAATAAATCATGGGATGTAATGTACAGTATGGTGACTATAGCTAATAATACTGTATCATATATCATTTTTAATATCTCATCACAAGAAAAAATTATAGCGATGTGTGGTGATGGCTGTTAACTAGATATATACACAAATATCAAATCAATATGCTCTATAACCAAAACTAATGCTATATGTCAATTATATCTTAATAAAATTTTTTAAGTGATTATCTTTTACCATTTTAGGAAGATGACCTTTGTTTTATGATTATCAAATGCATTTATAAGAAATAACCTAAATTTCACTTAGGGTCATGAAATAAGATTTAGTTTTGCCTACATGGCTTAAATGATTTTGTTTGCTTAGGGAATTTTCAAGTTTGGTCTCCACTTCGCATTTTATTTTAATAATAGGAAAGAAGGCATGAACAAAACCTCCGTGTCAGAAGCCCCTTGATATGTATGTGGAGCAGAAGGCGGGCTGAGTTAGTCAAAGCCATAGTTTCCAAACATAATTAGTAAATATTTACTTTCAAGTAAAATTGCGTTTATAACCCAAATAATATAAAATAGATAAGTGGTACTTTATAATTTAAATGTGATTTTTTTCATTTTAGTTGGGTATTATTTTTCTGTTATAAATGAAATCAATGATAATAAAGCTCTTTTGATGAACCAGTCTGAAACCATGGGTTAATGTCCGATTGTTTTCTAATTTTTTTCTTTTTGGGCGCACAATACTGAGAAAATTCTGATTTGCATTGCAGCTTGTCCTAAAATCCCTAAAAATCTGCTTCAATTAAAGTAGATCAAGGGTGTCTGGGTGGCTTAGTTGGTTAGGCGTCTGGCTCTGGATTTTGGCACAGGTCATGAACACAGGGTTGGTGAGATCAAGCTCTGAATCAGGATCTCTCTCTCCCTCTCTCTCTTCCCCTCACCCCCACAAATAAATAAACAAAAAATAAAAATCAGAAGCTTGAAAGAAAAGTAGCAGAAAGTGTTTCCTTCAATAGTCAATCACTAATAATATCGATTGCTTTTGTTTATATATACAAATTTCAGACACGAAGTAACCAAAATTGCAAACAACTTCAAATGCCATCTACTGTACGACATTACCATGAAGTGTTTTAGGTGCTCTTGTTGAACAACTACTATGCTGTAATGAGAAACAATGCTAGGCAGTAGGTCCATCCAAGCGGGCATCCAAGTATTACACAGCTATACAAATTTAAGTGAATTTAACATGCAAAAGTGAAAATGATAAAAAGATAAGTACAGAGCCTTTTTTTTTTTTTTTTTTTTTCTTAAGAGAGAGAGCACGGAACAGGGGCAGAAGGGAGAGAATCTTATGTAGGCTCCATGCTCAGCACAGAGCCTGAGGTGGGTCTTGATCCTTGATCTCAAGACTCTGAGATCAAGACCTGAGCCGGAAATCAAAGCCTGCCGTTTAACCAACTAGCCACCCAGGTGCCCCTCAACCTTCTTAATCACTGACTTATTTTGTAAGTTGAAACAAAGGTATTGAGAAGAGAAAGAAACATTATTCCCAACTGCACAATTTGGTAACCTTCAGTATGTTAAAATCAGAGATACATCACAACTGAGTGTATATGCAATTGCTTTGTTAGAATTAACAGAGTAGCTCAACTATAATTTAAGATTTAATAACAAAATATAATGATTATAGAGGCACCTGGGTGGCTCAGTCGATTAAACATCCAGTTTTGGCTCAGGTCATGATCCCTCAGTTTGTGGGTTTGAGCCCCGCATCAGGCTCCCTGCTGACAGCTCAGAGCCTGGAGCTTGCTTTGGATTCTGTGTCTCCTCACTCTCCACCCCACCCCCCCTTTCAAAAATAAATAAACTTAAAAATATATATAATGTTTGTGGAACCTCTGAATTACTTGTGTGAAGCCGTTAAGGTTATACTGTGTGCTGAGCCTCGATTACAGAGATCTTGGCTATAAGGGCGCCTGGGTGACTCAGTCAGTTGAGTATCTGACTTTGGCTCAGGTCATGATCTCACGGTTTGTGGGCTCGAGCCCCACATCGGGCTCTGTGCTGGCAGCTCAGAGCCTGGAGCCTGCTTCAGACTCTGTGTCTCCCTCTTTCTCTGCTGCTCCCCTGCTTGTGCTCGGTCTCTCTCTCTCTCAAAAATAAACATTAAAAATTTTTTTTAAGAACTTGAATTTGAACCTGCACTCTATGAAGATTCTTGAAAAGTTTAGGAGAGCTTCTGAGAAGACCAGACGTGTATTTAACATGGTTATTTAAGAGGTGGTGGACTGTGAGAGAGAAAGGAAATTCATTAGGAAGCAACTCCAATCAAACAGATGAGAGAAATGGACACTGAAGTCCTGTACTTGGGCAGAATGAGTGAAACTTGGGTGTTAGGGTCAAAGAGCGCTTATACAAGAGGGAGGCATAAAGATAAAACAGTCTTTACTACCATATAATCCAGGGTTTGAATCCTGCCTGATGTGTTCTAGTTTATGAAAATCCAGAAAGCTTCACAAGGTACAATCCTCCAGCACCTGAAAATCGCAAACATATACAGGTCTGGACATGATCTTACATCCTGTCATTCTGTGGCTCTTTTTAAACTATTAACCACAGGAGCCCTCATGGCTAGAGAATAGCAGAGCTGAGATCTGAACCCAGGCAGCCTAGCTACATACAGGGCCCATGTTCCTTACCATTTGCTATCAACATTTGATTCTGAGGTTGTGTGAATTCATCCTGTGGAAGTCAAGAAGCAAATATCCAATAGCTTGAAATACAAAGGTATTGTGCTGGAGAAAGGAAAACCTGTGCCAGGTTAAGAAGCTTGAACTTTGGATCTTAAAGGCATTGGGGAAAACAATGGAGAGGTTTTTTGGTTTGTTTATTTTGAGAAAGAGAGAGTGGGAGGGCAGAGAAAGAATCTCAAGCAGGCTACGTACTGCCAGTGCAGTACTGCCAGTACAGCCCGTGCAGAGTCTGATGTGGGACTCGAATCAGTGAACAGTGAGATCATGACCTGAGCTGAAACCAAGAGCCGACTGCCTAACAGACTGAGCCACCTCTGCACCCCACACCACTGAGAGGTTTTAAGCAGAAATAACACAACCAGACTTGAAAAGATACAAAATCACTCTGGCGGATTTTGCTGCTTTAAATTTCTCTAGCACCTGAATGTAATTTTCATTTTCATTCCTGGAGTTGAACTTTCTCCAGCCCTCTTGTGCATTTATTTTACTTCCCCTCACTCTATACTGTAAGTAAAATTTAATTCATTTTTTTAACCATTGAACAGATATTAGTTAATATTAGCTACAATTAACATTAACATTAGTTAATACAAGGCACTGTTTCCAAGAATCTATGAAAATATAAAAGAAGTAAATTAGAAGATGATGACTTGCATTATAAAACAGTACATTTACAGATTTACATAAAATTTCAAATTTATGTCTTTCAAATACATGAGAGGAAAATGTCTGAATGAATTTCTCATCTATTAACAAACTGTTGTATAAAATGGGGTATGCATACATTTTTTAATGACTCAAATGATCTAGTTAAAAACTGTTACTAGTTAAACCAGTCAAACAACCTTTGAAAAACAAGTTTTCAGATGCCCCTCTTTATCAGCTTGGAGGAGTAAATGAATACTCTATCAGCTGTGAGGGCAGGATATCCTTTACTGAAATAAAAAGAGAGATGATGCTAATAAATAGTATTTTAGGATAATTTAAATAAAAATCCCTCAAGCAGGGATGCCTGAGTGGCTCATTGGGTAAGCATCCAACTCTTGATTTTGACTCAGGTCATGGTCTCACAGTTTGTGGAATCCAGCCCCGCACTGGGCTCTGGACTGAGGGCATGGAGCCTGCTTGGGACTCTCTGTCTCTCAAATTAAATAAATAAACTTAAAAAAATTTTTTTAAATAATACCTCAAGCAGAGAATGACAATATATAAAATTTACAATCTAACTTTGACAAATTGTCTGCATTCATTTGATAGAAAGGGGATATGCAGTATGTATCTATATATGTAAATATATGCACACAAATGAATGCATGTATGTATATAAATATAACATAACATATGATATACATATATTCATATATATGCACATACATAAAATAACATAACACAAAAGAAACTTTCCTATTGCCTCTCTGGAATCAGACCTTTTGTTTAAAAGCTTTGAATTGAATTCAATTCTCTCAACTTTTGGGGCACCTGGGTGGCTCAGCTGGTTAAATGTGAAACTTCAGCTTAGGTCATGGTCTCCCAGTTCTGTGGTTCCAGTCCCGTGTCCGGCTCTACGCTGACAGCGTGAAGCCTGCCTTGGATTCTCTGTCTCCCTCTCTGCCCCTCCCCACTGCGCATGTCAGCTACCCCTCAAAAATAAACATTAAAAAAAATCTCAACTTTTAAGAATGTGTAAATTAAGCTGTACAATATTACACAAAGAAAAGTTCACAGAATATATTTGCCACAACCTGTCCTTCAAGGCAAGGGGGCACTATTCTCATAGTTCAGAAAAATTCAGAAATTAAAATAAATTGGTTTTTACACAGTCTAAAATTGAAATGGCTTTGGAACCAGGAGGACAATCTGTATAGAAGAACTTTTCCATAATTTGTTCAAGTTCAAGAAACTTGTATTTTAAAAAGTATAAAACACAGCCATAGAGTTATAAAAAAATAACAAAAAAACTACAGTGTTTTGACCATAGAGTAATGAGGCTGATTTTTTTCCACAATAATTAGAGTCACATGGAATACAAGCCTGAAATGTGTGTCTTCTCTTCAGTCAGGAGCAACAGAGTGAGACCAGCCAAGAAGAATGAGTCATATGACCACAGTTAGACAAAGTTGCCAAAGTTGTTTTCCATTTCAATGTCCTCTAGAAGGGCAAAAGCGGAAAAGCGGACCCAATTGTGAATGTTAGCTTTTCCACATTCAGTAAACTGCAATACGGCAGCTGCTATACGCTGTATTAGGACTAGTAATGGGACTTAAGTTCTAATACCTGAATTTCCTCTCTATCCAACTTAAGAGGTGTTGAAAATATACAGCATTACTCAGTTAATTTCTCCTAATGTAATTGGATAGTCTAATTCGGTATCTTGTTCTCTCACTGATTTTGATTAAAATAATATTCATGAGAAAAAAAAAAGAGTTAAAAGAATACCATAAAAGGGCAAATCCTTTTATGGACAGACTTGAAACTGGATTGTTGATTGCATTAAGTGTACTCGTTAAGGAAGCTAAGGTCTCATTTAATTTCCTTGTGTGCTTTGCTTTGGTTCAAAACTAATGGCCATATTCCTAGGACTTGGTCAGCACTTAAATAAAACCTTTACTGAGTTTCCACTTGGTCCTTCTAAGTTCATAGATGGTTCTGAAGAACTCAGACTGTCCCCAAGGGGCTGGTCAAAAGATAAGGCTTTGAGAGAATGTATGTATACTAATCCACAACTGCAACTTGAATAATGCCTAACATTCCGTGTTTATAATGGGGCCAGAAGCTTTGAATGACTTATCTCATGTAAGTAAACCTTATGAGAGTTCTGACATTTAATATTTTCAGATAAGAACGCTTAGGCCTAGATAAGTTGTGTAACTTGTCTAAGGACAGCCAAAGGGATATACACCTGAATGTCTGCATCTGTTGAGTAATCTCTGGAGTTTCTGGAACTCCAGTGCCAGAAAGATCTTGAAAAATACAGACTTGGATGATGGGGGAAGAAGGGAAAGAAGGAAGAGGTCCCAGAGTCCCAGTCCTAACCTTGTCTCTTGTCCACGGGCAATCTTGACCAGGCCTTCCTGGTCACACCTAATGGCAGATGGCATGTGGCAGATTCTTACTACAAACTTGGTCTACTCAAGTCAGCGCCAAGTGTAGAGAGAGGGGACTGATAAGTGGAAGAAACGGGAACGTTATCCAGGCGGGGTGAGAGTTGTAAGGGACCTCGAGGGGGTATCGCTTTGCAGCCCACACACGTGTCAGGCACAGACTTGGAAAATAGGCTCCTAGAGAGACCCGGCGCTACCCCAATGCTAGGTCAACAATTACCGCAGACTTTGGGGAAGGCCGACTCCCACGTCCCCTCAAAGCTACTGGGCTGACGAGGGGCTGCCGCCGCAAATGCGTGCCCGGGACACAGTTGCCTAGAACCCGTGGGCGTGGGGAAAAGACTCCGCCGCCGCAGGGCTGGAGCGCTTCCGCCGCGAGCCGCCCTGGCGGCGGCCCCTCCCAGCCTCGCGTCCCTATAAACCTGCAGCCTCAGTGGGCGCGGGAGGCCGGAGGACGTCAGCGACGCGCGGTCGAGCCTCCAGCCCGCCCCTCGCGCGCCTGCCTCTCGCTCCCTTCCCGTAGACGCGCCGGCGGTCCCGCAGCGCTCCGGCACATTCACGCACGCACTGCAGCCCGCCGTCTCCTCCCAGCCCGGCCCCGAACATGGCGGCTCTCAAACTCCTCTCCGCCTGGTCCCGGCTCTGCGCCTCCACCTGCCGCTCCGGCGGCGTCGGGTCCAAGGTAAAGTGCCAGTGAAGAAGGCCACGCTCCAGCAGAACGCAGCGAAACCCCGCGTGGTGCCCGGGTCCTCTCCCCTGCCCGCACTCGCCCTGTCCATCCTAGAAGTTAGCATCCGTGGCGCCGTGTCCGGGGGCACCGGAACGAGCCGACGACGCCTGCCTTGCTTCGCTGCTCCTTCGGGTGGCTGCCTTTGCGCGGCTCTGCAGCCGCTTCCCCGAGCCGGGCGAGACCAGGCGTAGAAGCGCGCGGAGAGGCTCAAAGCGGGCGGGACGGCGCCTGGCCGCGGCGAGACGTCCTTCAGGGCAAAATCGCGTCCTCAGGGGGGCACCGGGAGGGCGCGCGGGTCTAGGGGAGGAGTAGGGGTGACGGCAGCAGGGGGCAGGTTTGCACCTCGCACTGGAGATTTCAAGGCTGGGGTGCCTTTAGAGGCCCAGAATCCAGGGCTGGTTAGCCATGGGTCGGCACGAGGTGGCCGCGGCGGGGGCGGATGCCGGGCGCCTGGGAGGTGGAATGTTGTCCCCTCCCTGTCTTCCCGTTTATGGCTGCGCCGCACCGCGGCGGTGAGAAAGGGAACCTGGACTGGAGCGCACGCCTAGGCATCTTCCTTGTCCTACGGAGAAGCCTGTCGGGCGTGCCTCACGCGCGATCTTGGGGCGCAGGCATCCGGGTTGGAGGATTTCCGTTTTCAAACCCTTAGAAAACCTTGTTCCGCCGTTAGGGCTAATTCTCCAACAAGTGCTGTCCTGAGACACCCTTCGCGGCGATTGTTGGTTGATAGTTTTGTTTTGCCTTGCTCTGTCCCTAAATGTAGCCCACGCTCAGGGGGAGTTCCTGTCCGGAGTCCTCCGAGGCCAGTACTGGCCCAGAACGCCAGGTCTTGGAGTGTAGCTCACCTCCGCTACCACCGTAACCGCGGGAGCCTCTTCCTTGCAAGAGAACAACGAAAAGTGGCCTTTTTACCTTAGTAGCGTATTAAATGATAGTTTTGAGCTTGAAAGCATACGGTGTACTCACAAACTGCCCCGTCCCATTACTGTTCCCGCATCCAGTCTCTTGACAACAGTGAAGAGGGGCCACTAAGCCTCTTAGGTAAATGCTAGGGGATGCTTGAGAACTGGAACATTTTACTCATAAATGCCTCTTAGGAAGGTTTTCGGTAATTGTAGATAGCTTTGAGTATATAAAGCGTTATTAAGAGGGCATTTGACTGACCTTCAGTCACATTGCTGCGGGTGCTTTTGAAACTAATGCACACCAGGACACTGTGATACCTTTGCCTCCAGGTTAAAACCAGTAACCGTTTTGGCAGTTAGTTATTTGCCTGAGTGTAATTTACTTACTTTCCATACTTACTTTCTATACTTAGGTATAGCATTAAATCACTTCTGAAACTCAGCAAACCTCTTCTTAGGTGGCAGTTATAAATTAGAGGTGTTGTGGGGCACCTGAGTGGCTCAGTCGTTTAAGCCTCCTACTCTTGATTTCAGCTCAGGTCATGATCTCAGGATTGGGGAGATCGCTTCTCTCCTCTTGGGCTCTGTGCTGATAAATCAGAGCTTGCTTGGAATTCTCTCTCTCTGCCTCCTCCCCGCTCTTGCTCAGGCGCTCTCTCAATAAATAAAATTAAAAAACAAAAAACAAAGACTATACCTGATCGAAAGTTCATATGAGGGTTCAGACTTTCTTACTTTCCAGTTTGATTGTCATTGACCCAAATGCTTGTTTTCAGGTGTTTCTTCAGGCTTCAAACTTGGCACTACACTTATTTACTCCTTGAATTCTTGTCTCTAACATCCCTTAAACTGTAACACTTGGGTGCTTGTTTAACTTTTCAAATATATCCACAGACTACTTAACAAGATGAAAATTTCTGGTTGTCAGGAACAATATTGTATACCTTATTCTCCAACACTTTTTAAAAAAATTTTTTAAATGTTTGTTTATTTTTGAGACAGAGGATCCAAAGGGGGCTCTGCACTGACAGCAGGGAGCCTGATACGGGGCTCCAACCCATCAACGCAAAATCATGATCTGAGTTGAATTCTGTCGCTCAACCAACTGAGCCACCCAGGCCCCCTCCATCCCTTTCAACATTACATATTATCAGGCACAGTACAGACACTCAATACATGTTTAATATATGGATGAAAGAACTCTGTGAACATACAGAAATAGTAACTTTGAGAATTTTTCTGCTAAACATAACCAACAGCCAAAATGAGATGGTGTGTGTGTTGTGTGTGTTTGGCAAATCTCTCAAACTTGAGCAAGCCTCAGAATTGCCTGGAGGCTTTATGAAACAGGCTGCTGGATTCACCCCCAAGAGTTTCTGATTTAGTAGATCCTGAGTGGGGCCCCGCACTTGGCATAAATGAGTTCCCGGGTGATGTTGATGTTACGGGGCTGGGGACTACATTTCAGAGCCATTGGCATGGACTTGGATTTGAGTAGACTATCTGAAGTTATCTTTCTTCCTCCATTACTATCTCAGAGGGAGCATTTAACACTATTTTCCATTCACTGGGGGAAATTATTACTAGAAAAAGATTCTAAAACTACCATTAATACTTTACTTACTTTTCTTTCTTGAACTTATTTTTTCCCAGATTGCTCTTCAGTTCCATTCTCCCTTGAGCTGCAGCCCCGGTACAGTTTACTGGCCAACTCCACCTGGATGTCACTTAGTGCTTCAGGCTCTTTCTGACTCAAAAGGACCTAGCCACAAAGTGGCTTTTCCCTCCCTTGTTTTGTTTTGTTTTGTTTTGTTTTCATTATGGCTAACCGTCCCAGTATGTATCCAGTGTGTAAGCTAAAAGTCTTGGTATCCTTCTTTCCTCCCCTCTTCCCTCCACCTCCAGTTGGTAAGCAATGTCTTGTGTGCA
Source organism: Paguma larvata (assembly GCA_030068075.1). Taxonomy (NCBI): domain Eukaryota; kingdom Metazoa; phylum Chordata; class Mammalia; order Carnivora; family Viverridae; genus Paguma; species Paguma larvata. The sequence goes on along the minus strand of CM057826.1, from coordinate 31,959,550 downwards.
CCTTTCCTGAAATTCTGTGGGTCTGCCCTTGGCACTCTCCCAACAACCATCTATTCCTTACAGCTCCCTGATTGGATATTACAGTTGTATTTAAGTTTTTGTAATTATTTAGTGACTTTTAGCCTAACTAGTTTGTAAGTTTCATCAGAGCAGGTACTATGCCTGAGTGTTTTTTTTCCCTTGCTTTTTAAGTTTTATTTATTTATTTTGAGAGAAAGAGTGAGCATGGGGGAGGAGCAGAGAGAGGGAGAGAGAGATAATCCCAAGCAGGCTCCACACTGTCATCTCAGAGCCTGATGTGGGGCTCAAACCCACGAACTATGATCATGACCTGAGCCAAAACCAGGAGCCGCATGCTTACCTGACTGAGCCACCCAGGTGCCCCCTGAGTGGTTTTCTGTTTAATTCTATATTCCAGTATTTAGCATATTTGATACAAAATGGATATTATGATCAAATGGATGAATGAATGAAAGAATGATTTCCTCTGCCACTTTCATGTCTCAGGCTTTCATATGAGTTGTGACATCTCTGTTTCACAAGCTTTGCTGTCCCTTCCTCATTGAAGGATGAAGTCGAAGTTCTGGTTTCGTCCTCAAAGCCTTCCACAACCCGTCTCAGGCTCCTTTTCTAGCCTTCGCTTCACAAGCTTCTCTTCATGGGACCTGATCCCGCGAGTCCTTGGCGAAGCGCAGTGAGAGCCTTGTCGCATCTCCGTACCTTTACTCCTGCTGCTTCTCTTCCTGGATTCCCCATCCTCATTAGTATTTTAACTCTTGGCAAACTCCTCGTGCTTTTGGACACACCAAGCAGAATGCCTCTCTCCTTCATCTATCTCTGTTCTTTAAAGTGTTGGGCATCATTCCCTCATTGGAAGAGAACATGTATGTTCCCTCTGGAACAGAATACTACTGCTTTAGAGAATTGCCTAGTGTCAGTAATGCCCTGTGAACTCCTCGAAATGTATTTGTTCGTGTTAGCAGTGCGTAACTGGTAGTGTTTAGTTTAAGGTGAACATTCCAGCTTTTGACAGATACTTGTCCCGTAATGGAGCAGCATCAAAGCGTTTCAAACTAAATGTACTAAAGCATTGCAACACATGCTACCGCTTCTGCTTGGCAGTTGTACCATAGTCTCCTTGCCAAGTGTGTGTGTTTAGCCACCCACGTATTACTGTCTTTTTTCCTCCTACCAGGGTCCTCTTCATCTCTGCCCATGTGACTTCTCTTCTCCACTGCTGTTGATCAAACTTTGATACCGAAGTGGGCAGTATCAATCCTCCTGTGTCCTGATTTATTTAACTGTAAGGTGACAAAGTCAATATCACCTGGGTATACAGTTCCATATCATTAAGATAAGATAATTTAAAAATAAAAAAGCAATATGTTATTTGGAGTTTCCCTTAATTTCAAAACGAAGTGCATTTTTTTTGAAGTTCTGAAGTACTGAAAAACAAGAAGAAAAAGGAATTTTGGCACAAGAAATAATGGTAGAAGTGGTAAAGAAGGAAGGCGATTCTGAGTTTGGAAGTCATGAGATAAAATTTAGCTCAACTGTGAAATCAGTTTTCAGATTCTAAATGTAAGAATTTGAACCAGAGGACAAAGAGTGAAGATGGAGGGGATTTTAAAAGGAGAAATAGATTAAATAGAAAAATATTTGTAGTGTAAGAATTTTGATTATATCTTACACTTCAGTACCTGATTGTTCTTTTGTAGTACAGTCATTATTATTTCCTTCCTCCAGTAGTAATAGCAGAAACTAGTGGCAACATAAAGTGACATTTTGCAGAAGGTGGGAGGGTGGAAAAGCAAATTGAAATACATTAAGCGAGTATAAAGGAAGACCTTGGTGAAAAATATGATCCTCAGAATACGGAGATGTTGAAGCTGTACAGTTCATCACTCTTCATTCTTTCGGTAACCTCTGCAAACTTGAAGGCTATTAGCAGATGGTACTTGGGTCTTTTTACCTCATTGTTCTAGCATTTTAGAAGGCAGATGTCTGTTTACAAGCAGCATAGAGCTTCACTTTGAATTCAATTATCTGAGGAAAAAAGGCGCCTCTCCTGCTCAGTCTTAGAGTCCTCACTTGGCAGTGGTGCTCTTTGACTCCCAGAGGCTAGGAGTATGGGAGAGAATGCGGGCAGGGAGAAAGCCTGTGCAGAAAACAGACCCAGAGACTTTCCCTAGGGTGCTTCTCCCCAGGCCTTGCAGAGCCACAGGAAACATCCTGGTGCAACTGGTTTCAGACATCCTCCTTCCTCTTTGCCTCACTGCCTGCGTTCATGCTGCTAGGTTGCCTGGCAATCTTTGAATACTTAGAATGGCAAACTTGACTACAAATAAAATAAACATGTCCAAGTAATCTTAAAGCTAGGACCCGTTTTTCAAACCCTCAACAAAGATGGTGTGGATTAATTTGCTCTAGTGTGGGTCATACTAAAAAAAATTCTTGATCAAATCAGTAATATGTGCATGTGTGTCTGGGCAGGGTAGAGCAGGGAGGTTAAAAATGAAAACTGGGGCACCTGGGTGGCTCAGTCGGCTAAGTGTCAGACTTCAGCTCCGATCATGATCTCACCATGGTTCATGAGTTCAAGCCCCCCATTGGGCTCAGCTAACAACTGACAGCTCAGAGCCTGGAGCCTACTTTGGATTCTGTGTTTCCCTCTTTGCCCTTCCCCTGCTCTGTCTCTTTCTCTCTCAAAAATAACATAAAAACTCCAATCAATGACAATTTAATCTTACTTCCCTATGGGTGGCAAACATCCCCAAGGTATCTTCTGTAATTCTAAGCACAGGGCTGAGTGTTTCTGCTGTACCATTACTTAATCCTTACTGTGTCCTTGAGAAACAACTGTCATCCTTTTGTAAACTTAAAATCCCATCCCCGCCCCCACCCCCACCTCCACCCCCCAGATTTTGCAATTTTCTCAGTGTCACGCAATTGTGGTTGAACCTGAATTTGAAACCCGAAGATTGAAGATTACTGCCGTGTGGTCCATTATGCCACACTATTGATTTCTCAGCAAGGAGTTATCAACTGTCAATATAACAGATAGCAAAAGTCAACAAACATTAACTGAATGTGTAAAAAATGAAAAATGTAAATTCTTCAGTATATTGAGCCATTCTCATGTTCCCTGCAGACCTCGCACTTCTGTTTGCTTTTAGCTTTTGATTATCTGGATTATTGTGAAATACTTGAGTCTTTTCTACAATACTTCTGAGGTATTTTTTTCAAGGTGTGGGGCAAGCGTTTCAGTAATCTCTGACTCTAATGAAGATACTAGTTATCAGTTGAAACAAAGGAACAGAATTCCTGTCAAGTCTGTGCTTCTCTGATTTTGTCTCCTTGTGAGCCCAAAAAGCACCCTGGATCTGTAGGAGAAATGAGTTTTCTTGTGACTTCCTCTCTGTAGGATTCATGTTTCTCAGTCTGTAGATAAGTAGTTCAGGGTGGTCTTTCCGTAGACTACTTAGGTGTAGATGAATTCTTTTATTTTCTTCCTCCTCCTCCTGCTGAGGCCCTGACACTTCACACCTCACCCCCCACCCCTGGCTTTTTTTTTTTTTTTGGTAAGAGTTAGGATTAGCATTAATTTATTTCATGTTTTTGCATCTTCTATTTTTTTTTCCAGTTTCACTGAGATATAATGGACAGAAAAACACTAAGTTTAAGGTGTACAGAGCAATGACTTGACTTACTCTTCACTGTTTAGTGAAGATAATGACAATAGAGTTCTTCATGAAAAAATAGGATATTCATAAAGATTGTCATCTGTAAGTAATGAAATAGAATAAACTTGAGAACTTTTGAAAAACAGGGAAGGGAGCATATTGTGGTAGAAGGACTCTGTGAGGTAGGCCAAAATCTGGGATCTGGTCTTGCTTTAACACATTGTTGGGTAAGTTACAAAATCTTACTCAGCTTCAGAAACTTGACATGTAAAATGAATTGGTTGGATTAGAATATCTGTGTATTTTTCTTTTGTCTATTTTAAGGGAGACAGCCTCAACTTTTTTTTATTTTTCATTTGTTGGCCTCTTTTTTTTTTTAATTTTTAAATTTATTTTTGAATGAGAGAGAGAGACAGAGCGACTGGAGGAGGGGCAGAGAGAGAGGGAGATACAGAATCCGAAGCAGGCTCCAGGCTCCGAGCCGTCAGCACAGAGCCCAATGTGGGGCTTGAACTCACAAGCAGTAAGATCATGACCTGAGCCGAAGTCAGACACTTAACTGACTGAGCCAGCCAGGCGCCCCTTGTTGGCCTCTTTATTGAGGCTATTGAACTTTTAGTTTCCAGGAATAACAAAAATATACAATTGTGTGTGTGTAGATGTGTGTTTAAACAGAATCCAATAAATCCTTGCTGCTGAGGGTGGGACAGAGAAGTAAGCTCTCTGCAGCTCAGCCTGTTTCCTTCCTAGCTCTGCCTCCACTTATTTCTAGCATTCGGGTGACGTGCCAGGGTATACCCCTATCTTTGCCTGACCTGGACCAAGGTTGAATTTAAAGGGACGAAAGTCATCTGTGTAACCTTTGCAGATCTCATTTGATTTTCACTATATATAGTTAGGCAATAGGCTTTTGCAGTATTTGACACTTTTTATGAAAGAAGTTTATAGAGGAAGAAAAGAATGCTAGAAACTTCTTAATGCCATTACCTTGACCTTCTAGGACCTCTGTCAAAGACTGATAAGGCATTGTGCGTGTGCGCAAGCTTACAACATGGACTTTTTAAGGTGGCAGCATAAGAGAAGTCAAGAGCCATGCTTTTTACTCCCTCTCTTTTTAGGTTGAATATATAATAAGACACAAAAAGAAGTGATATTGATTATGAATGATTACAACACCATGAACTCTGATTTTCTCCTGTACGTATTGTGTATGAAATATAAAGAGAGAAACTGTTTAAAACTGATTATGAATATTCACTGAATAACCTCTTCTGCACCCAGTCGCTGTGCTAAGACTAGGCACGCCTCCCTCATAGATAATAGTCTTACTTTTTTTTTTAATGTTTTATTATTTATTTTTGAGAGTGAGAGGAGAATGAGCAGAGGAGGAGCAGAAAGAGGGAGACACAGAATCCGAAGCGGGCTCCAGGCTCTGAGCTGTCAGCACAGAGCCCGATGCAGGGCTCAAACAGCGAGCTCATGACCTGAGCCAAGGTCGGCTACTTAACCTACTGAGCCACCCAGGCGCCCCAGTAGTCTGTTACCACTCTGTGGCATCTATGAACTCCAAGCCCATAGGGAGCTGGATCTTTTTGTGTACTGGTCATTACTTGTGCCCTTAGGAGGCATTTGCTGACCTGAGACTGGGTCAGGACCCAACTATGTATTTGTATATGGGTCTCCTCCAGGGCAGCAGTCATGTCTTAGCATTGACTAGATGGAAGTAAACAGCATAGAAGTTGGCACATAGTAAGCTCTCAATGAATACTTGTTGACTGAATGGAAGGTTAGCTCACTATCAGAAACTGATGCTTGATGAAATCATTACTGTGATTCTGAGTTCTGGTGTGTGGGCTATCAACTTTCACTCTTTTGGGTGGCCACAAATGACAGAGTTTTTCCTTTATACAATGGAATGCACCCATCATGATCACAGGGGAAGTCTGTTGATAATCTGTGGATAGACTATGTCCTTTCTATTCTTACATCGAATTTTTTGCAGCCCCACTCTTTCTTTCAAAGAGCAGATAGTGTGAAATTATCCTTGTATGTATAAAAAGTGAATGTTCATGCAAAGATGTGTCTCCAAATGATTATTCACTTAAAAAATTTTTAAATGTTTTAGGGATGTGTTGGCTACTTTTCAACCAGCACACATCGTCATACCAAATTTTATGCAGATCCAGTGGAAGCTGTAAAAGACATCCCTGATGGTGCAACAATACTGGTTGGTGGTGAGTAATAGCATTGTTTTCCTTTTTGTGATGATAACTCCGTATGTTTTTCACAAAGCAGGGAAATCACAGTGGCAAAACTCTATAGGTTAGAAATACCAGTTATTTTATTATTATTTTATTTTTATTGCATAGTATATTATTTATTATGTAATTATTAGTGTCCACATGTTGAAAGTTTAACAAGTTTCAGTACTGAATGCTTTACTTTTTATTTCTTTTTGTGCTTCTTTTTCTATTATTTTGAAAAGCTGAAGCTTAAAATGGATGTCTTATTAGTGGCTTTGAAAGCATTCCTAGATCCTTGGGAATTCTTTTTAACTTAAAGCATCCGCATTGATCTCATCATCCCTTAGCTAACCATTCCTTTGGTTATTCCTCATTTTAGGAGATAGAAAGCATAGACGCATCTATCTGTTATTGAGACCTCTGAGTTCCGTTGCTTCACCTTGCTTGGAATGCCTTTTACAACCACAGTCTCGCAGTCATTAAACTTGCTGCCTGATTCTTGTGTGTGTGTGTGTGTGTGTGTTTGGATTTCTAGGCTTTGGTTATAAGCTACCCTTATTTTTAGGGGTGCTCTTCATTCATTCATCCATCCAACTGATCAGTCATTCCGTATTAAACCTAATACTATTTGACAAATTGTGGAAGATATAACGAAGTAAAAGTCATTGTCTAGGCTTCTGATTCTGCAAAAATCTACTGAGGCATACAAAACAAACATACTTGGAAAAGTAACTACATAGGGATTGAATTATAAACTCTAGATATGCAGTAAAGTGTAAGATATGAATGTGTAACCATTGTGGAACCATATTAACTGGTTGCACTGTGTTTATTCTTTTTTTTAAATTTATTTCTTAATGTTTATTTATTTTAGAGAGAGAGCACAAGCAGGGGAGGGGCAGAGAGAGAGGGAGACAGAATCCAAAGCAGGCTCCAGGCTCTGAGCTGTCAGCACAGAGCCTAATGTGGGGCTCGAACCCACGAACCATGAGATCATGACCTAATCCAAAGTCGGCTGCTCAACTGACTGAGCCACCCAGGCACCCCGCACTTGTGTTTATTCTTAAGATTCAGAGATTTGACATTGATGTCTAGTGCTATACAGTGGTCCAGAACATTTGGTTACAGCTATATAGCCATTTATTGAGTTGCTGAGATATATCTATATTTCACTTAGTAGATCCAATAATGTGCTTTGCATTTTTTTCTTTTTTAAGGGAAAAGATTAACACATGGATATCCCTGAAAGAACATTACCCCTTCACAAATCATTTGCCTTTTTCACTTACAGGCTTCGGGTTGTGTGGGATTCCAGAGAACCTTATAGGAGCTTTACTGAAGACTGGAGTAAAAGGGCTGACTGCAGTCAGCAACAATGCAGGGTAAGTGTGCATTTTTAAAACAGTTGGCTTGAAAGAAATGACACTTTTCTATAATACTTATACAAAGTTTATGAATGAAATGAAAATTTTCCTCATTTTATGAGCAATATGCTCAAGTATCAAAAGATCGTTTTTAACAAGCTCAAGAGTTAGAGGTTACATGTCTTGAAATATTTTTGGTACACCCTTCATAAAGTAGAGCAGACTTGTGTAAATATATCTCTTAATCTGATGTGCTTTTGTTTTTCTAAATTTCAAATGTATTATTACAGTTAAAATATGTATTTTCAAATTGAATCTTTCATTTTACAATTCAGGATGTCCCTTTATATTATGTTATTATAGATCATTTTGTATAGAGGAAGATTTCAAGCAGTTCGAAATATGTTTCAAGTCTTTCCTTTGGTTATACCATATCTAGAAGATAGATAAGGATGTCATTAATCATTAAAGATGTTGCTGGTCTTGGTGGAAGATGGAAGATATGCAGCCGGCACTGAAGACAGTAGGATCTCAATCAAAATGGTCAACAATAAGCCATCACATTTTAATAATGGCATGTATGTTAAGATATAATATGGTGTGAGGAAAAATCTCTTTTTATATAAGACATTAATCTATCAGTTTTCTTTCAACAATGAAAGACTTTAAAGAAAAAAATTGAAAAATTAACTAAATTGGCAGTTTACCCTCGTACCATAAATGCAATTTAGAATAAATTGTACCAGTTGTTTAGGACATGAAACTGATCCTGTATTTGTGTTCACGTTTTCTTTGCTGAGTTCATTTATGCTCTTGCTCTCATCTGGAAGGCTCTCTCAGCTCTTCTCTGCATATCCACGTCGTTCCCATTTTTCAGGATCCAACTCTGGTTATACATCCTCAAAGAAACCGTATCCAACTAAAGAACTTCCCTAGCCATCACTGATTTGGTCCCTTTCTGGGTGCCTGTGGAGATTTCTAGCATTTCTTTGTATACTGAATTTTATTCGTTCCCTGATGTATATTACAGACCGGACCGGTTCTCTAGCTTACAGTAGTTTTCTCCTCCCCACCGTGCTGAGCCTGAGGCACCGTCACTGAGTGCTAGAATTGGACGGGCTTGTAGAGATCGTCTGTTCTAGTTCCCTCATTTAGCATTTGTAAATAGAGAAGTGACTAGTTCATGATCACATGATGTTTCTTAAACCCATCCCACGCCATGGGAGCTTACTTTGTATTTATTAAAAATACTTTTGACCATCAGTACTTTGTTGGGTGTTCCAGATAGCTCAGTGCTTACAAGAGATGATGCAAATCAATGTAAATTCTTGATGTAGAGTAAGTACTGATGACAACACAAATCTTCAACACAAAGAAGACACTTTGCACACCCTCATTGGCAGTGATTCTCTCAGTTAGGTGGGTTTAAATCCTAGAGGTCTACACAATGGGGGCTTTGTTTTGGCCATTAGAGTCAGAAAAATAAGGAAAACTTAGCATTGCTCTGTTGGAGAACCAAAGATGGTTTGAAATGTTGAGTAAATAGAGAGGACTTGGAAGTAATAACTTCTGTCTCATTTAGTAAAAGGCTTTTTATGGAAGGATCTGCCCAAATTAGAAGTCTTTCCAAAGCTCCGGACTCCTGATTGTTTTTACTTTGTTTTCAGTTATGGAAGGGACCTGCTGCCCTGAGGTCCCTCTAACCTTCCTCGGTATGGAACAGTAACTGTTAGTCCTGATGAGATAAACTTTCCCCGTCAGGATCACTTAGGTGAATCCGTACTTTGATACAGATTGATTAGGAAGGTAGGAAAAATGGAAAACATGCTTTTCATTAATTTTTAAAAGACTTTGACATATGAATTACAAGCCTGTATGAACCAAAAGTTTTACAATAAACTATATATCAGCCAGTTAAAAAGTAAGGGAAGAATAGGTGTGTTATATTAATCACACTCATTTCCTTATGACAAGATTATTTTATTTTATTATTCTTTTAAAGTTTATTTATTTTGAAAGAGAGGGAGGGAGAGTTTGTACATGAGCATGAGTGGGGGAGGGGAACAAAGAGAGAGAGAGAGAGAGAGAGAGAATCCTAAGCAGGTTCATGAGATGGTGACCTGAGCCAAAATCAAGAATTGTATGCTTAACTGACTTAGCCACCTAGGTGCAACATGACAAGATTATTTTAGACTGTAGTTCTTGCAGGTGGGAATTTAAATGACTCCAGGGTTAGCCCAGCTTCTGTGCAGAAGCCTAGTAAGTACCATGTGAAAATATATATGCACCTGTGCTTGTGGTTACAGTACTGTTGCTTATATGTGGTGTCATACTAGTCCAGTATAGGAACTCTGTGAGGGCCTCGTGAGCAGTTTTTCACTCTAAATAAAATTTCTGGTTCTGCACCAGTGATTTTGAACCAGAAAGTAAAGGCAAGTGGCTCCTTCCCTGTGGCCTCTTTATTATTTGTTGAGGCCGCTGTAGCTCTGAAGGGCTCAGTGGAGAGATAATGTGCCATCTTGTCTGATTATAAGCCTTCCTCTAAGATTTGATTATTTTGTCTGGCAAGGGCTAACCACTTCCTGCGATGTGTACTTGAACTTCCCTACTTAGCTCGTGTAAGGGAGTGTTCACTTGTTCCATATAACTGTGTCATAAGTTAATGTTTTGTCCAAATATAGCATTGTCTTCTCTTTTGATATTCTTGATATTATCAGAGTCAAAACTGTAAATTGAGATTAAATATGCCTAAAATGAGAGCATACAAGAGAAAGACAGCTTGGTAAATGGTTGCAAATTCGTTTTTATTAGAGTTTTGTTTTGACAAGAATTTCCGATTAATGAGATTTCAGAAGATTAAAATTCAGAAAATGAAATTTCGGGTTCAGAAAATAAAAAGTATTTGTGGAACATTTATGTCTTCCATGAAACACATGAATGTGTCTAATTATTGAAATCGTGGTTTTAAACTTTCTTTAACCACTGATGTTTGAAACCCGACTTTGTTGTACTGTAGGAGGAAGGTCAAATCTCTCTCTCCTTAGGTATGCTAGAAAAATGTTGGCGACTAAAGGCAAGCAAGGTAATCTCTTTTAAAGTCCGTCAGAATGATCTTTAATATCAAAGAGCTGCCAGGTCCCTTCATATATATGTTTCTCTCTAGGAATGGTATGTTTCTCATTTACCAAAGACGACATGTCTATTTCTTCTCTCTTTATGCTGTAAAGGTTTTGCCTTTTTCATTTTTATATCGTTGGTGTCTGATACACAGGAAAGAAGGGATGCATGTTTGCTGAATTGGGGACTTGGAAAGTATGTGGAAGGACGACACGCTTACTCTAAGTTAGCTAGCAGCATTTTTTGAGGTATATGCATTAACTCTGTACCTGGTCAGGGAGTAGCCTGGGCTGAGGACGTTATGCTCAGCTTATGCTTGGATGCCATGCCAGGTTGTTAGTCCAGAAAGAAAGCAAAGGCCAAATAATACATAGTTCCTAGAGCCAAGATCAACAAATACAGAGAGTTCATCTCCAAACAGAGTCAAGTTCAAATGTGTAATGGGTTGAAAAGCCAAACAGAGAGCTGTGAGAGAGTGGTTAGAAAAATGTCCAAAGTCAGTGAATCAATCGGGCAAGTACATTCTGGTTTATCATATGGATATATATACTTGGAGGAAATTTCAGGTATTTAAAACTACGGAAAACAAATGGACTATATCGACCTTCATGGATTATTTTATTGTTAAAACTTTATTTACAGAGGGCTCCAAAGGATATTGATGGTGCTCTGATATTGGGTAACTGAAGAGAGTTTACCAAAGGAACTCTTTTTAAAGGAGAGGGTAGGGTTGAGGGAAAGGGACATGAGTATTGAATGTCCCTGGAGTTAGTAACGGAGGAGAACTGTTACCACCAGCCTTAGGCCTGAAGAATGGGGGGAGAGGGCTACCAGGAACTGGGAGAAAGCTTTATGGAAAGGGCTATCCCATGTGCTGCAGCTTGCTCGGGGGAGAGTCGGAGTAATATAAACCCTGACATCCTTCTCTTCTTACCTGGTCAGAAGCCAGAGGGCAGGGGAGCCCCCTGATTTAGTCTGCAGTCAGCCATCCCGGCATAGGGAAGGCGGGAAATTGGAGAATGGGTCTGGACAGGCAGATAGAAAATATCCAGCAGCAGGATTTGGTGATTTTTGTTTTTATTAGAGATGAGCCGGTAAGGAGGGGGAAAGTGAAATCAAGCAATAAATTTATTCAGCAAACATTCTGTAAGTGTTTATGTAGTACCTTCCGTGTGTTGCATTGGCTTTCAGGTGCTCGGGGTACAATAGTGCACAAGACAGACCAAGTTCCCTGCTGGTGGACCTTCTATGCCAGTGGGGAGAAGCAGACAATAAATAGGAAACATAACGAATAAGTAAATATTCCAGTATGTTCGAAGGTTACAGTGCTGTGGGAAAAAAAGGAAAAAGAGCAAGAAAGGGGGGCTGGGAGCTTGAAAATGGACCAGCAGTTTTCAGTATAAAATCAGGCAGTCAGGGGCGCCTGGGTGGCTCTGTTGGTTAAGTCAGTTAAACGTTGGACTCTTGGTTTGGGATCTGAGTTTGAGCCCCATTTCCGGCTCTGTCCTGATAACGCAGAGCCAGCTTGGGATTCTCTCTCTCTCTCTCTCTCTCTCTCTCTCTCTCTGTCTCTGTCTCTTTCTCTGCTCCATGCCCACCCCCCGCCCACCCTTTCCCTCAAAATAAATAAACATTTGAAAATTTAAAAAAAAGGCAATCAAGGGAGGGAGTCATTGAGGTGACAGTTGACCAGTGACTTGACAGAAGTGAGGGGTGAACCTTGCATTACCAGGGGACAAGTTTCTGAGACAGGGAAAGGCCAGCACAAATGCCCTGAGCAGTATGCCTGGGGGTTTGAGGGACAGTGAGGAGGTCAGCAGAAGAAAAGGATGCAAAAAGGAAATGGGTGCAATGAGGTCTGAGACTAAAGGGCATCCCGTCTTATGGGGCCTTATAGACCCTTCTAGAGATCTCTGCTTTCCCATAAATACATGAATGCCATTGCAGCGTTTAGGACAGAGCAGTGATATGATCTGATGTACTTTGTTTTATACTTATGGTTTTGGCCGCCTTTTTGTGAGTGGATTGCAGGGGGCAGGGATAGAAGCAGGGAAGGTTGCTGCAGGATTGAGGCAGGAGAGGGTGCAGGTCCTGGAGGAGGAAGTGGGAAATGCTCGGATTCTGGATAGATTTTGAAGGTAGAGTCAGGATTTTCAATATAGTTGACGTAGAGTGCAAAAGAGAAGTGACAGATCGTTACCTTTGTACTGAAGATCTGTTAGGATGGGGCAGGCTGCAGGTAGAACTGAATTTAGGGGAATGGAATTGTTAACCTGAAGAAGTGAGGGTCCAGTTAGGTAGAAGGTCCAGTTAGGTATTAGGGGGAAAACAGGGAGAAGGCATTGTGTTTGAGTGTAGGGAAGAACTAGTTTTCCAAGGGAGACAGAGAATTTGAGGTTATTTGGAGCCCCCTAGTGGCTAGTTGTATTATTAATTCTAAGAGCATTCTGTATCTCAAAAGTACTCTCTTGAAAATACTGCTTTAGTTTTCTTTTGAAACAATTGAGGACAAATCTCGTAGCTATTCCTTTATACTCCTGGTGTGTGAGAAATGTTATCAGATCTAGTACTGGAGGCTAGAACTGTAAACAAGTTTAGCAAATGGTTACCTGGACTACTTTGAGGGATTCAGTGTGCCCAGACTGCCTGGTTGAGGTTAGAGGCTTGGAAACGCTACATGCTGGGAATTATGAGTAACTCGAGTGGGACAGGCACTTGTGGGCATGAGGAGTGGGGATGGAAAGCGAAGCGAAGGAGGGAGAAAAGGAGGTTGTTAGGGGAGACGTCAGTGGTTTGTCACACAAGGAACCGTACGTGCTTCTCCCTGTCCCAAACAAGGCGATGTCACTAGGGACCAGTAGACTAATGTCACACCAGTCCATTCTCCTACCGTATTCTGTTGCCAGAGCCAGAATTCTGGGGTGGGTCTGTATCTATGTCAAGTCTGTGAATGATTTTCCCCTAAGTATCCCTTGATTTGTCCCTTTTTCTCCATTTTTATTGTTGCTACATTAGTTCAGACTCCCGTCTTTGCTTGTTTGGATTATTTCAAGCCTCTTATCTGATCCTGCCTTTTTTTTTTTTATCTTATTACTGAACCTTATCTAACTAATTGTATATACTGTCATTTTCTACTTAAAATTATTCACATTGTCTCCCATCTCCTTCAGAATGAAATCCTAAGGCTCGTGCGACAGGCCTGCCGTGCGCCTCTCTTGCTCACTCCTGCTTTCAGTCCATACTGCAGTCACACTCAGCATGCAGCTGTCACACCTCTGTGCACCTCTGCAAAGCTGCGCATCTGTCTCTTTGGCTCATCACGTCCATACCTCTCTTCCGCTCTCCAAGACTTTTTTCTTCAAGTCTGTTCAAGTGTCATTTTCCATCAGCTTATCCTGACCTCTTTCTCCTCTCCGTTGGGCAACCTTCAGTGTTCTCGTCACACTTGATGCAGACATCTCTTAACATATCTCTCCCTCGGTTGTATTTATAGGCTTGATATCTCAGAGCTCCCCCTGGCCCAGGACCCAAAGTACTAGCCTGGGGTGAGGAACAACTTAACTTAGTAAAGGACTGTTGGATGAGTGAGCCATGCAGAAACACACGCTCCATAGGGGAGAGGTCATCAGAGCTCCAAGGAGTTTAGGAGGGAGAGATCATGAATGAAGTCTTCTCTTTCTGGGAGGAACTCTGGCTCTATCACGATATTCCTATCTTTAAAGTGGCTTTATTATAGTATAATATAGAGTAACACAGAAAAGTGCTCATATCACAGGTGTAAAGTTTGAAGAATTTTTATAGGCTGCAGACCTGTGTAACCAACCCCCAGCTTCTTTAAATGGAACATGACCTGTATACCAGAAAGCCCTCCTCCTGCTTCTTCTAGTCACTGTTTTCCTTTCCCGCCACCTAACTTCACCGCTGTCCTCACTTCTGAGCTCATCCATTAGTTTTGTCTGACTTTGAACTTTATATGGAAGGAATAATTCAGTAAGTACTCTTTTGTCCTTTTTTAAAAAATTTTTTTTTTAATGTTTATTTACTTTCGACAGACAGAGTGTGAGCAGGGGAGGGGCAGAGAGAGAGGGAGACACAGAATCAGATGCAGGCTCCGTGTCCTGAGCTGTCAGCACAAAGCCCGACGCGGGGCTCGAACTCACAAACCGTGAGATCATGACCTGAGCTGAAGTCGGTGCTCAACCGAGTGAGCCACCCAGGCGCCGCTTTTGTTGTTCTTTTGCTTGGCCTTTTCTCTGTGAGAGTCCTCCACTGTTGCCAGGGCTTGTAGATAATTCATTCTCCTGCCATGTGGCATTCCACTGGGTGGTGATACCACAGTTTATTCTGCTGTTGGGCAGTATTGGGGAGGCTCCAGTTTTTGGCCATCATAAACAGTGCTACTGTTTTTGTCTTTTGGTGAACAAAAGTTTAAATATTCTTATGAATATTCTTGTCGTTTGGTGAACGTAAGTATGTGTAGCTGTTGGATATAGACCAAGGAGGGGAATTGCTGACACAGTATAGCCCTATGTTCAGCATTAATGGAAACTGCGAGTAAGTTTTCAAAAGCGGTTGGGAGCGCCTGGGTGGCTCAGTTGGTGAACCGTCTGACCCTTAATCTGTGCTCAGGTCACGATCTCATGGTTTGTAGTTCAAGCCCGCGTCGGGCTCTGTGCTGACAGTGTGGAACCTGCTTGGAATTCTGTCTCTCCCTCTCTCTGCCCCTTTGCCACTTGCTAGCTCTCGCTCTCTCTCTCTCTCTCAAAATAAATAAGTAAAGTTAAAAAGAAGTAGTTGGATCAGTTTATGTTCCCCTCTTCATAGGCGAGAGTTCCGGGTGTTCCACGTGCTCTCCAACACTTGGTATTTCCTTTTTTTTTTTTTTTTTTTTAATTTAGCCATTCTTTCAGGTTTATAGTGGTGGCTCATTGCAGTTTTCACCATAAATCTTTTAAAAGTAGTTTTATAGCTTAAGTTTAAGCATTCTTCATTATCTTAGGAATTTTATCTAGTGGTTAGAGCAGTTTTGAAACTCTTGAAGAGAGGGATAAGGTGACTAAAACTGGGAAAGTATTCATTCGGTTCTTAATCTGTCTTGTCACATTGATTTTGCTTGAAATTTTAGGTGTATTTTGTTTTGAAAAAGAATAGACATAAATAAGAAAGGCATAAACTTAGACACTTTCACTTAATGAAAAAAGCCAATACTCTTCGCACCATTTCTAAGAAGGAATTGAACTCCACTGCGTCAATTATACGCTCATCTTTGGTAACTAAATGTCCCACTCCGGTGAGCGATGTTGATAACGCATGCGTGGGGTCAAGGGTATTTGGGAAATCTCTGTACCTTCCTCTCAATGTAGTTATAAACCTAATACTGCACTAAAAAGATAAAGTCTTAAATAAAATTTAAAAGAATAAATTGAACTACAACCTTAGAAATATTTTTTAAGTTTACTTATTTATTTCGAGAGAGCGAGAATGAGCGGGGGAGGAGCAGAGGGCCTCAGAGGGGGACAGAGGATCTGACAGCAGCCAGCACAAGTCGAACTTGAAAACCATGAGATCATGACCTGAACCAAAGTCAGATGCTTAACCCACTGAGCCGCCCAGGTGCCTCTGAAATCTAACCTGAATAGAAATATTAAACTATATTATATAAAACTTAATAGAGAACAGATAACAGCATTATTCTTGCTGCCTATAATCTTTTCACTGGTTTGTAATTAATTTCCTGATTTTTTTTTGTTGTTGCTGTTAAAAATGTTTCAGTGTTTAAATCTTCTTAACCTAACTATCTGTGATAGAGGGAAAATATTCATAGTTATTTATAATTTGGGTCCAAATTTCAAGAGTGTGCTGTTCTTCTTTCTTTTAAACATGAGAATGCCTTGCTCGCTTTTTAGGACCGAGAGAATTTCTCCATTTGGAGCCAGTGCAGATCAGGAGAGTGGCATTGCTTTTGCATTTACATTTGCCTTTAAAGTGTGAGGCAAGATCCATTTCCTCTCCCCTTTTCTTCTACCCCAGCATCACTTTGGAGCAGCGGAAAGAATGAAAGGGGCAGGGTAGACTTGTAGGGTTGGCGTGGGTTTGGATACTGGCTGTGTCACCCAAGATCTTGCCAGAAATCACTGAAAGGTTTTGAGCTTTATTTTCCTCAGCTGTAAGATAAGAAAAGAATAACCACCTTGCAAGGCTCTTTGGGTGGTGGGGGACTGAGAGAATATGGGTGAAATGCCCAGCGGAAGGGATTCCTTTCAATTAACAATAATATTTCATGTTTGCGAAAGTCTGGGATATTAGTGTTCTGTCTGACGTTCCTTTGATTGCAAGCTGCTTGCATTTTCCTTCTAGGGTTGACAACTTTGGCTTGGGCCTCTTGCTCCGATCCAAGCAGATAAAACGCATGGTGTCTTCGTACGTGGGAGAAAATGCAGAATTTGAACGACAGTACTTGAGCGGTGAATTAGAAGTAGAGCTGACTCCTCAGGTAAGAAGATTGCTCCTCTTTCACAGCAGTAACTTATTTTAAAATTTACCTTTTTCCCCACTAGGAATTTTCCTTTGCGAGAGAGATAAGGCAGAAAGGATATGATTTTGCCAGGCAAAGGAAATTTGTTTGTAGGTCACACCTGTGGATGGCTAGAAGACAGTTATTTTCCGTTGCTGTGCACCGATAAAAAAAAAAAAAAAAGATGTTATTTCTAGTAAAAATATCTGGGCTCCAGGATAAATTTTTAAGTTTAGCACGATGATACATATTGTGCTGGAAGCCTGCACTAGGACTTGCTGAGATGCTGGAGGATTGTCCTGAGAGTCCGTCGCCGTGAATCATAGAACGAGAAACCTGTGAGGAATATGTTCTTGCTGAGACATCAGGAAGGTGGAGCCCGTGGAGGGTAGAAGGGGATATGTCCCAGGATAAGTGCTGGAATCAGGGCCCAGGCCTCCAGGGAATTGATGTCCTTATCTAGCAAGCCAGTTACTGCAGCTAATCTAGCAAGTCTCCACTCACTTCTTACACTACGTCTTAACTGGTTAAAGAGTTTGTCATAGAGGAAACTTTGAAGCCATTTGGGTAAAACAAGGGTCTACAGGTTCTATGCATTTTTCGTCTTTTTTTTTTTTTAAGTTTATTTATTTATTTTGAGAGAGAGAGACAGCATGAGTCAGGGAGGGGCAGAGAGAGGAGAGAGAGAGAATCCCAAGCAGGCTCTGCAGCATCAGCACAGCCGCTCAGACCCACAGACCTCAAGATCACGACCCAAGCCAAAGTTGGATCTTAACCGACTGAGCCACCCAGGCGCCCCTAGGCATTTGTTTTCTAATTTGACATCTTCTGCCTTCATCTCTGAAACTGAACCCACCACTCGGCTTTATTTTTGTCAACAGAATTCTTATTACCACTGACTTCACTACATCGGTAATAATGTGATCTAGCAGAATTAAAAAAATCAATAATTAACTCCCAGTATACGCTGGTCTAGAGAGAGCATGCAAGGGAGAACCGTTTTCTACCTGAAGCTCTACAGCATTGCCCAGGTCACACCCCGTCACTCTGCAGTGTTGTTGGGAGCTGTGACACAGCCTCCCACTGTGCCTGGCATTTATCCGGTTTTCATTTAAAGTGTTTTGAAAATAACAAAAGGTATCCTGTCTTAGTCCGCTTGCACTGCTATAACAAAATACCACAAACTGGGTGGTTCAGGCAAGAGAAAGTGATTTCTCATTGTTCTGGCAGCTGGGAAGTACAAGCTAGGCTGATGCGATTCTTGGTAGAGGGGTGGAGGGTGGGGAGAGAGAGAGGATGCGCACTAGCAAATGAGTACTCTGGGGTCTCTTATTATAAGGACACTAATCCTATTGGATCAGGGCCCTACCCTTATGACTTCATTTAACCTTAATGACTTCCATAAAAGCCCCACAGTCACAGTGGGGGTTAGAGCTTCAACATACAAATTCGCGATGGACACAACTCAGTCTGTAGCATATACTTTTCGTCTTCATGTTGTAGGTTGAGATCCCTTTTCCTCTGAGTTGTGGAGCCCTTGAAAATTAACCTTTCTATTACTTCCTTTATCTTTTGCATTGTCCCTTATTTTGTCAGAGGGCACGTACATGGGTGTTCCTTAGTATTTCTTTTATATTCTTTAAGCTGAAAGTGGTCAGTGTCTCTCTGCCCAACTTGGTGGCAGACATAAACATTGGCTTTGGCACCTTGTTTTGCAGACTGTGAGCCAGAGAAGTGTTGACAAAGTGGTAGGATGAGGACCCCCTTCGGGGTTTGGATGCAGGGGGCTGGTGGTACCTGCAAAGAGCCTATGTGTAGAAATTGTCCACTTTTAGACCCTTGCCCACATGGACAGAGGAAGGAATAAAGTGTTCAAGGAGGGTGGACATAAAAAAGTATTTTATAGTAGGGGCTGTTTTTAGCATTATTTTGATGGTTTAATTTTGTGAATGTTATTAACTTAAAATATGGTACAAAATGGAGTTATCTCTGTCCATTAGATGGAATAGAGAAACAGTTATCTGGAAGATTTTTCAGTTGATGCCTCAAATCCTACCTTCCTGAGATTATCCCACCTACTTCAATGACTCAATGTCTGAAGTCCCAACTTTTAGTGCCTGCTTTGAGTTTAGTATTTGACGGCCCCAGCTAAAGTAGAAATTGTTTTCACAGTTAAAGTAGAAATTTGTTTTCAGTATCAACATACCATCATTAATAATCATTCTTACTACTGAATGGCCGGTCAGTTATCTAGCATGAATATGATGTAGCTAGATCATAACAATAGGTGTCAGGGTTAGGGAGGGTATCAGGAAATATTCAGGGCCAGAGTTATTCCTGTCTGGGGAAAACTGAGTGGAAAAGTAGCTGGGGGAAGGAGGGAGCTAGGGAAATCAGGTTCGAATCTCTGGTACCTAGGAAGGTGATAAAGATGTCCAAAAGAAGGTACAGAGAAACTTTGCATACAACTGTTTCTACCCCGAGATAGAATTTAAAGTGCTCTTGGCTTTTAAAAACCAAATTCCTGGGGCACCTGGGTGGCTCAGTCGGTTAAGTGTCCAACTTGGGCTCAGGTCATGATCTCACAGTTCGTGATTTTGAGCCCCACATTGGGCTCTGCGCTGTCAGCACAGAACCCATTTCAGATCCTCTCTCTTCTTCTCTCTCTGCCCTTCCCCAACTTGTTCTCTCCCTCTCTCTCAAAAATAAATAAACATAAAGAAAACTAAAAAACAAATTACCTTTGCGTTGTACTCTTTGCCTAACTTTGGATTTTTCCTTCATCAGATAATGTGGTAGATGAAATGCTTATAAGAGTGTTTTAGAATAAATTCTAAGTGAATTTGAACATATTATATTATTATTATATAATAA
This sequence comes from Paguma larvata, assembly GCA_030068075.1. Taxonomy (NCBI): domain Eukaryota; kingdom Metazoa; phylum Chordata; class Mammalia; order Carnivora; family Viverridae; genus Paguma; species Paguma larvata. The sequence goes on along the minus strand of CM057826.1, from coordinate 31,939,755 downwards.
TGGCATTAATATTAATGATAAGATTCAGGCTATACCTACATATGGGACACAGCAAAACACGACATTTAAGTACATGTTTTTCAATATATATAAAGTCATATACTTCAGTTTTGAAAATTGATTTTAATATATTACAGGTAGGTAGAATATGATGTCGGGAGAGCAGTGGGGGACCAGAAAGCTGAGAGCCCGATTATACAAACAAGCAGTTACATTTGAATGTGGGTTAAGAATTGAGAGATTGTTGGGGCGCCTGGGTGGCTCAGTTGGTTGAGTGTCCAACTTCGGCTCAGGTCATGATCTCACCATCAGTGAGTTCGAGCTCCACGACGGGCTCTGTGCTGACAGCTCAGAGCCTGGTGCCTGCTTCAGATTCTCCTTCTCTCCCTGCCCCTCCCCCACTCACGCTCTGTCTCTCTCTGTCTCCCAAAAATGAATAAATATTAAAAGAAAAAGTTGTCTAGAGGGACTTGTTTTAAATTAATCTAGCATATAGTGTTAGTGAAATACAACAATACATAATGCTAGGTCCTATTTAGAGTGACAAACCTCTAGAGAGAGGGACCACATCTGTACGTGTTTCTGTATACCACATACGGAAGTGTGCTTAATGAACTCTTCATGGTGTGCTGGTTGCTCACTTGTAGGGCACGCTTGCAGAGCGGATACGTGCAGGTGGGGCTGGAGTTCCTGCATTCTACACCAGCACCGGGTACGGGACGCTGGTGCAGCAAGGAGGGGCACCGATCAAATACAACAAAGATGGCAGCGTTGCCATTGCCAGTAAGCCAAGAGAGGTAAGAAGTGCTCTCGTCCGGGTAGCGCTGGGATTCCTCTTTCAGTGTAGGATTCCAGCCAGACTCAGTGGGTAGGTTAGTATGAAGTCACCTCTGTGTGAGAAAACTCCGTCCTTCATTTATGTGAACATGCTAGGTAAAATTTCTGGCTAAAGCTGAGCATCCTCTAGTAATTAAGTCATGTAGAGAAGCCAGAATGAATGAGAAGAAAAGAAACTGTACTCTATATAAGATGTGTGAGCCAAGATTAGTTTTATGGTAGGTTTTAACAAATGTAAGAGCATTTATAACTTTTGATTATGCTTTTGTGGAAAGTAGAGTAGACATATGGTAGATGTCATAGTAAACTCTTCATGCTCAAGCCCCCACTGGATGTGAAGGGTGAAGAAGTTAAAAAAAAAAAAAAAAAGACATCATAAGTTTGTATACAAAATTGAAAAGTAGGGGATAGTCATAAGTACATAAGAGAACGTTTATACTATCTCCTTTATCTTTCATTTTGTATACGGGACATACTGAGCTGATTGAAAAATTTAGTTTTATTTGAAGTGCTGGGTAGGATGGAGTACGCTAGGTAACTTCACTCACATACTAGAAAAGAACTCTAGATACAGATATTCGAGATACTTAGATTTGAGCCAGTTTTAAAAATTACACAGGCCAATATTCCATTACTGTATTTTTACTCCCTCTTCCTTCTCTCTGGCCACTTGGCTCAAGAGCGGTAACACAGGCTGCAGAAATGCTGAGCTCAGCTCTAAGGGAGTGACAACTTAGTAAATCAAGGGACATCACTTATGGCGATTTTTATAAACATTTTTTTTTTGCTTATAGGGATGTTAGCTCTGCACCTCCATATTTTGAGAGAAGATAAAAGGTCATTGAACATGCCCCTTGCTGTTCAGTGTTTGTCTCTAGCAGCATCTTCCATCTGGAGCTTCGCCTTTCTGCTTAGAATGACCTATATTGACTCAAAGCTTTGATTAACATTTTTTTTTAAATTCTATCTTGCTTCTTTACTGCCTAATTAGGTTTAAAAAGTTTTTGACAAAGTCAGACCGGAGTCTAATTATCAAAATGGATCTTAGTAATGTAGATAATGATGCCCGGAAAAATTGGGTTAATACTTGGAGAGTTTGTTAGAAGTGACAGCATTTGCTTGCCCTGGGGAAACATAGGATAGACTAGAGTCTGTCCTGAACGCCTGGGATCTTTGTTGCCTGGAGACAGGTGCACGAATCTAACAGTTTTGTGCTTTTGTCTAAATTACCTAGGAATGTGGTAAATAATTTTTTGAAATGATTCTTGTTAGCTCTTTACTTCCCCTACTTATGGTAGAAAGAGGAGGTGAGTGAATTCTTTAATTTGGTGACATTTATTGAGGTCCTACTCTTTGCCAGGCACTGGCCTTAGTAGAAAAGGCAATGACCCTGACCCAAGGCCCCATCTAGTGGGAGAACTGACAAGGAATGAATTAACAAACACCTAATGTCAGTAATGAAAGTGCTGTGAAGAAAAATCCCAAAGGGTAAGGGCAGAGAGAATGGTCAGTGGCCAGGGAGGTGGTGTTGCAGATTGCGTCCAGGGAAACCTCTCTGAGGCAGTGACAGTTGGTAGAGATAGGAATAAAACAAGAGAATGAGTCGAGTGAGGATTATAGGTTGTGCTCTGGTCAGAAGGAGGAGAAAGGACAAGGTCCTGAGGCAGGCTAGCCCTGTTTGTGGAACAGCAGGGCAGTGAGACTGGAACAGCATAAATGAGGCAGCGAGTGGCAGGATGGGAGGCTGAAAGGGGGCTGAAGCCACATCACGTGAGTTTGGGTTTTACTGAGTGCGGTGAGAGGTTCAGAAGTGGGAGAGTAATGTGGTCAAGTTCCATTTTGGACGTATCACTGTGGCTGCCGGGCAGAGAGTTTTCTGGTAGGGGGTTCAAGAGCAGAAGCAGGGAGAGAGCTTAACAGGCTGTTGTACCCATCCAGGTGGGAGTGGAAGTTGTTTAGACTGAGGTGGTAACAGTGGAACTTGCGGGAAGTGGTTGGAATTCAGATGCATGTCGATGGCAGAGCTAGTAGGATTTACCAGTGGATTGGTTGCAGGCTGTGAGGAAAGACCAGAACCAAGCATGCTGCTCATCGAGATGGGTGAAGTATGGGAGTAATTAAAGAGCTCTGTCTGGGACTGGGTGCATTTGAGATGTCCTTTAAGCTCCAGCAGAAGTTGCTCAGTAGTCTCCAGCCTGCAGAGGCTTTAGAGCTGGGATAGGAGATTTGGAGCCATCAGCATGTAGTAGTTAAATCTGTGGGACTAGATGAGTGTCTAGGGCTGAAGTGCAGGGAGAGAAAACTTTTTTTGCATTTAAAGGGTGGGAAGAGCAAAAGCAGAAGCAAAGAAGAATGGGAAAGCGTCTAGTCTGTGAAGAGAAAACCAAGGGGAGTCTGGTAACTTGAAAGACAAGGGAGATTTTACAAAGTGGGGAGTGATCAGCACTGTCCCATTGAGAAAAGGTGGGGTAACGGGAGGGGGGCATTGAGCATTGGACCTTAAAGAATGATGTTACTAAGGGCGCCTGGCTGGCTTAGTTGGAAAGAGCATGTGACTCTTGATCTTGGAGTCATAAGTTCGAGTCCCACATTAGGTATAGAGATTATTTAAATATACAAACTTAGAAAAAAGATAATTTTTCTGGAAGAGAAGGTTTTTTTCTGAAACGGTAGAAATTTGATTGTAGTGGATTTGAGAAAGGGCTGAAAAAAGAGGAAGTGGCAACCGGGGCATACACAACTCTTTCAACTGAGTGTAACAGTTAGTATGGCAAAACCAATCCCTTCCCTGTTTTAAAATTTTAGAATGACTAGCACTCAGCAACTACTGGTTTTTAGACCCATCAGGAAATTATATATTTGGAATAGGGAAAAAAAGATCATTTTTTTCACATTGGCCTGGAATCGCATATATTTAGATCCGTATGTAGTTTTCTAGATCTGTGTGCAACATACTCATCTATCGTCATTAGTGTTTACGGTAATGACTTTGAAACAGATACGACTCTTTAAAAATCTGTAGGTTGATGTGCAGTTTATAAATAGCTTTCGTATGATTTGTCTAAGTTTCATATTAGTAATATCTTCCTTCGTCAGTGATCCCCTAAATTCATTAATATTTTCTAGCAGGAAAATGGGATAAAGCCTTTAAAGAAGCTGTTCTTTAAGAAAGGATTTCTGCTTTAAGCCGTAGTTAAGGAAAAGTAACTATACGGAACTTGCTCCTGAAGCCTTCTGATATGCGTGCGGTTTGTCCACTAGAGGGTGCAGGAAGAGCGAGAATGGAGCTCTGCCTTCCTATGGCTCCAATCCCGTGTAGGATGGAGCACAGTACCGACGTTGTTTCTTCTTTTCTTTGTTTCAATTCCCAGAGCTGAATCCCTAAGAAATAAAAAGGAACAAAATGCCACAACATAGTTTTACTTTATACTTCTCCCCACTCCCCTCCATCCGTAGTAGAATTAAAAGCCAATACAATACCGAAGTCAATAGCATTCCATTAGAACAGTAATAACAGAAGAGGAGTGTAATAGAATAACATAGAACATTCATGGTAGCATTAAAAAAACCGTGAAGTACCTATGAATAAATCTAAAAAACATACACAAAGTTTTTTTGGGGGAAGAATTATAAAGCAATTCAAACCAGTAAAAGGAGACTTCAAAAAATGTAGGCATGTATTATACTCACAGGTGGAAAGATATGATATGTCAGTTCTCCAGTGTCATTTACAGACTCTAGGAATTCCAATTAAAATCTCAACAGATGGTTATAGATTAATTAGAGATGAATGGATTTTGTAACTATGTACAAAATGCATTGATGATTTTATGAGGCTTATATAGGTTTTTTCCCCGGGGTGGAGGGAAGGATGGGCTCTTTTTCATGTTCAATGTATATAACTTATGCACATAAGTAATGAGTGCTAACACAGTCTGTGCCTTAAGCATACAGAACTTTCAGTTCCTCCAGTTTACTAAGCTCTCTCTTGCTGCTAAGTCTCTGCACATGCCGTTCCCTCGGTTACCCCTCCACCACTTTGACCAAATCCTAGTTGCCTACCACTCCTCACGCTGAGTCCTCAGTTCAGATTGTTCTCCCTCTGGGAACCCTTCCCTGACTAGGCTCATATCCTTATTTTCTGCTTCTATCAGAACATATACCACAGCCAAACAAGACTCGTGCAAATACCTGACGGTGCCCTCTTTGTCTCCTGCAGGTGAGGGAGTTTAATGGTCAGCATTTTATTTTGGAGGAAGCAATTACGGGAGATTTTGCCTTGGTGAAAGCCTGGAAGGCAGACCAAGCAGGAAACGTGATTTTCAGGTAGTATGATGGTTTTATGTAAAGCGATGCAATTAATGCAAAGTTGCATTTCAGCAACTAAATTATGATTACAAAATAGATATCTTAGTGTTTTGTGTTTAAAAATTCATTTGAAAAGTGGCTTATGATCAAACCAACCAAGGTTAGTATATATATGTGTGTGCAAGGTGACTACTCTTGCTGAGATGTGGTGTGTTTCTGGGAATCTGTTCTCATTGGCTGGCGCCCACATTTGAATCTATATACCCTTGTATATAGTCACATACAAACTATTTTTCCATGTGTATTTTAGTTGCCAGGACAGGTTACAGTGTTGAGACATGCTTAGCAAATGTGACAAAAACACACAATTGTATTTAATTTTGATATTGTTATTAATATGCGTATCTTAAAGTACTTAAGTTATTTTGATATTCTGGAAAGATACTGCTAATAACCATGTAGGTCAGTTCTTTTCCAGTCCTGTTGGTGTCTACTAGGAAGTATGTATATAGGTTCTATCTGAAAAGTTGGTTAATCTTGATAATACTGAGCTTTCATCCTTGTTATCTGGATAGCCACTGATATTAAGCCACAGGCTTTATAGATTTCGAGATCTTTTGACTACCCTAAGCGCATACTTTGTATTTAGTATCTTGGATTTATACATTATATGGTTGTATTTTGAAAATTGTACCACCTTTGAATATCTATAAGTAAATTTCCCAAAATGTGTGGTCTTGAAGACTTCACTTGTAGGTTACAGAAATAATTTTCTTTTTAATAATATGGCCATTTACTGTTTTAACAATTTTTTATATTTACCAAATGCAACGGTGGTGTGATCACAATTAAATTATCAGTGACCACTCTCATGTCATTTTTGTTGATTTCCGAAGACCTTATATGATATCAATACTATATTTGATTTCATGAATTCAGCCAGTTTTTGATTACAACTAATTTTGGAAGTTACACATTTTGCATCCTATCTTATTTGACACCTCGGTATAATGTTTGCAAAGTTTAATTGCTTTTTTAAAAAGATTAATGAAATTGGGGCACCTGGGTGCCTCAGTCAGTGGCTCAGTTGGTTAAGTGTATAACTCTTGATTTCGCCTCAGGTCATGATCTCACAGTTTGTGAGATCCAGCCCCATGCGATATCAGCACAGAGCCTACTTGGAATTCTCTCTATGCCCCTCCCCTGCTCATGCTTTCTCTCTCTCTCTTTCTCTCAGAACAAATCAACTTAAAAAATAAATTAAAAAGAGATTAATGAAATTGTATAGAAGCAAATAGTAATGAATGATTTAAAATATTTCCATGAATTTGTCCTGTGATTCACTGCCTGGCTGTACTGCACACGGGCTCTTCTGAGCATTCGTTTGTGCCTGTGGCTCTTGAGCTTTGATATGAGATGAGACCACTCATCACCAATGGTCAGGTGACTTAGATTCTTAAGATACTGACTTCCAGGATGACCCTCATGTTTAGTGTGACAACTGGTAAGAGGTCTGTCCAGGCCATCGGTAGGACAGCCATGCATGCCTTTGCCTCTGGCTACACTGCTTTAGAGCTTACAATGCTACTGGACGTCTGGTGGAATCCAACACGGCATGTTGTGGAAATACCCAAGGACTTCTCTCTCTGGTTCATGCCTGAGTTTATATTCGTCCTTGAATCCAAGTGAGATAAACATTGGTGGCCTAAAAGAGCTAGTAGAAGAGAGCTGTAACTTACTTCCTTTTATGAAAAGAGCATTTCTATCAACTTACATTCTCTGAAACAAATAGTACATTAAAATTTTTATGGATAGTGGTGGTGCATTAATTTAAGAACTTGGGAATGCAAAACCATCAGCATTATTGTCACTTTCTTGAAGTTTTTACACCTCAGGGTCTGATGTGGGTGTTGTAGTTCAAAAAATTTCATTAGAAATTGGTTCCCTGAATGATCTTTATAGATGACTCACACATTACCAGTGAATGTTTCATTTAATTTCAGCAATAAGTTTCTCTTTAATAGAGAATGTAATTACTATACCTTCTCATATAAAGGACTTGCTACTTTTTCTTAATATTTTAACAAGAGCAAGCATAGTGACATGCATAACCATAGAAACAAAGTGGCATCTCACTTAAAAGATTTAGGCAAATAATTTCAAACAGAGTGGATTTATTATTATCTATTTTATCTTTCTATGTATAATCTATATGTTGAACATAAAAAATAGTCCTTCTTTCCCTCAACTCCATAAAAGCTATGTAGTTGAATGAAGTGGCCATTAAATTGTTTTTGTTTATCAAAGTTTTGTTACTTAAGGAAAATACGATGCATTCTTTTTAAAAGATTCACAGATTTTTAGTTTATGGAAATCATTTTTATCTGTAATTAAAGCTGAGAGAGACTCTTCTTATTTTTGGTCTTATTTCCCCACTTTCCCCTACCCCTGATATAGGAAAAGTGCAAGAAATTTCAATCTGCCGATGTGCAAAGCTGCAGGAACCACAGTGGTGGAGGTAAGAGAAGAGGTTATTTCCAGGGATTTCTTTTTAAACTTGATGTTATGTATTAGTTCAGAAAATGTACAACAGTTCATTTGTTTTCCGGAGGATAAACAATGACAGCTTTTAAATTTTGGATATTGAAGGATTCTATTTCAATGTATAGTAGTTGAAATTTTACTGTAACATCAGCTTTCTGGTTAGCTAGGGCCTCACTAGAATGCTCTTTTTGGGATCAAGCCATGAGACCAACCAGCTTATAAAAGTCCTTTGGCACTTGAGTGAAAGAATCCACCTTGGGTAAAATTGCAAGATGAATTTTTATATGCAGAATCCCAGAAATACATTATGTTGTGTCAGTTCATTGTCTTATTGTGTTAGATACTGTGAATTCTTTAAGGAAGAAAGAGTGTAGTACAAATAATTGCTTTGCTGAGGGTCTGTTTGGAGCAGTTGAATTAAGGAACTGACTGACTCTTCTCTGGACATCTCAAGGTGTGGGAGAGACTTGACTAATTCTAGAGCCTTGCTAGGGTTAACGCTCTGCGACAGAAATAGGTACTTATACCCATATCCTGCCATTTTGTTTCTATGTATTTGAACCTGAAAGGAGACTTCATAATGAATCTTAACTTGAGGCTTTGAAAACCACCTGGGAACCAAATTTTCACAGAAGTTTGAGATAGCTTTTTTTCGGGAGAACTTTATAGGAACCCATCATGGGATCTGGAAATGAGAATAGATGTTCTAAGCTTTTCTCCTGATGGTAGTATTGTATGCGGCATCTTTTGACTTCTGCATACATTTGGCCAAGAGGGTATTTTGTGGAGGCAGTACAGCGGTATTTTTTGAAAAATCAAATGTTAGAATTGTGTTTCTCTCTTGGAAAGTGAAGTGTATTTTTTTTATTTTTAAAGTTCTGGAGGATGTGGTACTTTCAGCCCAGACGTGGTGGTTTCTTTTGCAATGGCTTTAGTATATTTTTTGCATTTAAAATGGACAACCTGGTTGATTCTCTTTGTGTAATCTGGTTTTTTATTTATTGAACCATCTTAATGACCTGTCAGTGGCACGTATATTACTGAATAAAATCCTATATATATAACATAACTTAAAATAATTGGTAGTTTTGTCCTCTCTTGGTTTTATATTCTTTAAAAAAACTTCCTGCAGCACTATTCCTTCTGTGAGTACCAAGGGATATTATGCATTGTTGTGGGTGAAGTTCTTTTTCCTTTTTTTTCTCTTTTATAATCTGGTTCTTTTCAGCCAATCTTATTTCTTCTAAGAACAGAAAATGACCCTCTAGTGTCTGAGAATCATGGTAAATATTAGAAAAGAGAGGGTTTGTTTTGTTTTGTTTGTTTGTTTGTTTGTCTTTGGCATAAGGAAAAGGGAGATAAAATCCTTTAACTGATCCTGAAAATACGATAAAGGCTGGCCTCCCTCGTCTGAGAACAGACATCTGATCTATCACTGCACTCATTCTGCTAGACCCAGACCCACGTCGGGATCCCTTTCAGTACAGTGCTGCACACAGCCACTCCCGATTGACTGTGCCACAATGTCCAACGTGGTGGCTACTAGCCATATGTGACGTTTAAAATTTAAGGTAATTAAAATTAAACAAGATAAAAATTCATTTTCAGGGTCACCTGGGTGGCTCAGTCGGTTGAGCGTACGACTTCAGCTCAGGTATGATCTCATGGTTCGTGAGTTCAAGCCCCATGTTGGGCTCTGTGCTGAGAGCTCAGAGCCTGGAGCCTGCTTTGGATTCTGTGTCTCCCTCTTTCTCTGCCCCTGACCCGCTCACATTCTATCTCTCTCTCAAAAGTAAATAAACATTTTTTTTTAATTTATTTTCTCTTAGGAGCTGCATATAGCTAGCAACTACTGATGTTCTTTTTTTGTTTTTTTAATGTTTATTTTTGAGAGAGAGAGACAGACTGTGAGCAGGGGAGCGTCAGAAAGAGAGGGAGATGCAGAACCTGAAGCAGGCTCCAGGCTCTGAGCTGTCAGCACAGAGCCTGATGTGGGGCTCGAACCCACAAATCATGAGATCATGAGCTGAGCTGAAGTCGGAAGCTTAACTGACTGAGCCACCCAGGGGTCCTGCAACTACTGTTTTGATCAGCATAGATATAGAGCATTATCATCACTGGGAAAAGTTTGATTGGGCAGTGCTTAATTATAAGGATCAAGATGAAATCTAATTTGTCATTCTAGCTTAGGAATCTAAGCAAAACCACTTTTAGATAATGGATTATTATAAGCCTACCTCCTCTGCATGCTCAATAGTAGCAGTCCACATGCTCATAAGTTGAATTGGAAGAACTGTGTTTTCAAAAAAGGAAAATAATTTGGAATTGGGGATGGTGAGTAGATTGGGTATTTTCTGATACGAAAAGTTCATTTTGATTTTGTGACTTTTGTATCGTTCTGAGTCTAGTGAGTACCCTGGGCCTCCACTCCCTTTTCTGTGCTAAGTTCTGTGTCCTCTGTTTACTTGCATTGACCTCCAGGATTCTGTCATTCTTTTCCTCTAGTCCTGTCCCGCTTTATTTGATGGTGATTGTAGTGGGATGGCTGATTAGGAGCTGGTCTCTGAGGTGCGGTATTCAAGCAGAGTCCTCAGAGATCATAAATTACCCACGTTTTCTCTTGCCTGCCAGTTGTTACCAACAATAATAGCTACTGTTAATCAAGTATTTATTGTGTATTGGTCGCTGCTGTATTCTTTACATTATTATTTTTGTAATAATCAAAATAGTCTCGTAAGGTAGGAACCATTTTTATCCTTATTTTACAGATGAGGACTTCAAAGCACAGACAGGTTAAGTGTGTGACCTGATGTCACACAGCTAGGTGGAGCTAGAACCGAGCCATAGAGAGATTGATTCCAGGGTGTCTGCTCTTCTCCATTATTTTAAGAAATACTCTCAAGCTGTCATAAATGGATGGTTTTTCAAACTTTTGAAAGATACTGAATTTCTGGAAGTAGACCGTTTCAATGTTAACTATTGGAGTCGAGCAGAGTTTTTTGGCTAATTTATTCCTCCATTCTGTTCTTCCTTGCCAGTTCGTCTAAAGACCCATCATGGTCTTTTTTTCCTCCACTACCATATACCTTGGGGCAGGCTTTAGAAAAGCCTCACCGTGTGGTCAGTAGCTCTAGGTGTCCATTCAGTCTTTCTCTTAGACTCGGTTCATCCTATTTTGCAGCCTCTTCGAACTTTGCAGCTTTTCACATGTCTCCCTAAATATGGCGATTGAATGTCTCTTCTACTCCTTGCTGACAGTCAGAAGCTATTTTTCAGAACTCTCAGCTTGTCTCCTTTCTCCTGTAGAGGAGGAAATCGAGGACTCTCCAGCAGCAGAATCTGGATTAGAGCCTCTCTTCCGAAGCCCCATGCTACTCCACACGGCTGCCACTCTGCAGCCTTTATCCCGGCTTCTGTCCTGTAACTTGAGTTTTAAGGAGGGGAGAGCTGTAACTATCTATAATATTAATGATGGTTCCCTTAGACCGCTCAGAGTTGTTTTTTGGACTTAGAAGCAGGTAGTCTTCTTGCTTTTTTGTTTGTTTATTCTTTAATTAATTTACAGTAAATATTCTATGTGAAGTAAACCAGTGTGTTTATCTTGAATTAAAGAGAGTATCAAACTTGCTCTCAATATGACTTATTTCTAGTTTCTCTAAAAGGGGAATAGTCCTGTCTTTCAGATAAGTTTCCCCTTTCAGATGTGTTCTGCACAAGCCTGTGAGTTGTATAAAGCCAGTGAGGTGACCAAGTCTGTCTATTTTCCCCTTTACTAAAATCCGTATGAATATTGCATTCATATTTCTTAAAACCTGCAGCAGCTCGCATGCTTCACCACCAAGTTGTGATATCGTGAATGCTGGCTGTATCCCTCCCCCTCACCCCCGTAAGGAACTGGGTAGCTACTGGGAAAAATAGTGCAAGTGGGTGCACATATTGGCACACATGCCAGAAAGATGTTTCTCTTTTTGTCCCAGACAGTGTTATTTCTGGACCTCCTTCTCTTTGAGTGGGTGAAGTTGTCTTCCCTGATAAACTTCACACGTTTAAGTGCAAAACCAGCCAGGGAATGACTCTTGGTGTTACATTCTGTGTATAATAAAGAGAAGTGAGGACTGTCGCGTCTTCCTGAGGGAACTCATTTGGCTTTTGGAGGGGTCTCACTATCTTCTCAGTTCCCTGTGAGCCCCTCTGCCAGTCTCCCAAGTGCTTAGTCCACCCTGCGTTTTCCTTGGAAGTGACCTGTTTCTGCATTTTTTTCAAAAGCAGCTTATAATAGAAAACCCAGGGGGAGCGGTTAGAGTGCTTCACTCAGGAGACTGGTGAGCTTTTGTCTCCTGCGCGCAGCCTGGCATGCCTGCTTTGTCAGAAAAGGTCGTCTGACTCAGCCACCGAAGGCTGTTCAAGCGCCTGAGACCGAAATAGCCCGGCTGGTTTCCTCAGGGTTGTGCCATGGCTGGTGTTAGCTTTATACAGGCCCTCTTCTATTTTAGCTCACTTCAGCTTTTAGTGAAAATGGTATATTTATTACCATGACTTGAATAAAATTATTTTTATTATGTTCACATCATGGGGTATTTCTGTATTTGCTTATGGAAGAATGGCTTATATTCTAGAATACTTGATGCACACAAATATTGTATGTGTGTAGTCTGTGTGGGTTATGAAGCATAATAATAAATTGAACACCTGCAAACCCACCCAAGGTAAGAATTAGCGAATTGCTCATATTCCTTTTCCTTTGCCTGCATCTACTGCGGCCATCACCGTTATCAGGAATATTGTGTTTATCAGTTACTGGCTTTAAAAAAAAAATGTTCTAAGTCATAAGGTACGGCAATGTTGAAAGTTATTTCCCAAAGTGGTATCCTAAGACTTGTGTCAGAAGAGGCAGTCTTTGAGAACTGTGACTTCTGTGTTCTGTCCTAATGCCTGGCACGGGCTATCTCTCCTTAGGAGATTAACTAGAGGAAAAGGTTAGAGGCACACCTGCCATTCTGCCCAGCAGACACACTGGTGGGTGAGGAAGAGCAAAGATTGACTGCAGTATAAAGGATATTAAAAAATGTTTGGTTTCGATGTTTATTATGAAAGATGATGAACATATATACAGCGGTAAACAGAAGAGTGTAGTGAAGCCCCCTGAGCTCATCCCTCAGCTCCAGTGACGCTCAGCCCGCGCCCACGCTTGCCTCCTTCACATCCCCGTCTCCCTTTTTCTCCTCCTTTCTTATCTGTAAAGAACCCCTGGATTTTCTACCTTAACCACATCTAAGGAGAGTTCAAGGAAGTTCCGACATCCTAGTGTGCTAGGACACTGTTCTAAGTTCTGGAAGCACAGCAGTGGACAAAACCGAAAAACCCCTGTCCTCACGGAACTTACGTGATGCTCAGGAAAGACGCGGCATGCAATACCCAAGGGAAATAGGCTGTACGCCATCTGTTGATATATGTTAACGAGAAAAAACAACCAAAAAGCATGAAAAGAAGCATGAAACCTCAGGAGAAGAAACTGAAGCTTTAGAGAAGGTGGTCAGTAAAAGGCCGCAGTGAGTGGAGACCCCCCGGGAAGTCAGGAGACCAGCTCGGCAGCCCTGTAGGGGGAGCCGTCTCGGCGGTAGGGGGAGCACATTCCTGATAGGTTTAAAGAACAGGGAAGACCTACTCGCTCTTGTTCTATACGGGGCGGGCGGCAGGCAGCCCGAGGAGCCCTGCGTGAGGATAGCTTTCTTGAGAGCAACCGAAGTGTCTCCTTCCGGGGAGCTTTCTTGAGAGTCGCGGCAGTCTCCTTCCGAGGCTATGTGAAATAGGATTTGTATTTTTCTTTCGTTTCATAATAGTCCCCAAGAGATGATTAGGCCTAAATCTCACCTTAAAACTCTGACATGAATAGAGGATGATTTTGCCACTGGAACCTCCTGGCTCTTGTGACTCTCTGGCCCTGTTCGGAGAACTTTGCATTGATAAGGCCCCATGTATTATCTTAGCAGAAGTGATCAAACTGGTTGTTATTTCACTTCACAATAGAAGGTGGGAACACAGTGGATTTTAACGACGTGACTTAATCACTTCAATGGATTCTGTGAACATTTAATCTCCATCAAGCAGGCCAATTAATGTATCCGTGGTTTAGAGACTTTGGTTATCTTTCTTCCTGCTTTAGAGAACACAAAAATGCCCCAGGGATAAACATAATTCCTTTCCTCCTAAGTGTCTTTTCTTCTTAATCTTGACATTGCTAATGCTCTATGATATTACAACTTCTAAAGCAGTGAAACTCATAATTTTTACAAGAGACAGTAAAAAGAAAAAACGGGAATAAATTGAAAAAATTAAAGCTTCTCTCCACATGAGACAAGTACTTCTAACCAGTTAAGACAGATTCAACTTCAAGCACACACATCCATACCCAGTCAACTACTGGTCATGCCTGTATGGAATTCATTCACACACACAAATCTCTGATTGACCTACGGAAACATGATATTTATGAGAACTTGGCTAGAATGTCAAATTTGACAGTCAACTGTGATGCATAATATGCTAAATATTTTTCAGTACCTTTAAGTATTTATCTGGTAAAGCCCTGGTTGGTTAGTTAGTTAGTTAGTTATCTAGAATGAGGACAGCAAGAAACTATTTTTTCCAGTCCTCCTTGCTTCATCTACACGGGCCAGTTGAGTTGAACATTTGATACAAATTCTTTTTTAAAAAAGGGTAAGAGGAGGTAAGAGAGCTGTTTGATACAATACAAAAAGAACAAATGCCCTCTTTCCTCCAACCCCCACCTCCCCTCCCCCCCTCCCCCCCCACCATGAATTCTGGTGACCCTTGATTCTAAGGCAGAATGCAGTCACTTTCCCAGATGTTAACTTTCAGGATGGATGTGATCAGCAATAGATATCATTTACGTTGATTTTTGTTTTTAGACCTGTTAAATTATATCTTTTACATTTCTTTCTCTTATAGTTTTTTAGTGACAAGATTTTATTCATGCTTTGTATTTCATTTCATAATTATTACTAAGCCACTCTGAAAGAGATACCTGTAAGTTTCTTATGCTACAAATTTAGCCAGGTAAACAATGCTTTGACAGATAAAATTCCTCACACAACTAAACTAACTGAACTGACTGTCTTTACTTATTTCAAAGTATTAAAGTATTTAAAGATCATTCATGACTATTAAAGGCCGTTGAATTTTCAAGAAATGCTACATTGATTTGAAAATATTTGAATGCTAATGAAGATGTATTTAATGAAGACAGATTGTATTAATGAAGACAAGTTGAGTATTTTGGCAAAATAACCTTCTTGGTTACTCTTATGTTAATATCTGCTGTTTCTACCAAGGAAGCAGTATATATAAAGATTGGACTTGATGAATGCCTGGTGTTAACTTCACTTTTTTTTTGCACACTCTTACAGATTACTAAATATAATTCTTAGACTAATGACCATTTACATCCAGAAGAATAGCAGAATAGAAACATGGTTTATTGATGATAAAAAATATTAAATCAAGTGCTAATCCTGACATTTTATTTCTTGTTGCTTGGTAACAATGCAGCAGCTATGTGAGAGAGTTCCATTATCTCAGGTACAATGGACTTCATTGCATTGTGGGGTAGCAATACCAATTACAGCAAGTCATTTGTATGCCATTATCCTTACAAAATTTTGGTGCTATTTTTTATTGTTAGTGCAGAGATCCTGAAAGTCATTTAATAACACATCCCTTTTTTTGATGGGTTGGTGAATTTAATTCTATTTTTAGCTTTTTGCATTTGTATCTATTTATAATTTTTGAGGCTTCACAAATTTGCTTTTTATCAACTTGTATAAACTGCATAAACTTAGGCTTCTACATTTATTATAAAAGTATGTACAGGGGCGCCTGGGTGGCTCAGTCGGTTGAGTGGCCAACTTCAGCTCAGGTCATGATTTCAGGGTGTGTGGGTTCGAGCCCCGCGTCGGGCTCTGTGCTGACAGCTTGGAGCCTGGAGCCTGTTTCATTTCTGTGTCTCCCTCTCTCTCTGCCCTTCCCCTGCTCAAGCTCTGTCGCTCTGTCTCTCAAAAATAAATAAATGTTGAAAAAAATTTTAAAAACTTCTATAAAAATAAAGTATGTATATTATAAGGGATGCTTCATTAATTCTTAGTGAGCATCTTTGATCCATGACCACCTACGGAGAGGAGAAAAAAATATCTGGGCAGAATTTTTTGCCTCATAAAAAAATCATCAGGTGTATTCCTCGTCCTTCTCTAATAGAAAGCATTCCTGGTTTAGTACCTGCTTCAGGCAGGCAAACCTGTGGAGCCAGTATAATTCGTTTTAAATGAAAGACTGATTTATGTTGTGTCTAGCCATAGATGTTCTATGTACTATTAGTTCACAGTTATTATTTAAGAGGACTGCAAAACTATAGCCCATGACCTGTTTTTGTACCCCATAGAATTAAAAATGTTTTTATGTTTTTTTTTTTTTTTAGTATTTTATTTTTTAAGTAATTTCTACGCCCAACATGGGACTCAGACTTACAACCTTGAGATCAAGATCCACATGCTCTACTGACTGAGCCAGTCAGATGTCCCAGAATGTTTTTATATTTTTAAAGGGCTATTAAAAAAAAAAAAGGCTATGTGACAGAGTCCACAAAACCTAAAATATTAACTGGACTTTACAGAACAAGTTTGCAGACCCTTATTTTACAGTATAATTTCCATTTTTGTAGTCCGAATATGTTAAATGTCACTCAGTGTTATTTCTCAAAAGAGTAATGAGCTCAAATAGAACTAAAATAGAATAATAACTGGTTTGAGGAGAATCAATAAAAAAATTAAGTAATAAGAATTTGTGTAGTAGTGAAGCGAAGGTCCAGTTTGGCAGGCCCTTGGGAGGCAACCATAAAGGAAGGAAGATCAGATACAACAACTTGTGTATCCTTCTGCAGTTGGTACCATTTCTTTAAAATCTCAATGCCTTTGTCAGTAAACCTGACTCCAATATTAGCATGAATTGATGGCCTGATTTTATTAGACGCATCTTGCCTTTTCCTGCCTGTTTGGCTTGTCTCATACTTGAGGGCTAGTTTCTTGTGTTTACATAACTTCGCAGCCAGGTGAATGTCGGTACCTCAGGACTTCTGCAATCTGAGCCGTGTCTGGCATGCAGATATACAGCTCCCACTGGCTGGCAAGCTTTCCAGGAGCTGTGGAAGTGGTCTGTAGTTGGAGTCGTTCTGTGTTCCTGGTGTTTGGAGGAGCCCTACAAGCTCTGGGTTTTCATCTCCTCTGGAGCTGTATACCCTCCGCATCGAGGGAGGAGGAAGGAGAGGAGTAGGGAGGCTTTGGGCATGATGAGGCTGATTTTCTCAGCCTTCTGAACTGTGACTTTTAGCTTCCTGTTTTCAGTCAGAAACAGATTTATCTGGTTATTTCTTATTTGTTGGTAAGGTAAATCTGGAAATCGGGAAGCTATGTGCTTTCATGTATAGCACAAGTCCTCTGAAGCAAAGGAAAAGGCTGGAACCAGCCTAATGTATTCTAGTGACAAGAGGCAGAAGTCAGTTATTTTAGTTAGGTTTACTTAACTCTTCTTTCTTGTAAACAGAAGTTCAGAAAACTCCGTACTCAAGCACCATTTTATATCACTTTGTTTGTATAATGCTTTGTTTTTCAAAGCACTTCTACATATATTAACTCATTTGATCCTCTTAATCACCAAGTGACATAGAAGAAGCAGTTTCATTATAATATTACAAATAAGAAAACTGAGACATGAGTAGGTTTCTGGGAATAGGTCACTAGGAAGTTGTGAATGACTTAATGAAAAGGACACTTGGAAGATTTGGTTTAAAGTCCTGACTTTGCATGCTCTATCTGCCTCGGGCAAGCCATAACAGTACCAAGGCTTTATTTTTGAGATGCTCATCAGTAAGAATTGTAAAATTGAAAATGTAAGTAAGTAATTACGTGGGATTTTACAGAAGGTCGGACTTAAGTGCAAATGAAAGCGTCATGGTTGTAGCTTGGGTACTGTGTGTAGAATGGATTTTACAATGGAGACAGGGTGACCAGGAAGGAGACAGTCGCATTGATCCATGCAAAGGGTGATGGTGGAGTATAGGTGAGGAAGGCTGATAGAATCCAGGTAGACAGTATTTTGGAAGAGGAATGTATCAGACTTGCTGATGCATTGGATATGGTGTGCTGGTTAGAGGAAAGGCAGAGATTAAATAACTCCTTGACCTGATTGGAGCTGTGATGTATCACTCCCTGAGACCGGAAACCTGGCAGGAGGAGAAACAAGGGTTCTGCTAGGCTCGAGTTGGCTTTTTTTAGGCATTTAGGTGGTGATTTTGCAGGTGTCCATTGATGCGTATGTAGTGCTCAGTCGAGAGTTTAGAAGGGAGTTATGCCTTCAAATAATCTACATATATTTGATAAATTAGTCATGGAGTAGAAAAGACCATTTAGGGAAAGAAGTTCTGGGACTAAGCCCTTAGGAGTCTCAGTATATTTCTTTGTCTTTTTTTTTTTTTTCCTTCTTTTTATAAACAGAATCTGAGATTAAGAATTGGATCTTTGTCTCTCACTAGCATTGTGACCTTGGACAAATTACTTTAGAATCACAGCTTCTTTACAATATCTCCTGTCTGCCCAATTCATGGGTCTATTTTGATCACCAGTGGGACAGGGCATTTGAATATGTTTTGTAAAGCTCTCAAGTGCTAGGTTCTCACCATGATCACTCCTGCTGCTTTTGTTAATAAACCTCAGATGACTGCTGTTGTTCTCATTGACCCAGTGATGATGGATTTAGAACTCTGTGCAGTGGGTGGCACTTGGCATGGCTCACCCTCCTTACCCTTTCCATGTCTTCCAAAATTCTTGAGATCCAAGGAAATGAAAGTACCATAACACTCTCAATTTCTAAAACCTTAGTGAGTTAATAAAAAAAAAACTAACCTAAATTGTGCCTCAAATATATTGTTAGCTTTAATCATCAGTAAATTACCTAATATTTAAGGTTCATTAAAATCATCCTAAGTGTGTTGATCCTTTCGTTCAAAAACTATGATGACATGTAAGGCAAGCTCATTTCATTAGCTTAAGTTGCATATGCTCAGATGTTGATGACCTCTTTTAGCTGTCATGTTTTAAATGGAGCACTAGTTATCTCTTTTTGTACTTCTGTTCAAAAGGTTCGGATGTTTTGGTTTGGGTTGTACTTTTTGTACTTCTGTTCAAAACATTCAGATATTTTGGTTTGGGTTGAAAACTAAAGTTTGTTTCCCGAGGAAGCTTGCTTGTGCTGACTATCCTTGACTTCTTTTGAATGAAAGTAACATTTTTTATTCTTTTGGGAGCAAGAGAAACAAAGTGAATAAAGAGGGACTCAGATATTCATGGACACACCACTGCCTGCAAACATTAGAGGGACTACGTGTTCAAAAATAGATTTTCTCCATATTCCTTAGGATGCAGCACACTGTTGCATATAAATAAATTAGGCTACAGGTGTGTTTTCACTGCTTCCTTATGAAAGCTTTGCCTTATTGAATTTTCGCAAACTCATGAAAAAAGTATGCTTTATTTTGTTTTCAGATGAAAAGTTTTGAAATGATTGGTTAATTTGGGAGAAATAATGCAAGATTAGAAAACAAGAATAACTGAACTATTAGAAAGCAATGGTTTTCTATCAAGAAACCAAGACCACTCATGTCCAAGAATATAGGTCTCTTCTTCCACTCAGCTTCTGAAACTTTACATTAGGACACTAGTGGTTCAGTCACTGAATAGCTAAGTCCACATTTCATTGCTTTGAAGAGAATATTAAATCCAAATCTCACGGGAGGGAAGTTAAACAGGAATGTGAAGAACCCTAGTACCTTTTCTGTACTTTCCTGTGAAAAGGAGCTGTGTTATTCATTTAAAGAAGCTATTTTAGTTTCCTTAATAATTGGGGGGAAAGGATACAAGTTTTGCCTTGTATTGTGAAAAAGTTCAGTTTAGAATTTCATTTTAAATTTTGGAAAAGCTTTGCTGGCATAGACAAGACTCAGAGAAGAAAAATTCATCATTACCAAACTTAGACAAATACAGGTTGACTATAAAAAGCTACAGGATTAAGGCTGTTGAATTTGGAAGTGTTGGTATAATTTAAATTTCTTTCAGTTTCAAGAATTTACAGACCTCATTCATTTTGAGAATTGGCATCTCAGAAGTGGAACTGGACCTTTAAAAATATAGGAAGTACTAAACTAGAATTTTAAAAGTAATTCTATAAATCAACTCTTGCTATAAAAAGTATTTTAGCTCCTGATTTATTAATAGACTTTTTTCCCCAAAGCTTTTGGCATTATGTTTTTACCAAAAAGGTTTTTGTTTATTTTTTTTCTTGTTGGTTCATATATTTGTTTAAAGTTTATTTATTCATTTTGAGAGAGAGAGAAAGTGTGAGCAGGGGAGGGGCAGAGAGAGGGAGAGAACCCATGCAGGCTCTGTGCTGTGTGCATGGAGCCCTTCATGGGGCTCGATCCCACAGACCATGAGATCATAATCTGAGCCAAAACCAAGAGTTGGACGCTTAACTGACCGAGCCACCCAGGCGCCCCTGTTGGCTCATATTTTTAATGTACAAAGTAGCATTTTACATATAGATTGATGATAGCTAGGTTTTATAAGGATATAGGAAAATAGAATAGAAACTTTTTGTCATGAAATTCATACCTAGGAAATCGAAGGGGCAGTATAATGGTCTACGTACAATGAATACAGGTAAAGTATGCCCTACACAGAGTACAGTGGACTCTATAATTGAAATATTTTCAACAGTGACAATAGCAGGTGAAGGAGCTATAGCCTTGTAATAAAAGTAACAATGACAACAGAAACAAGTACTATTTATACTGTGCACTTAAGTACAAAGCACTTTGCGTCATCCATTGTAATTATCCCATGAATTAAGTTTTATTATCCTTATTTTATAGAAGTAGAAAATGAGGAGAGGGAAAAACTTTATGATAACAATGCTAGTAAGGGAGACGGTTAAGATCTAAACACATTTCTTTCTGCCTCCAGAGCTTATATACTTCAGCAAAAGCAAAAGACGGAAGGTGCATTTTAAGGTGCATTTGCTTGATCCTTTGCAGTATTACCATTTTTATTATAATTTACTACCTCTTTCCTGGCAGAGTCCTAGATCTTTAGTGAATTGAATTTTTCAGTTAACTAAATGTAGCTGTAGGACAAAGGTAATACTTCCATAAACACAAAATTAGAAATCATTCTGTAACGTTAACCTCTTAAAGCTTATAAAATAAGATAACCCCCTAAAAGCTATAAAATGAGAGCCTTCACACTTGGGAAGCTAGAATGGTTTTTCTCTAATTAAAAATGAGGTGGAGCGTGTTATACAGTAGTTCGATTCTAAGAAGTTTTAGGACTCTATGTAATAAATATTGGCAATGATTAGTTAAAAAGTACAGAAATTCCCCCTCGCCCCATCCATAGTCTCACTTTGCACTGTTTCAGTTGCCTGTGGTCAGTTGTCAGTCCAGAAGTGGATGACCTATCTTCTGATGGTCAGTAGTAACCTAATGCTACATGAAAATGCCTACATCATTTCACTTTCTAGTGAAGGGTGAGTACAGTACATTAAGATATTTGAGAGAGTGAGACCACATTCACATAACCCTTATTTACAGTATTTTGTTATAGTTCTGTTTGATTATTGTTCTTAATCTCTTCCTATGCCTAATTTATAAATTAAACTTTTTCATAGGTAAGCATGTATAGGAAAAAACATAGTGTATATATGTTTTGGTACTGTTGTCAATTTCAGGCTTGGAGCACATCCCTCATGGATAAGGAGGGATGACTGTGGTACTTCCAGTTTCTGGTCTGGCATCTAAGGAGCCTAGAAGTCACCAAGCCTGTCCTCTCAATAAGAAAATACTGAACAAACGGAAAATCAACAGTACTTCTTAGAGATCTATAAGGGAATTAAGGTTGTAAGGCAAACCATTGCTTCCAAAATTGGACAGACAGACAGGTTGATCCAGAGAATCACAGCATACTGGAGGAGAAGCCCAGGAGCAGATATCTCTGTGGGAACCCACACTGGGGTAGGAAACCCTAAACTCACCGGTGAATTGCTGGAGGCTCAGTATGGACAAGCTTGAGAGTTAAAAACTTCGGGGTGGCCCCATCTTGGGTAGGTGGGGGGCATACTTTCATGGGTTTCACCTCCAAGATCTCTACCAGATTCTCTCAATGAAGATTAGAGAGAAATCTCCTTGCACTTCTGGCAGGAGGAGGGGAAAGTCGCCATTTTGAAGCACACCCAGAGCATTCTCATTCTCTTCTTAACTGGGCCTGCCTTCAAGAGATACGTTTTCACCAGAGCCTCCCTGACCTGGGGAAAAAGAAATACCCAACTCCAGCTCTCTAGCTGGAGAAGGAGAATATCCAACCCTGCCCTGCTCTCTTCCTATCTCACTTAAGTGGGGGAGAAAACAAAACTTAGAAGTACTAGTGAAGGTCACAGTGGTTGGAGGCGAGGGGAGCAAAGGCTCACTAGAAGACAGACCTAATCACAAAACTATGGGTGCTTCCCCGTCCTCCCCACCTTCACTGTGACCACCACACAGTAGAGTTCTTATATCATGATAGGGAAACACAACTGAAAGATCTTCTTGTCTCACACCTTATTTAAGAAGTCTCTAGGGAAATCCAAAGACAACAGAGGAGACAAAAACAAAAACTCAGAAAAATTTAGTCTCTGATACCTGTAGCTACAGCAAACATTAAGCACAGCCTAAACCCCAGCTAGATAAGCATAAAACCTCACATTAAGGGCCTATTTTCTTTTACTCTATACATCATGTCTGGCATTCAACAAAAATTAAGACATATAAAGGTGTAAATTGTGTAGTAAGACTACTGGATGGAGAAGGAAAAGAGAAAGGAATAGAAGAAATATTTGAAGCAACAGTGACTGACAATTTCCCCAAATTAATGATAGACCCCAAACCACAGATCCAGGAATCTCAGAGGACACTAAGCAGCTTAAGTACCAAGAAAATTACACCTAGGCATATTCTATTCAAACTGCAGAAAATCCAAGACAAAGTCTTGAAAGAAGCCAGGGGAGTAAAACACCCTCTGTATAGAGGAGCAAGGATCAGAATTACATCAGATGTCTCTTCAGAACCAAGCAAGCAAGAAAAGAGTGGAGTTAAATATTTAAAGGGTTGAAAACCAAAAGCGACCAACCCAGAATTCTGTATCCAGTGAAATTATCCTTCAAAAGTGAGGGAGAAATGAAGACTTTCTCAGAGTAACAGAAATTGAGGAAATTGTTGCCAGTATAGACCTACCTGGCAAAAGTGTTTTAAAAAATTCTTCAGAAAGAAGGAAAATGATATAAGTCAGAAACTTGGGTCAACATTAAGGAAGGAAAAATATTAGAGAAGGAGTAAGTGAAGGTAAAATAAGATCTTTTGTTTTCTTAATTATCATTTTTTCATAATAATACTAACATTAATGTGTGTATAATTATAGTTTGTGGATAAGTAATTGATAGCAATGTTATAAGGGACAGGAGGGAGAAGTGGGAACACTCTGTTTAAAAGGTACTTACACTACTGTGTAGTGGTATAGTGTTATTTGAAAGAAGATGTGACTTACTTGTAAATATATATTACAAATTCAGGCACAATCACTAAAAGAAAAAAGAATATAATTGATATGCTAAGGAAGGAGAAAAAAACAGAATCAGATAGAAAGCATAATTAAAGCCAGAGAAAGCAGAAAAAGAGTAGAGCACAAAGAAAGAACAAGGACAACAAATAGAAAATGTAACAACTGTGGTAGATATTAATCCAACTATATCAATAATCACTTTAAAAGTTAGTGATATATTGTCTCCAGAGGCAAAGGAAACAAAAGCAAAAATGAACTATTGGGACTTCATTAAAATAAAAAGCTTCTGCACAGTGGGGGAAACAATCAACAAAACTAAAAGACAACCTATGGAATGGGAGAAGGTATTTGCAAATGACATATCTGATAAAGGGTTAGTATCCAATATCTAGAAAGAACTTATCAAACTCAACACCTCCAAAATAAATAATCTAGTTAAGAAATGGGCAGAAGATATGAACAGTTTTCTACATAAGAGATACAGATGGCTAACAGACACATGAAAAGATGCTCAACATCACTGATCATCAGGGAAATACAAATCAAAACCATGACGAGATCCTACCTCACACCTGTCAGAATGGCTAAAATTAACAATCCAGGAAACAACAGATGTTGGCAAAGGTGGAGAAAGAACCCTCTTACACTATTGGTGGGAATGCAGACTGTTGCAGCCACTCTGGAAAACAGTATGGAGGTTCTAAAAACACAACTGCCATATGATCCAGTAATTGCACTACTAGGTATTTACCCACAGGATACAAAAATACTGATTTCGAAAGGATACATGTACCTCAATGTTTATATTATAGCAGCCTTATCAACAAGAACCAAACTATGAAGAGAGTTCTATGAAAAGAGCCCAGGTGTCCATCAATTGATGAGTGGTTAAAGATTTGGTATGTGTATGTATGTGTGTATGTATATGTGTATGTATATTTTTTCTTTTATATATTTATGGTATATATATATATATATATATATATATACTCAAATATACATATATGCATACACATATACGCTCAGTGGAATATTACTTAGTCACGAAAAAGAATGAAATCTGGCCATTTGCTATGACATGGATGGAGCTAGATTGTATTAAGCTAACTGAAATAAGAGATTTGTCAGAGAAAGACAAATACTGTATGATTTCACTCATGTGGAATTTAAGAAACAAAACAGATGAAAATAGGGGAAGGAGGGAGGGAAAAAGAGGGAAGCAAACCATAAGAGACTCTTTACTATAGAGAACAAACTGAGGCTTGATGGAGGGAGGTGGATGGGGGAAGAGCTAAATGAGTGATGGGCATTAATGAAGGCACAGTGTAATGAGCACTGGGTGTTATATGAAAGTGATGATTCACTGAATTCTATACATGAAACCAGTTTTACCATGTATGTTAACTAGAATTTAAATAAAAACTTGAAATAAAAAAAAGGTTATTTTTTGCATTGTTAAAAAAATAATAAAAGTTAGTGGTCTAAATATGCCAATTAAAAGACAGACTCTCAAGAGTGGATTATACAAGACCCAAATATATGTCATCTATGGGAAACCCACCTTTATTTTTTTTCAGCTTTATTGAGATGTAATTGACATAACATTGCATAAATTTAAAGTATACAACCTGTTGTATACCTGATCCACTTATATATTATAAAATGATTTCTGCTGTAGCATTAGCTGATACTGTGATCACCTCTTATGATAACATGTCTTTTTTATGATGAGAACATTGAAGATTTACTCTCTTAGCAACTTTCACATATATAATACAATAAATCACCATGATAAACGTTAGATTTCCAAGACTTGTTCAGCTTATAACTGGAATTTTATACACTTTGACTAAAATCTTTCATTTTCCCCATGCAGCATTCTACATCTGAAAAATTCATTTTTAATATTAGATGCAGATAGACTAAAAGGAAGAGGGTAGAGAAAGAAATACTGTGACTATGCCAACACTACTCAGAATAACCCTGGAGTAACTGTATTAACATCAGACAAGCAGCTGCTCTCAAAGACAATTTGTCAGTTTCTAACAAAACTAAACATGCTCTTACAATTGTACTCTAGATGCTAACCCACTCTACTGGTTGGAACCCTTCCTGGAAGATTAATAAATTGCCTGTTTTTGTTTCCTTATAGAATATATAGTGGCCTTGTTTACACAGTCAATGTGAGCCATTGTTGAATTTGATACTTGGTTTCTTGTATGTGTCCCAAATATCCAAGCACCACTTTCCTGGTACTGTGTGCAGACTTTCATAAGGAAATAAAAGTTTTATTCTTTCAAGAAGTTACTGGTTGTGTGACCATGTAGAGATAAAAACAATGCTTCACTTAAATGTGGGAAGTGGGCAGTCAGCTAGAAGTCCATTCTAAGTGCACACTCGTTTAAGTTCGTAGCTTACCAGAACAACAAATCACCACCTTCAGCTGTTTGGGAATATAGTAAAATACAGGACTTAAGTTCACAAATGATAGGGATCTGGTACATAGACACAGTGATTATCTTAGACTGTCTTACAAGCTAGTTGATGAGATAGGGCTCACCTAGGTATTTAGACCAATGAGTGCCAAATTTAATGATCAAGGTAGTAATTTCTATGGGATCCTGCCACAGAATTTGCCCTATGATCCCATAGGGCCTCTTTCTATTTCTCGGACTCGTTTCTGCAGATATTTGTATATGGTGGATTGTGAAGGAAGGTTAGGACTCTAGGCATTTTATACTCTCCCTCTTGGCTCACAGGTCTAAGGATATTTTGGTGTGAATGGGCCAAAATTGGATGTGGAGACACGTCTGCATGGAACCAAGGACCTTGAAGGAGCAAGGGAATTGGATGTCTCTTGGCTTGATTTCCTTAATTACTGTTCATACATATTGTAAAATTATGACCATATTACACATTTTTTTTTGTTACATAAAACATTAAGGATGTTTTTGCAGGTCATTAATATTCTACCCCCCAAAAGGCTATTTCCATAGTTATACTCAAATGTGTATTAACAACTCTCTATTGTTGGATTTTTATGTTTTCTATCTTTCACTATTATCAGCAGTGCTTTAGTGAGTATCCTTGTTTTCGTACTTCTCTGATTATTTTCTTAGATAAAATTTCTAGAAGTGGATTTTTTGGGTATGTACATCAACATTTTACAAATTTTGGATAAATACTGCCAAATTGTTCTCTAGGAAGGTAATTTCAATTCTGATCCCTTAGTGATATGCTAAGGTATCACTCTGAACCATTCTCAACAACATGGATATTATACTTAAAATTTTTTTGATAATTTGCTAGGTGAAAAATGCTGTTTTATGGTTTTAATCTGTATATCTTTGATGACAAGGGAAGTTGAATATTTATTGGCTATTTATATTTCCTTTGTGATTTTGCGTGTTGTTGTAGGTATTACTACAGTTATTTTCATGGGACTGTCTCTAGCATTTCATTCCCAGGTGTTCTTGAATCCCCCACTTAGATGAAGAATTGTAAAAGGGAAGAAGAAGTGCAGGAATATGGCTGAAGTGTACTCTGGGGCTGGGCTCTACGGGTTTGAACCCAGCTTCCTGGGGGATCTTCCTAGCTGCTCCACTCTGGGGAAAAACTCGATTGGCGCTAACTGGGTGACTAGAAAAAGAGGAGCATCTTGCACCAAGAGAAGTAACTTAATTATGGAAGTACAGACGGGTAAGGCTTTCCGAGAGACGTGACCGTGACTGGCAGCTAAACCCACAGAACCCGAAATAAGGTGTGACTCAAGTGCCCTGTTGATTCACTGTTTTGAGACAGCTCGCTAAAACTTATGGTTATGCTATCCCACAAAATCGTCTCATTGCAAGTGAGGACGTATATTCTATTGAGAAACAGACGGCAAGAAAAGGCCAGGGGGAATTTCTAACATAATAGAATGGTTTGGGGATCTTTACCTATGATATTCTCTCCCGAAGGCTGTCGAATAGTAAGGCACGATACAACTGACATAAATCAACGGGATACTCTCTTACAAAACTCTCACTGCAAAAAAAGGACAAAGATTCCTTTTACTAATTTTACTTTCTCCTTTAGTTTACCTAACATCTTTTGACCTACTTATTGATTTATTCCATGTCGGTGTTAAGAATTTAGCTTGTGATTTTAAAGTCACTCCTCTTAAAATAATAGTGGCTTTCCTCACTCCTTCCAGAGACCTTGTCAAAAAAATGTTATTTTTTCCACTTCAAATATAGATCCAGTCTACAAATACTGAAGTGATAATTAGGGCTTATGCAAGATTGTTTCACTTTAAAAATTAGCTGCTTTTTTTTTTTTAAAGGAGTTACTCTCCAAATCTTTCTTGTTCAAGAATATAGCTTTAAAAAGGAGGCATTTTAAAGTCATGACTTACAAAAATGATTTAAGTAAGAACTGTGTGAGGAAACGTGATAAACATTACTCATTGACCCCTTTTGTGTTACTGTTTATATTTCTTACGAACACATTTCAGCATGTTCATTATTAGAGCTTCAGCACATAGCATATGGCAGCCTTCTAAAATTAGAATATATTCAAATTTCCCAGTGGCCTTTTACTAGGCCCCTAGAAAATCCAGGTGCACAACCAAAAATTAGTGAAGTGAGAGGATGTAATTGCCAAGTTGTTAAAAATTTCTTTTCTGGAGAGGAGCCACAGTAATCAAAAGAACATGCCCTCGCAGCCTTAGTTAAGGTGAACTCTCTTGTGAGTTTTTTGAAATATGAAGGAAATCGCATTTCTTTTTTGTTCAGGATAGCTGTTGCCATTTCTGATAGCTTTTCCAAAATGAGGTTCCTCATTTCATGAAGTAAAATTTTCAGACTTCTTTCTGCCGCTCCCGTTCCCGCGTGCCCTAAATCTCTTCACAGGTACCCTCTTGCCACATTCTGCAGATCACATTCTTTCCTGCCTCCAGGACTGTGCTCTTGCCATTTCTTCTGCCCGGAATGCCCTCCCCATCCTTCTTTTTGTGGTTGGTTTCTGCCTTCCGAGGGGAGCTTTTCCTCTGTTACAGCCTTTATCACCACGTGGTGCTGTGATTAGCTCTTTGCCTATCTCCTCCACTAAACTGGGAGCACTTCGTGGGACCTTGTCCTACTCAGCTTTGTATCCCCAGCATCTGGCACAATGCCTGGCACATAATAGATGATCATTAAATGCTCTTTGAGTCACCGAGCCAGCAATTTTAAAATATAAGCATTGCTTCGCAGGCTTAAAAATGTTCTGCCTATTCTACTCGATTGGCGTCATTATCCCTGCCGTGGTCTAAGGAAGCAAAAATGCCTTATACTTGGCAGTTCTTCTTGACAGCTTTATATTTGAGGCCTTTGTCAGACCCGGACTTGAGAGACTTGATACTCTGCTGCCAGCTGTTCTGTAATTCCTTTCCTTATTACTGTGACTAGCCTCCTCTGACTTCCCTGGGATCATTTTATCTCAAGGTGTGTCTTTTAATGCTGCCTGGAATACATAGTATGTTTCGTTCAATAGGCTTTTATTACACAGTTAAAGCAGAAGAAGCCATATGGTAGTTAACTAGATATGCAGAGGGTTATCAAATGGTGGCAAATAAGCTGGCCTTGTAAAAGCAATGGCCTGTTGACTCAGGCGAGAATTGGCATAGCAAATATGCAAGTACAGAAGGGTATTGAAGGTATACTACGTGGCATGGAATTAAAATCATGCGTTGCATAAGACGGGAATGATGTAGTGTTCAACAACCTAGAGTAATTAAAAAGATACATTAATTTGCATACTTTAACGTCTTTTTATAGCACATCGAGGAACAAATGTAGACTTAACAACATGTAAGGGCTGGAAGGAATGCTAGGTGTTATTTAAAACTCAACTTTCACATTTTAGAGATGAAATGACCTTAAGTGGTTCACATAAGAACACAGTGCTAGATGACATTAGGGTTAAAATCAGAATCCACATCTTCTGACCCCAAATCCAGTATTCTATATTATATTCTGTTGTCTCCTTATTTTTTAAGTATAGGTGAAATACATGCATTGGAATCACATGACAAAGTCACTCTCTTACAAAGTACTGGCATCAACAAATTACTGTTTTCTGTCACCCATAGCCACTCGTCTTTAATGGGAGGAAATTTTAAAAGGTCAGGGTGCACCTTTTAATTGTCATTCTTCATTTTTCAAATATGGCTTTAAGTTTCAGGGATGAGCTGTATATGCCGTAAAAGACATTTCAGATTTGGGACTTCAGCTTCATTCACTGTAGGTCTTCCGGTCATTGCTGTGAATGATGACCTCAGAGTCTGCACCAACTCCGCTTTCCTAGTGATGACCAGAGGCTGAAATTCAGTTTGTGGGGAAAAACTGGAGCCAAGTGATACCAGTGGTAAAACTGTTCTTGTGTACCTGCTATTTGTGTGAAGGGAACAGCCATTCGCTCTTACTGTTAACATCACAGCCAAGAATGTGATGAATATGTTTGAATTTCTTTAGGATGTAAAGATCTAGGTTTGGAAATTGTACTCCGAGGGCTGGGAAGGGCATCTTGTTTTGAAGTTTATTTTTGCATTTTATGTGTACCTTTCTTATACTAAATCAGGAAAAAGAAACATGTCATTTTAATGTTCTTAATGAAATTAATAAGATTCCACTTGGTTTACTGCTTTGCTTTATAGAAGTGAAAACAGAGAGAGAACATTTAAAGAGTAAAATGAAAAAAGAAAGCTCTTGTTCTATCCCCCATGGTGAAGAGTTTTAAATTTAGGATTTTTGAGTCATCCACAAGGTGAATCCTAGTTGCAATCTCGTTTAGATTAAGTAACTATTAGCTGTGTTCTGGAAATGCTAGAGATTAACCCAATTCTACTTTGCAGTTTATGTGTTAAATGCTGGATTCTTACATTATAAAAAGAGCCAAGGATGATTAACAGCTCCAAATTGAAGGAAACAGTCTTAAAAGAGTAACCTTTCAAAGTTTTTAGCTGGCATCACTAATAGGCAGTTGTTTGGTGTCTGTGAAAACCCAACACTGACTTTCTTTCTCTTCCTGTTTCTCCATAACTCTCTTCATTGAAAAATGTTCCTAGTTTAATTCTTTTAATTATATTATGTCTCCCTGTTTTCCTTGGGGTATGTGATAATGGTATAATTTTTTGCGTTAGTATTGTAGATAAGACTGGTGCTTTGAATGAATGTGTTAGAACTGTTTTAATTCCTTTGGGTAGATGTACTCCTTTTAATTATTTCTCTGGATTTGCTACAGCCGTAATAAAATTTCCTTTCAGAAGAAGATATGACAAATAAAATTTGGATATTTGTAATACTTCCTGAATGTTATTAAATCACATACTTAGTGAAGATTGACATTTTTGGTCAAATAAAAAAAAATGCTAGCAAAATACCAGCATGGACTAGACTGTTTGGATATAGGATTAGAGTCAGTGGAAATGAAAATAATATGTATCATAAAATGCTTTTGTTTTTGAGGGGCCCCTGGGTGGCTCAGTCAGTTAAGCATCCGACCTCGGCTCCGGTCATGATCTTGCGGCTTGTGGATTTGAGCCCTGCTCTGGGCTCTCTGCTGTCAGCACAGAGCCCACTTCAGATCCTCTGTTTCCCTCTCTCTGCCCCTTCCCCATTCACGCTCTCTCTCCCTCAAAAATAAATAAACATTTTAAAAAATAATAAATTTGTTTTTAAAAAGTAATCTTTTCCATTATGCAAACTATTGGGATAGTTCACCAAGTAAGTAATAGTCCTGCTTTTTTGGATCAATTATGGCCTATTTTGCTGCTAATCATAGTTTTAGTAAATTAAGCTGTTTTAAGTAAAGTTTTTCTTCTAAAAAGTTTAAGCTGCTTCCCCTGTTTTCCTTCTCATCCCATGTTTCAAATGAGACATTATATAGAGGAAGGATTGTTTTTGTTTTATGGGGGACATCAGGTTGAAGGTGATGATCATGAACTCTGAGGCTGGACAGCAAGTGGAGAGAGGGAGATTCTTCTGATGTTTTTGGGTATAGTCTTTGTGCCTGTGCTTAGATAAATCCTTTTATATTTCCTCTTCGAAAATTATTAGGCCAAGTATTATTTTACATTTGTTCCCTGCTGAATATAATTTTTTTTTATTTTCCTAACCAGTAGAGACCATTTTCTGTCTTAAAAGTGTCAGCTATTTTTTGTGGCCTTGTATCATTCTCCAATTTAATCAATGCACTATTTAATTTTTACCCATTTTGTTCTAGAAATTATATAAAGTAGCTTATAAGACACAGAATACATACAAAATACCATCAATTAAAAAGACGCTGGGGCACCTGGGTGGCTCAGTCAGTTGAGCATGTGACTCTTGATCTCACTTCAAGTTTTGATCTCAGGGTCATGAGTTCAAGCCCTGTGTTGGGTTCCAGCTGGATGTGGAGCCTATTTAGAACAAAAACAAAAACAAAAAAGTATAGCTCTAAGAAGAAAGAAAGCAATGGTAGAGCTTTAAAATGGAGCTGGAATTGGACTGAAAAATCATAGTGTCATGGCAAACATGAGTGAGCTCAAGATGTCAAGTAAAAATTGAAGTACTTATGTAGTTAATATCACAAAAGGAAACTAATGGTCAGATCAGACGAAGTACAACTATTCTTGCTATCAAAACTAGACTGAATTTTATCTTAGGCATTCTGTTTTAATTGCAAAAAAGAACTCATCTGATTGTAAGAAGGAGAAGCTGACTCTTTATAACTATGGTGTAAAGCTATTGGTTTGCTCCAGGGGCAGACTCTTCTTGGAGCATTAAGAATGTTTCGACCCCTTGAGTATTGTTTTTCTCACCCAACTTTTGCTATATTCTTGGAGGTCATATGGAAATGTATCTGTTCAGAATTGCTTGTTGCACCCAGACCCTTCCCTCTTTCCACAGTGGACTCAGAGTGTGCTCCCTGCCTTCAATGAAGGCCTCGATAAAGATATTGAACAGGGTAGGACCAAAGACCTCAGCCCATTAGATTGGGGCTTCACTTCTAAACTGGGGTCTCGCAGACACTGAAGCGTAGAAGCGGGGTGGGGTGTGGTGTTTATGGACCAAACCCCTGAAATCTCATGAAGGATTTTATAGCTCGTGTAGCTTTCATTGGATTCATAAAGAACTATTCATTTCCCCCAAAGTGAGAACTACAGCATTAGAGACGTCTAAGGATTTCTCAGGCCATCAAATACTTGTGTGATTCTTCAAGTATTTACCTACTATCTGCACATCAAAGCAGGCTTCTTGTCTGTTTTCTTCATTGCTGTATCTAGTAGGTGCTTAAATTGTATTTGTTGGTTTTAAGTGAATGTAACCAAGTCATATTTCCCTGCTAAGTCTGTGAACTCTTTTGTGAGGAACTTAGGTTTTTTGTGAAATCACACACTGCTTTTCTCCTCTCCAGTGAGCTAGCCTGATCTGCAAGTTAATGAAGTTCATTCTGCATGGTGTGGTTGGGGGGAACTTGTACTGATGTCTCATAATAGTCTTTTCCCTGTTTAATGACCGTATACACTATCCGTGTAATAATCCATTTTAGAATACCATTGCAAATCAAGCCCCTGTTTCAGAAAGAAGTCTATTTGCTTCTCTCTGTCTGCTGACACTGCTACCATTTTTCACTTGGCTGTAATTCTGTGACCATATCTTCAGGCCCTTTAAGAATCCTGAGTTATAATTTTTGTGGGTCCGCAGCCTAGTATTCACAGGATCTATCTCTTCTTGGAATTCGATTCCTCCTTAGCCCTATTAGTACTGCCCTTTCCTTCTCCCTAATGGGGAAGTCAGGAGCAAAATGGAATTGAACTGCAGCACTTTCTTCTGTCGTCTCACTCAAGCCGTGGTGATTATCATTTCCGAATTCTCCATCCGCAACACCAAAATCATCCCAGAAACCACTCTTTCATCGTCTGT
This sequence comes from Paguma larvata, assembly GCA_030068075.1. Classification (NCBI taxonomy): domain Eukaryota; kingdom Metazoa; phylum Chordata; class Mammalia; order Carnivora; family Viverridae; genus Paguma; species Paguma larvata. Next base: position 31,906,427 of record CM057826.1, on the reverse strand, counting down.
AGTATTTTGTACATGACTCATTTCATTCCAGTTTGTACCTTTGACACACCTTCAATGTTTCATGTGACTCCCATTTGCCCCAGACCACACTGATCTCACTTTCGTATGAGCTCTTGTGAGATACAAGGAAACATAGCTAGCCACGTTATACCTCTTACACTCTTCTGTATGCTGTTCTCATCGTCAGGGTGATCCATTTTCGTAGTGTCAGAACGGGTGTTTCGAAAACCTTTTAGGTCTATTTATCTTCTAGAGTCTCTGACCACTTGATCCTGCCTTTTTTTTTTTTATTTTTCCTCTCAACTTTTTCAAGTCTGCTTTTCTTCAAGACCAGGATACGTTTCTGTGTATGTCCAGGATTTACTTCCCAGTCCACTGCAAAGTCCAATTTTACACTGTCATTTTCTCTCGGGGATTCCATCATTTCTACTTTACCGAGTTCGTCCGTATCGGTTATCCTTATCCGATAGAGGTCCAGAATCATGATTTCTCTCACTTTTTCATTCCGAAATATACAACTTGTCAGAAGGCATTACAGGATTTTTCAGAGGAATACAATGATCATAAGACATTGAAATAATTAGTGTCTCTCATGATATGACTATCTTATTTCTAAGCCACTTTGGACATTCCTATTAAAAACACGTCCTCTACATCTTTAGTTTGGTGAGCACTCTGATTATATGGCCATTAGTGTGATATGCTTTATCTTTTTAAACTCATGGTAAATCTACTTTGCCACATTTCATCACTAGGTCTGTGGCTTCCCAGGCATGTGCATATTTTACGTGACATAGCATGTTCTGTGAGCTTGTTTTCACTGGGCATTGTAGAATATCTGTCAACCAGGTTTCAGTCATGGCTACACAATCATATTTACCACTGTTGTTAAGGTTGCAAATTTGTTAATAGCCTAGCCACTCATCTTTTCAGCCTTTGTGCATTTACATATATATATCTAAGACCATTTGTGATTAGTTCCAGGCCCTTTTAGCTTCCATGCCATTTTGTCTTATATTTTCGCACGAATCCTATCATCTCTTAGCATGAAGCTTAATACGTTATGTACCTTCAGATTTTTAAAAAAGTTTTTTAATTGGTTTTTGTTTGTTTTGCTCCTTTGGATGCTTGAGAAGTACGCCCTGCGTGCTGACCTCCCTTTTTCTCCATGTTTTCTCTTCATCCAACCCAGAGACATCCAGAGCACCTCTGCATCTAACTTGTAATGTTTTCTGTTATCGCTCATTGCCCCCCTCTTCCATTTTTCTGGTCTTCCACAGTATTTCCTAATTTGGGGTCACTTTGTGTTTTTCATGATTCTAGACATTGTTATTGTCTTTTTTTCTTTCTTGCTGGAAGAAATTCATCCTAACTTGTTTTGAAAGTTAAAATGACTCAGTAGAAACACCGGCAGTGTGATTCCTCCCCTTCCTCCCTTTCCTCCCCTTCCCCCCCTTCCTCCCCTTCCTCTCCTTCCTCCCCTTCCTCACCTTCCTCCCCTTCCTCCCCTTCCTCCTCTTCCTCCCCTTCGTCCCCTTCGTCCCCTTCGTCCCCAAACAGCCCTCACCTAGTATCACAGTGAGGTTTGCAGGGTCTGGCCCAATTTTTTTTTTTCAGTTTTCACAATTCAGGTTGTCACTAAAATAAAAAAATAAGAAATTTATTGCCTTATAACTCCTCTGTTCCCTTACCTGAGATATAAATAACATTTGCTAAGTAAAAACAAAGACGTTGTCACCCAAAGGTGAGTTCTTATCCTTGTCTGAGCTTTAAAATGAAAGTTTTAAGAATTATAAAGTAGAAAGGGCATAGGGCAGAGAAAGCAACCTTTTAAAACAAAGTTCAAATCAATAATAATTAACATTTCCTAGCCTCTATTTTCCTGCTAATGACTGAAGGCAAGTACTAATTAGAGAAGCCTCAAGTGTGTCGGTTTCTAGATGAACCAGATGGTGCTGCATAAGAACTATGCCTAGCGCCAGCCAGAGGTCTGGGTTGTTCTTAGCTACCTTTCCTCCATCTTGAGTATACTTAACTTAAATATGCTCACTGCTTTGCACTGAGACTTTTTCCTTGTTCTTTATTTTCTGTCTTCCTCACTTCTGATTTCAGGAGGTACATTTCTGCCATCATTAGTGAGTGTTCTTGCGAGCTTTTATTTTTACTTTTTTCTTAACAAGCACATTTTATTCATCTTTTTCTTTTCGGATTTCCTTTAGCTCTTATGTTATTGCCTGGTCTTACTAGACTTGTTTCCCCGATGTTGGTTCTTCCGTACTGTTCTTTCTCAAAATCACACAAAGCCAGCACAGAAGGCTTCAGTCCCTTCAATAGCTAGCATTAAGATAGTTCTGCCTCTTCAGTTTTTTTTTAAACTCTTTTCACAGATTGTCTGAAAACATATGTTTTCTTCTTTTGGTTTGTACTTCAAATATTTTCTTCCTTCGCTATTAGCTCTGCTAACCAACTCTAAGAAAGCTTTGATTTTTGTATAGAAGTTTTCAGTATGGTTGAGTGTTGATATTGTTTTGACAAATGCTGTACATGCATTTTCTACAATATGAAAATCACTTCTATGAGGATGGATAAAGCACAGAACTGATGACATTCAACCAGATTCCTGCTTTTCGGCAGTTATTTTACCAGGACACGTTCTTTCACCCTCTTTGTTGTGAAAGTCCTGATGTCGTTACCCTTGGTAAAGAAACTTTGTCTTAACTTGGTGTTTTTTGTCAAAGCTTTCTTAATTGGAATCAGAAGAAAATAGTGACTGGCTATCATCAGCATTTCTGGTTTAAGGGATAAGTATTATTACTATTATTATTATTATTATTATTATTTTCCTTTATGTTCTTGTCCCTGCTGAAGGGCAAAGGCAGAGAGACCTCAAAGACTTCTGGAGAGTTCAGTTCTTAGTTTAGGAGGCACATTTAACACAAGTAACTTTGCACAAATTAGTTCATTTAAGCAAATAGTTCTTTGCTTTGAATATGACATCTACTAAGCTGAGCACCCAACAGTCTTCAAGACAGTATTTTTTCTTGGCACCAGGAAAATAGTTTTTTGGCCCCAACAACATTGACCTTAGTTTCACAAACTTAGTTTTCTTGATCATTGTGATTCTGAGGTTCTTTTTATGTTGATACAAAGATACTGTTTCGTTTTTCCTTTTTTTCCCCAGCTGACATCTTTATTTTTTAAATGTTTATTTAATTTATTTTTATTTTATTTTTTCCTAAATATAGTTTATTGTCAAGTTAGCTAACATACAGTATATAGAGTGTGTTCTTCATTTGTCCTTTTTTAAATGAATTATAAAATAGCACACTAACTAGGAGTATTTCATGCTGCTATAAAATGCCCTTTTGCTCTGTGAATGACTTTAATTCTGATCACACTGAACATTTCTAGTCATTAGTTAATATTTTCCTTTTTGAAATTCCATATTGAAATTAATGATCTGTCTTTAAGTAAAATTATTTCAGCAATTGCAGTTCTATCACGATCCTGGGACGCTAATAACAAATAATTAAAAACTGTTACAGATAGTATTTGTATCTATATTTAAAAAGCTCTTCAATTGACCAAGCAGATGTTGTTACAGATTTTTGTCTTTGATATGATAAATCCCCATTAATTTTGAAAATCAGGGTTTAAGCGATGCACTTTCAAGTTTTCCATAGTTGAGCTGCAATTTGTGAAAGTTCAAGCAGCTGTACTGAGAAACCATTTGACAACTTTGTCACTGAGGCTTTTTTAGGCAGAGACTAAGTTCTGGAGCTTTATGTTCTGTACTTTATGTTCAGACACATGTATTTGAATTTCTTCTTTTAGGTGGGCCCAGAAGTGTCTGTGTATAGTGTATTCTATCTCTCTTTTACGTGGATACATACCTATATATATGTATGTATATACATACATGTTCTGTCTCTCTTTTACATACATCTTTGTGTGTGTGTATTTTACGTATATCCATATATCCATATATTTTACGTACATCCAGCCTAAGTTGAAAGAAGATGCATATACCTCACTTTTTTCAAAAGAAAAAATTTTCAGTAAGTTGTCACCAATTTCTTTTTTCTCTTTGCCTAGGTCGAAGAAATTGTGGATATTGGATCATTTGCCCCAGAAGACATCCACATTCCTAAGATTTATGTACATCGCCTTATAAAGGGAGAAAAATATGAGAAAAGAATTGAGGTAATTGACTTAGCTTTTTTGTTAGAATTTATGAATCTGATCATCAGAGATTATGTGCCCCCAGGGCCATTCCAAATGATAGGGAATTAAAGCTGAATGGAAAGTCTTGCTTTGGATCTTAGTAGGAGCTTCTCATGTGTCCATCCTAAGGAGACATGATCATCTGTGTTGTTGTCCAACCCAATAGTGCCTGGTGTTTACGAAAGCATGTATCACCAAGTTATGTGATTCTCTAGGCTGTGTCTTCAGGCTTCTGTAACTGTCTTAATTTTTTATAATGCTTAGTTTTGACTGGCTGTCTACAGGGTAGGGAAGGCTTTAACGCTGCTGGACTCTTAGTGTTTGATTATTCAGAAATGTCTATTGATCTTGCTTTCCAGTGTATAAAGTTGAGAAAGTCATTCCCCTCAGTGTTGGGCTCTGTGTAGCTGGTGGATATGAGATCATGGCAAGGAGTAGGCATCAGAGGCATTGGAGATGTTCCAAGGCTACCGAGAGCATGAAGAATGCTCAGTTGGACCAAAATTGTATCAAAATTCAGAATTATCTAGGGGTCAGCAACAGAATAGACATGCAGTGGGAGATGCTGGGGAATCAGAGATACCCTCTACCCTGTGTCAAACAGAAAGACATTTTGTAATCTAAAACTAAGGTCGGGGGCTAGGAAGAGAGGATGTGGGACATTTGCAAATAGCAACCAGAGAGTATGTCAAGAAGATTTAGTAATGGAAATAGTTTCCTGGCTGGGTTCTGGATATTTTTATGATTTCTGTGATGCGCTTGTAGCAAAACCAGTCCAGACTCTGCAGGTCGTAATAACGCGATTGGCAATAGCAACACCTGGTAAACACATTCTGACAGCCTGGCAAAAACAGAGTCCCAAGGTCTGTTCCTTGTTGTTTGTTCTGGCTCAATCCTTGAGCACCTGAGGAGAATTCAGTTGTAGAAGTCTTAAGACTAATAGTAGTAGCAGTCAGTGTGACAGCAACAGAGGGATTACTTGCTTCAAAAAGACAGAACAGATAAATCTTTCTCTTCAAATAAATCTGGCCTCTTTCACTTTCTAAAAAATTATTTCTGCCATCAAATACCACCCATGTTATTCTTTAAAAAAAAAACCAAAACTCTTTGTTATATTGTAGATTTGCCTCATAGTTGTAATGGGAGAGACCTAAATTTTTTTCTAATAAAATTTTAGATTTCAGCAGTGATAAAATACAAGTTATACCTCAACCATGAATAATTTCTTTCTGTTTATTTTAAAGCGTTTATCAGTCCGGACAGAGGAAGATGTAAAGACCAAATCCGGTAAACCTGGAGATAACGTAAGGGAACGTATCATCAAGCGGGCAGCTCTTGAATTTGAAGATGGCATGTATGGTATCCTTCATCTTTCTGGGACTGGGCAGAAACATAGCCCTCCCCTTTTTTTCTTTTTCTTTTTCTTTTTCTTTTTCCTTTTCTTTTTCTTTTTCTTTTCTTAAACTGTTTTTAATGTTTTTTTTATTTTGGGAGAAAGGGAGAGAAAGAGAGACTGAGTGTGTGCAGGGGAGGGACAGAGTAGAGGAAGAGAGACAGAATCCCAAGCAGGCTCAGTGCCGTCAGTACAGAGCCCAGTGCGGGGCTGGAACCCATGAACCGTGAATTCATGACCCGAGCTAAAACCAAAAGTCAGACCCTTAACCAACTGAGCCACTCAGGAGCCCCTCGCTCCCTTTTTCTATATTCATCAGGCAGCTAGGCCTCCTGCATAGTGAGTCTTTTCTAGTCCATTGTAATTTTTAAAACAATGGATCAATTTTTATAAAACGTGGCATATAACCTAAAGATATCAAGGTATATGAAATTAGAATTATGGTCTGTTTGCCTTCTTGAAACAAAACAGCAACTAAAATTTGCTTAGCTGTTTTCTAATATACAATGGATTTGGCATTTGGCTAAAGGTTATTGGGAAAAGAGATTACCCAAGATGAGGGTTTCAAATCTCAGAAGTACTAGTTATGACAGTGCTATTTACTTTTTCTGTGTTCTGACATTTGCATACTCATTGAAACATAAGATTCAACTTCTTAACAACCTCTTGTTTCCTTTCACAAAGATCCCATGAGCGTACCCTTTTATGTCTAATGCTTTGTAAGGGTATTCAATGAATGATTCAAATTCTGCTTTAGACACTTTGTCGAAAAAAGAGATAGGTTGAGATAATTTAGTACAGTTATTACTCAGATTAAAAACATTTTTTAGGGGCGCCTTGGTGGCTCAGTGAGTTAAGCGTCTGACTTCGGCTCAGGTCATGATCTCGCGGTTCATGAGTTCGAGCCCCGCGTCGGGCTCTGTGCTGACAGCTCGAAGTCTGGAGCCTGCTTCGGGTTCTGTGTCTCCCTCTCTCTCTGCCCCTCCCCCTGCTCATGCTCTGTCTCTCTCTCAAAAATAAACATTAAAAAAATTTTTTTAATCATTTTTTAATGTTTATTTTTGAGGGAGAGAGTGTGTGCAAGCAGGAGAGAGGCAGAGAGAGAGGGAGACACAGAATCAGAAGCAGGCTCCAGGCTCTGAGCTGTCAGCACAGAGTCCAATGCGGGGCTCGATCCCACAAACAGTGAGATCACGACCTGAGGCCAAAGTTGGATGCTCAACTGATTGAGCCACCCAGATAACCCCTTATCATTCAAATTTTGAATGTGAGAGTCTTTTTGGCATTTTGCTAGTTTTTAGTACATCAACACTGAACTATATAATAACAAGTAATGCATATAAATACAAATAGTTTTTGATAAAATAGGTATTCATCGAATGGTAAATACACTAAGCCCATACTTAAAGGCCTAGGACAGGAGGAACTAGAAACATGACAAGTGTCTGCATTCTGCGAGTTTCCCTGTCCGTGAATATCAGACTGATGCTGACTGGGAAAGCTCTCTTTTTCTACTTTCTTTTTACCCCCACCACCTCATTTTTCTTTGTTTTCCAGTTTATGTCCTGTGTTATGGTGAGTGTTCACATAGGGGAGTGGAATATAATAGTGTCTCCTCTTCAGCTCCTCTATCAGTAGGCTGTAGAGTCACCAAGTTAACTTAGCAGGTAAAAACTAGGCCCCGGGGTTTCTTCTCACCTCCAGTCATTTGTTTTCCCATTGTCATTTGAACACTGGCTGTATGATAACACTAATTTTAGATACTAATGGTTTCTAGGTGTTCTTTATTCACCATTACTCTATTACCTATGAAAAATATTTGTAGGTCAGTTCATATAAACGGTCTTTCCATATCATCTGCTCTTTCTCAACCCAGAGCACATAGACCTCTTTACCTCTGGCATTGGACCCACTAAAAAGTACTGAAGAATACTCCTCCTGTGTCAGTCCTGAAAATATTACAGAATATGACAAGAGCATTTAGGTATAAAACTTGTAATGTGGGTTGCCCTTATCTGAAAATACTCCTAATGAAAATAATATCTCAGTGTGGTCTGTACATCACTGTGGGAAATAAAGTACAAACAAACTACGCTAGCCTGTGATTTGCAGCAGGTGAGCCAAGTAGCTTTGTCATAGCTTCATCGAGTTCCCGTGTCCGCGAGCAGTGACCTGCTTCATGGAGTCTGCCTGCCAGCCCTCGCAGCCTGTAATATGGCAGCACACACAAACTGTAGTTCTTCTGGCTCTGATTCGCAAAGATCTCGCGGTTAGTGGAATCAGATCAGAGTACCATCACGCTCTGCGCTCATTCTGGCTCGAGTGTGGTGGTCGAGGAGGACGTGGACAGCAGTTTCAGGCAGTGTGTGGGTATCTCTGACCCGATGAGCCTGCTCGTGTTGAGAGGCAAGATTAAATCTACACCACTGCATGCAAATCAGGACCCAGTTTTTTTCGTTTTTTAAAATTTTTTTTTATTTTTTTTTATTTTTTTTATTATAATAGTTTATTTTCAAATTGGTTTACATATAACACCCAGTGTTCATCCCAACATGTGCCCTTTTTAATGCCCATCACCCCCTCTCCCCCCTCCCTCATCCCCCTTACCCTCAGTTTTTTCTTAGTCTTTGAGAGTCTCTTATGTTTTATCTCCCTCCCTCTCTGTGTCTTTTTTTCCTTTCCCCTCTTCCCCTCCCCCTGGTTTTTGCTTAGTTTCACAAAGTCCACCTATTCGTGGAAACATATGGTATCTGTCTTTTTCTGACTGACTTATTTCACTTAACATAATACCCTCCAGTTCCATCCATGTTGCTACACATGGCCAGATTTCATTTTTTCTCATTGCCACGTAGTAGTCCATTGTATATAAGTACCATAACTTCTTTATCCATTCGTCAGTTGATGGGCACTTGGTCTCTTTCCATGATTTGGCTATTGTCGAAAGTGCTGCTATGAACATTGGGGTACACGTGCTCCTATGCCTCAGCATTCCTGTGTCTCTTGGGTAGATTCCTAGCAGGGCTATTGCTGGGTCATAGGGTAGCTCTATTTTCATTTTTTTGAGGAACCTCCACACCGTTTTCCAGAGTGACTGCACCAGTTTGCATTCCCACCAACAGTGTAGGAGGGTGCCTACTTCTCCACATCCTCGCCAGCATCTATAGTTTCCTGATTTGTTCATTTTAGCCACTCTGACTGGTGTGAGGTGGTATCTCAGTGTGGTTTTCTCCAAAGGGGACATTCAGATGGCCAACAGACACATGAAACGATGCTCAAAGTCACTCATCATCAGGGAAATACAAATAAAATTTTTTTTAACATTTATTTATTTTTGAGAGACAGAGAGACAGAGCATGAGCAGGGGAAGGGCAGAGAGAGAGGCAGACACAGAATCCGAAGCAGGCTCCAGGCTCTGAGCCGTCAGCACAGAGCCCGATGCGGGGCTCGAACTCACAGACCATAAGATCATGACCTGAGCTGAAGTCGGCCGCTTAACCGACTGAGCCACCCAGGCGCCCCCGGGACCCAGTTTTGATCATTTGAGGAAGAAGATTCAACACTCTAAGTTAGCTCTTTTAGCTCAGCTACTTTTTATATGGACTCAGTTGTATTCACTGAAACTTAACACACCTCCTCCTTCTTCTTTATGTCATAGAGAAGACTCATTTATCAATGAATGTCATCGCGGTGACCCAAAGGAATCATTACAGTTTTAGGCAGACATTTTGGTTTTAACTTTATTTTTAATTTAAAAATGATAGCCTTTTTTGAAAATACTAAATCATTTTTAGTTGGAATTTTAAGTAGTGAAAATTACCTTTAAACAAAGGTCAAGCCATGTTTAACAATATATCAGTCATAAGTAGTAATAACATCAGTTCAAATTTGCTAAGCACGTTAATGAAAATAAAATATGCCTTACAATAAAAATGACCTCTTGGCTAGTCTTCTGAAGCCACTACTTTAATAGCTTTATTGGAAAGCATATTAATGTTATTGAAATTAGAGATTTTCTTTTTTAAAAAAACTAGAGAATAGTGCCTGAAGGGTGATGAGAGAATGTAGTCAGTGATTACATTCAGATCAAGTGCCTTTAAAATTCAGAAGGTCAGATTTATAGATGTAGCAGATTTATTGTACGATCTCTGTACCTGTTTTGCAGTGGACCTTAACATCTTTTTTTCCCCAGCTAATTTGGGCATAGGAATCCCACTTCTGGCCAGCAACTTCATCAGCCCAAATATCACAGTTCATCTGCAAAGTGAAAATGGAATCCTGGGTTTGGTAAGACCAAAATTAAAGGTTTATATATCCAGTCTCAATGGAGAATGAAATAGTCTGTACAATTAAATCTTCTGAGAGTTGTTAGTTTAAAGTTCCCAACCTTGTTTTTTATTTCTTTTTATCATCCTAATAAAATATTTCCTCACATAGAACACTGGTAATTGTGAGCATGTTGTGTTGTATTTCATGTGGGATACGGTAGTTTCCTGACAACGTGAGCTTTCTGACTGCTCCTCCTTAGCTTGTTACTGTCTGTCTCCCCTAGTGTACCTGCCTCAGAGAGACCTCACAGTGTCCTGTTTAGATGACTATTTCTAACTTTTGTGTGGTCGAACAAGATAACGAAGGTCATTAAGAATTCTGTATCATTATAATGATCAATAAGACTCTGGGCGAGTAACTGTGAAAAGTAAGGTTTTTACTTGAGGAATGGGGACATTTTTTGACAGTTGATTAATTTAAAAAATTCTTCGCCCCCAATTGTCATTTCAAGGCCAGGTTGTTCAAAAGGGAGGAATTTTTCTCTTCCTCAAGAATAACCTTCCAGATGAGCTCAATAGGATTCGGGCATACTTTTTATTCAATATTATAATAGTCTACAGAAATACCTTTGCTTCATGGATGACATTTTTCATATAAAATTAACTATGGCAGGGATTATTTATAGTTTGGCCAATTTATAAGATTTCTAATTTTCTGTAGATCTTAACTGTTCATGCAATGAAAACTACATATATAAATGTACATCCAGTCTTTAAAACATGAATAATGATCATGAGCATACAGTTGACACTGATTGAGGCTGTAATCTTAACTAATTTCAAAAGCACAAAACTTCTATGAGTCTGAATAAAAGCAGATTCATATTACGGTCAAAGACTCACATATCTTCAAAATGTGATTATTTATAGAGTGACCAGTTCCTTCATTTTGAAAACAAGGGAAATGAGTTGATGTATCTTACCCATGGTCAATGTTTAGAGGAAAATTTACATAGTCCTAAAACATTAGTTGCCATTTAAGTTTATTTAAATGATATATGTTTGGTCCCTCTTTTTGAAAGTATGTTAGAATTTCCCAACTCGGATTTCCTCACTTTTGTGTCTTATGCCTCCCCCTCCCTTTTTTTATTTCCTCCTGTTTTGTTTATGTTATGTTATGAAACTACTCATCCCATTCAAGTAATGTAGAGATTCCTTATAAAACTACATACAAAATTAAAAAGCAAAACTAAGAGTAACCAGGCAAAGGAAAAATAAGAGCTTCAAAACTTGGGTGTTGTAAGAGATAAGGATAGGATTCCAAATTCAGGCCTTTAGATGCTGTATACCAAAAAGATGAAACTCTGTCTCTCCAGATCTTTCCAGTCCAATAGGCAGCCATTTTGTTTGTAGTCACTGATAACTACCAGGAAGATTGATGAATAACATTGGTTGCATAATAGGTACTAAATAATTACTTTTTGTCTTACTAACCTATATTTCTAATAGCTTAGCATTTCTTTCAAACTGTGGTAATTTTTAGAAAATAGTTTTTATTTATCACAGTTGTTAGTGTAAGAAAGACTAATCAATATAAGAAACAGCCATGAAAACATGGGAATTATTTTTACAAGGTTCACCTCAAGTCTTTTGATAGTAATTTCCCAAGGTTTTTAGAGAAGTCATTTATATTACAATTTTAGTATGTGATTCAGTGAGAAACTTCTTTTACTAATTGAACTTGTGCTTTAACAGGGTCCATATCCGTTACAAAATGAAGTTGATGCAGATCTAATCAATGCAGGTAAATTCCCTCATTACATGTTTTTCCAGTGTTTTCCTTTGCTGTTAATGTAATTTTTTGGCAAATAAGAGTAAAGAGTTGGACTTGATCCTTGGCCTTTTCTTGGAGAGTGCTCCACTGTGTTTTTCACTGAGGAGGGGAGAGAAGACTTCCTGGTCTCTTTATCTGGCATGCTCATTGTCTTTTATTTAGGGAAGAATAAGATAAGGGAGAAATTGTAGGTGGGGCTACATACAGTGGCAAGAGCTTTGGTGGGTAAATCAGTCAGGGCACTCCCAAATAGGGTAATGAGGAGGATTAAAGGAAAGAACAGTTTACAAGGGTATGAACGAGATTGAGGGAAACCATGAAAGGATGGTGAAGAACCACAGGGAGTTATTACCACCCTGAGGCTGTAAGGGACAGTAGTGGGAGAGGGCCACCTAATAGGAACTATGGTCTTTGATAGAGAAACACAGCCATCTTGCAGAACTCTCGGTGAGGGATAGGGGTCTCTTCTGCTGGATATTCTGCTTGTGCCTTCCATTGGCCAATCCCAGGTTGAAATATGTCTGCCTTCTTACGATGAGAAGGATGACAAGTGGATCCATCTAGGCAAAAAGAAAAGATCTGGCACCCTGGGGTTTTTGTTCTGATTGATACTGTCTCCTAGTTGTCATTGGAGTAGGAAAGCAGCCTTCAAATGTTCAAGGGTGCTTAATGATGTACTCCGCCACTCAGTGTGACCCAGTGATGTGAGTAAGAAAGTTTTTTTGAACTAGGGACTCAACCTGTCTTCTTTATTCCCACATACATATGCTTTGCCTTTTTTTTTTTTTTTTCCTTAAATTTGACTGCAACATAGAGTTGCACGTGGTAGCAGCCTAGAGGAGAAAAGACAAGCCAGACCTTTTGGCCATCGTCACTGCCCATGCTTGAGGTAACACTGCCACGCTGTTGGGGCTGAAGATTATCCTTAGATTGAGGCTGCTCCTAAGAAGCTGATTTTTATATTCTAGCATGATTTTCTTTGCCCTTTTACTCTTATTCACTCTACCCCCACAAAAGTATTATTCTTACTTCACATTCAAAAATAGTACATGTAAATCTCAGAAGAGAGGCAGTATTAGCTGAACATAAAGGCCAGCTGCCAAGCAGAATTGATGTTTGATACTTAGAATTTTTGGAAGTAAAACTGCTTTTGGTTGAATAGTTGAATTAGCTAACACGACTCAACCCTGAAAAGGCCCACTGTGATAAAGCAATGACATTTAACTAAGGCTGTAATTTAATTGTACTGTACCCTTTAGCAATAGCTCATTGATCTGTGAAAATATTTGCTGCTTGGTTTAATTAATTTATGATGTTAGTGAGTTATTTGCAAAATGAATAACTCCATTTTCCAAATTTTAGGCCTTAGTTCATAAAACCCACTTTCTTTGGAAAAGTAGTTAATCTTTTCAATGAGTATTGGGCAGTAGGCATTTCTGATTCCATGAGCTTAAAAGTGGCTCAACCCTAATGAAGCCACTAGTTTTATTATTTAACTTCTGAGGTACATTGTATAATCTTTGACTACCTTGTAAAACAGTAATTCATTGCTTTTGGGAAGCCAAGCTGCAAATCAGTTTAATAATATTTTAGATCCTTTATCAAAGTTCTTTTTGGGATTAATGTTGCTTTTGATTTTGGAGCTGCCTAAATTAGGGAGGAAATAGTTTGAGCTAAGAACCCAGAAAAATATTTGCGGTCTCCTCAACTCCTCAGATTTGGAAGTTACCTGCAAGATCAGCCCATTGTTTGTGTTAATTCAAAAGGATTTTTAAAGAAATCCTTTGGAGTGAATACCAAGAGTTACATTTCTGGGTGTCATCAGTGTATTAAAAATTTTAAACAACACAACTATTTCTAAGGATCCCTTTTACTAAATAATAATTTCATGAGCTATGTAAAAATGAATTGCCACTCGCAAAGCACTATTTGGTTTGCAACACACTTTCTCACACGTGTTATACCATTTGAGCCTCAAGTAAGAACTTATTGTACAGATTGGGTAACTGAGGCACAAAAGAGTGATGTGATGTGCTCAAGAGCCCATTGCTAGGGACTGGACTCCCACTCCCACTCCTGCCGTCCTGGCCCTGGCCTTTTCCTCTGCACGTTGAATCGTACCCACTCCTAACCTGAGTTTTGCAAAGGTGCAGAAGGCAGTGCCGACAGCAACATTTCAGAGGTCCTGTTAAGATTTGCAGTATTCCAGTGCAATTGTGCAACTTCCAGTCAGTCTCATGTTTTAGCTTTATTTTTTTTTAATTAAAAAACTTTTTTAATGTTTATTTTTAAGAGAGACACAGAGCATGAGTGGGGAAGGGGCAGAGAGAGAGAGAGAGAGAGAGAGAGAGAGAGAGAGACAGAATCCAAAGCAAGCTACACAGGCTCTGAGCTGTCAGTACAGAACCCAGTGCAGGGCTTGAACCCATGGACCATGAGATCATGACCTGAGCAGAAGTCAGATGCTTAACCGATGCAACAGAGCCACCCAGGTGCCCCTTAGCTTTCATATTAATGTACATTTCATACTCTTCTCTATTTCTTAATTGTTTTGCTTATTTAATTAAATTTAATTATTTTGCACGAGACAGAAACAGCGTGAGTGGGGGAGGGGCGGAGAGAGAGAGAGGGGGAGAAAGAGAGAATCCCAAGCAGGCTCCTTGCTGCCAGTGCAGAACCTGACACAGGGCTTGAACCTGCAAAACTGCAAGATTATAACCTGAGCCAAAACCAAAAGTCGGACACTTAACCGACTGAGCCACCGAGGCGCCCCTGATTGGTCTATTCTGCTTATACCTCATGCTTGCCCTTCTCCCTGCCTTTGCTCTTCCTGCACGTGTCATCAGATTTGTTTGTTCTGTTCCCTTCTTTATGCATCCCCATTCCTTATCAGTAATTTCCTATTGAAATGTGTTACACCGGTCCTTCAAGCTCCAGTTCATTTGTCCTCTCCAAATCCCTGGATGTGCCCCTGCTTTGAATCTGTAACACATTGAGTGTCTTTCATTTTGCCTTGTAATTATTCGTGTATGTTTGTCTCTCTAGCTGAATAGTATATTCCTTTTGCTTTAAGCGGTGGTTCTCGAACTGTGCTCCCCAGACCTACAGCATCAGTATCAGCATCAGCATCACCATCACCAGAGAGACTTGTTAGAAATAGAGATTCTCAGGACTCATCACAAGCCCACCGAATTACAACCTCTGGGAGTTTAGCTCAGAGATCTGCTTTCCATGTGATTCTGATGGGTTTTAAAGTTTGAGAACCGTTAGCTTAGGACATCTGTGTTTGGTTTGTAACACTGTTCGAGGCACATAGCTGACGTTTACTTGGTATTGAATAAACAACACGTTAAATCATGAACCAAAGGACTCAGTAACTATGAAATTGAACAACTGGGTTTGCCCAAATATCATGAAAGATCTAGACAGATGTAGGGAAAACCTGGAGAAAACAGAAATCAATAGGGAAGAGTCAAATAAGAAAGTTCTTTTCCTTTAAGATATTGATAGTATTGTTGATAACAGTTATTTGTTGACCAAATTTGGACATTGTATTTGAAAAGCATGGATTCAACTTTAGGATATCTATTTTTATTTAGATACTGGATATTTAAAAATCCTGACAACTAACTTGGCCTCCAGAGAATGTAACTTATAAGATGCTAGAATGTATTAGCAGGTGCCTGACAAAAACTGTTTTTTTTTATGAGAGTTGTTTTCTGGGCCCTTAAATAAAACTATGCTTCATAAATCACATGGGGAGAGCCAAGGCTCGCGCACGTGCTGATGTCCAGCTTTCCTGTGAGCGGTAAATAATGCCTTCTGTGTACTGTCAGCTGGTGGAGATGGCCCTTTGGAAGTCACTGTGATTTAGCACATGGAGAACAAAGAATTGAGATTTTTATGTTTCTCTGTTTTTTTGTCCTATATATTCTGGCTCCTTGCACCTCACAGGACTGGTGAGGAGCCAAATATACTGGATATGGAATTTGTGTTAGGATCAAGTTTAGTTGTATCATGCCTGTCCTGAAGCTTAGACTTTCCAGGCTGGCGGGATAACTCCACCATGTAAGTCAGTTGCTGGGTACCATTTATTCTTAGAGGAGCAATGACATTATCTCTTTTACAAGTAGGTTTGGAGTGAAGAATATAGTAACAGTGACAATAATGAAGCTTGTGTTTATGGAGTCCTTTCTCTGTGCCAAGTACCAGAGTAAGGACTTTGCATATATTATTTCATTTAATCCTCCAAATCTTAAACCTAAAAGCCCCTACTGACCACACTAGAAAGTATTCTCCAAAGCTCTTCATCTTATAGTATTTTGAAGGATGTGAAACTGCTTCTCCTGTTTAGAGTTAAACTCCTTTTGGGAATAAATATTTCAGCATGATATAAATAACCTCTTTCTCTCTACTTGAGCTCAAATGGAGAGGGATACTGATGGAGAATTTAGCTTTCAGGCAAGGCTTAAGAAGCTGAGGGTACAGCTGCATTGCACAGCTGGGCTTGATCTGACCATCCTGGTCATGTTGTGTCTGTGAGCTTTTCTCTTTCCCAACCCTGGAATCGTAACTTTTCTTCCCCTTCTATTTGGCTGCTTTATTACACTGGGATAATGCATGGGATGTTCTCATAGAGTTGACTTCTGTTTGGCAAAGTGGCATATGAGCCCTTTTCCGGTGAGTCCAGACCCTTCTCCTGGGCACTGTACACACAGGAAGTAGATCACAAAAAGAAAGCAACTGAAATACGAGTCAGGTGATACTATTGGTTGTGTGAGGACTGGATGAACTTGAAGACCCTTTCCAGCTCTGAGCTTTAGTTATAAGCTATAAGTTTTGGTAGAGATCTTTTCAAGAAGACCTCTTAGAAGTTACCTTTAAAAACAAAACAGGGGCGCCTGGGTGGCTCAGTCGGTTGGGCGGCCGACTTCGGCTCAGGTCATGATCTCACAGTCTGTGGGTTCGAGCCCCGTGTTGGGCTCTGTGCTGATGGCTCGGAGCCTGCTTCAGATTCTGTGTCTGCCTCTCTCTCTCTGCCCTTCCTCTGCTCATGCTCTGTCTCTCAAAAAAAAAAAAAAAAAAAAAAAAAAAAAAAAACCAAAAACTCCACAAAAAACAGTTACCATTAAATACATGAACTAGTATTAGGATGTTATTCTCTGATCTCATTAAAGTCGTATGATTTTGGCAGAAACTTAGAGGAGCAAGAGAGGAAATATGAGGCAGAGAGAGATTAAAAGAAGAGATTCAGGCCTAATGATATTAAGGAATTGACGGGGGGGCTAGTTTCTAGATTTATTGTATTTTTTAGAAATATCTGAGGAGCATCTCCTGTGTCATTCCCTTCTAAGTTGCATATCTTTACACACAATCTCTTTTCTCCAGTGACTTGTATTGCTAGATGCATCCCAGGGACTCCTTTTTCCCTCACCGTGTAGCAGGGGCTTGTGGAGGGAGTGAAGCTGGGGAGAGACAGGAACAGTTAGAGGTGATGGGGGTGCTTTGTCTGTAGAGAATTACAAAAAGAATAATAAAATTCGAAGTTGGTCTGCTTTCTATTATCACCATGCAAGGGCAAATCTGAACAATGCTTGTGACAAAATACTCCTCTTCACAAGGTGACAGTTCCCACTGGATCTCCCGCATCCCCACTGCCACTGCCGTTTGGTTAAAGAGGTCTTAGTTCTTTAGGAAACAGAGAAAGTATAGACCTCTCTCTACATGATTAATGGACTACAACGTGGCAATGAGAAAAAATGAAATCTGGCCATGTGTAGCAATATGGATGGAACTGGAGGGTATTATGTTAAGTGAAATAAGTCAGTCAGAAAAAGACAGATACCATATGTTTTCACGAATAGGTGGACTTTGTGAAACTAAGCAAAAACCAGGGGGAGGGGAAGAGGGGAAAGGAAAAAAAGACACAGAGAGGGAGGGAGATAAAACATAAGAGACTCTCAAAGACTAAGAAAAAACTGAGGGTAAGGGGGATGAGGGAGGGGGGAGAGGGGGTGATGGGCATTAAAAAGGGCACATGTTGGGATGAACACTGGGTGTTATATGTAAACCAATTTGAAAATAAACTATTATAAAATTAAAAAAAAAGAAACACACACAAAAAAAAATAAAATAAAATAATAATAGCAAAAAAAAATAAAAACATAAGAGACTCTCAAAGACTAAGAACAATCTGAGGGTGAGGGAGGTGAGGGAGGTGAGGGAGGTGAGGGAGGGGGGAGAGGGGGTGACGGACATTAAAAAGGGCACGTGTTGGGATGAACACTGGGTGTTATATGTAAACCAATTTGAAAATAAACTATAATAATAATAAAAAAAAAAGAAATCTAATAGCCTTTTCTTTCCTTTTTTCCCTTTTTTTGTGCCTGTGTGTTTAGGCAAGGAAACAGTTACTGTTCTCCCAGGAGCCTCTTACTTCTCCAGCGATGAATCATTTGCAATGATTAGAGGGTATGTAGCAGTGGAGCCCCTCGTGTTTCACATGGCGTGGAATGAACTGAGTCATCCCGAGCGTGTTAGCAAGGCTCCAAAACATAGCCACGTCTCCCAGCCAGAAAATGGCCATGGGCTCGTTCAGTTGCACCAAGATGTGAAATTATTCACATTGAATGTTGGGAATTGGAACCTTCAGCTCACTGTTATTAAAAGAACCCCCTCCCAAATGAAATTTATATCGGTGTGCCGAGTATCCTGAAGTAAATATTTTTAAAGTTCTTTCTAAGGATCCTAACATTTTCTACAAAACTGTTTTCATTTTCTAGCTAGCGGTCGCCTTCCAATCCAGCCACATTCCCCCTTGTTGAAGGAAACAGACTCACTGTGTACACCTGTTTTTAATTTGTTTTTGGAGACAGTGTAGGGTATAATTTTTTAAAAAGAACCCTTCATGGTTATTTCTGTACATCGGCTCGAGCTGATTGATTTCAATGCCCTTTTCCTTCCTCATGTTGGTGAAGTTCTCAGCAATGATTTGTTCAAGAACCCCTTCGACTGAGGAAGAAGTTCACCAACACGAGCTGATTGATTTCAAAATCAGGTGTCGGGTAGGAGAAAGCAAACTTATTTTGGTGGCTGTAGAATTATTTTAATTGCTGGCAGATTCAAGCAAATGGGACATAAAGCTTGTGAAGTTTGCTTTATATTTCCTATTTTCTTTCTCAGGGGCCATGTCAACCTAACAATGCTAGGAGCAATGCAGGTTTCCAAATATGGTGACCTAGCTAACTGGATGATACCTGTAAGTAGACATTTTTCTTCTGAATTATGCTTGGGTCGGAATAGTTATTTTTGAAATATTAAGAAAAGTCTTGTTGAATTGCTATGAGAACGCAATATAATTATTACAAAAATAAGGAAACATTGTCATCATATTTTGGTCAAATTTTGGTAAAGCAGCCACCGAGAACTATTTGGCTTTGCCTGTTTACTAGAGGGCTAAAAAGGCAGGATCAGGGCTAACACATAATTTTCCATGAGGAACAGAGAATTGGGGAAGATTAATAATAAATGGGTTAATTCTGATAAAAATAGGAAATACAATTATTATAGCTAAGTTTTTCTAACTAGAAAGAACAATGAATAAGTTTATTAATTTTGTGTTAAGTCTATAGTTTCTCATCATAGTGATTAAAAACCTCTCGATTGGTCTCATAAGTAATCAGTCACATTGTCTTCTGTTATGGAATACAAAACTTGTGCTATTAAACATGCATTCAAAATGCAAACAGTTTTTTTTTTTAATTTTTTTAACGTTTATTTATTTTTGAGAGACATAGAGACAGAGTATGAGCAGGGGAAAGGCAGAGAGAGAGGGAGACACAGAATCCAAAGCAGGCTCCAGGCTCTGAGCCGGCAGCACAGAGCCCGACGCGGGGCTCGAACTCACGGACGGTGAGATCATGACCTAAGCCGAAGTCGGCCGCTTAACCAACTGAGCCACCCAGGTGCCCCGCAAACAGTTTTTATTTACTAATCACCTAAATCAGGGAAGAAAGCATAGAATTAGCTTTGGAAAAAGGGCTACAATCAGTTGACTTAATTTATGAGTGTGATTTGTTTATGTCCCAAGTTGTTGCTTTGTCATGTGTTTGTGGAAACAACGAGTGCATGTCCATGGTTACAAGCTCATTTTGGCTAGTAGCTCAGGTTACTCTTTCTGTGTGTGTACTTCAGGATTTCCGTGTTTTTCTGTATCATCAGCTAAAAGGAATTCGTTTAAGTAACTGATGCTGGTGTTCTAGGATTTGAGAGTTTTTCTGAAATCACTTAGATATCTCCTCTAGTAATTTTTCGAGGAAGGTGGATTAATATAGTTGATGACAGTGTTAGAGATGGTCTTTAGCTCTTTTGATCTAATATACCGTGAAATATTATTTTAAGGTTTGAATGATTAAAACGCTAGTTCTCAAACCTGGTTGCAAATTACAATCACCTGAGCATTTTAAAAAACTATTGATGCCTGGATCCCACTTCCAGAGTTTTCTCTTTAATTAATGGGGGATGTAGCGCAAGCACTGGGCATTGTAAAAGCAATCTTGGGGGCGCCTGGGTGGCTCAGTCAGTTGAGCGGCCGACTTTGGCTCAGGTCATGATCTCACTGTCTGTGAGTTCGAGCCCCACATCGGGCTCTGTGCTGATGGCTCAGAGCCTGGAGCCTGCTTTGGATTCTGTGTCTGCTTCTCTCTCTGCCCTTCCCCTGCTTGCTCTGTCTCTCTGTCTCTCAAAAATAAACATACATTAAAAAAATAAATAAATAAAAAAATAAAAGCAACCTTGGTGATTACCATATGTAGCCAAGTTTGAGAACCAGCATATTAAAGAATGATCATAAATCACATTTAAAATGTAAGGGGGAGAGGTGCCTGGCTGGCTCATTTGGTAGGACATGTGACTCTTGATCTTGGGGTTGTGAGTTCAAGCCCCACATTGGGGATAGTGTTTACTTAAAGTGATAATAATTAAAAATAAATAAAACGTAAGGGAGAAACATCATTGAACCACTAATAGTAAGGACCCCTAGCAAACTATGGAGTATATTGCTATTTTAGTTTAAAAATGTTCATTATTCTAAATCAGCCATGGTTATAAGAGTTGGCAGCTTTTGGAGGCTTCAAAGAAATCAGGGAGATCTCCTGAGTATTACACAGTGAATCAGATTGACAGTTTATGGGAATACTTACTTTGTGTAGAGAATCAAAATACATTTCTGTTTTCAAATTTTTAGAAAAAGGCCGCATGAGATAGTTAGAAGTAGCATAAAAAAGTAAGCTCTGGGTTCTAGCCCTGACTCTACCAAGTAATTAAGGTGCTCCCTTGAACATGTCACTTAAACTCTTTGGGTTAAAGCATCCCTATCTATAAAATGAGGATTTAAGATTAGATAATTTCTGGCATCCCATCTGGCTCTCATAGCTCCATGGATGAGAGCAAGGGCCCCGGAGTAAGATAGACCTGGGTTGAAATCCAGTTTTTGTCACTCGATAGCAGTGTATCTGGGGCAGTTGCCTACTTTTTCTTCATCCATAAAATGAGAATGATATAATACTACCTATTCTGTAGGATTATATAAAGGAATAAATGATATAATGTTACAAAATACATATCATAGAGCTGGACGACATAGTACAAGCTAAATAAATAGGTTGCTATTATTTGACAAGAAGAAAAAATCGGGGGTACTTGGCGGAGAAGGGAATAGAAGTAGTTACTTTGAACGGAAACAATAGAGTTTTAAATATGTCTATCTCTCTAGACTATTAACGAGTTTTGAAATCAATTCGCACAGTGGTCCTGAGTATGGAGCAGAAACATGTTCAACACATCACTGCCTTCAAGGGACAGAGGCATCTTTAAAAAATCAGTGTATATCTTGTTTATACTATGGTTTAGCACACAGTGAGGCTGGAAGCTCGCAGAGTGTACCTTATGTAGTTGTCATTTGTAGGAAAGGCTTTTCAACATGTATCACATTTTTATATATCCTGTGGAGATTCCTATGAGTGATTAAAAAAAATCAGTGTTTGTGACTTTATAAATATTCTTAATAGAGTTAGAGCTCATGTATTTCCAGATGACTGGACCTAGAGGGGCAGTGATGGAGAACTCTGGAGTTCTGAAGGAACAAAAACTAAGCATAAAAAATGTTCTTGTGTCTGGTTCCACTCACTGGTAATGGAAGTTGGTAATGTCATTTCTGATGAGCTTTTCTTTTGTTCCTTTAATAGCTGATAATCACTTCTTGGATTCTTTATATGTGATACACAAGTGTATGTTTTTGATTCTTTTGAATGCAGAAGAGCTTAAGAGTCAAGACCATGAACTTTATTTTGTAATAAATTCGATTTGAATTTCAATTCTCCCTCTAACAAATCATACAATTTGGATTACATATATTTGTTAGGATTAATTGAGAAGAAAATTAAAGTGACCACTAAAAGCACTCCATAAATAGTGGCTATTATCTTTATCTCCTTTATTCCTTTATTGCTTAACATTAGAGAGGGAATATTTGCCTTAAATTACGCCGACATAGCAAGACTGTATTTTACAGTAACTAGTACTACCTGCTTATCCTCAGTTCATGTTCAAGTACCCAAAATTAAGCCCTTTGAGGACACATTTCTGGCTTTTATTGGTTATGGATAAGGTATAGTCTAGCATCTTTATAGTTTCAGGGAGCAGTCTATTTCTATTTGTCTCAAAGATTTATGTTGATTATTAAAATTTAGATATATTTTTATTGCAAGATCTGGCAGTTAAGAAGCTGAAAAGTTCAGCTTTATTATATCATTTTTCATTTACTTTTATCTTTTTAGTAGGTTGCATAATCTTTCAGTGGTTGTAAAGCCTTGAGATTCTCTGCATCATGGCATCTCCATCCGTCATCACGATGTCAGATTACAATAAACATTAAGCTTTTAAGGCAGGCAAATGGTATGGATGCTATTTTTCTTATCCCTTAATAGCTTCTTAGTATGCAGTGTTGGTCTCCTGGCCACAGATTTTTTAAAAATTCTGCCCTGAGCGTCTGGAGAGAGAAAATGCGACAAAATAGTAGTTGGCTCTTTTGAGTTCCCTGATTATCATGATGATGGTAAAACCCCCAGGCAAGCCACGAAAATGTGGACAGATGTGCAGCCCGTTGAATCTGCATTCAGAACTTCTCTGGCTTTCCTAGTGCCTGTTTTTAGAAAACAGCTGCCATAGATTACTGACTTGTGAAGGGAAGCAGATGTGTACGGGCAGCAATGGGAGCTGGTTACTGAACGCCTGCAACAGGGGCCCGCCGGACAGCGCTGCTGTGTGTGAGCGACACAGCAGCCAAGGGCTGGTTCCTGTGTGGGCAGAAGTGAAACGAGACATTTTTTTTTTTTTTAATGAGGGATTCTTAAGGCAAAGGAGAACAGTATGTTTTACGTTTGTTTTTCTCTCACATTTTAAGATTTTTGTATGTATTTTAAAAGAAATATAAATTGATGTACTCATGTATGCTCCATGTCTGAGTGCATAAAATTGGTTTCATATTCTAGTTGTGTCTTTTTTAAATAAGCTAACTCTAGTCTTCTGACTTGTACAACTAAGACATTTTGTGTTCAAGATTTAAGCAATGTTATGTGAATTCTATCCCAGTAAAGCTGGGAAAAAGTTTAAAAGTTAAAAAAAAAAAAGATTCAATCTAGTGGTTTAATTGCATCAGTTGTAGTCCAAATATTAAATCTGTAGATACAGATATAAAAATATAAAGATTAAAGTAAGAATAAAGATAGAAACATGCAGCTATAGATATGGATTTAATGTATATTTGTCTTATTCGTTTGGCCCTAAGGCTTAGGAAACTATAAACTTTGGGTAAGGAAAATGGTGGAGAAAATATGTGTGTGATATTATGCTTTTATAATTATTCAGTAATGCCTTTGCCATATCAGTGTAATGAGGTGGGAAGTGTACAAAATTTTGGAGGTAGACAGATCGATGCTTAAATACTGGTTCTGTCAACGATGGTATGACCGATCATTTTATCTTGGTATACTCATTTATAAAATGGTAATGTTTAAACTCCTGTGCTTGTTATGGGGATTATATTAGTTCATTCCACAAATATTTATTATGCAAGTATTAAGCACCATGCACCGTTCTGGGCTCTTGAAGATGCAGCAGTTAACAAAACAGATGAAATTCTCTGTGTTTACGGAGCTGATGTTCTAGTAGTGGTCAGCACATACGGCCCATGTGCCGAATCTGGCCCACTGCCTCTTTTTGAAATGCAGTTTTACAGGAAGACAGCCACATCCGTTGATTTCTGTATTACCTGTAGATGTTTCTGTGCTGCAACAGCAGAGTTGAGCAGTGGCAACAGAGACTGTATGCATGTCAGTCTAAAACACTTACCATTTCACACTTTATGGAAGAGTTTCCCAACTCCTGCCTTAGATCATTGGTTTGAAACCTTTCTTCTTTTCTAACATAAGCACACAATGCTATAAATTTCTAGACGCTGTATTAATGACATCCATGAATTTTTATATATTGTGTTTTCGTTTTCATTTTCTCTTCAAAATATTTACTCATCTCCCTTGTGATTTTTTTTTCTGTGATTTATTGGTTATTTGGAAGTATGTCAGTTAGTTTCCAGGTAGTTGATGATTAGTCAACACAAAACTTTGTGTTGATCTCTAGTTTAATTATCTCGAGGTCAGAGGACATACTTTATGTAGTTTCCATCCTTTGGAATTTGAATTTTATTTATGACCTAAAATATAGTCTATCTTGGTGACTGTCCCAACTGCACTAGAAAAGGATGTGTATTTTGCTCTTGTTGGATAGAGTGTCCTACAACCCAATTAAGTCAAGTTGGTAGATAGCATTCACCTTTTCTATGTCCTGTCAGTTGCTGAGAGAGGAGTAACGAAATCCTCAGCTATAATTGTACATTCGTCAATTTCTAACTTCAGTTGTATCCCCTTTTGCTTTGTAGATTTTAGAGCTCCATTGTTAATGGTATTAGTACACAGTTAAAATTGTTATGCTCTTTTAACAAATTAACCTTTATTATTTATATGGTACTTTATCTCTGGTAATATTTCATATTCTGAAGTCTACTGTCTGATATTAATATATTCACTCTGCATGGTATATTTTTTCCATTCTTCTACCTGCAACCTATTAATGTCTTTAAGTGAATTTGTAGTTAATATAGTTAGGTTTCGTTCTTTCATCCAGTTTTCTGTGACCTTTAATTGGAGATTTAGGCCATTTACATTTATGTGATTATCAACTGGTTGGGCTTAAATCTATCAGCATATGATTTTTTTTCCCCATTTGCCCATCTGAGTTTTTACTTCTCTATTTTCTTTTAGATCAGCTAAGTATTTTTTATGATTCCATTTTATCGTCACTATTGATTTCTTTTCTTTTTTTTCCCCCCAGTGGTTCCTCAAGGATTTACAGTACACATCTTTTATTTATCACGGTCTACTTTAAGGATTATCTTATCACTTTACATATAATGTAAGAACCATAAAACTGTAAACTTTTATTCTCTGCCTTTATCCTGTTTTTGCTGCTGGTGGTCATACATTTTATTCAGCATGTTTTTTAAACCCCATGATACCTTGTTATTATTTTTGTTCTAAATAGCCAACTCTCTTCTTTAAAGAGATTGAAAATAAGGAAAAAAAAGTATGTTTTTTATATTTTTATTTATAGTATAATTTATATATAAAAATCATATATTTTGTATATTTCCTAACGTATTTGCTTTGTCCCACACTTTTCCTTTACGTTGATCCAGATTGCCATCTGATGTTATTTTCCTCCCCCTTGAAGGATATCCTTTGATGTTTCTTACAGTGCAAATCGTAAGGATGCCACTCCAACTGATGCTTTTAATATTTGCTTTTCAACTTTGTTAAAGTTAGTTGAGAGAAGCCTCTACTTTCAGTGTAATTAGCCCCACTACTAAAGTGATTTCCTTTTGAGGACTCTACCATGTGTTATGAGGCCTTTCCCCTCTGGCTAGTAGGAATGTGAATTGTTCCCAGACCTGCATCAGTTCTGGACATTTTTTGCTTAATACTTCCTAGTGGTTCTTTTCCAGGCCTTGAATAATTTCTTCTCATATATACACACATCAGTACTCTACCAAAGGCTTGAGGTGAATCCTTTGCAAATCTTGTGAGATCTTTCTCCGTGCAATAACTTCTGTTATAGTATTTTGAGATCTTTAGTCAAATTCTAGTTGACTTGGTCTTTCTGAACCCAGCAGGACTCCTGGATCCCACCTGGGTCTCTCTGCCTGCACCGGCTTCCGCTCTCCAGGCAGTCGGCTGGGGCAATTGTGGGCCCACCTCATTGGCTTTCCTTCTGTCACAGATCACAGTCCTGTTTGCTAGTATCTGAAAGCTACTCTTTCCGGTATTGTTTAATGCCATTAATAATATTTTTGAACTTAGGGCTTTATATATTTCTTGGATGATTTTCTTAGTATAAATCCCCAGAAGTAGAATACGTTGGCCAAATTTTTAGGGTTTTTGATGCATAATGAATTATGGTCCGGAAAAACTATCCCAATTCACACTCACAGTATTTACATTCTTTTTTTTTTTTTTTTAACATTTATTTATTTTCGAGAGACACAGAGACAGAGCGTGAGCAGGGGAAGGGCAGAGAGAGAGGGAGACATAGAATCCGAAGCAGTCTCCAGGCTCTGAGCCGTCAGCACAGAGCCTGATGCGGGGCCCGAACTTACAGACCGTGAGATCATGACCTGAGCTGAAGTCCGCTGCTTAACCGACTGAGCCACCCAGGCACCC
Organism: Paguma larvata; assembly: GCA_030068075.1. NCBI lineage: Eukaryota > Metazoa > Chordata > Mammalia > Carnivora > Viverridae > Paguma > Paguma larvata. The sequence goes on along the minus strand of CM057826.1, from coordinate 31,879,880 downwards.
CAGTATTTACATTCTAATACCAATGCTGGTATTTTTTTCTATTCTTTCATTTTGCATTTCTTTAAGAACTGCCATCTGTGACTGTTTAAAGAGCCAGCAGAACCTTACTCCTCTGAAGGAGCCCTTACTCTTCCTCTTTTTTGTTCTGGAGGCCTTCCTTTTGGCTTTTAGCAGTTATTATCTCTTATCAAATATTGTTCCAGTGCTGCTATCTTTGCTAATTTTAAAGATCACATTGATGGTGCCTGTTCTCAGTGTTTGTGACTGTGTCTTAACAGACCAGCTGTAAGAAGCACGCGTGCGCATGTGTGTGTTTTCTGTATCCATTATATTGAACAAGCTCTACATGTGGGAAGAAATAAAAACACAAGCTATTTTTATCTCCTGTGGTGTCTTTAACATTATTTAGTTAGGCAAGCTCTCCTTCTGAAATGACATTTCAGCTCATTCTCTAATAATATAATAACTGTCACTGGGTCAGTTTAATTCACCAACTCCATTTTGATTCAAGAATTACAGTCCAGTTCAAAATTGCTTCAGGATACATTTAAAAGCAGTGCATCTCCTCTCTCTGTCTGGCTCCCCAACTATAGGCAGGACTGGCTGCCTGCATTTGGGAAAGGTTGTGTGGTGTTCTTTTGCTTCTTTCTTCACTCGCTTCCTCCCCCAATTCACTGCTTGGCACCTACCTAGCTAAAAATTCAGGAGAATAGGAAGACGAGGAAATAGGTTGAGAAAGTTCTTACGTGGCTGTTAATGCTATGAGCTGGTTCCCTGCTCTCTGGTCTTTGCAGAGAAAGCTGGTTCCTTTTGTGTGTGTGTGTGTGTGTGTGTGTGTGTGTGTGTTGGGGGGGCTATCTTTGGAGACCCCCTTCTAGGCCCCTTCTGCAGCATCTACCCTGAAGGACAGTGACTGGATGCTTCCCTTGCAGCCCCTGGTGTTCCTATGGTCCACTTCACACATCCTCCCATGTGCGGCATCCTGTTGAGAAAATGTTAAAGCATCTTTAGGCTGGCCTTCTTATGACCCACACCTGGGAAGCACCTGGTACTCATGTGGTAACTTCCCCCAAGACAGTCACTTCACCTTTCTCTGGTAGAAGTTAGGCGTGCCATTCCCTAGTTGTGTCCTGACTCTCCTGCAGGCAGGATGCTCTGGAGTTGTCATACAGGCCGTGTGGTCAGTTGAGTGAGGGGCAGGTATACACTTAAACCCTGTCTTTGGTTGCTGGGGCAGAGGGAGTGGGACCACACCTTGCTTTTCTTCAGAGTCCTTCACACACAATCCTCTGCTATGGCCTGCTGTGCTCCTTGATCTTGCCAGGCACCCCAAGAATCTTGGAACTTGTTTTTGACCATTTTCTCTGTAAATTCTGCTTCTGAGATCTATCTTAAATGCTGGTATATCCTAGCTGTCACACTTGTATATCCATCAAAACAAGACAAAGGAAGTCCCAGTTTAATATCTGGTTACTACCACTGTTTCTTTGCTGCCATTTTGTCTCCCTCTGAGCTCATGTTCAGCTAAGCCTTCGTACATGTAGGGATCTCTTCCATCTGTGGTCCCTGTACAGTAGGGTGGTCCTCCAGCTTACTTGGTTTCTCAGCTGCCCTAGGCAGAAGAGAGGACCATGGAAGTACCTAGCCAAGCTGTGTTTATTCTAACCGGGGAATAAAAACTGCACTGACCCCTAGTTGGCAGCAGCTGGGGGGATGAGGAGAGGAGAAGGAAGTGGAAGGGGAGGGAGGCATGTCCAAAAAACAAAAACAAAACAAAACAAAACTGCTCTGACCCAGCGGATGGACCTTTACCTTCCATGCCAATTTAGAGACCCATTTAATGCTTGCAAAATTTCCAAGAGCAAGGAATGATTCCTTCTGGTACAGCAATTTAACAAATGAGCATACATTTTTAAAAAGACCATATTAGTGAAATTATTTAGAAACATAAGCTGTTTATTATTGCTCTTTACTTGGGTACTATATTTAGTTATAAAAATACTTTTTATCTGACTATCTGGGAAACATGTTGAAAATTAATCCCTCGTTTTGTTATTTGCATCCAGTATTTTTCAGACTAAAGTAAATATATTTATAGACTAACATATTGATACATTAGTTTTATAAGGAACTTCCCTTTTACTTGGAAGATACTGTTGGTGATTAAAAGCTGTGATTAAAGTTTAAAAGACACAACTAAATTATAAATCCAATATTTTTAGAAAGAAGGAACTACTAGTTATTAAACATATGCCATTGGCCAGGTACTATTTATTTGCATATTTATTGTCATTAATCCTTACAGAACATTGAGAATTAAATACATGGTATTATAGATGAAGAGACAGATCAGGAGTTAACTATTCAATTCAAGTTTACATTTGTAACCAAGTTACAAAGTGGGGATTTGATCATAGTTACCTTTGATCTTATTATGTGTTTTGTGTTCTACCACAAGGTTCTTTCGGGAAGTATTTAATGCCTTTCATGATGGAAGTAAAACTACCTACAAAATAAATAAATATCCTTATAGCATTTCTGTAAACTTGACAAAGAAATTATTGTTTCATTGTGTGGAATGAAACCTGTTGCAGTAGGAAGGATACATGATGTTTATATGATGTTAATTCAAGCTGAATTGAGCATTTGGATGTTCTGTTTTCTGCATATTATCATTTTTTACACTCTTACTCAACCTCTGAAATCTCTACTGCATAATCATATATAAATAACATAAATCTCATGTATGAAGTATTTTATCCATTTTATTTGCCTCTTTGTTTTTTATAATGTACCAACTGAGGAATTCTTTGGAAGAGCTCAAGTCTTCTGCTAGGATTTTTATAGTTTTAGCTCTTAATATTTCTTAAATGGGAAAATTGAAATATAACTGTAGAAATATTGAAATCATTGCAAACAGAAATCCTAAATAGAAGTTAAAAATAAAGATCAGAAAGGAACAATAGCAAATTCATTGGCAAGTCAGCTAACTCAGCCTAGGTCCCCCGCCCCCCAGTGTTAATCTTTTAAGTAGGTAAAGGGACACGAGAATGTGAAATAGACTTTTCTTTTTGGAAATACCAATTCTCAGGGATCTTAAATATATTTTGTCTTTTGATTGCTATCTGAGTATTTTTTGGCTCTGGAGGAAGGAAATATTTTCCTCCTTGCTATGATACATATGACATGTTTGTGAACAACTGCTTGGTCCTAAGAACTTTGACTGCATCCTGGAACTCCTATGTATTCAAACCAGAGACTGAAAAAAAGATGAGCTCAACATCTGATTGATTCCAAGCCATATTGCTACCTGGCCTCCCAGCAGCTCTTATAAAAATTACTTTGATCATATACCTCCATCTTCTCTGGTGTCAGAAAGCAGATTAATATGCATAGAATGGGAGTTTGATTGTCTTCTTCTCCACCTCCTCCTCCTCCTGTCTCCTCTTTACAGAGAGAATGAGCAATGAATAAGTGTGATATTTTCAGTTATTATCCTTTTGGCTAGTGATGTATTTGTATGACTCAACAGCCCTCTCTCATTAAACAGCCCACTTAAAAGAAAGGGATGAAACATTAAAAATGATAGATGAGGTCTCTCAGAAACCCATTATTAGTAATTTCACAAATAATGGTGCTGCCGATATAACTTAGCAAGGACTAAAGCTAAGGGGTTGAAGACAATATGACCCTGCCATTAAAGGCTAATGAATCTTGAAGATTAGATTTTACTAAATAACTGGATTTGGCATTTCTCGTTGATGAAATCTTTACTTCTTACATTACTCTTTTGGTTTAGAGAAAATTTTTGGTCAGCACTTTGATTAACAAAAAATTTTTATTAAGGAAAATATCAAAATACATACAAATATAGAATAGTAAAATGCACATATCCAGGTTAGACAATTATCCATTTGGGGCCAGTCTTGTTTCATCTACACTCAGGTTCACTTTCCTCTTTTCCCTAGATTATTTTGAGACAAACCCCACATATATTATTCTATACCCTAATATTTTAGTATTATCTCTAAAAGGTAAGGATTCCTTTTATAAACCACAAGTCTGTTATCTCATTAATGTAAGTAAGGAATGGAGACTATAATTTTAATATCCAGCTTTAAAGCACCCTAATTTTATTGATGGAGAGCTTGAATCCGGAAAAATGAAGTGACCTGACTCAGGTCACAAAACTAATTAGTAACTAAGCCAATCCTGGAGCTCAGTTCTCCTGTCGTGTAGCCTATTAAGAATGTTGTTTCCATTTTATGAGGAAAAGTTTACTTTTGAAGTACAACATCCAAATATAAAGAACCTTCTATTTTTCTTTCAAATATACTTTGAAGCATCTCTCTGTCTCTGTGAAGTATCTCAACCTTTCTAGACCTCAGCTCTTTATTTTTAAGATGTGGTGAATGAGATGGGTTTTATTCAACAAATTCATTTGGAGTTTTTTATTTGTTTGTTTTTTGTATTAGATATATTAACCACTGTGGGTAGAGTGGTGAACAAACTCAGTACAGTCTTCCTCCTTATGAAGAATGTTTTTTCTGTAGTGAATATGGTAAAAATCAGAGTGAATGATGGTACTATGTAAAATCTTCTATGCACTAAACATTAAATAGGTTGATTTAGGAATAACTTAATAGACTTAAAATAGTTAAGTCTTCTGTCCAGGATTATGGCATATTTTGTCATTTGTTCATGTCTCATTTTACCTTTTTCATTACACTTATTCCTAATTATATTTTAGTTTCTACCAATGTTTCAAGCTGGATATTTCATTTCAGTTTCTAAGTTATCTCGCTAACATAAAGGAAAACTATTGTTTTTTGTATATTTATCATATTTATTTGCTTTTAAATTATTTTATTAGTGTATATTTTTTAGAATTCTCTTAGACATTCTATGCAGTTTTGGATAAACTGCATTCTATGTGGTCGGACGTTTAACTGACTGAGCCACCCAGGTGCCCCATGGTTCCATAATCTTGTAGAAAAACTTCGAGCATTTGATCATATTAGCCCTGGGATGTGTATTGGTGAGACCTCAGGAAGAGTGCCAGATCAGATCATGGCCATTGTTAAGAACAAGATAGAGCAGTTGGCTTCTAATTTGAGGTCGTAAGATATAACAATGTATCTTTAAACCCTGGAGTTTCCTTGGTAAGCTCACATTATGAGAGGCATGTGGAGTTGAGACAGAGTGAATATCAGTTTCCCATCTCACATCTTAACCTCTTTTTATATGTTCCCGATCTAAATAGAATGCCAGGCAAAATCAGCAGCATTTTACATTGAGTGTTCCTTCACCTTTCTTTTTCCTCCTCAGTCTATATAATTGCATTTCCCTAAGTAAAAGACACATAGTGTTTTTGAACTTTATTGTACCCAATAAATTCAACAAAAATTGGTTGGAAAACAGATTACTAGTGTTTTACAATTGGGTAAGTACGTTTTGCACAAAGGCCTGCCACAGAATCCTTTGAGGGAGACTCATAAGCTTTAAATCAGGGATATGCAATTTGACATGTTTTAGCATTTGTTATCTGTTTTGCATTTTTTGGAATTATAGTTATAACCTTTAAAATTAACAATATTGGATAAGGATTTTCTGATTGATGTGTTGTTACTATGATTTAGGTCTTTTGATAAAGTCATGTACTTATTATCAAATAATAAAGGACAAATAAATACACATTAGCATGAAAACAAATAGCATATCATCTAAATAATCAGACCCCGAAAAGCTAATCCACAAATAAAATAGGAATGACTCCTTTAAATAAATTCATTTTTCTTACTCTCAGAACTTTATGGAAAATAAGTATATTACTTTGGCACAGAGAAACTTCATCAGTTAACATATTTCCATCTTGAATGTAACTTCTCATAATCAAGTAGTTTTTAGGAAATTTAATTTTTAAATCATAGCTTTCAAGTTGGTAAAAGATGCACATTTTGTTTAGAAGCATATATAGAAAGTTTTGTAATTTCAATCCTAAAGGATCTGACTGTATTTTTATAAGTTGTTTAAACTGAAGCTGTGTAGAGCTTGCTGTCTGCTTCTTAACTAAATCTATTAACATCAGCCAACAGATTAGGAACGATAAGAAAGAAAAATAGTACAATAAATTCAACATAATAGATATTTTTAAATAGAAAACGGGGCACCTGGGTGGCTCAGTTGGTTAAGCGGCTGACTTCGGCTCAGGTCATGACCTCGCAGTCTGTGAGTTCGAGCCCCACGTCGGGCTCTGTGCTGATGGCTCAGAACCTGAAGCCCGCTTCGGATTCTGTACCTCCCTCTCTCTGTGCCCTTCCCCTGCTCATACTCTGTCTCTGTGTCTCTCAAAAATAAATAAACGTTAAAAAATTAAAAAAAAATAAATAGAAAACATCTTCTATGGGGATTCAATTACCTCTTTCTGGAAACTAGGGAAAGACTTTATCCAAGTCTTTTTCTGACTTGTTCTATAACTTCAGGTAATTTATTGTTGTAATTTATTTAACTTTTTCTTTCCTTTTTGGAAAGGAAAGCTTGAATTTTATCTGCTTACTTTCTGCAAGTGCTGTTTAGGTAATGAGGAATTATCTTCATAGAATTGTATTTATGAAAAGATGCTCAGTATGGAAAAAGTAAACCATAATAAGAAAAATGAAATAACAATAGCAAAAGATAGAAATGACAGCTTATATATCATAGAACAAAGGTCCAGTCTGTATTCTTAATTTTTACAAACTAATAATAATATGGTTGCAGAACATTGTTTTAAAAGGTTCTCATTACCATGTTTGATTTTTTTTTTAAAGTACTTTCCCAGAAATCTAAGTTGTCATTAGGACAGGCTAATCAAAATAATCATAACTTGGATAATAAAGTCTTTTTATTAGGAAAAATAAAATACATCAAGGGAAACAGTCAACAAAATGAAAAGGCAGTCTACAAAGTGGAAGAAAATACTTGTAAGTTATGTATCTGAAAGGGGGTTAATATCCAAAATATATATAAAGAACCTCTACAACTCAATAGCAAAAAATAAATAAAAGTCTGACTAAAAATGGGCAGGATTCAAATAGATATTTTTCCAAAGAAGACATACAGGTGGCCAACACACATGTGAAAAGATGCTCAACATCAGTAATCATCAGGGAAATGCAAATCAAAACCATGGTGAGATGTTGCCTCATATTTGTTAGTATGACTGCTGTCAAAAGAACAAGAAATAACAAGTGTCAACAAGGATGTGGAGGAAGGGGAGCCCTTGTGTCACTGTGGTGGGAATGCAAACTGGTGCAGCCACGACAGAAAACAGTATGGAGATTCCTCAAGAAATTGAAAATGGAACTACCATATAAATGAGCAGATCTCTTTCTGTGTGCTTAAATGAAGAAAACAAAAACACTACCTCAAAAAGATGTATGTACCCCCATGTTCATTGCAGCTTTATTTACAGTGGCCATTGATTGACACTTGGAAAAAACCCAAGTGTCAATCAATGGATGAATGGGTAAAGAGATTGTGGTATAGATACAATATTATTCGGCCATAAAATATGAAATCTTGCAGTTTGTGATAATGTGGGTGGACTTTGAGGGCATTATACTAAGTGAAATAAGTGAGACAGAAAAAGACAGATACTATATGATCTTTCTTATATGTGGAACCGAAAGAAAGAAAAAGAAAGAAAGAAAGAAAGAAAGAAAGAAAGAAAGAAAGAAAGAAAGAAAGGGAGAGGGAGGATGGATGGATGGATGGATGGAAAGAAGGAAGGAAGGAAAGAAGGAAGGAAGGAAGGAAAAGAGAGAAAGAAAGAGAAAAAAAAAAAAAGCAAGCTAATAGATGCAGAGAACAGATTGGTGGTTGCCAGAGGTGGGCTATGAGAAACAGGCGAGGAGAGTCAAAAGGTAAAAATAAAAAGTAAAATTAAAACAACAACAACAACAGGAAAAGCCCACGTATGCAATTCTTGGAGCCGTCTTAATCTTCATCCAGGTACTAACTTGTGATTTTCTTTATGCTAGTGTACTCTGTATTGGTAATTGTTGGGTTCTGCAAAGAAATAAAGTTCACTTACAACAGGAAAACAGATTGTAGCCAAAAACAATGCACAGATTCATTTAACTCTCATAAATGTACTTGTTTTTAGGGAGTTAATATTTGCAGTTTTTTTTAGCAATAAGCTAGAAGAGCTATTAGGAGAGGCCCTCACAGAGGGAAATCTGAGAACTAATCTCTGTTGTGTTTTTATTTTGATGAAAAAACAAAAACCACAGGAACAAGCCACATACTGAGATTTAAAAAAATAAATAAACTGTGTTTTGGAATAACCAGATTTATAGAAAAGTTCCTGAGACAGCACAGAGAGTTTTCATATTCCCTCACCCAAGTTCCCTCACTATTACAGTCATCTGTTACCTTGGTCCATTTGTCAAAACTAACAAACACACATTGCTAGGTTACTGTGTTGGGGTGAGGGTCAGGTATTTTTCTTTTCTTTTTTTTAATTGTGATAATAACACTTAGCATGAAATCTACCCTCTTAAAATTTTAGGTGCACAATACAGTATTATTGACTGTAGGCACAGTGTCGTACAGGAGATCTCTACTCTAGAATTTTTTCGTCTTGTATAACTCAGACTCTACACACATTGAACAGCTCTGCATTTCCTTCTCTCCCTAGTCCCTGGCAACCATGGTTCTACTCTCTGCTATTATGAGTTTGACTATTTAGATGCCTCATGTAAGTGGAATCATGCAGTATTTGTTCTTCTGTGACTGGCCTATTGTACTCAGTATAATATCTTCTAGGTTTATCCATGTCGTAGCATATGGCAGGCTTTCCTTTTTTTAAAAAGGCTGAATAATACTCTGTTGTATGTACATACCACATTGTCTTTATTCGTTCATTTGTCAAGGGACATTAATGTTGTTTCCTATCTTGGCTGTTGTGAATGATGCTTCAGTGAACATGGGAATGCAGATAACCCTTTGATATCCTGATTTCAGTTTTTTTGGGTATATAGGCAGGAGTGAGATTGCTAAATCACATGGTGGTTATATTTTTAAATTTGGAGAAACTACCATACTATTTTTTATGAGCAGCTATACCATTTTACCTTCCCACCAGTATACAAGGTTCCAGTTTGTTCACATCCTTGTCAACACTTATCTTTTTGTTTTTTTGTGGAGTTTGTTTGTTTGTTTGTTTATTTTTGATAATAGGTATGAGATGATACTTCATAGTGATTTTGATTTGCATTTTTTGATGACCAGTGATATTGAGCATCATTTCATACAATCATTGGTCATTTGTATGTCTTCCTTGGAGGAAATATCTATTAAAGTCCTTTGTCCATTTTTTAATTGGGTTATTTGAATTTTTGCTGTTGTAGGAGTTCCTTATATATTTTGGGCATTAACCCCTTGTCAGATGTATGGTTTACAAATATTTCCTCTCATTCCTTAGGTTGCTTTTTCATTTCGTTGTTTCCTTTGGTGTGAAGCTGCTTTCTTGTTTTATATAGCCCCACTTGTCTATTTCTTCTTTTGTTCCCTTTTGTTACACTGAATAAGATTCCGATTTTATTCTTTTCCATATGGATAATGCAGTTTTTCCAATACCATTCATTGAAGAGTCTGCCTTTTCCTTGTTGTGTATTCTTGGCACCCATGCTGAAGATCAGTTGGTTGTACATTGATGGATCTATTTGGGGCTCTCTATTCTGTTCCCTTGCTCTTATCATGCCAATATCATGCTGTCTTAATTACCGTAGCTTTGTAATATATTTTGAAATCAGGGAGTGATTTCAAGAGAACAATTCAGCTTTGTTCTTCTTTCTCAAGATTGCTTTGACTATTTAGGGTTTTTTGTGCTTCCATATAAATTTTAGGATATATTTTTTTCTGTAAAAAAAAATGCTGTTGGTATTTTAGTAGGCATTGCTTTGAATCTATAGATCACTTTGGGTAGTATGGACATTTTAACAATATTAGGTCTTCCAGTTCATTAACAGGGGATGCATTTCCATTTATTTGTGTCTTTAATTTGTTTCATGATCAATATTTTCTAGTTTTCAGTGTATAAATCTTTCAGGCACATTATTATTAATATCATTTTTTTCTATTAGCATTCTCTTTCTTTTCTAGGATCCAATTCAGTGTACCACATTACATTTAATTGTCCCATTTCCCTAGTCTTCTGTGGGAGAAGACGGTTTCTTCTGAGAAAAAGACTTCTCTGTGCAGGTTTCTGTCTTTCCTTGTTTTTCATGACTTTGATAGTTTTGGGAAGTATTGGCCAGATGTCCTGTAGAATGTGCCCCAGTCTTGTCTTATACATCTCCATCGGAACTCCTGGGTACATTGTCAATGAGCAGTAAAATTTTGAAAGGAATCTTTTTTTTTCCTGTGTAGTAGGTCTTAAAAGAAGGCTTAAAATATATAGTAAACCATGTTGTAAACAGATGTGCTGTCATCCAGGCTGTGTTGCTCCATTTATAGAGCACAGGCAGAATAGCTTTAGCATAATTCTTAAGGACCCTAGGATTTTGGAAATTGGTAAATGAGCACTGGCTTCAACTTAAACTCACCAGCTGTGTTAGCCCTTAACAAGACAGTCAGCCTGTCCTTTGAAGCTGTAAAGCCAGGCATTGACTTTTTCTCTCTAGCTATGAAAGTACTAGATGGCATCTTCTTCCAAGAGAAGGCTGTTTCGTCTATGTTGAAAATCTGTTGTTTAGTGTAGCCACCTCCATTTTTTTATCTTTAGCTAGATCCGGATTGCTGCAGCTTCTACATCAGCACTTGCTGCTTCGCCTTGCACTTTGATATTATGAAGACAGCTTCTTTCCTTAAGTCTCATGAACCAACCTCAGTGAGCATCCAAACTTTTCTTCTGCAGGTTCGTCACCTCTCCCAGCCTTCACAGAATCGAAGAGAGATAGGGCCTTATTCTGGGTTAGGCTTTAGCTTTAGAGAAATGTTGTGGCTGGTTCGATCTTTTTATCCAGACCACCAAAATGTCCCTATCAGCAGTAAGGCTGTTTTACTTTCATATTATTTGTGTGTTCACTGGACTAGCACTTATGCCAGTTAGCCAAGATGTAAATGCAATGTGTCACATTTTTCTTTGCATTTACATCTTGGCTAACTGGCATAAGAGGCCTAGCTTTTGTCCTATCTCAGCTTTCGACATACTTTCCTCACTAAGCTTAATCATTTGTAGCTTTTGAGTTAGAGTGAGAGATATGTGACTCTTCTTTCCACTTGATCACTTAGAGGCCATTGTGGAGTTATTGTCTTCATTCCAATATTGTGGTGACTCAGAATAGGGAGACCTAAGGAGAGGAAGAGAGACGGGGGAACGGCTGGTTGGTGGAACAGTCAGAACTCCTATGGCGTTAATTAAGGTCATTATCTCATGTGGGTATGACTCATGGCACCTCAAAAACAAAACGGTAACATCAAAGATTACGGATCACTCTAACAATAACGAAAAAGTTTGAAGTGTTGCAAGAATTACCAAAATGTAACAGAGACACAAGCTGAGCAAATGCTGTTGGAAAAATGGCTCCAGTAGACGCATCCAGTGCCGGGTTGGTGCTCACCTTCACTATGTAAAAAACACAGTATGTGCGAACTGCAGTAAAATGAGGTATGCTCGTACTAAGCACACTCATACAGTTTTAAATAATAAAGGTAAACTGCTTTCCTGAGGTTAGAGGAAAAAACCAACTCTTTCCTGAATAGCTATGTGTTGGGGTGATTATCAAGAGACTATTTCCTTCTAACTACTGGGCCTAAAAACCAGCATTCTTGGGAATAAAAATTATTTTTATCAAGTACACCCCAGCTCCAAGTATTTGCCATGCGTGAGTTCCAGATGAACGTGAATGAAGTCGTGTCTGCCACCGAGTGTCATAACAATAAAAGCAATAAAATTCTCCTCACTTACTGTGGCTCTTGCTTCTCAGCCCATCATAGACTAGATTTAAAACACCCCTCAGCTGAGGCTCCATATAAAATGTATCTGAAATAATCGAGTTTTTTTACTCACACATTGGTTTTTAATACTGTTTTGTCATGTATGGAACATCCGTCCCTAGTATTATGGACAGTTAGAGATAAAGTTATCACAACATCAAAATCAGAAACTTAATATAGTTTAGGAAGTTAAAACACTGGCATATCAAGAAGTGAGTTATTGTTTATTTGTTTCTGTTTCTACCTCTTCTGGTCTTTCTTTGTATTTTACTTCAAAAGAATATTTTTTATTTTTTATTCTCAGTATTTTGATTTCTGCATATCATGATCTTCCCCAAAAAGTTTTTTTTACTTGTTATTTGTCTTTAAAACATTTCACTTTTCATTATTATTCCCAGAATTTTATCTCATCTCTCTCTCTCTTCCTCTTTCTCTCTCTCTCTCTCTCTCTCTCTTTTTGGTCATCCAAGAGCTGGCTCTGGCAGAGTTGGCTTGAAAAGATAGAAAGTAGAAATTAATGCTCCTTGAAAAGATAGAAAGTAGAAATAATATCCCCTTTTATATATCTTTCAAAAATGTAAACTTTGGGCAAATTCCTTGAAGTAATTCTCTTGACCGATTTTAGAGTTTGAAAAAGTTTTTTGTTTCCACTTAATTCTCCCCAGTTCAAGGAGGAGCCATTTCACCTTTTGTGCACTCTCGGTTCCAGGGTCTTCAAAGGAAAAATTATGCTTTTGATTTTTGACACCTGAGATGTTAGGACCACTCCCCCCACCCACCCACACAGCCACATGGCTCCTTAGCTTTCTCTCTGCCTAGAGGTGGGCCATTCTCACAAAGATGCTGTGCTTCTCCCTCTCTGGGTCAGACCTCATGCTGGTCCTAGGATTGGAATCTCTGTGGAATGATGTTGCCTATGGTTCTCTTAGTCCTGAGGTAGGTAGGGTATGCTTTTTTTCTGAGAAAACCAGAGGTGAGACTTTTCTTCACATGTCAGAGGCATCCGGTCCTCATGTTACAGATCAGGTCTTGCCCAGGAGGAAAAAACGTAAAAGACTCTTTAGTAATGACCAAAGGGTTATCAGTTCCCTATGAATGTTCATAGCTGCTAACTCCCAGGAGGTATGTGGCAGTCATTAAACCGGGCCATCAGCTGAATCTGGAGGACATCTTGGGGATAAACAGAATACTTATTAATTAAGTCAAAATAGTCTTATGTTCTTCCATCTAACCCTCTAATGCTTGCTTAATAGGGCATCCACACTTAATATACATAGCAAAATCTTTCACAACTGCTCTTAAGTGGTTTTTTGTTTTGTTTTTTACTTTTAAATGATCTTTTACTTTTTTTTTTTTATCTTTGCTACTGTGGATTAAAAACGCTGGTAATGATTTCGATGTATTCCTTAATAATGTTTCTTCAGTCACTATGTGTCTCTCTGGGAGTTCCATCCAGCTGTGAGAGATGGCAGTGTAATTACAATAACTCTGTAACTATATGCCTTACAGCTTGCAGACAGTGGGAGGAGGTGATTGAGCAAGCATGGTTCAGCCCGGGGTTCTTGTTCGCACACCTCCCCCTTCATCCCAGCTAACCCACGGCCCATTTTAGGAATCAGAAAATAAGATTTCTGAGAACACTTATTTTCTATTTCCCAAAGAAATAGTAATAATTTTGTATTCCATGTGAATGAGTTCTTGAAGGAATTGATATACTTTGTTACATGTAGATAAATAAAAACTGATTGTTACCTTTTAATTTGTGTTTTAGCTGACATATTTGTTGTGCTTATCTGGGGATCTCCTAAAAATCATATAAGCCTTTAAAATAAATTCTGTGGGATAGTAAATGGAATCTGTTTTCCCATCATTAGAACATTAGTTCGAACCATCCATATGAAATTCCTATGTTTGAAGGTCACACATGGTCACATGTGGCAATTTCATGTGGTTCTAATACCCAAGGGAAGGAAGAGGTTGTTAATGCAGACAATAATTTATCCTTGGATTTTAAATATTGCACTTACTCTGTTTCTGGATAATGTACAAGACAAGAAGCTCCAGTACTTAGTTGTATTTCATAAATTAAATTAAGTAACTTATTTATATGTAATAATTCTTAATCATTTTAAATAAAAACAATCCCCTTCTCTGCATCCCGGAGCACTTGCTCAAGCTCTTTCCATCTATGGCTTCTGTCGGAGGCCTGATAAAACAGGGTGAACTCACTTAGCCAGGTTGTTTGATGTCTGTTTTCATCTCTGTAGAATTATGAATTGACTCTGTGAAAACTGAAATTAAAGCTTCAAAGCAGAGCTAAGAATAACAGAGTTTTTCTTCTGTCCATTTTATTAATCCAAAAAATAGAACAGAGTGTTAGTCTATCTGATCTTGTACAAAGAAGTTAACCTGTCCAAAGTGCCTCATTTATAACCAGAAAAAAACCCAGTCACATTGATTATAACTTAGGAAAAGAAAATATGAAAGTTTCATACTTCTAACTATTCACCTAATAAATGCTTACTCATCTCCTGTACAAAGGTCGAGTTAATGACATGTAATCAATTTTATATGCTTGCGGTTTATTCTTTACTTGGAGTGATGAGGTTTCATAAGTGAACTATGGAGACCCTATGAGTGGTATTTATACTTTTACAAAATGAAAAATTCAGAGTAACTAATAGCTAGAAACAGAACCCACTTTTTCTGTCTGAGTTTCATTGATTTCTTCAGTGCTACAGACACTGATTAATCTGAATAGATGTGATCAATCAGAACAGCAGGTAGTCACAGCTGGATAGGGTCTTGGAGGCCAGCTGTTGTATTTTCAGTTGCTAGATGGTGGTGAAGTTGGGGAGAGCTTCCTCAAGAGAAGGGATAGTGTGCCTCTCGTGAGGAAGAATTTCAGTTATAAATACCTGTATGGCCTGGCCGCTACCTGCCAGTGGGACATCAACCCTGATCTTAATGCTGATCATTTGGCAGATTCTACAATAGGAGTAAGCAAGGGTGCGAGAGCACCCAAGAGAGGTCCTTGATCACACCTCGTTGCTGGGCTGGGGCAGGGGCATGTGAATACTTCCTCGGAGAAGTAGTCATGCTTTGATACACAAAGAGTGAGCTGGTATACACTTAGTAGAGGGAGGGCGGGACCTTAGGCATAGCATGAAGCCATGCACTGTGCACAAGCAACTCACTATTACTGGCACAGAAATGGGATCTAGAGTGTGAGGAAATGAGGGTTGAGACCAGGTTGTCACAGGCCTTGTATCCCAACTAAAGTGCTTGGACTCCACCCTGGCACACTGGGGAACTAGTGAAAGGTTTTAAGCAGAGGAGTAACATAAAATGTTCATTTTAGAGACATTATTTCCATGGCTGTGGGTTGGAAAGGTTTGGAAGGGATAAGGCTGGACATAGGCTAACTAGTAGAGATGTTGCTATAATACTCGGAGAAATCACAAGGATCTTGAGGGAGAAAAGTTCAAGTGCAAGACATACTGGAAAAATTTGAGTTCTTCCATGATTGAATGGCTGGTTGCATGTAGATAATGAAGGAGAGGCAAGAGATAAGGAAGTTTCTTGTTTGGACCTTGATATGGACAGTTGACCAGTGACTGAGATAATAAGGACTTAATAGGTAGATGAGATTTGCCTTGATCAAGATACTTAATTTAATTTGGACCACACTGAGCTGAGAAGGGTAATAATTAACATAAAGTAGTTTTTGTTTCTCCCTGACACAGGATCGAAATGAGTATCCCTGATTGGCAAACAGCTCTCTTCTATGCAGTAATTGGAGGATTGAGATTCCTTCCATCCATGGCTCTGCCATTTTCAACAGGTGGTTTGCAAATAGGGGAAGAACATGGAGCATAGTTCTTAAAAGTTTTGAGAGAGAGAGAAAGAGGGGATCAGAAGTGAGCTCTGTGCTGACAGCAGAAAGCTCAATGCAGGGCTTGAACTCATGAACTATGAGATCATGACCTGAGCCAAAAGTCAAACGCTTAACCAGCTGAGCCACTCAGGCACCCAAGTTCTTGGAAGCTTTTATGGTCCAACCCTGGAATTATTATGTCACTTTCACACACTTTCTGTTGGCCAGAACCTATTCACATGACCAACCCTAACATCAAGGAAGGCTGGAAAAGGTTATCCTAACTATGCCCAGGAACAAGAGGAAATGATTTGGGGAATCAGCTGATAGATTGTGCCACAGGATGACTGAGAGAAACTTTCCCATGTTGAAGTCCGAGACTCAGAGGAAGGATTTGAGCTGAAAATGTGGCTTTAGGAGTCGTCAGAAACTGGGGCGGTTTATATCATGAGAGCAGATGAAGTCACTCTCTGAGAAAGAGACAAGTGCAGTGGGCCAAGAACAGAGCTTTTAAGCTGGCCAACACAAAGCTGGGATGGGAAAACGGATGCTAGAAAGGAGCTGGAAAGCCCTGAAGTAGGACCAGGGAAGTATTGTATCATGGAAGCCCAGGAGAGGAGAATTTCAAGGAGTTGGTGAAAAATAGTGTAAAATGTAGTAGAAAGGTCCAGGAATATAGTAAAGTAAACCCACAAGGCATCGGATGGTAAAATGTTAGAGACCTGATTGAGTAGTTCTCATTTCAAAGGCGTAGTCAAGGCAGAAACCAGGTTTTAGTGCATTGAGGTATCTACAGAGAGGAGCTAGAGAAGGAGCGGGGATGGAGAAATCCAGGCAAGGGGATAGTTGATGAAACAAGGTCCCTGAGAGAACAGGAGTAAGAGAGCTTACTAAAATGAAGTTTTGAGTTTGTCCACGTGCTGCTTTTTGACATGCTCTTCTTTTTAGCCCACATAATGATTGATAACTGATATTTGTTAGGAGCAATTTTGTTATTTTACCTGGCAATAGAGACTGTAATTATATTTCTAGCTCCATATTAGCTGGTTTACATGATCAATCCACCCGTCCTGGGAAATACAATTTGTCTTTGAAAGGAAAGTCATATTTTTCTTGGTTTTGAATACAAAGTATAATACAGAAAAGAGAAATATTACTGCTGTAACTTTGTTATGAATTGGCAAAACTAATACAAATTATAAATCCTTTATTTTCTCTAAAACCTCTCCTTTATGTTTAAACAAATACTGATATTATGTTTATTTTCCCTCACTCCTACACTTTAGCTAGGAGCATTTTTAGAGGTCCTTTTCTTTCTTAGAACATCTTTTTTAATAATGGGGAAGTGAGACAGAAATGAAGAGACTTAGATTTGGATTGAGGTGGGTACTTAATGTTCTGGTGTTTAATATTGAGCAGCAAGCCCTAGTTTTATTAATAAATCACTCTACAGTTATCTTTATGTTTTTTTCCAGTCAATTAACATTTTCCAGTGAGGCACATAGCATTAATTTAAAAGGCTTTAAAAATTGTTTCTGTATATTGTACATTGTTTCTCACTTAAGACCAGAATATAAGTAATAAATCTGCAAGTCAGTCATTACTACATATATATGTATGTAGTATATTTATATTTATATATATGTAGTATAGTTATATGTAGTAATTTATGTGTAGTAATATATATGTAGTAATATATATATATATACTACACACACACACACACACACAGAGTAATGATAAAGGTGGCAAGAATCGTTTTCAGTATGTTTTATATTGTATTTTAAACAGCATTTCACAGAACTGTTTAATGTATTATTTTACCTTTTTGTAAAAACCTTAAAACATCACCAAACATCACATATAGAACATGAATCACTGTATTTTGGGGAGTACCATTTAATATTTGTATTTTGTTGCATCGAGGTTTATTTTTTAAAGTTATCATATTATTAACATTTCTTTTACTTTCTTTCAAATTCTCATATTAGGAAATAGGATCAAAGTAAGGAAAATTTAAAATGTTGCTTTCAGTTTAAATCTATTTCCTAGATAAAAGGTAGATAACCATATTCATTCTTTTATTCTTAATTCCTCTTTCAGTACATGATTTATAATAGACCTTGAACAAATATTCGTGAATTGAGGATAATACTTGAGTTAGTGTCTTTTCAAAAAAGTTCTGTAAGTGTGTCATAATCCAGCTTGCAGCATTCCTAGTTCTTCATATTGCTGTGTTCTTTGCATCCTTGATACTGGAGTCAGTCCTTAACTGCACAAAGATGAGTTGGCTGTGAAATGAGTATCCAGCAATCATCTCTCCATTATGTTAGCCAGAATTCATTTCAGAACTCAAGTTGCACCATTCAAGAAATGTATGTTTACTGATGAGATTTTAAAGAAAGCCATACTTTGTGTCACCCTGGCCCAGTGCTTCAGTCATGCCCAGAGTCTCTTCTTCATCATAGGCTATTTTTCTCGGAGAATCACTTTCCCTCTTGTAATTTATTTAAAGGTACATTTTTAGCTTCATAACTTCTCTGCTTAACAGCTTCTTGTTTTGTATGTCGAACAGGGCATTGGATTTGGGGGAGGGAGATAGATATGGCAGTGAATGTCTATAAAATGGCAAGCATCGTGTTGGACATTTGGATAAAGACATAAATTTCAGTATCTGACGTAGTCCCTTCCTTTAAGGAGCAGTGGTAAAACGTCCCCCAAAAAGGCCTGCTCCGTCCTCCCTCCTCTGCTGTGCAGCTGAAACAGTTAGTTCTTTTTTTTTTTTTTTTAATATAATTTATTGTCAAGTTGGCTAACATACAGTGTGTATAGTGTGCTCTTGGTTTTGGGGATAGATTCCCATGATTCATCGCTTACATACAACACGCAGGGCTCATCCCAACAAGTTCAATGCCCATCACCCATTTTCCCCTCTCCTCCCCTCTCCTCCCCTCCATACCCCTCTCCCCCAATTAACCCTCAGTTTGTTCTCTGTATTTAAGAGTCTCTTATGGGTTTGCCTCCCTCTCTGTTTGAAGCTGTTTTTTTTCCCCTTCCCTTCCGCCATGGTCTTCTGTTAAGTTTCTCAAGTTCCACATATAAGTGAAAACATATGACACCTGTCTTTCTCTGACTGATTGACTTATTTCACTTAGTATAATACCCTCCGGTTCCATCCATGTTGTTGCAAATGGCAGGATTTCATTATTTCTTATTGCCAAGTAGTATTCCATTATATATATAAACCACTTCTTTATCTGTTCATCAGTTGATGGACATTTAGGCTCTTTCTATGATTTGGCTATTGTTGAAAGTACTGGTGTAAACATTGGGGTACATGTGCCCCTATGAATCAGCACTCCTGTATCCTTTGGATAAATTGTTAGTAGTGCTGTTCCTGGGTTGTAGGGTAGTTCTGTTTTTAATTTTTTGAGGAATCTCCACACTGTGAAACACTTAGTTCTAATTCTACACTCAGTTCTATCCCCTCCATAGAACTCATTGGGCACCATGTCACACGAGCTGCTGTAACAAATAGGTCTCCCAATTTCAGTGGCTTAGTATCCTATGCATTTATTTTTCACTTATATTGAACAGTGCAGCATGTTTCTGAGTAAGTGGGCTCTGCTCCACGCAGTCATTTAAGGACCTTGAAGGAAGCTTGCCAGACGGCAAAGAGAACAGCAGCGTTGCCTAATAGAAAGCATCACCTTGGATGCCTGTGTCCAGATTACAAAAGGCAAAAAGAGCATGAGGGATTGCATATGAGAGGTTTTTATGGGCCAGAGGCCAGAAATCCCAGATATCACCTCTCTCTCTCCATTGTCTAGGAATGTGCTCAGGCACATGGCCACCCCTACCTGCAGTACAGAACCAGGAAACACAAGTATTTGAGCCCCAAAAGAGTGGCTGCTAAGGTGGATTGAAGGACAGTGATTTGTTTCCCACTTGCATTGGAGAACATGTCTCATATAACCCTGTTTCTTTCTGCCGGTATAGATGGAATGAATTGTTTTCCTTTAGTAATTGACTCTGTCTCAGAAATCATCTGGGAGTTGAAATGGAAGGAAATATGTTGTTTTCTTTTTCCAGTGCAATGAACTTACTTTAAAAAATAGGAAAGCCAAATATTTGAAGGTTTACCTGTTAACCTGCTAGAAATGCTTTCTATTAGGCAACGCTGCTGTTCTCTTTGCCGTCTGGCAAGCCTGCTGTTGTGAAACATCTCTTCTGGGAAATCGCTCTGAGCTGCCTCTTCCCACCTCTGCTTCCCTAGCCAGGCACAGTTAGCACTTGGGTCCTCAGTGCTCTGCTAGGACCCGAATATGCCTGTGTTAGTTTTAACCCATTCACTCCTCACTCACCCAAGCACCTGCAATTAAAAAAAAGTTGAAATTCACTGTGATACAATTATATACTAGATAGCAAGGATGCAGGGAAGAGGAGGCACTTAGCGCTAGGCTTTTGGGGATGAGGGAACTGTGGTAGTGCTTCTTTTAGAGGAAGGAAGTTTGGTCCGAGGCCCCATAATTACTCCCGATGCTTTTCCTCCCTCAGATGATAAAATTTATGAGGAAAAGAGGCCCATTACGATGATCTCTAACTCTTGACACCCAGTACAGTGCCAGGCTCATTCAGTAAACCAACTGGACTGGGTGACGAGATAAGTCAAAGAATTTGTAAATTTTATTTACTCCTCAATTTTCCATACATTATCTCATGCATGCCTCACAACAGCTTTATGATTGGGCGGATATTCTTTTTTTTTTAATGTTTATTTATTTTTGAGACAGAGAGAGACAGAGCATGAGTGGGAGAGGGGCACAGAGAGAGGGAGACACAGAATCCGAAGCAGGCTCCAGGCTCTGAGCTGTCAGCACAGAGCCCGACGCAGGGCTCGAACCCACAGACCGCGAGATCATGACCGACTGAGCCACCCAGGCGCCCCTAGGTGGATATTCTTAGTCTTGGCTTATAGATAATGGATTCAGAGACAATTAAAGAGAATTTGCCGATGTCGTACAGTGGGTTAATAGACTAGATCTCAGGTGTTATGCACCGAATCTTGTGTATTCTTCACTTTTGGAAACAGATATTTCAGTATCAAAATAGTGCTTTGAAATTTGTAGCATGTGCTGCTTTGAAGATAAAATATCAGAATCTCATTGAGTGATGAAGCCTACTCCTTTACATTGAGTCCACAGGAATGTTTTTTTTTTAAGTTTCTTTTTTTCCAGTTCTATTGAGAAAAAATTGACATACATCACTGTATAATTTTAAGGCATGTAGCACAATGATTTGATTTACGTATATTGTGAAATGAGTACCACAGTCCTTTCAGACTAACATCCATCATCTCTTATAGACATAATAAAGAAAAGAAGAAAAGAGAAAAGAGGAAAAACAGTCTTATGATGAGAACACTCAAGATGTACATTCTTAACAACTTTCCTATCTATCATACCACAGTGTTAGTTATAGTCATCATGTTGTACATCACATGCTGGCACATAGTTATCTTATAACTGGAAGTTTGCCCTTCTGACCACCTTCCTCCCATTCCTCCTTCACCCACACCCATTTTTTTTTTTTTAATTTAAATCCAAGTTAATCACCATATAGCATAGTTATGATTTCAGGGGTAGATTCCAGTGGTTCATCCACTATGTATAACACCCAGTGCTCATCCCAACAAATGCCCTCTTTAATGCCCATCACCCATTTAGCCCATCCTCCCACCCACAACCCCTCCAGCAACCCTCGGTTTGTTGTCTATATTTAAGAGTCTCTTATGTTTTGTCCCCCTCCTTGTTTTTATATTATTTTTGCTTCCCTTCCCTTACGTTCATCTGTTTTGTATCTTAAATTCCACGAGTGAAGTCATATGATATTTGTCTTTCTCTAATTTCACTGAGCATAATATTCTCTAGTTCCATCCACCTTGTTGCAAATGGCAAGATTTCATTCTTTTTGACTGCCAAGTAATACTCTATTGTATATATACATATACACCACATCTTCTTAATCCATTCATCTGTCAATGGACATTTATGCTCTTTCCATAGTTTGCCTATTGTTGGTAGCACTGCTATAAACACTGGGGTGCATGTGCCCCTTTGAGGCAGCACACTTGTATCCCTTGGATAAATACCTATTAGTGCAATTGCTCGGTCGTAGGGTAGTTCTAATTTTTAACTTTTTGAAGAACCTCTGTCCTGTTTTCCAGAGTGACTGCACCAGTTTGCATTCTCACCAGCAGTGCAAAAGAGAGCATCTTTCTCCACATCCTTGCCAGCATCTGTTGTTGCCTGAATTGTTAATGTTAGCCATTCTGACAGTGTGAGGTGATATCTCATTGTGGTTTTAATTTGTATTTCCCTGATGATGAGTGACATTGAGCATGTTTTCATGTGTCTGTTTGCCATCTGGTTGTCTTCTTTGGAGAAGTGTCTATACATGTCTTTTGCCCATTTCTTCACTGGATTATTTGTTTTGGGGTGTTGAGTTTGATAAGTTCCTTATTGATTTTTGGATACTAACCCTTTATCTGATGTCATTTGCAAATATCTTCTCCCATTCTATCAGTTGCCTTTTAGTTTTGGTGATTGTTTCCTTCACTGTGCAGATGCTTTTTATCTTGATGAGGTCCCAAGGAATGTTCTTTTTAAGACAAACAAGGATGGTTTTTCTGCCATGTTCTATAGTTCTTTGTATCCTTGCCAGCATGGTGTTTTGTACTCAGTAGGTGCTCTGTAAATATTTCTTAAATAATTGACAGTGATTTAAAATGTGTAAATCAGATTCACCTGAATTGAACAAGCTTCTTATAACAGACTGGGATAAGCTTTTACCTATAATCATTGTGCCACAGGTGAGAATTTTTCCTCTGGTATATTCTAATTCAAGGATTTTTTTTTTAATTCAAGGAGTTTTTAACATGCTAGCTTGGTTTCTGGTTTTCTTTGGCTTCTTCATTGTACTAACACTTACACCCTTACAGTCTTCCCAAGGACACAATCTGTGGAAGCTGAGACTTGCTGGATGTTCTTATCAAAACAGATTAATTCATTTTATAACGGACTTGCTTTAGTGTCTTTTGATGCTTTAAAAATCTCAAACTTCCTTAGGGTCGGAGTTAATGATAGACGTTCATTGCTTCCATCTCTGAATTACTCATATTTCATCTCATAAAGGTAGAGAAAATATATTTCTCTACAGAAATATTATTCATATTTCATCTCATAAAGGTATTGGTGTTCTCTACAGAAATATTATGAAAATAATATACCTAATTTATAAAAATTGCAGCTAACTAAGGATGAAGGCATGGCCTATTGAAGTATAAAATTACACATTTCCACATAGATATTCTGCTGTACTTCAAACTTACATGTCTGAAGACAGACTTTGTACCTTCTGAGTCTTTCCTGCTCTCCATCTCCTCTCCCCACCACCACCCTGCAGCCATTGCCAGCTGCTCCCCATCTCATTTAGTGGCAGACTCAAAACCACAAGGACATCCTGACCACTTGGTCCTTTCCTTTATATAATGCACATCGAATTCATGTTCGTGCAGTGTTGCATTGACCTCAAATGTTCCTGAAAACAGAGGATTTGAGCCCTCTATGTTTTAAAGCCAGGTATGAATTGCATTGCCTAATCACCTTGTAGCTACGAAATTTTGGTGAAGGAGCTGAGAGTTTACCGTCAAATCAGCAAGAGGACATGGATTAAAAATAAAATTTTAAGGAGGTTTCAATGTTAGATGACAGTTCTCTTTCATATACTTGAGGACTTGAGGAAGAATTTATTTCATCATCTCTGGATACACCTGCTTTTCCCAAAACTCTGTAACCAGGAGACAGAACAGACAGTAGGAATTATTCAGAGTGTGTGGCATGCAGAAGGAGGCTGGTAAATGTTTGATGAATGAGGAGACGACAGGTGAGCAAAAATAGAATGGGAACGGTGAAAGGCCCTGAACTCTGCTACTGTTTTGTTTTTGCTTGACAGCAATATATTTTTCGTTTTGTTTGGCTTATTTTTCTAAGAGCAAGATAAATGCCAAATTTAGAAAGACAGACCCACCTTTTCATATTAATCATTACGAGGGAAACACCATGAGTGTCTTAACCTACTACATAATGGCATTTTAATCTGCAGGAAATCTAAGAGGGTGCTTTAGAAAGTGTTTGTAATTAAAGACTCAGTGGTGCTGATAATGTGTTTAAAAAGAAAGAAGTGGATGTCAGGGGTATGTGGATTTCAGTCTCCTATTACTGTAATCATAATAAAGTGCCAGAATTCTGAAATGGTTCTTAACATTTTTCTCATCCACTCATTGTCTTGTTGTTAATACATCATCAACAAAATAACATTAGGCATAATGTAATAAAAGTGACATCATAATATTTGTCCTAACTTATCCTTCAATCATAGCATAATAGAATAACAGAATATTAATATCGTAAAGCTTCTAGTACTAAGCAATAAACATCAATGAGTTTCTCTCGCTCATTTATTCCAGTGACTTCTTCTTTACCAGTTAATTTTATTCTGCCACATATTAAAGGATTGAAAGAGAATTACACCTTATTTCCCACTTCTGTTTTGTAGGGGAAGATGGTGAAAGGAATGGGAGGGGCTATGGATCTAGTGTCCAATGCAAAGACCAAAGTGGTGGTCACCATGGAGCATTCTGCAAAGGTAATGTATGCTACTTTTGGAAATTCACTGTATGCCAAGATCCTGTATACCAGATCATGCAGTTGTGGTTTTTATTGTTTTCTCAGGATCATTCAAATTGATAGCATTTATATTTTAGAGAGAAAGGTTGCAAATAAAAGCAGTTATTTATTATCATTCCGCTAAACAGTTCTTTAACTTCGAGTGAAACAAACAGTGGGGTATTCTTTAATTATGTACTTTGCTTACACAGTAAAAGTAAAAGCTATGATATCTTCAAACTCAGTGAAAATATGTCAGGGCAGATGTTTTGTTTCAGGTTTAAAGATAATTATAGTGATTGCTCTCTGCGTGCAAAATTAAAAACACAACAGAATATGGCCTTTTAACAACAGTTATTTTCAAATGCATGGTGTGGCCTCTTACCAAAGCTGTGAGGTGCCCTTTGGGGAAGAAAGTGATAGTGAGCGTCCTCATTCTGTAAAGTATGATACCTTTATTTTGATAAATCATCGAATATTTACTGAGTGCCGATTATGTGTTAGGCAATTCTATAATTCGGCAATGACCAAAACTTCTCAAAACTCATTGGCCTCTTGGAGCTTACATTTGACGGTGGTGGTGGTGATGATGATTTCATCATCATCCTACTATAATAATAACTACCATTTGTTGAGCTTCCTGTATTCTGACAGTATACTAAGCACTCTATGTTTACTTGCATATATTAGCCTATGAACTTGATCCAGGTATTTTTTTATGGTTTCAAGAACAGCTTCAGAGAGGTTAAGTAACTTGCCTGAGGTCACATAACTAATGGAACTGAGATCAGAACTGGGTATCTATGATTCTGAAGCCTAGTGTTCTAACTATAGAGCCATCAGTATAACTTTGTTCCTTATTCCCAGCTCCCGTCTTGGAACTAATGGAGCTTAATTGCTTTCCTGAGCTGAGTCCATGGGTTCCTGACGATTTGCAAAATCGATCCTGCTGGTACTCCCTTCATTATCTATGCCCTTTGTTCATTCTCCTTTTTTTTTTTTTAATAATTCTTAGGGTTTTTTTTTTTTAATGTTTATTTATATATTTTGAGAGAGGGAGAAAGAGAGCATGCGAGTGAGCAGGAAATGGGCAGAGAGATAGAGGGGGAGAGAGAATCCCAAGTAGGCTCTGCACTGTCTGCATGGAACCCAGTGTGGGACTCAAACTCACAAACTGTGAGATCATGACCTGAGCTGAAGTCAAGAGTCAGACGTTTAACCAACAGAGCCACCCAGGCACCCCTCATTCTTAGTTTTAAAACAGAATCTACCCGTTCTCCCCTTGAGACCTGCTGATTTGAATGGAAGTGTTAATTCATCTGCCCTGTTTTTATTTAGAGATGCAGCATCAGAACCATGGTAGAGCGTGGAGCCGGGACATTTGCATCCGACTTGCTTCCCATGAGGGAGTTCTGTTACAGAGCGATGTGTGCCATGAAACGGTTTTGTTGCGAAAACTGTAACAAATATGAAAATACCCTAAATTGTTTTGTGAACAATGGAAAGTAGGCAGTAGAGCATAAATACGGAACAATAGAAATGAAACCCACACAGGTGACTTCTGAGAGATGCCTTGCAAAACCATCCAAAAAACTTCGTTTCAGAGGCAAAAGGATGCCAAGCATGCAAATCAAATCCATGTCTTTTCTGGAACATAATGTCTGTTTGGAGAAATAGACATTTCTGACTTCCCTTTTGTTGTTACTTTAATGTTGGTGCACAGACGCTGAAGTCCAACTCAGATTATTTTCATGCGTTTGTTTTCAAAACGTTAGGCCTGTGTTTAACAAACTCTTTTTCTCTCTCTTTTTGTTTTTCCAAAGTCTTTTGTCTCAGCTGAAATTTCTGAAAGAGGAAAAGAAATGGTCCTTTAAACTGTTGATTAGAAATTCCTAGCTAAAGCTTTTTACAAAAGCAAGATACTTTTCCTATTTTCTTCTTTCTAGGCAAAGTTTTTTTTATGTCTAGCTACCTTTTTTCTTAGGCTTCATTTCATCTTTTGACGTGGCCTTCTTCTGCCCTCTAAGAATGGCAAGAAAATGAAGGAAAGTAGTAACGGAATGAGTCCTTATTAGGTACAAGGCCCTGTGCTTGGCATTGTACATACTTCATGTTGTTAGCTTCTCAGTGACCTTCTTCAGTAAGACTGGGATGTAGGCAGGTTAAGAAACTTGTCCAGGTGTATGACAGAGCTTGGAGTTTCACTCAGTTCATGTGTTCATCGCACCATACCATGCCGCATCCTCACCGGAGCCATCTCTGCACCAGGATTTCAAACCTGTTGAGAGCCAGTGGCCTTGAGTGGTGTTTTGGGAGCCGGAGGCTTTGAGCCATGTTGAGAGTCAGAGACCTTGAGCGGTGTTTTGGGAGCCGGAGGCTTTGAGCGCAGCCTTTGTCCTTGAGTCGGGATCGCAGCCAGGTCGTGTGGGGAGGTTCAGAATGCCTTTGCAAAGTTTGATATAGCAAAATACAGTTTGCCTGCTGAGAACTTGTGGTAGGAGACATGCCTTGTACGTACACCATCCTCAGAATGCGGATAAATACCCAAGTGAAAATAAACTCGTTGCTGGTGACGCTTGGGAGCGCCAGCCCTCCCTTAACAACTGTGCCTTGTGTATCAGTTCATCCTCGCCCCCCCCGATCAGGAAACGTTCGATTCCGCGACGCTGGTCTGCCGCACAAACCTGCCTTTTTCTGAAAGCTTCAGGTTTCCCAATGATCACTCTCTCTTTTTAAATCTTCCCTAAGGCTCTCCTTGCTTTGGTGAGATAGATACCTGCAAAAATGCTTGTTATTCTCTATGTCTGGAATGCTCTTCCTCTGATACCTGCTGTCTTGCTCCCTCAGTTTATACACATCTCTGCTCAATATCAGAAAAGCTTTTCCCTGACTGTTCTATAAAATAGAAGTCCCCCTTCTCCTGATAGACCTTCATCCCCCTTTTCACTGGAGTGTAAGTTCCATGAGGGCATGGACCCCATCAGTGATAACAGCTGAAGAGAATCATGTCTGATGCCCATTAGGACTCAATAAATACTTGTTGGATTTATTACTTCTTCAGATAATAATACTTTGAACATGTAGAGCACTTCTAACTTTTTTGAAGCAGTTGCAAGATGACTGCTTCCACATTTTATCATTACGGTGCCCTTGTGAGGTAGGCCTTATCATTTCCCTTGCAAAGAAAAACAAATGGAATTTCATAGAGGTTAAATATTCTGATACAAGTCAAGTAGAAAAGTCAAGCAAAAGCAAGCTGAGAACTCCTGTATCCTGCCTCTGAGCCTCCGTTTTTGTTTTTTTGTTTTGTTTTTTTTTAATAACCTTTTTGGTCTGGCAGGTACCACCACCACTAACAACATAAAAGAAAGTACTTTGTTCTCAGTATTGTGTACTGGAAATATTTCCTAAGGGTAAAACTTTCAGAGCACAAAAGCAGAGGAGTTCGGTCATAGTTGTCATTTATTGGAAACAAGCAAAGCTTGAGTACCTATTTTAGAGAACATAAATGAAAGCTCTATTTCTAAAACAGGCTTAGATTTTATTTTTATTGCAGTAGGAAGTCTGGATTCTGAAGGGATAAAGTGAATTGTAATCATTATGACATTGGGAATAAATCTTTGTGAATAATCTTTTGATTACATCTAATCTATATCTGATAGCAAAGGTATCATATAGAAATCTTGAATGCGGTTTTACATTGTCTTAACTTTCTGTGGAGAGGAATTCTAAAAAGCAAGTGAGGTTTATTAGTCCTGTTTATTTTACATCATATGTGTTACCAAAAGCCAACAAATGTGAAATGTTTAAAAAAAGACCAAAAAAAAGTCTTTCCTGGGAGACATTCTTGGAATAATTTTCAGCAGCATTGAAAAGTATCCCAAGGTGAATAAAGTTTTTCTTTGTTGGGATGACTTATAATTAACACAGTTTCAGCTGGCTTAATATTTTTTCATTCATAAAAGCTTGTTAGTATTTTACAACTTGTTAATGAGACGATTTTGTGGCTAGGATCTTTTTAGAAAAAGAAATATTTACGTTTAGAAAATAGAACTCCTTACATGGTTTTGCCTTTTTGTTTCTCCATTAATGATAGAAATGCCTGCCAAAAAAAAATGTTATAATGTGGAAAAAAAAAAAAAAGCAGAACACAGTCCAGCAACCAATAAAGCTCTTTAAAATGTCTTACAGAATTTAATTAAGCTAATAACTTTAAATTTCGAGACTTTGTCCACAGCTTTTCAAAGGAAAACTGACTCAGAGAGGCTTTCTGAGGTACCACAACAATTCATGAATGGAAAGAGAAAATCATTCCTCTTCAACCTGGGCTGTGCCATCCTTAGGCTAGAGATCATAGGATGCAATCTTTAGGGAGAAAATAAAAGGCCATGATAAAGATTTTTGTGTTATATTTCGAAAAAATGGCCTTGTATTCTAAGCTCTCAAAGCCCTGAAGGCTGTTTTCAGAGAAATGCCTTGCTGTATGTATCATCTCATTTGGTTAGTCTTCCCCTTGAGAATGTGCCTGTAGCCACGAACTGTTATTACATCCACATAGAAAAACCATTTGTAATAGCAACTGTTCTTTACTTCAGATCTAGCTGAGTCTTTCTGCTCACGTCCTTTGTGGATTGTTGGAATCCCTACCAAATAGGTGCTCTGTAAATGCCAAAAATATCCCATGATTATAAATTCAGTGTGAGGGGCGCCTGGGTGGCTCAGTCGGTTAAGTGGCCAACTTCGGCTCAAGTCATGATCTCACGGTCTGTGAGTTCGAGCCCCGCGTCGGGCTCTGTGCTGACGGCTCGGAGCCTGGGGTCTGCTTCGGATTCTGTCTCTCCCTCTTTCTCTGCCCTTCTCCTGCTCACGCTCTGTCTCTATGTCTCAAAAATAAATAAATGTTAAAAAAAAATTAAAAAAAAATAAATTCAGTGTGAGTAGTATCATCTTGTCCTTTTACCGTTTATACCTTGATTTTTTTTTCATTAGACAGTCCCATTTTTCTCTTCTGTATACCATGCCAATTGTCATAGTGTTTGAACAGTCACGTGTTTTGTGATGCAGCATTCCCCAATAGTTTGTGTCTGTGGTATGTGTGCGTGTGTGTATGCGTAGAAGCTTTTTGACTTGATTTAAAAATTGAGACCAGTGGGGAGAAGGAAAAGCAAGTGGCAGTGACATTCAGGCTTCTTTTATGATGTTTTGGCCAAAGCCCAGAGAGAGATCTGTCATAGGTTTCATTGTGCCACCAGAGTATTGAATATTTTCTTGTAAAGTTCAGCCTACATAGCCCCTCTTTTCAGCAGGCTACTGGAAGCCATGAAGCTGTAAGAGGGAGCAGGCATAATTTACTCTGCTTCTCTCCTGACTTATAAAGGTGTGTGTTTCATACTGCAGTCTTGACATGTCTTGCTTCTCCCTTTGATCATGCCTTTATTTATCTCCCCAAAGTCTTGTAAGTCCCTTCGCATCCTTCTACTCACCGTGCTTTTCCTAGTGAGCTCAGTGATGTTGGGAATGTGTAAGTGATATCTTGGGACTAGAAAGCAGCCTCTAGCGGTCCTTAGATACCCAGTCACATGGTATATTACAGCTCTCACTCTGTTGGAGTTCCTTCGATCAGATTTATAATATTCAGACAGCAAGTCCTGAAGAACAGGGAGGGTGTTGCCATTTGAACATGGGGCGCTGGCCTATGTGGTGATCTATATTTCAGGTAGCATGAATGAAGGCTAAAGACTCGGTCCCTTAAGGAACAACCAACTTCTAGAATTTGCTTTCTCTGTACTTGATCATTAGGACTTTCCCAAAGAAGTTACCTAAAAGAACTATGTTGCAGCCACATTTAAAAAGCACTTAACAGAAAAGATGGGCAATAGTGTTTTATGTAAAGCAAAATCTTATTACATGCACGCTCCGTTGCCTCAGGTGAATACATGCTGACATCAAATGCAAAAATCATCATGTTTCGAAAAAGAGAGCTTGTTATTTGGGATTAATTTTATTGTGATAACACGAAGCTTACTGTAGTGGTAACTAGGGGAATTTATTATCATTTAACCAGAATTGTTACTGAAGAATTTAGGCCCAGGATTTTACACAAATATCTAAAGCATTAAAAAGAGATCACCATGAAGCAAGTAATACAAAGTACTAAGGCCCTAAGTCATTTAAAAAGAAAAAGGTGAATTCTAAGGTCTTGCCATGAGGCCTGTAAGTGATCAAGAGTTGGGAAAGAAAAAGTGGAGAGGCACGTGGAGGCAGAAATTTAGCAGTTCATCAAGGTTACGGATGAAGTTCACAAATACGGGCTGAGTAAAATCAAGAGTCCTCGGAACTCGTTAAAGCATTTTTAACGCTGTACTTAGTATCCTTTCCTGCTGGGATCCTTGCTGCGGCGAATCTAGGGGTCCACGAAGGACGGACGGTCAGGCGAAATGAAGTGAGAGAGCCACGAGTGAGATGGAATCTGATGACCAAGCAGGCAGCCCTGGCAATTCTGGCATCTCTGCTTTGCTGGTCTCAGTGTCTTTATTTTTAAAGGTAGCGAGTGACATTACATCAGTGACAAGGCATTCTTTACAACATACATTGTTGTCACAAGACCTATGTAGTCATCTATAGGTTTATGGTAGCTTTTGTAAGAGTATTTTGTTTTGCCTTTTTATTATAAGGGAACGTGGGGATGAGAATTACAAAAGGATTTGCGAAATGTTGACCTCAAGGAGGTGCTCAATATTTGCTGCTGATCAATGAAGATATGTGTAGCTACTTTAGTTTGTACCTTATCTATAAGCAGTGCTTCTAACTTTTGGGCTAGGCTAACCTCCAGGGAAGGTCCTAAGTCTCTTTACAATCTCTCCCATCAGTCTGTGAATTCTGAGAGAAGCTTTACTGAGATGTGCCTTGAGGTTTTATGGTGGGACTGAGAGGATGATTAACACAATGCTATACCTGCAGGGAAAATCTAGTTTGGTCCAAGGAGTCTTGGGGCCTAATGCCTACTAATTTCTAGCCAACTCATAACTGCTATTCTATATGATCAATTTGTGTAACCTATCCCCAAAAGGCAACCTTGAGGTTACTTCTGGCCAGGTTACTCTCATTCAGATTGTATCCATCAAGACATCGCACTCCAGGTCCCCTTTTCCATGTGCCATAAAACCAAAGAGCATTATATCCCTTAGGCCAACGAGAGCAGTTCAAGAAATCCAGGCCTGAAAGATTATTTAGAAGGAGGTAAGATTAGGCGCCAGTTTGGCTGGCGAGACCTTTGCTTCACCCTTTCCCATGCAGGGAAGGGTCTCAACCTGTGAGCCCAAAACGGCTCCCAACACTTTCCTCTGCCTTTTCTGACATTTCTTCTTGGGGAAGAAAGAAAGAAGCAGAATAAGGGTGAAGCCGACCTCACCCTAAATATTTGTATGTAGATTCCACCTCTCCTAGTTTACAGCACTTTCAGAACATTTTGTGTGATTCCTACAGTGATCCGGTAAGGAAGACAAGGCAATCCTAGAGAAAACTACAGCACAAAGAATTGAAGGCATCAAATGACCATTAAATGGCGGATGTTAAGATAAAAAAAATGGCTCTTCGGACTCTTCATACGACGTTCTTTGCTACCACACTACACTGCATCTCTTTTTTAAGATTTAATTTTAAATGCTGGAAACTCAGCAGTTGTTCCTCCTTTTTGAATCGTTAATCTACGCAGCTGCCATGCCACATTGGAAGGCTCAGCCGGGCACAGTTAGAATAGAGCACTGAAGTGGGAGTTAGTTATATTTTGGCTTCATAGCTAACCCATTGTCGAATATTGAAACTGTGACATTCTTTAATCTCTTGCCTCTCATTTTCTCTTTTTCCTTTATCTGTGTTATGGGCTAGAGCTAAATGTGAATGGAGTCATCTAGCTACATTGTTCTCACTGCAAGAATACACTCGGTGCCAGTTTCCTAGGCCAGCCATATGGTGTGTCCCCAAATATGTCTTGTGGTTTCATTAGTTTTGTGGGTCTCAGCAATTGGGTTTAGGCCATTTTCTGCATAATCACATGTCTACCTTCATATAGGAACATAAGAGCTCCTAAAGAATTCTCTGGTAGACTCTAGAAATGTTAAATATGTTTTGTATAAATGATAGTAGCTAACATTCATTGAGCGCTTGTGAAGTGCTGGACACTTGTATCTCATTGAAGCCTTGCAGTAGCCTCATAGAGGAGGGCTGCTGGGGAAGCCCAGGCACAGGAACTTTTCACAGCCCGTGTGTAATGGAGCCAGAATGCACCCTCAGGCCCTTTGGCTCCAGCCCACACTCTCAACCATACTCAACCCCGTTTATAGGCAGATAGTCCATGAAAGGTCTCTGCTGGTAGCTAGTACACAATTAGTCTTGTCAGTTGAAATTCCTGATTCCTCCTAAAGTGGGGTTGGTTGTTCATTAAAATCCAAGTAGTTTTATTCACACCAGTTGTAGATCTTGCTCAAATAATGAGAACAAAGTAAGAGCTCCCTGCAAAAAAATGTTCTTCAGAGGCCCACAGATTGCTCCCTTTGTTCCCAGGCAGGCCTGGAATTCATTGTGACATGCCTTATTTGAGTTATATTCAATGTAAGGAGACCTGACAACTGTACAAGCTTGAATATTCATCATTAATTTCCGCTCTTTAATTAAGCTTCTGTGACACGTGCACACTTCCTTTGAAACTGGAAAGGAAAGTAGAGCATTAAAAATGAAGTAAAAATGAGGTTTTATTTCTACAATTATAAATTTTCTTATACAGTAAGATCCAAAGCATATAAATTGTTATTAAAGGTGTAATGTGTATCCATTTTATATGTATTTAGCACTCATTTTGATTAAATTGAAATAATAGGCTTTGTCTTTTTTTGAAATCCATCTGGGATTCCCAGTAGACCTTTCATTTTCCTCCCATTCATTTATTCAAAAAATAATACTTTTTGTGCCACGCACTGGGTGAAGTACACGAAAGCCTTTTAATTACTGGTGTATCTGAGACTCGACAGTTTATTGCGAGGAGCAAAATCTTTTTAATTAAACCTAGATACCGAAATTCCTTGCCTATGGCCATATACTAGATCTGACAGAAATTTTGAGAGAGATATAAGGCAGATAGCAGGTGCTTATTTTAGTAGTAAAACAGTAAGATGTCTGAAGATGATTATGACATCATGTGTGGTGTTTTTATTTATTAAAAAAAATTTTTTTTTCTTTTAGCGATAGCGTGAGCTGGGGAGAAGGGCAGAGGGAGAGAGGGAAGCTGGAGCAGCTCCACACTCATTCTGGAGCCCCATGCAGGGCTCCATCTCCTGACTGTGAGATCACAACCCAAGCCGGAGTTAAGAGTTGGACACTTAACCAATTGAGCCACCCATGTGTGGTGATTTTAGGTCCCAAAAAGAAGCAATAGGAGCAGTTTTTCATTTTTTAATAGAAGATCTAGAATATGATGAGGTAGCCTTCATCCTCAAGGGAAATATTAAATTAGGCTCCTGTTGCTTGATACTTAGAAAGGAGCTTAATAATACTTAGATCATCAGAGGTAATGTTTCAACTGTGTTTCCATACATGTGCCCAGAGGCCTTGTCTACATTGGGAGGTGGGCAGGAGGAAGGGGTATAATGGGTGAAAACCTGCTTTCCTTTCTTTTTTTGAGGATAGTTGACACGCAGTGTTGTATCAGTTTCAGGTGTATAGCATAGTGATTCAGGAGGTTTGTACATGATGCCATGATCACCACAGGGTTAGTTACCGTCTGTCCCGATACACTGATACATCGCTGGTACAATATCATTGACTGTATTCCTCATGCTGTGTCTCTTATTCCCACAACTTACTCATCCCATAACTGGAAGCATCTATCTCCCTCTCCGTTTCACCGACCTCGCCCAATGCACCACTCCCTCCCCTCTGGCAACCATCACTTTGCTCTTTGTATTTATAGGTCTCATTCTGCTTTTTGTTTGTTTATTCAGGTTTGTTTTTTATATTCTACTTATGAGTAAAATCATATGCTGTTTGTCTTTCTCAATCTGACTTATTTCACTTGGCATATTACCCTCTGGGTCCATCTGTGTTGTCTCAAATGTCATGACCTCATTCTTTTTATGGCTGCATAATATTCCTATGTGTGTGTGTATGTGTGTGTGGCCACATCTTCCTTATCCATTCATCTGTTGACTGACACTTAGTTTGCTTCCATATATTGTAAATAATGCTACAGTAAACATAGGGATGCATAAATCTTTTCGAATTAGTGTTTTTGGTTTTTTTCTATAAATGTCTTGCTTTCTACCCTTACTCCCTTTTTATTTTATGTTTGAAGAAAGGATAGTAGTTAAAAGAAAAAATATGGATTTAGGACAGCTCACACATTTTACTTATGAGTAAACCAAGGCTCAGACAAACTCCAGGAAAAGCAAATAGCTATATGAGAAAGTGAGTATGACCACCGTATACTACCCTGCCTGGCCCAGCAATAAACAGTTTTGCATGGTCATTGAGGCCGAATGATGTAAACTCTAACCGCTGAGTTAACTACAATTTGCGGCCTAGCTCTACTGAGGAACCACAGATGACAACGGAGGATGGGCTTTAGTAAGAGTTAAGTCTTCATATACCACAATAAGAAGTTAGTACATAATGTCTAAAATTGATTAATCAAGAAATAAATAGCATGGTACCCAGTATGTAAAAATGAGGCGGTAATAGGAAAATGTATAGAGATAAAAAAAATTGATTCCTGTTGAGAGCAGGTCTAAAAGTAAGAAAAGGAGGCTAGGCACTGCTGTTTTCATGTATGTTTTGCTTTTCTAACAAAATTAATTTTAAAAAGAGTACTATGCATTCGCATCCCAAATGTGTTTCCTATCCTTGGTGGATAACAGCTCATGTTTGTCGAGGAGACCATTCCCTGAAAAAGAAAAGGAAGCGGGATACTAAAAATAAAATTTCTGGGGCGCCTGGGTGGCTCAGTCGGTTGAGCATCCGACTTCGGCTCAGGTCATGATCTTGCAGTCTGTGGGTTCGAGGCCCACGTCGGGCTCTGTGCTGACAGCTCAGAGTCTGGAGCCTGCTTCACATTCTGTGTCTCCCTCTCTCTCTGCCCCTCCCCCACTCATGCTCTGTCTCTCTCTGTCTCAAAAATAAATTTAAAAAAACATTAAAAAAATAATAAAATAAAATTTCTCTTACATTATACAAGGACTGAGACTTGAGAGCTTAAATTTATGGCAAGGTGTTTCCCAACTAAATCATTTCTGACTTTCACAATCCATTGGGTATTCTCCCTATATTATGTTAGGGACAGAAGCTATCCCCAGAAAGAAAGCAAAAGCGTGACAGTGCAAAGATTTTGAAACAGCCTGTACTTAGGAGACACTTTCTCTGATAGTTCCTGTGTGTCCCATTATTATCCCACTTCTAAGTAAGAATTGGTCCCTAATTACTCTTTTTGATGTTCCTTCTTTTTAAAACAGGGAAATACACATAAAATCATGGAGAAATGTACATTGCCACTGACCGGAAAGCAGTGCGTCAACCGCATCATTACTGAAAAGGTACGATGCCTCTTTTTATTTCCTCTAATGTCAGCCATCACTTTTTTTTGTTTGTTCATAAGAATTCTTTGATTATTTTTGTCACCTTTTAAAAGGGTGTTATGTTGGTAGTCATAAGATTCATCTAATCCATGGGTAGACTGAATAGGAAAATTCATCAATTTAATGTTTCTCAATGGAGAATTCTTAACGTGCAGCTCTCCGGCATGTACATCATGCAGCATATACAGAATTGAAGTGCTGTCCTTGGTAACTTTGACAATATATACAATCAAAGAGAAATTTTATTCATCCTTTTACTTGGGCTATTAAGATGTCTAAGATAGATGATATATATAAGGTTAAGAATATAGTAATCATTCCTACCTTTCTTCTTTGCTTTCCCAACTCACAAGTACAAATTGTTCGATTTCATTTTGGGAAACTGTCAAAATTGGGGTTTTAATCATCTGGGTTCAAATTGCAGTAAAGGCCCCACAGTGAGCAAGACATTTACTTTATGGTTCTTGCATGCTGAAGGCGTGGACTTCAGAACACACCAGCCATTTTAGTGCTTTTCTAGATTTTTTTCTTCTTCGATGGAAAATGTTGGTAATGATGTGACTGAAAGTTGCTCAGATCTGAGAGAAGCCTCACTGACCGTTGTCTACAGTCATCTTTCTGACCCAGACTTGAACCTAGAATGTTGGAATGACATAATTATCCTAAGTGAGCTAGGAGGGTATTGTTTTCTTGATTCAATGTCTTGATGAAACCAAAAAACAAAATTACCTATATCAGGGTTGGTTTGTTTGGATGCTGTTCCTTTTGCAAGAGCCACAGGGACAGCATCTTGGCATTAACTGGTTTGCTGCCCCTCCCTGAGGTGTGGTAAGAAGCAGCCTTATGAAGTAGGTTCGGAGGTTCATAATACTTCACAGATCCACATTTTACTTTTTAAACAGTTTTAAAATATTTATTTGGAGAGAGAAAAAGAGAGCAAGTGCATAAGCAGGGGAGGAGCAGAGAGAGATCGGTAGAGAGAGAGAATCCCAAGCAGGCTCCATGCCGTCAAAACAGAGCCTGACATAGAGCTTGATCTCACAAACCATGAGATCATGACCTGAGCAGAAATCAGGAATCGGACATTTAACCAACCGAGCCACCCAGAGGCCCCAATATTTTAAAGAGCACTCTGTTATTGTTATAAATGTTGCCTTCCCCTAGGACAGTTTATGTGGAATTCCATAAAGATGACTTATAGAGAATAGAAATTGGGTAAAACTGCAGAATATTTTATTTCACCATTTATTCCCTGAGTGTTTCCACTTCTTTTTTTTTTATAATAGTTTATTTTCAAATTGGTTTACATATAACACCCAATGTTCATCACAACACATGCCCTCTTTAATACCCATCACCCCCTCTCCCCCCTCCCTCACTTCCCTCACCCTCCGTTTGTTCTTAGTCTTTGAGAGTCTCTTATGTTTTATCTCCCTCCCTCTCTGTGTCTTTTTTCCTTTCTCCTCTTCCCCTCCCCCTGGTTTTTGCTTAGTCTCACAAAGTCCACCTATGTGTGGAAACATATGGTATCTGTCTTTTTCTGAATGACTTATTTCACTTAACATAATACCCTCCAGTTCCATCCATGTTGCTACCCATGGCCAGATTTCATTTTTTCTCATTGCCACGTAGTAGTCCATTGTATATATGTACCACATCTTTATCCATTCGTCAGTTGATGGGCACTTGGTCTCTTTCCATGATTTGGCTATTGTCGAAAGTGCTGTTATGAATATTAGGGTACACGTGCCCCTATGCATCAGGATTCCTGTGTCTCATGGGTAGATTCCTAGCAGTGCTATTGCTGGGTCATAGGGTAGCTCTATTTTCATTGTTTTGAAGAAACTCCACACTGTTTTCCAGAGTGGCTGCACCAGTTTGCATTCCCACCAACAGTGTAGGAGGGTGCCTGCTTCTCTTGCTTCTCCACATCCCCGCCAGCATCTATAGTTTCCTGATTTATTCATTTTAGCCACTCGAACCGGTGTAAGGTGGTATCTCAGTGTGGTTTTGATTTGTGTTTCCCTGATGATGAGTGACTTTGAGCATCGTTTCATGTGTCTGTTGGCCATCTGAATGTCCTCTTTGGAGAAGTGTCTATTCATATCTTCCACCCACTTCTTCACTGGAATATTTGTTTTTCGGGTGTGGAGCTTGGTAAGTTCTTTATAGATTTTAGGTACTAGTCCTTTATCCGATATGTCATTTGCAATTATCCTTTCCCATTCCATCGGTTGTCTGTTAGTTTTATTGGTTGTTTCCTTTGCCGTGCAGAAGCTTTTTATCTTGATGAGGTCTCAGTAGTTCATTTTTGCTTTCAATTCCTTAGCCTCTGGAGATTTGTCGCATAGAAAATTGCTGCGGCTCAGGTCAAAGAGGTTTTTTCCTGCTTTCTCCTCTAGGATTTTGATGGTTTCCTGTCTCACATTCAGATCCTTCATCCATTTAGAGTTTATTTTTGTGAGTGGGGTAAGGAAGTGGTCTAGTTTCATTCTTCTGCATGTTGCTCTCCAGTTCTCCCAGCACCATTTGTTAAAGAGGCTGTCTTTTTTCCATTGGATACTCTTTCCTGCTTTGACAAAGATTAGATGGTCATATGCTTGTGGGTCCATTTCTAGGTTCTCTATTTCTATTCCATTGGTCTATGTGTCTGTTCTTGTGCCAATACCATGCTGTCTTGATGACTACCGCTTTGTAGTAGAGGTTAAAATCTGGGATTGTGATGCCTCCCGCCTTGGTTTTATTCTTCAGAATTACTTTGGCTATTTGGGGTCTTTTGTGGTTCCATACAAATTTTAGGATTGTTTGCTCTAGCTTTGAGAAGAATGCTGGTGCAATTTTGATTGGGATTGCATTGAATGTGTAGATTGCTTTAGGTAGTATTGCCATTTTAACGGTATTTATTCTTCCGATCCATGAGCATGGGATGATTTTCCATTTCCTTGTGTCTTCCTCAATGTCCTTCATAAGTTTTTTCTAGTTTTCCACGTAAAGGTCTTTTACATCTTTGGTTAGGTTTATTCCTAGGTATTTGATGGTTTTTGCTACAATTGTGAATGGGATTCGCTTCTTTATTTCTCTTTCTATTGCTTCATTGTTGGTGTAAAGGAATGCAACCGATTTCTGTACGTTGATTTTGTATCCTGCAACTTTGCCAAATTCATGGATCAGTTCTAGTAGGCTTTCGGTAGATTCTGTTGGGTTTTCCATGTAAGGTATCATGTCGTCTGCAAAAAGTGAAAGTTTGCCTTCATCCTTGGCTATTCTGATGCCTTTTATTTTGCTGTCTTGTCTGATTGCTGATGCTAGGACCTCCAACACTATGTTAAATAGCAGTGGTGAGAGTGGACATCCCTGTCGTGTTCCTGATCTCAGGGGGAAGGGTCTCAGTTTTTCCCCATTGAGGATGATATTAGCTGTGGGCTTTTCATAAATGGCTTTTTATGATGCCTAAGTATGTTTCTTCTATCCTGACTTTCTCGAGAGTTTTCATT
The DNA here is from genome assembly GCA_030068075.1 of Paguma larvata. Lineage (NCBI taxonomy): Eukaryota > Metazoa > Chordata > Mammalia > Carnivora > Viverridae > Paguma > Paguma larvata. Next base: position 31,840,180 of record CM057826.1, on the reverse strand, counting down.
AGGAAGGGATGCTGTATTTTGTCAAATGCTTTTTCTGCATCAATCGACAGGATCATATGGTTCTTATCTTTTCTTTTCTTAATGTGATGTATCATGTTGATTGATCTATGAATGTTGAACCATCCCTGCAACCCAGGGATGAATCCTACTTGATCGTGGTGGATAATTCTTTTTATATGCTGTTGGATTCTATTTGCTAATATCTTGTTAAGAATTTTTGCATCCATGTTCATCAAGGATATCGGCCTATAGTTTTCTTTTTTTGCTGGGACTCTATCTGGTTTGGGAATCAAAGTGATGCTGGCTTCATAGAATGAATCTGGGAGTTTTCTTTCCGTCTCAATTTTTTGGAACAGCTTGAGGAGGAGAGGTATTAACTCCGTTTTAAATATCTGGTAAAATTCTGCAGGGAAGCCCTCTGGCCCTGGACTTTTATTTGCTGGGAGATTTTAATGACTGATTAAATTTCTTCACTAGTTATGGGTCTGTTCAAGTTTTCTATTTCTTCCTGTTTGAGTTTTGGTAGCATGTGGCTGTTTAGGAATTTGTCTATTTCTTCCAGGTTGTTCAGTTTGACGGCATAGAGTTTTTCATAATATTCTCTGATGATTGCTTGTATTTCTGAGGGATTGGTTGTAATCACTCCATTTTTGTTCGTGATTTTATTGATTTGGTTTCTCTCTCTTTTCTTTTTGAGGAGCCTGACTGGAGGTTTATCAATTTTGTTTATTTTTTCCAAGAACCAGCTCTTGGTTTCATTGATCTTTTCCACTACTTTTTCTGTGTCCATATGATTAATTTGTGCTCTAATCTTTGTTATTTCTCTCTTTCTGCTAGGTTTGGGCTGTCTTAGCTGTTCTGCTTCTAGTTCCTTTAGGCGTCCTGTTAGAATTTGTGTTAGGAATTTTTCTTGTTTCTTGAGATGGGCCTGGATTGCAATATATTTCCCTCTCAGGACTGCCTTTGCCGCATCCCAAAGCATTTGGATTGTTGTATTTTCATTTTCATTTGTTTCCATGTATTTTTTAATTTCTCTCTGATTGCTTGGTTGACCCATTCGTCTTTTAGTAGGTTGTTCTTTAGCCTCCATGTTTGTGGGGGCTTCCCAGACATTTTCCTGTGGTTGATTTCAAGTTTCAAAGCATTGTGGTCTGAAATTGTGCATGGTATGATCTCAATTTTTTTATACTTATTCAGCACTTCCTTGTGCCCCAAAATGTGGTCTATCTTGGAAAATGTACCATGCGCATTTGAGAAGACTGTAAATTCCTTCGCTTCTGGATGAAGGGCCCTAAAGATATCTGTCAGGCCCATCTCTCCAACATGTCATTCAGGTCCATTGTTTCTATGCTGATTCTCTGTTTAGTGGATCTATCCAGCGCCGTGAGTGGGGTATTCAGGTCTCCTGCAACTAGCACATTTTTATCAATAAGATAGCTTACGTTTGTAATTAGTTGCTTGACAAATTTGGGTGCCCCAGAATTTGGCAGGTAGATATTTATAATTGTTAGCTCTTCCTGCTGGATAGTCCCTGTGATTATTATATAATGCCCTTCTTCATCTCTTATTACATCTTTTACTTTAAAGTCCAGTTTGTCCGATATAAGTGTGGCTACTCCAGCTTTCTTCTGAGTTCCTGTAGCATGGTAGATAGTTCTCCATCCCCTCACTTTCAGTCTGAAGGTGTCCTCAGGTTTAAGATGGGTCTCTGAAGACAGCAGATAGATGGGTCTTGTTTTCTGATTCATTCTGTTACCCTGTGTCTTTTAATTGGAGCGTTTAGTCCATTTACATTCAGTGTTAATATTGAAAAATGGGGTTTAGAGTCAAGGTGTTGTCTGTAGGTTTCATGTTTGTAAGGATGTCTCTGGTGCTCTGTGTTCCTTGCAACCTTTCCTTCATAGAGTCCCCCTCAGGATCTCTTGTAAGATTGGTTTATTTGTGATGTATTCCTTCAGTTTTTGTTTGTTTGGGAAGACTGTTATCTCTCCATCCATTTTGAATGACAGGCTGGCCGGGTAAAGGATTCTTGGCTGCATGTCCTTCCTGTTCATCACATTGAAGATTTCCTGCCATTCCTTTCTGGCTTGCCAAGTTTCTGTGGATAAGTCTGCTACTACCCTAATGTGTCTGCCTTTGTAAGTCAAGGCCTGTTTATCCCTAGCTGCTTTCAGGATTCTCTCTTTATCTTTGTATTTTCCCAGCTTCACTATGATGTGTCTTGCTGAGGGCCTATTCGTGTTACTTCTGAGGGGAGTTCTCTGTGCCTCTTGGACTTCATTGCCCATTTCCTTCTTCATGTTGGGGAAGTTCTCATCAATGATTTGTTCAAGTACCCCTTCGACTCCTTTTTCTCTCTCTTCTTCCTCTGGAATTCCTATAATACGATGTTATTCCGTTTAATTGCATCACTCAGCTCTCGAATTCTCCTTTCCTGTTCCTGAATCAGGAATCCTCTTTTTCTCTGCTTTCTCCTTTTCTGTAATTTTATCTTCTAATTCCCCTATTCTCTTCTGCCTTTTCAATCCGCGCTGTGGCCACCTCCAATTTGTTTTGCCCCTAAAGCGTTTTTTAATTCCTGTAGATCGTTTTTTAGGACCTTGATCTCTGCCTCTAGGGACCCCCTGCTTTCTTCTATGCTTTTTTCAAGCCCTGCGAGTATTTTTATGTTTATCATTCTGTATTCTTGTTCTGTTAGGTTGCTTATGTCTGCTTTCATCATTTCTTGTGCTGTCACTATTTCCTGTACAGTCTTTTGAGGGGAGTTCTTCCATTTGGTCATTTTGGCAATGTGTGTATTGGTTTATTTCCTATTTCTCCCTGGAAAGGAAAAGGGTCAGACCGACAAACAGGAAACACAAACTCACAACCTTACTGACCAATAATACAGACAAACAAATCACAACATAAAAAAGATGAACAAATGACACTCTGGAGGCATGCAACCTGACATACCAGCTATACAATAATGATGGGATGTGCGCTCTGCTGATGGCAGAGCATACATAGGGTAGTGACAGGTGTGAGGAGAAGAAGAAATTGAACTTTGACCAGGTAGAGAGATTAGAACACTTGATCCAGCAAGAGAGAAATCACAATAAGGAAGGATGCGAGGAAAGAGAAATGAAGTTAGATGTTGCCCAGATGCACTATGTGGTCTGACTGTTCCATAGAGACAGATAGGAATTAAAGAGGGAGGTGTAGAACATGCATTGAGAGAGTGGGTTAAATGTCTGTTTAAGCAAGCCAAAACGCCCAGGTGACAGGTTTAGAGGTGGGGAGAGATAGGAAGGAGAAGAGGAAGAATATATCTAAAACCGAAGAATTGACCTAGAATTAATCCAGGCAGTGCTGCAGTATTCGTGTCTCTGCAGCTACCACTCCTGCAGAAGGGTGTCTCCCATATGAGGAGGGGCATTGCCTGGTGTAGGCGGGTCCCACCTCCTCCGCTGGGGGGTGGAGTCCTAGGGTTTGGCTTTGTGGGAATGCGCGACCACAATGGCGCCCTCCCAGCCCCGACAGTCTCAGATCACTCCTCACGGGACCCACAGTCTCAGATCTCTCCTCAGTTTCCGTCCTCAACTCTATCCAGGTTACCAGCACGCTTCAGTTTTTTGGGCGATCGTGCCCCCAAGCTCATCTGAGTTCCTTTAACTCGCTCTGACCGCCACGCCTTATGTAAATTGAGTCTCTGACTCAGCACCGGTGCAACCACAATGGCATCCCGTAGCCTCTCTTCACGGACCTGGAGTCTCCGAATCCTCCTCTGTATCCGTCCTCGACTTGTTCAGGGTGCAGGGGCAGCACGACCCGCTGGGTGGTCGCGACACCCTGCACGCTCAGCCTTCCCCACCCGAATTATGCCTCTGACTCAGCACCGATCCAGCGATGGCGCGCGCCTCTCCGTGTCAGAGGCTAGGACAGTGTTGCTGGATCCGGAGTGAAGAAAGCTCAGCCAGTTCCGCCGTGAGCAACGACTCTCTCTCCAAAAAGCCTTGCGGATAGGGACTGGATGATAAGCTCCCTCTCCGCCTGGGTTCGAGGTACTTTCTCTGCTGCTCTTTCTCTTCCCCTTATCTTTCGGAGTAAGGGGCCCAGGGCCTGGGGCCCACTCCCCGCAGTCCGCACCTCCACGGCTCTCTTTCTTTCTCCCAGATTGCACTCACTCAGTTTCCCCAGATTCTCTGGATTTTGCGTTCTCTTTCCTGTAGCCTCCAACTCCTCTTCCTGCAGGTCCCCGCGATTGAGAGTTTCTCGGTCTCAGTCCCTCTCAGATTAAGAGTCGCCGGAGAGCAGCGGGTATTCTTAGTTTTCCGCCATGTTGGCCTATCACTGTGTTACCACTTCTTGAACCCCTACAAAGTTATGGTGACAGGACTTACTGAAAAGATACTATTACTTTGAAAATAACGACAAAGCAGGCCTCGATCCTGTTTTTTTTTTAATGAAGTGGTTGACCTTCTAAGGATAATTCCGGCAACATTTCCCCCTGACCTTCCTCTTCTCTAAGTAAGCCCACTCCCCGGTCCCCACCCCATGTGTTCTCTGGCCTTGTTCTTACCAGTTCACTGCTCTTACCTGCAATACCTTCCACTCGACTCTGCTTCCCCAAATCGTATCCTTCCTTTAAGCCTCACGCAATTTTCCTCTTCATTGCGAGGAGGTTTCTGGCCATCTTCGCACCCCTGGCCTCATCCTCAGAGTGGCGTGCCGTTCATTTGGACACCTATCATCTCATACCTACGTTTCCTGTGGTATAACAGACTATTGCTTAACTTGACTGCCATTTTTAAAAACTTGTATATCCTTTCTCCCTATTCACGTTGTTGTTTTATCCATTTATTCATTTAATAAGGATTTTGTGAGCATCTTGTCTAAATGAGAGTATTTCCAGCAGGGAGCTGGCAGAAGCGAGATCGGTCTCTGCCCTGAGGGAGCACATTCAAGAGGGCCGGACAGCGTGCATCCAGCAGTACCCAAGGCTGGAGTAATAAATGTGCGAAGAGCCTTGTCAGATAAGGAGTTAGGAACATAGAGGAGAAGAAGTCTGCCTAACAACCTAGGGAGAGTGTCAGGAGAGGTTCTAATGGCATCAAATATAAACTTTTAATGGGTTCTGCAAGGCATTTCACAGACTCCACCTTTTCTCCTCCGGTCTCAGTTTCTCTCTTTCCGCTTTTACATTCTCCCCAGTTCAGCCGTTAAAATGCTGCGAATGGTGTTGCCTTCCCACCCTCCATGTTCTTCCGGAACTTTGCACTTCCTATTTCTCTCCCTTGAATGCTCTTCTCACCCTTCGCCTCTGGCTAATTCCTGCTCATTTTTTTATGTCTCCACTATTATTTCTTCCTCTGGCAAGTCTTCTCTTTCTCTCCACAAGTCTTCTGGGTGCTTCCCTGAATCCTAGTACGTACCCTAATTCAGCACTGACCACTGTATTGAAATAACCTCTCAGCTCTGGTGTCTCACTCGTCACTGTTTAAACAGTACTTTGTGTGATGTTTGCCCATACGCAGCTAATGCTTGTTGAATAAATGTAGTACGCTTCTCTTGATGGAGAAAATTGATAGATTGAATGATGAGTCTTGAAAGGTCAGTAGGAGTTTTACAAGTTAGAGTAAGACCAAAGAGGCCCTTCTAGGCTAAGGAAAGAAAACAGAGTTGTGGAGCTCTTAAGAATAAACAGCCAAGGACCAGCCAGCGGAACAGTATAGAGCGAGGGCAGGACCAGACTCTGAAGGCTACAGTTGAAAAGACAGTGAAGGGCTAAATTATAAAGGAATATGAATGCCTCGTTAAAAAATTTGAGTTTTATCTGGAAGGCAGTTAGGAGCCCTTCAATGATTTTAGATGGATTAGATTTGCATTTTAGAAAGGACACTGTAGCTTTTATGCAGAGTAGGAGAAGAAGAGATGAGACAGAATCCAGTTAGAAGACTTGTTCAGTGATCTAGGCTAGAAATGTCAAGATTCCAAACCACAGGTCAGAAGGAGAGATTCGAGAGACTCAGATGGACTCAGCCTAGTGAGATGATGAATTGGACAAGGCTGCTAAGGCAAAGGTGCTTCCAAAGTTTTCCTAACGAAGCCCAGACTGTAGGAAGAGACAGGGAGGAGCAGTGGGACGCAGGAAAATATCGGGTTCAGTTTGGACCCACCGAGTTCGATATTCTTGAACAGGTTCACATCCTGAACGTCCAGTCAGAGCTTTCTGATAAACAGAGACGTGGATCTGGAGCTCAGAAGGGAAGTCAGTATTGGACCAAACGTGTGGGGATCATTGAAGCCTTTACTATAGATGACACTGGAGAGCTAAAAATGGGCACAGTGAAAGGCAGCTGTGGAACCTCAGGGAAGGGAATGGTGCACATTTACCCTTGTGGCTCTGTACACAGTAGGTGCTCTATAGGATATTTGTTGAATGACTGAATGAGATCTAATGCATATTCGTTGAATGACTGAATGAGAATACAGGGCCATTAAGGGCAATAAGTGTGTTCAGCCTGCCATTGCGGATATGCGATCAGAATTCCATTTTCAACTTCTAAAGAAATGCCATTAGTTTGCCTTTTGAAAGAAGCTTTGGAGATTTTTGACCCTGATTTCCTAGTTTTGTACTGCTAGAATGAGGTTATGAAAGATGCTTTCCTCGCCAGCCCCTGGGCTATGATTAACTGCTTTATCTATAATGTGGTCTCCATTTTTATCAAGGTTTTGTTTATACTTTATTACTGCTAAGTGGAAATCTTCCTAAATATTTCAAAAGTAAATTTCCTTCATTTTAATAATAGATGCTCGGCTTTCCAGTATATGACCTTGAGAGCTAATTAGGGTTTGATAAAGGTGTTAAAAGTTTTTTTAAAAACAATAAGTCAATTTGCTACAGATTTTCTCTCCCTGATCACTGAAGGCTTATATTCATGACACCACAGTTATCTTTTCCCCAAATCCCTTCCCTTGCTGTTCTTAATAATATAATCTAGAGACATTTTGTTTGTTTGTTCCATTTTGATAAATTTACAGTTGTTCATAATGCAGGGAAGAGAAAATCAGTACAAAAATGCTTCAGACACATTTTCTACAAAGCAAAAGTGTCCATTTAAAAAATTTTTTAAATTGTCATTTTGGAATTAAATAACCTAATGTAGCATACAGACATTGCTAAATGACCATTTTCTTCCCTCTCAAAACACACATTTTTACTGAAAAAGGGCGGTTTTTTTTTTTAGGAACATAAAAATGTGCAAACAAAAAGTAAGTTTTCTGGAATATTTCCTCTAAAATTTAATTCATCTTTTCCAGTAAAATCAACTAGGTTATCTGTGAATTCATCAAACATAGAATTCAGGTATCACTTGTCCTCTTAATGTGTTGCTCATGGGGGCAAAATCAATTAACAGGAGACTATAAGCATTTTGGGACTTTATTTGAGTTCACACACAAGTCGCGGTAAGTTCAGCTGTGAAGAAGAAAGCACATGCATGTATGTGGTGCCCCTGCTGTGCCTCAGGCATGATGCCAGGTGCTCAAAGAATGTTCATTATGTTTGTCCTGTATAACAATCTTGGGAAGTAGAGTGTTTTGATATCCATGTACACATGCAAAGACAGGTTCACCGAAGATCCTTAGCTAGTGTGTGGGAGGGCCGAAATTCCAGTCCAGCTCGAAAACCAGGGTTCTTTCCTCTACAGGATGCTATGTCTTCATATTAGCTTCCTAACCACAAGAGTGTTTAAAAAGGGAAATTTCGGATTTGATTTTCAAACTAGCTGAAAGTAAAGATCAGCCTGCAAATAAGAGTTGAACGTAAGGTAAATATGTAAGACAGGAAGGATATGAGGAACATAATTTTTAAAGTCAGGGAGAGAGGAAAGTAGTAGTGAAAGCCGAGAGAGAAAACAGTGCCTATTGCTTGTAGATCCAGCAAGTGAAAATCAGAAGGAAGCAGTTTTTGGCTCTTATGGTTAGAGCTTCCCATCCATACTCAATCTAATCCGCCCTGAGACCCATGAGCCTCCTGGCATGAGAAGCGTCTCACCAAGAGCCCCAGTGACCATCTCAGAAGGATGTTTGGAAGAATTCCTGAGTGGGAGGTTATATTAAATGACTCTGTCCCTTCTACTCAGGTTGTCATATTGCTAAGTGTAACAAATGGCAGGTATCTTGAATCAGATACAACAGGTTGAGTCTTTGTGCTGAGGTCCCATTATACCAATGGGCAGTACCATCACCTGGCATTACCAACCGCAGTGTTGTAAAGGAACGTGAAGGTGAGTTTAGCCTTCTCATGCTGTCCTCTTGGACCTACATGTCTTTGCAGGACTTAAAGGGAAAGTTTTAGTATTTACCGTGGGTCTTTGAGGATCAGGACAGCCATCCCTTTGTAATCACTCATAACCACTTCAGGGTGCCTCCTTTTGTTTCCTGTAACTCCTTACCTAGCAGCATGGATCAGCTCTCCCCTACCATCCTTGTACATTCACCTTCCATATATCACCTCCCTCCCTACCTTTCTTCATTCCTTTTTTCCTTCAAATCATCATTATTTTGACCAGAAGTGTCAGACCTAACTAAAGGAAAGTACTTAAATAAAAAGAAACAAAACAAAACAAAAAGCCAAAACCGGTTACAGTAGTAGCAAGTGCCATCAGTAGTCAACATTCATTTATCTTCCGACAATCAGCAGTGCTCCACGACTAATTGCCGATTAGAGAACTGGCATTTATTCTCACCAAAATATAACCGTTGGAGCTGACGTTTTCTCACTGCTGATTTTCAAAGTCTTTTGTCCTGGGTCTTGTCTGTCCTTTAAGAACTTGAGAGGTTGTTTCTGTTTTGTGTTGTAAAATACTGTGATAGAAATTGTCATTGTCGTTTTCTTGAATCCCACAGGCTGTGTTTGACGTGGACAACAAGAAAGGACTGACTCTGATTGAACTCTGGGAAGGCCTGACCGTGGATGACATCAAAAAGAGCACTGGGTGTGATTTTGCAGTAAGTGTTTCTGTGAATAAATCTAGCCATTTGTCCTATATCATGAGCTTGATTAATGGGTGTTTACAGGACATGAACCATTAATTTGTGATCATTTTTGGAGTTGACCTTTACAGAGAACAGGAGTGAAAGGAAGGGTGTCTCCAGATGAGAGCAGGTGGGAGCAGGAACAGGCTCTGACTCACGGCCAGCCTTTGGCTCAGGAGTCAGAAGCAGGAGGGGGAGGAACCACCAGGGCCTGCTGGAAACAGAAGGTGAAGCTTGAACACGAAGCCACTTTCTGTAAAGTCCCTTGCAATCCTCTGTTCTTGGGTTACCTATCAGCTGTGGCTAGACTCCGTTAACTCGAAGATGTGAGCCACACATGGAGAAATGATGCTCCCTTATTTTTAAACCCGCTGATGACTTGCGGCTTTCTCTTTTATTAACTTCGATGCCTGATTATTCCATCCATCGAACATGTTGGAACGTTGAGCTCTGGCACTGAATTATAGTCACAAGATAGGTGTATCCTGCATTTAAAGAAAAATCTAGTGCATAAAAACTCAGACTTAGCTAGTGTGTCGCAGCGCTAAGCACCTAATACATCCGGGGAGTATACATTTAAGAAATCCCCAAATCTCTTTTCAAAACAAAAAGAATATTATTATAATATGATCACCCTTTAGTGTAAGCGCTTGTTTATAAATCACTGATCACCCATCTAATGGGGGCTGAAAGGATGGTTCAGTCTGTTTCAAGTTAATCAGAATAAAGGAGAAACGTCTCTGAAAAGCTAAAGGAAAAGAGTTTCCTTTTCACATACATTTTTAAGAAGGGATCTACTAGTTACAATGAAATATAGTTATAATGGAGAAGAAATATTGCAGCTACTCATCCTGGAGAAAGGAATTTAATGAAACTTATTTGATAAATCAAGCGTATATTTCATATACTTTCTTAGGTACTCCATGCTCGGCTGGTACCTGCGAATGCATAACAAATTTCTATAAAAACAATTTTGCCACATAATTCATTGTCCACATGTAACTCTTTCTGGTACTGTCAGAGGGTCTTTGTCTATTAACCTTTTTCGAATTTCCCTTTGGAAAAAAGAGTCTGTCAGCAATACCTAGCACAAAAAACACATCTTTAATTAGCTTTTCAGTAACCTTAGGGAGAAAAAAATGAGATCTGTTTTCATCTAAACTTTCACTGTTTAGAATCCCTTACTCCAGTGGTAAAAACAAACAATTTTTCTTACTTATCAGCTACTCTTTGTATTTTTGTATTGGTAAGCTAACCTCGTCTTCATCAGGTAACATTTTTGAGATCCACATAATTTTCGTTTCTTTGCTGCAAAAGAGAACATACAAAGAAAGGACCCTTGTTGTCTGGTTGTTTTTTTTTTCCATTCATGTAGTTAAGTCAGGATGAAAAAGGTAGAGTTTTACTGTTTTTGCTTTTTGTTTTTAAGTGCTAGTTTCTGTGTCTTGATGCGGTAAATAATATCTCTGTGGTTTCTCGTTTAATACCATATCACCCCTCCTTCTCTTTTGACATTGACATGTAATTTTATTTCCTCCAAATTAAGCTATTGAGATAAGATGTGAATTTGCATGTTAGTGTGGTCCTGAAAATGAATAGGTGTAGTATCAGCTGAACCATCTCAACAAAAGAGCTAGCTTTTGAGGATCTGATGACCAATGGCATCTCTTTAGACCCTGATGGATGAAATCACATGTAGCAGATTGTTTTTCTATAATGCTAGGGACTAGAATGCTCTAATTAATAATATGTTCTGTTTAATAGCTGGGTTATCAATAGAATACATACAATAATAAAATTATATTGAGGGTAACATTTCTTTATTTGATAATTCAGAAAGTATTTCACATCATAATTTAGAAGATACTCCATGTAATGATTACCGTATAGGTACCATTTTACTGTAAGGTTACCATTTTAGATAACCTTTTACAAGTTAGTCAAAATTACTTTTTGAGAAAAGGCCTACTTAGTCTTCAATGTATATCTGAAATAAACATTTTAGAAGGTAATAGTTAGACATCCAGATTGTTGCATAATAAAAAAGGGTAAAAACGTAGATCAGAGTAATTTTGAAAATGTGTTGGCTAACATTTTTTTCCTAATAAAGCTATGACAAGCTAATGAAAATGTCAAATTTCTGTAGATCACTCAGTGTGTTGCTGCCAGTTACACAAAGTAGAAAGAAAAAGGAAAAATGATATTCCATCACTTAAATTGCATTATCTCCAAAGTCTCTTTTTCCACTGAGTGGTTAATTCAAACGGTTATTCATTTCTCTCTTTTCTAATGCATGCTTGTGTTACATAAAATAGTTTTTTCTTCACCATATAAGTCTGTGGACTTTTTTTGAAACAGTATTTCCTTCTGTTTTTATTTTTAACATTTTTTATTTTATTTTTGAGAGACATAGAGAGAGAGCGTGAGCAGGGGAAGGGCAGAGAGAGAGGGAGATACAGAATCCGAAGCAGGCTCCAGGCTCTGAGCCGCCAGCACAGAGCCCGACATGGGGCTCGAACTCACAGACCGTGAGATCATGACCTGAGCCGAAGTTGGCCACTTAACCAACTGAGCCACCCAGGTGCCCCTATTTTTAAAAAATTGAATCCATATTTGAACATCATGTGGTAAAATAAACTTCCAGAGGTCATCAGTCAACCATGATTATTTATTGAACACCCAGTTGTGTCCCACATTGAGCTATGAAATGTGAATAAAATAGAACAAATTGGTGTAGTTCCTACTCCCAAGGGCCTTGGTCTTATTCTCCAGGCAGGAATACATCTAAACCACCAGTGGCACAAAATTAAGTAAGAATACAGCTTATTTATATGTTTGCAGTGAAATTTGGAAGAAGCCAGGTGTACGTATTCTTTGCTAAGTTGAATAAATTTATACTCAATGCCTATTATGAACTAGCATTATACCAGAATTAAATTGTATACTGTTGGGATTTCAATGGACTGGGAAAACAAATTGTTGGCTTATCTTCTATACCTAAATCATATAGGCTTGTGTTACCTGTAGATCACCTTGGCAGGATGAGACTGAGAGAACAGGATGAAAAATGGTGGTTTAGTAGGTGTTTTTCATTACAGAAATAGGCGGGCCAAGTCAGTCTACATAAAGCTTCATCTTTTTCTTTTTCCATGTAAGTCAGAGTCCACATTGAAGATGTAAATGATATTAAGAGCTCAAAATAGGGTCACTATGCTGAGGAAAATGATCGGATGTCTAGTTTATAAAATTAAGGTGTCCGGTTTCCTTTTAAAGGAAATGCTATAAAGCATCTATTGGAAATGACCTGTTTCCCAAAAAATAGAGAGTTTCATTTCATTAAATTATTTCTACAGATGCTCTCTTGTTTAAAAAAAGAAAATGGGTTGTTTGTGAGACACACTTTCTAAATACTCAGAGCCCATATGTCTTTTATTCTTTTCAGTAGAGTTGAAGATCTGTGCACATGTGGGCTGTGATTTTTGACTATTTATTATATGTCTATTGTTTTGTCTATTATTATATATCTGTTCTTGGATCTGGCAGGTCTGAATGAGCTGTCATTTATTTTAAGCTATATACCAAGCCATACTGATCCTTTTTATTCTGATCATGTCATTCTTTTAGTAGAAAAATGGAAAAGGGGGCATTAGCTCTTGACATTGTGAAGAGCTAATACAGAAACAATTTATAAATGAACTAAAAATATTTAACCTCATCAAAGCCAAATAATTGCCTACTCCTATTTTTAATACTGTCTTAACCTCTATTAAAACCTTTCTTCTAGTTCTTTGAAGCTTATTTAACCCATTCATTCCTTCATCTGTTCATTAATTTAACAAAATTTTAACTGTTTATTCTGGAAGGCAAAATGCCAACTAGGCCCACTTCAATTGCTTCATTGTTGAAAAGCTCAAAAGATCTTCTAGATTTCAATATGCCCCTAGTGTGCTTTCCGTGGGGACTATTACTTAATAGGACTCCATGAATATTTGTCAGACTGAATGGAGACATCTGTACCTGGCATTGCCATGAAAGATCAGTCAAAATTAAGCCAAATCACTTACATTTAGCTTTCTTCTTCCACCAGCTCTACCATGAAATGTAGGCCTGTCCTTATTTTTCTCTGTTTTAAGTCTTCTAGGAATGCATGCATTGTTCTGTATATTGAACATATACCTAGTCAACATTTAATATTTTTAACGCTATTACCTCCTTTTTAAAAATAACTTGGAATCCTTTTTACTGCTTTTATATCATTTCCATTCTGACTATGAAATTTCTGATAAAATTTGTCATTGATCATACATCTCTTCATTAATATGTGTTCAGTTAATCTAAAGACTACATTGTGTCAACGAAATTAGGAATTGACTAGACTTATTTTGAGCATTTCGAGACTTGCGCCATGCTCTGTGTCTCTGTTCCGGGTACTCTCAGAGGCATCAGTCTCAGAGCTTAGTGATCCATTTCGTGAGCTTGGTTTTCTGGACCCTTTATTGTCTCAGTCTGCTCCTCCTCCACCCCCTTGCCTTTGCCAGGCTTAATGATGCTTAATTTAGGAGCTGTAATGTGCAAGAAGGTTGAGAACTGCTATAGACTCACAATGTAAACAGGAAAGAGTTTTCGATTTTGTCACTTTAGAATGGAAAATAATTAGGAAATTCTAGATGATGGCAAGGCTGTTTGTTGCCTACATCATTCAGGTTTGGAAATTCAAAAGAAAAATGTTTATGCCATGAGGTTTTGTACAATTTGGTCATTTTCTTTTCTCTTTTACCAGGTTTCACCAAAACTCATGCCAATGCAGCAGATCACAACTTGAAATGTGGAATAAACATTTGTCCCAGGTTGTGTGTTTCTTATTTTAACCACATAGGATTTCATTGAAAGGACATCAGTAATCATAATTGTATATCTAATGAGCAGTTTTGACTAGTTTTCTTCCAGCATCTTACACTGTATGCAGCCATATAGACTTTGTTCTCTCAAGAGTGCTATAAGATTTTAATGAAAGACAAATATATATATAAATGATTACCTTATTTGTTTTACAATTGCTTAGAAGGCTTATCTTTACAGTTGGTGCTCACGTTGGATTTATCTTTACCTTTTGTGATATGTACACAAAATTGTACCAAGATGGGCCCTTAGGAAACTTCCATTGATGTGCTGTCCCTCCTAACTAAACCATGACATGTAGAAAAAAAGAATGAGGGAGAAAAAGAACTCCACCCAGGGTATACTCAAGGCAGCATTGCACTAGTCCTGAACAGTAACATCTGTGTGAATTTTGAGTAGGAGAAATGCTGTCTTAATGATTATGTTTTTCTTTTGGCCTCCTTTGACTTTCTTTTAGAGCCTCTGATTTTGTGATTGCGTCTTGTTTCCTTAAAGCATCCCTTCTCCTCCCATACTTTCTATAATGAAATCGATGTTCAGTAAGGCAAACAGAAACATCTCTTTATGGGAGAAGTAATTGGTTCATGGGAGAGATCAAAGGGTTAGGGTCTACTGGTGCTGGCGTCTCACCAAGAAGCTGCATTTGTCACTAAAAGTCCAATGCACCATCCATTGCGCCACAGAGTCACCTAAAGAAGCTGCCTTTGTAAACCAACCAACCATCTTGTGTCTTGCCAAAGACTAAGGTTTTTATGAGAAGAGGCCTATAAACCTAACTGATCTAGTCAGTTTTCTCATTTGAAAACAGTGCAGTATTTCTGTGTATCCAGAGGGGTCCTTAAGAGGCTTTCTCTATGTGATTGAGGTACAGTGGGCTACTCGTACAGACCTTCTTTTAAGCCATGAGGTGTTATGGGATAATTTATCATGAATCCAGTCACAATGACAACAGGGTTTAAAATTTTTTTTTTGTTTCTTTTCAGGCTCTTTTATTTCTGTTCAAAAAAATTCTTTTAAATTTTTTTTAATGTTTATTTTTGAGAGAGAGACAAAGAGAGACAGCACAAGTGGGAGAGGGGCAGAGAGAGGGAGATGCAGAATCCGAAGCAGCTCCCAGCTCTGAACTGTCAGCACAGAGTCAGTCATGGGGCTCAAACTCACAAACCGTGAGATCATGAAATTCGAACGCTCAATCGACTGACCCACCCAGACACCCTTGTTCAGAAAATTTTCTAAATGTTGAATGCCTTTTTCTACAACCCACTATTCTTTCTTCTGCCCAGGCTACTTCCTTGAACAAATTACTTTTAATTCAGCTTTATCCAAATAGAGGAAATACTGATGAGTAAGTCCAGGGGTTGAAGGGCAGGGAACTTTTATTGTTAGAAAATAAACATGGTAGGGGTGCCTGGGTGGCTCAGTCAGTTAAGCATCTGACTCCAGATTTCAGCTCAGGTCTTGATCTCGGAATTCTATAAAATCAAGCCCCCATATCGGGCTCTGCGCTGAGAGCATGGACCCTGCTTAGGAATCTGTCTCTCCTTCTCTCTCTGCCCCTTTCCTGCTCGTGTGTGTGTGCATGCGTGTGTGCTCTCTCTCTCAAAGTAACTAAATAATTTATTTTCTTTAAGAAAAGAAAAATAATAGAGTGAGTTTTGTAAGGAACTTATCCACAGAAATATCCTCCCTACCAAATAGTTGCCCTGTGGGCATCCCAAGCATCCTAGGTATCAAATGGGAGAAAAGCCCAGGTACTCTGAAGACAGTTCAGACAGCTGTTCTCCAGAGGTAGGCGTAGTACAGTGCAATATATCATTCCTCTGGTACCAGATATATATAGGAATTTATGCATATTTTTAGGTGATAGCACTGAAACTCTTTCTGTTCAGGTACAATTACAATTGTGTCATGTATGGTATTAGAGGAGAGCGGCTTTTTTTGTATCATACTCTCTATCTAAAATAGTCTTCCTGGCTGCAGGTTTGAAAGCATACTGTCCCAATACTGGGAAAAGGACTCTTCTTGGAATTTGCGAGATCCAGAAAACAATGCATGTCTGTTAGAATTACAATTTAGTAAAATGTATGTTATTGATGTTTGCTATATTTGCAGAGTTAGTTGCTTATCATTCTAGTTCATTACTTTAAGATAACGTGATTCTAAGAGTGTTCCCAACTTTGAATGGTAAAACTTTAGTAGATGACTTTATATTCTTGATTAAAGAGTGCCATGTATAAAAATACATTAAGAAATACAGTAAATATTCTGAATTGATATAGATCAGTGTGATTGTCCTCTTTCTTGTTTGGGAATGGTGTGACCAATCATAGGAATAATACACTAGAGATTGGTGGAAAGACTAACAATAAATACTTTATATACTTTTTGGCTTCTAATCAAGTTGTTGCTTTTCTTTTTATCTTCCCAAAGAACAAATACTGTTTTTCATGAAAGAACAAATGAAATGTTTACCTAAATGAATTCTTATTTTACTCCTTGTCAGAGCCAATCATTTATCTATAAATATTGATTATCCGAGGCTCATGTATTAATACGTACTTTTTGCTTTTATCTTACATTCTTTTAGGATACACGTACATTAATTAGTTTCCCAGTGGTGTGTTGAGTTTGCTTGCATTTTGAAGTGGCTCTAGTATAGTCTGCCCAGCATCTGTGTTGTTTCTCTGGTAACAGACTCATCCCTTGGCCAAGGGGTTGGGTGTGTGCCCAGAATATGTCTCTTTTGATAGCTCTCCTTTGTCCACAGTGTTTATACATGGGGCAGGGGCTGGTGGGGGGTTATGACCCAGGATGTACTAGTAAGGTCATTTTTCCTATGTTTAAAAACTAGAGATGAAAGAGAAGCTAGTTTTCTTATTCAATAACTTTCTGGTCACTAAGCCATAAGAATGTGAGTCTGGCACCAACGCTCCTTTTTCCCCCTTCACTCACACATACGATACACACATACACGTACACACACATACATACTTATGCACACACACACCCTGCCAGCTGAGGTCCAGTTGGACAAAACAAGCTGAAACACAAGAACATTGAGTTGTAAGTAAGAAGCTTCCTAGTGGTATTTGGGTTCTTGGTTCTTGATGTGCTTAAGGCCAGCTTTCCCTCCAGCCATGCTTGTCCTTGAGCCCACAATCCTCCCATTTCTCTTAGGTTGGGTCTTTGTGAGTCTTTTCACCTGCAACCAAAGTGTGAACTCAAACAGCTTTTGTAAATCATGAGTCTTGCAAGGGATCTGGTCTCCTACAGAATTTATGCAGAATGTGAGTGAAGCTGCTGCAGCTGGTCCCAGAGAGCACATATAAGAGCATTTGTAGCTATTACCAGTGGGCAGGAAGTTGTGGGTAGAGGTTCTTTTTCTTACAATGTCAGTATATTCAAGACAGCTTTGAAAATTATTCCAATGGAAATATAGGCAGAGGTTTATTCAGTGGATGGGTTTCCTAGTACTAATCTCCTTTTCCACCCAGAGTATGATCTTCAGTTTCTTAAACTTACTTTCAGATTTTCCCATCTTTAAAATAGGCAGAATGTACTGCTTTTCAGCATGGTTCTATAAGGCGTAGTTAATATATCTGTAAAATGAACTCATCACAGTGTATAAATCAATACATTGAAAAATGTTGCAAAAATACTGACCGATCACTTTTAAATGCCATGTTATAATGTTACCTTGGGAGAGAATTGTTCCTGTCCTTTAATTTTTTAATATATACACTGCTTTCCCACCTAAGACCATACTAAATATCAAAGTAGGTGTAAGCATAAATATCACTAAATATCACGTGATCTAAATGCATGTCTCTATGGCATATACTTGAATCCTCTTGCTTCCATGTTTATGTTAAACATGTCTGTGTAAAGTCATCCAAAGACACCCTTTATGGACCCTGCAGCAAGTCCCATGAGAGTGATGCCTGTACTAATCCAGGTAACTGATTGATAAGACAGTTTCTTCCCTCAAAACCATAATCAAACAAAAATATATTTGGTTTTAGCGGTTTAATGTGCATGATTAACATGGTCATTATTACCTTAAATGGGGTGCTACTCTGGATGGCCACTTGGAAATGGCCTCGGGCCCTGCTGTAGCATGACCCACACTGGGTCCCTAGGAAACAACACTCTTGTTTCCCTTGACAAACTGCAGGACCCAACACAGTCATTTTATTTCTTTGACTCATTCCTTGGCATTCTATGTCTTACCCTTTAAAATTGTCAAGAAGGAATCAGACACCAGTCTGATAAATATATATATACATATCCTGATGTTCCATTTGAAGCCTTTCTCTCTTGATCTGGAAACAGGAGGTGGCATCTCCCACCTAGCCTTCTTGGAGTTAGAGTGCCCCCAACAGCTCCTTCCAAATTTTCTCCATAAATACTCCTCTAATCTCCAGTTTCTAACCCTTGTAAGCACTCCGTGTGGATAAGAATTAGAGTTGTCTAAGTGGTTCTAAGCCAGGTACTGCTTCATAATGTATGTATAGCGGCCTCACTGGAGTGTAGCGTGTATCGTGTTTGTGTTTAATGTCTTATATATTTGTATAACAACTTGTCCATGGTAGGCTTCCAAATATGATATTGAATCAATTTATTGGTTGAAAACATGAGGTGGTAGTAGGTCAGGCTCAAGGATTTCCCTTAGCTAAATAATCAGGCAAGTCCTCTAAGAAAGAGTTAGGAAAAGAAAGGGAAAGACACAAGAGGTAGGATCTAAAAACTGCAACAAAGGAATACAGAGACCTGTGATAATCACCTACATTTGTTTAGCATTTCATAATTTACAAAACACCTAGAATATGCTAGCTGGCTTATTTTATTCTCACAGTAATCTTCCAGGGAGGCATTACTACCTCCATTAAAATTAACTTCATTAGTCTGAGAGAAGTAATGTCCATCAGTTCTTTAATCAAATTAGCCTTTCAAAGCTAATGTTGGGTTTTGCCAAGGTAGTTAATGAGATGTGAATTAAACCCTCTGAATAGAACTAGATTTGTTGCTCTCTGGTAAGCTATAAAACAGAATCCAAAGCCTTTAAACCTAATGGGACATATCTTGAAGCTTTGTTCTCCCTGTCTACACAGCTCTTGTGTACAACCCAGTTTAAAAGGACATGGGTAGTTGTCAAAATAAAAAGGATAATGCCACCCACTAGGCAAAACATCCCTGTGGAAAACTTGAAATTACTGAGTTTGCTCATATGAAAGACTTTGTGTAGCAGCCACAGGTAAGAATGCTCAGCTGATGTTAACAGGAGGGGCTGTGGGCATTGCTTCATTTCTGTGACTAAACACCTTTCTGAAATTTGGTTTCTTTTCTATTAACCTTACCCATGTTCAAAGGCAGAGTTGTGGCTCAGACCCATTCAGCCAAACTCCAGGAATAGGGTTGACATTGGCAACCTGAAAATAAATGTTATTGGTGACATGGAGAGAGCATCACTCAGTGAGGTCTAGTGCCGTTCGCTGGGGAAGAAAGGGTCCATGGAGAGAAGAAAATTGATCACAGTACTGGAGCCTATGGAGTTTCGAGGGTATAGGGATAGGAAAGCATTAGGGCCATTAAGACACATAAAATATGAGAACATTTGTTACTATCTTGTTTCTTAGAATATAAGATACCATCAAATTTTTTTTACTGTAGTAAGAACATTTAACATGAGATCTACTCTCTTAACAAATTGTTGTTATCTGTAGGTGCAGTGCAATACAGCATATCTCTAGAACTTACCCATCTTATGTAATTGACACTTTTTACCTGTTAAACAGCAACTCATTTCCCCCTCGCCCCAGTCCCTGGCAGCCACTACTCTCTGTTGCTCTGAGTTTGACTGTTTTAAGTACGTCATATAGATGTAATCATGCAATATTTGTTCTTCTGTGACTAGCTTACTTCACTTAGTATAATATCCTCTAGATTTATCTATTTTGTTGCCTATAGCAGGATTTCCTTCTTTTTATGTCTGAATAGCATTTCATTGTACGTGTATACCATGTTTCTTTTATCAGTGTATCTGTCAGTGGACATTTATGTGGGGTTGCTGGATCATAGGTTATTTTTAATTTTGGGGGGAACCTCCATATTGCTTTTCATAACAGCTGCAGCATTTTACATTCCCACCAACAGTCTACAAGGGTTCTACATTCACATCCTCATCAATACTTGTTCTTTTATTAATAATAGCTGTCCTAATAGGTATAAGGTGATGCTTTATTATGATTTTGATTTCCATTTCCTTGAGTAGTGATGATGAGCATCTTTTCATATACCTGTTGGCAATTTGTATGTTTTCTTTGCAAAAACATTTACTCAAGTCCTTTGCCCATTTCTTAATTGGGTTGTTAAAATTTTTACTGTTGAGTTGTGGAGTTCCTTTTATATATATATATGCAGCCCCCCACTAGTCAGTTTTTGCTTTTGTTACTTGTGCTCTTGGTGTCATATCTAAAAAGTCATTGCCACTACCAGTGTTCAGAAGATCTTCCCCTATGTTTTCTTCTAGGAGTTTTATAGATTCATAAAACTAGTTTTATTGATTTATGGGTTTAAGTCTTTAATGGAGTTGATCTTTGTGTAT
Source organism: Paguma larvata (assembly GCA_030068075.1). Classification (NCBI taxonomy): domain Eukaryota; kingdom Metazoa; phylum Chordata; class Mammalia; order Carnivora; family Viverridae; genus Paguma; species Paguma larvata. The sequence continues at coordinate 31,819,656 of CM057826.1, read as the reverse complement.
GGTGTGAGATGAGGGTCCAATTTTGTTCTTTTGCATATGGATATCGAGTTTTCCCAACACGATTTGTTGAGATTGTCCTTTCTCCATTGTGTATTCCTGGCACCCTTGTTGAAGATCAGTTGACTGTATTTGCATGGATTTATTTCTGGGCTATTATATTCCGTCGGTTTAAGTATCTGAAGGCACCATCCGTTTCATTTTATTTTTTAAAATGTTTATTTATTTTTGAGAGAGAGAGTGCGCATGCAGGGGTGGGGCAGAAAGAGAGAATCTCAAGCAGGCTCTGCACTGTCAGTGCAGAGCTCGATGCGGGGTTTGAACTCATAAACCTTGAGATCATGACCTGAGCCAAAATTCAGAGTCAGACGCTTAACCGACTGAGCCACCCAGGCACCCCACAGAGAGCATGAACACCATCAATTTTAAAATGCACTTTGATTGCATTTGCTTTTTATCATTTATAAATTTTATTGTATACATATTAAGAAGTTTTAGACTTTCAATCTCAGGTAAGTTTGCCTACTATTTCTTTCTTGTATTTAAAACAAAGAAGTGCTGTTAATGGAGACTTTATTCAACTGATAGACATCTTGAGCAGTTATCAGCCCAAGGAAATCCACCTGTCTTAACGTTTGTACATTTACAATCTAGGTTTTTCTCACCGATAAGGGTTTGGATTGACTAGGGGACAGGTTGAGGGTGTTGAATCAGGTCAGAAGAAGGTTGAGAGGGAGCTGAGGTGCCTGCCTCAGCTTCTTCCAGAGCAGTTGGGCTACCAAAAGCTGAAGGAGCCAAGGCAATGGTAGGATACTGTTATTTGTGAAATGCATTCCAATTTTAAAGATGTTAAAGTGTGGGAAATCCTTCGTCTTAGAATCAGTGAATTGGAGGGGGTCATCTGAGGCCTTTCTCAATTAGCACAATGTCTGATTTAAGAATATATTAAATATTTTATTATGACTTCAAGTATATACAGAACTGATTACATAGGCAAAGACTCTTAGGGACCTGCTTTATGGATAGGAAAGAGTTGATGATTATATTAGTGCATATGTAAATGATGCTTTAAAACAGTTCTTCCAAGTAGTCCAAGTGCTTATTATGTAATCTTTCTATCATGATTTGCCTTCCAGGTAATTCTCTCTGTCTTTCTATCCTTCCCCCCAACTCTTATCCTTTCCATAAACATAATTTCTATCTTAGGTAAAAATGTTTTTATTATTATAATTAAAGGCATTTAATATATAACAGGTACCCAGATACACACATATAGAAAACCAAAGTCTGGGGTGCCTGGATGGCTCGTCGGTTAAGAAGACCAAAGTATTTGAGGCGTCACTTATGTTAAGTCCATAGTATCAAACTCTAGATGAGATTGTCGAAGAGAGAAAAATGGCATTGAAGATGAAATTGCTATAGAATAAATGTTTCTTCTCCCTGCCCCCCCCCCAACCAAAACTCATATGTTGAAACCCCCATCCACATTATGGGGCCTTTTGGAAGTAATTAGGTTTAGAGGAAATTAAGCAGGTGGATTCTTCATAGTGGGATGAGTGCCCTTGTAAGAAGGGGGAAACTGCAGAGCCCATTTTCTCCCATGTGAGGATGCAAGAAGCCAGCCATCTTCAAATGATGATAAGGGCCCTCACCAGACACTGAATCTGCCAGCAAGTTGATCTTGGACTTCCCAGCCTCCAGAACTGTGAAAAATAAATGTTTCATGTTTAAGCCACCCAGTCTATGGTATTTGTTATAGCAGCCTGAACTAAGACACATGTGATCAACTTGGAGAATGCTCAGGAAGACAATTTAAAAAGACTCAAGCTACGGGGAAAGAATAAAGTACATGGAATATTTAACTTGAATTAGAGAAGCTAAAGAAGTTATTTAATAACTTAAAGAAGTGCTGTGTATAACTGGTGAAGAATGCCATAGGTCAAGGAAAGGAGAAGAAAAGGAACAGCGAGGAATTTCATTTAGACATTAAGCAACATTTCCTGACAGATCTTAAAGAACAGGAATTAAATTACTTACCTATTTATTTACCCATTCCTTTATTGATTCATTTATTTATTGGTAGGAGTTGGAGGGAGAGGACAGGAGTCCTCTGGTTTAAAGGCAGTCTTAAATCTAGCTTCCTGAAACCTTGATATCAAGGAAGTCTCTGTGGGTTTTATAGTCTGTATTCTCTTTATAGACTTACCAGCTCTCTCATTATCCCAAGAAATGTATTGGGATATGTTCAGTAAATAGTTGCTCAATAAATTTTTAGTGGTGGGGTACATAGAGTGGATGAATTATTGGAAAATAACTTTTCCAATGGCATAGGGTCATATGTTTTTAACTCCAAATAATAGCAAGTAAATATACAACTGGCTTGGCAATAATTGGGGGTCTTTTTGATTTCTTCTGATCTCCTTCCCTTTCATTTTTTTTTTTTCAAAACATGTTTTTTGAGCACTTTATCAGATAGGGTCCAATCAGTAGACACTTTACATGGTAAATTGAACAGAGAAAATTTTAATGTAAGGAATTATTAACCATAACAGGGAATTTGAGAATTCAGTCATTAGCTATTTAGAAGAAAAGAGAAATCTCAACATGTGAATAGTAGATTTAAGCCATAACCCTGGGTTTGAGATGGAGTATCTAAGGAAGAGGCTTACAGGACTGAGATCCAGACCTTGTGGGAAAGTGCATAGCTGTGACTCACAGATGGTAGAGAAGTCATGCCAGCAGAACTTGCTAGACATCTGCCTCTGAGGAGCCAGAGGAAACTGTCCCCAAGGAATGCCACGCTTCAGAAGTTGCCACAAAGCCACCTGAAGAGATGACAGAGATGTTGTTCACAGGGAAATGTCTTGTGTCACTCCCTGAAGGAGTTCTGGGGAAAACTGCAGACACTGGCCCCATTGGCTACCCAACACTGCGGGAGTCAGGAACTAGGTAAGCCAATTGTATTAGTTTTTGGATTCTGGAGAAGCTGTGTTTGCTGCAGGGGCCTGGACAGTGGGAAAAGAGTGAGCTGCAGGATGCTGACAAGAGAACTACATCATACCAGGAGGAAAAACCTTTTCCTCTTCACGTGTCTCTTCAGAACTTTCTATTGACAAAGCTTAACATCATGCTAGTTGGCAAAGGAATACTATTTGCAGGGACCATTCCCATTATCTTGGAGAAGACAATGACAGGTGAATTTGGAGCTGAAAAGCAATAAATTCTTAGCTGATCTTAGCACCCGCTGTGAGCCAGCAGTGTACTAGGTTCTAGGGATATAGCAATGAATGTAGAGAAATTGCTCTTAAATAATCACACTTGAGAGTACATTTAGAATTGTGCTGAGTATCCCTTTTCTGCGAAGGAAAAGTGTGTGTACCATGAGAGACTGTTTAGAAGGGTCTTGAAATTAGATTTCATACTTGCCTGCCTCTGTTCAGCATATCCTTAAATGTACCATGGGTTGTTCAATAAAATGTTTAACTGTGCTTGGAAAAAGGAAGCTGAAGTGACTCTTAACAATCAAAACCAAAACAAACAAACCCACAAAACACAGAGAGATAAATAAATTGGTATGACCTGTACAAAATCAGAAGGAATTCTGCCACAAATAATGCAGTACTCCTGGTAAGGAGCAGCTGGAAGACAAAAATCAATCATTGCTTATGCTTGGTTTAAGAAAATCTGAGGGTAAAATTTCAGTGTGATAATATTTATTGAAAGGTTATGAACCAGAACAATTCTGGTCCAGAGTAAGGGACATACCACTCAGTGGCTACTTTAGACATTTGATTATAGAGGGTTTATTGTGAAAGGATCTGACATAGATGTAATCTGCTCTGGAAAGGGGTCACTGTATTCCTGGTGACTCAGGAAATGCAGCAATGAGAATGTTGCTGACCAAACTGAGCCAGCTGTGTTTTCCAGAAAAGAAGCAATTGTGAAATGACCTCATTGTCATTTAGAGTATCATAGACAAGCAGAAATGTTCCAAGAACTGCTGAGCTTGTGGTAGAAGTGGACATCTTTATAAAATTTAACTCAAACATAAACTTAAAAGTCATTTCTTATGGGAGGAAAAAAAATGAGGGGCTTAAAGTCAGAGTAGATACATATGTTTATCTCATATGATTTTGCATTTAATAAGGAAACATCTTTTTCATTTTATCAAGACCACAGCAAAAAGATTAACCTACCTATATGTATAGAACAAGGTTATAGAGTCCAGAAAAAGAGTAACTATATTAAAAATAACTCAAACTTTCCAAGAAATATACCTCCCTAATTGATTATGTCCTGAAAGCATAGATTTTTTTTTCATCAATACAAGAAGAAAGCATGTGAACCTTTGCCCCATATTCAACTAATATCTCTAGCTTAAACAATCTTATGACTTGATCTCATCAGAAAAGGTATTAATTTATGGGTGGAGTTATATGGCAAGGATTTGGCTTAAAATACTCTGGTAAGGGGCACCTTGGTGGCTTCGCCAGTTGAGTGTCTAACTCTTTTTTTTTTTTTTTTAACTTTTATTAATTTTTAAATACTTATTTTGAGAGAGAGAACACTTGCAAGCAGGGGTAGGAGCAGTGAGTGAAGAAGAGAATCCCAAGCAGGCTCTGGGCTGTGAGTACAACATGGGGCTCCCCGCAGGCCTCAATCCCATAACCATGAGATCATAACCCAATCCGAAATCAAGAGTCAGACACTCACCTCACTGAGCCATCTAGCCACCCTGCATCCAACTTTTTTTTTTATTTTATAATAGTTTATTTCAAATTGGTTTACATATAACACCCAGTGTTCATCCCAACACGTGCCCTCTTTAATGCCCATCACCCCCTCTCCCCTCTCCCTCACCTCCCTCACCCTCAGATTGTTCTTAGTTTTTGAGAGTCTCTTATGTTTTATCTCCCTCCCTCTCTGTGTCTTTTTTTCCTTTCCCCTCTTCCCCTCCCCCTGGTTTTTGCTTAGTCTCACAAAGTCCACCTATTCGTGGAAAAATATGGTATCTGTCTTTTTCTGACTGACTTATTTCATTTAACATAATACCCTCCAGTTCCATCCATGTCGCTACACATGGCCAGATTTCATTTTTTCTCATTGCCATGTAGTAGTCCATTGTATATATGTGCCACAACTTCTTTATCCATTCGTCAGTTGATGGGCACTGGTCTGCTTCCATGATTTGGCTTGTCGAAAGTGCTGCTATGAACATTGGGGTACATGTGCCCCTATGCATCAGCATTCCTGTGTCTCTTGGGTAGATTCCTAGCAGTGCTATTGCTGGGTCACAGGGTAGCTCTATTTTCATTTTTTTGAGGAACCTCCACACCGTTTTCCAGAGTGGCTGCACCAGTTTGCATTCCCACCAACAGTGTAGGAGGGTGCCTGCTTCTCCACATCCCACTTTTGTTTTGTCTTGGGTCATGATCCTGAGATCGTGGGGTCAGACTCCACACTGAGCATGGACCCTGCTTGAGAGTCTCTCTCTCTCTCCCTCTGCCCCTCCCCCACTAACATACCTTGGCTCCCTCTCTCTCAAATAAAAATTTTAAAAAATAAAATACTCTGGCAAAAATAACAATAAAAATTGGGAAAGAGATAATAGATGGCAAAATTTTGGCAATTACTAAAGCTGAGGGTGATAGATACATGAGAATTCATTATACTATTCACTTTATTCTATGAAATTTTCATATTAAAAAGCTTTTCAAAGGAAGTATATAAATGAATATCCATTTCAGTATCTTTATAATAACTACGGTTCTAAATAAGGAAGTTTAATGATGGTCTCTTGGATTTTGGATGAGAAATTTAGTCAAACAGAACTGGAGTCTCAATGGAGAAGAGAATGTGAGGATGGATTTTTAAAAATTGTTTTCTTTTATTCTTCCAATCACCAATAATGCAAATCTCAGTGCTTAATTGAATTAAAACAAGTGCAAGAAGCATGAAAAGACAATCAACATCATTAGCCATCAGGGGAATGCAAATTGAAACCACAGTGAGATACCACTACACATGTATCAGAATAACTACAATAAAAACCAGTGACAACACCAAATGCTGAGGATGTGGACATACTAAACAAGTCCTATGTTGTTGTTGGGAATGTAAAATAATATAGCCACTCCGGAAAACAGTTGGGCAGTTTCTTTTAAAACTAAACATGCAATTACCATATGGCCTAGCAAATACTGTTGGGCATTTATCCCAGAAAATTAACTTACGTTCATACAAAAACCCATACACGAATGTCTATAAGTTTTATTCATAAAAGCCAGAAACTGGACCAGCTCAGATGTCCTTCAATGGGTGAATGGTAAAACAAACTGGTAAATCTCAAACCTGGAATGCTACTTAGCATTAAAAAGGAATGAACACATAACAACTAGGGTGTATCTCCAGGAAATTATGCTGAATGAAAAAGTCAATACCAGGAGATTTTATATCATTTCCCTTCTGTGACATATTTGAAATGATACAATTTTAGGAACATAGAACAGAATAGTAGTTACCAAGGGCTAGGGACCTGGGAGGAAGAGTGGAAGGGAGGTAGGTGTGGTCATAACAGGATCACTTGAGGGGTACAGACCGTGCTGGAACTGTATTTTACCTGTGGTAGTGGCTATACGAACTGACGTGATTAAATGGTAGAAGACTAAATATGCACATATATATACAAATGAGCACAAGTAAAACTGGAGAAATATGAATAAGATTGATGGATTGGATTAATGTCATTAGCCTGGATGTGATATTGTAATATAGTTTTGCAAGACGATGTCACTGGAGGAAAACATGTGCTCGGGATTTGGACGTCTCTATTATTTATTCCAACGAATGAGAAATTAAAATCATCTCAGTAAAAATTTCAATGAAAAAATAAGTACAAAATAACTAAAAGTTCAAAAACTGCCTTTTTAATTTGCTCAAAACTTCGGTGAGTGTTCTCTATTTTTTTTTCCCATTCAGAATAAAGAAGAGGTTGTTATTGTCCTATTAACTAATAATAGGAAGTAGTCATTTACTTTGTTTTATGCAGGAATGTCCCCCCTTAGTTGGATGTCCCTGAACAAGTTTCTTAATTTCATTGGGTCTTGTTTTCTAATGGGTATATGGATAGATCTTCCTCACAGGGCTGTTGTTGGTATTAAAAATATATCTTAATTGCCTGGTACATACTAGCCACTCAAAAATTTCCCCTTCACATTGGAAATAATTTTTTCATTTTTAGATTTTTTTTTATGATCCCTGCTTTTCTCCTTGTGCTCTCTTTTGTCTTTGGAAAATTTCTTACGTGTTTGTCCTCTGGAACATGAAAAATACCTATGTACAATAAACTCTTTGTTCAAGAAAATTGAGTTCGGAGGGGCGCCTAGGTGGCTCAGTTAGTTGGGCCGCCGACTTTGGCTCAGGTCATGATCGCGCGGTCTGTGAGTTCGAGCCCCGCGTTGGGCTCTGTGCTGACAGCTCAGAGCCTGGAGCCTGCTTTGGATTCTGTGCCTCCTACTCTCTCTGCCTTTCTCCTGCTCACGCTCTGTCTCTATGTCTCAAAAATAAATGTTAAAAAAAATTTAAAGAAAATTGAGCTTGGAGAGAAAGTTTAAAACCAGTGGTCAAAAAGAGATTATCTGTGGTCTTCAATTATCTATTCTCTTCCTGGCCAAGTGTACCATATGAAATCAAGAATTACTGGCATTGAAATTAAATGGCAATTTAAAATGTTGAACAATTAAGCCATTAAAGTTGAATGTAAATTTTTGTGATGGTCTCATCAGTTTGCATTTATCACCAAGGACACCTGTTGGTTTAAAAGTGTAAAAGTACTCACTGAGAGCTTGTTCTGGCCTTGTAATGAGAAGTTATCAAAAACCAGCATTGCACCCACCATTGGTAATTGTGTGCATTCTGAGTCCAGATACTTCTGTGAAGCAAACAATGAAAAAGCAAAAATGAGATACTTTTTTGAAGGTGAAATGAAAAAAATTAGTCTTTTAAAAAGCAACCAAAGAACGCTCTTCTTCTAGTAATGATGGTATAGTTTGCCATTGATAAAACTGGCCACAGAAAGCAACCAGGAAAGGTGAGTAAAATACCCTCACCACCCCCACCCCCACCATCACCACCACACAAAAAAATGCTGAGGTTATCAGAGTATACAATGCACCATAATTTTCTGGAGCAAGAAAGCACACTGCAGTTAGTCTTACATTTGTAAACTTGACATTCCATGGCATTTCTCCCTTGAGGTATTTGCTACTTTATAAGATTTGTGGATCTAAAGCACTGAGAAAGTAAATATAAAGTGACAGCCCTAGGAGTCCGAAAAGCTTCGAAGAGCCAGCAGTGCCCCATGAAGTTGGGGAACCAAAAATTAGAAATCAGGGCCAGCTGAAGAGGAAAGGTCCTAGTGATACGGTTTTGGAGTGGTGGTGTCTGGAGACAACGAGACAGGCAAGAAAGAATTCTCAAGACGTCTTTGGTGCAAAAAAATGATTTTATTGAAGTACGGGAACAGGACCTGTCACCAGAAAGAGCTGCACTGGGGTTATGAAGAGTGACTGATTATATATACTTGGGAGTGGGGGAGGGGGGGTGTGGTAAAAGCAAGGGAAAGTTTCCAAAAGGACTTTCATATGCTAAAGAAGACTCACAAGCTACTGGAGGCCTTGCTACTGTTGAATTAAAATTATTTTTCCCTCTAGAAAAGCATTAACATGAAGACAGTAGGGAGTTCCTGGGGGAATGTTTTACTCTGCCAGCCACAAGTATTTGTCAATGGGCTGCAGCTTATAAAGAAATTTAGTTTTCCCTACATTTTCTTTTTGCTTTTGTTCCCCACGTCATTATGGAGGGGAGGGTGGGTGATATTAGGGCTCCAGAAAATGACTATGGGTTTCCTGAGATTAGGCTATTGATAAGATTACCTTTTTCTTGTAATTTACTAAAATATTTGTAAACTGGTGGACACTCGTGTCCTGCTTCACTGTGATCTCTGTCAGTTAACCATTAGTTTTTCCATTTCCTTTGTTCTTGGGCAACTGGGGAGTGTCTGAGGAATGTCACACATATCCCACCTGGGAGATGGGGTGTTGTTAGCTTGTGCTTTGCCCTCATCTTGCCTTTTGCTCCCTCATCACTAGTAAATACTTAATATTCCAATTAGTTCCCCAGAAGGGCTATACTTAAGAAGTTAGGATGAATCAGAAATAAACAAGCATTTATAAGGACAAAAACCCATCTTCAAAATATTTCAGTCACTGAGTGAAATAAGGTGATCTATCAATAATGTGACTGACAACTCAACAGAAAGAAAAAACTCCTCTCAACAGGATGTCAGAAAGAGCCTCAAATTAATGCTGCAAGTTTTAACAGACAGGTGATCCAGATGTTGGAATCATTGGACACAGGCTTAAAAAAAGATTAATATATTCAGGAAAGTAGAGATGAGATTGAGAATTTAACCAGAGGAATTCCTTCCCAGAGCTAGGCCTTTCAAGTTTGTAGCTTTCATTCAATCTAGTGAGGTTTCAAAAGCAGGAGTGATCTCAGTAATATATGGTTTCACCCTTCATCTTCCCATTTAGCACGTCCAATTCATGTTGTTTGAAGGGCAGATATACATAAATATTATATATATCATATATATTCTATTATATATATAAAATGGAATATTACTTAGTCATAAAAAAAGAATGAAATCTTGCCATTTGCAACAATATGGATGGACCTAGAGGGTATAATGCTAAGCAAAATAAGAGAAAGACAAATGCCATATTATTTTACTCACGTGGAACTTAAGAAACAAAATGAATGAAAAAAGAAAAAAAAAAGAGATGTAAAAAGACCCAGATTCTTAAATATAGAGAACCAAATGGTGGTTGCCAGAGGAGAGGCAGGTGAGGGGATGATGAAATAGGTAAAGGGGATGAAGAGTACACTTATCGTGATGAGCGCTGAGTAATACATACAATTGTTGAATCATTATATCATACACCTGTAAGTAATATAACAGTGTATGTTCATTGTATTTGATTAATTTTCTTAAAAAGATATATAAAGTTTGAAAGTAAAATGGTAGTGTTCCAATTAGGATTTATTCAATGAAGCAGAACCACTAGGAGAAAAAAGGAATAAGAGACTTCCATAGGAATTAGAATTTATACAATTAATGTGGGAGTTAGGGTAAAATTTTCTGAAAAGACATTACCTCTGTGTCTGGTGGTGGCCTAAAGTAGGCTAGCAGGGCAGACATTTGGGAGGAAAAGCTGAATATGAAGCTGGGAAAAGTGAGGACAACGTGTAAGTTAGGCAGATAAACTAGAACCCTTGTTTGAATTTCCTCCTCCAACTTTGAGCACAAGTGTGGCCTGGAGAAGAAGCCAACATCCTTCACCATGGAGTGACATGCATACCTGGCTCAGGACTTGGAGAAGCTGAAGGAGGACATGGAACAGAAACTGCAGAAGCTTCAGTCCTGGCCATTGATCCATACCGACAACTGAGTCAACAGATCAGTAGCAATGTCTAGAACTTTTGCTTCATTTCTACTTCCAAGTTGCATGGAAATTTCTTTTATTGCTAATCCTAACCCAGAGCCAGTTTGGACAAACATAGATCGGGTCCCTTGTACCTTGATGCTCATGGTCAAGTACTCAGCCTCTATTAGGGCCTGTAGAACTCTAGAAACTATTTTTCCAAAAAAGGCTTTCTCATCCTCTGGGGTTGTGCAGAGGATGGGATAGCTTGCTTCAAAATCCTAAAGGTTTGTACCGTTACTGGCTTACAGAGAAGGGGCCTGCAAAAGATGCCGCACAGTACGCTTATCTGTTACCATTACATCAAATGCCATTAAATCTTTGTCATGGCACTTAAGCAGCACAACAACTTGCATAGTACCCAGAGCAAGCTACAAAGCATTTTTATTCTGACCCCCACTGAAAACTGGCAAACTTTTGGGTTACTTGGTAAACAGGTATGAGGAGCATGCCCGAGTTAGTTATATGTTGCCTCAGAAATCCAAAGAGACTTAGTATGTGTGGTGCCCCTTTTCTCGTGGTAGGATGTACCAGATGCCACCTTGTCTATGGAAGAAATATCTTGACAAACAAATATCTGGAGTTCTAGAAATTTCACCAAGGTGGCAGGTCCCTGAATGTTTGGGGGATTTATTCCCTACCCTCTGGCACGCATATGTCTTACTGAGATACCTGAACTAGTTTCTGCTTCCCGCTCACCAGATTCAGTCAGGACATTATCATCAATGCAGTGGACCAGTGTGATGTCCTATTCAGTGGAGAGGTGGTCAGGGTCACTACAGATTATAATCAAGGACTGGAGAATTGATAGTTTCTCTGAGGTAAGAAAGTGAAGATCTATTGTGAGCTCTGTGAATTAAAACACAACACAAAACCAAACAACAACAAAACCCTGCTTCTAATGATATTTATCCAAAGATATAAAAGAAAAAGCATTTGCCGGATCAGTAGCTGCACTCAAGGTGCCAGGGGTTGTATTGATTTACGCCAGCAACAAAACCACATCTGGAACAATGGCTACAATTGGAGTCACCATCTGATTAAGATTATCCGTTGTCTTTCTCCAAGATCTGTATGTTGTCTGCATAAGCCAAATAGATAGTTGAATGGGAGTATAGGGCAAATCACTATCACTGAATCATTGGTCACCCCATGCCTTACTTTCTATAAGCACTCAGTTACAGGTGTCTACAAGTGATCTTTTGAATGACAGTTCTGCTGTTGCATGCCATGTACCATCAGTGTTCCCTTTTCCTCTGGAAAACACAACCGTTAATGTCTTTAAGCCTAATCAAATCAGAAAACCATTTCCACATGAGACAGAACTAAGTTAGAAAACCCACCCTTATAGTTCTATTCTCCTAGAACTACTTCTGGTACCAATTTCTGTTTCAATTAGGGGAGCAGAGCCATACTGAGTGATAAAGGATAAAGAATTTATTATAGGAATTAGAATGGACACAATGCGGGAGCTGGTGAATCCTATGGAAGACTGTTACCTCTGCATCTGGTAATGAGTGTGGAGTCACTGTAGGTCAGCAGGGTCAGTAATCAAGACCATCTGGACATTAAACAGCAAAGAGGAAGGACAAACTGGGATCTATGAGGACAAAGTGGAACCTGCACCTGTCTTTTACCATTTCCAATCTGATAATATTGGCCTGTAGAAGAAGCTTATGCCTGTCATTGTGGAGCTACGAATACATCCGATCCAGGACTCAAAACCTAAGGGAGGAGGAAATCCAGCAGCCCCTGGGCCTGGCTGCTTCTCCACGCTGTAATGTGAGCCAGCAGTTCAGTGACAACTTCACAAGCTACAAAATACCTCAGCTTATATATCAGCTTTCAGAATGTAATGTCAGCTACCTCACTTTCATTTTCCCAACCTCACACAAATTTCTTCTGTTGCTAAGCTAGAAGCATGCAGGGAAGGAAATTAGGGGAACTATACTTCCAGTTTAGCTAAATAGAAACTCGACAGGGGCACCTGGGTGGCTCAATCAGTTAAGTGTCCAACTTTGGCTCAGGTCACAGTCTTAGGGTTTGTGAGTTCGAGCCCCACATTGGGCTCAGTACTGAAGGCTCAGGGCCTGGAGCCTGCTTCAGATTCTGTATCTCCCTCTCCCTCTGCCCCTCCCCTGCTCTCAGTCTCTCTCTCTCTCTCTCTCTCTCTCTCTCTCAAAAATAAACATTGAAAAAATTAAAAAAAAAAAAAAAGAAACTCAACACAGTTGGTCTGAAACCAGAGATGGTTGTTAAAGGAGGGGTGAGTCTCAAAGTGGTGAGACTAGTTAACATACTTTAACAATTGAGAATAAAAGTAATGGGAACCTATAATTATTAGTAAATAAGATTATTAAAGCTAGCACACTCATACAGAATATATTGTAAAGGAAATACCCAAAGGCTTGCTTGAGGAATATGCAGAAAAAAGAAAGAAGAGCTAAAAATCTATTAATAAGACTGGAAAAAGGATGTGACCAGAGACCAAAATATGGAAGGAAGGAAGAGGGGAGAATTATGGAATATTATATTTGCCAAGGTAGAGGTGGCCTCTAGGTATTTAAAAACATAGAATTAAATAAAGTTGCAAGGTAAATAGCTCTTAGATGATTAATATGTTAATAACAAATTTTGTGACAGGTACATAAAACAATGATCTAACTGACAAGGAACACACACAAGGAGACAGTATATCTATCTTGGGATAAAGATATAGATGTGGACCTACAGCTGAGTATGTAGATACCTCCTGTACGTCCAATGACGCTGCCTTATCCTGAGAATTAACATTAACGTAGATTTAAGCCCCAATTCCCAACAAATGAAAATGCTGATGTACTCTCCAAGATCTCTTCAAATTCCAGGGAATTTACATTCTCATGGTCAGATCTTGCTGTAATTTCTTGTTCCTTCTGAGCTCTTCGCTTCACTCATGCCTCATTTTCACCTGCTGTCCTCTTCTGTTGGTACATTCATGGAATACAGCTTATCTTCCTTAATTTCTCCATATCTCCACCCACACAAGAAATTTTTGTGTGTAGAAATCAAGCTTAAGTTTGGCATGACAGAGAAGAGGTGTTTAGCTATATTTAATGGTCATCTGGCTATCCCTGCCCCCAGAAGTCTCTCTGTATGTGGTATTCCTCTGAAGGTCCCTCCTACCATTATGATGATCAGCTCCTGCTTCCCTTCATTCCCCTCCCACTCTCATTTTTTGCTGTATCTTCAAATTCCTTTTTTATTTTGTGTTTGTGGAACAGTTTGGTTCTCTCTTTACCTCTGTGTCTCCTCCGAGATTGTTATCTGGGGACCTCATGTTTTATTCCCAGACTAGTTGATCAAGGTATTTGACCAAGCAAAAAGCCTCTTCTCCCCTAAGGGTCAAAAAGCCCTGTAATCAATTATGGTTTAAGTGGCAAATATAAGGTAATGCATAGACAGACAGATAGATAGATAGATAGATAGATAGATAGATAGATAGATAGATAGATAGATAGAAAGAAAGAAAGAAAGAAGGAAAGAAGGAAGGAAGGAAAAAAGCCAGAAAGAAAGAGAGGGAGGGAAACAGGGAAAAAGAACTGGTTTTCTACTTATTCCTCTCACCCTTATTCTCCTTCTTAAATAGAATTTGTTTTTTCTTCCTTCCTGAAAATGTCAGTACTGATGAACGTAAATCATAAGCCTTTAAAAGTAAACCAATAAGGAAACTTGCCCTAGAAACAAGACTGCAAGTTGCAGCTGATTTACTTGAAATGGGGTAAAGATCCATTTCACCATTGCCCAGTCTACAGAAAGACAAAAAAATGTCATGAAAAAATTTAAGAGTGATATTCAGTTCTCAGGTGAAATCCCTGGATCTTGTATTTCAAAGCCTGGAAAGTAAACAAATTTTTATAGGAAACAGGTTCTTTTAGGTGGGCACTGCTGAGGTTTGTAATGACAAATACAACATGTAGGTGTACCGTGGAGGGCATGGTTACTGTAGAGTGGAATAAGTGTTATTAATAGGGAATACCATCATTAAGATGAAGAAGTAATAGTTATTTTAGGTTTTGACTTGGTTATGTTTATTTTATATTTTTATATATTAAATGTTTTATTTTTATTATTATTTTAATTAAAACTTTAAACTTTTATTTATTTAAATTGAAGTTAGTTAACCTGCAGTGTAGTATTGGTTTCTGGAATAGAACCCAGTGATTTATCACTTGCATATAACACCCAGTGCTCATCCCAAGGGGTGCCTTCCTTAATGCCAATCACCTTTTTAGCCCATCCCCCATCCCCCATCCCTCTCCCGTCCCATCCAGCAACCCTCAGTTTGTTCTCTGTCTTTAAGAGTCTCTTATCGTTTGCCTCTCTCTCTGTTTTTTATCTGATTTTTCCTTCCCTTATCCTGTGTTTGTCTGCTGTTTCTTAAATTCCACATATGAGTGAAATCATATGATATTTGTCTTTCTCTGACTGACTTATTTCCCTGAGCATAATACCCTCTAGTTCGATCCATGTTGTTGCAAATGGCAAGATTTCATTCTTTTGGATCGCTGAGTAGTATTTCATTGTGTGTATTTACATACCACATCTTCTTTATCCATTCATCAGTCAGTGGGCATTTGGGCTCTTTCCATAATTTGGTTATTGTTGATAGTGCTGCTGTAAACATTGTGGTGCATGTGCCCCTTAGAACCAGCCTTTTTGTGTCCTTTGGATAGATACCAAGTAGTGGAATTGCTGGGTTGTAGGGTAATTCTATTTTAATTTTTTGAGGAACCTCCATACTGTTCTCTAGAGTGGCTGCCCCAGTTTGCATTCCCACCAGCAGCGCAAGAGGGTTCTTTTTTCTCTACATCCCCACCAGCATCTGTTGTTTCCTGAATTGTTAATTTTAACCATTCTGACACATGTGCAGTGGTATCTCATTGTGCTTTTGATTTGTATTTCTCTGATGATGAGTGATTTTGAGCACTTTTTCATGTGTGTTAGCCATCTGGATGTCTTCTTTGAAAAAATGTCTGCTCATGTCTTCTGCCCATTTCTTCACTGGATTCTTTGTTTTCTGGGTGTTGGGTTTCTTAAATTCTTTATAGATTTTGGATAGTAACCCTTATCTGATGTCATTTGCAAATATCTTCCTCTATTTTATTTTATTTAATTTTTTTGATTTGGTTATTTGTAGATTTAGATACTCAGACACGTCCTTGAAAGTCATTCAGTCCTAAAAACTGTGTCTTGTCCTACCCTACCTACGACTTTTTTCTCTGCTACTTCCCACATACTCCTATAGTAATTAAGGGGCCTCTTGTTTGCAGCCTGTAGACACTCTGTGCTTGCACCTGTTTTGGTATAAATTCTCATGCATTTTCACTTACCTCTCTTCCTTTTCACTTACCTGTAATCTACTTGTAGTACTCTGCAACCCAGATAGAGTCCCATCTCTTCCAAGCAGCCTGCTCAGTTTAATACAGAGCACTCTATTAGTCTTGTTACTGAATTCCTACAGTATTTTCAATTAGTCTCACCCAGATTGGAAAATAATTCTTCCCTAGGCCTTGTTTTTCTTTTAGGGACCCTATAATTCTCCCCCCCCATACACACACAATGAGGGTCCATAATTTGATGATCAATCTTAATTAATTGGTTAATAGACTGATAACAGAATGATTAGCTTCTGAGATGATTTGACCATTCTTCAGTATAGACTAAAGTTTAGCTTTGGCTGACATTAAAGCAGTGGAATTTCCCATTGAAATTCCATTTTTAGCCAGTGTTTTTTCAAGGAGTGACAGTTCAATTTTTAGATAGGAAGGATTCCAGAGAAATAAACAGAGAGCTATGCAAACTGTGGAATTCCACAGGTGTGTTGACATCTCTATGCTTGGTAGAATGGGTCCTGATTAAACTTATTACCACCATGGTTCTGGAAAGTAACAGTTCTCCCTACGGCACTGAAAAGCGAAGAGTGGAGGTTCAGGAAGCATGGTGTAATGAAGAAAGAGTTCAAATGGAGGCAAAGGGATGTAAGTTCCCCTTCTGGTTTTGTCCCTTATCTGCTCTGTGACTATGAGCATGTGCCCAAATCTTGGAAGCCTGTTTTCCTTTTCTCTTAATAAAAACACAGACGTCCACTATCCTCTAAAAGCAGGCTCCCTATAGACAATAGAAGACACCTTTGACAGTGGACTACAAAGCCTCTCAGACTCTTAACAGTGGTCATTCCAAACAAAACAAAAAACAATCTAGGGTCAGAGGGAGGAAAATTTTCTAATTTAGTAGCATGAGTAAGTGTAGCTAATGCTTCATGGAAAATTAATCTTTAAAATCATGGATTCAGAATTGTAAAACAGATGCTGCTACAGTTTGTACAGAAACTGGTTTACAATTATAGAGTTTTACTTTTTTTTTTCTTTTCCAAGTGAGTCTTGAGAAGACTTTTTACATGAGGGAGAGCAAAGCCTTGGCAGTGAGGAGAAATTCAAAGCTAGGAGAGGTATGTAATGGCTTGGATGCAAGTCTCAGTAGATTTGACTGCCATTTTCAGGTTTTGATACTTAATGAGGACTTTACTGTAATTATACAGTTTTTGTCTGTGTCTGTCTTCCCATGTATTAAGTGGGAAAAATATTTTATGAAAGATTTAGAATAATTACAAAATCAAATGTCTGCAGGAACCAGAGAGTTAAAGGAAACGGATAAAATGAGCTATAGTAAGTAATACGGAGTGATGGAGAGTGTAGCACATTAGATCAGCCCCAGCTTAAACGAGCTGACTGTCATTAGGCAAGCCAATTTCTTGGCTCAATATCATAATGTCATTTGATTTTTCAAGTACATTTGATATATGGATCTTAGCTTTTGGGCATTTAATTGAAATTTTTGATCATTGTACAGATCAAACAAAGCCTGTCTGTGGGTCACTATGTGAACTCTAACCTTAGAGTATACCATCAAAAAAGAACATTAAGAGAAGATCATACCTGATTCTGTCTTCAGTTCCTCATTTTAAAGTATTGAAACCAAAATTGCAAGAGACCACCTGGCCAATAAACGTTTTATGTTTTCAACAAATATACCAAACCTTATGCTAGAAACTGGAAACATTTAGTGAACAGGACAGACCCTGTCTCTAATGTCATGCAACTGTCCAGCTGGACCAAGGAAATTGCATCCCAGATAGTCAAGACCCTCAATAACCAACTTGGATTCCTTCCAAATGAGTCTCCACTGCCCACAGTATAGCATCTGATGTTGTGACAGACTGGACGAGGCAGTCTCAGTCACCAGAGTGTTCAGATAACCAGAAATATCCTGCAAGGGAAATTGGGCTGTGTTGCAGCCTCTTTCTTCACTACTTTATCAAGAAAGACCTGAGTAAATGGTAGAAAAAAATGTATTGAAAAAATGTATTGAAATAATCGAAACAGTCTTTATATTTTTATTTTTTTTTTAGTACTTGATCAAAATGGCATTCGTAATTTTAGCTTACATGGTAATTTCCTAATGTGATATGGCTTAGATGTTTTAAGTAAATCTTTGGGAAATGAAAATTCCTTTGGAAATAAGGGTTGTGTTATCACTTGTTGAGTTGTTGAGATAGCAGGACAATTAACACCTTACTGGTACTCATATGGTCTTTATCCCTTTCCACTTAATTAGCTTTTGCTCATTCTGTTCTCTCTCTTCCTCTCTGGAATGTCTTTCCTTATGTTTAAATCCTGCCTTTCCTTCAAGGTCTCACTCAATGGTGTCTCTTCAGTAAAGTGGGTTATTTCTTCCTCTGCTAAATCCTCATTCATGTTTATTTATTATTCCAGTAACATGATGAGTTTCTTAAATTCATAGATAAATGATTTTTTTTGCCTCAAATTATGAAATACCTTCTCCTGTTGTTTAGAATAATTGCATAATCTTAAATTATTTGTTCACTTATAAATCTGTTTTACTGGAATTCTACTAGGGAAATGACATAAATGCAATAAAAATTATGTTAAGTCCCCTATAGTACTATGAAGGGCATACATAATGCCCCTCTCATAGGTTAGAATGAAAACAAAATCTTTTTGGAGTGGGGGAATAGAAAGGGCCAGGAGAGGAGATCACTAAGATATACGGGGAAAATGTTTGTCTGTTTAATGTTTATTTATTTTGAAACAGAGAGAGAGAATGAACATACGTGGGGGAGGGACTGAGAGAGAGAGAGAGAGAGAGAGAGAGAGAATCCCAAGCAGGCTCAGTGCCATCAGCACAGGGCCCAACACAGGACTCAATCCTCATGACCTGAGCTAAAATCAAGAATTGGTTTCTCAACCTACTGAGCCATCCAGGCACCCCCGGGAAAATTTTGTTTTTGTATGTAGTACGGTAGAGAAAAAAAATACTAATTGAATATTAATTACTTCAGTTTAGGCAATTCCAGACATAAGTCATTTACTCTTTTTGTTGCAGAAGGAGCTTCTTTTTGCTTCTCTGTGCTTTTATGTCATTCCATCTTCTCTTTCTCTTGTAAAAATTTGCAGAACTAAGTTTGTATTCGGGTCCTATTCTAGATAAGCAGAATATTTGGGGAAAGAGAGAAACTATTGCCCTATCCATGCCTACTCATATCACAAAATGTCCATTCCTTCATAATAGCAGAGCAAGTATTGCATGAAGAAAGGACAGAACACAGAGCATGGAGGGTGGGGAAGGGAACTTTTGGAAAGAAGCTATTGGAATAACACACACGAAAAATCATAGGACATATAATCAACCATATACATTTTGAAACATAGCTCATGGCCCTATTTCTCCTAGGAAAATGTAAAAATTAGATTTCTCAAAAATAGGCAAAAACTAAGATCAAAGAAAAGTTAAGACCACAATCTTGCAGAAAAACCTGGATTAGTTCTGAGGTTAAATCCATGCAAGGGAGGAGATGGCCAGTATCAATATGTAGCTTCACAGGTATGTGACAGAATAAAGGACTAATATAAGGCCAAAAAATGAGGAACTTCTAGCAGCTGAGAGAACCATGACATCAGGAACTTCATTTGAAGGGATATTTGGGGTTCCCTTGGCAACTTTAACCATGAAGTGCTATTGGAGTCAGAGAACTAGGCTTAAAGACAGAGCCAATGGAGAGGCCTGGGGAATATGGGGGACCTGGCACCTAGACACAGCTGCAGACACAGCTGCAGGTTCAGACTGAGATAAAACACAACTCATTTCTTCAGGAGAGCTCTAGAATATAGCTAGATTTTCTAGAGGTACTGAGCCTCATTTGAAAGATGGTTGGCCTGAGGATCCCTCAGGAACCTTGCATTCTTGCTCCTGTGTGCCTGTGATCACAGATGAATCTCTATTCCCTATGAAAACTGGCTAATGACCTAAATCCAACTTACATTTTGAAGAAAGCATTTGTAGAAAGAAAAGAAAGAAATGGATTCTATTTTATTATTTTTTATTTTTATTTATTTTTATTCTATTTTATTATTATTATTTTATTTATTCTATTTTATTTTTTATTCTATTTTCTCTCCTAGACTCTTCCTCTACCCCCATTCTCATATTCTTCACCTCTGAATCGGCCAAATCTACTCAGTCATAATAATTATTTCCATTTAGTAAGTATCTATTATGCATCAGATACTGGTGAGAGCTATCTTACCTGTCTTACTTCATATTTTTTCATCAATCCTACAAAGTTGAAGAAGGAGAGACTCAGAAAAGTTCATGAAATTACTCAAGACTGGTTAGTAAATGGCAAAGGTAGAATTTGACCCTAGGCATGTTTAGTTCCAAAGCTTGCCATAAGCCTGAGGAAGTTAATATATCAGGAGTCAATATACCCTAAATAATTTAAACTACCACCTTAGTTGGCCACTCCTCAGCTGTACCAATAACATGTCACAAATAGTGGTCTGGCGCTGGTTTCTAACCACTGCATGAAAGTTTCAAATGAAATACTGTTGTTATGCACATTGCCTGGCTTAGGAACAAAAACCAAACAAAATCCAAAGCTTTAGCAAGGACTTTGAAGATAAAAAGCTTTTAAAAAGGAACATATGATTGTTTAAAAATGCTATTGAGTGAGTTTCTAGGGATGGATACTGTTATTTTTTAAAAGAAAAACTTTGTGTTCTTTTAAGAAGCTTGGGACTGATAGCAATTTCAAGAGGGATGATAGGAGTCTGGTTCAACTAACTTTCCCAAAATGTGAGCAGCAGTGTCATAGGAAGCTCAGATTAAGAGCTCTCCTAGAAAAGTCAATTACCAATCAACAGCCATTGTTCATTTGTTTGTCCATTTACTCTTCAGTGTTCCTTTACATTTTTTAAATTATTTTTTAAATGTTTATTTACTGTGTGTGGGAGAGAGAGAGAGGAGAGGGAGAGCAGGGGATGGGCAGAGAGAGAGAATCCCAAGCAAGCTCCAACACTGTGCAGAGCCTAAAGTGGGGAGTTCAAACTCATAAACCGTGAGATCATGACCTGAGCCAGAATCAAGAGTTGGATGCTTAACCAATAGAGCCACTCAGGCACCCATCTTTTTCATTTTTAAAGTGTTGGAATACACAGAGGAGTGTATACAGCACATATAATTACTTTTAAGAATGATTATAAGTCAAGCACCCAAGTGATATAAGGAATATAACATTACCAGTGCATGGCCTCTGAGGGCCTTTTCCCATCCATCTCATTGAAAAGGTACCTTTTGAGTAATGACCCATAGGAGATGAAGGAGAGAGCTGTGTATTTCTGAGGGAAGAGCATTCTAGGCAGAGGGAGAGAACTTTTAAAGGCTCTGAGGCAGCAGCGACTCTGGCATGTTCAAGGACAGTGAAAGTCCAGTTTCACTGGAATAAAGATAAGGAGGAAGAGCATTATGAAATAAAGCCAGAGACGAAATGGGGAGCTCAGTTATATGGGGCCTGACCATGTGAGCCTTGTAGTACTCTTAGGACTTTGTATTTTATTCTCATTGACATAGGAGCTATTGGAGAGTTGAGCAGAGAAGTGTAATGAGCTGATTTACATTTTTAAACCAATCAGTCTGACTGAGGGAAGAAGCAGAAAGACATTTTAGAAAGATAGCTGCAATAATCCAAGCAAAAGATGTTGGTTTAGCTTAGGGTGGTGGCAATGGAAGTAGCTAGGAAGAGTCTAGATGTAGTCTGGACAGGATGTGCTTACATTTCTGTTATCACTTACATATGCTTAAATATGTTCACTTATGTGTGCTCATACTTCTCCGTTTCTATACTTTCTATTTCTTCTTGCATCATAGATATGTGATCAGTTTTCATCTTCCTTTAGAATTTCCTTCTATGAATGTCTGCTGTTGGTAAACATTTTTTTCTTTTTTTCTGAAAATAACTTTATTTCTCCCTTATCTTGGTTGGCAAGCATTTTCTCTGCATGTTGAAAATAGCATTCCACTCTCCTATAGCTTCCATGGTCTCTGTTAGTCAAAATGTTCCTCCTTTGATGGTATTCATCTTTTTCTCTCTGACTGCCTTAAGTCTCTCAGTGGTCTTTTTTGTTGGGCAGTGTCTCTATGGTATGACTAGATATGAATTTCTTTATTTATCCTGCTTGGATTCCTTAAGATTCCTGTATCCATGAATCAATGTTATTTTTCATTTGTAGAAAACGCCAGCCATTATCTCTTCAAATATTGCCCCAGTCTCTTCCTTCTTGTCCTCTTTCTGGAACTCCAGTTATATGTATGTTACACCTTCTTACTTGATCTTCTCTACCTCATAGCTGCTCGTTCATACTCTGCCTCTCTTTTGTCTGTGCTGCATGTTGAAATGTTTGGTTTGACCTATTTTTCAGTTTACAGTGACTTTGTTCAGATATATCTAATCTTCTGATAAATCTATTTATTAAGTTGTCCATTGCAATTATAATATTTATCATTTCTGAAAGTGCTTTCATTGTTCAAATCTCTTACATCATATTTTATATTTTATATTTCCTGATAATATTTTCAAGCTTGTATTTATTTGATTTTTTATATATTTTTTTATTTTATTATTTTAGAGAGATAGAGAGAGCATATGAGTAGGGAGAGGGGCAGAGGGAGAGAGAAAGCGTGAATACCAAGCTTCGCACTCTCAGCATGGAACCTGACACAGGACCCAATCCCCCCACCCTAGAATCATGACATGAGCTGAAATCAAGAGTCAGACATTCAACTGATTGAGCCACCCAGGTGCCTCTGATTTATTTTAAATCGTGAGTCTTCTTATTTCAACATTTGAAATTTTAAGAGCTCCATATTTATTGAATTTTACTATGAAGAATTATTTACTTGGGCATTTTTTGGGTTTTGACAGTGTGCATGACCCTTACAAAACTGTTTGTGGGAATTCTCAGAGAGAATTCTTTCAGAGAGGACTTGAAGAGAGGAGCATGAAGCATTGAGTCTGGAGCCTTTTTAAAATAAAACCTCAGTTTCAGATTTTTGAGGACTCCCTGAGATAATGTTTTTAATTAATAGAATTTATTTTTTACAGCATTTTTAAGTTCACCGCAAAACTGAATGAGAAGTACAGAATTCCCAACATATTCCCTCTCCCACCACACACAGCCTCCCCTACCATCTACATCCTGCACCTGTGTGGTATATTTGTTATCCCTCCTTAGTGAATTTAAGTCTAGCTTGTAGACTGTCATAATGGCCAGCTTTTTGTTTATAACTTTCTAGGGACATTTTCCCCACCTTTGTTCAGCACCAAAGCTACTTTCCTTGAAGTGTCATCATGTTGGGAGAAGAGGTGGTTTGCATCTGGTTCAATGTGAATGGAGCTTTATGAGAGAAAGGTTTCCTATTAAAGTCTCCATTTGGCAGGTTCTGAGTATGGCTTCTGTTCCTGTACCAGTGAGGCTGTGGAAACTGAAGTTTAAGTTTGCCAGGTTCAGCAAATGCTCTCAGGGCAAAAGTGATTTCTTCTTATAAGGAAGGCTTTTTTTTTTTTTTTAATTTAAATTTTAGTTAGTTAACTACACTGCAGTATTGGTTTCAGGAATAGAATTCAATGATTCATTACTTACATACAACACCCAGTGCTCGTCACAAGTGCCCTCCTTTGTGCCCATCACCCATCCAGCTCATCTCCCATCTACTTCTCTCCAGCAACCCAGAGTTTTTACTCTATCATTAGAATCTTATAGTTTGCTTCCTATTAGGAAAAACGTCTATGTTTTCTCTTATAGACAGAATGTGGCCTGAAAAATCCCCACAATCTTGCAAGTTCTTCAGTGCAATTAATAAAACTTAATAAATATTTTCTTCAGTTTTCATAGATGTTTTCAGTTGGAGACCTGACCAAACATTTGATCAGGAACAGAAGTCCATTCATTTTTTCTCTCAATCAACAAACAATATTTGGACATCTACTACCATGCTGGATATTTGAGGGAGGCGGTTATGCATTGTATGTTATTCCTGTCCTTGATGAGCTTGCAATCAAGTACAGGAGGAAGTGCATAAAGACTACTTAATGTAAAATTTTCCTGAATTGTTGAGGAGTTCAGTATTATTTATAAAGCAGTATCCCTATGCTTTCCTCAAATGCAGTTGGAGTAACTAAGAACCCAGTACTGGGGGGAGTGCCTGGGTGGCTCAGTAGGTTAAGGGTCCAACTTGGGCTCAGGTCATAATCTTGTGGTCCATGGGTTCAAGGCTCACGTCCGGCTCTGTGCTGACAGCTCAGAGCCTGGAACCTGCTTTGGATTCTGTGTCTCCCTCTCTCTCTGCCCCCCACCCCTGCTCAAGCTCTGTCTCTCTCTGTTTCAAAAATAAATAAATGTTAAGAAAAACAAAAAAAAAAACCTCAGCACTGTAGCAAGAGACCTGTGAATCATTACTCTCTATACCAACATCTCATTTCCTCATTTTTTTTTTCCTGGAGACAACAGAGCTCCAGTAGAAGAGGACTCAGGAACAGAACTGGGGTGGATGTGGGGATAATATCTAAGGTTATTACCACTGGCTTCAATTCTGTTCTGTCGGGGCCATTGAAATGTTGATATGTTCTGCTCTCTCCTGTCATCTGAACCTGGTTCGCTTTTTGAATCATGAGTATAACCTTCTGGGGGAGCCTGCTATCACCAAAATTGTCAAGGAGATCTTATATCACTTCCAGTACTAATCATAACAATGGGTGTCACTTATGAGGTCATTATTTTACAGATCATGTGATATAAAATAGTTCTATGGACATTGAAAAACCTGCATAGTACCTGAATCTGCAATGAGATTTAGAGTTCACTTGATACTTTTAGGTATACTTTTATCTTCTTGCTTTCTTGCTCGCTCTTTCTTTTTCTTTCTTTCTTTCTTTCTTTCTTTCTTGCTTTCTTGCTTTCTTGCTTTCTTGCCTTCTTGCTTTTCTTTCTCTTTAGAGAGCATGAATGCATGTGTGTGCAGGGGGAAGGAGGGCAGGGAGGGAGAGAGAGAGAGAGAGAGAGAGACGGAGGGAGAACCTTAAGTCTTATGCAGGCTCCACACCCAGAGCACACTGCTGGGCTCCATCTCATGACTATGAGATTATGACCTGAGCTGAAATCAAGAGTCTGGCACTTAACCTACTGAGCCACCCAGGCACCCCTATTTTTTTAATCCCGGGAAAATACTTAATGCATTTTTCATGATTAGGACACTAGATTTTATTTATATAGCATAGAAAAAAATCCAACAAATCAACTTTAAACAGTGACATATTTGATACCGTATCTTTATTTACATAGCATTCTGGGAACAGCAGATCTGAAAGGCAAATCAAGGTTAATGTTCTGGCAATCAGCTAAAGTTAATTGATGGAGACATTTCGGAGTAAAATAAAATTATCTTGACAGCTTTTCATTAGAATAACAACCTGACAGTCAAGGACTACCTAATTTTTTCTCTAATCACGACAAATTATTATTAATAGCAGCTTACACATGTATTACATCTTGAGAGACAGATCCCTGCAGACTTTAGAGCGTCGATTGGGGAAATATGCTCCTCCCCATTAGCTAGATCCTGGACATTCCTAAAATAATGATATAAGAGTAGTTTATCCCAAATAAAGTTCAAAACGTGTCGAACTTCTTAAATTTAGACCATAAGGCAAAGATCTAAAAATATGAGGAGTGTTAAAAAGTAATGTTCCAGAAACTTTCACCAAATAATTGTAGCCCACATGAGTAATTTTTCTTTTCAAGACAGTGACTCACTGATCAGAAAATTTTGCTTTACTCACAGAATGTACATTACATACCTGATGGGAATAAATCTTTTGTGACTTTGGAATGGGTCACAAAGTCATAAGATGAAGGGGAGGAAGGAAACTCTTTTCATTTGTACACATTTCCTGCGATAGACTTGGGAATAGTTCCCCAACTTCCTGTTGAGAATTTGATGGCTTTCATTCCCCTAAGCCTTGAGATCATGCCTTTGTGTATCGATGAGTGCTGAAAGAAAGAGGAGAACATGGAAGATAAAATCCTGGGTGGCCACTGGAGATGTGTCATCTGTATGTCCACCTGAGAATCCAAGAAAACTCCAGAAGAGTAGGAGTATGCAGAGAGGAGCCTGGTGAGAGGCCGTCCAGGTGAAGTGAAACTGAACACAAAGTTGGGAATCCTTGAGAAAAGGCAAACAGGCCTGCCCCTAACATTTATGTGGCCTGGGAATTTGTAAGTTATAAATCAGTTGGCAAACTGTTAAACGTGTTTTATCTTCCTATCTTGAAATTGTACCATGATAGGGTCAGGGCAGGGCATCTCAAAATATGCCATTTTGGAATGCTGATTATTTTGAATTAAAGTTATTTAAGAAATGACCAGTGCAATAAGGACACGCTGACCCTCCTCTGTCCCTCTGAAAGCAGAAAATAAATTTCCCACATGAAAGCTTCCCGCCCTGCACCTGGGGGGCAAAAGGCATCAGAGATGGGAATTCAGGGTCAAGTAAGCTGTATAACCAAACCTTGTTACTTACCACCTCATTAATCTGCTACCCCAAGCCCAAACTTCTTGGTCTTGTCAATTCTTCACAAATGTATTGTTTCTTTGTCTAAAAGGTATAAAAGCTACCTGCTTTGGTCACTTCTCTGAGTCTCATATTTTTATGAGCTCCCATATATATGAAATTAAATTTCTTTTTCTCCTCTTAATCTACCTTATATCAATTTAAATTTTTTTAATGTTTATTTATTTTTGAGAGACACAGAGACAGAGTATGAGCAGAGGAAGGGCAGAGAGAGAGAGAGAGAGAGAGACAGAATCTGAAGCAGGCTCCAGACTCCAAGCCGTCAGCACAGAGCCTGATGCGGGGCTCGAACTCACAGACCGTGAGATCATGACCTGAGCCGAAGTCGGCCGCTTAACCAACTGAGCCACCCAGGCGCCACACCTTATATCAATTTAATTATCAGATCAGCCAAAGAGCCTAGAAGGGAAATTTATATCAATTAAATTTAAAGGCAAAAATATATACTATAGCTAATAAATATCACATTTTAAATAAAAATAAATGAAGCTGAAATTTTAAAATATTCTATTTTACTATTCTTATAAAAGTATTTGCAATTATATTGTTCATCTTCCAGCTATCTGCCAATGTAAAGAAACAGTGTCCTGCTTCTTGACGTTATGCCTAGATGTACAGATCTAAGGGAAAAATGAATTGTTTAATATTGCAAAGGATTCCTCAGCCAAGTACAACCGTTGTGAATATTGCTCCAATCTGTGAGTATTTCCAGAATCATGAATTGAAAGACAAAGAAGAGCAAGAAAAAAGATGTTCAGCACTACTGGGAAATGATATTTTATTCTGCAGGAATGTATTGCTATCTGAATCTCAGGATACCTGAGTGGAAGGATTTGACAAATTAATTAATTTGTCTTAAAATTTTTTTGACAAAAGAAGTTTAAGAATTGCAGCATCATTGAATCTGCTTTTTAGAATCCCCTGGGAAATACACACATGTTGCATAAAGACCCTTCACTGATGACCTGTGAAGTCGGGGACAAGTGAAACAGCAGGGCAACCAGGAAGAAAGCCTCAGCAGGGGTTGTTCCCTAATGGTTTGAGCGGGGAAGGGGCGGTAGATGAGAGCAGGGACAGGGAAAAGAGTTATTTGGAGGTGCAACTCTTGGGAGGTATCCACACCAATAAACTTTGAAATAGATTTGTAATTATTCCCGTTGCCCTCTCCAGATTGGAAGCGAGTGGTATGTTTCATGGAGTGTTTTTTCTTCCTCAAGATCTGTCAAGGATTCTTCAAATAACCTGAAACTCTCTTAGAATCTATTAGGAAGCAGTTTCAGGAAAGCTCTCCAGAGCCCATTTCAGCTGCTACAATTAGGAAAGGTGAAAGGAATGGAAACTAACTACCTCAATGATAGGAGCAGCTTTTAAGGTAATTGTTACTTCTGGCTCCTGTTTTCTTGTTTTTTGTTGTTGTCTGTTTTTGGCCAGAGGGCAGAGGTTAAAGCTGTGAAAAAGAATTTAGCACAAATTTAGCACAAAAAGATTTAGCACAAATCTGCATGACAATGAAAAAGTGGGTTTTTATTGAATATTTTTTCATTTCTAAAAATGTCAGACCACAATGCTATGCCTATTTTTAATGACTTCAGTTTTGGGGGGCCTGTGATTTTTGCATCCAAACAACCAGATAATTTATACTTAAAAATGACAATAGTAAAAATTTAAAGGAAAGGAGAGTTGCTATGGAAGTTATTCTGTGTACATATGATAGGTGCATTTCTCGATTTGAAATGTGAAGTGGTCTCAGAAGAAACATAACTTTATACTGCAATAATAGAAAAAAATCCACTAACCTATGTGAGAACGACATTATTTGCACTGAAGAAAATTTCTTATTTTATTTATCCCACAATGAGAATATAATCCTTTATGTTAGAAGTATGGTCAGAAACTGAATTAAAAAGCTGAAAATTCCCATCCTGTTATTTCCGTTTTATCAGCTGGTACATAGGCATCGAGTTTGAGAAACAATGAGCACATGCCCCCTTTCAGGACGGGAGGGAGGCTGGTTCACCGATAAATATGCGACAGTAGAGTGATGGTGTGTATGGCAAAATATCAGGGTCTACTGAGCAAATACAGTTTCTAACGGGGTTTTCTAGACAAATTGGAATGCCATCTGCTATGTTGAAAGGATGGGACACAATGGAATATGTTTTAAACACAAATGTTCCATGATACAAGCTGAGTTTATGTAGATTCTGGAATTCCCACAACACCGAGAAAGAAGTCAAAGGGGTTAAAAAAAGGCAAGTGATTCTGTTGGAAGGACAGGGTGTTTTTATTCTTTGCTTAGTAACTTTTCACTGAAACTGATTCCTAGACCCATGGCAGGCTTCTCGAAGGCCTTGGATTTCTTTAAAATGTATTTACTGGAGGGCCACCTGGGTGGCTCAGTCTGTTAAGCGTACAACTTGGGCTCAGGTCATGATCTCTGGCGGTTTGTGAGTTCGATCCCTGAATCAGGCTCTGTGCTGACAGCTGAGCCTGGAGTCTGCTTTGAATTCTGTGTCTCCCTCTCTCTCTCTGCCCCTCCCCCACTGTGTGTGTGTGTGTGTGTGTGTGTGTGTGTGTGTGTGTGTGTCAAAAATAAACAAACATCAAAAAAATATTTTTAATGTGTTTGCTGGAGTTATCAGAGTCCAGAGACTCTGACTTACAAGGCCCATGCCTTTATTAATTTAGCGGCAGTCATGGAACTAAGTATAAAAGAATCAAAGTTCCAGCTTGACCATGACTGAACTGTGAAAACTCTTTAGGGGAAATTAAAATCTTAGCTGTACCCAGGAGATGCCCACAAATAATGAGACTATTTTTTTTAATTAAAAAAACTTTTAAGTAACCTCTACACCCGACATGGAGCTTGAACTCATAACCCTGAGATCAAGAGATGCATGCTCTACCGACTGCACCAGCTAGGCATCCCAAGATTATTTCTCAATGTAACTCAATGCACAGATTAGGATCACTATTTATATCACTGTTTTATGCTGTCGTCTGCACCGAGCTTATGGTTTTCTGCCAAACACTGAAAGAGGTAGATTAATTTTTTCTGGCACCGTAGGTGTCATTTAGCATGCTATTGTCGCTGTGCCTTTAATGACACCCTAAAGACTCGAAAGAGTTAATGTTCCTCTCTTAGTATCAGAAAGTAACTTAAGGCTCCACAAAAATGTAGACTCTCAGTATTATAATTAGAGATAATGAGGATAAATGTGCAGAGATAAGTGGTGCACAGTGACCGCTAAAGGACAGCAAGCATGGACAACACGCTGTTTGGCAAGACCACACGTTAATACGTGGGGAGCAGCTGACAAGCTCTGAATGCTTTAATTCCTAAATCTGTTCTGTTTCAGGTTTCTAGAGTGCCCGTCACCTGGGCCCTGTTCTTTATGACTATGTGCTCAACACTGGCTGAGTCAAGACTGTTTTGTTATGAGCTATTCATATCAGCTTAGAGAGGCTGGCTCATATGATGACCCTCAATTTTCCTGTGAGCCACTGAACATGAAAACATAGCTTAGAGTAAATTAGTTCCTACGAGGAGAGTATGACACCATGAAACTCTTGTTGCATCTTCTTCCCTAAACGCTGAACTAGGAAGCAGTTTTTTTAATTTTTTGCTCCCTCTGTCAGTACTATCTCAAGATAAGCGCACTTGAAATAGAGTGGTTGTAAGGAGGGTAGGGTGATGTGTGGGGGCTGGCTCGGGCTTTCACTAAAAAGACCATGACTTGAAAAGGCAGTTGGCTTGAGAGAAAAGAGAAGGTAGCACTAAAAAAGACCTATACGTGACAGGGTATCAGTTGCCCCCATGCCCTCTTATCTCCAAGATACAATAATGAAGACTGCTTCCTTTTCTAGTCACATATCTTCCCTTGTCTTTCTATGATTTTCCTTTAACTGTAGGGCTACCTTTGGAGTTCACGTTACTTTGATTTAGTTTGAGTCAATTCATGGAGGAAGAGGAGCACGCTGTGTGATATGCCGATCTTGCAGTTGTACCTGCCCACTGGTACTGCTTTACTTGAAGACAGTGATCCACCGAGCATTTTACCTTCTCAAAGAGCCAGTCTAGAATGTGATATTAGCATTTCTTCTTTAAACATTTTGTCACTCATCATTCAGATGCCAACATCTAAATTTATGGCATTTCAACAGTAGTGTGTCCCTTTTGCATTCCAACAAATGCAGTGGTTAAAGCTGTCTTCGATGAAAACCAGAGGAGCAGTGTTTAATCCTCCACACGCTATCCTTCCCCAGATGATCTTGAAGTAAAATGCAGTTTCCGTTTTCCCAATTGTCACATGAGGACAGCTGTATTTGTAATGATGAGGATAGATAGATTATGAACACCAGTGCTTTAGGGCCCAGGGTCATATTTGTTATTGAGTAAAGTAATCCAAACCTTAGGTTAAATAAGTCGTGAACAATTCTGTGTGTGTGTGTGTGTATGTGTGTGTGTGTGTGTGTGAGAGAGAGAGAGATTGTCAAAGACAATTTCTTTTAATTTTATTTTTTTATTTAAAGCATAAAACATTTTCCACATGTCGGTTTACAATATCATTTGGCCATGTGAGCGTCTTCCTATCCTGAGTGTCATAGTATTTACAGCCCACATCCTTTATGGCCTTGTGGGAAGTCCATCTCGCTGCTTCCTGACACACTCATACAGGAGTCATAATTGAAGCCTAAACTGTTATTGCTTCTTGTCTTGCCGAATAGTGTTTTGCTTTTGTTGTGGTTAGCTAGACAATGAGAAATGAAGGTTATGAGTTCTTGATCTGCCCTGCCTTGGTTTCCTTGGAAGAACCACAAGATACCTCATGATCTTAGACAATTTATTCCAGATCATGAAAGTGGCATATTTATCTCTATCATGACTGCTAGGGAACAGGATTTTAATCGTGTTATATTCACAAATCACTTGTGTCCAAGAATTTGGTCTCATTGGTAGCTCTATTTCTAGCAGGAGGAAACAACAGGCACTCCTTAGTAACTGAGCTACCACCTTGACCATGCCAACGATGTGCAATTGGTTGAAAATTGCCATGTGACTTGCCACGAGTAACTCTGGCATCTCTTCGCCCCCAAACCATTAATGGAGTGGTTCTTAACCAGGCATGACTTACCCCTCTCACCCCAGGGAATACTTAGAAATGTCTGGAGACATTTCTGATTGTTGTGACTGGGGAAGTATTGCAGACACCTGGTAGGTAGAGGCCAGAAATGTAGCTAAACATCCTACAATACACAAGACACTGCCTTCTCATGTGTGTGTGTATACACACACACACACACACACACACACACACACACACACACACACATATATATATATCACATAACAAAGAATTATCAGGTATAAAATATCAATAGTGCTGAGATTGAGAAATGCTCTGTTTAAGAGTTTCAAAATAAAGGGTTTCAGAGACAGCTGACAGGGAGAAAAAACCACAAGACTGGGTCGGATCCACTCCACATTATTTATGAAAAAAAGACAGGTTTGGTAGTGATAAAGTATGATTCAGAACATTCCTGTTATGGGAAATACATAAGGCTCCCAATTCTCCTCTTGGGAGCACATTAATACTGCTCACAGTTCACTGCTAATTCTCTAAAGTAAGGCATTCAATGTTTACTTTCCCATTTCTTGATAATCTTTCAGGGAGGAAAGAAATCCAGAGAAATTATTGATATACCATATTCCCACCATATTCCTATTCACCCCCAACGCATATACACAAGGGATTGTAAATTATACATATGTGGCAATTTGCATGGCAACCTTTATGAGAAGGCTTTTAGGAGCTGCATATCATCTGCACGCAAAAACACGCAGGTGGTGTGGCAGAGCGGCTGCAAATAACTGATCAACTTCCAAGGATTATGTCAAGATTCATTCATGTTAAGTCAACCTGGGATCTGCAATCTACTATAAACTAAACGAATTTAATAAGAGCATCTGTTCTATTCCCTTCCACTGTGCCTTCAGCAGGCATTCCTTTTTTGTGATGAGCGAGGTTTTTGTTTTTGTATCTCGTGACAGCACCTCTTCCCTCCATGAAGCGCTGAGCCTTTGCCAACTTCCCAGCTACCTTCTGAATAAATCAACTGTGTTCCATCAGGTGGCAGAGAGGGCATTGTGAATTTTCTATGGCAGATGGTTTGACACACCTAATTGAAGTAATATATCTTCCAGATAGTCTTGATATGCTATAAGGAAATGTACAGCATGTCACAATGTGACAAATCTCTGCTGGCTGCAAAAGGAAATTTGGAGTAAATGTGTTGCACTCAGCATAGACGTGGCATTTTTCAAGGGGAAAATAACCCACCTCTAGGTATTCAGCTTTATTAAGGCGTAGACATTTGTGCCAGTTACATCTAAGAAGGGCATCAAGGGCTCCATTAGCCAATTTGGGAGTAGTGTTATAATGAACTGAATAAAGAAGGCCACCTGTTAAAAATAAGGCATAATCCAGGAAAGGAATGGCTTTCAAAATGCCTAAATAGTGGTACATAATTTAGAAAACCAAACTCCCTTACTGGCTTTCAAGATCCACAAAATGGGACTATATTTTCTTATAATAGAATCTCACTGGGGCATAATAGGAAAGAACCCACTGACCTAGAGTTCTAGCTTCTGAGACAGTTTTCAGGTATGCCAAAATTGATGGTGGAAAAGCCATTCCATGAAGAAAATTTCAGCTTCCATTAAGTGAAGGCTTTTATATAGTTATATCTGGGTATTCAGGTGGAAGAATTTTTGCAATGGAGCAAACAGATGTAAAAAGACTACCCTTTTTTCACAGAAGCTGAATCGTGGCTTTCTTCAGCCCTGAAGGATTTTTGCAGAGTTGCTGGTGTGGTGAGGAAACCATTGCTGAGAGAATTGCTATCGCAGTACTGGAACAGCACTGTGATGCTGAGAACCAGCCGGGAGAAAATGGCATAATGGTGCATTATAGGGAAAAAATAAAGAAGAGGTTTGTGAGAGCAGGAGCGACCTGGAGACTGCAGCTTTCTCAAACCCCGCAACTCAGCACTGTCTAGACTGAAATGATTGATAGCTTGGTCCCTTCATCCTGCCTGAGCCTCACAGATTTCACTGGTCTCAACCTGCCTCAGACATGAATAGAAAGAGCTTCAAGCCACTGTCCTGGGGGCTGCTACAATTTCTTAAAGGGTTAGTCCTTATTATTTGTAAGTAACTATCAATTTGGAAGATACTTTCTGAATAATTTTCAGAATTTCCGCCATTTTCAGAACAATCTGCATAGGTCCTATATATAGTGTTTTAAAATAGATGTAGTTGCTCTTTATCCTATTTCTCTCTTCAGATGCTCAAATGTCACCATAAAAATGGATTATTTTATCCAAAACACCAGGCCCTATTATTCCTTTCTATATCCTTAGCCTGGTCTACTTTGATTTATGGTACTATTATTACTCGACATCAATTTGCATATCCATTTGCATATTTTTCTGCTATCCTTACCTGGACATCCCCATTTCCTCTCTCCATCCCCATCATAAGACCACAAAGACAGGAACCAGATAAGTCTCTCTTATCCACTATTATATCCTCAGCATCTAAACCAATACCCAGAAGGTAGTAGCTGAATAAATAAATTCTCTGGATCATTCCCAAGTTGATTGCGACTTTCTGACCTGGACTCTACCTGAGGAATGGGTATGTGTTTCCCATGTGCTTGACATTGTCATGTATGTTATGTGGGTCAAGAGAGGTAGATATAGCAACAGGTGTTTAAGACCCTGAAGTGATCTTTTCATGGATAGGGGTTAGTTTTTCTGACCTCTTCTCTTCCAAATCTTGACCCTGACATGATGGGATTCTCTCTTTCCGCCTCAAACCTCTGCTCTTTCTGACCTTAATACATCTTTTTGACTCAAGCCTTATGTATCCCTGACTTTAATTTCCAGAGACCTGTTCTGCTTTGCCCAAGATTACAGTCAAATTTCTGATTTCATTACTACCATCCATTGGACCTGTTCTTTCTTGGTCACAGGGACCTTCCTATTGCCAAATCTACTTGATCCTTATCTAGCTTATTTGCCATCTCAACAGCACTGATACAACTCACAAACCCTTCCTTTTGAAATATTTTCCTCTTTTGGTTTCTGTGCCCTTATCTGTTCCCAATCCTTCTCTTTCTGTAATGGCCACACCACCCCAGTCTCATTTACAGGCTTCTCCACTCTCCAACCATTACAAAGTGGACCCTCTAAGCCAGTGCTTCTCAAATTAATGTGCATACACTCACACGGGAAACTTGCTAAAAGGAATATTGTGATTCAGTGTGCCTGGGCTGAAGCCTATGGTTCTGCATCTCCCAGGTGATGGTCACACTGTTAATACAAGGCCATCTATACCCAGCAATCAGAGGGGGGTTTTTAGAAAGTAAATTGTGCAATGTCACTCTCTTACTTAGAACTCTTCAGGACTTCCCACTACACATTGAATTAAATCAAGTTATTTAGCATAGCCCTTTCATGAGCTGCCCCCCACCTACCCCTCCAAGTTCACCTCATGCCATTCCTCTGGCTCCCTGTTCTCCAGCCACACTACCGTCTTCCAGTTCCATAAATACACCAAGCACTATGATTAGGAGTATGGCCATTACTCCAAGCATTGTGGTTAGGAGTGTGGGCATGAAAGCCAGACTTCCAGGGAGCCAACCCCAGCTCCACCACCACTGTCTTTATGATCATGGATGAAGAACTTAGTTTCTCTGCCTCTCTTTCTTCTTCTGTAAGATGAGAATGGTAATATCACCTATCTTATAGGAAAATTGTGAGGTCTAAAAGAGCTAATACATACAATTAGAACAGAGCATGTGGAGAGTGTCTAGTAAATATAAACCATTATTAACTCTTCCTCCTCATTTGTCTTCCTCCTTGCGAGCATGTTTTCCTTTTAGCCTTTAAGAGATGCTATTCTTTCTGCCAAGAAATTTTTTCCCTTGCCCTGTGTATTGCTGGCTTCTTCTTATCCTGATGAATGAATGTCTTTTCCTGACCTCAGTTTATGCTGGTGTGGCCTGACCTGAATTCCTAAAATAAAGGGAATCTAGACTCTAGAATATAGACAGTAGAAGTTGACTTATAGGCGTTTTAGCTCAACTCTCTTATCTTACTGATGCAGAAAGTCATAATAGTATCCTAAACTTGATGACTGAGCTAACATTCCTGCCTGTGCCTTGTGCCCTGATGCTGATTAGTTTTGGTGTGCTAGCTTAGCAGAAAGTATGCAGAACTCCTTGCCTGTTCCAGATTCTTCATCCAGTCCCCCACCCTCTTTTTTCCCCAGGCACCTTGGTCTATTCCACATAAATTACCTGGGAGTAAAAGAATCGGTTTATATCTGGGTGTTTTTGGAAGAAACCAGGAAACAGAAACTTTATAGAAAGATAATTGAGAATGAGGTGATAGGAAGACTGGCTCATTTTGATCACTGGCCAATTTTCCATAACTTTTAACAATTTCTAGGTGAGTGAACAATAGGCGATGTTAGAATGTCTTACCTTTGATATCATTTGCAGCTTCCTCCTAATGTAATTATCTAGGGTGATGAGAATCTAGGGCTTAAGAATGAACTCAGGGTTTGGTATCCTGTCCTCTTATTTGTCCTAGCCCAAAAAGTGATTTACTGCCACCTCTTCTTCCTTCCCAATCCACCTCTCTACTCCTCCCTATGCATTATTGCCAAATTAATTTTCCAAGGACGCTTTTTTTGAAACTTGCTGTTCAACAATATTCAGCTGACCGCCTTCTGCTTATATAATATATTCCTAACTCTTGGCTTGGAGTTTAAGTCCCTTCATGTTATAGTCCTATCCATCTCTTTCATCCTGAGTCATGCTCCTGTTATGATTCTGTCTCTGCTAGAAATTTGCTTCACTTGGTTCTCCAAATGCTCTCTCCTGACTCCATCCTTTGCTCCAAGTGGTCGTCCTGCATGAAAGATTCTCTATTCGTCTCAGGGTGTGATCAGCAATTCCTTCCAACCCTCTGGTGGCGGGTAGTCCACAGGAGGCTACATGGTGTAGTATTCTAAGAGCCCCTTCTGAATGTTGAATTTATAAAGATCACCCAACATGTGGTATTAGCTATTAGCAGACATTAGCTTGAGGGATAGGATCACAGCAGATCTGAAAGGAAAAAGACCTAGAATCAGGCTAAAACTGCTGTCTAAGGTAGTGAAGAAAGAACCTTTTAATGAAAAAGGAGAGGTCTGCATAGAACAAAGACAAGAAGGAGTTAAAATTAGTAGAGACTTTGTCTAGCCCAGGAAGAGAGAACTTGAATGTGAAGGATAAAAGGAAGCCAATATCCTCTCGAAGAGAGTGGCCCGTACTGCAGCAATCTCACCTGAGACTATTAAACTCCATCACCCTGTGACTATCTAACTCATTTCTCTTTGATCCTACGTCACTAACTCCACATCTGATTATGAATTCAGGTTCCTCTCTTCCTCTCCCACCCTCTCAGGTATCTTGAGTCCTAGAAGAAATCTGCCTTCCCTGATTCAATTGGGTTTTGTCACAGGAAAAGAATATGTTCTCATAAATATTTTGGTACACCGATTTATACATGACTCTCTTGTGAACATGGCTACTTGGAGTCAGTTCTCCACTTTCTGATCAGCCCTGGCCATGATAACTAAACTGAACTTCTGAATCTACTCACATGAAACCCACACCGTGGAGCAGGGGGACCTTGCTGAGTCCTGTCCTTGGGAGTGTATGTCATCCAGCTCTGCTTCTCAGTCTTTTCCTCTCTTATTGTCAACAGTACTCATCAGTAACCCTCACTGGCCTTTAGTAAATGTGCCTGTTTTAGGTAACTGCCCAGGCTCCCCCAAGAGACAAATCTCTTGTAAAATAGGTCTATATGTCTTAATTCCAGGGACTGGCAGAGTACCCTGACTGACTATAGCACGATGATATTTATATAGTTACTGCTGATCTTCCTCCATGAGAATATAACATCCATGTTGTCTGTTGCTTGTTTTCTTCACTGCTATATCTGCAATGCTTAGTAAAGGATACCTGACACATATTTGGTGTTCAAAAATATTTGGCGAATGAACTGTCTGAGAGACCATGCTATTCTATTCCTCTTAGGATTTATTTATTTTAGAACAAGCAAGAAAGTCAGTTAATTTAACCCCATCAGGCCCCCCACTTCCTGACACCTTCTTCCCTACATTGTCAAGCCTTTTTTAACTATACTATACTATTTATTTATTTCTTTACTTATTTATTTATTTATTTTAGTGATTCATCACTTACATATAACACACAGTGCTCATCCCAACAAGTGTCCTCCTTAATGCCCTTCACCCATTTAGCCCATATCTTCATCCAAAACCCCTCCAGCAACCCTCCGTTTGTCTCTGTATTTAAGAGTCTCTTATGGTTTGTCTCCCTGTCTGTTTTTATATTATTTTTGCTTCCCATTCCTTATGTTCACCTATTTTGTGTCTTAAATTCCACATATGAATGAACATATGATATTTTTCTTTCTCTGGCTGACTTCTATCACTTAGCATAATACCTACTTCCATGTTGTTGCAAATGGCAAGATTTCATTCTTTTTGATCACCGAGTAATATTCCATCGTATGTGTATACCACATCATCTTCATCCATTCATCAGTGGAAATTTGTACTCTTTCCATACTTTGGCTATTGTTGATAGTGCTGCTATGTGTTTTGGGGTGTATGTACCCCTTCAAAACAGCAGTCCTGTATCCTTTGGATAAATACCTAGTAGTGCAATTGCTGGGTTGTAGGGTAGTTCTATTTTTTATTTTTTAGAGAAACTTCCATACTGTTTTCCAGAGTGGCTGGACCAGTGTGCATTCCCACCACATACTCCGCATACTCACCAACATTTGTTGTTGCCTGAGTTTTTAATTTTAGCCATTCTGACAGGTGTGAGGTGGTATCTCATTGTGGTTTTGATTTGTATTTCCCTGAAGATGAGTGATGTTGAGCATTTTTTAATGTGTCTGTTAGCCATCTGGATGTCTTCTTTGGAAAAGTGTCTCTTCATATCTTTTGCCCTTTTCTTCACTATATTATTTGTCTTGGGGGTGTTGAGTTTGATAAGTTCTTTATATATTTTGGATACTAACCCTTTATCTGATACATCGTTTGCAAATATGTTCTCCCATTCTGTCGGTTGCCTTTTAGTTTTGCTGATTATTTCCTTCACTGTGCAGAAGCTTTTTTTCTTGATGAGGTCCCTGTAGTTCATTTTTGCTTTTGTTTCCCTTGCCGCTGGAGACATGTCAAGTAAGAAGTTGCTGCAGCTTCTTCTTCTTCTTCTTATCTCCTCTAGGATTTTGATGGCTTCCTGTCTTACATTTAGGTCTTTCATCCATTTTTAGTTTATTTTTGTATATGGGTAAAAGAGTGTTCCAGGTTCATTCTTCTGCATGTTGTTGTCCAGTTTTCCCAACACCATTTGCTGAAGAGACTGTCTTTTTTCCATTGCACATTCTTTCCTACTTTGTCAAAGACTGGTTGGGCATACATTTGCAGGTCCAATTCTGTGTTCTTTATTCTGTTCCATTGATCTATTTGTCTGTTTTTGTGCCAATACTATATCGTCTTGATGATTACAGCTTTCTAATACATCTTGAATTCCGGAATTGTGATGCCTCCAACTTTCGTTTTCTTTTTCAGGATTCCTTTGACTATTTGTGATCTTTTCTAGTTTGATAAACTCTTAGGATTGTTTGTTCTAGCTCAGTGAAGAATGCTGGTGTTATTTTGATAGGGATTGCATTGAATATGTAGATTGCTTTGTGTAGTATTGACATTTTAACAATATTTGTTCTTCCAATCTATGAGCATAGAATGTTTTTCCATTTTTGTGTGTGTGTTCTTCAATTTCTTCATAAGCTTTATATAGTTTTCAGTATGTAAATTTTTCGCCTTTTTGGTTAGGTTTATTCCTAGGTATTTTATAGTTTTTGGTGCAATTGTAAATGGGATTTATTCTTTGATTTTTCTTTCTGCTGCTTCATTATTGGTGTATAGAAATGCAACTGATTTCTCTACGTTGATTTTATATCCTGTGACTTTCCTGAATTAATGTATCAGTTCCAGCAGTTTATAGTGGAGTCTTTTGGGTTTTCCACATAGAGTATCATGTCATCTGTGAAGAGTGAAAGTTTGACTTCCTCCTTGCTATTTGGATGCCTTTTTTTTCTTTTTCATTTTCTGATTGCTGAGGCTAGGACTTCCAAAACTATGTTGAGTAACAGTGGTGAGAGGGGAGATCCTTGTCATGTTCCTGACCTTAGAGGAAAAGCTCTCAGATTTTCTCCATTGAGGATGATACTATCTGTGGGTCTTTCATACATGGCTCTTATGATCTTGAGGTATGATCCTTCTACCCCTACTTTCTTGAGAGTTTTTTATTAAGAAAGGATGCCATATTTTTTTCAAATGCTTTCTATGCATCTATTGAGAGGATCATGTGGTTCTTATCCTTTCTTTTATTAATGTGAGGTATCACATAGATTGATTTATGGATATTGAACCAGCTCTGCATCTCAGGAATAAATACTGCTTGATCATGGTGAATAATTCTTATAATGTATTATTGGATCCAATTTGCTAGCATCCTGTTGAGAATTCTTTGCATCCATGTTCATCAGGGAAATTGGTCTGTAGTTCTCCTTTTTAGTGGGATTTGTCTGGTTTGGGAATCAAGGTAATGCTAGCCTTGTAGAATGAGTTTGGAAGTTTTACTTCCATTTCTATTTTGTGGAAAGCTTCAAAAGAATAGGTGTTAACTCTTCTTTAAATGTTTGGTAGAATTCCCCTAGAAAGCCATCGACCCTTGACTCTTGTTTGTTTTTTATTATTGCTTCAATTTCTTTGCTGGTTATGGATAATTTTCTATTTCTTCCTGTTTCAGTTTTGGTATTTTGTACGTTGATAGGAATTTGTCCATTTCTTCCACATTGCACAATTTGTTGGCATATAATTGCTCATAATATTCTCTTTTTATTGTTTGTATTTCTGCAGTGTTGGTTGTGATCTCTCTTCTTTCATTCTTGATTTTATTTATTTGGGCCATTTCCTTTTTCTTTTTGACCAGTCTGGCTATGGGTTTATCAATTTTGTTAATTTTTTCAAAGAACCAGCTCCTGGTTTTATTGATCTGTTCAACTGTTTGTTTGTTTTTGTTTTTGTTTCTGTTTTGACAGCATTGATTTCTCCTATAATCTTTATTATTTCCCTTCTTATGCTGGTTTTGGACTTTATCTTGTTATTCTTTTCCAGCTCTTTTAGGTGTAAGGTTAGGTTGTGTATTTGAGGGCTTTCTTCCTTCTTTAGAAAGACGTAGATTTTATATACTTCCTCTTATGACTGCCTTTGCTGCATCCCAGTGATTTGGGGCTGTCTTGTTTTCATTTTCATTGGCTTCCATTTGCTTTTTAATTTCTTCTTTAATTTCTTGGTTAACCCACTCATTCTTTTTAAAAACTTTTTAAAATTTTATTTATTTATTTTTCAGAGAGAGAGAGAGAAAAACAGAGACAGAGACAGAGACAGAGACAGAGACAGAGAGAGGAAGCAGAGGAAGGGCAGAGAGACAGAGGGAGATAAAATCCTAAGCAGGCTCCGTGCTATCAGCACAGAGCATGATGTGGGGCTTGAACCCATGAGCCATGAGATCAAGACCTGAACTGAAACCAAGAGTTGGCACTCAACTGACTGAGCCACCCAGGTGCCCCACCCATTCATTCTTTATTAGGATATCCTTTAATATCTAAGTATTCATGATCTTTCCAAATTTTTTCTTGTGGTTGATTTCGAGTTTCATAGCACTGTGGTCTGAAATTATGCAAGGTATAATCTAGATCTTTTTGTACTGGTTGAAGGCTGATTTGTGTCCCAGTATGTGATCTATTCTGGAGAATATTCCATGTGCACTTGAGAAGAATGTGTATTGCCCTGCGTTAGTATGAATGTTCTGAATATATCTGTTAAGTTCATCTGGTCCAGTGTGTCATTCAAAACCATTGTTTCCTTGTTGATTTTCTGCTTAGATGATCTGTCCGTTGCTGTAAGTGGAGTGTTTAAGTCTCCTACTATATGGTATTATTAATGAGTGTCTTTATGTTTGTGATTAATTGATTTATATATTTGAGTTCTCTCATGTTGGGGGCATATATATTGACAATTGTTAGATCCTTCTGGATAGACCCCTTAATTATGATATAATGCCCTTCTTTGTCTCTTGTTACAGTCTTTATTTTAAAATCTAATTTGTCTGATATAAGTATGGCTACTCCAGCTTTCTTTTGACAACCATTGGCGTGATAGATAGTTCTCCATCCTCTTATTTTCAATCTGTAGGTGTCTTACCTTATAGGTTAAGAACTTTCTTTTCCTTGCTGCTTTCATAATTCTTTCCTTACCTGTCTATTTGACTATAATATGCCTTTGTGATGGTCGGTTTTTCTTGAATATAATGGGAGTTCTCTGTGATTCTTGGATTTTGATGTCTGAGTCCTTCCCCAAATTAGTAAAGTTTTCTGGTATAATTTGTTCACATAAACCTTCTGCCCCTTTTTCTATCTCTTCTTATTCTGGGATTCCTATGATTCGGATGTTATTCCTTTTTAATAAGTCACTGAGTTCTCTAAGTCTTGTGTTGTGCATTTGCCTTTGTTTTCCTCTTTTTTTCTGATTCATTATTCTCCATAATTTTGT
Organism: Paguma larvata; assembly: GCA_030068075.1. Taxonomy (NCBI): domain Eukaryota; kingdom Metazoa; phylum Chordata; class Mammalia; order Carnivora; family Viverridae; genus Paguma; species Paguma larvata. Next base: position 31,777,323 of record CM057826.1, on the reverse strand, counting down.
CTTCTATATCGCTGATTTGCTGCTCTTCTTCGTCCATCCTTGGCATCATGGTATCCATTCAAGATTGCATCTCAATTATAGCATTTTTAATTTATTTCTGACTAGATTTTACTTCTTTTATCTCTGCAGAAAGGGATTTTATGCTTTTTTAAACTTCAGCTAGTATTCTTGTTATTGTGGTTCTAAATTCTAGTTCAGACATCTTGCTTATATCTGTGTTGATTAAGTCCTGGTTGTCATTTCTTCCTGTTTTTTTTTTTTTCTTTTGGGGTAAATTCCTTCCTTTTGTCATTTGGGAGGAATAAAAATATTTTAAAAATTAAAAGCAAAACAAAAAATCGACGCTAGATCCAAGGTGTGTTTTGGTCTGTTTGTTGAAAGAAACTGTGTAGAATAGAGAAAAGAGGGAAAGGAAAGAAAGAAAAGAAAAAAAGTAAGAAAAAATTTAAAAATTAAAAAATATACAATACAACAGAATAAAATGAAATAAGGAAGATGAAACAGAATAAAAAATTTGAAAAGGAAAGTAAGAAAAATGAAATTAAAAAAAATTAAAATAACAAGAAAATAAAAATAAAATTTTCTCTTTCTGTATCCAAGAAAAAGTAAAGAAAGGAAAACAAAAAACAGAAGCAATTTAAACAAAAACAGAAGCAAAAAAAAAAAAAACCCCAAAAACCCTGAACTAATGAATGAACTGGCAAACAGAATGAAACCCAAATGAAGTTATATCCAGTTTCCCCTAGAATTGAAACTATGAAGCACTATATGGTCCATACACTAAGCAGGTGAGGGACTTGTGCTGGTCTTCTAGAGATGTGCTTGGAGGGTGCAGTTGAGTGGGACTTGGTGTAATGGCTCCCTTCATCAGTAGGTGGCACTACTTAGCTTACTGGGCTGGGTCACTGTGGCATGCATGCGCATGCATGGCAGAGGTGGAGATGGCTTCACTCAGCTCCCTAGTCTCTGGCACAGGAACTTTGTGCTCTCACAAACTCCTGATCAAGCACCCCTCCCTTGTCTCAGGCCTCCATCCTGTCCTGCCTCCACCCTGTCCATGTCCAAGCTGTCTGCCTGCCAGGCAACATCTCCATCCAGAGTTTTATCTCAGATGGGATTATGCTTCAAAATCCCACACTTCAGAGACCCTGTGGCTTGGACCCACTCTGACTTTCTGGGGGAGGGTCTCACTGAACAATGGTTGGGTGCTGGCTTGCTCCAGAAAATATTCACGTGATTGCACAGCAGCAGAGGTTCAGAGATTGTGGCAAATCACAACAAACAGCCAAGGCCAGGTTTCACCGTACTCTGGCATCTTCGTCCATACCAGCAAATGTGCCTGCTCGCTGGGGTCTGCTGGGACGTTTGCCTGTGTGGAGGCTGTATGGCCTCTACCAAATGCTCTCCAAGCAGGGGAACCACTTCCTCCCATGTGGCACACAGACCCCTCAGACCGCGCTGCCTGCTCCTGGGAATTCACCCTACTTCCTCACCAGAGTACTGCCAGGCACTGAGCTCTGGAGCTTCAGACTCTGTGCTCCACTCTTTATAGACTTCTAGTGATATTGAAACCCTCTCCTTTCTTCCCGTCAGTGATTTTGGGGAACAGATTTCTTGTTCAGTCCTCTGTGACTGTTTGCACTCTTTTTCTTTTCAGCGGGAGAGTGTTTTTCCTGCACTCTTCTGATGTGCCACACTCTCCCCCTTTCTCTGTCCTCTCTCAGCAAAAACAGCTCCCTACCATCTTTTGCTTTTCTCTACCCCAGTCCACCTCTCTGCACTGCATACCTGCTGAGTTCTGTGGGTCAAGTAATGCAGATTGTTGTGTTAATCCTCACATAAATCTCCCAGGTGTGCAAAACAGTTTGGTACTGATCTAGCTTCATTTTAGGGACAAGATAAGCTGAGGGTCTCCATGCTGCTCCATCATCTTCTCTGATCCCTATGCATTGTCAAGGCTGTAAAAGCACTTTTCTGATTCCTGGTCTAATGTAGTTTATTGTGAACATATGTGTCATGGGCTGCTGTAAGTACTTTGTATATATTCACTTTTTCAATCCTTATAAGCACTCTGTGAGGGATATGCCACAATTATCCTCTTAATGCATATGAGGAAACACTCACAGGTAGTAAAGTTGTAACTGGCTTCAGAGTTTATGTTCCTAATCACTAGACCAACTGTCTCTTTGATGGTTATAGCACCTGCCTCTTTATTTGCAAACTATCTAGTTCATAAGGTAATAGTGCATCTTAAAAGGGAGGCCAAGACATGTGGGGAGGAAGCCTTCTTGGCACATGGTTAACAAATCATATTAATAATAGGCATAGCTTATTTATTCACAGTATCATGATTAAACAAGCAGATCAAGAATAGATGAGATTATGTTGGACAAAGAGCCCAAATCCTGCCCTGGAGAGCTAATAGCCTAAAGGCATAAAATATTCTGTGTAGGCTATGAAAATAAGACCAACTAAGCTTGGAGAATGACAGAATTATCACCCTTCTCCACCAGCAAAGGGCTGTCACTGTCACTGTCACTCTGTATGATAGAAAGAAGACTGGCCTATGTTATGTTCTTCCCATGGCCCTTTCTTTCCAGACCAGGATTGCCCTTGCCAGTTGCTGCTGAAGGAGTTCAGGTTTCTCCAGTGTTCTTGGAAAGTTGCTGTATCCATGCCCACCAAAAGGCTGAAGCCACTGCTGGCTTTGTATGTCCTGGCCTCAGGGAGCCACTTAAACTTGTGTTAAGAGCACACGTTTTGGAGCCAAACACTTCAAACACTACTTAGTCCTAATTAACCTGGTTAATTAACCACATATAACCACTGTTTCATCTATAAACTATGTACCTCATAAGTGGGTCCTAACCCAACTCAGGCCATTGACCAGCATATAGTAAGCCATATATATATATACATATGTATATATTCCTCTATTCTCTGGAACAAGGCATCAGGCTCTGGGAAGGACAAGGAACTTGTACTACTGGCAGATTGTTAGGCTTCAGCCCCAGGCACTTAGCCTTTGCCCTATTTTCTCACCTCTACAATAATACCCAACTTTGCATTACTGAGCAGTCACCCTGTGTCAGGTGATATCTGCACTGTGTTATAGAGTCCCCAGCAAGACACAGATGGCAAAGTCAATTAGAATAAATAATAGGCGGTCTAACAAAAGGACGTTCACAGAAGTGTGGGCAGGGTGTAGGAAACCCACAGAGGAATAATGCAGCATCCCTGGGCTAGTAAGAATGGGGCCATTACCCCCAGAATGAAAGAATGTGAGAAATCTATCCAAAGCTGTAGGAATGGAGCCTGACCTCAGCTGGAGGGCATTGAGCCTTTGAAGCAACTTTGATGGGCGGGGCTCAGAAATACAAGCCTAGATTTCATTCTCCTCATCCTATGACCTTGTGTTAGGGCTTCAGAGTGACCCAACACAACCTGAAGCCAGAGGCCAAGTGACCCTCTTGCTGTAGTCCACACAGGTCAAAGTACAGAAGGGTGGGAGTATATGCAGAAGGGTAAACAGAGACCATTTCCTTTCTACAGCCCACTTGTAAAATAATTATTATTCCAGTTTTTCGTAAAAGGAAACTGACGTGTAAGCAGTGAAACAATTATATACATGTATATGTATATATGTGCAAATATGTGCATATTTGAATAATATATTTGTTTCTTGGTTTTGTTCCAAAAATATATTTATTATAGAAAATTTGGAAATACAGACCCCTCCCTCCCTAGAGTATTAATCAAATAACTTTATCATCAGAGATTACCTCTGTCAACATATTTACATACCCATTCATTGTCTTTTATGACACATATATTTTGTTGTATTTCAGTTTATTTCATTTTATGTATGAGGATATATGCGAAGATTTCAATGTGTCATGCACTGTTCTACATGCTTTCTAAATATTAACTCAGTAATTCTCATAACAATCTTACGATGTAGGTACTATTATTATGCACATCATATAAACAAGAGAGGTTAAGTAATTTGTCTAGAGTCACATATCTAGTGAATGGTGGGGTTCAGGTTCAAAATCAGGCATTCTGATTTGAGTTCCATTCTTTACCATTCTGCTCTATTGACTGGTTTTTATAGATGATAGAGAGAGAGAGATAGAACAAAGTTGGAGTCATGTTAGACATTCCTCTTTCCTACCTTTGTTTTGTTTCTAACTATGTCTTCAGCATTCATTGATTTAGTAGTTTTTTTTTCTTAATTATTCCAATCCTAACCAAGTATGGAAATAAATATTTCAGCAAGGATAGAACATGCCAGTAACAGCTAAAAAAAAAATCAGGTTAAAAAAATGTACTCCCCAGGGTGCCTGGGTGGCTCATTGGTTGGGTGGCTGACTCTGGCTCAGGTCATGATCTCATGGCTCATGGTTCTTGAGTTTGAGCCCTGCATAGGGCTCTCTGCTGTCAGCACAGAGCCTGTTTCTGATCTTGTGTGTGTCTCTCTTTCTCTGCCCCTCCCCTGCTCATCCTCTCTCTCTCTCTGTCTCTCTCTCTCTGTCTCTCAAAGATAAATAAACATTAAAAAAGTACTCCACACACACACACACACACACACACACACACACACACACTGAAGAAGCCAAAGGAAAGAAGTTTATGTTTGTAGTCAAATATTGAATCATTTAACATGTAGTTAGCCTTACATGGGTTACTTAAATAAGACTCAGTTTATTTAATTGGTTCCATGTGTTTGATTAATTGAATAGAGGCAGAAATAATTTGTTGGCAATCCCTTAGCTGCTATAGGCATTTGATATGTACAAGAGGCTTTGGGGATTTAGGGATATGTAGGACAAGTCCACAAAACTCTCTTACTCTGTCTAGTTGTAGAGGTAAGATATATATGCATAGAGGAGTGTTATGAACTGAACGTTTATGTCTCCTCCAAATTCATATGTTGAAGTCCTTAACCCCCAATGTGATGGTATTTTGAGATGGGACCTTCGGGACATAATTAGTGTTGGATGAGGTCATGAGGGTGAGGCTTTCATGGTGGTATTAGTGCCCTTGTAAGAAGAGACGTCAGAGAGCTTCCTTGCTCTCACTCTGTTTCCCCTGTGCCCTCAAAGAAGAGGTTTAATAAGGACACAGCAAGATGGCAGCCACCTACAAGCCAAAGGAAGAGGCCTCTGAATGAAATCTACCTTGACAGCACCTTGATCTTGGACTTCCCAGCCTCCAGAACTGTGAGGAGTAAACTTCTGTTGTTTAAGTCACCCAGTCTGTGGTATTTTGTTGTTATAGCCAGCAGACTAATACAAGTAAGATAATTTTAAAAAGTAGTTTAAGGCAGTAAGTACTTAGCATTAACTGAAGGACATGATAAATATTTGAGAGGAGAAGGGCATCTTAACAGCTGTGGTGGTTGGATACGGCTCCCAGGACTCCGGGGGATTGGGGAGGAGGCAGAGGCTGTAGATTCACAAGCAAGAGGACTTAAAGACCACACAGATTCTAAACACGTCTACTTGTGATTCACGTGCTTGATCTGAGCAAACAGAGCTGCTCTCAGGGCTCTGTATTTGTCCTTCTCTATGACTGGCATATTCTCCCCCTCTACACATGGTTGCTGTTAACAGCCACTTAGCCTCAGGACTCCACTAAAATGTCTCATCCTCACAAAGCCTATGTTGGCTCCCAGCCTTTGTTATGGTCCCAGTTACAGAATCCTGTGAATTTCAAGGCCCTTTTCACAATTATATTTAAATTATTAATTTGTATAATATTTTCTTAATGCTTGTCTGTCTCACTGGACTACAAGCTCTTTAAGTGCCCAGTTTGGATTTATTTTGCTCCTCATTATGGTCCCAAATCCTGGCACAGTCTTATTAGGCATTAGGTACTCAATAAATGTTTGTCAATTGACTAAATGGATAAATGGTTATCTCCCCCCTCCCCCCACTCCCCACGAGAGAGCCCATTCTTTCTAGAGCAGTGACATATTTTAAAGACTATATCTTTTTTTAGGCCCGAAGTAAGAACTGTATATAACCAAAAGAAATATGTTGTGGTCTCTGAGGCCATGTTTTAAAAATATGCCAGTTGGCTCTGGCCTGACCTAGACTTCTTTAGAGCTTTAGTTTCTGTCCGATTTATAGAAATATGAGAGGATGGAAGCTCATGGTCAGATGACAAAATGGACTTTTGTGGACTTGATAGCCACGTAATAGCTAAAGGAGATCTGGGGTGTGCTTCAGATATCCCTTCAAACTTTTGCAGCTTGTCAACTTATCACAGGGTGAGAAGCATTTAAAAAAAATTATTATTAGGGGCGCCTAGGTGGCTCAGTCGGTTGGGTGTCCGACTTCAGCCCAGGTCATGATCTCACGGTTGTGAGTTCGAGCCCCGCATCGGGTTCTGTGCTGACAGCACAGACGTTGGAGCCTGCTTCGATTCTGTGTCTCCCTCTCTCTGCCCCTTCCCTGCTCATACTCTGTCTCTCCCTGTCTCAAAAATAAATAAATGTTTAAAAAAATTTTTTTTAAATTATTATTTAATTTTGTAGTTTCTGCTTAAAAATACAAATACAATGGACTAAACTATAAACGTTTTCACTAGGACTCTTTCCAGGTTCTGAAAGTAAAACAAATTTAATTACATGCCCTTTTTGAGGTCTGAACCCCTTAATTATTTAGTAAGAGAAGCGGGGAGCTAAGCCAAGGATATTTCTTCTTTTTCTGTTGGGTTTTTCTGTGAGAGTCCTTTTACTATACTCGGTTTCCCCCCATTACCAGCTTCCTGTGGTATCAGATGTTTAAGAGAAAAGGCAAAATCTGTTTTTAGAGATATCTATTTAACAGAGAGTCAGAAACCTCCCCCCTCCGCCCCACTTTAGTGACTTTGAAATTAGGTGCTTCTGACGTATTTCAGGGAAAATTTCCATCTTTTTGAGGTGACCCTGTTGGTGACAATCCTACTTGGACACTCAGGGCTCCAGTTCCTCTCCCCATACTGTCTCCACAGAGCATATGGCCATTCATGGTCATTCCGTCTAGATCACGGAGATGAGAAAGCTTGGCATGGTCAAAGCCACTTTCTCCTTTGGACATTTGTGGAACAGTAATCCTTCCCTACCCAGGAAGGATTGTGTAGGAGCTAAACATGGCCAAGTTAATATTGTCAATGGTCAAATGATAAGAAACAAGACTTAGGGGCACCTGGGTGGCTCAGTTGGTTAAGCATCTGACTCATGATTTCAGCTTAGGTCATGATCTCATGGTTTGTGAGATCAAGCCCTGTGGCAGGCTCTGCACTGACAGCATGGAGCCTGCTTGGGATTCTCTCCCTCTCTCTCTGCCCCTCTGCAGCTCACACATGTGCATGTGCATGGGTACTAACTCTCTGTCTCTCTGTCTCTCTCTCTCTCAAAATAAACAATAATAAAAAAAAAAAACACTTAGCATACTGACTGGTTAATAACATTTAAGAGAACTTTTCTAATCTTGAAGTCCCTTCCAACTTCTGCCTCACATATAATTACAAGCTGGCTGGTGAATTATGTTTTTACAGAAAATATGCCATGAACAAACATGACTCAAAGACATCTCACATATCTAAATGCTGGAACATTCCTTTTCCCATTGGTCCTTTTTCTGTTTGATATTTAATAGCCAGAAAGTAGTATCTTTGAAGTCCTGTAAGCAACAAAATAGATTTCTCAATACCCATATATTAAGTTTATATAGTTTATTTATATAGTCCCTCTGATCTTCACTTTGTCTCTGTATTTTCTGGCTGTGTGCAAAATTTTAACAAGTTTAGGAGTATGGTTTCCCAGTTCATTATATATTAGAAACAATACATCAGAAGGGAAAACGCATTCGAATGAGCAAGAAGTCATGATGATGGTCATATTGTGATGGAGGATGCAGAGAAACGAGAAAAGGCAGTTTCAAGAATTTCAAATAAACAAGCATCACAGTAGCCCATGGCCATTTTGTACAGAACCGTGGCTCTCTCCACTCATAATGGAAAGCATTTCCGTCTCACAACCCTGCAGGATAAAAGGATGTTCATGATGTTGACCCTGAATTGTCAAGCAAAATAAAGAGACAAAATCATGACAGACTACCTCTGTTTATGAGTTGGATAAAAATTCAATATATGTTAGAAGTATTTTCAAATAAAATAGCTTAAATAAAACACATTCAAAGGCTCTAATGGATAAGTTATGGTTAGCTGGAAAATTCACTTATGTGAAACACCATACTTTGTGATGATGTCAAATCAGTGAGGTGAGTTACCTGGGTAAGAGTCGTTGAAGAGTACAGCTAATACAATCTTGATGTCATAGACATACTGAAATACTCATGAAATAAAACTTCCTCAATAAAATTTAATAATAATATATTAGCTTTGTTGCTAACATGGCTGGAGTTGGGGTTGGGGACAAGAAGACAAAATAAAAAAAAGTCTCTATCGTATATACAAAACGTTTGCACCTGACTAGTTGCCTACATTTGGTAAGCTGTGGGGAAGATAAATACCCCAATCTGTGTCAAGTTCAGACAGTCTAATTAACAGCAGATTCAAATAACTCAGTTAGCAAATGCTTTCAGTAGAGGAATTGTATTTAAACAACCAAAACCAGGGGTAGAAAACCTTAACATCCTAGTGTTTGGCTCACCATATTTCAGTATTGTATTTGGGAAGCAGAAGGGTACTCAAGGCTGCATGCATTGTTTCAGATTCACCTGGTTTCTCTGTAGGAGACACCAAGGATATTTTTTCCTCCCTTGTTATTAGATTTGTATTTGTCTGGCTTCTTGGATACTATGGAGATAAGTGCTTTGAAATTACCCAGAGAGAAGTGAATTAATGGTTTTGTTTTTCAAATACCTTAGTAAAAGATTTGAAAATTATTATTTGTAAGGTTGTAAGTAGATACTTAATGAAGCATGGCAAATTGAGTATCCCCTCCAGATACACCGAATTAGCACTGTGGACCAAAACCCTGCAAAGTAAAAATATTCTAAGCTAAAGTCAGAAGTTCTCAGTGTTCCTTATTTACCTCTGCTTCCCAAATTCACTCCTGGGAATGACCCATGTTGTATGTTGAACATATTGTTTTAAATTTGCTCTATTCCCAGCTCATGGCGGGGGCTACAAGGAGCTGGTGGAGCATAGGCCGTGTCTCATCTGTCATCAATTTAGCACAAGCTTTTCAAAGCTCAGGGTCTCAGTCATTCCACATCTCTTTCATGAATCCTTTACCTGTCCAGGGTGATATGTATCTGTAGTGATGCAAGAATAAGAGTTAGTGATGACAGTTAGAGCTCCTCTAAGAAGTCAAGGAAGCCTCTTCACCCTCCTACACTGTTGGTGGGAATGCAAACTGGTGCAGCCACTCTGGAAAACGGTGTGGAGGTTCCTCAAAAAAATGAAAATAGAGCTACCCTATGATCCAGCAATAGCCCTGCTAGGAATCTACCCAAGAGACACAGAAATGCTGATGCATAGGAGCACGTGTACCCCAATGTTCATAGCAGCACTTTCGACAATAGCCAAAGCATGGAAAGAGACCAAGTGCCCATCAACTGACGAATGGATAAAGAAGTTATGGTACTTATATACAATGGACTACTACGTGGCAATGAGAAAAAATGAAATCTGGCCATGTGTAGCAACATGGATGGAACTGGAGGATATTATGTTAAGTGAAATAAGTCAGTCAGAAAAAGACAGATACTATATGTTTCCACGCATAGGTGGATTTTGAGAGACTAAGCAAAAACCAGGGGGAGGGGAAGTGGGGAAAGGAAAAAAAGACAGAGAGGGAGAGAGATAAAACATAAGAGACTCTCAAAGACTAAGAAAAAAACTGAGGGTGAGGGGGATGAGGGAGGGGGGAGAGGGGGTGATGGGCATTAAGAAAGGCACATGTTGGGATGAACACTGGGTGTTATATGTAAACCAATTTGAAAATAAACTATTATAAAATAAAAAAAAAAAGAAAAAAAAGAAAAAAAAAAGAAGTCAAGGAAGCCTCTGGAGTGCTGTGGCAAAGATTTGCTGATGGAAAAAAGTTTTTCCACTCAGAGACATCCTACTCGACTCTTGTTTGTCCCAGGTCAATATTTCCTTCTTTTCTCTGTATCACAAATTCAGTGGGTACTCCTTCATTTTAGGTCCAAGTATCTACTGGTAATAATGGCTTCTCTTTATAGCAGTTCTTTTCCTAACTCTGATGCCGTTGTAAGAGCCCATTTCTTTTTCTCTATCTGGTTCACCTGCTTTGGGAGGAAGTAGGCTCTTAGCATCTAGTCTCCATGTGATTCTCTGTAATAAGAGAGACCACCTTCTCCCCACTCCAAGTCAGTGACTGCATTGTCCGAGTAGCAAACTTAAATTATTGTGTAGTACCTCAGAATGTGCCCAGTTGGCTTTTACCCATGATTGATGGAAGGATTGTAGCTCAACATGGTGAATGGAAATAACTACTGAGTAATTTTTAAAAGACATTAGTGTTTAAACCACTTTCAAATGTTTGATCTGTTGTGAACTTCAAAATGGTCAAAAGGGAGTACGGGAATTAGTTTTATCATCCTATTCTACAGATGAAGAAATCGAGGGAAAGTGACTTATCCAGCGTCACACAATAAGGTATTGGCAGAAGAAAAAATGGACTGAGGACTTCTGGGTCTGCCATACTTTCTGCTTCTGGCTGCTGGCTCTCTTGGCCATTGTGGAGCATCGTGTAAGGCTGCAGTATGAAAACAACATTAACAACAGCAAATCAATGTTGTCCCTTGGATGTGATAGTATGGATCCCATGAAAGATAAGTGTGCAACTATTCATCTTCTTGTCCCTCATTTGACAATGGCAGACATTTCCAAGCTGTTTGGAATTCATGAGGAATGAAGCCTTGAAATGAGGTAAAACTAACTGGTCCTTCTGGCAATGAAGTCTTTAACCTGATTAGCATCAGGCTCTGTCTAATCAAGATGATCATGTATAATGACTAGATTGATAAGTTACTTTCTTTAAAGTGGAGAGAGAAAGCCAGAAAATGTCTACATATATATGATATACCAAATTAAAAGGATGTTATATGGCCTTCCTTATTTGAAATCTGATGAAATAGTTTATTTACATATCTCTTCTTTGGAGCCAAAATTCTAGAAAGAAACTGGCAAAGGTAAGGCAAAAATGACTCTGTGTTGCTGGGACTCCTGCCTTTCCTGCTCTCTCTCATGTTCCAAACACATTTCAAAGGAATCTTAACTTCCACACTCCTGTGGTCCTGCTAGCTCAATTAGAGGGGCCAGCCTGGCCTTTTTCACCGTGCCCTGTGGGAATACCCTTTGATATCGGTGGGGATCCTAGGGTTGAATGAGAGAATAGAATGAGAAGCTGGCTTCAGGGGAATATTTGATCTCAGAGTTGGGTCATGGTGAGAGCAGACACCGCCTGTGAGGATAGTTTCATGCCAGCTGAGGCGATCAGACTCTGCCGGCTGACTGCGGTGGAACGCAGGCGTTTACCTTAGCTAAACCTTGAATGACTGCCTGCGTATCCTCGTATCCTCGGTGAGCATACTCAGGGAGCTGAGAGTTCCAGACAATCATGATGCCACATCTACTTTCTGAAGCAGGAGGTTTGTTCAAGTTCTGTATTCAAGCTTCCTGCTGAAAATGTTACAGAGAACAAGTGCATCGTACAACAAATCCCAGAACCTGATTCGGTGGCTGGAAACTGTAGGATTGCTTCAACCCCACCCAGCTTTATCCTCATCACCTTGTCTCATATAGATCCTTTTCTATGTGAGATCCTTTTCTCCTACCATCTATATTGACTGAGAGAAGAAAGAGAAGAAATAAAGATGGAGAGAGATGAAGAAATGAAGAGTAAAATGGCACAGAGGGAGAAGGAGGGATGGAAAATGAGGCAGGTTTCTGAATATCTTGCATACCTGGGGCAAAAACAAATGTTAAAACAAGGTCCCATGCCAAACAAAAGACATGGGACCTTGTTTTAATATTTGTCTCTTCTTTCCTTTGTATCCTTGACCTCAAAAAACAAAATTTCCTTCAGTAAAGATTTTATCCTCATCCACAAACACACATTCAAGACTGATCTTGCTACCACTAACCCTTCGAATACTATTATTGAGGGCAGTCAGGTTCCTAAGAGTGCTTGATAGAAAAGCAAAGTACCCATCCCTCAGTGAGCTTCAAAGCCTACTTTCCTCTCCTCCTGTGCTAATAAATGACCATTACAGTATACAGAGTCACTGTCCATCTGATGTCCATAGTATATACAGAGCCAGCCTTTCTTTGAAGTACTTTAGTAGGAGACAATGCTGTACAGAATAAGGAAAAAAGGAAGGAATGGGTTAGATTAGATGAACCTCTCCATCTCTATTTTGTCTAATTTTTCAGAAGCAAGAAGATGAATGAAATATGAGAAGAGTAAATAGACACTGTGTCATAAAAAATTAAGGAAACTAACATTGGAACCCTTTCTGCTATGAAACAAGCGCTCAGAGTCCTAATAAATATGGCATGTGGTTTGACGATTGACACCAAGAAACCTCATATAAAAAGAAACTGGAGGAAAACAATAAATTAAGGTCCATTTCAACTTGAATTTATGAAAAATCATGGTGTCTCACTTCCAAAGAAAAGAAGGAACATCAAAAATCTTTTTGGCTCTCCTGGGCTAGGAGGAGTAGTTTTGCCTAAATCAAATGGCATTGGTGTCAATCATACAGTGTCATTCAGAACCATTATCAGGAGATAATGAAGACCATCTCCAACATAGGTCTATGAGATTTTTTAGAAACATTTGCTTCTGTAGCAATGCATGCTGCACTGTATGATCCACAAGAGCTGGTTCCGTTTTTGGAACGTAGTGGTCTGCTGGGACAGAACTGAAGGAATCAATTATTTTCCCTGGTCAGACACCTCCCGGAATCAAGCATCGTTACTGGCGACATTGCCTAAAACCATAACGCATGACTCATGGTCACATATGGCAATGATATTTAAAATGAGGCCTGGGTGGGGAGATCCATTTTTACTTATTTGCATTTTTACCATTTGCACTCATGAGGGCTTCACAATGAAGACCAAAACAGCCTGGGTGATTCTAGCCACGCCTAAGGGTGGACCAGAGAATCTATTAACCAGGAAGTCATATTACTTGGTTACTCTTGGTTATAGAAAGGAAAAACGTACTGTTAACTTTAACTTTTTTCAAATAGAGAAAAATAGAAAAAGATCAACTTATTTTTGTTTACTGACTTGATAGTTTTTTTCACCGTACTCTGTCAGAACCAAGAGGGCTTGAGCACAAGGCATGATGGGATGTGACCAAAGCCTGATTCAGAGAACCACTTGGTATCATTCAGGCCCAGAATCCATGCGGACACTTCAATTCCAGTGGAGCAAATGCCTCATCCAAAGAGAGTGCACAGTATTGTGAAAACCTCCCAGGCTATACTTGAACACTCAGGGACCAAGTGAACATCATCACGGCTCTAGAGATGTGGCCATGGGAGGGGAAGACATTGGTTCTCTGGGGAAGCCCATTAACAAGATCCAAGAAGGGCCTTGGAGCCTCCACGAGCAGTCAGTGTTCCTCCCAAGGTCTCACCCCAATGGCTGTTGCCATCTCTTTCTGTGTTCCTATTTTGCAAGTGTCCGGTCCCATAGGATCAGGGCAGGATTAACCGGAGCCAAAGAAGACTTTCCAATGTAACATGACGTTGGGGCTGGGGTTCAGATGATGCAAGTAAGATGAATCATGCAAGTGCAGAGTCACGACTTTGTTTTTATGTGAAGTTTTAGATTTTGTTCATATGCATGCATTTTTGGGGAAATGCTTTTCTAAAAAACATTACATACACATATTTATGTATATATATTATTTTTAATAAGTTTTAAAAATGTTATTTATTTTTGAGAGAGAGAGTGAAAGAATCCCAGGCAAGCTCTGTGCTGACAGCAAAGAGCCCAACATGGGGCTCAATCTTATGAACTGTGAGATCATGACCTGAGCTGAAATCAAACGCTTAACTGACTGAGCCACCCAGGCGCCCCCCAAAATTATTTAAAATTAGCCTAATTGCTGAGTTTTATTGAACACCCTTAAATTTTGCACCTGAGCTGAGTACCTCACTTGCATTACCTTGGCTTCATGCTTTGACCCTCACTTTGTCATAAGTTATGATTTAAACAGCAACGGCCTAACCTGATGTTTCTCCAGTAGGTGCTCATAGAGTTTAGAGAATAGTATCTTTAGGTGGTATGGGGCAGAAATTTACTGCCAGTATACCTAGATGAGATGGTCAGATGGTAATCAACAATTTTCTGTAGCTTTGATTTCTATTAAGCATTGACCATCTCCTCAAGCACATTTATATGTATGAAATTTAAGTTAAAATCAACTGAATTTCTTTAAAAGTGGAAACCAAGCCCAGTCATGTTCTATCACCCAGGCATGGGTTGATTTAGCATTAAAAAAAATAAGACTCCATTGCTCTTGGATTAAAATAAATCCAGTCATTTTTATCATCCTCCATTTGCTTGTCAATAAAAGCTAACCCTTTTGAAACATAAACATAATACATGGTTCAAAATTAATTTAAGAGTTATTAAATGAGTTAGCACCTAATAAAACAGAAACATAGCAGCAAGGAATAGCAGTAGAGAAATAGGGACTCTATCCTACAGGGCAAGGCAGCTCAGAGTGTGTCTCCTTGCTACGCGGTCTGTCTTCAATTCCCACCATCATCAGTGGCCATCAGGCCTTCCAAGGGTTGGACTGGGTCTGGGACAAGTATGAACATAGTCAAGATTTTTCTTTTTTTTTTGTAATAACCTCTTCCCTTCCCTTCTCCCTTTTACGTTTTTCCTACCCCTTTTGCACCCTATCTTGATCACCGTATATGCTACAGCCAACAACTGCTCCAGATGCCTTCCTTTGTTTCCGGTTTCTCCATCAGTCAGGACTGCAGTGACTGCAGGTAATAGAAACCCCTCTGCATTAGCTTGGTCAAGTATGGATTTATTGCCTCACATCCAGAGAAAGGTAGCTCATGGTTGATCAGATTATTTTAATCTGGGCCTATTGTCACTCCATAATTGGATCAAGTTTTAAAAAAGAGGAAACTAACTGTTGGTTAGGCAAACAGGAGAATCTGCCACACACTTCATTAAATCTGAACACTCAATACTCTGTTCTTAAAACAACTAATTTGGTCCCTGAAAGGCATCGGAAAATCTGCTATAAATGCTTTAAAACATATCATCTCATTTAATCCTTATAACATTCTTAAGGTAGGTATATTTATTTCACAGAAGAAGAATCAGAAGTCTAATGAAGTTGGCTTTCAAGTTACACAGCACATGGTAGAGCAAGAATCCAAAGTCTGGTCTTTGGCTTTAAGTCTAACACTCTTTCTGTTGTATTAGTATGATAAATC
Source organism: Paguma larvata (assembly GCA_030068075.1). Lineage (NCBI taxonomy): Eukaryota > Metazoa > Chordata > Mammalia > Carnivora > Viverridae > Paguma > Paguma larvata. The sequence goes on along the minus strand of CM057826.1, from coordinate 31,761,859 downwards.
AATCTGTGCCTTATATTAATGGTCTATAGTGTAATAATTGAAATCATATCTCTTTATTTTCATGGCCAATACTTTATATCAGAGGAATGATTCTAATCAGGGGAATTTAGGAACTAGAGAGCTCTTTAACAGGCAGACTGTAGGCCTAAGCTGATGCTGGAGGCCTTAAAGATAATACTAAAATAGGTTTTCTAAGACAGGCTGACAGATATCTCCATATTTTTGGTGGATCAATATGAATCAGGACGAGGTGGTAAAAAGCATTGCTTATTCAATCCTTGGTTAAACCTCAACTTCTGAAAGGTTATGAGATCCAACCATTAGCACACAGAAAACGCTTTATGATTAGCTGATCACAGGCTTACAACTCGAAGGGCATCATGCTAAGCGACCTAAGCCAGACAGAGAAAGACAAATACTGCATTGTGTCATTTACATGTGGAATCAAAACAAACAAACAGTTGAACTCATAGATACAGAGAGTAGTGGTTGTCAGGAGCTTGGGGGTTGGCAAAATAGGACGAGATTGGCGAAAAGGGTACAAACTTTCAGGTATAAGATGAATAAGGTCTGAAGATCTAATGTATAACATGGTGACTAAAGTTAATAACATTGTATTGTATAATTGTTCTAAGAGAAAGTAGAACTAAATGTTCTCTCTCTCTCTCTTACACACACACACACACACACACACACACAGGTAAACATGTGAAGGGGTAGATGTGTTAATTAACTCCATAGGGGGAATTTTTTAAATGTATGTGCATATCAAATTATCAGGTTGTACACGTTAGATATCTTACCATTGTATTTGTTAATTACACCTCAATAAAGCCAAAAACAAATTAAAAGAAAAAAGAAATTAGGGCTCTGGGTGGCTCAGTCAGTTAAGGGTCTGACTTGTGAGTTCAGCTCAGGTCATGATCTCATGGCTCATGAGGTCAAGCCCTGCACTGAGGTCTGAGCTGACAGTGAGGGGTCTGCTTGGGATTCCGTCACTCTCTTTCTCTCTCTGCCCCTGCTGCATGCCCTCAAAATAAATAAAAGTAAAACTTTAAAAAAGAACAGAAAAGAAAACCTTCATTACAATGAGACCAATTATGCAAACATATATTTTTAGGATATTTGTATGCTTTACTATTATTTAATTACTTCAGTTTGTGGAATGAATGTACTCATTTCTCTAAAATACGGAACCTATGATTTAGGTATGTGGCCACCAGATACCATACTGCCTTAGGGTCACACTCATGAGTAGAACATGAAAAGTCTCGACAAAAAAATGTTAAATCCTTCATTAAAATAGTTAACCTAAAATAAATAAATATCACACACCCAGTGAAGAGTGTAAAGTTTTAGAAGAACAAGGGTTTGGGAAATGATTATGGAGAGGGTCTTTTATTGCTAGAGGATCTCAGGATGGCTTTGCTACATCTCAGGGCATCTGCTCTCCTTCCTGGGGTTTGCATTTAATTTGCATAAAAATCCTTCTAACTGAGGAAGTATCTTTCTCCTCTCTGCAACATGTTTCTGTTTCACGTTTACATGAGATGTGAAATCTCAGCCATGTTTAGGTTTTGTTTTTCCAAACATGTCTAAGTATACCATACATTCTTAAAACAGAAATATTTTTATTTAAAACAATTTTTTATGTTTATTTTTGAGAGAGAGAGAGAGAGTGAACGGGGGAGGGTCAGAGAGCAAGGAGACAAGGACCCGAAGCAGGCTTCAGGCTCTGAGCTCTCAGCACAGAGCCCAACACGGGACTCGAATTCATGAACTGTGAGATTGTGACCCGGGGCCAACACTTAACTAACTGAGCCACCCAGGCACCCTTCTTAAAACCGAAATATTGAGGCACCTAGGTGGCTCAGTTGGTTGGGCGGCTGACTTCGGCTCAGGTCATGATCTCACAGTCTGTGAGTTCAAGCCCCGTGTCGGGCTCTGTGCTGACAGCTCAGAGCCTGGAGCCTGCTTCAGATTCTGTATCTCCCTCTCTCTCTACCCTTTCCCTGCTCATACTCTGTCTCTATGTCTCTCAAAATAAATAAATGTTAAAAAAAAATTAAAAAAAACCCGAAATATTAAGTGGTTTTAAACCCATGTTTTTTTGACTGGTTTCATTGCCAATGACATTTTCAGTTCGGGTTTTATTGATGATTTTTTTTTTTAATTTTAGTGGGTCAACATTGCTAGGAGAGCACTATCCCTGAAGGCCAGAATTATTATTTTTAATTTCATTTGTTTCTAACAAAAACCTAGTGTCGGTTTCATATTTGGATGGATTTGATCAAAGACTAGATATCTTGACTCAAGTATTTGAGTAAATTTTTATTAACAGAGGTGTTCCAGGAGTAACTGTCACTTTAATTTATCTTTCTGAATCTCATTTTTTCCCCTACCTTGCAACCAATGTGTGTGTGTGTGTGTGTGTGTGTGTGTGTGTTTCCTAGAGTTCTTGGTTGTTGCTTTACTTCATTTTTCCGGATAAGTCTTCCTTCTCCTTCCTATAAACTTTGCTCTGTCCCTGCCTTCCTCTACCACACCATAGACACGTTCTAGCCAATTCGATTCCCATGCTCCATCTTTCCATGCCTGCACTGTACCAATTTACATCCCCACCAACAGTCCACAAAGGTTCCCTTTTCTCCACATCCTTGAAAAACATTTTGGCTTATTAATTCTTTATTTTTTAAGTAATGTTCAAAAATTTAAAAAATTGTGTATTGTCAAAGAATGGCACTTGACATTTAAATGAGTAAAAAGGAAAAGGGAAAAAAGTAACCAAAACCAGCTCTCTACCAAAGCAATGAATCTTCGTCTTGTTCTATAAATATCTAAAACTTGAATCAATAGGAGTGAGCTGCTTTTTTGGATGCTGATGATTCTGAGAGTGGAATCTTATCGACTGATTGTTCTGAAGATAAGCTCCTCAGATCCTCCAAAAGTAGTTTAAGTGTATAGGAGCTGGGGAAGGGGGGTTCTGGGTGTGTGTTATTACATTAAGCAGCAAATGGCATGGTAACTGAGGATACAAAGAGGCCACAACATGTCCCTCTGAAGAGAATTTATTGCCATTCTTCAGGATAATGTTTTTAATATTAGAGTATTTATTACCAGTGAGGTAATGTTTAAATAAATCAACTTGCCACTTTATTATGCAATTGCAATAGCATCCGGGCCTTTGCATGTCCCTCAGCTTAAGCTTAGCTCTCAGAGTTGGCTTTAAGCAATTTCGCTGCCATCACTGCCTGGGATTCCTCTTTCTCCCCAGTGTACTGGCATCCTTGATCTACATGCAGGCAGAATCATCAGGTGACCTCGGCCTTTGTAGGTCCACGTGGAGACCAGGGAGCACTCGAGCCGCTCCCGTCCGTTCATTTTCCCTGGAAGTTGAGATCCATGTGTGTATAGTTTTTAGTCATTGAAAGTGGATCCTATTTTTTTGAAAGTTTGCATAAAGGCTCAATGATTTTCTCCAAGATTGATATGGAAAAGCTAATGGTCAAAGAGCTTAAGTGTGTTTGTCTTGTTTGCATAGTGAAGGTTGATTGGCTTGGGATCCAGGGATACTGATAAAAATAAAAGCCATAAATTCAGCATGTATCGGGATGCAAACAGTGTTCCCATGAAGATCAGTATTCCCTATAGAGGACCATTATGGGAAAGTCCGGAGGACTTTCACCTACAAAACCATCTATGGGACTACCATAACCCTGAGCTGAGGTGCACTCCCAGTTTAACATAATCAGTTCGGAGCCGTGGAATGTAAGAATTACATGGACAGATGGCCTCTCACTCCATTCTTTACCCTTGGAGTCCCCTGAGCTCTTTGGTGGCTAGAAAGATATTCTGATAGCAAAACTCCTCAAGTCCACTTAGGCCCATCTTCTCACTTAAATGATAGTTGGAAGCTTTTACCATTTAACCAATAATCCTGTCTCCTCAAAGAATGTCACCCTGGCTATGACCTCTGGATCGGTGGTGTGTCAGGCAACTATTTTTCTTACAATTTCAGTGAACTAAGATCCGCCTGAGATAGGATTTCATACTGATAAAGAGTAAAGTAAGGTTGTAGTGATCTTCAGTAGTGGTGCACTTATATTTCCTGAGCTGGTGGGAACTGTGATGATCAGTTAATTTTATGGTCAAATTGACGGGGCCATGGGGTGCCCAGTCATTTGGGGAAACATTCTGGGTGTGTCTCTGAGGGTGTTTCTGGAGGAGATTAACATTTCAAGATTGAGCAAAGCAGACTACCTTTTCTAGTATAGGGGAGCCTCATCCAATCAGCTGAGGGACTGCATGGGACAAAAAGGCTGACTCTCCACTGAGAGTCAAAGAAATTCTGAGTAAAAGAAATTCTTCCTGCCAGACGGCCTTTGAACTAGGACATTGGCTTTTCCTGCATTCAGGCTTAAACCGAAACATTAGCTCTTCCTGAATCTCATGTCGGCCAGTCTTCAGGCTGGAACTATACCATTGATTCTTCTGGGTCTCCAACTTAATGACTTACCCTGCAGATCTGGGGACATGTCAGCTTTTGTAATTTGCATGAGTCAATTTCTTATAACAAATAAAACTCTCTATTATAAGTAAATAATAGAGAGAGAAAGTTCCCCCACTATCCAAAAGTAGAGCATTCCTATGACATCTTTTGTAAGCTAAAATGTTATAAAGCAAAGAAGCAATTACCATTAATTTATATGGAAAATTTTTTTAGTGTTCCCAAACCCAAAAAGTAACCTCTCTTAGGCTTTTCTGATACCTTAGGATAAATCTTGCTGAAGGATGCAGAAAATAAATCAAGATAAAGCAAAGATGCTCAATGACACAGTTCAAAGCTCTGGCCCCTCGATGCTGAGATGCTGAGTATATTTTCTGGGGGAGGAGCTTGGCCAGACCATTCTGGCTGCTCAGGGTCCACGCGACCTCTGAAGGGCTCCTTCTATAAGGACTTCCTGCAAAGCCACGCTGAATACATTTCTGCTTTTTGCCCTTTATTTGTAAAAGTGAAAATCCTCTTCAGATTTCTTTCAGTTAGCAAAACTAAGTACTAATGTAAGTCTTTTGTAAAAGCGACATGGTGTAATGTGAACTTTGAAAAGCGGGCGATATACACATCTTAGTGGTTCTGTTTCTCTGGAGAACCTGAATACAAAAATCAATCTGGTTTCTGCTGAAGTCTGTCAGCATTCTTTTATTCATACTTACATGTTTCTTATATACTTACATGTGTGTGAATATGTATATAGTATATAGTGTATAGTTATTCATACTTAACATGTTTCTGTCTCAAGTGCTAGATGTAGACATGGTCTAGTATTGTACAGGAAGAAAATTCCTAACATGTCATGCAGGGTTTTTGTCCTGACTCAGGCTCTTCCTTCAGATGTTCTGAAGCTCGTGACAGACATACAGGGTGTGAAGAGAATCAGGGCACCTGACAGTGTTTGGCCCATTGTGCTAGGAAGTAGAAGGAATCTTCTTCTACCTGGGCTCTGTGAAAGGAACAGGAGGAAAGAGGAGAATGAGGAAGGGAAAGAAGAAGGCAGAGTTTATACTTGTTTAGAAATGGCTTACAAATAGGGTTTACAGCCTCAAGAAAGATTAAGGACCCTTTCTCCTGTTTGCCTCCATACCTCTTCCTCACTAACAGATTCCGTTCTACTCTTAGCCTTGGGGACATGTAACACAGTCTGGAAGAGAGTGGGAAAGAACCAAATTCTGCAGGGCCTGTGCCTCAAACTCTCTTTACACCAGAGATGTGAAGTCAGGGTGTGTGGGGGGCAGGATGAAGGACCTCTGCAAGAGGAAGGTCTTTGTGGATTCTGACCTTTCCACTGTTAATTTTTGTCCTAGTTCCCCAGGAAGGAGGCCCTAATTTATGGCACCCCTCCACAGTCCCCACCACGTGCCAGCCTCTCCCACAGGCTCAGGTGCTATTTCGGAGACCCCCACTCCCCCTCCCCCATCACAAGGGCAGCCGTCCCCGTACAGGTTAATGCTTATCAGTCCTGCCTCCACAGTGCAAGAACCAATCATGAAAACAGGTTTTTTATTTATATGTTTATTTTTATTTCAAATGTGCCTCCTTTGTATCTTCATTTTCTCAAACAGGACAAAGAGAAATGAGTTACAAGGGAATTCGAGTTTATCAGTCTTTGGATACCAGTGTCTGTGGAGGCTGCTGCTCCAGACTTCTCATCAATAGGGTGAGAAGATGGCATCCAGGGAGGGAGGCCTCTCTGCCTGCAGTGGCCTGGGTTAGTGTGGCCAGGGTCAAGGGGCACAAGGAGAACAGCAAGAAAGCTCATTTACAGTCTGGAAATTTGAATCACAGTTGTTAGTTAGCAATAGACAGTGGGGTCTCCACTGGGCAAGACCTTCTTTTATCATCGTGTCTGCCCTTTTCCCACACACGGTCACTTACAGTGTGAACAAAGTGTCCACCAAGAAGGAGTTAGAAGTGGTCCAGTCCTAGCTGAAAAGGGCCAGTTTAGGGCCCAGGAATCTGGCTATTGCATTGGCTAAGGTCTTTTCTAGCAGTTCTATTCAGAGTAATCCTTGCATGGTTCCCATTGGTTCCTTGTAGCGCTGTTACCACCTCTGTTCCTCTTCATCCCATTCAGGGTGCAGCGAACACAGACGTACCCTAGGCTTACCCTTTGAGGCTGCTCATCCTTCCCAGAACCTGAGACAGCTCTTTCAGACATCCTGTTTCTGTAGGACAGTAGTAAACACCATAAACCCAACTGGGCAGGGACAGTAATCCAATGGCATAGTGTTTGAGAACTGGTTTGCAGCAGGGACCGGAACATTTTTTCAAAGCCAACTTGATAGCTCCTTTAAAACAGGCTCAGTATAGCATCTCCTGAGTTGTGGAACAGGGTCCTTCATGGGACTTCATCTAATTTTTACTTTGTCTATTGACAGGAAATTTTCTCTTGATTCTTTTCTTTCTCCTTCCTACTTACGTCCTGGCCTTCATTCCAATTTGACGTCCAACAAGAGTTCTCAGAATTTCCAGTGTGAAGAATCACATTGGGTGTTTGGTAACTATCTGGATTCTCAGAACCTACCTTCAAGAAATCTGGAGTAAGTCTAGAAATTAGCACTTAAATAAGAACCAAGAAAATTATGATGCAGGAGTCCTCAGCCTATATTCTGTGAGAAAAGTTTTAGCCTTTGCTGCTCGAGTTTAAGGAGTTATCCGTGATTGTATAATATCTGAATCCATTTTCAGCTTCATTGCTTTTATGTACTTTATTTTTCCATTTTAGAATTTTAAAAAACAAAACAAAAACAAACTAAATGCAAAACGCCAGAAAATCTTGCCACTATCTTATCACTATGTTGAATGAATTTTAAAGATGTTAAAATATGTATCTAAACATTGCTTCACAAAGTGCATTTTAAACCGGAACTTTCATTGCAACAAAGATTGTATTTAAGCAAAATTTTAAAGAAAAAGAAAAATGTATCATGTTTACCCCTCTGATATTAAAATTCTACAGAATAAAATATATTTGATACTAGTTAAAATGTAAATGGAATTCTAATGAACTAAGTAGGACTTTTTTCTCCAATCTAAGAGATTTGTCTCTGTCTCTCTCCCTGTCTCTATATCTTTCTCTCTTACTTTTTAAAAAATTTATTCATTCATTCATTCATTCATTCATTCATTCATTTGAGAGAGAGAGAGCACAAACTGGGGAGAGGAGCAGAGACATAGAGAGAGAGAGAGACAGAGACAGAGACTCTTAAGTAGGCTCCACCCTCAGCACGGAGCCTGACATGAGGCTTGATCCTATAACCCTGGGATCATGATCTGAGCTGAAATCAAGAGTCAGAAGTTCAACTGACTGAGCCACCCAGGCACCCCTTTCTCTCCTATTTTAATCCAGTGAGAGAGGAAATTGGTTTTTCCTATTGGATCAGATTTTCTGCATTCAAAGTGTAAATGGGTCCCATGGTGGAGTTTATCTTCAGGGCACTATAAATATCAAATTATTAGTTGCTCCAACATATCAGAGGGAAAATTTTGCTTTTTAAAAATATTATTCTGATTAAGAAATTGAGAGATTCTTGGAAAATTAGATATTGATTAGATTTAACTTCCCATGTAAATGAATGTTTGTTAATCACCTGGCATTTTTTTAATAAATTTTTTTCACAATGTTTATTTATTTTTGAGAGAAAGAAACAGAGCGCAAGCAGGCGAGAGCAGAGAGAGAGGGAGACACAGAATCTGAAGCAGGCTCCAGGCTCTGAGCTCTCAGCACAGAGCCCGACACAGGGCTCGAACTCACGAACCGTGAGATCATGACCTGAGCCGAAGTTGGCACTTAATCGACTGAGCCACCCAGGTGCCCCTTAAGTGGCATTTTAAGTACTGTGAGGATTTGGGATATCTTGAGGAAACTTGTAACCACTTTCTTGGTAAAGTGAGCACCAATTTGTCACATGAATAATCATCCCTAATTTAGCCCAAGTATACATTTGGTTATCTGTACACTTATTCTATTAAAATCAGGTACAATGTGCCCTGTTTGAATAACTACCATCAGGTCATTAATAAATGAGACAGAGATGAGTGTGGCTTCTCTGGAGAATAGGAAGGAAACATCTTACTGGAGTAGGTGGGGAAGGAGCAAGGGAGTGACATGTTAAGTGTTAAGCACTGAGCTAAGTCTTTATGTCTGCTATCTTATTTAACTATCAAAATCCTATCAGGTAAACATTATTATTATCCTCATTTTATGGATATAAAAAATTTGAGTTTAGTTAACTTGCCTAAAGTTATAGAGATGGTAGGTAGCTGACTGGGATTTTAGTCTAGACCTGATTCAAAACCCCATGGTCTTTCCATTGCCCAGTGACTGACTCTTGCATGATGGATCTGGAATGAGTACACTGAGGGTTCTTATCCTGCCATTTATTCATAGACTCAGCTATTTCCTACTTTAAATAATATATAAGCCTCTTTCAACAATATTCATTGGCTAATCTCATCAGCCCTGAAAATCACCCACTTTTGTCCACCAAAATACATAGGGGACCAGATCATCTAGGCAAGAAATTGGAAGTGACCTGAAGTGATTATATATCATAATCACTTCCTATAACAGTGCTACTGGAGACCAATGGGAAGTGATTATTATATATATTCTATTCTTATAATAACAAGAAACTCTTTATATGTTCTATATATAAGGTCCTTGGATATATTTTCTCCAATATGTGACTTTTCTTTTAATGAGCAGAAGTTCTTAATTCTGGTGAAGTTTGATTCATCAGACTCGTGCTTTTGGTGTTGTATCTAAGCTATCTTTGTGTAGCTCAAAACTACAATGATTTCCTCCTATTTTCTAGAAGCTTTACAGGTTCAGATTTTACATGTAGATCTATGGTGTCTTTTGAGTTAATTTTTGTATGTGCTGTGAATACAGATTCAAGTTCTTTTTTCTTTGCTTGCTTCTCTATGCCCAGTTGTGTCAATACCATTTGTTGAAAAGAATATTTTTTCTCCAATTATCTTTGCCCATTAAAAAAATCAATTGACCATGAATGTAAGGGCCTATTTCTGGACACTCTATTCTCTTCCACTTATGCGTTTATCCATTTTGATACCAATACCACATTGTCTTTATTGCTGTAGCTTTATAATAAGTCTTGGAATCAGGTTGTATAAATCCTTAAAATTTCCTTTCTTTTACTTTTTTCTTTTTTTAAGTTTTGGCTTTGGTAGCTTCTTTACATTTCCATACAAGTTTTAGAATCAGCTTGTCAATTTCTACAAAAGGCCTTTTATATTTTTAATCGTATTTGCTTTGTATTTATAGATCATCTTAAGGAGAACTGACATTTTCTATCTTTTAAGTTGTAAAGATATTTAACGATATTTCATAGTTTTCAGTTTGAAGGACTTGCACATCTTTTGTCTAATGTATCCTTAAGTCTTTTGTATTTTTGATGCTATTATAAATCATATTTTTTTTTATTTTCTTTATTTATAAATTTTTTTAATGTTTATTGATTTTTGAGAGACATAGAGAGAGAAAGAGACAGAGCATGAGCAGGGGAAGGGTAGAGAGAGAGGCAGACACAGAATCCAAAGCAGGCTCCATGCTGAGCTGTCAGCACAGATCTGAATGTGGGGATTGAACTCACGGACTGTGAGATCACGACCTGAGCCAAAGTTGAATGCTTAACTGACTGAGTCACCCAGGCGCCCCCATATTGTTTTTTATTTTCAATTTTAAGTTGTTTGTTGCTAATAAATAGAAATACCGTTGGCTTTTGCATATTATGAACCTCCCCAAACTCACTGATTAACTTTAGTATATTTGTTGAGATTTCATAAGCTTTCTACACAGACAATCATGTTGTCTGTAAATAAGAACAATATTACTTCTTTTATAATCTGAGTAGGTATTTATTTTTATTACCTCATTGAATTGGCTAGGTTAAAGGAATAGAGGTTGTCAAATAGAAGTGGTGACAGTAAACATTCTCAAATTGTTCCTAATATTAGAGAGAGAAGATATTGGTCTTTCACAATTAAGTACAATATTGGATATAGATTTCTTTGTGAATGTCTTTTATCAGGATGAGAAAGTTTACATTTATTGCTAGTATGCTGGGAATTTTTATCAGTAATCAATGTTAGATTTTTGTCAAATACTTTTCTGTATCCCCTAGAATGATCATATGTTTGACTTTTAAAATATATATTAATAATATTTCAAATTATACTGATTTTCCATTTGTTAAACTTGCATCATTAGGATAAATTTCATGATATATTAGCTTTTTGATATGTTATTGGATTTTAGTTGATAACATTTTATTCAGAATCTTTTTTATTAAAAAACTTTTTTTTAATCTTTATTTTTGAGAGAGAGAGAGACAGAGTGCAAGCAGGGGAGGAACAGAGAAAGAGAAGGAGAAACAGAATCTGTGGCAGGCTCCAGGCTCCAAGCTGTCAGCACAGAGCCTGACGTGGAGCTTGAACTCACAAACCGAAAGAACATGACCTGAGCCAAAGTTGGACACCCAACTGACTGAGCCATGCAGGCACCCCTGTTAAGAATTTTTTAATTTAAATTTTAATTAGCCAACATACAGTGCAATATCGGTTTCAGGAATAGACTTCGGTGATTCATTGCTTACATACAATACCCAGTGCTCATCATAACAAGTGCCCTCCTTAATACCTATCACCCATCTAGCCTGCCCGCACCCGCCTCACTCCATCAACCCTTAGTTTGTTCTATAGCATTAAGAGTCTCTTGTTGTTTTACCTCTCTATTCTTTTCCCCCTTCTCATATGTTCGTTTTATTTTTTTATTATTTATTTTTTTGTTTATTTTTGAGAAAGAGAGAGACAGAGAGAGAGAACACAAGCCAGGGAGGGGCGGAGAGAGAGAGAGAGGGGGTGGGGGAGACACATAATCAGGCTCCAGGCTCTGAGCTCTCTGCACTGAGACTGATGTGGGGCTCAAACCCATGAACTGAGATCATGACCTGAACCAAAGTCGGATGCTTAACTGACTGAGTCACCCAGGTATCCTCATCTGTTTTGTTTCTTAATTTCCACATATGAGTGAAATCATATGGTATTTATCTTTCTCTGACTGACTTATTTCACGTAGCATAATACATTCTAGTTCCATCCACCTCATTGCAAATGGCAAGATTCCATTCTTTTTGATGGCTAAGTAATATTCCACTGTGTATACTACATCTTCTTTATCCATTCATCAGTCAGTGGACATTTGGGCTCTCTCCATAGTTTGAGTATTATTGACAATGCTGCTATAAACATTGGGGTGCATGTGCCCCTTCAAATCTGTATTTTTGTATCCTTTGGGTAAATACCTAATAGTGCAATTACAAAGTAGCAGAAAAAGAAATAAAGGAATCAATCCCATTTGTGACTGCACCAAAAACAGTAAGATACCTAGGAGTAAACCTAACTAAAGAGATAAGAGATCTGTACTCTGAAAACTATAGAACACTTATGAAAGAAATTGAAGAAGACACAAATAAATGGAAAAGCATTCCATTCTCATGGATTGGAAGAACAAACATTGTTAAAATGTCTGTATTACCCAAAGCTATCTACACATATAAAAATACCAAGCATTTTTTGCAAAGCTAGACCAAATATTCATAAAATTTGTATGGACCCACAAAAGACCCTGAATAGCTAAAGGAACCCTAAAAAAAGGAATTTTCACATTTGTTTTCTTGAAGGGCATTAGTTTCATTTATATTTAATGTAATTGTTGATATGGTTGGATTTAAATATACTATCTTGTTATTTCTTTTCTATTTATGTCATCTTTATTTTTTTCTCTATGCTTTGTTTTTGATTAACTGAGAATTTTTTAATGATTGTACTTTATCTTCTTTGTTGATATATTAATTGTAACTCTTTGTGTTGGGTATTTTAGTTTTGTTTCAGTTTGTAGTATAGATCTTCAACCTATCACAGTTTACCTTTATGTTATATTTTACATATATTATGAGGATATTACAAGAGAATACTTCCCTTCCCTGCTTCTAGATGTTTTCCTATTGTTATCAGGCATTTAACTTACATATATGTTACAAGCTTTACAACACATTGTTATTATTTATGCTTTAAATGGACAATTATTTTTCAAAGAGATTTAAATAATAAGAAAAACATCTTTTTCTCTTTTTCAATGGAGTTACCATTTCCAGAGTTCTTCATTCCTTTCATAGATCAGATTTACATCTGGAATCATCTTTTTTTTTTAATGACTTCCTTTAATATTTCTTGTAACACAGACCTGATAGTGATAAATCCTTCAGCTTTTGGATATCTGAAAAAGTCTTCTTTTTGCCTTTATTGTTTTTTAAGTTTGTTTATTTATTTTGAAAGGGAGAGAGAGTGTGTGAGAGCAGGGGAGGGGCAGAGAGAGAGGGAGCCTGAGCTGAGCATGGAGCTCAATGTGGGGCTCAATCTCAGCCCCTGAGCTAGTATCAAGAGTAGGATGCTTAACTGACTGAGCCACCCAGGCAACCCTTCACCTTTATTTTTGAGTTATGGTTGATAGCTTTTGTTTTCTTTCTTTCTGTGGCTTAGGATGTTGCTCTACTGCTTTCTGGCTTTTGTTATGGAAAATCTGGAGTAATTCTCATTTTTATTCCTATGTATATAATATGTATTTTTTTCCTCTGGCTGTTTTTTAAAATTTCTTCTTTATCACTGTTTTCAAGCAATTTGATTAAGATATGCTTTGGTGTAGTTTTCTTTATTGTTTCTTTTACTTTGGGTTCATTGAACATTTTGGACTTGTGCAGTTAGTTTGAATTAAATATAAAAATATTATTTCATTGTTTCTTTTTTGTCACTTCTTATTTTTCCTCTGTCATGGAGATTCTAATTACATACAAAGTTTAGGAAGCTTAGGGCACCTGGGTGGCTCAGGAGGCACCTAGGTGGCTCAGTCAGTTGACCATCCAACTGTTTATCTCAGCTCAGGTGATGATCCCACAGTTCATGAGATTGAGCCCTATGTCAGGCTCTGCACTGACAGTGCAGAAACTTCTTCAGAGATTCTCTTTCTCCCTCCACCCCTTCCCTACTTGTGTGTGTGCTTTCTTTCTCTCAAAATAAATAAAAATAAACTTAAAAAAATAAAGTTTGAGAAGCTTGAAGCTGTCTCGAGGTTTGCTGCGGCTTTTCAGCAGTAAAACTAGGGGTAATATGACTAAGGGACTGGTTTTTAAATTTTATTTAGTTTTAATTAATTTATATATAAATTTATGTAGCCATGTGGCCAGTGGCTTAAATGTTGGATAGTGCCAATGTGGAGGATGAAAACAGATAATAGCAGATAGGCAAAAATTGTCTAGTGATTGTAAATGCTATGAAGGAAGATAAATCATGGTAAGAGGTTGGAAGGAAAGCTGAGATGAAGGTGTGGTGCCTTTTTATGTAAATGTTCAGGAAGGACTCCCCGAAAAGGTGCACTTGAGCCAAATCCTGTCTAAATAAGGGAGCAAGACCAGAGTTTGTACAGAGGAAAAGAAATTCTGGCAGAAGGAACTTAGCTGCAAAATCCCTGATCAGGGGGCATTTTTGATGTGCTCGAGGATCAGCAATGAGTCGGTGTGAATGGAATAAAATCAAGTGAAAGGAGAGTGATAAAGACAAGGTCAAAAAGGTGTTGGAACCCAGAGAGGCAAGCCCTTTGTAGGCCATGGTAAAGGTTTGGAATCTATTCTGATTAAATGGAGAGCTAGTTTATGTGATGAGCAGATGGGTGACATGATCTGACTTACATTTTTAAGAACCTTGCTCCTGCTGCTGTGTGAAGAATAAATTGGGGAGAGCAAGGGTGGATGGAGAAAGACCTATTAGGAAGTTCTGGACCTGAGAGGAGACCTGGACCCAGACGTGAGACCTGGGGGAGACAGGATGGCTACTCAAGATATTAGGGGCAAAAGTGTTGTAAAGTGGTCACATTCTAGATATATTTTTGAAACAGAGTAGATAGGGTTTGCTGAGGAATTGCACATGTGGTGGGAAATCAGTAGAGGGATCAGAGATGACGTCTAGTTGTTTGGCTTAAATACTAGAAGGATGGAATTTTATTTACTGAGAAATGAAAGATTGTATGAGGAAGAGGTTTGCAGGGGGGAAATAAAGCATTTAGTTTTAGACATAGTAAATTTAAGTTGCTTTTTGTGCCTGCAAATGGAAACTTTGAATGGGTACTTGTGTATAGGAGACTGCAGCCTAGTGGAGTGTTTTGGTCCAGAACACGCAAGTGTGGAGGTGGCCTGTGTGTGCATAGTTAAGCCATGGAACCAGGAGCACCTGGGTGGCTCAGTTGGTTAAGTGTCTGACTCTTGTCTTAGGTCACAATCTCACAGTTTGTGGGTTTGAGCCCTGTATCAGGCTCCGTGCAGAGCCTATCTCCCTGTCTCGCTGCACCTTCCCTGCTGGAGCTCTCTCTCTCTCAAAATAAATAAATATACCTTAAAAAAAAGTAAAGCCATGGAACCAAATGGGATTCCTGAGGAAGTGAGTTTTTACAAAGAGGAGAAAACTCTCAAGACGAAACCTAACTTATCAACTCAATACTTAGCTTGCTTGGACTTCTGAATGCCACATACCTCTTACTCGACTCTCTTGGCTTCTTTACTATCTGGAATTGTCTGATAACAGTGGTGGTCTTTTCATGCAATTCTGTGTGTTTTTGATGTAACTTTAATGCAATGACCGCTTGGGTAAGAGTGAGCGAGAAGAGAGGCCACAGATCACCCTCAAAAAGAAAAAAGCCTTTACCTCTTAGACAGAGTAGTCTAGTATTACTAGGAGGTCCAATAGATCCTGAATAGAATGAGCCTAAAGAGAATCATTGATCTTTAAGGAAGAAGTACTGTCCTGGGCACAGGGACACCGTGTGTGGTTGTGCACACTGTGCATTATGCAAATCTAGGGAGTGCCTTTCCCATCATGCACATAGACTTAAAAAAATTTTTATTACATTTATTTATTTTTGAGAGACAGAGTGAGACAGAGTGCGAGCAAGGGAGGGGCATAGAGAGAAGGAGACACAGAATCTGAAGCAGGCTCCAGGCTCTGGGCAAGCGTTCAGCACAGAGCCCGATGTGGGGCTCGAACCCACAAACCATGAGATCATGACCTGAGCCGAGGTCGAATGCTCAACCGACTGAGCCACCCAGGTGCCCCACCATTGTGCACTTAGACTTTATATTTATTCTGACAGTTTTCCAGAAGATGGCAGGAAAGAGTCTTAAGGAAGGGATACGTTTTTAAAATTTTCTTTTACCCAAAGACACCACATTCTCTAAATGTGATGCAGTTCCTGGGCCCCCCAGTTCTAGAGGATGGCAGCCCTCTTGGAAGTCAAAAATTCAAATGTGGAAAGGGGATCTTCTGATGAAATCTCTTTCATGTTCCAGCCCCAGTCCTAGCATGCAGAACACAGATGTGTTTAGGGGGAGGCGTCCCCAGGACAGAGGAACATGGCCCAACCTGATGATTTTGATACTAATGCTTTGGTAATTCGACAATTTGTAACTGTCTTTTTATAAGCTTCCTGGATCATCTATTCCTCTTTCCTCTCATAAGCCACCAGCATACAGGTTGAGAGAGGTGCACTAGGAAAATAGATTGAAGAAAGGACTGAAATTCACAGATTTGCTGTTAGGCCTCCTCTGCCCTTAATGGACAATGTCCTTAGGCAAATCATTTGATATCATTTAATCTCGTTTTCTGCATTTGTGAAGTGAGGGAATTGGATATGCTGATTATCAGAATCACTGCTGGCTTTAAGAACTCCAGGATTCTGAAATCTTCCATAAGATTTTAGGTAGGGCTGCCTGGTTAATAAGATAGTATTATTTTTTATAGTTTTTCCTGAATAATATCAAAGTTGAGAATATGCAGATTTAAGTGCTATCCCAAATATTCCAGAGTTAGAATAGTGCGACCTGAGACCTGACAATATCGTTCTAGGTAAATGTAGGTTTGTGAGGTGTTAGAAATGCTCACTTTGTTGGTAATATTCTTCATCCCATGTGGCGGAGGAAGAACAGCTGACTTGGAAGATCAGTCACAAGTTCTGGGCAGGGACGCCCTGGTGGCTCAGTCAGTTAAGCGTCCGACTTCAGCTCGGGTCATGATCTCACAGTCTGTGAGTTTGAGCCCCGTGTCAGGCTCTGTGCTGACGGCTCAGAGCCTGGAGCCTGCTTCAGATTCTGTATCTCTCTCTCTCTCTGCCCTTCCCTTGCTCACGCTCTGTCTCTATGTCTCAAAAATAAAATAAAACCGTTAAAATTTTTTTTTAAGTTCTGGGCAGAAGTCTCGGCTCTCACTTATCAACCATGACCTTGAGTATTTATTAAACTTCTCTGACACTTTTTTTATATAATGAGAATATAAAATGAGAATGCTAGTATCCACTGGAAAGCATTATTGAGTAGATTAATCAAGAATATGTCCGTAAGAGCTTTTGGTAAACTTTACTATGTTTTACATATTCAATATATTGAATGGTATCATACTGAGGACCGTTTTCCATCCCTGAGAAGTGTCAACAAGTGAAACATACAAACCAAAGGTATTGTTTGATAAAGAGCCTCCCTGCAACCACGGCAACTTTCTCCATGTCACGGCATGTTATCTTCCCAGCATCCCCAGGAGACGAGTTTCATTTTGCCAATTTTAAAACTGGTAAGGTAAGGATGCTGAATTTTAGCTAAGGATAGTTCAATATTATGTTATTTAAAAAGGAAGTTTTTTAATGTTTATTTGTTTTTGAGAGAGAGAGAGAGAGAGATACGAACTGGGGAGGGGCAGAGAAAGAGGGAGACACAGAATCTGAAGCAGGCTCCAGGCCCCGAGCTGTCAGCACAGAGCTCGACATGGGGCTGGAACTCACAAACCGCGAGATCATGACCTGAGCCGAAGTTGGGATGCTTAACCAACTGAGCCACTAGAGAAAGTGGTGCCCTAGTTTTATGTTTGTTATCTTTGAAAGTGGGCATAAGTCTGGGGGAGGGACACTTGATTTTATTGTTTCTTCCCTACCACATCATGGCAGCGAAAGATTCTATTTTGATAATTTAATTGGATGTTTTTATTTCTTTTCTCTTTTTCCACTAAGGTTCTCAGTGTTACATTTCCGTTCACATTTTAAAGGAAACATTTATATGAGCCCCACACATGAAGTGTGTTATGAAAGAAGCAGACACAGAATGTGGCTTATTCTTGATTCCCATGTAAGGGGAAGAAATACAGCCCTTCTGCTTCCTGCCTGACTTCGGCAAAGTTGGTGAGGTTTATTTTAGATATTGCCAAATGTTTGATCTTTTTATTAATATCTTCTATGCCTACGTAGCAGCCATCCCCCAGAACTTCAAAAGCAATTTGTAGTCTTTATTAGCATGCTTAGTGTCCCTGTGAGACAGACATGGGGCAGGTGGTGTTATCTGCCTTGTTCATGTGAGAATTGGAAGTCAATGTGAGGCCTTCAGGCTGTTCCAAGGATGGTTAGATGACTTAGGAGCAGATCTCACTTGTTTACCCAGAATCAATACTGTCACCAGCACAATTATTAGCTGGAAAAAAAATGATCTGGGACCAAGAACAGGAATAGGCTTGCCTATTTTACTTGCATGTGTCCATACATGCATGTACCCACTCCATCCGTCCATCCGTCCATCCATCCATCCATCCATCCATCCATCCATCCATCCATCCATCCATTCATGTATCCATCCATCCATCCATCCATCCATCCATCCATCCATCCATCCATTCATGTATCCATCCATCCATCCATCCTTCCATCCATCCATCCATTCATGTATCCATCCATCCATCCATCCATCCTCGACATAGCACTTATTATAGTCCAGACACTCTCCCAGTTCCTAGAGCTCCAAAGCTGAAACTGATTTATTCCTTGCCCTTGAGGGCCTTACAGTCTACTGGAGACAGTCATATTAATTAATAAATTCTCCAAAATGAAGCAGATTCTCTGAAGGATGCATGTACAGGGAGTAGTGTAGTAAGTAAAAAGGAGAAAGTGATTAATTCTATCTGAGGTCAGCTTTCAATCGAAGGTGTTTTGCAAGAAGCAATCCGAGACTTATAAAACCCAAACAGGTGTTTTAAAGTATGCTACTTTACTTTAGAAGCTTTAGAGACAGGCTTCTCAGACTTCAGTGTGCAGAGAATCCCCTGGAGGGCTTGTTGAATCATGAATTCCTTAGCTTCCATCTCCAGCAACTCTGATTCATAAGTCTGGGGAAGGGGAGTGTATTTCTAGCAAGCTCCTAGGTCATGCTGCTGCTGCCAACCTATGGACCACATTTCTCTCTAAACTGCTGCTTTAGAGAGAGACAGACCTTTGAAATCACTGTTTTAACCGGGTGAACCTCATGAATCATTTGTCTAGGACCACGAAATCTAAGAACAGAGTTCAATGAATAAAAGTTCTCATTGTTTTTTAAAAAAGAGGCAAATAAATGTGACCCAGAAATTTTTAGTGATTTGTAGATTACGTAGTTAGTCAGTAGCAAAGTTGACTCCACGCTGCTTTTCAAACAGTGGTTTCTGATACATTTGCCTCATAGAGATGGTCTTCTTCATCTCCTAGTTACAGGTTTTGGTCACTTTTATAGTATGGAAGTGCTGATGGAAAAGTGGCTTGTGTGGGTGGGTGTGGGCATCCTTACACAGACCAGCTGCAAAGTAAATACCAAGATGTCGGCAAAGACCAACCTCCATGGCAACAACTTTCGGAAAGTCCCGTTTCCTCGGTTGTAGAGACTTTCTGAGAATCCGTTTAGTGCAGCAACTGTACACAATTCCAGAGCCGTTTTCTGCGCACCTCTATTCCAATTGGAAACGGCTGCTTCTGAACTTTTATGCTTTTTGAAAAGTTTATAGATGTAGCAACTCTTGTTCATTTTGTCCTCAGGTTGGAGAAGTAGGGAAGGCAGCAGAGAAGGACTGAATTAACAGATTTCTGAATTTCTGTCACTTTCGGATTATAGTGCTGTTTTTATTTCATCCATAAATTGCGAAGGAGACCAGCCTCATTTCTTAGCTGGGACTGTTGTTCAGCCTCTGATCTAAGGGCTCCTTAAAATTTGGACCTTGTCTTCCTTTTACGTTCTTAGGGCCTGGACAGTGCCTGGCAAGGAGTCGAGCCTCAGGAACTGTTTGCTGAGTGGATGAATGAACTGGGAATGTATGAAATGTGCCCGCTCAGAGTACTGACTTCTGCCCAGAGAAGCAAAACCAGGCTTAGGGCTGGTTCGAGACATAACCATGAAATGAGTACGGTTTCTTCAGCACTCACAAACAACAAATCATTTAGGGGCTCTTCCAGCCCTCCTTTCTCACCCTATCTAAACTTTTCAGGCACATGGTGGTTCTATGTGGCTCACTGGTGCATGGTGTTTCCAGGGAGCCCTCCCCTTATTTTTTTTTGTTCTTTTAAGTGTGAGTGTGTCTTATTTATTTATTTGTTTAAAAACCCCACATAACAAAATTTACCATCTTAACCATTTTTAAATGTAGAGTTCAGTAGTGTTCAATATACTCACATGGTTGTGAAACATATCTCCAGAGCATTTTCATCTTGCAAATCTGAACCTGTAAATCCATTAAACAATTCCCCTTTTCTCCAAGCCCCTCATAACTACCACTGTGCTTTCTGTTTCTATGAATTTGAGGACTTTAGGTATCTCACGTAAATGGACTCAGATAGTATTTGTCTTTTTTAACTGGCTTGTTTCACTTAGAACAATGTCCTTAAACTTCACCCATGTTGTCCCCTGTTACAGAATTTCTTTCCTTTTAATGGCTGAATACTGTTCCATTGTATGGGTGTGCCACATTTTGTTTATTTATTCATCCATCAATGGACATTTGAGTTGCTTCCACCTTTTGGCTATTGTAAATAGTGTTTTCTATGAGCATGCATGTGCAGATATCTCTTTGAGATCCTGCTTTCATTTTTTTTGGATATATACCCAGAAGTAAGATTACTGGATCATATGGTAGTCCTATTTTAATTTTTTTTTGAGGAACCTCCATACTGTTTTCCCAGAGTGGCTGCACCAATTTACATTCCTATCAGCAGTGCACAGGTGTTCCCTTTTCTCTAGATCCTTGCCATTATTATTTTCTGGGTTTTTGTTGTTTTTTTTTTGTTGTTGTTTTTGTTTTTGTTTTTTTTTTTTGACAATAGCCATCTTAATGGGCATGAGGTTATGGTATTATGATGTATGATGAGAAATATATATTTGTTCTTCATCATCTTTCTGGCACAGAGTTCCTAAAACCTTGTAATTTCGTAACCGATAAGAGGATAAAAGTATCTTGTTATGTTAATTTGGTGACTTTTGGACCTCACATAAGAATGGGGGCTGATGGCCAGGAGAACCAATCATATGATTAGAGAGTTGGAACTTTCAATCTCATCCTCCCAACTCCACCTCTGGGGAGAGGTGAAGGGTTGGAGGTTGAACCAATTGCCAGAGGCCAATAATTTAATCAATTGTGCCTTCATGTAATGAAGCCTTCATGAAAACACAGAAGGATAGGGTTCAGAGGGATTCCAGGTTGGTGAGCGTGTGGAAGTGCTAGGAGAGTTGTGCCTCTAGGGAGGGCGTGCAACTCCGCACCTTTTCCCCATGTCTTGCCCTATCCTTTTCTGGCTGTTCCTGAGTTAT
Organism: Paguma larvata; assembly: GCA_030068075.1. Lineage (NCBI taxonomy): Eukaryota > Metazoa > Chordata > Mammalia > Carnivora > Viverridae > Paguma > Paguma larvata. Next base: position 31,740,598 of record CM057826.1, on the reverse strand, counting down.
ATATAATAACCTATTGATATATATAATATATAATGTATAATAAATCAGTGATCTCACAAGTAAATGTGTCTCTGAGTCCTATGAGCCATTCTAGAAAATTAATTGAACCCAAGGAAGGGGTTATGGGTACTTCTCATTTATGGGCAGTTGGACATAATGGCATCAAGTCAGGGCAGAAGTTGTTGGAACCCCCAATCTGTAGCCAGTAGGTCCAAGGCAGACGTTGTTGGACCCCCCAGTCTATGGCCAGTAGGTCAGAACCCCAGGCGACAACCTGGGCTTCTGACTGGTTTCCAAAGGGGGTGGGGAATGTGGGGGACAGTTAAGGACTAAAGCCTTAACCTGTTGAACCTGGTGCTCTGTTAATAACATTGCTAATTTAATCAATGTAATTTAAATAAATAATTATAGAATATCTATAATATTAATTCTCCTTAATGAGTACTTACTGTATACCAGTTGTGGCTCTATATTAATTTCTCTAACAAATGCCACAGAATGCATGGTTTAAACAACATAAATTTATTTTTTCACAGTTATGGAGGCTAGAAGTCTAAGATCAAGGGCTTGGCGGGGTCGCATTCTTCAGAGGGTCTTTCTCCTTGGCTCATAGATGGCCATCTTCTTCTGGCCTTCACTTCATGGCCTTCCCTCTATGTGTGTGTCCTAATCTCTTTTTATAAAGATACCATATTGGATTCAGGCTCACCCATTTGACCTAATTTTACCTATTACCCTTTTTAAAAATGCTGTATCCAAATGTAGTCACATTCTGAGGTACTTAGAGTTATGACTTAAAACATGTGAATTTGGGGGGGACATAATCTAGTACCTATATGAAGTCTTACAAAACCCCGTGCAATATGTGCAATTATTATTCCTATTTAGCCTATGGAGGCCTGAAGCAGTCAAGTAACTTGCCCATGATCAAAGCTAGAAATGGCTCAACCATAATTTGAGCAAGACAGCCTAGTTCAGAGTCTGTGCTGTTTCCCACAAAACTATACTGCTTCTGTTATTGATTTGTAAATTCCGTGCAAGCTACTTTGATAAAAAGAGAAATTAATAAAAATGTGAGCAGGATTTGTTTTAACATTTTATCCAGAGCCAGTCTTAGGGTCAGAAAAATGCTTGCTCATTTTATGCTCTAAGGAACTATAGACCACTAACATATGGGGGTAATTTCTGCCCAGGCTTCCCTTTGGGGTCACCTTTTTCGAAAGATTTCTTTGGCTGTGATTTTGTCCTCAGGACATGGTATCAATAGGGGCTATTTTTGCTTTGATAGCTGGGAGAACTGGGCTCTTTGGATGGAACACCTTCAGTGTGTACATCCTGAGTAGATTATGGGCGTCTAGTCTTCACATTGCCTCCTGTTCATGGGAATCCTGAGGAGCAGTAACCATAGTTACCAAGTGGCTTTGAAGTGACTTGCTCCAAAGGAAATTCTGAGCTGAAGCTAGAAGATTGCATTTGGGAGAGAATGGAAAAGGAAATTAAAAAGAAGGGAGGGAGTCAAGAAGGTGCAGGAGGTGGCGAGGATAGGAAGTGAGCTAGGCTAAACTGGAAAAGCGGAAAAGAGGGGCAGACTAAGTGGGCCTGCCTTCAAGCTGAAGAAAAAAAAATCACCAAATCTATCCTAACTGAATTTAATTCTTGCTTTAGGGTTTCCATATTGTATAATTGCTATTAAGTTTCATAGGATTTCTGATTCTAACATTTCTGCTAACAGGCTTTTTATCATCCCCATCCCCACTATAACTTTTGCAAGGTTAGATAATGATTATTGCTGTGTATTGACCCACTAGCATTTGACAAATCATCTATGCCTCATTCTTCATGTCTTGTGCAGAGGACAAGAAAGGAGATAAAAGGAAGCAAACCTTCTACCAGCTTTTAATGACTCTGGGAATAGTCCAACCTAATCTTTTAAATCTATGACATAAATAATTAGAGACAGAGAGGAACAAAACACTGACAGGAGCTCAAAGGAACAAGTGCTGAGGTATAGAATTGTCTAAAATGCCTTTAGACCTTCCATCCCTTAGCTAATGCCATCTGTTAACATGCAAGGAAATTCAGAGGTCTCTGGGTTATAGCTGCAGGTATAGAGGTGCCAGATGGAACTATCTTAGCAGCCGTGGAAGCTAGGGAATAATTATTTCTCCCTGTATTTTGTGACCCAAAGAGTTCTCAGTAGATGTGGCAAAAATAAAGCCAGATGGTTCTAGGGAGATGTTGCACATGGCCCTTGAACCCTTTGCTTGTTTTCTGTCCTCTTGTCCCAGCGGATGTCCAGTAAGCCTCAGATCCAGTTGGTGAATCAGATCCACTTGGTGAATATAAACTTTAGGGATAAAAACCTTTATTGCAACATTACTGGTACCTTAACTGGGGTGGGGCCTTCTGCATCCAGGACACTTTATTTCAGAAACTGCCATGCGTTTATTTTTTACCATCCATGGACTGGTCTTTACTTGTCATATCCTCAGATATCAGCAGTTTTTGAATGGCTCACAGTATCCTTTATGCCCAGAACTAGCTCTGGGCTGTTTCTCTGCCCCGTGTGATCAATCTCTTTTCTTGAGTTATGCAACAATTCTGTACAGTGCTTGTGTATTCTATTTCTAATATCCTTTCTTTATATCTTGATGGCTGTCGTATACCTTCAAGAACCCTAAGTAGGCTCGCACCCATCTAGGCCTTCACAGATTAAAGCTGGCTTGTCAGTCAGGTGTAACCAGCACTGCTCCACTAATATTTCCTTGTTCTTTCTCTCGTTGGAGCAGGCAGCCATAAATGCCTTCAGATATGAGAAGCCTTCTCATTCGGATCTTCTATTCTGATTCAACACCAAACACAACTATTCCGGTAGAATTTAATCTAATTGACCAGCAAGGTGATGCATTTATGTTACAAACTTTAATTGTATATATGTATTTTCTAACCCATAGACTGCCCAATGAAGTGCCATAGGATAGAGGGCATGGTACACGGAAGATACAGTCCCAGTAGAAATTTGAGAGTTGGATGGAACTGGCTCATGGGAGTTGATTTTAAATATGAAGGCATTTGCAACCCAGTAGTTAAAACTTGAAATCAGCCACTGTGGGAATATTTATACCATGAAAACTGGCAAACACTATAAGTCAGGGCTTTCCTCCCCCAGCCCTGGAGAGATGGTTTACCCATGGGAGACTGGGCGAAGGAGAGAAGTATGGAAGGATGCATGTTCTCCAACTTCCAGGAAAAAGTTTATAAATAGGGCTGTCAAAAATGCCAAAAAAAAAAAAAATCAGTAATGCAAATTCTGAAACAAGTCACAGTTCAATTGGTTCCCATAAGGTAAAAAAATTACAAATATTTAATGAAATTAAAAATTAAAAAAATATATATATAACACTGCTACAATCCAGCAATATATGCTTTCTCAAACATCAGAGACAAAAATGCCTAGTAGTCTCTGAACTCTGTTTGTTTGTAGTTGAGTCCAGGATAGGACAGCTATTGCTAGCTAATCGTATGTTTTGAAAGTTGAGGGACTGTAATGCAAATCTTCCCAACAGACAGCTTCACTTTCTCTTGCCTACCTATAGATCCCTTTAGGTGCTAGTGTATCACATAAAAACAGGGCTTCGTTTTTCAGCGGGGTGACATGAAAGAAGCATGAGTACTAGTAACTCCCAGCTCAAAAATGAGTTCTCCAAAGTTTTTCTCCAGGTCTCAGTCTTAGTGATTTAATGTTAAGTGTTGATATTTTGAGCCTATTGCAAATTTGAAGGTCAGCCTTTTCATTGCTTTTTCATTAGGGTAAAGATACTTTTCAATTCTATTTCTGCCTGTGTTTTTACTGCGTCAGCCCCTTGAGATTTTGTGCTTATGCTTACAAGACTATGTCACTGAGCTTTCTTCAGTAACAGACACCCGTAGAGGGAGGCAGGGACCACCTCTGTTAGACATTGTAAAGCATCTTACAGATTTTGGTCTTTTTTTTTTCTTTTTTAGAGACAGAGAGCATGAGTGGGGGAGAGGGGCAGAGCGGGAGGGAGAGAAAGAGGGAGAGAGACAGAGAGAGAGATTGAGAGAAGAGAGAATTCCAAGCAGGCTCCATGCTGAGCATGCAACCCAGTGTGGGGCTTGATCCCATGACCCTGGGATCATGACCTGAGCCAAAATCAAGAGTTGGACACTCAACCGACTGAGCCACTCAGGGGTCCCAAAGATTTTGGTCTTAAGTGCACTGGGGAATCATTAAAGAATTTTAGGCAGAGATGTGGAATGATCAGAGTTGTGTTTGAAAAAGATCTTGTTTGCCATGTGGAGAACAGTTTGGAGTCGCCAAGAAGTAGAATGAAAGTTGACATATGGTAGTAACGTAGATTGAGATGAAAGGTTAGAGAAGAAGAGGACAGGTTAATTATTTAAGAGGTGGGATGGTCGAATTTGGTGATGGACTGTAGGAGAGAATTGAGAAGAGTGATATCCATGACAATTCCCCATTTTCTAACTTTTGTTCCTGGATGTAGGATGCTGTACTCCCTCAAACTGAACACAGGACCGAGATACTAGGTTGGAGGGAAAACAGATGAAGGTGTCCTTAAGGTGTCTTTAAGGTGTTCAAGTGGGAAAAATACATAACCAAAGTGGAGGAGGTAAGCTAGGAACTCAGAGGAGAGGTTAGGGCTATAGGTACAAATTTGAACATTACTGGTTTGTGAATGGTCATTAAAGCCTTGGGTGGTAATGAAATTTCCAGAGAAGAAAGCATGGAAGCGGAGAAAAGGCTAGAGCTGAATCTTGAGGAATGCTAATCCTTAGAGTCAGCTAGAGGAACCTGAGCTCACAAAGGAGGCCAAGGAGGATTGGTTAAAAGGTAATGGGAAAGTTGGGAGGGTCTGATAGCAAGGGTGTTTCAAGAAGGCAGGATGGAGATTTTAAAGAAGGAGCTGTTGGTTGTGCAAAATTTGCTGGCAGTCCATCAAAGATGAGGACTGAAAAATGCCCATCCCTTTTAGCAATGTGGAAGTAGTCAATGGTAACTTTAGTAAAAGTCATTCTGGTGAAGGGGTGGGTGTCTAATCAGATTAGGGTGGACTGAGGAGTGTGGGAAGTGAGGAGAGAGCACTTGGGAAGAAAATTACTTTAAGAAATTTGTCAGCAAAGGGGAGGTGAGAGAGAGGTTGTGAAGGGTCATGTGACTGAAGGGAGTATTTTGATTTTGTGTTTTCGGGTGGGATAGACTTGAGGCTATTTGAAAATTCAGAAAGGAATAGTTCTTGAGAAGGTAGGAGAAAATAGGGTGCACCAAAAAGAGGAGGGACTGACTCAGACAGGAATGCGTATATCCTTTCTTTTATAACAAAAGGAATTAGAAATGTATGAGTATACATACGGCAAGGTATGTAGGTTTGTAATGGCATACAGGTGTTTACTTGTGAGCACCTATTTCTCTGTAAAGTAGCAAAGGAGATTGATTGCCTGCTGTGAGGGTAGTTGTGGGCTGTGGGTGGTATATATATGAGTGGAAACGTGTGTGTATGGTGAGTATGTATGTAGGTGTGTGTTGATGAGGTATGCTGGACAAAGGGCCAGAGGTTTTAAGAGAGTGGAAGAGTTTGGAAATAATCATTGTGGAGAGTAGGAGACTGAGCTGACTAGATGAACCAAGGAACTACCAGGTAGTGTTGAGAGCCAGTTGAAGTAAGTGACCATGAACTTATAATGGTACAAATATACTTCCTTCATTTACTCATTCATCAATGAGTGTTTATTGTTAAAATAAAAGTAGATGAATACTTATTGAGTGTTAACACTATTCTAGGTTCTAAGGATATAGCAGCAAACAAAACAAGTTCTATGTCATTAGACAGCCTATGTTTCCAAAGAGGAAAATAGGCAAAGATTACATAAAGGAGTGCATCATATATATTATGGAAGGTGGTGAAGGATGCTCTCCAGAAAAATCATAGAGAGTTATGGGAGGATATATATTGTACATGGTAGTCAGGGAAGGAGACATTTCAACAGAGACCCAAATGAAGTAAAGGAGTGAGACTTCTAGATATCTGGACTTGGAAAATTTTAGACAAGGAATACCTGATAGAGGTAAAGATAAATGCAAATGCCCTGAGGTAGGAGGAAGACCAGCAATGAGATCTAAGTAGCTGGAGTCCTGTAAAGAGGAGGTAAGCACAGAACAGAAACTGTGGGCCAAATCACAGAGTGTTCTAGAATATGGAAAGGAATTTGGCTTTTAATCAGAGTGAGATGAGAAGCCACTGGAGGGTTCTGAGTAGAGGGGTGACGTGATAGGTCTTGCATGTTAGAATTTTTCTCCAGCAAAATGTAGCTGCCTGAGTGCAAACTTGGAGGAAGTCCTGAAGCTGGGCTGGCAACTACAGGGACAGCGAGGTATGAAACATAGCATTACTGAACTTGCTGACTGTAGAATCTAACTTGGGCAAGCTCCTTGTGAGACAGGATGTTCCTGTACACAGCCTGAAACATGCTTCGCTCCTTCCTTGAGCATCTGGGCAAAGTCTGGGGCCTTGGGGATAGGAGTAGCACCATGGGTGTCTGCAGGTAGCCATTCATGCACTTACTTGGAAGATCCTGGAGGAACCTAGCATCTAATTTGGGTAAGGAAGGCTATAAGACAGATAGAGGACAGTGGATAGGGACTTGAGGCTCCATGAGGACAAAGAATGCTCAAGCTAATTAACGAAGAGGAAAGGAGATTATGGCTAAAGAGTGGGAGGTGTGATTTTATTATTTTAAAGGTAGCATAACTTCATGCAATACCATGGTCTATGGTATAAACATGGGAGAGAGTAGCTAGGTGAGAAGGTCGAGTAAGGGAGAGGCTAAGTGTTTGTCAAATTGGACACATTATTATATTCTAATATTTAGTTTAAGCTGAATTTTTCCATTAACTACATGCTTAATTTTTTTTTTCTAAGGAAACCTGGTAACCTTGACAAACACATTATTATTAAGTAGGGCAGAGCTTAGAGTCCTGTTTAGAATTTTTTAAAAAGAAGATTTCTTCTGTGGTATTCTAGCGAAACAACATCCATGGGGGAAGTGTGTTTGGTGCTAGTGAAGTACGAGTGGGCGAGTAGGTAGGTGAGCTCTAGTGTTCTTAGCACCGTTGAAGTGGCTCACAGCTGGAGAGTTCGAGAATTGCTAAATTATTTTACCACACTCACCTAAAAAATGAATTAATTGGGAACACTTAGTGATATAGACCTGGCTGATTACTGAAACATCTACAGAGCTTTTTCACAATACACACATCCATTTCCTACCCTGGAACAAATGTTTCAGAATTGTTGAGAAATAAAGCCCAGGTGTGTTTATAATCAATGGATTATGAGCCAAGATTAAAAAACCACTGGAAGAATCCTTAGTGTACAGTTTTTGCCTGAGTACAGCCATGGCTTCTTTTTCTGGTGATGATGATGTGACTTTACCCAGGGACACCATCCCTAACCTACTCTTGGTCTACATGCTTTCAGCATGATGGATACTATTGTGGCTCCACAGACAGCAGGTCATCCAAGACCGGTTGATCTGAGAATCACATCTCCCTTTCTATAGAGATCGGTTTACGGATGGCACAAGACCTAAGACAAGGTGATTTTTTTTCCAATCAGAGATAATTCCAGGACTTTTGCTCTACTTATTAACTCATTCTCTTAACTGAGTTTAGACCTGGAAAGATAAAAGCAGGGAGTTGCCAACAGGCATTTTGTCAACACGAAGAAAGCCTCTCTGAAAAGGGAGCAACACACAGAAAAGCAGAGGCAACATGAAGACAGAGACCAGTCCCGGTGACAATATTTGTTCATTGTCAGCTTAGTTGATTAATTGTTAATTAAGCTATTGCTGATTTTTATTTTAATTCCAGTATAATTAACAGTGTACAATACAGGGATTCAACAATTCTTTACTCAGTGCTTATCATGGTAAGCACACTCTTAATCCCTTCACCTATTTCCCCCACTCCCCTACCTGCCTTCCCTCTGGCAACCACCATTTTGTTCTCTATATTTAAGAGTCTGTTTTTTGTTTGTCTCTTTTTTCCTTTGTTTATTTTGTTTCTTAAATTCCACATATGAGTGAAATCATACGGTATTTGTCTTTCCCTGCTTAGCATCACACCCTCTAGATCTATCCGTGTTGTTGCAAATGAAAAGATTTCATTCTTTTTTATGGTTTAGTAATATTCCATTGTATATATACTGCATCTTTTCCATCTGTTCATCCATCGATGGACACTTGAACTGCTTCCAGAGAAGCCATTCCTGATTTTTATTATGTGAGCCTATGGTCCTCGTTTGCTCCGGTAACTTGATATGTGTTTTCTGTCACTTGCAACTGAAGAGTTTGGTACCTAGAGGTTGGAGTCTTGTCTCTAGTGATGCTGAGGCTCTCTCATTTTCTAGATGCTCTCCTCACTCCAGGTCATGTGATTTCATCCTTTCAGGTGGTCTTTTTGCCATTCTGGCTCAGGAAATTTATTCTCAGAATCTGGCTCCCATGGCAGGGAGGAAAGAAAACGGAATCAGATCAAGATGGGAAGAAGATTGATTCTCTCTAAGATGATGGTCTCTGGTGACCCCTAGATATGCTTAGATTGCTCAGCTCCACTTTAGTCCTTGGGAACACACTCAAATAGTTAAGGGGCAAATGGCCTTAGTCAAAAAGAGCAATTGGGGTTTAAGGATACTGGAAGTAATGGACTAGAGCATTACATTCTGAACTTGGGCTTTAAAATATGACATAAACTAGACCTGTTAATCTAAGCATTTTTCCATGTTGCCATGTTTCTTAAATTGTTCCTCCTTGTGCCTTTCCCCACTGGATGCCCAGTTTCATCAGGTTATTAATGGTTTCTGAAATAAAGTGCTAAGTACTCCATGTTGCAAGATGAGGAATCACCTTATTTCCTAAACTAATTTTGAAGAAATCAAGTTTTCATTGCAAGGAATATTGAGAACTATTATAACATTACCTACCTCATTGAGCTCCCTGCTTCTGATTTTATCTTGAATGTTTATCTCCTGAAATACCAGAAGGACCTAATTAGGAGACACATTTAGTTTTAAGTTAGTCTCATACTGTAGATTCCACGAGTCACGTAGGAGAAAAGTAGAACTGTACATACTAGTTCACCTATTGTCTTGCTATGCATCACTTAAATAGCTTTTCATTTCCTTGGGATGTCAGATTCTATCATTTTAGTGTCTGTAGAAGAAATCACTGTAACAATTTCTGTACCTGGACAGAACAATGACCAAAATTTTATAGTATAAAGTCCAACTGTCTCATAAATTGAAATGCTAGTCAGTAGATAAAATTTGAAAATGCAGTCCAAAGAGGGTTTGATATAATTAATGTCCTTTTATTTCTTTTGAAAATGGTATAATCTTATGATTCCTGGGGAAGGTCATGTTTAACTGCTTTGCTCAAATGTCACAATCATTTCAGAATACTGCATAAATACCATTTTGGTATCAGTTTTCTTCCATGAAACAATTTTCCCCAATAACCTGAAACTCCCTCTGAGCCACAATGTCTAACTTTCTTTAATATTAACATAAAACTCAATTTTAGGGGAAAGAAATAGCAAAGAACAATTGTCACTCAAATCTGGAGAACTTGTGCTCAGTTACGTGCTCTTTTTTCTTCTACTTTGTTATCATTTGTAGCTTAAAAATGAAAAACACCAACAAAACTTGTTAGTATAGAAACATGGGAACACGTTACTTCCTTACTTTCTTAGTACTAAACGTGCCGCAGTTAGGATGGCTCACAGCCCACTGGAATGTGGAGACCACCTTCATTTGTCACTGTCAGTGGAGTCACACAGAATTCTAGCAAATTCTAAGAGTATGTTTCAGCATAATTAAACCATCCTGACTTATCCTTTGTGAGCAGCAAGACATTCTCAGCTGAAAGCTCAAGGTTATTTCTTGTATTTAAAAACATAGTTCAGGGAAAGAAATAAGCTGTAATGGGAGACCTGAAATGCAAAACTCAGTCAATTAAGTAATATTTTAAAATCCAATCCTTTAACATTTAATAGATATAGAAATTATTCTAACACACATACATCCTGTACCTGCTTTAGGTTGGTGAAATTCAACAGGAATATATGTACATACCTACATGCGTATCTTTGGGAAAGTAAATATCTCATGTTGTTTAAACAAATAAGTTAGAAGATAATTTCTTATACACCAGGGGCCCCACTTGGAGCTTTATTAGTGTTTTCTCTGGGTCTTAAGCATGTCTGACTTCATCTAGCATTTTGTAGGAATGGGCTTGCCAGGTATCCACTTGCATAAATGATGCTGGGGTCCCCTAGGAAAGCATACATCTTAGGGAAACTGCCAGAGACTCATAAGATCATAAAAAGAGCAGTACTCTGAATTAGAGGGGAAGGAGCGATTTGAGTATAATATAGAGTCACTTATGAAAATTACATCCCTACCTAAAGATGCCTTCCTGGCCAAGGATTTAAATCTCAGTCCTAGAGTGAAGGTGACTTTGAGATTTTCTTAAAAAGCTATGTATTTACCCAAAGAATGCAAAAATACTAATTCAAAGGAAACATGCACCCCAGCGTTTACGGCAGACTTATCTACAATAGCCAAATTATCAAAAGAGCCCAAGCGTCCATCAACTGATGAATGAATAAAGAAGTGATATGTATATAATATCATTTTTATGGCTGCATAATATTCCATTGTACTATATAATAATGGACTATTACTCAGCCATAAAAAGAATGAAATCTAGCCATTTACAATGGTGTGGATGGAGCTAAGAGTATTATACTAAGCAAAATAAGTCAGTCAGAGAAAGATAAATTCCATATGATTTCACTCATATGTGGAATCTAAGAAACAAAACAAATGAGCAAAGGGGGGAAAAAAAGAGAGAGAAAGAGAGAGGCAAACCAAGAAACAGACTCTTTACTACAGAGAACACACAAAAGATTACCAGAGGGGAGGTGGGTGGGGGGAGGGATTAAATAGGTAATGGGGATTAAGGAGGGCACCTGTCGTGATGAGCACTGGGTGTTGTATGAAGTGTTGAATCACTATATTGTGCACCTGAAACTAATATTACACTGTGTGTTAACGAACTTGAATTTAAATAGTAACTTTAAAAAAATGAAAAAAAATTCTAGACTCCATTTTAAGAAACACTTAAAAATATAAGTCAGCCCATGAAAAGGCTATAAAATGTTCAACTGTGAATTATCACTGTAAAAGAAAAACTTCATTTTTACTATGGTAAGAGATTTTTTGAAGTAATTTTAAAATAAAAATTATTAACAATTTCCTGAAAATAAAAAGCTATTTTGTAATGATCTCAGTTGAGTTGTGAAGAACACACCCGAAGGTGGTGTTGCTTTGTAGTTTATGCTAACGTTTAGCTCAGATGGGAGAAGGGGGCGTCCTTTTTAGGAATTACTACTGTTGAATATTCAAATCTAGAATAGACACGGTAGCTTGGACTAGCAATTGAAACAACCTCCACCTGGAGCGAAGAAGTGGGACAAGGGTTCACCCTTCAGAGGACATCAGTGATGTCTCAGTAGCATTGGAGGCTTCAGCGGATCGAGGCACTGCTTTGGCAGGGTTCATTTTTTAACCTTCAGCATTCAAACGTGGCATGGTGCCAGTTGGTGGAAAGCTCTCACACAAACATCTGGAGCCTGGGTCAGAGGTAAGAAGAGAAAAATGGGAGGTTCGATATGTCAATGTAAGAATCTGGTAATCGAAAGTACAGAAAGCACCCGGAGTCTTCGTAAACACACAGAGTGTCACATTGGCACAACTGTGGGAAGAAGGATTACTGTCCTATAACTGCATTTAGGTGCCCGATTTCCCTCCAAAGTTGAAGCAGTCAGGGAAACAGATCTACCTTTTCATTAAAAAAAAAAAAAATTCCTCACTTTAATGAAAGACTCATCTCAGTGTCCTTTGGACAATGAGAATGTGACTCTCTTTACCAAAATATTTGAATTAGGGAGAATTTTCCCAGAACATCTCATTTGTGAAGACTGAGAACCTTTCATGCTTTTGATTGCTGTGGCAACCACCCATGGGAAAGGGGATTGGAAACTAGGGGCTTTTACTTGAAGATTAGAAAGTTGAGTCAAAACTAATTTTGCTAGAAACTGAGATGAACACACACATGCTCCTTCTCTTCATATATCTAAGAGTCTATATAGGTAATGCTTTCTGGACACTACAGCATTAGTGGAATATTATTCCATAATTTATATACGAGGATACAAACAGCTAATGAAAGAAATTTTTGAAGATAATTCAATAAAAAGTGTGTGAAAATAATTGCCTAATATTTATAATGGTAACATTATGAAATATTAGACATTCTTTTAAGTATTTCTTTTCATGGAGGCCCCAATTTCTATTTGATATAATTTAGCGACTTTTTCACTATAAATTGAAGAGGTTTTAGTAGTTCTTATTAAACTACTGGCTCTTAAATTCATCTGATTTAACTTGCTTAAGTTATTTATGATATTTTCTTCTTTAAAAGGATTTTTTAAGAAACAAAACAGATGAACATAGGGAAGAAAATAGAGGCAAACCAGAATATAGACTCTTAACTATAGAGAACAAACAGGTTTATTGGAGGGGAAGAGGGTGGGAGGATGAGCTAAACGGGTGATGGATATTAAGGAGGGCACTTGTGATGAGCACTGGGTGTGTATGTAAGTGATGAATCACTAAATTCTATACCTGAAATTAACATTACACTGTATGTTAACTAACTGGAATTTAAATACAGTACTGACCATTCATGAGAAAAATAAATCAAGATTTCAAATAGCTTAAAAGAATGAGAAAATACTGCAATAACATGGGAGTGCAGACATCTCATGATTTCAGTTCTTTCAGATATACCTTTGATTTGCAACAACATGGAAGAACAGAGAGGGCATTATGCTAAACTGAATAAGCTAAACCTAGAAAGACAAATACTGTATGGTATCACTTATACATGAAATCTTTAAAACAAAATGCAATTTCATAGAAACAGAGAATAGAAAGGTGGTTGCCAGGGATTGCAGAGAAGTGGGGAATGGGGCGATGTAGGTAGGTCAAAGGGTACAAACTTACAGTTATAAGCATGAGCACTGAGGATCTAATGTTTGGCAGAGTGACTACAGTTACAATGCAGTATTATATACTTGAAAGTTGCTGAGAGTGGGTCTTAAGTGTTATCACATTTTTCTTCTAAGAGGTTATGTTTTTTCTGTAGGAATAAAGGTATATGATCTCACTTATATATGGAATCTAAAAAAACACTGAACTCAGGGAAACAGAGGGTTGTCAGGGGTGGAGGGCAGGGTAAATGAGGTTTTGCTCAAAACACACAAAGTTTCAGTTTTGTAGGATGCATAAGTTCCGGAGAGCTATAGTTATTACACTTAGTGTATTACACTTGTCATTTGTTGAAAAAGTAGATCTTATGTGTTCTCATCGCATGCATATACAAATGGTAACTATGTGAGTAATGGGTATATTAACTATCCTGATTATGGTAATCGAAACTATCTTTGTCAAGAAATTTCACAATTTGTGTGTATATCAAAAATCACTTTGTATACCTTGAATATATACAATTTTTATTTGTCAATTATATCTCAATAAGGATAGGAACAAAGTTTTTTTTTTTTGAATATAATTTATTGTCAAATTGGCTTACATACAATAGCCAGTGCTCATCCCAACAAGTGCCCTCCTCAATGCCCATCATCGATTTTCCCCTCTTCCCCATCCCCTCATCCACCTTCAGTTTGTTCTCTGTATTTAAGAGTCTCTTATGGTTTGCCTCCCTCCCTCTCTGTAACTATTTTTCCCCTTTCCCTTCCCCCATGGTCTTCTGTTAAGTTTCTCAAGATCCACATATGAGTAAAAACATATGATATCTGTCCTTCTCTGACTGACTTACTTCACTCAGCATAATACCCTCCACGTTGCATCCACGTTGCTGCAAGTGGCATGAAAAGTAGTATTCCATTGTATATATAAAATATATCTTTATTCGTTCATCAGTTGGACATTTAGGCTTTTTCCATAATTTGGCTATTGTTGGAAGCGCTGCTATAAACATTGGGGTACACGTGCCCGTATGCATCAGCACTCCTGTACCCCTTGGGTAAATTCCTAGTGGTGCTATTCCTGGGTCATAGGGTAGTTCTACTTTTAATTTTTTGAGGAACCTCCTCTCTGTTTTCCAGAGTGGCTGCACCAGTTTGCATTCCCACCAACAGTGCAAGAGGGTTCCCATTTCTCCACATCCTCGCCAGCATCTGTAGTTTCCTGATTTGGAACAAAGTTTCAATTACATTTAAAAATGACATTGTTCATCCGGTACTTGGATAACAGAAATATTAATAAAGAAAAAAGTAATAAAACTCCCATAGAGTAACTAAAATTTCTGATATTTTAATCAAAGTTCATCTGTCATTTCTGACTGCTACAAACATTTTACTAGCAAGCAAGTCTGTTCAGCCAGTAATGATTCAGATATGAAAAGTGTTAGGGGATTTAAGTGACTTGCTTTTTGAAGAAAATGGAACTTGGCTTGCAATAATAGAAGTCTGGGGTTTGAATTATGGGACATGCTGGTCCCTCTTTCATCTGTAGAGTTCAATCCAGGGCTTGTGGTATTCCATTAGCTTCTCATAAGGAAAGTAAAACATGGTACTGGGATTGGGGAAACATGTCTCAGTAAAGTGTTGGAGAACCCAGGCATATTTAATGGAGAGAAGCAAATACATTTAATAAAAACGTACTAATTGCTTATCCCTTCTCCATCATATTGTTATTGTTCTTTGTCCTTCTCTCTTTTCCATCTATCCTAACTCCCGTGGTCATTGCATCTGGTCCCATGGCTTCAAATACCACCTACGTGCTAACTGACGACTAACATATTGTATAGATATGCCTCTGGGAGAGTCTGTGACCTCTCCCAGAAACATTTCCATGTGGAAGCATAACAGATATTTCAAGCATAACATGGTAAAAATGAAACTCCTACGCTGACTGCCCTCATTCCCCTTCCTCCTGAAGCCTGCCGCTTAGGCATTCTTCCTCACTAAGGCAGCGATGATTCCATCCTTCATTTGCCTAGATCAGAACCATTGCAGTTATGCTTCTCTCTGGTTGTTGCAAAGGAGACATGATGTCTAATGTTGGAGGAGGGGGACGATGGAAGGAATACATAGATGGAAAAGGAGCCGATTGCATCTTAGGAAATCCGCAGGAAGCCTTGGAGAGTATGTGCTCCAAGGAGACATTTGACATTGAGGACTCAGTGCTGGGTGTGACTTTTTTTTTTTTAAATTTTAAAAATTTTAGTTAGTTAACAAACTGCCGTATTAGCTTCAGGCATAGAATTCTAAGAGTCCTGTAGTCTTAGGCATCTGCTGCTTTCATCAGGTGTATGGATGAGGGAGAGAAAACCATGACGAAAGTTATATTCTAAATGAGTAGCCTCCTCCAGGAGGGGTTGTGTCTGACTCTCTGAACACACTTGAGCGTTGGCAATGGTGAGGCGCACAGCAGTGCCTGTTTTTGGTGACACTGAGAACAAAGCTTCTAATGATGGTCTCACCCACAGTGTGCCCTGCAAAACCCAACACCTGTGACTGTTCAGTCTTCTGTTATTGTGGAAATAATTATACTATTCATGGAACACAATAATCTGCAATATTTCTCAGAGGAAAAAGAACACATTCTGCCTTTCAGTTCAATTTCCAGAGCAAAATTCAACAGCTTCACTGTTCTACAGGAAAAACACACCAACAGCAAAACACACTGACAACTCACATAAACAGAAAATGGCTATGGATCTCGCTGAATCTATTTATTTTTAATTTTCCCTCCCACTTGTCTTTTGTATAGATACAGTGTATTTTAAAAGCTGGTATTCAACCTACTATAATTATAAATTGTTCCGTGTAGTTGATGATCATTCATTTCCCATGTACTGACAGTGCTTTTGTATGGATACGCTATAATCAATAGGACAAAATTGGAGTTTTCGTTTGCCCTGAGATTTAGTAGTTAGGCACCACTGGAATATAGGATGTGTAAGAGTTTACTTGTGTCTAATCTAATTGAGACTCTGGCTACATATCAAGCAAAGGAATACAGAAGCCAATTTTTTTTGGACGGTTATTTATTAGATTAAGAGGGCTAAGCACTTTAGGTCTGTTGTTTCGCTAATCCTCAAAAACAACCCTAAATAGATAGTACTGTTACTTTAGTACTACCACTACTAGTACTGTTGCTTTTTAGATAGTACTGTTTTATAGATGAGGACAAGAGGTTTCATAGAGGTGTAAATGGTTTGCTTGAAGACACACAACTAATAATTGGCAGAGTTAGAATTTGAACCGAAGTCTCTTTATTTACTTCAAAGCCTATGTACCTGGTTACTGCACTGTGATGCTTCTCCACCACAAAAAAAAAAAAAAAAAAAAAAAAAAACCGGAAAGAATAAAACAAAGAAATAAAGGAGTGACATGAAGAAATATAAAGAAAGATGAACTGCCTTCCTTTCTAGGCGGCTTGGAGAACACCAAGGTGAGGATAGACAAGAGGGCTAGCGTGACAAAGAGTCAAGACAGCTTTGACTTCTACTTGAGTGTTTTGATGGCTTAAATCCAGGCCTCAATGAAAGTGGTAACGAGAGTATGGGAAGAAATATAGCTATTTAAAAGGAAATTATTCCTAGGACATTTCCCAGGACAAAGTGAGCTTGCCATGGCCTTCGTGTTCAGTGTTGTTAGTCACTATCATTCTGGCAGAATTACCAGTGGGGCTAGAAGAAGAACAAAGGAAATGATGCTTCAGCAATTTAACTCATAATATGGGCTGGAAACCAGAGTCCATGGATTTACAGTTGGAAAGAAGTGACTTGGGAGTCTGACATCCTAATGGCCTCAGTATCCTGAGTGAAATGTGTTTTAATCCTGGTATAATTGAGGATGCGATTGCAGTTACTGGCTTTTAGTTATTTCAAGTTTGGTTTGACTGAAATGAGAAAAAATTCCCCAAGTTTTGCCATTCATTAACAATGTAAAACTACTCTGGGAACATGTTTCTCTCAGACTTTCAGGGTCAAAATTCTTCTTGCCTTTTTGTTGCCAAAAGGGCCTATTAGATAGTGGAGAATAACAAAGTTAACAAGGTGTCTTTGGCTAATTAATTATAATTTTCTAATAACTCATTAAAAAAGAAGTAATTGGCAAAATCTAAAAATGGCTAATTTGTGTCTGCCTGCCTGTTTAAGTAAAATGTTGCATTGTCCTTGTAGGTGGTGAATAAAGAAATAGTTAAGTGCATTTTTAGTATTAATGCTTAAGGAATTACATAAGAGCCTGATGCCAGGATGTTTAATGTTTAGGCCAAAAAGGTCTATATTTAAGTGCTATGATTAGGAATCATTCATTCAGAATCAGGATACAAGCAGGAGTTAGTATTAGCTTCATTGTCATTTTTGTGAAAGTGAAAAGCGTTTCCTAAATTAAAGAGCTTATTTGCATAGATATGTTGAAATCACACACATAAGAAACAAATGCTTTTTTTAAAAAAAAAATTGTATTAATTTCCTAAAGCTGATAACAAATTACTACAGACCTGGTAACTTCCACCAACAGAAACAGGGGTTCCTGGGCATCCGACTCTTGTTTTCTGCTCAGATCTTGATCTCAGGGTCATGGGATTGAGCCCCACATCAGGCTCCACGCTGAGTGTAGGGCCTGCTTGAGATTCTCTCTCTCCTTCTTCCCCCTCCCCTGCTTGCTCTCATGCATGTGCTCTCTTTCTCACTCTCATAAATAAATAGATAAATAAATAAATAAATAAATAAATAAATAAATAAATAAATAAATAAATGGAAAGAAAGAAAGAAAAGGAAACAGAAATATATTCTCTCTCAGTTCTGGAGGCTGGAAGTCCAACATCAAGAGGTCAGCAAGGCCGTGTTGTCTCTGAAGCCTCCAAGCAAGAGTTCTTCCTGCCCCTCTCTCAGCTGATGGTGGTCACCAGCAATCTTTGACATTCCTTGGCTTGCAAATGCATCATTCCAGTCTCTGTCATGGCCATTTCTGCACATGTCTGTGTCCCAATTTCCTTCTCGTTATAAGGACCTGTCATTAGATCATAGCCTTCCCTAATCCAGTATGATCTTGATGACTTCTGAAAAAGACCGTGTTTCTAAATGATATCACATTTGCAGGTGCTGGAGTTGGGACTTAGACATAATTCTGTGGTCAGTGTCTCAAAGCATGATTCTGCTCCTTTTTTGTGCATTTCCCTTCTCATCGGCTTTCTCTCTCAGGTACTCTGAAGGCCGGTAGCCCATTTTCTCCAAGTTTTTACAAAGCAAAAACAAGGAATCAGAGAACTCAAAGAACTCATGGACCAAAGCAATGTATTAATATCCAGAGACCAGAGTCTAGTCAGAAAAACAGAAATCACACCAGTAGTTTTAATAGAAGGAATTCAATATAAGGAATTGGAAGATAGGAAAAACAAAAAAAACAGCAGTGAGGTGACACAGACATAGTAGCTGCAGGAAGATCAAAGGGAAATGGTTGGAACTGGTGCTTGGGAAAGGGGGCTTCACAGAGCTGAGATCCAAACCACTCTGCAGATGGTGTTGGGCCATCTGCTGGTATCTGAAGGGTATACACAGGTTAGTTATGAGTGTGGAAAATATTGGAAACCTGAATCTCCTGCCATTCCCCAGGTAACAAGCTGTCACTGAAATGACACTGATAGCAACAGCAAGCATTCAGGAAGAAGCATGTTCCTTCTCCTCTGCCTGTCCTCAGCATCCCCTTAGTTAGTGTATCTGACTATGCCAGAACCAAACTGGGAGCCATTAAGCACAGGTGAGACACGGTTCAGAGTCCTGGCTACAGCATCACAAAGCAGAGTGTGGAAAAGTGGGTTTGGAGCTGAGAGATGTAGGTTCAAGTTTGCAGAGCCATTTTTTCAGATTTGAAAGATCTGGAAGCTGGTAGAAGGGGAGTAAAGAGGAAGAGTTAATGAAACTTAGAAAGGAGCAGAGGTAGTGGGGAAGAAAGACCTCTTTCAAGACCAGGAAGTAGAGTAGAATGAATGAAGTTGGTGGATTACTTACTCCAACATTGGATATTTTTAACACCTTGAACTGAGGGTTTTGAACTTAACGCTTTGGTTGGAGATAAGGGTATGTGGGGGTGGAAACCTTACTTTCTAATCAAGGAGGAGCTAAAAAGATCCAGGTGGGAATTTCCTCACAACCTGGGGCAGCTGCTGGCACTGTATCGCTGTTTAAATTCCACAAATAGGGAACAAGTACTATTAATTATATGCTCCTGTTGTATGCACTGAAGGGAATAGAAAAATAAATATGAACACCTGTATAACTAATTATGTAGCAATCAGTGGATTCGTTTAGAGAACGAATAATTTATACTCTGTATTGCAGTGTTTTTCTACATATCTATTTCTCATTATATGTCTGCCCCCTGAAAATGCCCCTTTCAGACACTCTTCCCTAATTGTTCTCTTCCCATAAAATTTTCATATAGTTATACCATACATCCGTCTATATAGTGTGGCTGGAGAGACACAAACCATTGTAATGCCTAAGATCTCTCCTCCCCACACCCTCCAAGAACAAATTTACCCCCTTGAGAGAACATTGCCCCACTGAGAATTTACGCCATGGTGGAAGTAATTGATGCCCCACTCAGAACTCCTTCATTGGTGGTGAACCTCTCCCCAAGCTGCTTTGAGCGTTGCCCAAGGAGAATTCTCGAGCGGATTGCCCTAGGCCCAGTGGAGGTTTTATCCCTTTGAAAATCCCATCAACCCCTGCCCTGCCTAAAAAAACCATACCTACTTACAGTGAGGTCCAGAAGGCTGACCTGTTCTCTGAAAGCACTCCTGTAGGCCTCTAGTGTGTGTCAAACCAGAAGCTGGCCCCTCGGGCTGAAGCTCCAGGGCAAGCAAGTAAGCTCCTTTCACAGAAAGCGGGGGGTGGGGGGGGATGGGGGAGGGTGTGTGGGGGGGTGGGGGGTGTAGGTTTCAGTCTGCTGTCTGCACAGTGCCCTGGGGGTGGCAGTCTGCCAAGGACTCTCAGATGCTTATAGTCCCACAGGACCCAGGATTGCAAGCTCCCCTGGCCTCCAGAGCCAGGCAGTCACGTAGTGACCCCTGGGAGGCAGCCATAAAAACCAGGGCACCAGGTGTGTCTAAAAGCTCAGAGGATATTGGTGTTCTGGAATGTGGCAGAAGGAGAGCATGAAGTCAGAGTCCACCAGCTGAAACGAGAAAGAGAGGGAGTATATAGATGTTTCCGGGTGGGGGGGGGAAGGTGGGGGTTGGGGGGGTTGGAAGCCTAGGGGTAAAAATGAAAAATATTTTAAATAGAATAGAATAGATAGAATAGAATAAAATATTCTACTCTGCTAGCTAGAGTGAGGCCAGGGGAGAGCTTGAAGATGTTGCCCACCGGCCATCAGACCTCTAGATGTGTGCTAAATTAGATGCCTGCTCCTCAGGCCATCACTTTAATGTTAACAAATGAGCCTCTTTCACATAAGGTTTTGATGTCTGTAGATCTGCTGCTTCTGTGCCAAGCCCTGGGGTGAGTGACTCCTAGTGGGCTACACTTATAAGAGCTATTTGTCAGATAGGTATAGTCTTGTAGGGGTCTGGTGGATGTGGGCGCCATTGGTTTTTAAAGCCAAGTGTTTTGAGGGCTTGCCTCTCAGGTGCAGGTTTTAAAAGTTGGAGGTGCCCGATGTGGGGTTCAAACCCTTTGCTTCTCAGGGAGAGAAGTCCCAGGTTCTGAATTACCCCCAACCGTGGGTAGCCACCTGGGGATAGGGCCTATGGTGAGACTGTGTCCCAGCCTCTCCTACCCGCTTTGATGTGGGTGTTCTGTCCTTTGCCCTATTAGGTAGGATCACATAGATTTTAAGTTTTTTTTCAGAGTTGTTCCATGTTTTGCTGCAGATTCCATTTGTCTGTGGGGAAAGGTGAGGCTAAAGTTCCCCTACATCACCAAATTGAATGGGAACTCCAAGAAGCTCCATCCTAAAGGAAGAGCCCAAGCTAGGTGAATAGGGATAAGTGAATGAAATATGTTTGTGGACATCAAAGAGAAAAGATGTGGAAGGTTTTGCAGATGGCGAAGAGGTCGGATATTCAAATTAAAGAGTAAATCAAAATGGGCGAACAGGGTAGCTATTTCAGACAGTGCGTTTCTATGTTTTGCAGAGAGGTTAGGAAATTTTGAAGTGTTCTGAAGAAAACAAAGCAATTCAATTTGTTAACATCAGGGAATGATTTACCGAGAGGCTGCTTGTTTACTTACTTGGGGGAAGGGAGGAGAGACAACAAAGGCAGGCACTTCCAGACCCTGATTAGGTGGGAAGGTCAGACAGACACACGCATGGAAGAGTAGTCCAAGAGTGATAGAGGGTAGTGTAACAGAATGTAACATTGTGTGATTCCTCTGTGCTGGCTGTAGGATTATAGAGAAGGGTGTGACTGATGTGGTTGACTGATTATGCAGGTCCTGAGTGATAAAGCAGGGCAAAATAGAGATAAAACATAGGATTTGGAATTTAAAGCCATTCATAGTATTGATAGGGAAAAATCTGTTATATGATGGCTGACAGGAGTGATAAGGGAATTCCAGTCCATGCCTGATGACTCCCATTCCGGGTTGTCCTTCCCATCCCCACTCGGCGTGCAAACAGACTATAAATTGTTGCCTCTGCTTCAGCTCTGGGCTCAGACCTGTGGGGAATGATCTCCTCTGAGCCCACCGGTGTAAAATAAACCTCCTGCCTTCCCATATCTCCGAGCGCCTCTTGGTTCTTCTGCTGGATGACCCAGACCAGATTCCATAACAGTATAAGTTACATTACTTCCTTATAGGCTGCTGTGCTGTGGTGGAATGAGGAGTGGGTGAAAGCAGATAGCTACATGGACAACCTTTTCAATAGTTCTCTGTCTTCAGAGATCTGACATTTCCAGGAAAAGCAAGCCCAGAGTTTGTCAGATGTTCTGCGTTTGGACAAACGAGCTTCCTGTTGAGTTTTGTTCTCCTTCTTTTTGGCAGAAAAATCAAACTCTGGCTTATAGACTAAGAGAGCCAGTGAGAAAACTTCATTGCAGATCCCTATGGTTAATGGCCCTGAGCATTTGAGGAAACACATTTATTTGAACGTAGTAGAGGACAAAACAGCCTGTTGGGAATAAGAATAACCGAAAGATAATAGATGAAAGCAAAGGAACTATGGACATTTAGAAGGGATGGGGTTAAGGGAGTAGAAGATTAAAGAGAGAAAATGACAATTGATGCAGATTCACCTTGATGCAGTTCTTGCCGATTCTAACTTTTTACTCTTTCTTAAATTTGTCCCCATCTCTCCATACTCATTGCCACCGCCCCTGCTTGGAGCACAGTTATCCTTCATCTGGACTATTGCAACATTCTCCCAAGTTGGCTTTCTGCTTCATGCCTTGCCACTCAGCCTGATCCCAATTCATCTTTCACTCTAATGCCAATGAGATTTCTGAAGTATTCATCCATTCATCCCACAAATATTTGTGAAATGCCTCCTATGAGCTAGGCACTCTACTGGGTGCTGGTCAGACATTGATCAGCTAGCCATACATGGCCCCTGCCTTCAAGGAGCTAGAGTCCTTAAGGGACAGCTGCAAACAACGAGTAGGGTTTTGAAGACCAGGTGCGGGAAGGGTGACAGCACCACCGGGGTCATGGTGTGGTTGGGAGGAGGGGAGGGGAAGGATCTAAAAGAACCTTAAGAGAGTGATGTCTGCAGGTCATGTTAGAGCTTTTAGTTATTACCTGAAAGCTATAGAAAGGCTGGCCAGATGAAGGTTGTTGGTAAGAGGAGATCTGAGTTTTTGCGAAGACCATTCTGGCAGCGGAGTTGAGGAAAGTTTAGAGGGTGCTATCTAATTGTATCTCTTCCTTCTCTCCTCTCAAACAATCCCTGGGTTTTCAAGTTTAAATCCTGGTCCCTTAGTTGAGTGTTCAAAGGCTTTTAACAGACTGACTCTGCCTCCCTGACCAGTTCCATCAATTGCTGGAACTCGTCTCACAGTTTATACATCTGGCTCCCAGTCAGAATTACCTGGCGGCATGTTAAAAATTCAGATTCTCAGGACCTATCTTTAGGTATTTTGTTTTATTAGTTATAAGGTTTGACTTGAAAATTAATATTTCTTTTTTTTAGAAAATGTTCATTTATTTTTAATTTTTTTTCAATGTTTATTCAGTTTTGAGAGAGACACACACATACACTAACCATACTACACAGAGTGTGAGTGGGGGAGGGGCAGAGAGATTGAGGGAGACACAGAATCTGAAGTAGGCTCCAGGCTTTGAGCTGTCAGCACAGAGCCCGATGCGATCATGGCCTAAGTTGAAGTTGGACACTTAACCGACCGAGTCATCCAGGCACCCCTACTTATTTATTTATTGAGAGAGAAAGGGAAAGAGCATGAGCAAGCAGAGGAAGGGCAGAGAGAGAGTTGAGAGAGAATCCCAAGTAAGCTCCGTGCTGTTAGCCAGAGCCCAACTCAGGACTCTGTCTCACAAACCATGAGATCATGACCTGAGCCAATTTCAAGAGTTGAACGCTTAATCTACTGAACCACCCAGGTTCTTTGAAAATTAACATTTCTAAACATAATCATATGCTGACAGTGTAGACCAGTGCTGTGTAAATATAACTTCCTGTGAGAATGGAATTTTCCCCTATCCGTACTGTACAATATGGTAGCCATTAGTCACATGGAACTATTGAGCACTTGAAATACACCTAGTACAACTGAGAAACTAATTTATAATTGTAATTAATTTAAATGAATTAATTTAAATAACCACCTGTGGCAAGTGGGTACCAAATCAAACAGTTCAGGTCTAGACTCTACTGTGAGATACTTCCTGAATGATGGCTGTACTCAACATGTAGTTTCCCTGCCTAAGAGTCTAGGCACAAGTTCCCCATTCCAGGAGTCTGTTCTCCCCTAATCCTCCTGTCTTTCCTACATGGTTAGCTTCCACAAAGTTTATAGGTCTCTCCTGTGAGAACATTCCTTTTAACCCTTCAGGGCTGGATTAGATACCCTCTTTTAATATCACAGATTTATGCCTCTTTGTATTCCCAATACCTTGAGGGCTGCCTGGATACAGAACTGTCTGTACATACTTGTTGTATAAACAAATAAATGAAAAACTAAAGAACACTAAGGTGTAGAATCACTTAACTGAATCAGACATTAATTAAACTGTTCATGGTCTTTACTTGCTAATGAGGTCAAAGCCACGTCTTCAAACTTTTTGTGGTTCGGTTAGCTTTGCAATATGTAGGTGGCGGCATGGTTTGGGGAGAAAAATTTTGGAGCCAGACTGCCTGTATTGAAACACTGACTGTCACTTATTAGCTGTGTGACCCCAGGGTAGATATTATTACTTAGCATTTCTTTTATTCAGTTTGGCCATGCACAAAATGGGTTAACCATAGTACCTACCTCTCAGTGTTGTTAATAAATTAACATTTGTAAAGGGCTTAGGACAATATTTGATACACATTAAAGAATTAAGTGTTTGTTAAGTAAATGAAAGCAAACTTGGCTATTGACTCCATTAATATTCCTAGGTAGTGATCTTGTATCTTGATCAAAAGGGGACTTAGAAGAAATGTAGGCAGTACATATACATAATTTTTATTTATTTATTTATTTATTTATTTATTTGTATTGGTTTTGTAGATGTTTTTATTTATTATGCCACTTCTCTACTAATATTTTTTTTTATTTCAGGTTTTTATTTGAATTCCAGTTAGTTAACATCTAGTGTCAAGTTAGTTTCGGGAGTAGAATTTAGTGATTCCTTACCTACATATAACACCCAGTGCTCATCACAACGAGTGGCCTCCTTAATACCCATCACCCATTTAACCCATTCCTTCACCCACCTTCCCTTAGTTTGTTCTCTATAGTTAATAGTCTGTTTTGTGGTTTGCCTTACTTCCCCCCCCCCATTTTCATCTGTTTCATTTCTTAAATACCACATGTGAATGAAATCATAGGATATTGGTCTTTATCTGACTGACTTATTTCACTTAGCAAAATACATTATTAATAATCAGCAACCACCCATGTCTTCTAGGACTCAGTCAGGATGAGGGGGAGAGATAGCATTATGAACACGAGACAGGTTCATGGTAAAGAGCACTGCTCTAAGAGTCACTACATAGACTGCAGTGTGTGAAGAATAGGTGAGAAGGAGTCCTGGAAAGGTAAAAATGAAACAATTAAGTTTTAAATGAAATCTAGTGTGATTTTGAAGTAAAGGTAAGCTCTCTGTAAAACACCTCCTTTCAGATATCTTATTACTTTTTCAGTCTAAGCCTGAAATAGATTTTGAAAATAGAACGTGAGCTTCCACCTCTTCTTTCTCAAAGGGTTGCTGTTGGGCATTTGATGTTTTCTCATCTACTTAAATCATAATTCTTTTCTACTCGCACCCTTCTTCCTCTTCTGGGGGAATTTCCTCTTTGCTATTGTAGGCACTCTTGGTGGGGAGGATGTCAAGGTGCCCAGTCCACCTCTAGGAGAAGGACATGGATCTAACACAGGCTAACCAGACACTTTCCTCTAGGACTTTGAATTTAGAAGGAATGATATGTAAACTGGATCTACCAATCCAGCCATTCATTACCTTGATATCTAAACTCCGTGGTCAAGAAGTTCCTTAAGGCTTTGGGTTTAAGGCTTTGGGTTTGCCCTTATTCCTGCATTGGTTCTGGAATTCTGTCTTATTCAGAGTATTAGCTACTAAATATACCTCCAACAAATTCCACGTTGTTGTTTATATTAGCCAAAGTTAGTTTTTGGTGTAAAAGATCTAAACTGACGTGACTCCATATTTATTTAAGTCATGATCTAATGAAATAAATGTCGAACTTCATAATTTTCCCTCAAAGCCCTAGGTTTTAGGATATTCTTTTTGTTGACTCTGAAGTAGAAAAGGAGGTTGCAAGGTTGCAGTGATGGGACTTTTTGAAGTAAAAATAAATGCTAAATATTTAGGGATATCAAATAAGAAATACAGATTAAGAAGGGAAATTATGTCCCCAAATCCATCTCTAGAAGAGAAGTCTGCAAATATTTTCTGAAAAGGCCAGACAGTAAGTAATTTAGACTTTGAGGGCTGTACAGTCTTGGTCAAACTCTTAAACTCTGCCTTGGATCACAAAAGCAGCTATGGACAATGTGTAAACAAATGAACAAGGCTCTGTGCCAATAAAACTTTATTTACAAACATAGGCAGTAGACAGGATTTGGCTCACGGGCCATAGTTTGCTGACAGTTGCCTTGGAATTGTGCCTGGTATATGTTAGGCATTTAATGAATATTCATCGACTGGATGAATGAAAAAGGGGTCAGTTTCTAGGAATGGCACAGTTCCCATCTGATGGCTTATATATTCTCTGAGTATTAGCACCAAGAGGTCTGATATTGACAGTGGAATAAAGCTGAGGCTTTGAGATCCTTAGAGAGGTTCTGAAATAACTGCTGGTTAGGGACAATGTCTGACTGCAGAATCCTATTCCCATAGTTGGCTAGGAATAGCTTCCTGGAAGGGAAAAGAAAGGAAATAACATCCATTAAGAGTTCCTCGCCATAAACTCTTTGGAACACTTGAAACAGAATTATCTGAGGTGTTTGTTAATAGAGGTGGGTTCTCAGGCTCCTCCCCAGACCTTTTGAATCAGAACCTCTGAATGCACTGCTATTTTTATCAAGGTCCTAACGTGATTCTTATGCAAATTAAGTTTGAGGACTTAGTTGATATCAGCAACTTAAAATATATTATGTAATCTTCACAACAACGTTATGCAATGGATATTATTAACCCCATTTTCTAAGTGGAAATTCTGGAGCTTAGAGTCGCAAAGAGGATTATGCAGTCACATAGATAGTAAGTCAAAGTAAAAGGTTTCACATCTGCACTTGTCTGCATTAAAGCCCACACTTCCCCACTATACTTTTCTGCCTCTAGCAACAACAACAAAACAAAAATATGGATTAAATTCTTCTAGGACATTATCTAATTGGCTCCATCTGTGAAAAGATTGAAACTACTACCAGGGTTCGATTTGAAAATGAAATATCTGAAGATGAAATATTTTGGACTGAGATTTGAAAACTATTGTATAAATTAAGGAGAAGCAGAGAGGCAGTCCTATAAAAATGTTGTAGCCACTGGAATGAGTGGTGGATTTGGAATAAGGAGGAGTTTCTCTGAAATGTGTCATATTTTTGTTTTCAGTGTTCTATCACAACAGAGAAATGCTAGGGATATTTTTCTGAGGCTGTTGCTGGAATCCATTTGATGCAAAATGCTTTTGATGTGAAAAGAGATAAACTAAAATTCACTCATATTGTGAATAAGATCCAGATTGGCTCCTTCTATGATCATGTTGTATCTTATTTTACCATGCAGTT
This sequence comes from Paguma larvata, assembly GCA_030068075.1. NCBI lineage: Eukaryota > Metazoa > Chordata > Mammalia > Carnivora > Viverridae > Paguma > Paguma larvata. Next base: position 31,712,984 of record CM057826.1, on the reverse strand, counting down.
CTCCAATGTACAACATATTTGGTCCCCCTATGTTTGCCATGCCACCATTTCAGAGAATTGTATGCATTGTATAGACTACGTTTCAGTTCAAGTGAGGTAAACTTAACTGCCAAGGGTTTCCAGCTATGTACTACCACCACATTGGACTAGGACTTCTGCGCTAATTCCTTCATGCAGGCCATCCCTTGACCAGCAAGCCAGCTGGAAGCAAATAAGCATAACTATGATTTTCCTCCATCCAGTGAGGAGCTTGAGATGGGGCTTGGTGAGATCCAGAAGGTACAAGAAAACACCATGTGAGGCTCCTGGAAATGAGGCATCTTTGGGTCCTCTTCTTCTTCCACTGATGGCTATCTTATGTGTATCTGAAGTTGTACAAGTTTGTTGCCCGGCTAATTTTATTCCAAGACTTAAGAGCCTTCTGTTTTTGTTCGATACCTGGAAATAAAAGGCAACAGTGAGAATTTGAGCATGGAGGATGCTCCGGAGGACCAGAGGAGTAGTGATCTATATTAACTCTAAAGAAAATGTGCCTGTTCTGAACAGGAAATATCTGTTCCATTTACTCATATAAAAGTAAACCCTAATCCAAAAAACGGAATTTATTGTACAAATTTAATAAAATTTAAAAATAACTCTGATTATAAGCAAATTTGCAAATCTGGGTTTACAGGATACCCTTCTGAAGGTCACCTTCCTGTATGATGTGACTCCACTCTTCTGAAATATTTGATATGTGCAGAAGTGCACCTTAATTAAATTCCCTTATGTGTTGTTGGATTAAAAGCACAATTAGCACTTCATAAGCTCTATGTAAATTTTTTAACAGAGATTTGAAACATCATACGCTGGCTTTTTTTCAATGCCCTCCCCTCTCTCCATAAAACTGCTGTCAGCGGCTGTGTGCCCATTTAATACCAGTCTAGGCAAAGCATAGATGGAAAAAAAGTCACATTTATTACAAAAAATCATCCATTATAATATGTTCCCCAATTATTATCCAAGTCGTATATTGTGCATTATCTATGCCAAGGCTCAGCTTCTTTTAGCATGGAAAATTGAGAAAGGACTAGACAGCCAAAATTATAGTGTTTACAAAGGACAACTTTATGAGCCAGAAAGAAACTGCCCTAAATTCCTGCCAATGGCAGGAAAGAATGCCTTCCTCCTAAGCCCAGCCATAAGGTTCCATCTGCCAGGTGATATTGCAGTATCAAGGAACAGATGATTCCATGGTCTGCCCTGATTTTCTTACCCCACGAAAAATCTAATGTATAACATATAACAGGAGGAAAGGCTGAGAACTCTCGTACTGAATGAAACCTGCCTGACCAAAGATACTGCAGGGTCAATACCCTGCTGATAAATGTCCTCTGGAAAAAGTAAGAAATTTCACAGTACCTTATTTAAAGGAACATTCAAAAGAGCTTATAGCAAGGAGAATTATAGCAAGGAGAAAACTCTAGCTGAAAACGAGTCTTGAGACTCCTCTTAAACTCTTATCCTTAAGAATACAGGTTCCCCCCTTTATGAATATCCCATTTGGAATTATTCCCTATATAAGAACAAGTGACTCATGCTGGGTAGGGGCAGTGGAAAGGATAGTTAGTCTTTGTACTCAGTTAGAAACAATTAACCAGATCATAACAGATGCCTGGAAACAACAGACTCCAACCAAGTAGAAGAAGGAATGTAGACAATTTTTAGCAGTGAGAAGTCAAACACCACAGCCATGATGTTTTGTAAGAAGCAGTAAGAGTTCACATGATGGGTACCATGCCATAAAGACTGGAATCTGGGCCAGAACTCCAGATTGCCGGAGAATTCTGGGGAGAAAGATAAAAATCTCTGCACCAAAGGAGCGAAGGTAAGGAGCAGACACAGGAATTAACACGATAATGTTTCCAAGAGCAGGAAGAATGTCTTAGTAATTTGGGGGCCCCCGTTTTCTAGCTCAATGCCTTGTGAATAGGGAGTGCATTCAAAACTACTGATGGCTCTATTCACTCTTGAACAACAATTCCCTTTGGTTTCTGTGGCATTACTCTTTTCTGTTTTTCTTTAACTCCCTTGGCCATGCGTTTTAAAAATCTCCTTTGAAGGGTTTCTTCTCCCTTCTTGTGGGACATCTCAATGGATACCTCATCGGTACCTCAATGCATCCAAGATACACTGACTCTCATCTCTAAACCAGAGACTTCTTTTGTGTTCCCTGCTTCAGGGAATAGCACAATCATCTTTCCAAAAACTTAAATCACAAGCTTGGTGGCAGCCTTTCCTTCTTCACCACTATTTATGTCCGGTCACCAAATCCAATTGATGTGTCCTTCTAAATGACTTTTAAAACTACCCACTTTTTTTCCTACACTGACTGCACTACCCTATTCAACCTACCATGATCTTTCGCCTACATTATTGCACAACCGGCCACTCTTCTTGCTTCCACCTTTGCCACCTGCCAAAGCATTCCCCCTATTGCAACCAGGCAGAGCTTCTAAAAACACACATCTAATCATGCCTTTTCCTTGCTTAAATCCTTCAGTTTCCATTGTTCTTGGATTCCCACATTCAGAATAAAGTCCTGATTTCTTAAAATAATTATAAAGCTCTTTTTGATCTGGCTTCTGATTACTTTTCCAGTCTCATCTTTCAACTCCTTTTTCCTTTATATACCCCTCGGGCCTTTTCCTCTTTATTCTAGAAGCATATTGACATGAGCTGTCTATAAAAACTTCAGACCTTTGCACACTGCTGTCTCTGCCTCAGATGCTTTTACCCTCTTTGTCTGGCTAAATGCTATTCATTCATAGGTCACCCTTTATATGTCACCTCTTCTGGAACATGGTCTATGCTTCAAACACCCCATCATAGAACTTATTAGAGAGTATAGTGATTGCTTTTCCTTTCTTATATTCGCTATTAGAATGTAATCTGCATAAGGGCAGAAATGAGCCATCTGCCTTATCATTATATTCCCAGAGCTGAGCACTGTTTCTGGAACATTATTCTCTTCTAGTGAATAGTGAATAAATGAGGATTTATTGAACTCACGTGAAGAAATTTATAGACATGGGGTTCGAAAGTAGAGTTTGAACATAAAAACAAGGCAAGAACCCAAAGTTGTAGCCATTACAAGTGTGTGCCCACCCCACCCCCCTTTTTTGTTAAATGTTATTTTATTCTTGAGAGAGAGAGGGAGACACAGAATCTGAAGCAGGCTCCAGGCTTTGAGCTGTTATCACAGAGCTCAACATGGGGCTTGAACTCATAAACCTTGAGATCATGACCTGAGCCAAAGTCAGACACTTAACCGACTGAGCCAAATGCTCACTAGGTGCCCCAGTGTACGACCCTTTTAGGAGTCCTAGAGGAACACTGTGGTAGATTAAAAATGGCTAAAAATTCTTTGACTCTTCTCACATGGAGAGGCAAAAGTTTATTTCCTTTCCCTTTGAATCTGGTCTGGCCTCTGTCAATTTGACCAATAGAATATGATAGAAACGATGCTCTGCCAGTCGGGACCTGGCATTTGAGAATACAGGTGGCTTTCACATTATTCTCTTGGAATTCTAAGATGCCTTGTACGAAGTTCAACTCTTCCAGTGAAGGGACCACAGGGAGAGGCTCTGAGACTGCATGAAGAGGGAGAGGGACCCACCTAGCCTTGTAGTTGTTCTTGCTAAAGTTTTAGGCATGTGAGTGAAGCTCTTGGAGTCTTCTAGGACTTAAGGAAACAGGCTACCAGGCACAAATGATCCCAGTAGACTCCAAGTGAGAGAAGAATTGCTCAGCAGAGTCTTGCCCAAATTCTTGACCCTCAAAATCACAAGATATAGGAAACTGATTTAGGGGTGGTTTATTATACAACAGTAGATAACCAGAGCATCCAATGCTTCTTTTTCACGGGCTGTTATAGATGCAAGGTAGGGAAGGGATTTTCTCAGTCCTGCCATGTTCTCCCTGCAGTAGTTGTGGCTTTAGGCTTGAAGGTTTTGAAGGGAGGTGTATTCTTGGAGTCATGAGGCTCAACTCAGAACCCATTTCCCATAGCAATAGTTTCCTTTGTGGTTGGGTTTCAGACCAGCCCTTAAACCCCTGCAAAGCTCACATACATTTTGAAAAATTACTCTTTGAGTTCATACCACAACAACCTGATCAACTTGGAAACCAGAAACTGACTGGCTAGAAAGACCCTCATATCTATGAAAAAGTGCCAAAGATAATATTCAGAGAGTGTGACTTAAAATCAAGTCTTCAAAGAGAGGTTGACCTGTCTTTGCAACTTATTCCATTCCATCCAAGATTATGGGGGCAATAAAACCCTCAGGTGCGGTGCATATAATGGCTAAAGGAATTTATATCAGTTGGTCTTTTGGTTGGGACTAGTAGGATTCCAGTGTACCAGCTCTTCATTACTCATGGCTCATTTTTCTATGCCAAGCCATTGCCTGGTAGCTCAGTCCTTTAAACAGGTATTTTTTCTGATAAAAATCTCGGTATCCCGAAGACCAAACCCATGATACCTGCTGCCACACATCTCTTATTTGTTTCAGATCTTGTGGTTCCTTTGATATATAGAGCTCTGGAGATTACTTGACCTACCTCCACTTAAAATAACGTGCTTAGTTTTGGGATCCATTTGGACTTCCCCTCTCTCATACTTGTGCTCTATTTCCCTCTCCAGTTATTACCACCACCTTCACATCCCCTAAAAAGGTTAAATCTCCAGTTGGTTCCAGTTGACATTGTGCCTAAGGTTTATTCTCAACCTTGTTCCCAGATTCCCACCCCTTCTATAATAGGGTTATTTCAGTTGTAACAGACACACATCCAACTAAGTCTCATTTAATCTAAGAGAGAGAGTGTATTGTTTTTTGCATCCAACTGAATGAGAACATCTCTAGGGCAACTGGATCATGGGAGTGATCCATGGGATTATCTCCTGATCTCTAGCATCTGTTTCTCTCATTCTCTTTTGCTATAAATGTGTCAGGAAACAATGCCATAGAGTTCAGGGCTTATATCCTTTTAGTAGGAAACAGAGAAGGAAGAAGAGTTTTCATTTTCAGGTGATGCTCTGATCATTTCCTGTGCCCAAACTAAAGCAATCATCACAGGGCAAAGCACTATGGCTGCCTGGGTCTGAGCACTGTGCCCAGCACTGTGACTAGAGAGGGGCCTGTTACTGAGTAGGTGCTGGGCATAAGTGAGGCCTCAGAGACAATGGTGTGAGTTAAGGAGACACCCCAACTTCTGTTTGCAACTCTTGAAGCTGGGATTGTCTAGGAGTGATCTGAGAAGGCATGGGTGAGAGGGACTATGGAGTGGTGAGGAATGAACATGGGAGAGCAGGAATAGAGCAAGGCAGGAGTGTGTCCATCTGAATATCTGACTGAGTTCAGAGCAGAGGGGGTAAAGGGGAAGAGCAATGTGAATTTTTCCCCGAGTGGCCAGATCTTGGCCATATGCCCATTTATAGAGATTTGTTAAGAATGAAACATCTAGGGTGTCTGGGTGGCTCAGTTGGTTAAGCGGCCGACTTCAGCTCAGGTCATGATCTCACGGTCTGTGAGTTCGAGCCCCGCGTCAGGTTCTGTGCTGACAGCTCAGAGCCTGGAACCTGTTTCAGATTCTGTATCTCCCTCTCTCCCCCTGCTCACGCTGTGTCTCTATGTCTCTCAAAAATAAATAAACGTTAAAAAAAAATTAAAAAAAAAAGAATGAAACATCAAAAATAAGCATTGGAGGACTGAACAAACTTGGGACTGAGCTGTTTATTGCTGGCGTTAGAATGGTTATTTCCTGCAGGTAATTCTGTCTTATTTGAATTGTGTTTATTTACTTATACTGTACCGCAAGGATAATGGCTGGACTTCATTCGAGCTGTTAGCAGACCCAGTAAGAAGGGCCCTGACCTGAAATAGAGTTTGAATAAAGATGAATATGTTTTTCTTTTTTCTTTTTTCACATATGTGGTTCCAGTGAGAGCACTCATCCACGTTAGACCATATGTCTTGGCTTAGTGTTCAGAACACATGGACTTTATACTCAGGCAGCAAGAGTGGTGTAGATTTTACCAATTTTCTAATGCTCACCTTGAAAGCTTAGTTCAAATTGGCTGAAATGAGAAAACTGTCGCAAAGTGAAAAGTGGCTCAAAGAATACAAGAGCATGTTTAAAACGGACACAACAGGTAGTACCTGAGCCACATCTAGAATCCAGCTTATTAAAATGCAGATTGGACTCGAGAAAAATCATTGTAGAGAGCATGCTCAATATGTGAGAAACTCACAAATCAGTCATCCTGCAGAAGGCACAGGTTGAAAAGTAATTTAAAATATCCATGAGTATGCTGGGTTGTATGGACATTTCAAAAATTGACTCGTGGAAACAGATGATGAAAGGCAATAAGAAGCCAAAGTGGTTGAGCTGCATATTAGGAGGCAGCTTCTTTGCAGACCATCAGGGTGTAACAAATGGGCAAGATGCAACTGCCTTGATGCAAAGCCATCTCATGAGATAGGTAGATAGAAAAACATGGAGCTGTGTCTTGAGAGAGTTCAAGGGGACATTTGTTTTCCTTCAGTCTTCCTTCTCTCTTTGGTATGATGATGTTAACGTTTGATAGGGTCCCCTGCAAATTCATGTCTAACCAGAACCTCAGAATGTGACCTTATTTAGAAACATGGTCTTTGCAGACATAATTAGTTAAGGATTTCAAGATGAAATCATCCTGGATTTAAGATGAGCACTAAATCCAATGCCTGGTGGATTAGAAGGGGAGAAACCACAGACACAGGGAAGACAGTGGCGTGAAGACAAGGACAGAGTCTGCCAGGAGTCACTAGAAGCTGAAAGAGGCAAGATCCTCTCCTAGAGACTTCAGAGAAAGTGCGGCCCCACTCACTTTTTTTTTAATTAAAAACATTTTTAATGCTTATTTTTTTGAGAGAGAGAGAGTCAGAGAGAGAGAGACAGACAGACAGACAGACAGAATTGATAATTGCTTGTATTTCGGAGGGGTTTGTTGTAATCACTCCCTTTTCGTTCATGATTTCATCTATTTGGGTTCTCTCTCTTTTCTTTTCGAGAAGCCTGGCTAGAAGTTCATCAATTTTGTTTATTTTTTCAGAGCGTCAGCTCTTGGTTTCATTGATCTGTTCCACTACTTTTTCTGTTTCCATATGATTAATTTCTGCCCTGATCTTTGTTATTTCTCTTTTTCTGATGGATTTGGGTTGTCTTAGCTGTTCTGCTTCTAGTTCCTTTAGGCGTGCTGTTAGAATTTGTGTTAGTGATTTTGCTTGTTTCTTGACATGGGCCTGGATTGCAATATATTTACCTCTCAGGACTGCCTTTGCTGCATCCCAATTTCATTTTTTTCCATGTATTTTTAAATTTCTTCTCTGATTTCTTGGTTGACCCATTCATCTTTTAGTAGGTTGTTCTTTAGCCTCTATGGTTTTGGGGGTTTTCCAGACTTTTTCCTGTGGTTGATTTCAAGTTTCAAAGCATTGTGGTCTGAAAGTGTGCATGGTATGATCTAATTTTTTTTGTATTTATTCAGTGCCTCCTTGTGCCCCAGAATGTGGTCTATCTTGGAAAATGTACCGTGTGCATTTGAGAAGAATGTAAATTTCTTTGCTTCTGGATGTAGCACCCTGAAGATGTCAGTCAGGCCCACCTGTTCCAATGTGTCAGTCAGGGCCATTGTTTCTATGGTGATTCTTTGTTTAGTGGATCTATCCAGAGCTTTGAGTGGGGTATTAAGGTCCCCTGCAATTAGCACATTTTTATCGATAAGACTACTTACGTTTGTAATTAGTTGTTTTACAAATTTGGGTGCCCCAGAATTTGGCACATAGATATTTTTAATTGTTAGCTCTTCCTGCTGGATAGTCCCTGTGATTATTATATAATGCCCTTCTTCATCTCTTATTACATCTTTTAAATTCTAGTTTGTCCAATATAAGTGTGGCTACTCCATTTTTCTTCTGAGTTCCTGTAGCATGGTAGATAGTTCTCCATCCCCTCACTTTCAATCTGAAGGTGTCCTCAAGTCTAAAATGGGTCTCTTGAAGACAACACATAGATGGGTTTTGTTTTTTAATGCATTCTGTTACCCTGTGTCTTTTAATTGGAGCATTTAGTCTGTTTACATTCAGCAGTTAATATTGAAAAATATGGGTCTAGAGTCACTGTGTTTTCTGTAGATTTCATGCTTGTAAGGATGTCTCTGGTACTCTGTGTTCCTTGTGACCTTCCCTTCATAGAGTCCCCCTCAGGATCTCTTGTAAGATTGGTTTATTTGTGATGTATTCCTTCAGTTTTTGTTTGGGAAGCCCTTTATCTGTCCTTTCATTCTGAATGACAGGCTGGCCGGATAAAGGATTCTTGGCTGCATATCCTTCCTGTTCATCACATTGAAGATTTCCTGCCATTCCTTTCTGGCTTGCCAAGTTTCTGTGGATAAATCCACTACTACCCTAATGTGTCTGCCTTTGTAAGTCAAGACCTGTTTATCCCTAGCTGCTTTCAGAATTCTCTCTTTGTCTTTGTATTTTCCCAGCTTCACTATGATGTGTCGTGCTGAGGGTCTATTCGGGTTACATCTGAGCGGAGTTCTCTGTGCCTCTTGTATTTCAATGCCCATTTCCTTCTTCATGTTGGGGAAGTTCTCAGCGATGATTTGTTCAAGTACCCCTTCGATTCCTTTCTCTCTCTCTTCTTCCTCTGGAATTCCTATAATATGTATATTATTCCATTTGATTGCATCGCTCAGCTCTCGAATTCTCCTTTCCTGTTCCTGAATCAGTTTCTCTCTCTTTTTCTCTGCTTTCTCCTTTTTTGTAATTTTATCTTCTAATTCCCCTATTCTCTCTGCCTCTTCAGTCCGTGCTGTTGCCACCTCTATTTTGTTTTTCCCCTCATTTAAAGCATTTTTAAATTCCTTCTGACCATTTTATAGGACTTTTATCTCTGCCTCGATGGCCTCCCTGCTTTCTTCTATGCTTTTTTTCAAGCCCAGAGAGTACTTTTATGTTTATCATTCTATATTCTTTTTCTGTTAAGTTGCTTATGTCTGTTTTCATAACTTCTTGCGCTGTCACTATTTCCTGTACATTCTTTTGAGGGGAGTTCTTTCGATTCGTCATTTTGGCTAGGTGTGTATTGGTTTATTTCCTAGGTCTCCTCCGTCTTCCAGGATTTTCTGGATTTCGTGTCTCTTCCCTGTAACCTCCAACTTCTCTTTCTGCAGATCTCTGGTATCGAAAGTCCCTCGGTTTCAGTCCATCTCAGTTTGAAAGACACGGGAGAGCACCAGGTCCCCCTGCTCCTCTGCCATGTTGACCCCTCCCACTTCAAGACACAGAATGGAAAGCAGGCTCCAGGCTCTAGCTATCAGCACAGAGCCTGACGCGGGGCTCAAACCCGTGAACCGTGAGATCACAACCTGAGCCAAAGTCAGACACTTAACTGACTGAGCCACCCAGGTGCCCCCTGCCTGTTTTTAATCTTTAAAAAAGTGTGTATTTATTTATTTAGAATCCCAAGCAGGTTCCACGCTATCAGCACAGAGCCCAATGTGAGGCTCAATCTCATGAACCATGAGATCATGACCTGAGCTGAAATCAAGAGTCAGACATTCAATCAACTAAGCCACCCAGGCTCCCCTCACACTTCTGATATCAGATTTCTGGCCTCCAGAACTAGGAGGAAATAAACTTTTTTTTTTTTAACCAACAAGTTTGTAGTAATCTGTTACAGCAGTTTTTGGAAACTAATACAAAAAGGGAGTAACTCTGTAAAGCTGTCTGAGATAGTGGCAAGTCCTCATGAAGCCAATGCCTCTGGCTACATATAGGTGGACTTTCTAAGTCTTTGAAAACATCTCATTTGCTAGTAGAGAGGGACCAAGAGCAGATAACCACTGCATGGGTAGGGCGAACCTAACCAAATGAAAATCTCATTATATACAATCACATTTTAAAAAATTACATCTGTGTGAGGAGTGGTATATTGGAAGACAGCATGTAAATTGTGCATCAGTCCTCCAACTGAGATCTGCCACATAGGTACATTTTTAAAGAGATTTTGAAAATGTGGGATATGTCTCATAGCCAAAAAATGTTGAGTGGGGGGATAAGTCTCATTATACAAACCTGGTGCAGCAGGAATAGCTAATAGCAGCTAGAGGCTCCTAGTAGTGGGAAGCTTTGAAAGTAAGGTGAAGGAACCCAATGTGAGTGTAACATGTAGACAATGTTTAACAAAATGCTTAAAATATGGGAAATGTGACATGTGTTTAATAAATGTAAAGTCCTATCCTGGTCCCCTTCCCATATTGCTCAGCATGAGTTAACCCTGCAGAATTATATCTTATGTATGAAATACTTTTGGAGCCCTTTCCTATCTGGGTCAATGTCAGAGCATGGTCATATTTACACAAGCCAAACCCTAACAGAAATTCTAATGTTTACTTGTCCTTTTCTCTCAATGAGAAAGATACAAATATATATTTCATGGCAACTATTTTAAGTTCTCCTCTCTGCTTCTATTCTCCTTTACCCTCAAACTGGAGGTCTCATATTGTTGTACCCCCAAAGAACTTTGTCATCCATGCTATCCAGTCTGCCATGTTTGTTCTAAGACCAAATCTTATCTATGCCATTTATGGCCCCATGACACGTTCCTGATACAGTCAGGCCTCAGGGACTATACTGCTTCCTTCTGTGTGATTTTTCCAAGAAACTACATATAGGAGAAATTTCATCTTTTTTCTCCTTGAGGAAGAGGGAAAGAAGAACTAAATCATCAGGCAAAAGGTATCAGAGAAAGACTTTCCACATCAAATGATTTTATTCAATTATATGCAATCTAATAAAGCTATCTATATTTGACTTTCCTGTGTAGCACATTTTTCTTACCGTCTCATGTCATTTAACTGAATATGGAACCTTCATTTTAAACCTATTAACAAAATTACCTGATGGTGTGTGGTAGGTGCCATGTGCTGTGGATGGGGAAACAAAACTAAGGTGAAAAACTTGCCTAGAGGAGTATTGCTGAGAAAAAAAAATGATATATTGCTACATTTCTCTCGGTCCTAAAATGCCACTGCTTTTGCTGTACCTAACCAACTCCTACTGATTCTTTAAGCCCCTTTCCATATTGTACTTCTGCTGTGAACTCTCTTCTGTCTCTCCCAGCGATAATCTATCATTGTGACTCCACATAATTTATTACACAGTTATTTCTGTATGGATGCTTTGTAAACTGTTTGTGTATCTGTCCCCCTGGAAGACCGTTGGTCCCTTAGGGAGGAGGACCTTTATCCTTAGAGTGAAGCACATATGTAGTAAGCATTCTCTAAATATTTAATATAGTTAGTTATTTTTATACTCAGTTTCTCTATACTTTTCCATACACTTTCAACCATTTATGATGAAGGCTATTGGGCCTACCTGGTTCATTATACATGTACTATCTTAACTCATTAATTATAGATTTTGTCTTCAGTGGGCTTTGACATGTGACCTTTGATCAAATAGGATGATAGAGGAAGGATCCCTTGTGTGGCTGTTTAATTCCATGTTTCAAATGAACGACCTTCACTATTTTAAAAGAGATACTCAAGTATCTGCTAGCCATAAGTGAGTGGCTTCTCAGGAGACAAGAGGAGCTCAGAGATGAGGAGACTTCAAGGAGCATGGATTCAGTAAGAGCTTATGAGAACTAACTTGAAATATGGTTGTTGCAAAAAGGTCAATAGCCTCTGGTTCCTTTACACTTAGGCCTCACTTCCTTCTTTTTCTTCTCAAGGACTGCCCTCATCTGGACTGGGACCAGTCATTTTGGACCAAGAGATCATTTTGCTTGGTCCTCCAAAGCTTTTTCTTTTTTTAATCCAGTGGCTGACTCTGTGAAGTACATTACTAAAATTGGCCAGGATATTTGCCCTAGAATACCATGAGGTACAAGGAAGGCTGTACTGAAGAGGAGTAATAGGAATTGAGAAACTTCTTTTTGTGGACCTGATAGGATGGAAAGAAGTAAACTTTGGGTCTAGAAAACCATCCTGGGGATGCACAGGAAACTGGAAAAAAAGTGAGGACTGTGTAGAAGAGCATCCTGCTTATTGCTGGCCAAAGTATCAGTTTACTGTTAATATATACAGTATGGACATGATTTTAATCTCTTATTGAAAAAGTTGTCAATTTGCTTCAAGCTGTATCTTCTTTAGCAGCTTCTTTTTCCCTTCCTTCCTTTCTTCCCTCCTTCCTTCCTTCCTTGCTTCCTTCCCTCTTCCTTCCTCCTTTCCTTCCTTCTTTCCTTCCTTCCTTCCAAATCTATTTTTGAGAGAGAGAGAGAGAGAGAGAGAGAGAGAGAGAGAGAGAGTGCAAACAGGGGAGTGGCAGAGAGAAAGGGAGACAGAATCTGAAGCAGGCTCCAGGTTCTGAGCTGTCAGCACAGAGCCAAAGGCGGGGCTCCAACTCACAAACTGTGAGATCATCACCTGACCCCAAGTTCGATGCTTAACTGAATAAGCCACCCAGGTGCCCCAGTAGCTTCTTTCTAAGTTGCCTGCCACTGTATTATTAATGTGGTTGAGGGCTACCCATTGCCATGCAGGATCGAGGTGTTCAAAGTACCGGCCTCAGAGGAACACACCCTGACTATTACCAGAGGAGTTAGCCTACAGATGTGTTCTCTCACCTAAAATGATAATAATGCGTTAAGTTTTGATGTTCTCCAGGTGGAAGAATAAAAGCACAGCTGCTATATTACCATCATAATAATAATGGCAATTATTGTTTCTGTTAACAGTAAGAATCTCAGAAAGCTAAAAGAACTCGAAAAGTGAAATTTAGTGGAAGCTGAAATTGCCAGAAGAAAAATTAAGCACGTTATCATTTATCTCCCCTTTAATCCTCTTCTGGAGGGAGCAGAGGGACAGAAATTTCAGGTCAAACCTTTTTATCAACAGTAGTTACACAGAAAGCGCATCAGACAACTTCTCTTCCTTTCCCTAGAGCTAAAAATCAGGGTGAAACTGTTTTTGGATATTTTATCCCTTCAAAGAACCAGAATCTCTATTGCCTACTCAGAACATTCGGAATCCACAGCTTTGCAAAAGGGATGAGCTTAAAAGAAAACATTATTATCTGGTTTTACAGAGACTTTCAGCCTTGCTTCAAGTCATGTGTTTTTCTTCCTCTAAAAAAAAAAAACAAACACAAAGAATAGAAAAGCGGATATTTAGAAGGTCAAATGCATTGCTAAAGGGAGAATATATGTACTTTCAGTCTAATTTTCCTATTTTCCCAAGGATCCTCTGTTAGCTTGTGGGATAACCAGTGCAACCACCATCAGATGAGAGTTCTGGGGCTGATGAGAATCACATATGGGGTACAATAAGGCATATTGTGGAGGAAGCTCTTCTTCTTGTCTGGGAGGCAAGAAAGAGCTTCCCCTATGAAATAATATGTAAGAAGAAACCTGAATTATGAGTAGGAGTTAATGTTCAAAGTGAAGGAACATGATGTGTGACGTTCCCAGGCAGAGAAACTGAGAGAAAACCAATTTGGATAGAATGTGTGGAATGAGGGGGAGAGAGAGGAGAGGACAGTTTGGGAGGTAAGCAGAATTTGAAGGGGCTCAGAAGGCATTCTAAGGGTTTTGGACTCCATTCTGTAGTCATGGAAAATGACTGAAGAAAAATAAGGGCCAGATTTACATTTTGAAAAGATTCACCCAACTTCATAATTGATGCAGCCAGTGATCATGGATGGACGATCAAACATTGGATGGAAGGTCGATGGGGACAGGATAGTAGCGTGGTGCTGGGGACCACCTGACAAATCACTTTCTAATTGGAAAAGGCAACAAGTGCAGTTAGAGTGAAGAGCCTAGAGCTGTCAAGTCAGCACCTTAACCAAGTGCTAAAATTTAGTATCTCAAAGTGAGGAGATAAGTCAACACATTCAGAATGTGGGACATTCTACAGTGTAACTATCTCGAACTTAACAAAAATTCAATGCCATAAAAAAAAATGGAGACAAATCTAAAATAAGATGTAAAAAAGAGATATAACAATGTAAGGTAATGAGTCAATCTAGGTGGAGGAAGCAGCCACAAAAGACATTCATGGGGCAATTGGAGAATTGGAAATATGGACTGGCTATTATAGGATATCATGGAATTATTGTTAATTTTCTTAGACATGGTATTATTGTGGCTCTATAAGACATTCTCCATATTCTTAAGACATGTACCCTGAAGTCATAGAGGTAAATTGTCATGTTATTTATAACTTTATTTCAAATAGTATAGATAAAACGTGAATATTTTTGTATTCATAAAAGTATTAGATCAAAAGAGTGAAATAAAGCAAATACAGTACAATGTTAACAACTGTGGAATGTAAGGAGAGAGAATATGCTATTCGTTGTTCATTGTAAAATTTCTTTGAAGGTTTCTATAATTAAGACTTGGTAATAGAGAGGATTAAATATAAAATATAAAGAAACAAAGCAAGTGTGAATGTGGCACAGTCAGTTAGGTTATTGTAGCAGTTCAGGTAAGACCTGGAGCATACATGATAGGAGTGGTGGAAGAGATAACTTAGATCCCGATTTAGGTAACAGAATGGATTAAACAGAATGAATTAGAGGTGATTGTTTGGAATAGCGCCTGGTGCCTAGTGCCTAGTAGGCACTTAACTGTCTCAATGCAGTAGAGGATGAATGTATAACATGGGATTCAAGAAGAGGGAGATGTATGCTTTACAGATTATTTACTTAGCCAGTTGGGTGCATAACAAGACCATTAATTAAAATTAAAAAAAACAAGGAACATGTTTTGGGAGGAAAATGATATGAGTAGGTTGAATTTTATATTTCTTACAGATCATCAAAGTGGAGGCCTCAGGTTGGCATTTATATATAAAGTTCAGGAGCAAATGATTTCAGAATTATTAGCCAATAAAAAAATTGAAGCAGAAAAAAATGTCCCAGGAAGAGTTTGTAGAATGAAAGCTAAAGCAGAAATGGTTCAGGATAAAGCCCTGAGGCACTCTAACCTTTAATGTATGGACAGAGATGGGTGGCTAGCCAAAAATGTTGAAACCGAGTTGGAGAAAAACCAAGAGAGAGTGGCAGCAAGGAAGTCAATGAAAGATTATTTTAAGAAGGAAGTAGTTGAACAGTATCATATATTATTGAAAAATCAGGCAAGATATAATTGAAAAGTGAATATAAAGACTTAGAAGACTTCAGTGTTTGGTCTTAGTGATTTTTGGAAGAGTGGTAGGTGGGGACATTAGCCCACATTGGCTTGTGAAGTTCAGTGAGGGGAGATGATTTGAGAAGAGAGTGTTAACTCCTTTGGGAAACTGGACTGGGAACGGAGAGACAGAGACTAGGAGTGGAAAGAAAGTTGTTTTTAAAGGTGGGAGACACTGAACATCTATAAATACAAATAGGAAAGAAAAGTTGTGAAGCAAACTCATAGTTACAGAAGAGGGAGGGAGTACCTAATAGCACAAAGTCTCTAAGAAGACTGGATGTGGTGGGATCCAAAGCAGTGATAGGAAAGGTAGGTCTCATTGTCTAACCATGCTACGTTCCAGTTTTTATTGATGAAATGAAGGGCATCAACTGAAAGATTTCCAAGGTTATTTTAGCTCTAGCAATTTATGGTCTTGGATGTCTGGAGAAAGGGGAGGGACTTGAAACATGGATCCTATTAGGGTATCGAGAGTGTATATAGCCAACAGGACACCATCAAACTTAGGGTCAGGAGTGACTGTCTATGGGGTTGTCACCTGTAGTGAGATGAAGTGAGTAAAGGGACACCTGTGAAAATCACTCTAAACTGTGAAATACTGGTTGTTGGTGTTACTCCCATTGAAGCCAAAACAGGAGGAAACAGAAATCACATTTATTTTGCAGTTTTACCCATGTGGCTAGTCTCACAGCTGCCAAAACTTTAGAGTTACTCTGAAGATATTTTTTCAACTGGCAGCTGAATTTAAAATAGTTTTCTTTACAGTTGTTTTTTATGCAACTCTAGTAAAAGAGCTTGACCTTCCCCCCCCAACACTTTTTTTCTTTTTTTTTGATTCTGTGATGACTGTGCCTAATACAAGCATATTGGAGAAGGCAGACTTGGAATAGGAAAATAGTGAAAAGAGGGACTGTGGGCCAAGATATGAAGGTGGGTCAGTGCAATGGAGAGGAGACAGGCAATGAGATAGGGAATGATAAGCACCGATGCTGGTTGTGACTGCTATGGGGGTTCAAGAGTCCATTTTTATTAATGTGAATATGAATCACAACAATAATATGACCATTTATCGAGCACTTTGTGGCAGGCACTATACAAGGCTATTCATTATCTCATGTAATTCTCAAAACAATCCCATGGGGTACTATTATTATTCCTACTTTATTTTAATTTTGGTAAGATATATACACATGAAATTTACCATTTTAAACATTTTTTAAGGAGGATTTTTTTCTTATTTTTTATGTTTATTTTTGAGAAAGAGAGTGCGAGCAGGGAAGAGGCAGAGAGAGAGGGAGACACAGAATCCGAAGTAGGCTCCAGGCTCTGAGCTGTCAGTACAGAGCCCGACGCAGGGCTTAAATTCACAAACTGAGATCATGACCTGAGCCGAAGTCGGACACTCAACCGACTGAGCCACCCAAGCGCCCCCCATTTTAAACATTTTAAGTGGCGTTAAGTGCATTGACATTATTGTGCAACTCTCACCAGCGCTTTTCATCTCCAGGACTTTTTTGAAATCTGGAACTAAAAATTTGTACCCATTGAACAGTAACTCTCCCATCCCCCTCTCCCCTATTATTCCCGTTTTGAAGATGAGGCAGCTAAGCCTTAAAGAAAGTAACAAGTATCTCCCAAGGGCACAGAACTGATGTGTGTTTTTAATTTTAGAGTCTAGAATTTATGTGTCTTAAAGAGTTTAATTTCAAGTGAATATGGATTTCCAGGCAGAATTGCCGGTCTGCACCTTCAGTTCCTGGATCCATTGATGTAAAGATTGTGCTAAGAATACAAGTAAGTCTGAGTTCTGGAATACCAAAGAACCTCTAGAACAGTTTGCATTCTACTCTTGGAATCCTGGCTGAAGGGTTTCCTACTCTATAATCTCTCTTACTTATGACCAAGACCTTGAGCCTCTTTGAATCTCTCCACCTTGACAAGGAATAAGGACTTTTAAGGACAATGGGGAAGCTTTCTTGAGTTACCTTTCAGGCTAGAATGACCAGCTACAGAAGAATCTAGTAAAGTATATCATTTAACTTCAAACTGTGAACTCCCCCGGAAATTAGTAGTTTATTGAATAATACTTGACCATCACTTTTTTGGGGGCACGCTTAGCTGAGAAATTTTTTAAAAAACTGAAAAACAGTACTACTTTTCCTTGTGATTTTATTTGCTTCTTTTGCTTTGTATGCCTTTCTTTTCCCTGCCTCTTAACCTCTTTCTGAAAAGTCAAGCTTACCTACCAACTATACATACATCTGTTGGCAGTGCACTTTAATATGTTGCTTGGATACAGATGTTTGGAACTATAGGAGCACAATTTATACCTGATTCTGTTACTAGGGAAACCAGGGCAACTTAGGAATTTTCCTTTGGGAATCATGGCCGTAAACTGGAAAGAAATCTATTAAGAGTTTTGGAAGATGAGAGATAGGTAATAATACATGGTTTAATTGTATTTCTACACTGGCAAGTTAATATTTATGAGCTTCTGTAGCCTTTTTCTGCCTGTGGTATAAATATTGCTACATGAACCTTTTCCAGTAAGTTTGATTACATTATATGTGGGGGTGGCCAGGATATTTAAATATAAACACAAATCCCACTTGTAAAACATTTCCTAACCAGACTATAAATAAAAGCATTGGTGCTTTAAGGGACAACAGTAACAGGATTTTAATTCTATAAACCTTTCTTTCATAATCAGAACATGGGATTTGCAGGAGAAATTCTTTGCTTATGTCAGCCCTACTGGCAAATCATCTCCAGGAGAAACAAACAAGAAGTTAATTTGCAGAATCTATTTTGCTTCTCCAACTACAAGGAAACATTATACCTGTCTGAGATTTCCTTCCATCCAAACCCTGACAGGCTTCCTTAATATTAGTGAGGCTGACACTGTGAGAGGTAAGTTTAGTACGGCAAGAAAAACTCTGCCTTCCCAGGCTAGCTGATCGAGTCTTTTAACATGTATATGTAATCTTGTGCCGAAACAGAGCTCTTCATGAAAGCGAGAATGTTCTCTTCCAGACGGCGTCTTCGACAAAGCTCGGTGTTCTTGTTAGAGCTCTAGTCATCTTCTAAAAACTGCTGCAGCCCAACTGTAGGAAGTACCTTGTCTCTGAACACAGAGCCCAAACGGTGCTAAAAAGGGAAATGGAACATATGGTAATAAACTCTCTGAAGCTCGGATGCCGGGTTGTAATCAGCAACCAGGGCAAGAGAGGCATTGGCAAACATGAACTCTGCCCCCAGGGCCTCATTAACAAGGCCAACTGTGCCGCAGTGGAAGAAAACAGTATCACATACTTGAGGGAGATCACAGCCTGTCAGGGCAAATCCTAGATTTCCCTTTGGCTGGAGGGACCATTAACTGGAAGAAAGGAAGCGTCCACAAGAAGCTGGAAGAAAACCGTGGCCCCTTTGCCATAAGTGTCTCTGTTTATTAGAAAATAATAATGATGAAGCTTTTGAAAGCTTGTTTCTGTTCAAATGATGTATGTAGAACACTGGAGGTAAAGGATCAGATTTGGTCTCTGGCTGCCCCCAGCTCTGGCATAATGGAGGCAGGAAGTCATTCTTTGCCTTGGCGTTGTCACAAGTGTAATGAGGAGGGCTTGTGTCTGCCCTGAGTATTCTTGAGGATCCTTCTGTATTCCACTAAGATCCTCCTCCATGCACGAGGCATTTTTCCTGCAGGGATGAGAAGACCAGTGTGTGATTTTATGGGCACTGCCAAGACCATGTGTCTATATTTCCTTTCAATTTCTAAAGGCATCTTTATGGAGAAGTATTTCTGAGGCACACATGTATCTCTATATACTGTATACGTCCCACCAACTCCTAGTCTCTTCCTTTCTCTTCCTCTTCATCTCCTAACTTGTTCTTGCCAATGATAAATTTCCAAAATTCTTGGTACATCAAAATAAGAAAATGGTTTTAAGCTGGGTAATATCCCTGGTCCTGCCAACTGATTTAGTCTCAGTAGCCTCTGGTTACCCAGTCACCATCATATCAACTTATCTATTTGTATGCAGGATTTTTTTTTCCTTTGTATTTTACTGTGAAGTTCATAACTGCATCTTACCTCTTTGTCAACTCAAATGTACTTTATTTTTCAGCTTTCCTTGACAATCGTAATATTACTATTCAGCCGTTATCCCTTGTTTGTGTTTGTTATATTCTTTAAATATAGTATCAGAATTAATTAATCATTAAAACAATTCTTTGGTATGAGTATTATTATCTTCATTTTATAGATGAAGAGACAGAAGTTCCTAGAAGCTCTAAGTCACAGAGAGACTGAGTCACAGTCTGGATTCAGAGGCAGCTGCCTGACGTCAAGATATGTGGCCATTTAATTGTATCAGGCTACCTTTCAGAGTGTTTAGAAATATGTTTAAGATATTAAGAAGACTTGATTGTAATTTACCTGGAGCAAGAGGACATCCGAAGCTCTTTCCAGAGCTGTAAGTTGATGCTGTGAATGTGGTACCCAGCACAGATATTGGAAGCCATAATGTTTACAGTGAAGTGTGGAGTAGGGTATGAGAAAGTGGTTGAGAAGTCAAGAGAGACTTGTATTCTACCCTTATTTCCATGGGTAACAAAATGTAAGACTTTGAACAAGTCATTAACCAATTTGCCCTCCTCTTCCTCCTCTGTAAAATGATTAGTGAACTTTTTATAGACTGATTCTATGACTGCTTTAAAGGAAAAGTAAAAACCTTCTATTAATCTGTGGCATGGAAAAGCTAACTAGATCTATATAACATTTATATTTCTTAAAGTCACTTATACCTCTGTAGCATCTCTTAACAAACCAGATGTGTTCTAGAAGATGGGCATATCCACACTGAACGGCTTTTCTGTGGGGCTGGTTGGTGAATGGAGAGAAAATGAACATGGTTGAAAATACCTCCAGACCCCAACTTTGGACCTCGAGGTCATAATGCCTTTTTATCAAAGTATCTTAGATCATCAACCTGGAAGAGAAACAGTGAAAGGATAGAGGGAGAGCTGGAGTAAGTGCCTGAATTTCAGCTCCACCTCACATACCCACACACATATACTTCTAGCCCCATTTCCTGGCAGAATGAGGCATGCGATCACCAGTGCTATTGACGCCCTGGAGAATGGTTGCTCTTGTTGGAGAGCATGTGTTGGGAGGCGCATCTCCTCTTGTTGAGAGAGATGCTCCCCAGGGAGAGCTGGAGAGACTACTCTACACTCTCCCAAACTGGGACAGGTCCTACATGGGACCTGTTGTTGGTGCTTTGTGGATCTTTCCCTTCCAGAGCCCATGATAGTCTCTTCCTTGGAAGGGATAAAGACGAGCCTCCTGCCACTACCTATTAAGGAATGACACTTCCTTCCTCCTCCGTAGTTAGTGCTAGTCTACTTCTCTCTTCTGTTTGGATCATCTCTTTTATCTATGGGGTCCTATTCCAATAACAAAACATCTTTCGGAAATGCTTGCAGTGTCTAGTTCTAAAAACTGCCAGACTTTATAATAAATACCTATATATCGAATACATGTATGAACTCTGAAGTTGCATCATGAGAAAACACAAATTCCTCCATTTTTTCTCTGGATATTTTTCCAAACAAACCACTTAGTCTTTTGTTCAGTTTTCTGCATACAAAACAGCAACGCCTGCCCAAGTGAGATATGGAGCAGGAGAGGTTTGTTTTCACATGTACAGACTCATATAGTCAACTACCTATTGGATATCTCCATAAATTTCAGATGTATCTAAAAAAACATCTGAAACTTAGCATGTTTGTTGAACTCTTGATTTTCCCTCCAGCCCCAGCTATTTTCATGTTCCGCATCTCTACATTATTGCCAACTGTCTTCTTTTAGTTATTGTAGCAAAAAATCTTGTGTCATCCTTGACCCCTCTCTTTCTTTCACACCCCATGACCAATCTGTCAGCAAATTTTGTTACGTCTACCTTCAAAAAATATTCAGAAAAAACTACTTCTTACTATCTCCATTGTCAATCCACCATCATCTGTCACTAAGATTATTTCAAAAGCCTTTTAAACTGGATCCTTGCTTCCACCCTCTTCCACTACAGTCTACTTTCAACAGTGGCCAGAAAGGTCCTATTAAGATATAAGTCAGAACATGTTATCTTCTGATCGAAATCTTCCTGGGGACTCCCACATCACTTGGAATAAAAGCCAAAGTCTGTATATGAGCTGGGTCCTTTATAACTTCTCAGAATTCATCTTCTACCACCTCACCCCTTGTTCATTCTGCTGCAGCCATGCTGGCCTCCTTGCTTTTCTTTGAACATGTCTGGTATATTCCACAGAGCCTTTGCATATGCTCTTGTCCAACCAACCCTGGCTCCCTCATCTTTGGATCTTTATGCAAATATTTCCTTTCACTGAGACTTATTTTAGCTACTCTATTTAAATGCATCTGACCCCTACTCCCCACCTACACACACGTCATAATGTCATGTATACACACATCAAAACTCATAATTATGAATTTTCCTCCTTTTTTCTCATAGCATCAGGTTTGGGTTGAATTGTGTCCCCAAACATGTCTATTGAAAGTCCTAACCCCTTGTGCCTGTGAATGTGGCCTTATTGGGAAATAGTGTCTTTGTCCATTTAATCAAGTTATGATGAGGTCATTAGGGTAGGCTATAACCCAGTATGACTTGTGCCTTTATGATAAGAGGAAAACATCATAGGAAGATAGAGACACACAGGGAGAATGCTAAGTGAAAACAGAGGCAGAGATTGGAGCTATGCAGTTGCAAGCTAAGGAAAGCCAAGTATTGGTGTGCACCCCCAGAAGCTAGGAGGAGGCAGGGAAGGAGTCTTACTCAGAGTTCTAGAGGGAGCACGGGCCCACTAACACCGTGATTTCAGGCTTCTAGCCTCCAGATTATGAGAGAATGAACTTCTGTTGTTTTAAGCCAGCTTCTGTAGTACATTATTATGGAAGCTTTGGCAAACTAATACAGTATATATCACGCCTTCGGATATACTACATATTTTACATGTTTGTTGTATTTATCTTCTGTCTCCCCAACATGGTAATGTAAACTCCAAGGAGGACACACCATTTCTGGCTCTCTATTCCATACTGCTCCAATCTCTGCTGGGGTTCCACCGGATTTGACTTCTGCCTAGGATTAATTGATCCTAATGCTTCTGGATGAATCTGGAGAGGAATTTCATGAAGATAAGAACTGAGCTCAAAGCAAGGAGTGGAAATTCTATCTTTTAAGGATAGTGGAAGAATAATTTGGAATTGGATAAAATTTGGACACTACAGACTACAGTGCTATGAAGGGAGTCTTTCATTTGGACTTCCAGGTAATGCTGACCATGCGCCCAGACCACAGAGTGAAAAGGGTCTGTGTATTAGATGGAGAAAACCATGATGGGTTGGTCGGACATAGAAGGATACATACCATGGAGAATTCCTGACAGTTATGAAGATATCTTGTCAAACATTTACTTGTTTTTAATTTTTCCTCAGTGTTGGTTTTAATAGCTTTTAATTTTTTTCACAACACCGAAAGTGCCTCAATAACACTATGCCTCAGAGGAAAATGTATTGTCTTTGTAACACAATATTATATGCATTATTGAATTCTGAAGCTAAACATGTTAGAAGAGCAACGCAAAATGTACAAAGCATTCTCTAGAATACTTCAAATAACACCAAAAAGATACGTTTTCCATCCGTCACCCAGAAGACACACCATACCTTATTCCTGGTCTGTAAATACAAATAGAAAATTATTAAGGGAAGAAAAAATTTTTAAAAACCTGAAAAATAAAGTGAGGATCCTTAGGGCAATATAACTCAAAAGTTTGGGGGAACAAGACTATGGAGTTAGAGCTGGGTTTGAATTCTGGTTCGAAGACTCAGTAGCTGTGGAGTTATATAATCATATTATTGTCTTAGTGACTACTAATACATGCTTAAAGTGTTGTAAGTTAAAGTGGGCTGTAAATTAAATACACATGAAAAATACCTAGCTTAGTCCTCAGAAAGTGGTACCTATTATTGCCATGTCTCCCAATGCAATTACTATCTGTAGGTGAGATTTATTTTAATCTCTTGTGAAAGAACATTGAGAGAGAGGCTCAGTTCACTGCTGTTGAGCGGCTTAGAATCTCGTTTCAGGCTATCATCCAAATGTACTTGTTGACAATAACTATTATTGTGACAAAGGAATCACGTACAGTCTTCCTGATTAACTACTGAATCACTTCCCATCATTATCCTTTTCATCTTATTTGATATAAATATGTAATCTAAAGATCTTTTCGCTTAAATCCTCCTTCAATGATGAGATTTTCAAAGTGCTTTTCAGCCATTCATTAATTAGGCAAGTCCACCCATTTTTCTAGAGCCTATCACCAAAAGACTTGAAGAACTTTGGGGAATAGGAAATTCCCCCTTATTTTCTAGAGGAGATGGAGAGAGAGTTTCACAAATTTCTAAGTATGTCATGTATAGAAGGAGAGGGTTATTCTTGGAGTTAACCTTATTACTGTTTTCTTATTAATGTTTATTTGAAAGTTCCCTTGAAAAGTTTTAATCATATGCATGAATTGACCACAATCATCCATCATGACAATTAGACCTGCCTGGGAACTGTGCCTCTCTATTTTGATTAACTCCCTTTTAAAAAAAAAATGTTTATTTTTGACAGTGAGCAAGAGAAAAAGAGTGGGTGGGTGAGGGGCAGAGAGAAAGGGAGACATGGAATTCAAAGCAGGTTCTGAACTGTCAGTGCGGAGACCAGCGTGGAGCTTGAACTCACTAAGTTAGATCATGACCTGAGTCAAAGTCCGATGCTTAACCAACTGAGCCACCCAAGCTCCCCTGATTATCTTTTCTTTAAGGCCTGGCATCATGGATTCTGATTTCCCAGCAATACCTTCACCCCTCTGATTTCATACCATGCAAATAATTATCCAACTGAGGATTCAGTTTCTCCCTTAACTAGGTGGAACTGGCTGTTAGGTAACCTTGAATTTAAAAATACTCAGCTAGGGGCACGTGGACTGCCTAGTAAGTTAAGCATCTGACTTTGGCTCAGGGCGTGATCTTGGGGTTCATGAGTTCGAGCTCTGCACTGACAGCGAGGAGCCTGCTTGGGATTCTCTATCTCTCCCTCTCTCCGTCTCTCTCTCTGCCCTTCCCCTACTTGCATTCTCTCTTTCTCTCTCTCCCTCTCTCTCTCTCTCTCTCTCTCTCTCTCTCTCCCCGCTCTCAAAACAAATAAACTAAAAATAAATAAAGAAAATTACCAGGCTAAAGGAAAACACCAGGTTGCAGATGATGCAGGAACCTGAGCACCGAACCTGAGCTTCGGCTAGCAATCTGAGCAGGGAGCTTGGCTGTCAGCGAATGAAGCATGTTTTAATTAAGAAGCTTTATTACATCATTGCTGGGAGTGAAGACAGTGTGGTTCCAGAGATTGTAGTCTAGATGCTTAAGGAGGCTCTCCTGCCATGAGACCCTTGTCAGAATCTGACCTTTGTCATTCTGTAAGATGATAAGAAAGAAAAAGTGCTATCTTCCTTGGTTTGTCCAGTGGTTAAGAAAGTAACTAGATTTTTAAAATTACAGTGAAAGTGCCCTTCTTCAGAATTATTTTGGGAAAAGAGTGTGAGATCATTGCTGGGCCCGCTCCAGGGAATCCACACCCTAAGATTGTGTGGTATGCCTCTCACTTTGCTTAGGTATCTCTACTCAAATGCCTCCCCTCTATCTTTGTTCGTGGAACACATTACAACCTTCTCATTGCAATTTATATTTGTAGGATTATTTATTGTTGCCTCTACTGGAACATGAAGTCTATGACATGACTTGAGACGGTCATCACTCCATTGCCAGTAAATAATCGTTGAATGAAAATTGAAAGATTTGAAGGAGGGATGCCTAGGTTGTTCAGTCGGTTAGGCATCCAACTTCGGCTCAGGTCATGAACTCACGGTTTGTAGGCTCCAGCTCCATATTGGACTCTGTGCTATCAGTGCGGGGCCTGTTTGGAATTCTCTTTCTGCCCCTTCCCCAACTAGTGCTTTCTCTCTCTCCAAATAAATAAATAAACTGAAAAAAAATGACTTGAAGGAGGTGGTGAGAGATGTTAGACGCATGGTGTACATAATGAAATGGACACAACTAGCTGGTGTGGGGGCTATCAGGCCTTGTTTGAAAAACTTTTATGAAAACCTGACTGTTCTCATAAAAGCCTAATTTCTGTCACTGTGAAAATGAGAAGCAGGAAGAATTATAATATGCAAATAATCCTAAGAAACTCTTAAATTTTAGCCAGTAGTTTAACCTCTCTGCCACAACGACCTGCCTCTTATTTTCTGCATTATTTTTCCTTACCCTAGTCAGAAGAGGGAAGAGTTGAGCTAAGAAAAACATCAGAGAGTAAGGGAAGGCTGAGTACTGGATGTGTTGGGGCTGGTAGGAACTTGCTGTGAATGGTAAGTGTTGAGGCTTTTTCTCTCAGGCGGCTCATGACAATAGCCTGATACATCAGCAGCTGGATTACTCTCCTGTTCTCCATGGCCCCTACTTCCCTTCTTCACTGCTAAACCTTATTTGAACCTTCCTCTTTTGCTTTCCTTTCTTATTAGTATCTTTCTTTCCATCCCGCCTTCATGACTGGGCAGCAGATGACTCAGGCTCCCTCTGGGAGAAGTCAGAGTGTGAGGTTTGGCGCTAAAGGACAGGGACACCAAAATAGTATCTGTTCTTTTAGTTATTGGCTGAGCTGCCCAGACTCTGCGGTTGGGGGGTTGGGTATAAGTCATTCTTTTTTTCAAGTTTGACTTTTGTCCAGGGAGTGTTAAGAATGGAATAAGTCGTAAATGCATTTTTAAAAAGTATACTTATGCTCTTCCCTGTGTGTCTGCTTTGAATAAGTTTATTGTCTACTGTTAGCTATAGTGAAAAATATCAGATGATGATGGCAATGGTGAGGGCTTCCATTTTGAACACAAGTGTTTCAGTCCTTGTACTAAGTGCTGTATTTGCATTATTTATTTTTTAATATTTTCAACAATGAAGGCAGGTATTAGTATCAGCTCCATTTTACAGAGAAGGAAATTCAAATTTAGGTTAAGGAACTTGCTCAAACTCAATGGCTAATAAAAAGCAAAGTTGCAGCTCAATGTATGCAATATACCACATTAGTAAAATGAAGTATAAAACACATATGATTATTTCAGTTATGCAGAAAAAACATTCAAAAAGATGAAGTAAAGTGGTTAACAAGGAGAATGGAGAGTTAGTGAATGAGTGGGAGAATGGGAGAAGGGAGAATGGTGAGTTAGTGAATGAGTAAACAGGTTCAGTTTAGGAAGATGAAAAAAATTCTGCAGATGGATTGATCATGATTGTTGTACAACAATGTGAATGCATTTAACGCCACAGAACATGCACTTAAAATCGTTCAAATATTAAGTTTTAATTTATGTATATTTTTCCACAATTAAAAACAAAGTTAAGTTAAGACTTCTACCTGAAACTTGTTAAAAAATGCTTTGAGAACCCAACCTGTTCAGAGCACTTGGGAGAATTACAAAGTAGCCACTCTCATCTTGAGCCCAGGGATTCTGAGTGCCTGTTTTGGTCCAAGATGCCCGAGCAGTGATACAGGAGCCATTATTAAAAAAATGGGTAAGACTTCCATTTCATAGTCAGAATGCCTGGTGTCAAGTCCCACAGTTCAGGCATGAGATTGTGCTCTCTGTTAATTGGGTACCATCCTTCTTATGCCCTGATATGAGTGGTAATTTCAGAAACTTCTGAGGCAAGTATCAGTTGCACTGCTTCTTTGGACATAGTTCAGGTGTGGTCTCTGTACCACAACTTTATGAATGATGTTTTGAGGCAAGAGCTATTGTCTAACACCTCTTGTCCTTACATTTAGAAAATACCTTGTCACCCGATTTAGTAGACAATGGAGTGGATATAGATTTGGTATGGTCTAACTTTTTGAAGTCTAGACTTAGCAATATGTGAAAAATTTCAGTGGGTAAAATAGTTTTTTTTTTCCAATCTGCTGAACAGAAACTAAATATCTAAAACCAGCTTCAACCTCTGCTTTAATGACTTCCAACCACCAACGTGGAAAAGGGTACCGAGAAGAACATTAGGGAAATTAAAATTTGTTCAGTGCATGGAAGCGGGTCATTCATATAACTTCTAATTATGGCCTTCTATACTATTTGTTGGCTGCATGACATTAAGCAAGTTACATAACCTTCCTGAGCCTCAGTTTCTTCATTGTAAAGTGGGTTTTGTAATAGTATCTATACTGCACAGGATGGTGGTGAGGATTAAATGAGATGATCCCAAATGGTCTTTCTATTTCTACCTTGGCTGTCTTAACACCACTTTAACACAGCACTAGCAGTTACAGGCATGCTTTTAAGTCAGACCATGTCACATCTTTGCTCAACACTAGAACGGCTCGCCATTTTGCTCAGAGAGAAAGCCAAAGTGTGCAAAGTGGCCTGCAAGGTCAGATGTGGTCTGGCCCATCTAACCTCCCTGCTATCCACTTTTACTATTTTCTGCTCTCTTCCTGTTAGCACTCGTCACCTTCAGCATGCTAGGGGTATTCCTGCCTAGAAGCTTTTTTGGATGCTTATCATTCTCTATGGAATGTTCTTTACCCACATTATGCACTCATTCTTTACCTGCTTTAAAACTTTATTTCAGGTGTCTGGGTGGCTTCCTTGGTTGAGCATCTGACTCCTGATTTTTGCTCAGGTCATGATTCCAGGGTCATGGGATCAAGCCCTGTGTCGTGCTCCATGTGCTACACTGAGCGTAGAGCCTGCTTAAGATTCTCTCTCTCTCTCTCTCTCTCTCTCTCTCTCTCTCTCCCTCCCTCTAACCCTTTCCCTACTTGTGCTCTCTCTCTCAAATAAAACAAAACAAAACAACAAAACAAAACAAAACAAAACAAAATGCTTTATTTCATGTCACCTTTCAGTGAGGCCCACCCTAACCACCCTGGTCAAAATAGAATATGGCCTCCCCAGCATTATCTATCCCCCTTAGGCTCTTATGATTTTTCTTTGGCACTTATCATCTTCTAATACACTAAGCAATACACTTACAGATTGTGTATTTGTCTATAGGTACTACTAGAATCTAAGACTATGAGGACAGGGACTGTTTTTTCACAACTGAATCCCCAGTGCCCAGCACAGTACCTGGCATATGGTAGACATTTAATATTTTTGAATGAATAAATGATTCCATATAAAGCACTTAGCACAGCTACTGGTACATAGTAAGTGCTTAATATATAGTAGCTATTTTAAGGACTGCAGGCTGCTTCAAATCTGAGACCAGATGTGGTGTTTCATACTTCTGCCGTAATGAACACGAGGAAAGCAAATTTATCAAATACAGATCTAGGAAAAGTCCTGTGATGCCAAGGTCCTGAGCATATTTTTTCCTATTCCCTAGTTGTAGAAAGTGGTTAACGAGGGCATGTTTTTAATGTCATATAATTTAAAACAATCAAGGGTCTCAATAAAGTATATTATTACTATCAGGTAATCAAATTCTTGGAAAGAAACTTAGATATTTTTACATGAACCTCGTAAACAGCAACTTTTGGTTAACCGTATGACTTCGGGCAAGTCAGTAACCTCAGTGTCTTCTCTGTTAGTGTCAGGTGATGGGATTGGAATAAAGTTCTGAGTGTGGTCCCTCTAGGACCGTAAGTTGTACCGTCCAGTATTTTCACGGGGTGAGAAGGTTGAAGATCTTTATTCAAACCCACCTCCAACAGACTCAGGCTTACAAAGATAAACGAATATTAAGCCCCGGGAAAGTTGTTTCTACCAAGTCAAACTTTGTTTGAGTGAAACTTAGCCTAAAGAATTGGCTCTCTGTAAACTTGTTGCCATGGTTTTGAGCTTTGCTTTTTGTTAGTTCTCTCTCTCTCTCCATTTTTTCCCCTCTCTTCTGTTCTCCTCCTCTCTCTCTGCGTACTTCCTTCCTAAGCTATTACCCCTGCTCTGTGTGGCTGGTCTGGTCTTTGGGGACTTTGATGTCTATTCCCAAGATGAGGAAGTCCACATCTATATCTAGCCCTAAAGATTTTCCCTATGTACAATAAATTAATAAGAACATTATAAATAATTTTATGTAAAGAACTCTGGCAGCTTACATGGAATAGAAAAATTATCTAAAGTCATAACTTACCAAAACTGACACAAAAGGGAATATCTGAATAAGACCTATATCTGCCAAAGAAATTGGAACCATAATAAAAATCCTTCCCATGAGGAAAAGTCTAGGCCTAAACAGCCTCACTGGTTCATTCCTCCAAAATTTCAGGAAATAATACTGTATTTACACAGATTCTTTCAGAAAATAAAGAGAACGCTCACTATTCATTTTGTGAGGTCAGAATAACCTTGAAACTGAAACATAATAAGGATATTATAGGGAAAAAATTACATCTTTTTATCTACCATGAACATAGATGCAAAATTCCTAAACACAATAAATATTAGCAATAGAGTGCAATAATATAGAAATAACATAATAGTTCATGGCCAAGTAACGTTTACTTATTTTAAGACCAATTAGTCAGTATAATTTCAAAAATAACTTTAAAATAGAGAAAATCATATTTATCATCTCAGTAGATACAAAAAATGAATGACCCCATTCATGACTAAAACAAAACAACTGTGAGAAAATTAAGAAGAGAACTCTCTTAATGTGATAAAAGGAATCTAAAAACTCTACAGCTGACATCATTTTTAATGGTGTAATATTGAACTCTTTTCCCTTAAAATTGGAAATGTCCACTGTCACCATGTTTATTCAACATACTTTTGAAGGTTTCAGTCAGAAGAAAAAGGAATAAAAATTATAAAAATATTACATAATGAGTAGAATAAAATTACCTCTATTACAAATGACATAATTATGTAAGAAATTCAAAAGAAGTTATAAACTATTAGAATTAAGGTATTTAGCAAATTTGCTGGATGGAAAATCCACATAGAAAAAGCATTTATTTCTATAGTTCAGCCAAAAATAAAACCATAAAATTAGAAAAGCAGTACCATTTAAAATAGGACCTAAAAACTATGTACCCACAGATTAAACTTAACAAGATTTATAAGATGTCTATAATTAAAACTATGAAGTGTTGGTATGCCCGGTGTTTCAGTTGTTAAGCATCTGACTTCAGCTCAGGTTATGATTTCAGGTTCATGAGCTCAAGCCCCTCTTGGGGTGAGCTATGCACTGCTTGAGATGAGGTGTGCCCCGCTTAGGGTGAACACAAGGATCCCAGCTTCAGGTAAAAAAAAAAAAAAAAAAAGACAAACAAAAAACCATGACCCCTGCTTTGGGTAAGCCCCAGTTCTTTCTCTGTCTCTCTCTGCCCCTCCTGAGATTCTCTCTCTCTTTGTCCCTCGCTCACTTGCACCCTCTTTCTCTTTCAAAACAAAAGAATCAAAACCCCCCAAAAAACTGTGTTGCTAAAAGAATTTAAAAAATACTTAAATGGGGAGATGTATAAAGTTTGTGGATTGAAAAATTCCATATGTTTGAGATGTAATTTTCTCCAAATTGATCTATAAATTTGATCTGATCCCCATCAAAATCTAGCAGGATTTGTGTAGAAATTGACAGGCTGATTCAAAAATTTATGCAGAAATGAAAGTACTAAAAAACTTTAGATAATTTTGAAGAAGAACAGATCTGGAGGGCTTATACTACTAGACTTCCAGACTTAGTGTAAAGTTCCAATAATTAAGACAGTGTGGTATGCAAGGAGAGACAAATAGACCAACCAGACAGAATTATGAGTCTAGAAATAGACTCACACATACAGAATTTCTTGATTTATTAGAAAGGTGCTACTGCAGTTCAGTGGGAGAAAGTTGGCTTTTCATTAAACTGTGCTGTAAGATTATTCTTATGAAAAAATGAACCTTGCCTCCTATGTTACAGCATACAATAAAATTAATTTGAGATGGAATATAGATATCTATTTGCAAGATAGAAAAATGAAGCTTTGGGAAGAAATCAGAAGATATCTTTATGACCTTAGGTAGGCATGAATTTCTTAAACAAGATACATAAAGCATTAACCATAAAAAAAAATAAAACCCTGATAAACTGGGTTTCAATAAAATCATGACTATTGATTCATCAAAAGATATTAATCATTACAATAATGAAAAGACAAGCCATATACTAGAAGACAATATTTGTAATTTATATGTCTGACAAAGGCCTGGTATCCTAAATATACAAAGGGTTCATGGGGAGATGTAATCCATATAAATTAATATGATATAAGCAAACCGTAAATTTTTTTTAAATTTCAGGCATTTCATAAATAGGATATCCAAATAACCAATAAGCGTATCAAAATCTAATGAATATTATTATTAATCAATCAGACAAAAAGCGGAATCAGACCTATAAATACAGAGAACAAACTCGTGGTTTCCAGAGGGGAAAGATGGGAGGATGGGCAAAATGGGTTGATTTTGATCTCTGCACTGATTCAGTGATGGTTACACAGGAATATACATATATATGAAGACACATCTAGCTGTATAGTCAAGATTTGTGTACTCCATGCTCTTTACTAGATATGCATTACACTTCAAAGGCAAGCAAAATTAAAAATTAGATTTTAGTAAAAGTAAAAAGCATTAGTTAAAAGAACATAAACAAGAAAGAGTATCCAATGGGAAAAAGACAGTCTCTTCAACGAATGGTGTTGGGAAAATTGGACAGCTATATGCAAAAGAATTAAACTGGACTAATTTCTTATACCATACACAAAAATAAATTCAAATGAATTAAAGACCTAAATGTGAGACACGAAATAATAAATCCTAGAGGAGAACATAAACAGTAACCTTTTTGACATCAACCATAGTCACTTCTTTCTAGATAAGTCTCCAGAAGCAAGGGAAACAAAAGCAAAAGTAAACTATTGGGATTTCATAAATATAAAAAACTTTTGCCCAGCAAAGGAAACAATCAAAACTAAAAAGGCAACCTACTGACTAGGAGAAGATATTTGCAAATGACATATATGATAAAGGGTTAGAATGTAAAATATGTAAAGAACTTATAAAAACTCAACATCCAAAAACCAATCAATCCAATTAAAAAATGGGCAGAAGACACGAATAGACATTTCCCCAAACAAGACATATAGATGGCCAACAGACACATGAAAAGATGTTCAACATCACTTATCATCGGGGAAATACAAACCAAAACTATAACAAGATAATCACCTCACACTTGTCAGAATGGCTAAAATCAACAACGCAAGAAACAACAGGTGTTGGCGAGGATGTGGAGAAAGATAAACCCTCTTGTACTGTTGGTGGGAATGCAAACTGGTGCAGCCACCCTGGAAAACAGTATGGAAGTTCCTCCAAAAGTTAAAAATAGAACTACTCTATGATCCAGCAATTGCACCACTAGGTATTTACCCAAAGAACACAATAATACTAATTTGAAGGGATACATACACCCCAATGTTTATAGCAATATTTTCTACAATAGTCAAATTATGGAAACAGCCCAAGTGTCCATTGATGATTGAATAAGATGTGATATTATTGGAATATTAGTCATAAATATTGAAAAAGGAGTCATAAATAAGAATGAAATCTTGCCATTTGCAATGACAAGGATGGAGCTAGAGAGTATAATGCTAAGTGAAATAAGTCAGAGAAAGACAAATACCATATGATTTCACTCATATGTGGAATATAAAAACAAACAAGCAAAGGGAAAAGAGAGAGGCAAACCAAGAAACAGACTCTTAACTATGGAGAACACACTGAGGCTTACCAGAGGGGAGTTGAGTGGGGGATGGGTTAAATAGGTGAAGGGGATTAAGTACAGCACTTGTGATGAGCACTGAGTGTGGTAAGTATTGAACTACTATATTGTACACCTGAAATTAATATTACACTGTACGTTAACTGGAGTATAAATAAAAACTTAAAAAATAAAACAGGATAAAAAAAAAGTTAAGCCCACAAATCCCAAATTCTCACACCCATGAATGGGCAGAGCACCAGGTCACAGTGCCTTGGGGCAAAACAGCAGGCATTGTACACCGAGGTCTGTGCAGAATTTAGGCTTGCTAGAGGTCACCTAAGCCCCTGAGCAGCAGACTTCAGAGCTAACAGCCCTGCAGCTCCTGTGGGTGGCTCAGCTGATACCAAATAGACATGAATACCTTAAAAAGAGAACTGAGCAGCTTCAGGCACCCAGCTGGACTCTGCAGTTTAGCAGCCTCTAGCAACCAGGAGGGAGCTTTTGGCAGTTAGCCTCTCCTATCTCAGCAGCAGATCCTGGAGGATGCCTCTGGCATGGACTGACATAGGACCTTTGCCTTTTGTTCATTTTCCCCAAAAAAAGCAGTTCCGTTCTGTGCAAACCTTTTTGGGGATGAGTTCGTAGACATTGTCAATAACTCTACCTCTCAGTAATCCATTTTAGGGTACTGGAAAACTATTTTTAATCCATTCCGATGCAAGAATTTATGCAAGAACTAAAAGCATTCTCAGTCTGGTTTTTGGATTTCATATCACATGGTCAAACTTTGCTGTGGATGGAATTAACAGCCAAAGAGCTCTGTCTAAATCATTGCTTTCTAGTGTCCTAAGCTTACTCAGTGTTGGATGCTGGTTGAGATGCCAAGCTGGACCAAAACATCGTAAACTTCTAGTCTATCTAGTGACTAAAATAATAGCCCTGTTTGATAATAGTCCTCTCAAGCTATAAAGGGAGGCACATTAGTATTTGTGGTCACATATTGACCAGTTGAAACCTCATAGATGGCCTTCAAAAGCAAGTGAAGAAATGTTTTTTGGGATGAGGCACTGCAAAGAAATACAGAGCATTGTAATTGGTAGCTCTTTATACACCATACATTCACACTCACTAATACTATTTTACATTTATGTGAGACTTCACAATTTCAACATGCTACTCTATACATTGACTCACTTCATCTCCATAAATTTCCCTAAGATAGGTACCATAGCCACTAGAGGTGCATTCAAGGCCCCCAGTAAGTGGAGGAGGTAGGAATATAGCTCATGTGACTTAATCACTACATCCATTTCTATGGTGGTTGAGGCTAGACTTTCACAAGTGAAATCTTTTGCTTTTGAGCTTTTGCATTAGAGAGCTTGAACTAGCAAATGGCCTTTCCCCCTTCTATCTCATATTGGTCCCAAACCTTGCAATTCTTGACATTTATACAGGAGGTGCTCTTCACACCATTCTATGAGGTAAGTCATCCAAGGATCATGAACCTCATAGAGATCTTGTTATACTTCTCCGAGATAATAGACACCCATGATAAAACTACGGGCCTTATAAAAAATCATAAGCAAAGCTCTACATTTTACTTTAGGTTTAGAGACTGTCAGACAAACTTTTATTGAATCATCAGAGAAAGAAAACAAAATTGCCATCTCAAACACCTAAATGACATTATTTTTTTGAATAAAGTGTAAAATATAGAACTTAACTCTAAGAAGGAAATAAAGTTTAAAAATTAAGTTCTCTGTGAGGTCATTCAGCAGCTGAAATGATTAATAATAGATATAACTCATGCACTATCATAATTTCCTACACTGTGAATATATTATTTCTTTCTCTGGTTTTATTAAGCATAATTTATATCCAGCAAAATCCCCCTTTTTAGCTGTTCAGTTCTTCAAATTTTGGCTAACAAATACAGTTGTCATACCACTATTCGAATCAAGAAGCTAGGTTTGAAACCATGTCCGTGAGACCCTCCAGCTTTTATCATTATTCCAGGGTACACCGTTCTTGGGATCTGGAGATACAAAGCTAAGGAATACCCAATTTATGCAGACAGACCTAATAAAGACCCTCTGCTGGGAAAGTGGGGCTTACTGAGGTGGTCTCCAGCTCCCTGGTTATAAAGAAATAGGTTATTCTTTTTCTTTGACAACACAAACCCACCTTCATCAATACTTTTTGACTTAGCCTAATGTGAGACTTTTCTCCCTGTATGAATACTGCTCTGATTTTACAGACTAAATTTGCTAGAAAAAAGAATTTATGGACTTTGCTGTACTTGTTCAAATGGTTAATTCCACAATTCTATGATTGTACCTACAGCTTGACCTTAAAGTATGTGATGCCTCATTTTATCAATGGGCAAGCTATCCTGGACTGAAACCCCATACAGGAAAAAGGGATGAGTAACCAGACAAGTAAAAATTTGCTGCCTATAGCATCATCCAGTTTATAAAGTAAGCATCATTATATTTTAACATGCTGGGAACACTTGTCTTGATTGTTAGTCAATCAAGTTAGCCAAAGGATTCCTGCTGCAGGGTCTGCTCTTGTTTCCTGAAACTGCAGGGGCACTGAGAATTCAAAGAAAAGCATACTACACAGTACCTAATAAAGTGCTGTAAAGTACTAAAGAGGCACAGTCCCTTGTCCATTAAAAATGCAGTAAAATTTTCTAAAAATTAGATTTAATATTATGTGTTATTTTTTCCTTCTTGGAACCATAGATTACTCAAATATTTCCATTAGAGCCAAAGTAGAGTGATATGATAAAAATGATGAAATGAAAGATTATGGTTTTCCACAGGGTATCGGATGAAAAAGATTGGGAGGATTATAATAAAAATAAAACTCAAAGGAATTCAAACGCATTCCATTTGCAATTAGAGCACACATTTAAGTCATAAGGTTAGGCAGCCTTGGAAGAGGAGCTGCGCTAATTTATAGGTATTTAATTAACTCACAGGGTAGACTCCCCTGTTGTTACTTTGTGAATATAATATTTATATCGATAATTATAAAACGAATTTTAAATACTAAAAAAAGACCTACGTGAACCCAGTAAAGCCCATTCTTTCTCAAATTCCAAATGGTCCATATTGGATTGTGAAAACCGACCCAATATTTTGCAAGGTCTTTACTTGAAACTTTAGTGGTAGTGGAAAGAATGAAGAGGGAAGAAAAGAAATGTAGGAAGATTCCTTCCTTTTGTTTACTTTGGATGGAGGAATCTACAAAAGTGTCCTATGTAAACCTAAATGTGAGACCTGAAACCATAAAAATCCTAGAAGACAGCACAGGTAGTAATTTCTCTGATATCAGCCATAGCAACATTTTTCTACATATGTCTCCTGAAGCAGGGGCAACAAAAGAAAAAATGATCTATTGGGACTACATCAAAATAAAATCTTCTGTGGCGCCTGGGTGGCTCAGTCCGTTAAGCGGCTGACTTCGGCTCAGGTCATAATATCGCGGTCTGTGAGTTCGAGCCCCACGTCGGGCTCTGTGCTGACAGCTCAGAGCCTGGAGCCTGCTTCAGATTCTGTGTC
Source organism: Paguma larvata (assembly GCA_030068075.1). NCBI lineage: Eukaryota > Metazoa > Chordata > Mammalia > Carnivora > Viverridae > Paguma > Paguma larvata. The sequence goes on along the minus strand of CM057826.1, from coordinate 31,676,270 downwards.
TCCCTCTCTCTGCCCTTCCCCTGCTCACACTCTGTCTCTATATCTCTCAAAAATGAATAAAAACATTAAAAAAATAAAATAAAATAAAATCTTCTATATAGCAAAGGAAACAGTCAATGAAACTAAAAGACAACCTATTGAATGGGAGAAAATATTTGCAAATGACATATCTGATAAGGGGTTGGTATCCAAAATATATAAAGAACTTATACGAGTCAACACCCAAAAAACAAATAATCCAATTTAAAAATAGGCAGAAGGCATGAACAGACATTTCTCTTCCAAAGAAGATATACAGACGGCCAATAGACAACGAAAAAATGTTCATCATCACCTACCATCAACAAAATGCAAATCGAAGCAATAATGAGATATCACCTCACACCCATCGGAATAAAATCAACAACACAAAAAACAACAGGTGTTGGCAAGTTTCCTTTTCGGGAACCCTCATGCACTGTTGATGGGAACGCAAACTAGTCCAGCCACTGTGGAAAACAGTATGGAGGTTCCTTAAAAAATTAAAAATGTAATTACCATATGATCCAGTAATTCCACTACTAGGTATTACCCAAAGAATACAAAAGCAGTAATTTGAAAAGATGCATGCAGCCCTATGCTTATTGCAGCATTATTTACAATCTTTACAATCATTTACAATACTATGGAAGCAGCCCAAGCATCCACTGATAGATGAATGGTTAAAGAAGAAGTGATATATATACACAATGGAATATTATTCAGCCATAAGAATAAAGTCTTGCCATTTATAACATGGAGCTAGAGCATACAATGCTAAGTGAAATAAGTCAGTCAGAGAAAGACAAATACCATATAATTTCATTCAAATGTGAAATTTAAGAAACAAAACAAATGATCAAAGAAAAAAAGATGCAAACCAGAGAACAGACTCTTAACTACTGATGGTTATCAGAAGGGAAGTGGATGAGGAGATGGGTTAAATAGGTGATGAGGATTAAGAGTTACATTTATCACTATGAGCACTAAGTGATGTAAAGAAATGTTGACTTCCGATATTGTAACCTGAAACTAATGTAACACTGTATGTTAACTATACTGTAATAAAAACAATAAACACGCAATTTCCTCTTTGCTTTGTACTATCTTGGCTGAAAGTAACATAGGGCCAATAGGAAATGGAGTTTTGTTTAAAAGATACCACTGACAACCAGTCAATTTCTCAATTAGTATTTATTCAATATAACTTTTTCACTTCTCTTGTATTTCCCTCATTCCCTCTAAGGTACTTTTTTTCCTCCAAAGTCATCACATGACTGTTTTTCTCCTTTCTGTTTAAGAAATGGCTCTATTCTCGAGTTTGCTGGAGGATCAGCCGAGGGGGCTACAGAATTCATACGATCGTGGGCATGTGCATGCTCTCCCAACAGTGGGAACAACATCGTTGGGTTGAGTAGGCAGAAAAGTCCTGAAAAAAATCCACTAAACTTAAAATTTTTAGAGGAAGTAATGGAAATATAAAACGAGGCATTAGCTGACAGTATTTACTGAGCATGTAATGGACAGTGTTTACACAACGCTTCATCTTGCCTCTCCTTGGAGAGGAGTGTACAGTGTTATTTTCTAAATTGTCTTGAGTCAAAGCTCTGATTGATTCCAAACATATTAAAGAAATTGTTACTAGAGTAAATATATTTTTCAAAGAATAAGACTTTATTCGTTACTCAGAATGGTATACTTAGAATACAACATTAGATCTATTACAGTATAGCATCTTTAGATCTCCCTCTCATCTGCTTCCTAAACTCTGACCCTTCTGCCCTCATGCGTCCCTCTTCCAAGGACACTTAAAATTCTGCTGAGCTCACTCCTATAACTCAGGATAATCTATCTGTCTCAAGATCCCTGACATATTTACATCTGCAAAGTTCCTTTTGCCATGTAAGGTAATATGTATACAGGTTTCAAGGATTAGGATGTGGATAACTTTGGGGGAGTCATTATTCTGTCTACCACACATGCCAGTTGCTAGACTGTTTTTCCTTGATGATCAATCCAGTTTTCTACATTTCTGATTTGAGATCATGGGACCATACAAACTATATTTCTGCTTTTGTAGCTTGTTTTCTCTTAGGTTTTGCCCATAGGGGGCATTAAAGGATACCTGGAAGGCAAGAATAGGAAGGCAATTAATTCTTTCTTTTAGCTCGATGCTCTTGATTGGTATTGCCCCAGAAAAGGCCCTCCCTGGCAGGTGCAGATGGTGTGGATCCCAGCTTTTCCTCAGCATTTTTTTTTCAGTATGGCCACACTTCCAGAATCAGTCTCATTACCCTCAGACTCCGCACACAAGCTGGGCAATGGACCTCTTCCGAAGTTTGAGTCTTCACTCATCAGAGCCACTGTTCCAAGCATCTGGCTTCTGAAAACCTCAAATTATTTTCTTTCTTTCTCCAATCCTAGAGATGACAGCAGCTTCTTGCAATAATTAGTGTAGTGTTCATTTTTAGGCATTTCACTTCTCCAGCATCTGTTTAACTATTTCCCTACATTAAAATCCCTTGGTTGAAGTACCTAGTATGCTTTTGTTTTCATGATATATTTGCACTATGATCAGTTTTTAAAATACCCCAACAAATGGATACAGAACTAAAGACTATTAATAGTCTTAGAATAAATGGATAGAATGAGCTCTGAGGGAAGAGAAGTGATCTCCAACCTGTCTGATGCAGTTGTTTTGCAAGAAATATTATGGTATAGAAATAAGAGCCTATCTTCCCACCAAAATCTCTTCACAGGATCATAACATCAGATTTTTTTCTTAATGTGAAGCAACAAAAATCCCAAAGACAATTACTTCATTTTGGTTTTATTTTAAATACAAACATCATTTAAAAGAATACAACACAGAATTACTAGAAAATCTTATTCCAGTTTAAACTATGCAAGAAACTGATTTAATATGGCCAGATTTAATTCAATACTTAGGTATTTTTTAATACCAGTAGTTTAATAGTCTTCTCAGTGAAGATCTTAATAACATTTCACACTCATACATATGTGTGCCCATGCATGTGTTGTAAGAGAGATTTATGTTGTGTACTCTTACTGTCTTTAGCTGCCAAAAGAAACTATGCATTTGAATTTCTACATGTGTGCTATGGTGAAACTACCCTCACAATTTATGACCTCATTACGTGTTTAAACATCCTTTAGATTACACTCTTGCCAGAGATAAAGGCACTCAACATAAAACAATACTGTTTCAATTATGGAAATGTGATCTTAATCATGTTTAAAACTGCTTTTTAAACTCTGACATTAATTAGCAACCCAGAACTCCTTCTAACCCTCCACACCCAGTCTTTGAAGAGGTTATTCAACAGATAGGAATGATGTTTGTCTAGGAATGCACTTCTCTTAATGGACCTAATACCATTATTTCTAAAATGTCTAGGTCCCCTTCTCCCCCATCTCCTGCTCAAGTTCAATGGCCTACATAGCTCTTTAAGGTCATTAAGACACTGGGAGGAGGTGATGTGCTATAAGTCTACAAGAAGTGGAAACAATCAAGTACATGTGTAATAAAAAGATGACACCGTAGGGGCTGGGTAGGAGGAGTTGGGGACCTAGAGGAAGTCACTCTGAAGGTTACCAGGTATCTGAAGTTAGATTACATGAACAATGGAGAGTAACAGGGAAAAATAATTTCTGAAAAGAAAAACTGAAGTGGCATGTGTTTGTATGTGTGTGTGTGTGTGTGCATGCACACACATGTGTTTAGAGTAGAATGTGAATAATATCCTTGTGTTCCAATCTGAGGCCTAGTGCTAGTGCTAAGGAACCCACAGAATGTAATGGAGGCTCGGGCGCGTAGATATTTTTCCCACTGGTTACTAGTTGCTTCCTTGAGTTATTGCCCATCCTTCTGCTGCACCCTTCTCCTCCAAGCACAGAACTCAGGCTTATCACAGAGTTTTCTCAAATCCCAAGATAGTCTTGTTTACTGAGAACTTAATGAGCTCTTAAATGAGATTAGTTATGTCATTGTCTAATATGCTGACCTATCATAGAAATGACCTTAGTAGTCTTAAGTATTGTGAAATATAAGAGACTCATAATGTGTTCTAGGTAGAAAAGAGATAAGAGGTTCTATGGGAAAATATTAATTTTGATTTGAAAATACAGATGAAAGGACAAGAAGTACTCTTGAAGTTTAAACTCTAGAGGAATAATATCAAACATAAGGAAATCTTGATTGAAAGGAAGACCAAAAAGGAACTCAAATGAAAGAAGAGCAAAACCCACCTATAAATTAATTTCAGGTTTATAAGCCAGATTCATGATTCAAAACTATGGACAAAGGCTTAACTGACCATCTTGGTGCTATACCTAGCCTCCTATACATCCTTCTCCTGAATATCACAGGAGAGTGAGCATGGGAAAAGCAAAATCATTACCAAAACATACAGTGAGAGGTATAAAAAAGTGGCAGAGAGAAGGTTTGAGATATTTAGCACATCAGCAAATTTATCACTATGGCTACATTGAGCCAAATGATAAATCAGTTTGAGTGGCTTATGTATTTAATCATTACGACCTTTGCATTTCTCTGATGACTCCATGAAAATTCAAGTCTTGGAGAGAGGACCTTGGCCATGAATGGGTTAATGCCTCTTAATCCCCATGTGAGTTAACAACAGAATCATATATATACCGTGTTGTTTATCCTAGTGCCTACAGTATGTACTAAGGACTCAGTAGCTATACCAAATATTTTATGTGTGCCTGCCTTCTTCCCTGATAGTGATTTTCAAATAATGTAAGATAGGGAGTCTGGATCACTGAGTGAAATATGGCTGATTAATTTCTCTTTTAATTATTATGTTAGATGAGGGGGTATTTGCTGACACTGTTTAAAAATATTTAAAATTATTTTTAAAATGTTATTTTGTATCCTCTTTTGGCCTGGCATACGTCCCTGGGGAATTACACAAAAACTTACCACTTGGGTCTAATTTCTGTTGAAATGATATATACTGCCAAAATATCTAAATGAAACAAGAAAAAAATTCAAGCCTTACTGATATAGGCAAAACATCTGAATAACTGAATGAATCACCCATTTTCATCTGAGTATTTGGTTAGAGGTAGCTTTAGGCGTAAGTACACAATAGAAAGTGAAATGAAGAGGAAGAAGCTAATTAGTGTTGTCAAATAAACAGGAGTATAGAGGTGCCAAACTTGGTATCTTGATCCAAATTAGTCAGCCAAATTTTCTACAGTAATTGTATTAACTGAATAATTTCCAAATTTTAATTTTTCTTTCTGTTGTAAAGAATGGTCAAATAAGTCCATGTATTATCTCATTACCATTCCATTTCACCCTTTATCATGTTTAACGCCCAACTTTTGTTTTTGTTTCTCTTCTTGGCTTCTTCTATTTTCATTCATGATGGTCTCTGCTTTTCTTCTCCTCTGTCTATTGCTTGCAGTATAGATTATACAGATGGTGTATAGTTTAATCTTAAAATGGTTAATACTTATCAGTGATAGATACTTAAAATTATCTTTTGTTAGTCTGAAGTCATTATGTCATATTACTAATTAGCTGACTTGCCAATATTTGCCTCCCATGAAATTTGTTCACATAATTTCTAATTTTTTTTTTGAGAGAGCAAAAGAGAGTATGCAAGTCAGGAAGAGGGGCAAAGGGAGAGAAAGAGGGAGAGAGAGAGAGAGAGAGAGAGATTCCAAAGCAGGCTCCGTGCTTAGCGTGGAGCCTGATTTGGGGCTTAATCCCACAATCTTGGGATCAGGACCTGAAAGGAAATCAAGAATTGGATGCTCAACGGACTGAGCCACCCAGACATCTCTAAGTTTTTTGTAATATATTTTAATTGCTCCTGTAGCTATTAAGTTCAACAAATCCTACCATCGAATCACATCATTAAATACATTACCTGTGGAAATGTGCTTATCTCACATAGCTTTATTATTGTTTCTAACAGGTGTTTTATATAGTTTATTTTAAAGTAATTTTTAATAAGGTAGAGGCCTTCCGATCCTCTTTAGAGCCATTGTCATGAACTGCAGTTAGTTCAAACTCATTCTTTTCAAATGTTGGATTTTCCAAGTCCTATGTCTTTTAGGTATAAGCCAAGAGCCACAACTCAGTTTTTCAGTGCTTGCGAAAGAAAATAAGAGTGGCATGAATAATCATAATAGATATATTCTCTTTCAATCTTACTAATCAAAGTTAATAATGAGGTTTAATGAGTAATACCTTCATGGAAAATTATAACAACAATTGCCACGTATGAAAAATTCAGGTTTTATAATTACACAAAATATGTAATAATACTGGGTTATAATTTTCTTACTAGAAATTATTTTAAATAAAAAATAATTTCCCTGTTATTGGCCTGTGCATACAGGGACATTCTTCTGTGCTTAACAGCCTGCAGGTGGCCACATTACTTAACCATAACTTTAAGTATTGCATTTTGGAATTTCTATGCAAAGTCAAGACTAAACGTGTGACTTTTCGGAGTCAAACCAGCATGATTCACTTTGAGACATGTGCCACTTTTCAATGTCCTGACCACATGAGTCTTCTGCCATCTCATTAAAATTTAGATGTTGTATGCCTACTGATTTTTCTGTTTCTGGAAGGTAGCTCCAAAACTTCCTTACCCCACAGTGATGTGGGAAGAGGGTGGGGAGGTCTCCTCTTGGATTGTATTTTCTCAGCTCGTATTCTCTTCCAGGTGCTTTACAAATTAGGATCTCTCAGCCAGGGAAGTCTAGACATTTGCAGTCTCCTTTTGGACCTTTTTTTGTCCATTGTTATGTGATTTCTTATGGACTTGGCATTCATCTCTTCTGGGTCCACAGCTGTTTTTGCTGGGACCAAGAAGCTGCTCCTGAGCCACTTTATATTAATGACGGTTTGTTTCTTATTTGATGTAGTATAAATTGCATAACCATCTTCTGCAGTGTGTGTAAAGGCAAGTTTGTTTACAAGCTCCCCATACAAGCTTTTAAAGATACTTTGATTTCAAATATAGCCATTTAGTACTCTGTACAAATATTTAGATCATTATTAGATAGAATGCATTCCTATATCTTAGAAATGTTATTTCTCCAAAACAGTGAAAGTGTCCTTATATGTATCTTCAGAGACACCCTCAGATGTATTCTTTTTTTAAGTTTCTTTTTTATGTTTTATTTATTTTTGAGAGCAAGAGAGACAGAGCACAAATGGGGGAGGGGTGGAGAGTGAGGGAGACACAGAATCTGAAACAGGCTCCAGGTTCTGAGCTGTCAGCACAAAGCCTGAACTCACAGACCACAAGATCATGACCTGAGTCGAAGTTGGACACTTAACCAACTGAGCCACTCAGGCACCCCCTCAAATGTATTCTTAATATGCTTGTTAAATATCATTTTCAACTTATATTCAGTAATTAAGTAAAATTATATTAATGCCTATATAAGAAAGTAAAAAATGTATATCTTATTTACATATGATACATAATAAAATAATTTAGTAGTCATGTGGATGACTTGAACAAAATGAGGCCTAAGTCTTAGGGTTTTTTTTTTTTTTTTTAATTAAAAATTCAATACCCCAAAACCAAATAATCCAATTAAGAAATGGGCAGAAAACATGATAGACATTTTCCCAAAGAAGACATACAGATGGCCAACAGACACATAAAAAGATGCTCAACATCATTCATTATCAGAGGAATACAAACCAAAACTACAATGAGATATGACTTCACATCAGTCAAAATGGCTAAAGTTAACAACACGAGAAACAACAGGTGTTGACAAGGATGTGGAGAAAGAACACTCTTGCAGTGTTGGTGGGAAACAGTATGGAGTTCCCTCAAAAAGTTAAAAATAGAAGTGTCTTACTATCCAGCAATTGCACTACTAGGTATTTATCCAAAGAATAAGAAAATACTAATTCAAAGGGATACATGCACCCCAATGTTTACAGCAACATTGCCTACAATAGCCAAATTATGGAAACAGTCCAAGAATATGTGATATATATATCACATCTTGAATGAAAGCCATAAAAAAGAATGAAATCTTGCCATTTGCAATAATGTGGATGGAGCCAGAGACTATAATGCTAAGTGAAATAAATCAGTCAGAGAAAGACAAATACCATATGATTTCACTTATGTGTGGAACTTGGGAAACAAAACAAATGACCATGGGGGGAAAAAGAGAGAGGCAAACCAAGAAACAGACTCTTAACCACAGAGAATGAACTGATGTTTACCAGAGGGGTGGTGGGTGGGGGATGGATTAAATAGGTGATGGGGATTAAGGAGAGCATTTGTGGTGAGCACCAGGTATTGTATGGAAGTGTTGAATCACTATATTCTACACCTGAAATTAGTATCACACTATATGTTAGCTGGAACTTAAATAAAAACTTTAGAGAAAAATATATGCATTTTCTTTTGCTTTTTTGTTTTTAAATACAGATTTATAAAAACACACAAGATGATACAAAGTACACAAAAAAGAGAAAGGGTTTAGATTACAAAGAATAAATGAAATGATTACAACACACATATTCAGGGAAATTAGTTATCTTTTTAACAGTATATGCCCATAGTAATTTTATAATCAGAGGATGTGATTATTTTGCATTTAGGGCAATCTATATTTGTAAAGTTTTAATTTTACATTTTATAGTTTTCCTGCAAGTTGTATTTAGGGAAATACAACATCCCCAAGTTATATGTATTTCTCTACGTACAACTTGAGTTAAATAAGAGGATTTAGAGCATCACATTTATATTCTATAGGTTAATAACAAATGAAGTAAGAACAACTCAGTTCACTCAATCATTGGTGATTTAAAAACTCTGCATCAACTGACTGCTTGACGAAAATAATCAACTTAATATATCAAATAAAGTTGTTTATGATAAAATGTTTTTAAAAGACATCAATCATAAACCAGTTATGGCTATAAATCACACACAAAAAAGTTTGGTGTTTTACGACCAGGACAGTATAGGTACAGGTTTATGACAGCTGGCAATGACACACACATGCCCAGAGCAAATTATGAATCAGTTGTGTTCAGGACTAGAATTATGTACAGCTACTCTCAGTGTCTGTAGTTTATGGCTTAGATTAAAGATCTCCTAAGTTTATGCATTCGCTAAGACAAATGCGGGATCTGGGCATTTTATTATCTCTTTATTTATTCTTCTGTTTTTGAAAATATAAATAATTCACATGAACTTTTTTAATGAAATAAAGAAAAATTTAAATGCCTTCTGCTTCGCTTTCCTCCATCGTACCCTCACCCTTATAATCTCTTTGACAAGAGTGGTACGGCCAAATATTACAATGTTGACTTTAAAAAGTCAAGGTACTATTAATGATGTGGAATTAACCTTTTCATACAAAAGGGATGTGCTAACATTTTTCTTTAACGCATGGTTACATGTGAGCCATTAAGCCCAAGCATGAAAAAGAGGAGCTTCAATCTCTAAATTGTTTATTATATGATGAAATCAAAAGGAAAAAATTCATAGAGTGACTAGGGGTTACATAACATTGTAAAGAAAGTTTTAGTACTGAATGAAAATCAGTGACCAATCATTAGAGCAAACCTTTACCTAAGCTAAGGTGTATTCTTAAATGATGCTAAACTGGTAGCTGGAAAAACAAAAAAGCAAAAAGTAGTCATTGTCTCAAATTCTTCTTTGTTTCCCAGTGCTGTGTATTGCGCAGAGCTCCCCGGAAAGCCAGAGACCTGTCATCTCTTGCACACTGTGCCCAGATGTCTGACACACTCTTCCCCAGCTGATCTGCAGTTCTAGGACTAGGGCTACACTGAGAGCTCCTTATCTGACTTTTCTTCTCAGAATCTTTCTTCAAGGTGTTAGTGGTGTCCCATAGTATTACCTGTGCTTGCCACACAGCCTGAGATAAAGATGATTGTGTTTGAGGTTTGCAAGTTGGGTGAGTTACCCTGCAGCAGGGATAATCTTTGCTTCTGTATACGCGAGGAACTATTTGAGGATGGCGAGAGTGTACAAAAGGTTTCATGGGGCATATGTGTGCAAGAACACTCATGAGATATGAGGTTTGCACATGCAGGCTCAATTTGCTTTGTTGCATCAATCTGTTCATGCCATAAAGTGTCAATGAAAAATCTTATGGATGGGGAGTACCTATCAAAGTTGCCAATGATCTCTATTGTTGACAAAGGTCTACTAGACTAGGATTCTTAGAACTCCAGATAAATTAGATCAGGCCGAGTCCTTCTACTCATGAGCGAGAAAGAAAATATTGGTCCCTGACATCTAGATGTTCTCCAGGTCCTATCAGCATGGCTTTGGTGTTCACCCGTCTAACATAAACACATTCACAGAACATCAACATTAGACAAGGCCACTCTGTGACCTTGATGAGTGACAAAAAGAACATGATCCCTCTGTAGTCATCTCTGAAAATAGACAATACCAAAATATTGGTATTGTCCATGCCACAGAAATGATCTGATATTCTGAACTCTCACGAGTGACTCCTGATTCTTTACTTACTATAGCACTAGCCTTAGTCTAGACTATCTTCCTTCTAGATAGACTTACCAAGATCCTCATTGAATTACCCCCCCACATGGGGGTGTAGCATCCAAATCAAAGCAAACACACTTCCTTAAGTCATCCCCCCAAATAATATAAGACTAAATTTTACAGTAAGCTCAAATGCCCCCTTAGGAGATGTCCCAAAGTTCCCATGATGTGTGTTTTCCCTCACAGCAAAAAGTAATAAACCCAATTTGTATACTTTCAGGTGTGTTACTGGTAGTCAACAGCTAAAAGATAAACTATTACTCAACAGTTATGGTGGAAACTTTATAGTTGATCAAACAACTATGGTCCTTCTGATGACCAACAGTCATTGGTCATTAGGGTTTTTTTTAATTATGATAACATATATGTAACATAAAATGTACCATCTGAACAATTTTTAAGTGAACAGTTCAGTAGCATGAAGTACATGTACGTTGTGGTGTAGCTATCACACTAACTGCCCATCTCCGGAACTTCTTCGTGATCCTAAACTGAATCTCTGTAGCATTAAACCAAAATCCTCATTTTCCACTTCCCAGCCCCTGATACCTAAATGTCGTACTTTCCGTCTCTATGTATTTTACTGTTAGGTAGCTGGTATAAGTGGACTCACATAGTATTTGTCCTTTAGTGTCTGGCTTATTTCATTTAGCATGTCTTCAAAGCTCATCCATGTTGTAGCAGGTATCAGAATTTCCTTCCTTTTTAAGGCTGAATAATATTCCATTATACAATTATACCACATTTTCTTTATGCACTCATGTGTCGATGGACATTTGGGTTGTTTCTACCCTTTGGCAATTGTGATTAATACTGCCATGAGCACTGGTATAATTATGGTAATAATTATTTTATTTTTAGCAAGGATGAGTAAAATAGTTTCAGGATTTTTTTGATTCTGCACATGAACCTAAAAGGAGTCTCTTTCTTCCTTCCCAGGCCACCCTTCACCTGTAGCAACTCCCATGCTCTGACAACTCAAACATTTTGCAAATAATAACCCCTCAAAATCTGCGTCATGTTTTTTCTAAGTGTCATCACTGACTTTTCCAAGATAGCACTAGGGATGAGACAAACTAGGGGAAACAGTAGAGATGCAAAACAATTTGAACTAACTTCTCTTTCGAAATATACTCTCAGAAATAAGTTATGTGTTTTGCTACTTAGTGAAGTGATAAAAGATGGACACACTAAAGGAGGCTTATTGACTTGAGATGTCATTTATTTATTCTGCCATTAAGTTATCGTTTGCCACTTTCTGCTAGAAACAAATTCAGGGACTTGCTGCTCTATCTTCTCTAAGACAGAGCACATAAGAGACATTTGAGAAATATTTATGAAATGAGTAAGTGAATGATTATTATGAGCCTTTATTATGCCTGAGGCACTGAGAGAGGCATTATAGGGTATCAAATAACACCATCCCTGTCCGTATAATGCTCTAAGGCTAAATGCAGAATTAGAAACACACTATAAGATAGCTATAAACAAACTGCAGTGGGCGTGCAGAAAGAGAAGATTATTTCTACTATGGATCGTAAGGGGAGTTGCAAAGATGAGTTAGAATGGGAAGAATTTTGACAGGTAAAAGCATGAAAGTGCATTCCATGGTGGTAGCAAGAAGCAGAACTATATACTAGAGTTTACGGATTTCCTATTCTGCTCAATAAACTTTAAATTCTCCACTTAAGCTTCTGAGTGCCTTCCATTTTCCCACGCTCGGGAGGAAATAATTTCACACGTTAGTTAAGGAAATTAAGAAACACAATAACTAAGGGGGAAAACATGGATTTGAATCCAGGCCTTCCGATTCAAGAGCATGTGATTCCAACCACTAGGTTATATTCAGTGGGTGCTACTAGTTTCTTCTGGGCTGGCACATAAGGTGCAGATATAGGGGAAGAGAGGAGAGCGAGGACCAAAAACTGCAGGGTCAAAATGATGGAGGGAAATGGGGGTTGTTAACTTATTTTCTACTTTGAACTTAGGTACAGAAAGCATTTTTATACTTGAAATACAGTAAAGTTTTTTTTTTAATGGAATATTGTAAAGAATAGTAAAAAAAACCCACATTGATTATTAGTAGTTTATTTCACAAAGGTTGTTTATTGCCCTTTTTATATGCCCTTTTCTTTAAGTTTGAGTCTATAAATGTATATTTCCAAGCACTGTGTTTTTTAATGATCTGGCTGAGATCATTAAGCAGAGTTCCTCTTTTAAAATATTTATTGTTCAGCTTCAATGTGCTCTAATGTTTTCTGACCTGTAAAAATCTTTGTTTTTCAGAACACAATTCAGGAACAATTTAATTATAAAAATAAAACACATATTCTCTCCAACAACTGAGAAATATTGTGAACTACTGAAAGGAAATGCAGAGCAAAGAGTCATGTATATTTTTTCCTGTAGCATATTTTACCTTTTATATTGAAGTGTAATTAACATATAATGCTATGTTAGTTTCAGATATACAACATTTTGATTCAACAATTCTGTACGTTACTGAGTGTTAGCCATGATAAGTGCAGTCACCATCTGTCACCAAGCAACATTATTACAATATTATTTATTATATTCCCTTTGCCATACTTGTCATCTCCATAACTTACTTATAACTGAAAGTTTGTCTTTCTTAATTTCCTTCAGGTATTTCGCCCATCCTCTTACCCATCTCTCCTCTGGAAACTATCAGTTTGTTCTCTGTATTTAAGAGTCTGCTTTTTTGTTTGTTTGTTCATTTGTTTTGTTTTTTAGATTCCACATATAAGTTGTGTCACATTGTATTTTTCCTTTGTCTGACTTATTTCACTTCGCATAATATCCTCTAGTTCCATTCATGTTGTTGCAAAATCTCTTTCTTTACTACGACTGAGTAATATTCCGATATATTATGTATGGTATAATATATAGGTGGTATAACATTCCATTATACCACAAATTCTCTATCCATTCATCTATAAGCGGATCTTTGGATTGCTTGCTTTTATCGAAAAAAATGCTGCAGTAAACATAGAGGTACATGAATCTTGTTGAATTAGTGTTTTCATTTTCTTTGGACAAATACCCTGTGGTGGAATTACTGGATCATATGGTATTTCTATTTTTAATTTTTTAAGGCAACTCCATACTGTTTTTCACAGTGGTTGTACCAGTTTATGTTCCCACCAACAGCTGCATGAGGATTCTTTTTTTTTCTACCTCCTTGCCAACACTTGTTATTTCTTGTCATTTTTATTTTAGCCATTCTGACAGGTGTGAGGTGATACCTCATTGTGGTTTTGATTTGCATTTTCCTGATGATTAGGGATGTTGAGCATCTTTTCATGTGTATGTTGGCCATCTCTATATCTTCTTTGGGAAAAAGTCTATTCAGGTCTTCTGCCCAGGTTTTATTGGGTTTCTTTCTTTTCTTTTCTTTCCTTTTCTTTCCTTTTTTTTTTTTTTTTTTTGGCGTGGAGTTGTATAAATTCTTTATGTATGTCTTTGGATACTAAGCCCTTATCAGACATATCACAAATATCTTCTCCCATTTAGTAGGTCACCTTTTTGTTTTGCTTATGTTTTCCTTTGCTGTGCAATAGCTTTTTATTTTTGTGTGGTTCCAATCAGTTTATTTTTGCTTTTAGTTCCCTTGCCTGAAGAAACATATCTAGAAAAATATTGCTAAGGCCAATGTCAAATAAATTACTGCCTATGTTATGTTTTATTCTAGGATTTTTATGGTTTCAGGTCTCATATTTAGGTCTTTAATCCATTATGAGTTTATTTTTGTGTTTGGTGTAAGAAAGTGATCCAGTTTCATTCTTTTGCATGTAGCTGTCCAGTTTCCCCAGCACCATTTATTGAAGAGACCGTCTTTTCCCCAGTGTATATTCTTGCCTCCTATGTTATAGATTAACTGACCATATCAGCGTGGGTTTATTCCTAGGAAGAAAGAACCATGTATTCTGAAGAGTGGAAGAGGAAATGAAGAAAATGTTCCAAATAAGCAGCAATGTTCATAAACTGGGCAGTGCGTGATTTTGATGGACAGCTAGAGTACATGAATAAGTTTTAACAATAGCATGAAACCACTGAGGTAAGTTATTTTGTTCTTTCCACTTATGTCTATCTTTTCATCTCTGTTGTGGAGATGAAAATCTTATTCTATACCTTGAGTTGTCTGGAGAGAGTAAAAAAAAAATCGAAGGAAATATTTTTATTCTTTCTCTTGCTATTTCCAGCAACTATATGCATGAGAAAGTATCAGTTGTAGAATAATAGAGTCACAGGGGTCATTAGAGATCAGTAACTAAACTTCTAGTTTAGTTCAGTTTACCAGTGGTACTGATGGTTAATTTTATGTGTCACCTTGGCTAGGCTATGATGCCCAGTAGTTCAGTCAAACACTAGTCTAGATGTTGCTGTAAAGGTTTTGTGGATATGATTAGCATATATAATTATTTGACTTAAGCAGATTATTTTCTATAATGTCGTTGGGCCTCATCCAATCAGTTAAGTGTCTTAAGAACTGAAACAGGTTTCCTAAGGAATTCCTCTTCAAGATGGCAGCATAGAAGTCCTGCTTGAGTTCCCAGCCTACTGGCCTGCCATTTAGGTTTTCCAGCTCTCACAATCACATGAGCCAATTCCTTAAAATAAATCTTCTTTCTCCTTTCTTCCATCCTGCCTTTCCTCTCTCTCTCTCTCTTTCTGTGTGTGTGTGTGTGTGTGTGTGTGTGTGTGTGTGTGTATACACACACATATGTATACATGCATATATATGTATATATATTTCTATGTATTTCTATATATATACATATATAAACAAACTGCCTATATATAGGCAGAGAAGCATGACTAATACAGTGGGCAAAGTAAAGCCCAGTGAAATCACATGATTTTCTTAATGTCATTTAGTAAGTGGTAGCAGAGCTGGTAATAGAAAAATGAGGAAACTGGGTCATAACTTTGCCTAAAATATTATTTGTAAGGCTGGGGAAGAAATTCAGAGCTATCAACTTTCAGCCCTGTCCTTTCTGGTGGATTGCATGCTGAGAAATGTGAAGTTTTATGCAAAATCAACATATTAAAAATTCTGAAATTTAAAGCAGATAAAATAGGAGAGGGATTGTTTGCTTTACCAAAAGATACAATGTACAATTCTTTATAGAGACGACTTTCCTTAACATTTAAAGTGCTTTCATTGAAAAAAATAAAAAAGGTTTGCAAACTTAGACATAAGTTCAACATACTTGAACAGGGCATATTTTTAAAGTGTATCTTATTAAAAAGTATTCCTAGGATTCAATAATTATTTCATTCTCTTGAAGATGAATACTCTGTAAGTTTAGAAAAAGCAATGAAATAAACATATGTTGTTATATGAATAAACCTAAATCTCACGTTTCATATGATGCTTTGCTGATAACAAAGCTTTTCATATATGCTCCTAGAAGCCTCACTAAAAATCTGAGTTGTTATCATTATTTTTTAATGGAGATAACTAGGGCTGACAGAGACTAGAAGACTTGCCCAGCATACTCAGAGACGGAGCAAATGATTCCCAGATCTGAGCTCCCCTCTTGGCCCTGCCATGATTCCCACAGAGCACCAACATTAGTCAGAAGAGTGGTATTTGTAGGTCTCTAGACATAGAATTTTATAACTGAGCTAAATTCTCACTCTAATCAAAAGGATATGTGGGCTCCTACTGGGCTAGCAAGAATATTATATTTACCTTAGGGAAAAAAAATCCCAGGACATTTCTTTCTTATTCTCAAAGATAACCCTACCATGTCCTCTTGAAGCTATGAATTGATTCTAGGCAGGAATGGAAAATTTGATAACGAGGATGAGGAATGAACTCTTCTCTCCATCCTTCTCACAGCGCTCCCCTTTTGGAGTGAATATTCTTTGGGCTGTGCATCTTCACGCGATAAACAAGCTTTAGTTGTGGTTTTTAGTGCTGTTATGGTTTACTGAAATGAAATGGTCATTTCCGATTTGACAGATCTCTCTCCTACCTTGTTTTCATTTTCCCAACTGAATAGCATTTACTTTCGGAACAGGATTTACACCACTGGATCACAGAACAGAGGTGCCTTTTTGCCTTTTTGCCTTTACATTCTCTGGGTTGCGAAGACCTAGCCTATTTTCAGTGCATCGCTTTTACATTCGTCATGCCATCCTTAGACTCATCACATTTGTAAAACTTCCCCTTCTCTTTCTCATCTGAGAGCAGGTGGACCAAGGCAGTTCTTTGGAGGCTCTATGAGTGATTTCTCCTGAGAGAGACACATCTCTCTAGTCTGCCAAGGAATGAAAAATCAGACAATCGCATAAATCACTTTGAATGTTGCCAAATAAATTCCACCAAATGCTACTGGCAATAATCACAGTATGTCACTGGGAAATGTGATTTCCTTCTGGCATCGGGCTTTAGCCTTGTCCTGAGTGCCATGAAAACGAGACAGAGGACATAGCTTTCCCTTAGCAATAACAGATTTCTCATGATGCCAGAAACGAAGGGGTTGAACTGCTTCTTTACCTTGAAACGTCTCGAACAGCGTATCAGGAATTAAGTAGGAACCGCCTGAAATTTACTGCTCTTTGCCTACAGCGCAATTGCCAACTACTCCCCAAATTAGGCAAAGTGGTGATTAAAGACCACCATTTTGTTATACGCAGGGCTTTGGGCTCTGGCTGAGCAGAGGCACAACCTGTTGTAGCTTATAAAAAGGGAAGCTCTTTGGTAAGAATAGAAAGTCCTGAAAGCCAGCAGGAGAGTCTGCTCCCCAGGAGGCGATAGCATCCCAAGTCTACTAGGATATTAGCTTCGACCACCGGACTGCCTTTCATACAAACTGGACCAGGAAGTCACATCAAAGGGCCGAGCAAGACCACGAGCAAAGCAGCCTGGTGAAGCAAGTTAAAAAGAAGCCAAGGAAAGCTGCAGAATGGCGAGAAAAGGCAGAGACGCATAGGAGGGATAAGACGGGAGGAGGGAGTTGGGGAGGGAGGGGAGAGAGCAGAAAAGCCGAGCACGGACGTCAGGAACAAAAGCTCCGGCGGAGTCTGGCGGAGGCACTAGGGGAGCACGGGGTGTTTTGAATAATTATTAAAATTAGCATGTGTCTGCGCCATCCTGTGGGTGTGGCGCAGAGCGGAGTGTAAACTCTAGCGGGGCCGGAGCAAACATTGGATTAGCGGCAGCAGCCTGCCAGCCTGCCCGGGAGTGCGGGGACCAGCGCGCGGCACGCCGACCGGCACGATGGCCTCGTCTCAGGGGAAGAACGAGCTGAAATTCGCCGACTGGATGGCAACTCTGCCGGACAGCATCCACAGCATCCCCCTCACCAATTTAGCCATCCCAGGTAGGCGCGCAGAGGCTGCCGACGGGGCGCTCCACCTGCCCCGCCCTGCGTGATCGGCCACGAAGTGGGAACTTGCCACGCCGCCCGAGGGAGGGGAACTCGTCCCCAGGGGTGGGTCTCCGGCCGGGCGAGCGCGTGCTGGGAGCCTCGGGCCTCCTGGCGTTGTGCAAACCTCTGGGGAGCGTGGCGCGGCGAGTCAAGGTGACTGCTGTTGCACTGGGCTTTGGAAGCAGGCAGGCTGTGCGAGAGGACGGGGGCAGGGGGGAGCCTCGGCCCTAGGGTTCTCCCCGCGCCCCCTCCCATGGTTTTCCTCCGGACTCTGGGGGTTGGGGGGGGGCTGGGGCGATTGCTGAGTCTGCGGGGTGACAGTGCGCGGTGAGCACGAACGGGTGTCCGAGGGCTCGGCTCCGGCTCGTGGACCTCCGACTCCATCCCTGTCACGGAATCGAGCGGCTTTGGTAAATTTCTCGGTTAGAACCGACCCGAATCATTAATATTCGTCCCCAGTCTCCTTTAAAGAGACAAAGCGCTTCGCGAAGAGCGATGAAAGTTCCGGGACCCGCGGCGGCGTGACCACTGCCCTTGACCGGGAGCCGAAGGGAGCGAGGGGCGGAGGGCGCCGCTTCCTGGTCTGCGTGGACCGGGCGGGCTTGGCCGGGTGGTCACCGTCTGGTGTGTTCCGAGTGCTGTTAGCATCGCGTAGCGCCCGGGTCAGGAAAGCAAACCCCTGCGGACCGTGCGTCTGTTGCTTGGGACAGAAGCCCAGCAGGAGAGCCTGCGTGAGCTGCGGCGGAGGGGTGGGATGAACTGGCCAACCAAAGGGGAGAGGGGACTGTGCGAGTGTCCCGACAGCCTAGAAGGAAGAAGTCCGGCAAAGCGAGGAAGAGACGCGAGGGACCCAGAGAGGCTTCAGCATGGCGCGCGCGGCTTAGACCAGAGAACTAGGCAGCTTTCTGGGGCGGGAGCGCGCAGTAGCCCCCAGCTCAGGTGTGCAGGAGGGAGGGACGCTTCAGGGCGGAGTACTACGGTGACAGCTGGGGTCAGGGCCCTACTTCGTTACCAATTTGACTTTTCACTCGGGCTGAGGGTGCAGATGCCTGATGCCTACAGGATCCGGCTAGAGGGCAATTTTCCCACAGGTAGCCATCCCTACCTAGCCCGGAGCTCAACCTGGTTAACAAGTTCACCCTTCTGGTTTATCTCCTCTTGATCTGCCCCATCCAGCGCCCCCTCTCAACCCCTGGAGGAAGACATAATAAAGAGGAAAGGAGAAAAAACAAGAGAGAGAGAAAGAAGGGTTCTTTTGAAAAATCCCAACAGGCTCTAACCAGCAGCGCTGGAATCGATCAGTGACTGAGATCAGTGGTCCTTAGTCAAGTGGATGTTTGGCTCCTAGGACAGGCACAGGTTGCATTCTCCGGGCCAACCCCTGAAGGAAGGGTTTGTCTCCTTTTTGCCCTTCTTCAAGAGGTAGCTTCCCAAGAGCCCAGGTATCTCCAAGGAAAAGAACAACCCAGCTTCTTCACCCTGCACTTCACCCTCACTGCTACCTGGCTGAGCCTGCGGACTGCTCTTTTGAAGGAGGATAGAAAGTGCACAACTTCGCTGGCAAAATTTCACTCTCACTTCCTCAGGTGTTCCTATCTTTTCTTCCTTTTTATTTGGTTTGTAGACGATTGCTTTCATATGATCTCACCTGAGCATTTCTGTACATGTAAAAAGTAATAAAGGCAAGGACTCTGATGCCTGCCTTCGGATAGGTGACTCGCCAGATATGCAGGAGGTTTAAAAGCCTAAGTTCACATTGCTGGTTCTGAGGGATTGGTATGATACTATGTCAGAATCTATATTACATTTCTGTAATTCTTCACCTTTCAAAGCCCTAGTATTTACACCAGATCACATTATCCTTCTCAAACCTCATGAAGCAGGCAGTGCTGGTTCTGTTAACTCCATTCCATAGATGCAGCTCAGTGAAGGCAAATGATCTACCATCCAATAAGTGATCTGATCCCTAAAGTGGTCCTTAGAGAGTCTCTTAAGAATTTTCGAGGGAAACGCATTGGGATTTGTATCTGGATGACTCAGTAGCAACAGCTACTAACCAGGGTGAGGGGACAAGGAACTAGGCATTAGCAGCATAACAGGGCAATTTTCCTTTTCTCCCCATGGGACAAAGTGAAAACCTGAGGTCAGAGACTTCGATACTCTGCTCGTCTCCCAGTGGAGGCATTGCGGGTGAGATTGGGAGGCTTAACATGGGATCCGTTTTGAGGATCCCCCCTGTACTAGAGGGGCTGTGGCATTGGACACTGGGAATTTTCACTGCTTTCCCAGCCCTTCTTAATATTATACTCGAAGTGAATCCCCTGCAAAGCATCCCATTCTCACCCTCAATACTTCCGAGAAAAAAAAGATTCACCAAATCTACACCCCTGAATTTCCCCATGATTTTGTGAAGTAGGTTTGGTAGGTCCATATATATAAATCTAGGTGTAAACATAGGTCTGGTACTTCTCTGCATTGCTTGACTGTGAGAATTTTTGGAGGAAAAAAGACATTCAAACTTTGATAGAGAAGACTAATTGGAGACTATTAAACACTAATGGAATAATTGCCTTAAAATCATGCTAATAGCTTCCTGGCTGCTACATGTTTACTTGGCCAGTTGCTGCAGCTTGAATTAAGTAATTATCTCCACCATTTAAAACCACTCCTGATGTGCCATACAAGTGTTTCTGTGGACGGGAATGACTGCTCGGTCATCCTCAAAGTTCAGGTTTTCTTAGGTGAAGCAACCAGAGAGTGAAGAGCTGCTTGATAGTGAGGCAACACACTTGGGGCAGCTGACCCAGATTACTCAGGGCTGGTGCGAAGAACAATATGCAGGTGCGTGATATTCCCCACCATGAGTGCGGTTCTGGCATCTCCAAACATTTCTCTCCTGTCTGCATCTTTAATGCTCTCAGAACCAGATCGCTTACCGGCTGTTTTGCATTTAAATGGCCTCATGATTTGGTATTGACTGGCCTAAGGAATTAAGTTAGTATTAGTAGTTTTTACTTCCAGTCTATTTTTCAAAAGAATAGTGCTGTCGGAATACATTGACAGTTCCTCAGATTTTAGTCTCATTCGTCATTTCTTCCAGTCTCTGATGACACCAAACTAAATTTTCACTCATACATGTTTCTTTAAACAATATCCTGGCATTCCGGGTTATGAATGATGCTTCCTCTTACTATAGGCAGGTGAGAGAGGGTCAGCAGAGATGGAAACAAGATGACTATAAAATTCAGGTGAGAGCGAGTCTGATGAATTTCTGGCATCATTGCAGTAGAGTTCTAACCCTCTAATCCTGGTGCCTTCAGAATCGCAATAAAGCGGTCCGTCATTGGAGCAAGCAAGCTGTTGCTTGATCTGGGTAAGTGTTAGCGATCTGGGTCTATGATAGGTGGTCATTCTGTCCAAAATCTGAAAGATCGGGAAGGGTTTTTTTTTTTTTTCCATTGGAGAAAAATCTTCTTCATATAATACAGCAACCATTGACCATGTAACAATGAAAGATGGGCCAAAATATGTGGTATTGGAGTTCAGAGAGGGTGTATGTTTCCTTGGTGTTGGAGTGGTTCATGGAGAGGCAGAGACCTCAAGATGGACCCCAGAAATCAGAGGCTCCTTGCTCCCACCCCTATCCTTGGACCGTGCATTCCACCCACTGTTCCCACACCTGGACCCATTTTCAAGGATGCTGCCTTAAGAGAGTAAGTTGTTATTGAGACATCTGGCAGTACACGTGACTGAACCTAGGTAAGGCCTCTGTCTGAACTCTTAAGATTCTGGTGGGGGTTGCAAATATATATTCTTCTCAAGGCCACCAAAGACAAGCCTTGTATGTAGGTTCCCTTGCTTTGCTAAACCTGCTTCCTACCGGTTTAAGGTGGCCTGCTTCTTTCTTTGGTCTCTCCAGCCTTCTGTGTACATGAGTCAGTGTTTGACCCCACGCTTAAACTTTACATAGGGAATACAGAAATGCTTTGGAAATCAATAATCATACTGTTGATTTTGTTCATTTCTTCCACAAAATGCCAATGGCAATGAAAAAGAGCAGTTTTACTTAGAGAAATTAGATGTTTATATGGTTCTTATTTCTGTGTTTTTGTGTCTGCTTTTATTAGTTTTTAATTTCTTTCCCTACAACGATCTCTTTTTGTCGCCAGTATTTCTGGAGCCAGCTGTCTTCTTCCTCTTCCTTGTAACTTACTATTTCTATTTGACTGGAATGAGACCATCTATAGGACAGATCTAGGATTGGGTCTAATTGTACAAATTTCCTTAAAAAGCAGGTTTTGTTTTGTTTTGTTTTTTACCACTTTAGTCAGGATGGTGATACTGAGATTAATCTTTTTTTTTTTTTAAAGTTTATTTATTTTTGAGAGACATAGAGGAACAGCGTGAACAGGGGAAGGGCAGAGAGAGAGGGAGACACAGAATCGGAAGCAGGCTCCAGGCTCTGAGCCGCCAGCACAGAGCCCGACGCAGGGCTCGAACCCACAGACCGCGAGATCATGACCTGAGCCGAAGTCGGCGGCTTAACCGACTGAGCCACCCAGGCGCCCCTGAGATTAATCTTTGAATGCAACAAAAAAGCCACGAAATTGTTTAGGATGAGTATCTTTTTTGTGTTGCCTTTCCAATTCCCAGTTTTGTTTTTGAATTTGCTAAAAAGGAAAAATTAAATATCTGGAACATAATTTATTCTAGGACTTTTTCTTGATGAGTTGAACTGAATCACCGACTTTTAATATAAAGTGACACTGATGCCATTTTAGAAAATGCTTTCTCATGGAAGTACATGTTTTCTACATGTCTTGTCAATAAACCTCCAGGGCTTTGCCACTCAAAGTTGGTCCAGAGAGCAGGGGAGGGATAGGGGAGCTTGTAGAAGTGTAGCTCAGACTCCACGCCTCAGACCAGTTTAATTACAATCAGGATTTAACACAGTCGCCAGGTCTTGTTTTTTTGTTTTTTGGTGGTTTTTTTTTTGTATTAAAAAAAAGTTTTTTTAATGTTTATTTATTTTTGAGAGAGAGAGAGATAGAGCACGAGTTGGGGAGGATTAGAGAGAGAGGGAGACACAGAATCCAAAGCAAGCTCTAGGCTTTGAGCTGTCGGCACAGAGCCCGACACGGGGCTCAAACCTACAAACTGTGAGATCATGACCTGAGCCAAAGCCGACGCTTAACTGACTGAGCCACCCAGGTGCCCCCTCAGGTCCTGTTATATACACATTTAAAGTTTGAAAAACACTGCTTTAGGGGAGCTTTAAAGGGATCCTTTATGTAAGTGGCAGAGCCAAATTTAAATATACATCTTTGAGTGAGCTCTTTCTATTCAACGATGCAGTCTATCTGAGTGTTCCAATTTATAATCAGGCTTAGAGCCAGAATATGGGTATTTGACTCCAGGCTAATGGCCCAGGTTGGGAACATACTGATAACTGATATTATAGTTCATCATGCACCTTGAACAAAAATGTGACTTAATTGCTACCTAAGTGTTCAAATTAGGTAGCTGTGATAAATGTAAAATCTTTTCCCTCATTTCCTTAAAGTACTGCTATCAGCCATCAACAGCACTTAAAATAATCCTATCTGGTGATGCTAGTGGTCACTAATGACAATTTAAGAAACAACCCTGTCTTAGTTCTTTGTCCATTTAGTGTCATTCTTCTTTGTGTTACAGGTCCCGCTACTATTGTTGTATTTATAGGTTACAGATTCATTCAACTTATCTATAAGCCAGAACTTTTCAGTATTGTTCTTGAGTAATAGTGGTATCATGAATGCAAAATGTGCTAAATAATCAGTATCAGAAAGCCATCAAAATCATAGGTGAACAATAAATTGATGTTTTATTAAAAAGAAAATGCCTGAGGGATGCCCGGGTGGCTCAGTCGGGTAAGCGTCTGACTCTTGATCTCAGCTCAGGTCCCAATCTCGCAGTTTGTGAGTTTGAGCCCCACATTGGGCTCTGCACTGATGGTGTGGAGCCTACTTGAGATTCTGTCTCTCCTCTCTGCCCACCCCCAGGGTGTGCTCTCTCTCTCAAAATAAATAAATAAACTTAAAAAAAAGGAAATGATTGATCTTGTTTGTTTTGCAAACCATGCCTCATTTATTTGAAGCATGCTTGACATGGAATAGATATATAAATGTGGTTATAATTCACTTGCTTGAATATTAGTTATTGAGCATAATCAGTGTTCTAAAACAGTTAAAAATTTTAAAAAATCCTCAAATTGCTTTAATGAATAACGCAATGTTTATAGGTTAAGATTTAACTTTACTCTTATGAAAATTTCTCATATGTTTACTTAGAGTTTATTTTCTCATATTTAATGCCAACCTTACCCTATCCGAATAGAAAGAATAAATTACAAAGAAGAGGAATATGACTGCTGAGTGTCTTATATCAGCAGTAACAGGGAATATTCGGAGGTGGGTGAGACAAACAAATGAAGACCCAGGGACACAGATGGTAGGGTTTCCTAAACCCTGTCACTCCCAAAGTAAAATCGCAATCATGGGAAATTGCCTGTTTTGATACTTCCCAGGCACCTCTTTAATGGACTTCCAGATAGTTCTAGAAATCTCTGGTAAAATTCTTAAGTATGTTTTATAAGCTGATTTTGGGGGCTACCACATACATGGTGTCTGCCATTTTTCTTTTTTCCTGTTTTGAGGACGCTCTGAGGAGTTGTCACTTTTGCTGATTGGACATCTAGAGGAACTATGCTTCCATAATTTTTCTACCCACAATGTCACTGCTGCTGGCAATCTCACCAAGGCCCGTGCTATGTCTGCAGAGACTCAACATGGAGGATGTTAGTGTGTAACAAGGGCCCTGGATTCCACTGTGGTGAAAGCCTCCCAGAGCTGGTTTCCCCATTGTGGAAGCTGCTGATACCAACTTCTAATGACCTGGTCTACCATCACTGCTAGAGCTATGAGTGCCAACATCGACAGAAACTTTCAATATTTTTGCCTAGTATGGATGTCAACAAAAGAGCTTTTTGAATTTATATTGATTCTTTTCGTTGTTGCCCCCTTACCCTAGAACTCAGGGATGAGTTTATAAAACAGAGGATAATATGTTCTATACTCGGAATTATTCTCAATTTTAACCCACTCTCTGTGTGCATGTATGTGTGTACACACATATAGTGTGTATTGACTTTAACTACTTTTCTAAGAAGCTTGTCTTTTCTCTCTGCCCTATAGGTAGACCTCTGGTGGGTGCTACCTAATTAATCCTTCCTCCAGACGGGTCCAGAGTAGGAATGCAGCTGGGTCCATGTTGTTTTTGGTGAGCAGCCTGGAACAATGTAAATAGAGCCAAATAAACTGACGTACTTAATCGCTAACACTGCCATTGTTTGAAAGCAGAATAGTAGAGTAATTGATGTGCTCTGAGCCTTAAAGAAAAGTTTAAGTCTCATGCATATATAGATATGTATGCACATGTTTTATTGTTGGTCAAAGGAGTCAGCTCTGTTAATATAGAGATTTTTACCTATTACGACTAATGATACTGCCTCTTACCTAAAAGCATTAGTTTTGGGAAACCAGAGAACATGTCATCTTGACGGGCACTCGAGGAACTTCTAGATACAATCATGGGATTTGATGCTTTCAAGAAGTTTATATATTCTCTTATTTCTTCTTCTCTGGGTGGAGTTAGGATCCATCTTCGAAGACTGGGGGCCAGAAAAGTGTCTAAATTATATATTCCAGAAGGCAGGAAAAAGTGACAGAGAAATTTACCATGGTTCAGATGGGATTCTGCTGCCAGAAGCTTTCTACAGAGCCATATGCTTTTATTATGCTCTATTAAGAGAGGAAGATGGGTCAAGAAGAGGGGCAGGAGGAGATGGGTAAACATTCTTGAGAAGCAGCCAGGATTAGTCACCTCCGGATACCAGGTACTGAAGCAGATGGCACATTGATTTGTTAGATGTGCTCTTGTTATGTTCCTATATTTCATCACAGATCCTGGGAATGGACAGCTCTGTTACCACTCTATCATAAATGCCAGCCAATACTATGTTTCACATAGAGTTCGTCCTGTGAATTAATTTTTAGGAAGCAGCTATGTTTATCCTTAGTCAACATTATAAATGATGGTTGTGTTCCTTGATCTGCTTGGAGAATATTTCATGAAGAAAAGTGGACTAAGATGAATGGCAATCGTAGTTACCTGCTGGGCTTTCCTGGAGGTCCCCTCTGACGTCTTGGGTGGCAAAGAGGAAGACGTGCTTGAAGGTGACCTAATGGGCAAAAGGGAACTTTTCTCAATGCATGTCTCAGGCCACATTCCACTATGGAGAGAGGAGGGGGAGGGGGAAGTGGAGGAGGAGAAAGGAGGACCAGGGCTGCCTTTAGTAGAGTCAGCTCTAAACATACTCCTGCCATGTCTTGCCCTGAGCTTTTCTCCTGGGAAGGGGTAGGGGAGAGGCAGTGGGGGGGGGGGTGTGGGGGGTAGGTGGTCAGGGAGATGAAAAAGATACTGACTTGAAAGTCGCTAGAAAGGAAGGCTACAGAACTAAGTTCTGTTTAGTCTTTATCACACCCTCGAGTCCTTATTTCTCCTTGTATCTGCTCAAATTCCTTGAGTCCCAGTCTTGAAAATGTCCTTAATTCTCTTATCTCACTCTTTCTATCTGCCTACCTGGAAAAGCTTCAACTCCTTAACCTCTATTTTTTTTTTTTTCACTTGTTCAAATCCCAGAAAACTTCAGTGGCTAAACATTACTGGTGGGAAAATTACACACCTGGATACCTCAACTCACTAGATATTTCTGACCATATATTTTATTGCACATCCCCAGTAAATTCATTTCCCTGTTCTCTGAGATGATAATTTCATATCTCTTCTTGCTCCTCAAATCAACACTTCCTTCCCACCTCACTCTAAACTTAGGACCTCACCTTATATTTTACATACAAAAAAAAAAAAATACATACAGAGAACTTCCTCAGTTTCCCACCATTAACCCAGCAACCTACACATTTCTACACATCCTGCCTTTTCTTTATGTAAGAGAAAGCCCAGGATCTGCTCCTCCCTAAGTCCACCTTCTCTACTTGTGATCTGGAGCCTGTCCACTTAAATCTCCTCAGAGTTTACTCCCAAATTCATTCCCTCTCTCTCCTGTGTCCTTACTTTTCTCTACCACTACTGGATCTCTCCAGTCAGTATACAAACATATGTTACTACTGCCCCTCTTAAAAAAAAAAAAAAAAAAAAAAAAAAAGCCCTCTGGCTCCGTACCAGCCTCTCTCTCCACTGTACAAGTACTCTCTGATATTTGTAAAAATATCCCCTCTGTCTTGAAGTTATTTCCTTTTCTCTATCCCATGCTAATCTCATTACTTCCCTACCACTGCACTAAAATTGTTTTTATCACGTTTGCCAGTGATCTGTATTTTGCCAAAGCTAATGGTCAATTCTTTTTCATCATATTTGATCTTTCAAAATCATTTGATGTGTTTGGCCCCACATCACTTCTTAGATATGTTCTTTCTTTGGCTTCTTATGGCCCTTAAAAAATTTGTGGTAAAAAGCACGTAACATGAGATTACCCCTGTTTTTATGCCTATGGTATTATTAGCTCTAAGTATAGTGATGTGTAGCATATCTCTTGAACTTTCTCATCTTGCGTGACTGAAGTTTTATATCCATCAAATAACAACTCCTCATTTCCTCCCCCCACCACCCCTGGCAACTTCCATTTTATCTTTTGCTTTCATGAGTTTGACTACTTTAGATACCACATTAATGTAGTATTTGTCCTTCTATAGCTTGCTTATTTCACTTACCATAATGTCCTCAGGTTTCATTCATGTTAGAGAATATGACACTATGTCCTTCATTTTTATGACTGAGTAATATTCCTTTGTATGTCTCTTCACATTATGTTTATCTGTTCAGCCATTGATGGACATTTAGGTGGTCTCTATATCTTGGCTGTTGTGAATAATGGTACAATGAACATGGGAGTGCTACTGCCTCTTTGATATTCTTATTTCAGTTTTTTTAAAATAAATACCCAAATATAGAATTGCTGGTCATATAGTAGTTCTCTTTTTGTTTTTTTGAGGAATTGCCATATTGTTTTCCATAGCACCTGTATCATTTTACAATGCAATCAGTAGTAAACAAGGGTTCAATTCTCTACATCTTCACCAACACTTATTTTCTGTTATTGTCTTTGATAATGACTATTCTAACAGATAAGAATTGACATCTCATTGCAGTTTTTATTTTAATTTCCGTGATGATTATTGATGTTGAACATCTTTTCACATATCTGTTGGCTATTTATATGTCTTTTTTTTGAGAAATGTCTGTTCATGTCTTTTGCCATTTTTTAAATTGTTTGGTATTTTGCTATTTGGTTATAGGAGTTAATTATATATTTTAGAAATTAATCCCTTATAGATAGATTCTTTGAAAATGTTTTTTCCCATTTCAGAGGTTCCCTTTTCACTTTATTAATTGCTTAATTGCTTTCTTGCTCTGTGGAAGTTTTTTAGTTAGTAGTCCCACTTTTCTATTTTTCTTCTGTTGTGTCTTTTCTCTTGAAGTCCTATGCAAGAAATTATTGCCAAGACAAATGTCCATAACATTTTTCTCCATGTTTTCTTCTAAGAGCTTTACTGTTTCATGTCTTATATTTAAGTCTTTAATTCTCTTTGAGTTAATTTTTGTGTATGTTATAAGGGAAGGGTCCAATAAATTTTATTCTTTAGAATGTAGATATCCAGTTTTCCCAACACATTTATTGAAGAGCCTATCCATCATTGTATATTTTTGGCAAACTGGTTGAAGATCAATTGATCGTATGTATATGCGTAGGTTTATTTCTGGGCTCTCCATTTTGTTCTATTCATCTGTATGTCTGTCCTTATGCTAGTACCATACTCTTTTGCTTACTATAGTTTTGTAATATGTTTTGAAACACAAAGTATTAGTCCTCCAGCTTTGTTCTTTTTTCTCAAGATTATTTTGGCTATTTGGGTTTTTTGTGGTTTCTTATGAATTTTAGAATTGCTTTTGTAATTTCTGTACAAAATGGTCATTGGGATTTTGATGGAGATTGCCTTGAATCTGTAGATCAATTTGGGTATTCTGGGCATTATAACAGTATTGTCTTCCATCAATGAACAGGGGATATCTTTCCATTTATGTGAATCTGTTTATGTCAATCTGTTTCAAAAACGTTTTACAGTTTTCTGACTACGAATCTTTTATCTCCTTGGTTAAGTTTATTACTAAATATTTTATTCTTTTTACTACTGATATATGGCATTATTAATTTCCTTTTTGGATTGTTTATTTTTATTTTTTGTAAGTTTATTTACTTATTTTAAGAGAGAGATGGAGAGTGAGAGAGATAATGACCAGGAAAGGGACAGAGAGAGAGAGAGAGGGACAGAGAGAGTCCCAAGCAAGCTCCTCACTTAGCACAGAGCCTGATGCAGGGCTCGATCTCACAAGCCATGAGATCATAACCTGGGCCAAAATCAAGAGTCGGACACTTATCTCACTGAGCCACCCAGGCACCCCAGGATTGTTAAATTTTAGCATATAGAAATGAGATTGCTTTTTGTATATTGAGTTTGGTATCCTGCAACTTCACTAAATACATTTATTAGAATAGTGTGTGTGTGTGTGTGTGTGTGTGTGTGTGTGTGTGTGTGTGTGTGTAACCCTTAGGGTTTTCTACATATTAGATCATGTTATCTGCCAGCCAAAATCATGTTAGTTCTTTCTTTCCTATTTGAATGTCTTATTTTTCTTGCTTAATTGCTCTGGCTAGATCCAGTATTATGTTGAATAGAAATGTTAACAGTGGGCATACTTGCTTTGTTCTTAAGAACGTTTAGATTTAGTGTGATGTTATCACAGACGTTTCATAGATGACCTTTTCAATCAATGTTAAGATCATTTCATTTTATTCCCAGTCTGTTTAGTTTTGTTTTTTTTTTAATATGAGACTGTGTTGAATTTTTGTAAAGTGTTTTTTCTGCATCTGTTAAGATGATAATATGCTTTTTCTTCTATTATGTTAATGTGGTGCATCACATTGATTTTTTTTTTTTTTTTTTAATATTGAACTACCTTTGCACTCTTGGGTTAAATCCCACTTGGTCATGGTGTATGAATGTGCTGTTGAATTTGGTTTGCTACTATTTTGTTGAGGAGTTTAGCATCTTTAACTCATCAGGGATATGCTTTGTTATCTTGTAGTGTTTTTGTCTGGCTTTGGTATCAGAGTAATGCTGGTTTCACAAATGTGTTTGGAAGTGTTACTTTTTAATTTTTTTGGAAGAGTTTAAGAAAGAGCGGTGTTAATTTTTTAAATGTTTAGTAGAATTCAGCAGTGAAGCAATCTAGGTTTCCAGCTTTTCTTTGTTCAGAGGTTTTTGATTACCGATTTAATCTCTTATTAGTTATAGGTTTATTCAGATTTTCTGTTTCTTCATGGTTCAGTCTTAGTCAGTTGTGTGTTTCTAGGAATTTATCTATTTATTGTTGGTTATACAGTTTGGCATATAATTGTTCATATTAGTCTTTTTCTAACTGTCTTATTTCTGTGGCCTCAATTGTAATGTCTCCTTTTTCATTTTTTATTTCATGTAAGTCTTCTCCTTTTTCTTATTTAGTCTTGCTACAAGCTTATCAATTTTGTTTACTTTTTCAAAAAAACAACTCTTAGTTTTGTTTTCTATTTTTCTATTCTCAATTTCATTGGCTTACTCTCTGATCTTTGTTATAGCCCTTCTCTTACTAACTTTGGGCTTAATTTGTTCTTTCCTTAGTGTTTGAGGCTCTAGAATTAAGTTGTTTGAGACTTCTTTCTTTTTTTAATGTATATTTACCTATTTTGAGAGAGCAAGTGCAAATGGGGGAGGAGCAGAGAGAGAGAATCCCAAGCAGGCTCTGCACTTTCAGCGGGGACACAGAGGTCTATCCCACATTGGAATCAATCCCATGAACTATAAGATCATGACCTGAGCCGAAATCAAGATTTGGGTGCCTAACTGACTGAGACACTCAGGTGACCTGAGATTTCCTTCTTTTTTAATGAAGGAATTTATTGCTATAAATTTTGCTCTTAATAATGTTTTTGATATATCCGATAAGTTTCAGTGTGGTGTCTTCATTTTCTTTGTCCCAAGATATTTTCTAATTTCTCTTTTAATTTCTTATTTGACTCATTAGTTATTAGAGAATATATTGTTTTTATGTATTTGAAAATTTATCAGTTTCATTCTGTCGATTTCTAGTTTTATTCTATTGTGGACAGAAAAAAACACTTGGTGTGATTCCAATCCTTTAAAATTCCAATCCTTTAAAAACAGGTCACCTGTTTAGTGATCTGTCCTGGAGAATGTTCCATGTGTGCTTGATAAGAATGTGTATTCTGCTATAGTTGGGTGGAATATTCTGTGTATGTCTGCTAGGCACATTTGGTCTATAGTGTTCAAGTTCTCTGTTTCCTTGTTGATCTTCTGTCTAGATGTTCAAGCCACTCTCCAAAGTGGAATATTAAAATTTCTTACTTATTTTTCCTTTCATTTTGCCAGTATTTGCTTCATATATTTAGGTAATGTGTATATATATCCCTTGTAAATTGACCCCATTAGCAAGTAGGTTTTATCTATGGGATGCAAAGATGGTTTAACATATACAAGTCCATAAATGTGATATACTACATTAACAGAATCAAGAATAAAAATCCTCATCTGATCATCTCAGTAGATACAGGCAAGCTTTGACAAAACTCAATGCCATTTCATGATAAATTCTCTCAACAAATGGGGTACGGAAGGAACATACTTCATAAAATAAAGATCACATATGACAGACCCACAGCTAACTTCATATTCAATGGTGAAAGCTAAAAGCTTTTCCTCTAAAATTAGAAATAAGACAAGGGTGCCCACACCAAACATTCCTATTCAACCAAATATAGAAGTGCTACCTGTAGCAGTTAGGCAATAAAAAGAAATGAAAGGCATCCAAATCAGAAAAGAAGAAATGAAATTGTCTGTTTGCAGATGATCTGATTTTATATGTAGAAAACCCTAAGAACTCAATCAAAAACCTGTTAGAACTAATAAATTCAGTAAAATTGCTGCTTAGAAAATCAACATACAAAAATCAGTTGCCTTTCTATACACTAACAACAAAAAGGAAGTGAGAGTAATCTATATCTTGGGTAGATATAAGAGATCACCTTCTAGTGAGGAAAGTGAACTACCTGGGAGATACAAGACCCTGATTGCAGTCTTGATTTTCAACCAAGTCTTGGGCAAGTCACTTAACTCCACCCGCCCTCTGGTGTTACCTTTGTAAAACTGCTTAACAGTTGATGTGGACCAATTTGGTCCTAGCCATGGCTCTGCTACTTACCAGCCCACTGAGGGGAGCTACTGAAAACTCTCTGGTTTACAATTTCCTCAGTTCTAAAGTGGAGATAATGACAGTACCAACCTCACATTCTTTGTCATAAGGATTCAGTAGGAATAAGTATGTGTGTACCAAGGCGCCTTGGTAGCTACTTGGTTGAGCATCTGACTCTTTATTTCAACTCAGGATGTATATGTAGTATATATGTACACATATATATGTACCATATCTGTCACAGAGTAAGTAGTCAATAAATGTAGTTTCTTAATCTTTCCATCATTTCTAATTACCCTCATTACCTTGCTGACAGCGTCCCTGGCAAGGCCTACCTGGTTCTCTGCGTCTTTAAACTCCTCTTTCCTTGTCTCCTCTCAATTAAAGCATCTTGGCTTTTCTGTCTTCCCTGCTCAGGCTCAGCACAACCTTGGGCTCCAGAACCAGTCCAACTATAAACGAAGGACTATGAAGAGGACTGTTTCAATGTTTGCCTTCCTGTGTCTGGCATTCAGGTTCTCTGATGCAGCTGAGTACAGAAAATGGGCTGTTATGGGAGGGGCAGATGTGAGTAACACGGAGAGGAGACTGGATCTCCCACTGGTGGAGAAGATGTTGGCTAGGTAGATACAGTGACAAGTGATTAGTTCTGGTGCAGCAGAGAGGACAGGTTCCAAAGTATGGACAGAGATAATAGGAAATCTACAAGTGATTTTCCAGAAACACAGGAAAACTTCAGCCAGATTAGACTTCTTCATATGAAGTTTACTTGTCTGCATTTGAGCTTTGGACAACACCTAGATGACTAGATATTTCTAAGATTAAGCTCTTCAGCCCCAGACTATACCCATATCATTTGACAAAAAGATTTCTGTAGGATTCTTCCTACCCAGTTTAGAATGCCTTGTTCCTGACTGAGTGCTCTCACTGTGATTTGAGAAAACTCCCAGTTGTCACAAGTTGATATATTAGGTAACAGAGCCTAAATTTTAAAATGACTTATAAACTTAAAGATTAATTGAAGCTATTCTGATGAACTTTAACAAGAATCGAACTAATACAAAAACCAAAATATAATATATGTAATAATAGCTGGCCAAAAGGAACCTGTGGTTTGTGAGACAAAGACCAAGACACACAGCCACCTGGAAGCTGACTGTAAATTAGTGTGACATGGCAGCAACAATGTATATACTTGTTTGGGCTGCAGGGTTAGATACAGTTTACAGAGCAAGGGATATGACAGCCTGGCTGGCCCGTGTTCTGAACTAAGCCATTTGCAGCATGGTGCTGCATTCTAAGCTTCAGACTTTCACAGAGATCTTGGAAATCTGCAGTCTTTCGAGATAGCAAAAGAGTGGGGATTGTGAGGAGGGCTTTACCAAACCATTGACTCTGACGTTTCTGGAAGCCAAACCATGTGGGAATATAGCTATCTCTCTTCAAATACATGAAGGAGAGGTCTCTGGAGTTCTAAATTAAAGCAGCCATAAAATAGAATTGAGGTATGAAGGTTCTGGCAAGCTGAAGGGAAAGGGAGAACCTTTAGCAATATGACTTTTAAGTAGTGAACTCGCCCTCTCCAGTAGAAGTGTATAAAGAGAGGCTGGACAGTCATCTTCCAAACACCTGCATTGAGGCAGTGTTCAAGTCAGATGACCCCTAAGGTCTTTGCTGGTTTTAAGATACTGTATGGTTTGGAGTATGTTACTTAGTCTTTTTGAACATCAGTTTCCTGTATAAAATAGGGAGAGGAATACTATTCATCTTCATGTGGTTGTCATGCAAATTAAATGGAATAATTGGTGTGGAACATTTAGCATTGTGCCTAGTAAGGCACATTGTGTGACATTGTGTGAAAGCTTACTTACCCCTAGTAAGTTCTCAGTGCATGAGTTGAGTATTTAAGTTACCTAATGAATTATTGACAGACAAAATAAATCAAATCTTCTCCCAATCACTATTTCTACCTTACCTGTCCTCCATGTATAGCATGTTTTTGGTCTTTTACCTTCAGTTTTTATAGTTTTACTTATTGTTTAATTGCCTAAAAGGATCTAGCAATCTCTTTTAGCAGGCAGGATATGAACTGAAAATTGAATACAGCAGGAACAAAGCCCATTTTAATTTAGGACCTGAATATTATTTCCAAGGCTATTAGATTAAACAATATTTTGGCATATCAGTAGATGGGACTTATTTTTCTCTTGTGTCAATGTAATTATTGAGACCAAACTCCCGTGATAGAAGATGTGCAGACTCCAGGCTGCTATTATCCCATTACCTGGACACAGATCGGGATCCCCTGGGCCTTTCCTGAAGTCAGGATGCCAGAATGACCCTAAGGACCTGACTTCGAGCAAAGTTCTAGAAAGAAAAAGCAACAACCCTGCCTTGAAGATTTTTGAAGAATGTTTTCTTCCCTGAAGCCAACTGATTCTTTATTTCATTATGTTGGTGGACAGTTCATCTAAGAGCCATTTAAACAATTTAATGTGGGGGCACACTATAGTATTTGGCAATGGTATTTGCTTATTCAATGTTGATAAAATGAAAGATTGGCAACAGAAACAACTGCTAGACTTGAGAGCTAGAAATGTAAGAACAAACACCTTGCAAAGAGTTCCAAAAAACAAAGGCGTGTGACTCATGGAGACAGTAACTTAAACATGACTCTCCTACTTTGGTCTCAATAATTCAATGAATGTGTATGTAAACACTAGAACACTGTGTGTGTGTGCATGTGTATGTTTTAGGATCTTAAATCACACATTTTATTGGTATCAAATATTACAAGTCAGTCTGATTAAACATTGGAAATCAAACATATAAGACCAATTTCTCATCCCTCCCAATGCACCTGACAAAATGGGCATTACCTTTTATGGTGATTGCTGGCAATTTGGACTCACGGGGTGGAGCACATCACTTAGCGTCTTTGTGATTGTTTGCCCACGTACTTAGATGGTGATATCAATTATTGCTTTCTCAAAAGGAGAGGGATTGTATGTTAATGCATTTAAAGCTTTTATAGAGTATGTGTGATAGTACCAGGATCAGTAAAATTAGACTAAATAATCATGTGTGCATTTGTGGTGCTGACAGTATTTTTGATGCAGGAGGGCATAAAAATGACAATTCAAAATCGAAAACACTGGCGCATGACTATGAATTTACATATGAAAATAATGTGACTTTTTACTTCCCAAATTTATAATCTGGGTGACCAATAATTTTTCAAGATGTCAGTAGTGTTTTATACATATATAAATTTACAGATTTATACTTTAAAAATTATGGGAAGATGCACACGACATAAGAGTTGCCATTTTAACTCTTTTTAAGTGTGTAGGTCTGTGGCATCAAGTACATCCACGTTGTTGTTGCATCCATCACGGCCATTCATCCACAGAACATTTTCATCTTACGAAACTGAAACTTGCTAAAAAATAAAATAATCTTATCTTTCACCCATAAAGCACTTTTGATATTGTGAAGACGTAGTATCTATTTTATCATACTTGTGTCAACAATCTTTTAAGAAAGATGGGGACTCAAGTGTCTCTGCGTACTTGGTAGCTTGCTGGCTCTCTCCTCCCGTTAATTGGAAAGTCAGAACTGGAACTCATGACATCTGGCTTCCTGTGCAGTATTTTTCCTTCTTAATCCGTTAATAATGAAAACAAACTCATCAAACTCATATCGTTTTCACCTGTGCTCAAGTAACTGGGCTCATTTTTCTTTGATTGTGCTAACCCATTGTAAACTTTGTATTCCCCTCCAGGTTTTCGTTTTAATCCTATTGTTTGAAGTTTGTGGGTTTTTTGGTTTTTTTTGTTTTTGTTTTTGTTTTTTGATGGGATCATATTACATTCACTTTGATTGAGATTCTTTATGTAGAAACTGATGTTAAAATGAAATGCATCTTGAGAACATGATGCTAAGTGAAATAAGCCAATCACAAAAAGGCATATACTGCATGATTCCACATACGTGAGTTATCTAAAATAGTGAAACTCATAGAATCAAAGAGTGGTTGCCAGGGGCTAATGGGAGGGCAGGGACCTGGGGAGTTGTTGGGTGTGAACAGAGTTCCAGTTTTGCAAGATGAAAAAGTTCTGAAGATCCACCGTACAACCATGTGAATACAATTAACACTATTGAGCTGTTCACTTAAAAATGGTTAACAGATGGTAAGTTTCATGTTATGTGAGCATGTATTTGTTGTCGTTGTTACCACAGTTGGTGGAGGGAGACAGCTTGCCCAGTCAGATCAGGTCTTATGGTTTTGGACATAAGCTGCTGGAGGTTAGCTCTGCAGTTTCCCGTAGTGTTGTAATTCTTTGAGACTCAAACATGAAGAAATAGTATCTTCTTTAGCTTTGCTTCTGGCTATGAGACTAATAATCTTGTTTTTCCCCTCTTATTTCATTCATGATTTCACTGATTGGAGATGGCCGAGTCACATTACCTTCTTAGGTCTCTGCGATATCAGGCTAATGTACTTTGTCGTCTTTAGTATCCTGCTGGTAAGGATTAAAGAAATAATAGATGACAAGCTTTCAAATTCTTTCTATTGGAAACATCTTCCTGGATTTGTAAAACATGTTAGGATTCACACTGCCCAGAGTTACCTACCAAGGAGAATTTCTCTTCTGGGACTTCTTGAGTGGCACCAAAATACAAATAGGACAAGATTGGGATTCATTCTTTTAGAAATTACATACTAAACAATATATCCCAGGCTGTTCTTGGAGCTGGAAATGGAAGTAAACAAGCTAAGGCAGGAAATTCCATAGGAAGGAGACCCTTTGAAAGAATTGGCAAGCAACCATAAGTTGTAAAATAAAATGTGTATGTTTATTTGGGGTCTTTGGGATTGCAACCTGGGAGACAGAATCAACCAAAATCAAAAACATGCTGAAGAAAGACAAGACAGGCTAGAGTTTTTAAAGAGGAAAGTGGGGATTCACATAAGTTTTTGGAAGAAAAGGTGATTGTTGCTGGCTTATCTATGGTTACATTAGTCTAAGTGTGATCGGTTGCTAGGCCCGGTGTTAGAAGGTCCGTTTTTGCCCATTGTATCATAAGTATGTGCCTTGACTTTTAGCTGAATTCAGAAAAAAGATAATAATTCCAAGAATTTGAGACAAAAGGTGTACGTAAGTCCTACATCCTCAGTGTCCTCTCGGCTCCATTTAAAATAACTCTCTTAGCAATAGTTACTCCATTTTATTTTTTTCATTGTCAGAATTTACCTAAATCAGAGGATCATGTTGATTTTTATTGAAATATCTGAGATGTAGGTGAGAAAAAGTCCTCTTGGAAGATTTTACTCATTTTCATGTTAAAACACAGAGCATGGGCACAGTGGTTGGGGCCCCATCACATGCTCCCATAAGCACCCTTAGGTCTTTATCCACTTGGCTTGGGCCCTGAATAGCCAATTAAAGACTGAAATTTTCACTCTCTTGGATAGTTTCAAATATCCAGATGAAGGCGTGAACTTTTCGCCTTTCTCAGGGATGTTCTTGTGGACTAACTTTCTGATCTTCAGGCTGGAAGGTGGGACAAGGGAGGGAGGCCATGGCTGAAGTGCTCATCCCAGAAGGCTCTCTGCCTGCCTTTACCCTTGTTCCCCACATGGCCTCCATTTCTTTTCGTCTCCTTCCAGGCCTGGGGACAACTGCTTATAATCATATTACACTCTTTATTTACCTGCATCTTCAGTTGCAGTACCTGACCAGAGTAATATCAAAAGAAAGCATCTGTTCTTTTTGCCTGGCCCTTTTAGAAGCTGTCCATCTGGTTGGAGAACACTTACTGAGTTCTGGGGTCACCCTGCTGAAAGACATTGTTTCAGAGGTGATGGAAAGGCAGTTGTTGGTTTTTTTCCTTATGTTTGATTCCAAAAGTGTAACCTGACTCATCTTCAGTAGGCTGGAAAGCTCTCACACAGGCAGAAGTCAGTTCTGGGAGGTCTAGCTCAAAGTCCTATAGCAGTTTGTTCGTAGGACGAGATTGTGTAGTTATAGCTGCCATTTATCAAAGTCCTGTCTTCTGACAGTCTCTTATAAATACTAACTCTAATCTTTATAACAACC
Organism: Paguma larvata; assembly: GCA_030068075.1. Lineage (NCBI taxonomy): Eukaryota > Metazoa > Chordata > Mammalia > Carnivora > Viverridae > Paguma > Paguma larvata. Next base: position 31,637,735 of record CM057826.1, on the reverse strand, counting down.
CTGCACAGTCAATATTATTCCCATTTTGTAGAAGAGCAAACAGAGATGGAATACTTGGGCTCACAGAGGTATTAGGTGATGAAGACAGTACTGTCAAGCTTCCAATTTCGAGTGTTCTTTTCTTTTTTAAAATTAGGTTTTATATCCTGAATAAAATTCCTAGGTCTTGAGTAGCAGTCCTCATTATTTGTTCAGAATTTTTTTCATTGATAAATTATATTTTTCTGTGTTGTTCTAAGTAGAGGGCATATATGGACACTTTTAAAGACAATCACTATTCGTGTATTTTAATGTTTTAACTTACTTTCTTGTTGGGATCTAACTTAAAAAAAAGGACCTAGACCTTTTCTTAAATCCTTACACAAGTAAAGCACCCAACCTAATGGAATTAAATTCAGCAAAAGTAAGATTAAAAGTTTGCTTTATGCCCAAATTGTGTTTTCTCTTTACACTCTATCCCTGGCTGCAAATGTCATCATACTATTTTCTAGCAGATGAGAAATAGCAAATGTTACAGATGAGAAAAATGTTCAGCGCAGCTACATCAGCCTCACAAGTGCCTGAGTGGAACTTTAAATCCCAGTGTTATATTTGAAAGGACATTGCTGCGTAGTGCAGCTTGGAAAGCCTCTCAATGGGTGATGCATTGGTCCTTGGCCCTGAGAGATGGCATTTTGATTTTGATTGCTTTTTTTATGGAGAGTTTAGAACCTTTCCTAGAATATTGCTTTCAGGGGATTTTTCTTGGCTGATGTTTAGGCAAAAATCATTTTTATTCCAGCTGAAAGTCATCTTTTTTATCAGAATTCAGAATAGACTATGACAAAGCTTTGGCTCTCATCTACTTAAAACTCTTTGAATTCATTGTAATATTTGCTGACAGTCATAACAAATGTATTTTCCCCAACATTAAGACAATATTTTAATAGAAAATTAAACTAAAGAAATAAATTTTTCCAGATATTTGCCACTCCATTAAAAAATAAGAGAAACCTATGGAAACAATATTTAATGATTACTTTCTATATTCTAGCCCAGGTATTAGACACTTAGCCAAATATTGGTTAACATTTCCATGTAATGAATTCATGGAGTTATTTTTTTAATTATAGAATTTGTTTCTTTAAGGATGATACCATGATTAATTTCAACTATTTTGAACAAAATTTTATTTTTATTTTTTTATTTGTTTCCTGTTTTATTTATTTTAATTTTTTTTTGCATTTTTAAATTTACATCCAAGTCAGTTATCATATAGTGCAATAATGAATTCAGGAGAAGAAGCTTGTGATTCATCCCCTACATACAAACCCAGTGGTCATCCTAACAAGTTTCTTCCCCAATGCCCCTTGCCCATTTAGCCCAACCCCCACCCACAACCCCTCCAGCAACCCTCAATTTGTTCTCTATATTTAAGAGTCTCTTATGTTTTGCCCCCTCCCTGTTTTTATGTTATTTTTGCTTTCCTTCCCTTATGTTCATTTGTTTTGTATCTTAGATTACACATATGAGTGAAGTCATGTGATTGAACAAAATTTTACAAAGGACCATACTTTCCTTTTCGTGGTCTTCTATTAAAGACTAATATAATTTAATCATTTTATACACAGGATAATTATTACATCAGTTACTGAACTATGTAGCATACAGAGATATTTGGACGAAGCTATCAGTATGCACACAACTGCACACACACTGGACTAGACATCTGTTTTTTCTTGTGTTTGAATATTACAGTTTTTAAAAATTGTGGTAATATATACACAGCATAAAATTTACCATTTTAACCATTTTTAAATGTAGAGTTCTATAGCATTAAGTACATTCACATTGTTGTGCAGCCATCACCACCATCCTTCTCCAGAACTTTCTCTTCTTCCTTAACTAGAATCCATTAACACAACTCTCCATTCCTCCCTCTCCCACCCTTCCTAGAAACCATCATTCATCTTATGGTCTCTATGAATTTGACTACTCTAGGCACTTCATATATGTGGACTCAAAATTTCTTCCCATTTCAAGGCTGAACAATACTGCATTGTATGTATACATTTTGTTTATCCATTCTTTTGCTGATAGACACTTATGTTGTGTCCACCTTTTGGCATTGTAAATAATGCTGCTGTGTACATGGTTGCACAAACATCTGCTCAAGTCCCTCCTTTTGCTGTGTTTGTGTACATCCCCAGAAATGGAATTGCTAGATCATATGGTAGTTCTATGTTTAACTTTCTGAGGAATGTGATTGTTACAGTTTTGATCTCTTCTCTTTTGCTGCCAATTCTTTGTACTGTTAGTGTGCTTGTCTTTAGAAACATTTTCCTACCTAATTATATCTTTATTTGCTGTTTATTTTCTCCTTGTTGAAGAGGGATTTAGCTAAGTTGTGCTTAGAAAAGAAGTAAATAGGGCTCTGAGGGACATTTAATTAAGTAAAGTTCATCAGCTTTAGTATATAAATGTTATCACATCTACTTTAACACTGAAAGGTCCTTTTGTATACTTTTAATGGATTTAATTGAAAGTGTTATTGATGGTGTTTTAGATAATTAAGATATACGAGTTCTGACTTCCAGATAAGCAAGATATTATAGTTATTTGAGTTAAGTAAGATTCTTTAATCTAGATATTAACTTTGTGTATTCTAGTAATGAACCAAACATTGGATGCTATCTATAGCAGAAATTTTTTGGGGAAATTCATCATTATTATTGTAGATGCTTATTATATATCTGTGTCAGTCTTCAGGCACAGTTTCAGATTAGCGTGTGGAAATAGTCTAGATCTTGAGTATAAAATACAAGTATAAGACTTGTGCACCTGCCAGGACAAAACAAAGCAAGACATAATTTACTGATGGTACAAATGACTTTAATAATAGCCAATAATTTCACTAAAAATAAGTAAATACGAATACATTACACGGCTACATGGAAAGGGGATATATTATCACTATCAAATATTAAATCTTTAGCTATGCAAATCATCCTAAGATCATTTCTCAATGGTGTGGTTTTTTTTTTTTGAAGGGTTACAATTACTACTGCAGCATTTCAGCAAACTGGTTTCTCTGACTTCTTTCATTTTTTAGGCAAGCCAAGCTACCCACCCAGCACTAAGCCACCTAACACTCTAATCCCAGCAGGACCTTTATCTTGGGTCCTGGTTTTTTGTCATCATTCCAGCTTGTGCTCTGGGTCCATGTTTCCATTCAAAGTCTATTTGAATTCTGACCCATTTGGCTTGTCTCCTATTTCTACTTGTCTCTCATACTTAATGACGGGGAAAAAATAGACCTCTGGAAAATAAAATAGGAAGAATTATCTACATTAGAAACTTCATCAAAACCAAATCCAAAATGGAAAAGACTTTTTTTTTTTTCCTGAAATGGAGAAGCTACCCTACTGAGGATTAGTAGTAGGAAATCAGTATACCCTTCCTCCTCCTTCTCTTTCTCTCCCTCTCTGTCTTTCATGTACTAATGACCTTATAGAAATTATTAAACACTGCTGGTTTCTATGCCCTTAAGTAGTTAATAGCTTCCTGGAGGGAGCACACATGTCAAAAAATAACAAAGCAAGAAATAACAGGTGTTGGCAAGGATGCAAAGAAAGGGGAACACTCTTGCACTGTTGGTGGGAATGCAAACTGGTGTAGCCACTCTGGAGAACGGTACAGAAGTTCCTGAAGTAACTAAAAATAGAACTACCTTATGATCCACCAATTGCACTATTTTACCCAAAGGATATAAGAATACAGATTTGAAAGGGTATGTGCACCACAATGTTTACAGAAGCACTATCAATAATAGCCAAGTTATGGAAAAAGCCCAAGTTTCCATCCACAGATGAATGGATAAAGTTGTGGTATATATACAATGGAATATTACTCAGCTATCAAAAAGAATGAAATCTTGCCACTTGCCATTCATAATGACATGGATGGAGCTAGAATGTATTATGCTAAATGAAATAAATCAGAGAAAGAAATACCAGATGATTTCACTCATGTGTGGAATTTAAGAAATAAAACACATGAACGTATGGGGTGGGGAGAAGAGAAGAGAGGGAGACAAACCATAGGAGACTTTTAATGATAGAGAACAAACTATGGCTTGACAAAGGAAGGTGGGTGGGAGATGGACTAGATGGGTACTAAGAGGCATTTGTAATGAGCAGTGGGTGTTCTATGTAAGTGATGAATCACTGAATTCTACTCCTAAAACCAATACTGCACTGTATGTTAAGTAAATAAAATTTAAATAAAAAGAATAAAGATCTATAGTATCTCACAGAGGCCAAGGATTTTAGGGAAAAAAGTCTGTAAAACTACAAAAAAATAAAGATAATACAGTATGATCAGAACCAAAGAAGAGATCTCCCTAGCTTCTCTGCCATGTATAAGCAGTAGGAGGAGTGAACAGAGAAGATTTACCTCAAGAGGCAATGCTGAGGTTGTGTCTCAAGGAATTCGTTTTCTTGGTAGAAAGGGAAACCCAGGACAATTCCAGGCAGAAGTGTCAATATGTGCAAAAAGCATCAAGGTGTCAAGTAATGTGGCACATTCAGGGAATCGTTAGTTATCAGACACAAGGAGACATATTTGGAGATGAGATAGAGTAGGTAAGGAGTCGATAAGAATTAGAGGAGAATGAGGCATTTTCAGCTGGAGCTGAGAAAGAAACATCCTGGCACCTATGCTTAGGGAACAGTTCTGTATGTAAATGTGAAATGCCAAATAAGAGCTCGTATTAGAACAGCTATAAGTCTAAGGAATCCCATTCTTTGATCTTTGGAACTGGGACCGCTCAGACTTCACTTTATAGGCTCCAGGCAATTCACCTAAGACTTTGGGCACTGGGGATATCTCTCCCAACAGATTGGTTACTTAACATTAATTTAACTTCATTTCCCTGTGCATTAATTTCTCAATATGAAAAAGGCTTTGGATTGACTTCTCAATCAAATTGCTGATCTCACTCTGACATTTGGTACAAGGTTCAAATGGGCTTCTTAATACAGAATCCTAGAGTTAGCTTGGCTAACTCTTCAGAACTCTAATTGTTATAACCCGACAGAGAGGGAAAAATAACATATTCTTTGATAGGACAGGATATCTAGCAAGAGAAAAGGAAATGCTATATGTGATAGAGTCATTCCTGTGCCCTTACAGGGAAGAACAGAGAAAGTACGCATAGAAAGAAGGAAGGAATTTCTCCCCTCAAATTATCTCTGCTCAGGTTTCCATAGGACTTGAGTTGTGTCTTTCCACATAATCCTCCAGAGGACTTAAGTTATATCTTGAATCATGGTTCCCATATCAATCCTGCCATCCATTTGGACACCTGGATACTGCCTTCATCTTGGCTTTCTTTTTTTGCCTCCTATTTCAAGTTCCCCTCATTGCCTCTTGGGTTTGTCTCAGCTTTATAACCTGTCAACAAAGCGTAACAGCCAAGTCTTGTTCATAATGGGTGATTTTACTCAATCTTTCTAAGCTCTTATTCCTGTAGAGGGCAGATCATGGTACGTGTGATTCTTCGGTGTGAAAAATGATTTCCTCTGCCTAGTGGTCATTTAACTTTTCTGGTACTCAGAGTTCTTGTTTTTAAAATTCGGGGATTGGACTAGATGATCCTAAGATCCAGGAGGCTATCTTATCTAATGACTCCATAGTAAACTGAAATAGTGACCCCTTTTCTTCATCTCCCCATCCATCCACATGACATATCCTCATTATGAGCAGAGGATACTTTTCTTTGCCTTGATTTTGGAATTGGCTGTGTGATTTGCTGAGAATAGGACAGAAGGTACAGTATCCTAGTTCTAAGCCTAAGCCTTAAGATGCCTCTCTCCTGCCCTTCTGCCACGATTATGAGAGTAGCTTCTCTGGGTAGCCTGCCAGTCCCAAGAGGAGGAGCAGAGAGATGCGGAGCAGAGCCACACAAGCCAGTGCTGCCTCAGGTCAAGCCTTCTTGGCTACTTCAAATTTTTAAACAAGAAGTGAATGTTTATTGTTGTCTGCCACTGAGATTTTGATTTTTTGTTATATAGCATTATTATTGGAATACCTAACTGATTCAGCCTATATGGCTGTAGTGTTTTCATACAGTAGACTTGATAAATATTGATTGAATGATTCTGTTGTTGAGAACTGTCTTATTGTTTTTGCATGAAGCACAATGGTCAATATAAAATATCCCCTTAATTATAGGTACTATCAATCTAACCTGCAATGAATAGGGATTCTTAAAGAAAAAAACTTTTCTGGAGTTTAGTTATTGAGTAATAGTTATTGAGTGCTATGCCTTTCAGACATTTCCTAAAGTACTTTTACCCTTGGAACTATGCTCAACTGCACTCCTAGTCACTACCTGTCTGTCATCAGTCCTTGGAGACACTACTCCTTCCACGCCCCCTGCAGAAGGTTCTCAAATGACTATGTAATTTCTCCAGCTGGTTGTATTGGGCCATCCTGACCTAGATCATTTGGGAGAGAAAAGAACAGCTGCTGAAGAGATGAAGGTTTTTAATGAGACTCTTTTCACTGAAGTTTTTACAAATTAGGTCAGTTATAATCTGATAAAAGCAGGAGATAGTCTAGTGGATAATTGGGAAATTGCACTGAGATATAGGACAGCCTCTTCAAAATGACTTTTAATGCCTAGATGAGTTTTTCTGGAGCAAGTGGCAATGCTGAGAAATCCAGAGGTCAGAAGTTACTGAGGTATAAGGAGAATGGATCTTAGGTATCATGGGAGAGACCTCTTGATCCTGAGTACCATTTGAGACCAAGTATCTGAGAAAAGAGGTATCTAATCCTTCGAAGGACCCTTCAGAGAGAACCAGGTAATGTCATAGGTCTTTTAGCAATGAGGATGTGGAAACTCAGAAGATAATAAATTGACCCAAATTCTTTCTACTACCCAATGACACTCTGGATGTTTCGTATAATGCCATGCTAATAAAGTATGTTTTTAAAATTGGTCATCTACAGGGGCTCCTGGTGGCTCTCTCGGTTGAGCGTCCGACTTCAGCTCAGGTCATGATCTTATGGTCTGTGAGTTCGAGCCCCGCATCGGGCTCTGTGCTGACAGCTTAGAGCCTGGAGCCTGTTTTGGATTCTGTGTCTGCCTCTCTCTCTGCCCTTCCCCTGCTCATGCTCTGTCTCTCTGTCTCTCAAAAATAAATAAATGTTAAAAAATTTTAAAATTGGTCATCTACAATAACTTCTGCATTGTACCGAGAGATGAAAAGATTATTGGTTATTTTTGAAATGACATCTATTACTAGTAGCAAGTACCATTTCCCATTTCTTGAGTTCTTATTTTGAACTACATAATTGTATCCATATTATTTTATTTAGTTTTCATAATTTTACTATAAGGGTGATAGTATTATTGCCATTTTTCAGATGAGGAAGTAAAGCCCAGAGAAAAGAAGTAAGTTTTCTTCTTGTTCACAGGACCAGAAATATAAAACGTAGGCGCTCTGGTTTTTTAGGAGATTTGAGGGAGTTTTCTTGGGATAACAGAGCTAGAAAAATGAAATGTGGGAGATGATAGCAGTACACGTGGCATAAGATTGGCTAGGAGAGCAAGGCCTTTGCATGAGGGGTCTAGAGGATGGAGCTCAACCTTTTTCTATAAAGGGCTTTTGAGGACCATATGGTCTCTGTTGTAATTACTTTGCCAGTAACATGAAAGCAGTCATAGAAATATATAAACTAATGGGCATGGATGTGTTCCAATAAGCCCATTGATGAACACTCAATTTCAGATTTCTCAATTTTTACGTCCTCTTATATTATTCTTCTTATAAAGGTATTCTTGGCGTGCAGACTGTACAAAAGCAGGTAACAGGCTAAATTTGTCCTGTGGTCTGTAGTTCGCTGTCCCCTGGTCTGGTGTCCAGCAGTATGTACCCATCCATATGTATGTGTTTTGATTATTTATTGTAGCAGGAGATGGAAACAACACAGTCACTGAATACTGGTAAAACAGCGAAATCTGTGGAAACCTCATTTTGTAGCCATCTCAAAAGCAGTGGAAGATTGGAATGTTCAGCACGTTATGTCCCCCAGAATCGTCTTTGACCTTTACTAAAAGCCTTGATGAGAACTTTGGGATTTTCTTAACCTTTCTGTACTGTAGTTTTCTCCTCTGTATAACGTGGGTGATAAGAGTACACTCTCTAAGTCAGGTTGCCATCCCCAGGTTCAGCAATTCACTAAGAGGAGTGAGAGGACTCAGCGTTTGGTCATATTCACAGCTGTGACTTACTATGGTTGAAAGGATACAAACCAAAATCAGGAAAGGGAGAAGGCACGTGGGAGCAAGCTAGGGAAACCAGGTGCAAGATCCCAGTGGTTCTCTCTCAGTGGAGTCCCACAAGATATGCATAATTCTTTCAGTGGTGAGTTAAGACCACACATGTGAGATGTTGCCAAGCAGGGAAGAGCATTAGAGATTCAACAGGGTTTTTACTGAGAGCTGATCACATAGGCCATCCTCCCTTTGGCATGTGTCAAATTCCAGTCACCCAGAAGGAAAGCAGATGTTCAGTGTATCATTTGCACAAATAGTTTAGGCATAGTGAACTACGCCTATCATTTCCGGAAATGGTAGAAAACTCCCTGAAACCCAATTCCTAGATGCCAGCTTAGAGAGAAACTCGTAGGTAGGCCTTTCAAAGGATAGCAGTGGGGCCTCTTAATTCTTTTCTGCATACTTTCCCAAAATGGTGAGGATTAAATGAGTTAACATATCGTGCTTAAATAATGCTTGGAGGAGAATGAGCCCCCCCCTCTCAAAAAAGTGTACATTTCACTCTCAGAAAATTAACCAGGAGACAAGAAGGCCTAATGAGAAGGTGTCCTGGGGTTGCAGATGGAGCACATTCTTTCATGGATGTATTTTTGTGGGATGAATCATTATACACTCATATAAACACATGGGGAAGTGTAGTTCATTTTACCTCTAAGCTGTAGCAATTAAGAATATGCCTTTCCAGTAATCTATTCAGTGTTATGCCTTATAGGCCAAACAGATACTTAGAGAGGTCCACACACAAGAGACAATGTCATCCTGGTGTTCAGAACTCCTGTGGTAGTGGAGGATCCTCTTGCTCACGGACTCCTGAAGATTTGAAGATTTGTTTGAATTAACGAACAAATTTGTTGTTAAGTTTCCACTGCAGGACTGGAGGGGATGTCCAGATCATTGTTCAATAGTAAGTGACAAGGTTACCTCTATGGGCTGTTCTACTCTATGCCTTTCTCTCTGCCGAATGCAGAATGGTTCTTCTGGTTCAGTCATTGTATTATTCACAATTGGTACCAAGAAAAGATGATAATTGGGCTATCAGTTTGTATGAAGGAGCAAGTCATTACTTTGTTTTGTGCTGAAGAAACCCCAGTGATCATAAATTGATTCATTAAAGGCCTAAGATGTCAGAGTTCCTCTTTTATTCTGTGGAGATACTGTTAATCCTCAATTACCCGCCAGTGCATTTTCCACTTTATGGCTAATTTAGATGCTAATTTTTAATACTGGGCAGAGCTGCTCCTGCCATCCAGAATATTTTCCTTTATGTGGAGATATTTTTTTAGACAATAAAAATGCTTTAGAAAGTAAAACACCTAAAAATCTTCTGCATAACGTATCATATAAATTAAGGAGCTAGACTCGTTCTTTACACATAATAAAACATTTCGTCTTTTTATAATGGAGCTGTAACTTAAGATACATATTAGTATCTACAATGAGAAGTTCTTCCTTTTTTAAATCTCCTGACTATAGAGGAATTGATATGAGCTAAAGATCATCAATTCTCTAATAACTCACTAGTTTTCCGGCAAATCCATAACCTTCAAACCATCACCGCTTCTTAGAAAGTAGAGCCTTAAGCCACCGCAGTGTCGTCTCTGAAATAGGACAATATTGCCTGTCTATTCTGGGATGAGAATTCATAGTATTTTTTTTTAAAATAGAAATTATGGCCTAGATCGTTTTCTTTTTAAGAGCCTACTTTAATTACTGACAGACTTTTAAAAAAATCCCCTTGAGTGAAAACTAAAAATTGTAGCTATTTCTAATTCTGTCATATACAGTTCAGTATAGTTTATAAATTTCTTCATCACCTTAAATATCTTACTGAGTTTTGTAGGCCTGGGAATCTTAAGTCATGAGAAAAATGGTATGTAGTCAGACAATGAGGAGAATGAATAATTTACCCAATTTTGGGGCTATACTCTATTTACCAAATGGTTTAGAAACCAGATGGGGCATGTTGGATGCAGCTACTGATGCTTACAGAATTAACTGCCTGTTTTTGAAATGTATGGAATGGCAGAAGCATTACAGGTAGAAAAATGGAAAGAGAAAATGCCTCAGCAATATATCTTTTATAACCAGATAGGGTATCCTTTATGCCACAGGCCTGTATGAAACTTTAAATTATGAACTCATTACATTTCGCAACTTAATTTTAGGTAGGAAATAGATCCAGATTTTAATTCTGTGGCACTGTTCTGAGATGGGACCAGAGGTTTTCAGTCTTGGTAGTCAGGGAACAAAGGAGATGAGATAATCTTTAAAACACAGCTGAATAGAGGGTAACAGAAGTAAGGCAATATAAAGAGGGAAGGGTAGAAGCAAATAAACTATATTTTGCTAACAGACATTTCTAGATGTAACAGTAGGAAGGACCATCTTTAGTTCTGATAAGCAATCTTCTTGGTATTTAAGCTTGATCATGAGTGACTAAGTTTCAATCCTAGAACCTTAGTTAGTGAAGTGGGGAAGGGGTTTTCATTTGCTCTCAAAGATGGGCTTAAGGAACTGTTCTGCTTTTATTAATTCAACTAGACTCAAGATCAAAAAGCTCGCTATATTAAAATTCATATAGGTTTGTCGCAGGTGTTCTCTTAAATTATCCAATTAAAATCTGAATTAGGTTAACTGTAACTTTCAGTATGAATGCACTTCGAAACTTGCTTTTACTAGAATGTCCATTCTAGGGTTATCCTACTGATAGAGGCATACACTTATAAAGTGATGTATGTATTAATATGTTTCAGCATTGTTTGCAGTATTAAAACATTGGAAACACCCAAAATATCTATTGGCAGAGATCTGTTTAAATAACTTATGAACAATGAAATACTCTGCCAGCATTAAAAAAAATACCAAGATAAATCTATATGTCCAATGTGGAATGATTCACAGTATTTTAAATGAAAATATCACTCGGGATTCTGTATTATGTGCAACCATTTGTATGCAAGTATATTTTTAATGCTTATTTCATATATTCATATTTAAATATATATTTATATTCATATAAAATTGTATATATTTATATATACATACATATAAGTATATATGTATATATACACATATATTTATGCAAATATATAAATATATATTCATATATACATATATTTATGTGCATATATATACACATATATTTATGTAAATATATAAAATATATATTCATATATACATGTATTTATGTATACATTTATTATATATACATAAATATATTTTTATATTCATGTAATTTTATATTTTAATTATAAATATATTTTATATTCATATAAATGTAAAATTTTTATATTTATATATTTATATAAATATACTATATATTTATATTTATATTTTATAAAATATAATTTTATATTCAAATGCAAATAAAAATATATATTTTGTACAAATATATATTTTTATTTGCATTCATGTTCAAAGTATAGAGCATCTTTGGAAGGATACTTGATAATTGGTAATAATCATTGCTTCTTGAAAAATGAGAAAGTTTGAGCACCAGGGATGAGAGGAAGATTTAAATTTCACCTTATATACTATTTACACCTTTTGACTTTGCGATGTGTATGTATTATCTATGGATAATGTTGTTTTAACAAATTTACTTGCTTGGGAAGAGCAAATGGATTTGTCCTTTTTTCTCCAGAATACTTTGTTCATATTACTATTATCACATTTCTCAAATTGTCTCCTATTAAGAGTTTTCTGTTGAATTCCCTCGTTAGTTTGTGAGCTCCTTAAGCTTAAACCTGTTTTATGCATTTTACCATCAGACCTAACACATCTGGCAAATGGTAGGGATTCAATAGTGTTTTATGAATACGTGTATGTTTTTATGACATGATTCACTTTCGTTATCTTAGTTTTTACTTTATTATTTTATGATAATCGAATTGCAAACAAATTATATAGTGCAAAAAGGCTTATATTTTGAAAAGCAGAAGTCACCTATCCCCATCCAGTTTTGTCCCATATAGAAAACTACTCTTTACTTCCTTTTTGCTGCATATTCTGATATTTGCCTCCATACCTCTCAATAATAATTTTATATCGATGTTTGCTGATTTATCCATTTTAGTCACCATCTGTTGACTTCTTGGTACAGTACTTGAGGACTTAACTCTCTTACTGACTACTACTGCCTCCCACCGCCACTCCTGTCATCCTCTCATTGCTATTTTTGGTTAAATCCTAGAGGTAATGTGTACATTCCTATGACTATGTATCTATTGTTCACTAATAAACCAAGTAATGTACTATGATTATATTTCATACCGTTTTTTTTCTAAAGCTAAATATTGCATTAAAAAATTGTTTTCTTTATGCTGATGGCTGTTATGTTCCAGTGCTCACAAAGATTTGTCACTTGCCTATAATAATTTTTCCAGATGCTCGCAATTCCAAATAATGCATAGGTTTATTTTTCCCTGGATACCTCACTCCTTAGCCCTCCAAGCTCCTATTCTAGTATGGATTTTTCTCTAGATAGATATACAGCTATCCCTGGATTTACTTTTCTGCCTCCATGTAGAATTTCCTATATCTTGGATTCTAAATCTGTACCTTCTGTGATATAATAAAGCTGATAGTGATACTAAATAGCATTTATTATGTGCCAGGCACTGTTAACATTCATGAACTCACTGAATCCTAATATGCTCATGAAGTTAAGTACTATTACCTCCATTTTACTGATGAGGAAATTGAGGTGCACAGAGGCTAAATAGTTTTCTCAATGGCCCACAGCTGGAAAGTGAAAGGATTCAAACCTAAGATTCTGATTCCAGGATCTATGCCTTAATCAATTTAATATACTGCCTCTTGTTCTCAAAATGTGTCTTCAGTATATGTGAAAGGGCATTTAGGAGGCAAACTTTTGAGTCCTTGCATGTCAGAAAATATCATTTATGCTCATGATTGACACGTTAGCTAGATATAGAAGTCTAAGTTGAAAATCATTTCAATTCAGATTTTTCAAGACATTGTCTTTTATTTTTTTTATTATATAAAATGTTTTTAAATTTATTTTGAGAGAGAGAGAGCAAGCGAGGGGTGGGGGAGAGAGGGGAAACAGAAAGCCAAGACAGGCTCTGTGCTGTCAGTGCGGAGCCCAATGCCAGGCTTGAACTCATGAACTGAACCATGAGATCTTGACCTGAGTCAAAATCAGGAGTTGGATGCTTAACGGACTGAGCCACCTAGGTACCCCTAAAGGCATTGTCTTTTAGCATCAGTGTTACTTTTGAGAAATAAAATGCCATTTGCCTCCCTGTGTTTTGATCTGTTTATAAATAACCTCTGTAAACTCAGAAACTCCTGTTTATCTCAAGTATTTTAATCTGATGATATGCTTTCCTTCATTCATTTTGCTGGGTAATTGGTAACCCTTTCAGTCTATAAATTTCTGTTTTTAGCCCTCAGAAATTTTCCTATTTTGCTTCTGTGCTAATTTCCTTCCTGTTCTGTTTGTTTCTTTATAAAAATCCTATTAGTTTGTGTCCTTAGAAATCCCTTTTCTCATTTGTTTCTGGTCTGTTTAGCTTCATTCAAATATATGGTGATCCTTGGGTTCCCAGTCATGTTTAAGAGTGAGACCAGATGGAAGTTTATTGGAAGTTTGAGAATGATGGTGATGATGATTTGAATGTGTGTTGGAGAGAGCTAAGGGATGCAGCTTATCAACACTTAGGATTCCTTCTAAGGTGATCAGATGGTAAGCATGTCTGCTCACTGAGGTAGATACCTCCCCAAGTTGTTCTATGGAAGTATTATAAGAACATTCTAGGGTTTTGTGTGTGCGCGTGTGTATGTGTGCCTGTGTGTTCTGCCTGTTTAGGATTCTAGCATTAGGGAAAGTAGGCCAGTAAGAGAGCTGGGATTTCCATTGTCGAGTGGCATTTGCCCACCTTCAATTTCCACCATACACAGGCCCCTCTTGGATCAGTTTCTCCTGAGCAAAATCTTTGTTCTCCTTCCAGTTTGTGTGAGGAGAAATCCTTGCCAAGTTGTATGGGATGAAGGAAGATACCCAGTTGTTTAGGTTTAACTGCTCCAATTTCTAGATTTTTGGTTAAGGCTTCCCTCATTTCTACCTTGTCTCATTGCATCTGCCATGATACTTGGTGCTTCTAAATCCTCTGCTTTTTCAGGCTTCTATGGAAATTGTCTTTCTTTACACCACTATCTTCTCTTCAGGCCTTTGGGTTTCTGCTTCCTCTGCTCTTCTAAGTCATTCATAATTCATTTGTTCATCCACTTTTTATCTTCTAGGTATGTGTTGATATTTCTTATTTCCTTTTACATTCTCATTCTTCTTGTAATTTTTAAATCTTGTTTTTTTTTTTTTAACTTGGGGAGGAGGTAACATATTCAATTTGCCATATTTCCTAAGTTTATTCCAGATTGCCACTTAAAAAAATTGAAGTATGGTTGACATACAATGTTACATTGGTTTCGGGTTTAGAACATAGTGATTTAACAAGTCTATACATTATGCTATGCTTACCACACGTGTGTGTGTGTGTGTGTGTGTGTGTGTGTGTGTGTGTATTTTAGAGCTCTATGCCCAACATGGGCCTCGAACTCATGACCCTGAGATCAAGAGTCACATGCTCTACCAACACATCATATATTTTTAATTGATGCCTTGGCTATCAGAATCACTGGACACAGCTGCTCATCTGGATCACACCAAAGAGGGCTTTTTAAGTTCTTTCTAAAATCTCCTTTCAACCCATAATCACCTTGATCTCACCATTCTTATTTTCCATCTCCCTGAAGGGAAGCAAAGTATTTTAGAAAATAGAGATTATGGATAAAACTATTGGTGCTTAAGACCTTTCATTAAGGTGAAAGACTAAGGTAGATGAATTCGTGACTCATACCACAAAGAAAAGTAATAAAAACAGCATATGTTCTGAGAGAGAAAGAATATTTTCCCACCAAGATAATATATAAGTATATAGATGAAATGTATCCTAATTTTTTCTCACTCATTATTTCAGTGATGGTAAGTTTTTAAAAACATAATTACTGCTGTTTTACAAAAATTTAACTATGATACCTTTTATAGTATGCTGGTTTTTCCCACATTGCTAGATTCAATTATTAACTTTTATATCCATTTTTAGATCTGCTTTTTCTGTCTAGTGCTTGATTTTTTTTTACTTTTGAAAGTACTTTTCTTTTTTCTTTAGTTTTTTTTTTTTTAATTTACTTTTTAAAGTAATCTCTACACCCCAGCATGAGGCTCAAACTCACAACTTCAAGATCAAGAGTTTCGTGCTCTACTGACTGAGCCATATAGGTACCCCTGAAAGTACTTTTCAATGAAATCTTTAAAAAAATATTTTCTGATCCTCAAAATCTGTTTTTATTAAACACTTATATAGTATTTTAATGTCAAATTCTCATTAGAATTTTCATGCTATTTAGAGACTACAACACTTTAGGAGATTAGAGAAAGAGGGCATGAAAGAGAGAGCAATGCCTTTTTTTTTTTAAAGTGTTGGTTAATGAGATCCAGGGAGAAAGATGAAAGAAATGGGTTTCCTTTTGTGTTTGCAGGAGGATAAGGGGAGAAAAGGAAGAACAGACTTAATTGGGTAGTTTTTTTGTTACTCAAGATTTTGTTTTCATGGGTTAGGAAAATTTGGGACTTAAAGTCTTAGCCAATTTCATAGCAGAGGTATATATTCACATTGAATTGAGGGGAAAGGTCTTTTGAGGTTAGTAAGAAGCATAAAGAGGGAGCTGAGACAGCAGCTTTTACCCTAGGCTATTTCAAAAGTCAAGAGCAGAGCTAAGAATAGATGTTTGTGATGGCCTGTCCAGTTTTCAGACCACAGACACATGCTCCCCGGTCCCCATGCCTGCTTAGAGTATCATTTTAGAATATGCAGTGGTTGGATATCTTGGAAGAGACTGAGTCACTTGTCTTTTCGACCTTGATTTTTCTTTTACTTCCCTGATTGGTTATTAGATTGAGGGCAAAGCTGCGGCAAGGACCAAGAGCAAGGCTTCTGGATCAAGAGAGTGAACTGAAAATCGAGGATATGCTGAATCCTCTCTCATATGCTTCAAACTCATACAAAAATATTGGATACATACTTTAAAAATTAAGAAAAAAGCATAAATTTCAAATGCTAAGAAAGGGAAATCTCTGGAGACTTTCAGTAGAACTGCTTAAAAAAGTTTACAGCTACATAGATAGGTAGAAGCTGAAGTTTAGGGACATAAAATGCTGTTCTTATGCTGAGTTTTCCTAACAGGGTCTGAGTGCTACGCACTACGCTGTCAACGCTGGGGCTTCATGAAACTATAACAGGTTTACACAGAAGATAATCTCCCTGAGTACCTGATAAGGTCATTATAATGAAAAGCATGCAATAAATTTAGCAAGGTTAGGAATCTATACTTCCCAAAGCAAGAATCATTAAACAATCTGAAAAAAATTAAATACTTATAATGTCCTTTAAAAGTGAAATAATGGAATAGGAACATAAAAAAGTACAGGTGATAACAAAATAAGAATAAGTGACAATGAAACAAGCAAATGTCTTGAAATTAACATTAAGGCTCTTGGACTGTAGTAAAATAGTTCTAAAAACTCGAAAGAAAACAAATGCATTGCGTAGAGGACTGAAACAGCTGAGGAGAGAATGATGAACTAGAGAACACAGCAGAGAGACGTAGAAAGGGAAAGTATGAGATACTTAGGGGACATAGAAGATTCAGAAAGTTCAAATTGAGAAAGGAGAAAATACAAAGAATAGTGTCAAAACAAAATTTAAAGAGATAATGATTGAGAATTCCCTAGAGTGAACATAAAAGTATTCAAATTAGACATGTCTTTTGAGTACTGATCAAGATAAACAATGACCAGAGAAAATGAGCAATTTTTGGAAGTGGACACCGAAAATAAAATTTTTACTCATATTTATTATATCTCATCTCTTTTCTTTTTATTATAGGCATTATACTGTTCACAATATACAAAGCAGTAGTATAGACACACAAATATTTTTTGCTGATTGTGGTGCACAGTCAGTAAAGTTTGGAACTCACTGATATTTATATCTCATAAGTATAATCTTAGAATTTCTTTCATAGGTAATTAAGCTCAACCAAAACTTTGGGAACTTGATATATCCTGAACCTCATATGTCCTGAAACTAGACCACAAAGTTCTTCATGTTAAAGCTGACTGGCAAGTCAGCACAGTGTAGAGGGAGGGATCCTGTCAGACTGAAAAATAGAATAATGATTATTTTGCAGTCAGTACTGGGCATGATGTTGGACTAGTCTATGAGTGGCAATTGGATGGCTTAATGATGGAAGCCCAGACGGTCAGCGAGAACCTGACCAAAAGTGTCTAGAGCAATACTTGTAGCATAATCACTAATAAAACATTTACATTAAGAAGTGTTGTCACTGACTTTGTTGAGTTCCCAAGGATTTAGGAAGCCTCATCTTCCTTGAGAGGGCAAGTGTTCAAAGAGGAAGGGTAGTCCTGAATGTGAACGCTGTGATTAGTAGAAAAGAAGGAGGCTCAAAGAAAACCAAGCCTAATAGTGGTCAATGCCAATTCACAAAACGGAGGGGCATGGAAATAATGGTGCAGCATCAGTTCCTGATCCTGCCGTGATCAGGAATACAAGCCTATGTTAAAGTAATTTAACTCTGGGGGAAAATTTAACTCATAGAACTTTTGCATCCAGATAGCAAGATCTGGGAAAATCCCTAAGAAGTTGCAAATAGGGATTACAGATGGAGAGCAAACACTCAAAAAACCAGAAATATTAATGTAACTTTAGAAGTAAGTACACTATGGGGTATCTGGGTGACTCAATCGGTTAAGTGTCTGACTTTGGCTAAGGTCATGACCTCACTGCTCGTGAGTTGGAGCCCCACGTCAGGTTCTGTGCTGACAGCTCGGAGCCTGGAGCCTACTTCAGATTCTGTCTCCATCTCTCTGCCCCTCCCCTGCTCACACTCTGTCACTCTGTCTCTCTCTCAAATATAAAATAAAACGTAAAAAATTTTTGTAAAAAGGAAGCAAGTACACTATGACAAATTCTTCTTGAGGTAGGATTGATGTTCAGGTGAAACCACGGTTGTTTTATACAATTGCTTATAAGAACACAGTTTATAAACTTTTCTCAAAGACAAAATTTCTCTGAGTTCTATACATGGAAAGTTCTTACTTTCCATTCATTTTCTCACTCAAATCAATCTAATTGCTGCCCTCACCATTCTACTAAAAATGCTTATTATAATTCACTGATAATTTTAGGTCTGCAAAGTGAATGCACACTTTTTAATCAGCATCATTTCACAAAGTTGAGCTTACTATTTTTTCAAGAAGATATTTTGTTCCATAGGCTGCTGTTCCAGGCACTCTCATGGATTTTTTTTCCTACCTCTTAAGCCACTCCTCCTCAGGCATTGTCTTCTACCGGATTTCGAAATATTAGATTTTGGCTTTATCTTGGACTCTCTTCTGACCCCTCAGTCTAGATGAGATCATTGAACACCACCTTACATGCAAATAACTCCTAGATTTATACGTCCCATTAAGATCTTTCATCTGTGTTCCAGGAATGCTCAACTCCCCACATGCTGTCTCCATTGGATTGTCTCTCAGTATTGCAAATGTGTTAAAAACTGTACTCCTCATACCCTCTTTCCCCTGAAATCTCATACCCCAGATTTCCCTGATCTGACCTTTGGTGAACTTGCTAGCACTGTTCCCCTGGTAACCTGATCAGAGCAAAATGGTAACCATATTTTTAGGCAGAATTGCTTATGATAAAATGACCTTGGGTTTCTAAACCGAATCTTGACTAAGAGCAATGCCATATATGTCATGTGGACATCATAGCTTTGGGCTTCCCTAAATATGGTGACTCTTGTAATTGGACATGTTCCTTGCAGAAATATGACAGTGATTGCCGAGCCTAAATGACTTGCCGAAGAACTGGCCTGAAATCACTTATGACCCCGAGGCTCTCTAAGGCTGCTAGGTGCAATTTTAATAGCCTTAATTTCTCAGGGCCGTGGGTAGAACAAAGTTATGGATTGTGAGACATGTACTTCTTCAGTGGATTTGATACCTTAATTAAAAATCTACTCTGTTAATTAATGTAAAACATGTATGGACCTAATATATCACAGCTCCATTTTTAAAGAGTTGTCCCTGAGATAGGCTGAGAAGGCCGATGCCCTGAGAAGCCTGATGTGTTGGTGTGGAACCCCAGTGGGCTCTGAACATGACACTGAATTGGTTTTCTGCCACTGATTTGGGAGCAGGATAAGCAGCTTCATTCTCCCTCTTTCAAGCAACCGCGGCGGCTGATGTTACCGTCCCTTCTTCTGGATGGTCTTATCACTTAATCATTTGAAAGATGATCAAACACCTCTGAGATACTGTAAAAATAAGGTGAAAGTAGAAATATCAGTGTAGGTTAACAAGTGAGGAGTGACGAAAAATGCTCCTATAACCCAGTATCTTAGGAAGAAAGAAACCACCACAGTTTTGCAGCACGCTTTATAGAGGAGAGAAAACTAAATTCTCAAGTGTGTGTGAAACCAATTGCAATGACTTAGAGGAGAGTCATTATTTCAAGAAAATCACATTATTCCTCCCCCTCTCCTCTTTTACAGATTTTAGTGGTAGGAGGGACAATTTCCTGATCTTTTGTAGGATACAAGAAAAAGAAAAAGGAAATTATTTCAGTCATGCATTACACTGTTTCTGTAGGCTTCTCTAGCTTAGAATTCTGTTGCTTTCGTTCTAAATGCATAATAAGCTAAAGTACCCCTTTTGGTTTTATCTGTTGAGTCAATTTATGGATTATACAGAAAAGTCTGTTCCAATATCTAGAAGAAATGTTTGGCTTGAGTTTATTTACAAATAAATCAACATAATACCAAAATGTATTATACAATTTGATTACCCATTTCAGTTTTTAGATGTAGTCCAGACAACTTTTAGTCCTTTCAGAAAATAACAAACCAATTGTTAGAGGACAAATATGAAACACCACTGAGAATGCATTTGCTGACAAAATATAAAAAATTAGCTTTATACCGAATTTGCAAGGCAGACTTATTATAATCCCTTTGATCAAAGACAAAATATTTAGGCAACAATAATTGCAGCAAGAATAACCTGACAATTCCAAAACAATCAAAGAATAGTTTTAATAACTTTAACTTTAAACATTCATAATAAGGCTTGTAAATAACTTGCAGAATGCAGACTGTAAGCTGCTCATTAATGATAATATATGAAATCTAATTATCAAAGATTTCAAATGAAATTTCATTTTATAAATACATTAAAAAAATCTATCGTAAATAGAGCAATGAATCCTTCAGTTCTTTCAGGGTAAAGAGGATTCACTAGGTAAAGTTATTTGTTTGGAAACACATTTAATTTCTCGGTTTACCCACAGTACAATGTCATCGAAGTAGAAGCGTATGTTAACCACTTGACTTCTTTCAGGGTGCCAGGCTGTGCTCTCAATGTTGATGAGCTGCAATAAACCCTGGAGTTTCCATGCTGGGATTTGATACCACATATTCGATGTTTCTTCAACTTAAAAAAAAAAAGCAAATCTGATGATGCATGTGTCCTAGTCCATTAGGGCTGCTCTAGCAAAATATTATAGACAAGGTGGTTTATGAACAAGAGAAGTTTATTTCTCATAGTTCTAGAGGCTGAGAAGTCCAAGATTAAGGTGTCAGCAGATTTAGTGTCTGGTGAGAGCTTGCTCTCTGGTTCATAGATTGTCATTTTATTTACTTGTTTGTTTATTTTTTAGTGTCCTTGCATGGCAGAAGGGGAAGGGACCTTTCTGGGGCATCTTTTAAAAGGGCACTAATCCCAATCGTGAGTGTTCTACTCTCATGACCCAACACCTCCCAAATTCCACCTCCAAAGGCCATCACATTAGAGATAAGTGGTTTCAAATTATGAATTTTGGGGAGTGCATATTTGGTTTAAAGCAGCAATGCTCTAAGAGAAGATGAGAAACCCATGTATCACCTGCGCTCTTCTATTTAGCCACATTCTGAATGATTAAAGTACAGTTCAGCAAGAGCAAAGGTGAAGTGTATTAAAATTCAACCATCATTGTTGAGAGCTAATGGTGCAGTCACCACTGTGGTGGACATTGGTGTGCTGAAATGAAAATCCCCAGTCTCTGAGATGTTTATAATAGATGGGGAAATAAAGCCCTCGTAAAAGCACCTTTTGGAGGGGACTGGGAATTATTATGTTATATTTTATATACACATATCTTTTTGGGAAAATATACGTTAGTTAACTCCTTTAAATTGGAGTTCCTTTTCTCTCTGCACTGTATAATTAAGCCTTTGTTGCATATGACCTTGACCTGGGATTGTTTCTTGAAGTTATATTTTGACCTCCATCATTAGTTTCTTGCAAGATTTGTGTTTATGTATCTAGTCATTTCTCCTTCCCTTCTCCTCCATGACATGTTAGCCCATGCAGAATAGATGCTCGGTCAATACTTGTCACATGTTTGATTGTATGCTTGATGGAGGTAAGTCCTAAGTTGGGCACAAAATAAGTTGGTAAGAAGAGGTCAGAATCTGACAGGTAGTTGAGAATAATGATATTGGCAGAGAACATAATGGTAGACTGAGAAATCATAGGGAGGTGTCTGATGGAAAGGAGTGGAATGTGTTATGAAACAGTAAGCAAGAAGACCATCTAACCGGCTGGCAGTCTTGAAGCCAGGGCTATGAAGTCTTGTTATTATTGACTTTATAACCATGGTATTTTAGGAATATTATCTTGACATTGGTGTGCTAAAGGGACTTAAATAGTGTTGCTAGTTGGACATGTCCCATTCATTCATGCGAATTTACCGTTCTTTCAAAAGTAGTGAGATTAGGCTGGATTTGAAGTATTAATTCATTGTGGTTATTTTTTTGCCCCAGGTTGTGTTGACTGATTTCTCACCTCCATTTATAGTAATGGAATCTAACTGAAGGGCTTTTAAGTAAACAACTCTGCCACACTAATGTGGGTGATTTTTTATAATGTTTTAGAAATTCTGATGACTACTTTTTACTTTTATCTAGTCCAAGTGCCATTTACATTTGGAAGAATCAAGACATGAAATACTCCTAGCCTCTTCAAACATAAAAGTGGCTGTGAATATGTTATTTGTCTTAAGCCATCTTTTTCTCTACAGCCTTGAACCTAAGCGAGGAGACTTAGAAGAGAGTGTTGAATCAATAACTTTAGTATTCTTTTATTTAGTCATTTGAAAGAGTGCTTGGCATTTAAGGGAGATATTTTTCTTTGGAAAAATAGGTAAGAAAGAAAAAACTGAAGCAATACTCTATGGAAATGTCTAAACAAAAGATGCTTTGCATAAGGAAATAGGTTGTAGGAATAGATACTCTGAAAAAAATATAAATATATCTTTTTTACTTGCAAGTGTACAGCTAAAATGTAGCATGAGTTGCATATGTTTGCGTAACACCACCCAGTGTTTCTGTATAAGTTTTTACAGGGTCTGATAAGAAACTCTCCTTGTTAAATATGTATGTAACTCTTGAAATAAATGCAATTTATGTAGATGCCTTTGAATGTTTTCTCTCTGAACCCTTGTTTTTCACTTCAGCCCATTCTTTCTGCTTTAGCTTTCTTTGGCCTCACAGCCTAAAAAAAAGCATTCAGATTTCCAGGGGAATTCAGCATTACTATGAGCTGACCCCATCCTCTATCCTGGCCACTTGGCTTTAAATCCACTGTTTGGTCCACCACTTGATCCCAGCAAATAGCACAGTGTGTGGCACAGGATTGGCATTCAGTTAACACTTACTGAATGAAAATGATTAAAGATCCTTTTATTTGCCTTGTCACGGGTAAACTTTTGCTCTTCAAGGTAAATGACTATAATTTCCTATCCATCTCTGTCTCATTTCTTCTTCCCTCTTCCTCCCACCAGTTTTGTTTTGTTTTGTTTTGTTTTTCATTACTTCTGGTTTTATTTTCAACTTTTCAGTTTTGATGTCTCACCTTTCATTTCCACCAGGGATTCTCAGGCTGTTCTCTATGTTCTCTATTGCTTCTATACTCAGTTCTTTCAATATGGAACCCCTAAACCTTAATCAAGTTGGGTAATATCTAAATCTGTTTTCTAAAATATTATCCTGACTACCATCTACCCTTTCATCTCTGATCTAATTAATTTTTAAGAATTGAAGTAAAATTGACATATATTAGTTTCAAATATACAACATAATGGTTCGATCTTTATATTTATTTGACCTACCTAACATTTACCACCATGACTATTATCTAGAAAGGGGAAAAGGAGAAGGAAAAGCGATTGTTGGATGGTGGTTAAACATCGTTCCGGTGACAACACACATTTGTTCTCTCCCTTTGAAAGTTGTTGCGTTTCAAACATATTGTGTATAATGATGGTTGATTCTTCCCTAAATTAAACGTGCTGCCTTTATTGGTTCTTTCCACTCATATATACACAGTTTTTCTTTGCAACCATCCACAAACAGCATTCTATTTCTGTTATTTATGAAATACTTTCTTTCTTACAACTGTAGAATTATCATTCTTTGGGACAGTGAGCTGAGACACATGGTGTATTGAGAAGGGGAAGACCCAGTCTTCTTGCATTTCCTTGAAGAAACTTATGGTAAAGTCAGGGAAATGTGATACTTATCAAGAATACCAGGGACTAGCTGAATGACTGGGGATTCAGCAGCTATACCCTTTTGGGGAAAAGCGACTGAAATGCAAATTTCCTGCACATGAACTTATTCTCATGTCTAAGGATTGGAGTCTGGTTGTTACACAACCCTGTACAGAGAAAGCATCTATGTTCTATTGAGGAAATATATTTAGTAACTACCACATGCTCAGAGCTATACTAGCATCTTTATAAAATATAAATGAGTCATCTATTTCTCCAGACAACCCTGTAAGATATTTTTTGGGTCCATTTTACAGAAGAGGCAAAGGTATTATTAAGAAAGTTAAAAACATTTTGCCCAAGTTAAATAGTCCTAATGAGTCATCGGATTAGGGTTTGTACCCATATTTGTCTATACTTATGCTGTACAACAGAAGCAAAACAAAGCAGACAAACTCCAGGTAAGTGACTAAATGAAGGATCATACCTCTGAAAGAATACAGATTTCTAGGAAACCAGTTCCCATGTGGTAGGAAAAAGACGACAGAAAATAATGGGCAAAACATTCAGCCAAGACTCCGTGATGCTTGTATCAATTCTTTGGTATAAGAATATTGATAGGCCCGCCTGAATGGCTCAGTCAGGTAAGCATCCAACTCTT
This sequence comes from Paguma larvata, assembly GCA_030068075.1. Taxonomy (NCBI): domain Eukaryota; kingdom Metazoa; phylum Chordata; class Mammalia; order Carnivora; family Viverridae; genus Paguma; species Paguma larvata. The sequence goes on along the minus strand of CM057826.1, from coordinate 31,613,053 downwards.
GATTTCAGCTCAGGTCATGATCTCACAGTTCGTGAGTTTGAGCCTTGTGTTGGGCTCTGTGCTGACAGTGTAGTGTCTGTTTCGGATTCTCTCTCTCTCTCTCTGCCTCTCCCCTGTTCATGCTCTCGCTCTCAAAATAAATAAATAAACTTAAAAAACAAAAGAATATTGATAGACTCTCTGGCAAGAAAGGGAATGTTACAGGGTTTTTAGACTGGAGTTAACTGTGAGAACCTCAGACATGTGTTGCTTTAAGTATAAATGTTCTTACATTTCTGGTACTTGCTGGGGTACATTGCTCAAGAAAATCATTAACCACTGTTTCAATAAATATGTCTCTGCCCACACTGATCTTGAAGTAGACTACCCAGACATCTCTGTGAGGAGGTCAGCTGAAGTGTGTATCACTGCCTTGTGTGCCTGCTTTTGAGATTTTTCACTTGGAGGTCATATTTGACACTATCTTTTTTGTTGTTAGTTTTTCTCTGTCATCTGTGGCGTTATCTCCTTATCAACAGTTGCACAGGTCTCTTGGATTGAGTTTTACCCGCTCTGGGAGATCACGAACTTCTCATTTTAGATGCTGCACTGGATGAAAACCTTATAGCCTCTATTTATAAAGTTTAGACCTTGCAAACATGCCTTATAAATGTGGTGAAAATCTTATCAGCTTTATTTTATGTGTATAGATTTTTCTTGAATAATTTCCCCTTTATTCTTCCTTAATGTTTAGGAAGGTTCCACACTTGTGAACATTCAGCCAAGACTCCGTGTACTCCACAGTACGAAAGAGAACCAAAGGAAGCCTTGTCTAAACTCTGATGAGCAATTTAACAGGAGACAATGCCAGCAAAACTTGGGAGAAGAGAAGATCATGGGAAGGGCAAACTTGAGAGAGGAAATCAGGGCAGCTCTGTCTGCTTTCCCCATCAAACTCCTTCAGGCACCAGTGCCTTGGGCATTGGTTTTATCTCAGTAAGGAATGTGATCCCTGAGAGAGGAAAGAAAAACTAGGCTGACGGTGTAGTAATTGAAACATCTCTTTCTCAACATTGCCACAAAATCGCCCTCATCTGAGAGTTGGGTAAATATTCCACTCTGCATGCCAGGCAGGACTTGGGACGCCTCTACACCAACAAGAAAATGATATTTTATCTTACTGTTCAGTGAATCAGTTGATTATATTGTTTAAAGAAAATTGCTCTCTGAAAGCTCTAGAATAAAGTAATAAAAGTGAAAAAAGAAAGAACCCCAGGGAGAGCCAGTTCTTAGGGTGCGGCCTCCCTCCGGTGTCTTTCATTCAGTGAGTTCATCTGGTTCTTTGCTGATAACAAGGATTAGGAATTGATGCCCAGTGGAAAATAAGAAGAGCCCAGTTCTACCTGACAAAATAATCACTCTGTTCCTCTTCTGAGATGTTTCTCAAATGTTCTTGGCAAAGCGGTGCTTTTTCGTCTGTGCAAAAATGTTCAGGGCACACCACTTTTATTATCACAGTGGTCTATACCCATCTTTTCTGCTAGGCTTTGACCTTGTTGACACCAGGGACAGGTTTATGCTCACTTTTGTAATAATAGGCACACGGGTGTCTATAAAATTGAATTGTAAATATCATCCCACCATTTTCTTCCTCAAGTGGAGATCTTTTATAGCATTTCCCAATGATCATCATATGGCAAATATTCTATGTGTTTCCTCTGGCATAAAATTCATTGGCTTACAAAATATTCCATATGTGTATCTCAGGAGTCAAAAAATAATAAAACAAATTTAGATGTGCACTTGTTTTCATTGAGATGTCGTAGGATACCTCGATGTATTTGGAACCCTTGAGCCTTCTGTATGTTATGAAGGGAAAACTCTTTATTCAACATGTACCAAAAGAACATTATTTTCCCAGATTCTACTTATTTCATCTGAAGTTTACCAGAATATTCTCCTGACTCTGAGACCTACTCCAAACTAGAAACAAGGGCACAAAGTTGCATTCCAGGGTCATACTAATTTGGTATAGAGACAGCAGAAGGCTCCACCCCCAGTTTTGCTAATCGGGTCTCCTCATCTTGCATTTTTCTGCTTCTGTCCTCCCTAAGATAGATGGGTCTGGATCTCCTTCTTTGCCCCCTTTCTATTGCTTTTCTTCTCTCTATTTATCTGGGGAAACCTTGGAACAGAGAAGAGGGAATGAGTTGACTCCACCCTTCTCTACATTCTTCACAGAGAAGGATCAGAATGCACGCCTCAGGGGCACCCCAAGGGTTCAGAAGATCTGCATTTAGAAAATGTGCCACTGATAAGGAACTTCTATAGAAAGTTTTATCTCCCCTTAACAAAGAAAGCATTTTTGGAAGATGAGAGTTAAATGGGAAAACAGCAAATTTGCCTGTCTTTGCTGGTGGGGAGACCTGAAGTCAAGTGTGTCTTTGCAAGAAAATGTCAACATGTTCTATGAGTATAAAGTCTGTGTAAACTGCCAGCAGCTCTCCTGACAACCACCTTTCCCCAAAAGTGCCCATGGAATGTCATCTTTAAACTGCTGACATCTTTAATTCTCTGTCAACTGAAACTTGCCAATTAAAATTTCATGTTCTTTTCTCTTTAAGACCTTTGAAAAATGGAGTATAGAAGCTTGTTGAGAGATAACATAACTACTACCTGGCTTGAAGCTTTTGTACCTGAGATGCTATAAATGTTCATTTCCTATCAATTGCAACTTGCAAGAAAATCTACAGCTTTCCTGCTTTCCTTGCATCAGTCTTTCATGTAGCATCTTCTTTATCCTGCCCTTTGTCCCTACCTTCAGCAGGCTCCTCAAATCTTAATCCGGGGGAAGTCAAATAACTCAGGGGAGCTTTGCAGATTAAAGGAAAGATGAAGTTCCATGGAATAGAGTTACTTTTTATTTGTTTGTTTTCAGGGTACCATTTCTGTGTGTAGACGTGTTTACTATATTATTGCTCTCGTGCATACTCTTCCAAAGAATGCCATTGACGTCTCCTTTAGAATGAAAATTATGAAAGTATTTGGTGTCAGTACCATGTCTCTGGTAACAGTTATGCTTTAAGATACATGGGGTATAGCAGACACTGTGGATGTCTTGTACGTATGTCCCCTTGGCAGTCCCCATTCCCGTGCCTGCCAGTGGCTTCTAAATGCAAGGCTTCTTAATGAAAGATGACTAGGGGACCCCACCTGCCCACGCAAGACAGCTCTGAGGCATGTTCTATTTTATATCTTAGATGGCCCAGCAGGTGGAAGCCCTGGTCTCACAGTGATATCCTGCTCATTACCACACCTTGCATTAGCTTCTTTTTCTTTCCTGTGTCACTTCCCCACTCCCCTCCTGGTACTTCTGCAATCACCTCCCAAGGAAACTACTCGAGTTAAAATCTTAGGCTCAGCATCTGCTTTTGGGCAATCCAAACTCAGCCACGAGCACAGAGAATACATTTTATTCTTTGAAAATGAAAATGTATGGTGTCATTTATAGCAGTAGAAAAACCTGTGTATAATTTAGAAAATTAGAAAGTTATCTTGAAAGTAGACCAGGGCCTATGCTCTAAGATTTCTGCTTTATAATCTTAGCACAATCTTGTTCAGTCACTCATTTAAAAATTTTTTCCTGAGCTTTGATATAAAAGATATTAATGCAAATTGCTGTGAGGATATCAATAAATGTAATATCTTTTCCTATTCATAAGAATATTAGATTGTACTTTCGAAGAGATTAGGGCAAACATAAAAAGATAAAAGATAATAGATAAAATAATATGCAGAATGTCAAGGAGTAAATGTTAAAATGTAACACAAAAGTGGAGACAATATATAAGGTAGGAATTCAGAGAGACATATGCACGGGCTAAAGGAAGCTTTAGAGGTACAGAGTGTAGAAAGGGCTTGTGTGGCATTCTGGGTCTGGCTGAAGTGGAAGATGTTTTTAGGGAAGCGCTAAAGTTGAAAATACATAGGTACCATGGGGGAAGGGAAAGGGAAAAAAATAGTTACAAACAGAGAAGGAGGGAGGCAAACCATAAGAGACTCTTAAATACAGAGAACAAACTGAGAGTCGATGGGGTGAGGGGAGAGGGGAAAATGGGTGATGGACATTGAGGAGGGCACTTGTTGTGATGAGCACTGGGTGTTGTGTGTAAGCGATGAATCACGGGAATCTACCCCCCAAACCAAGAGCACACTGTATACACTGTATGTTAGCCAACTTGACAATAAATTTTATTTTTAAAAATGTAGGTACAGGGGTGCCTGGGTGGCTCCCCTGGTTGAGTGACTCTTGGTTTCAGGTCAGGTCATGATCTCATGGTTCATGGGTTCAAACCCCTGTTTGGGCTTTGCACTGACAATGTGGAGCCTGCTTGGGATTCTCTCTCTTTCTCTGCCCCTCCCCACTTTAGATAGATAGATAGATAGATAGATAGATAGATAGATAGATAGATAGATAGATATAGATAGATAGAAACTTTAGAAATAAAATAAAATGCTTCTTCTCTTTTAATAAAATAGGTACATTGTCCCAGTTAAGAACCAGAATGTGTCTAAGGAGTTTGGGAAGTGAATACAATTTTTCTTCTTTTTTTTTAAGAAAAGGTTTTAAGTTTATTTTATTTATTTTGAGAGAGAGAGAGAATCCCAAGCAGTCTCCATGCTGTCAGCACTGAACTTGATGTGCGGCTCGATCCCATGAACAGTGAGATCATGACCTGAGCTGAAACCAAGAGTCAGACACTTAACCAACTGAGACACCCAGATGCCCCATCTTTTTTTTTTTAATAAAGTGCTAACATTTATTCATTTCCTCATCTGTTCACTACACACATACTAAACTGCTCTATTTAAAGACATACACTTGGTTTTGTTACCTGGTGTAAAGAAGACAGGAGAAAAGGATGACTCAGATGATTAAGAAGGTAGGAAATTTAAGAGAGAATTGAGTTTAATTTTAGACAAGTTCTGTATTTATTTAGTTATTCACTAACTTTTTCAGCAACATTTAAGCCAGGCCACACTGAACCAATATACCAGTCCTGTGTGGTTTTTACAACATGAGAGATCACAAATTTCTCTCTCGTTCTCTGATTCTATCCATTCTCTCAGTTACTTTTTGAAAACCGAATTGGCCCCAAATTTTAAGATATTTTTCAAAGGATTACAGTATTGGCCACTGGCCAGATTAGGATGTGAAGTGCAAGAAGACTCCAGCCAAAGTAAATTCACCAGAAGCTTGGCCCCAGCCCTCTTCTCTTCAAGGGCAGGTGACTTTTTCATCCTTCTCAACTCATTGAAGTCCACAGGGTTTCTGGCTTGGATCAGCTCTGCGGGTTCCAGGAATGATGGGAAAAATGGGCTCCAGGTGCCAGTCAAGAGCACCTTGTCAGGTGCATTGATTTTATAAAACCTTTGATGTCTGTTCGGCCCTGGAGATCTGGGGAAATAGGATCTATAGAGTTGATGTTTCCACACTTTATGGCACGTTAAGGGTTATTGTGAGGCTTTCAGTTACGGTCGCACCAATGTCTGAGGGTAGGTTTCTCTCTTGGCCCCTCCGGTCTCCCTCATAATTTTGGCATGTGAATGATTGGTGGTGTTTGTACTGTTACATTGCACATCAACCGACAACAGCCAGAATGTTTCTGAATCCACATTTAATTTATTCGCAGCACTGTGTGCAACCAGATGATGATGGCAAGTTAATGGGCTTTGCCTTAATGAAATAACTGCCTCCCAGGTTTGGAGGTTTGTGCTAGTTTTATTTGTCAGCATTACCTAAGTGGATACAAGAAGAAATTGTAGCTGTATGCTGACATATTATCAGGTCCATTTGCAGAGAAAGACAGATGTTATGGCCTCCTGCTGCTGCTCTGTTCTTTGAGCCATGTCAAGTTTTATCCCCCTTCATTCTTGACAATTAAATGCTACAGCCCTTGGGGCTCACCTATGTGGCTTCGATGAAGAGGCTTTTCAAGTCACATATTCCATGGAGTTGCATCTTAATTCCAATATGCTGTTATCAAGCAGGGTCTATAAGTGTACTGGCTCTGGCTCTGTCTCTCTCTCCCCCTTTCCCTTTCCTGCCTCCTTCCCTGCCTTTTAATCCATCAGCATTTAGAATCCCGGAAATAATATGACATAAAAACCAGTGCCTCCCAAAGTATGAGAAATTGACAAGATGCTTGGCCTTAGCTTTATATATATTGGCTTTATTCTTTTTCTCTCAAATTCTTTTTTCTTCAGTTACTACTGAGTCTTTAACCCGAGCTAACGACTATGCCTTTCCCAGTCTGCCTTTCTGGTAACTCATTAATGCTTAGCAATGAGAAGAAAAGGGCAACAGCTCTATTAACACAACCAAATTGATTTATAATCAGACATGAACCAGGAACTGGGTAAGAGTTTTACAAGCACTAAAGGTTAATAGAACCATTCTCTAGCCCATTTTCCAAACCAACCTTCTAGAGGTTTTCTGACCTCCACCCCCAGATATACAGCCATTGCATAAGAGACTTTGGCAAGGGCGGCATGTAGGTGGAAGTTATTTATGCACTTTAAATAGCTTTTTCAGCTATTGTACAATTATTAGAGAACCCCTACATGTAGCCCTAGCAAGTTCAAAATAAAGCAATTATATAGTTAATTTAGCATTTATCTGGAAGACTGGGTTCCAAATTAAAAAGCTTGTTCAGTTGAAACTAGCACTTATTCATTTCATGGGGATTTTTACACAGGCTCTATTTGCCAGTATAAAACACTCATATGAAGCTCTTTTTTGGAGTTGACTAGTTGAGTCAGATCACAGTCCAATCAATTTCAGAATGAACAGCAGCTGGAAGGAAGCCATACTTTCCATTACTGGCTAATTGCTTTGGGATGAATGTGATTGGCTAATCCATCCTCCAAAGCCAAGAAGACTTTAAAATAGTTTGTATGGGGTAATTCACTGGTAGGAAGGAACCAAACAACAGCACTCCCCCTCAACCTCCCATTACGTGCTGTTCTCTGATTGTTTGGAGAATAGTTTCACTGTCTTCCCTCTCCCCACAAATATAGTTTCTCTTGCATTTTAGTGTTTGGAGATTTTATTTCATTGATCTTTTTTTCAAAAATGACTCTGCCACAGTTTCATAGAGGAAGTCAAGGAAGTTTCTCTCCCTCAGAATTCAAGCCTTGCTTCCTAGTGAGAATCCGTGGCAGTATTGCCATATTCCCACTGACAGAGTTTTAAAGATTTTACTAATGCTGTACCTGCTGAATGACTCATTTGCTGAAATTCTGTCATGCACCTGAGGTGTGATGTTAGTTTTCCTTTGACTCACTCGATAAAATGTGGCATAATAAGGACACCTCAATCAGCATAATTCCTGTGTTTGGAGCCAGGATGCTCTGATTTATGTGTCCTTCCTTAATAAGAGACCCTGAAACACTGGCTATAAATAAATTGGTACTTGAAAATAGTCTGTCACCAGGAATTATTCCCCACAATGCAATAAACCAGCCTTGTTATGAATGCAGTTGGCAGGATCCTAGAATCACAAATCAAAATGGACCCTACCCCTGTCAGCTGTGCTCAGTACATTAGTATAAAGAAACGGGTTTCTCTTCAGGGCCTTGGACTTAGACTCCTTTCCCATCAATGGAGGGTGTTTTCTGGAGCTGTGTCTAGGAAAGCATGTTACAGATTCAAGTGTTGTTCCTAGCTGTCTCTGTGACAAAAGCTTATTGGAGAAACTTATTCTCTTCCTTTCGCTTCAAGAATATGACCCAGGCGCTCCTGGGTGGCTCAGTTAATTGAGCATCCGACTTTGCCTCAGGTCGTGATTTCACGGTGCATGAGTTCGAGCCCCTCATCAGGCTCTGTGCTGACAGCCTGCTTCAGATCCTGTGTCTCCCCCCTACTCTCTCTCTGCCTTTCCCCCACTCGCATTCTGTCTGGCTCTCTCTCAAAAATAAATAAACATTGAAAAAATTTTAAAGAATATGACCCAATTATTACTTCTCTCTCTCTCATTTTATTCTTTAAAATATAATACCCAAATAAGACAAAAAGTACTCTACGAATTCCACTGCCAAAATTAATACCCAGACTAATAGCAAACTCTTATACAGAGCTTACTATATACTACCATAATAAAAAAGCCTACCAGGTACTAATAAAATAACTTGGGCCCAGATATGCTATGAGAAATTTGTGTCTATTAGTTTTGATGCACAAACAGTTAATGGGCTTCAGCCTATGCTGCCTACTTAAAATTGAATTGACCACTTGATTATTCATTTTTATTAATGTCATTATCTGCAGTTATGAAACCAATGCTCACAAGGTGTCCACTTGTATTAGCTCATGTATTATTAACCTTCCAGCACGTATTGTAGCTTAACTGGTATTATAGGACCCAAGTCATTTGTTTAAGTAATGAGGACAAAGTAGGAAGAATTGACCATATATTTCAGAAGGAGGATTTAGTTCAATTACAGGTGAACAGGCTGTTTTTGGCAGACAATGTTGATACTACTCCCCAGGTGGAAGATGTTGGCTAATGCTATTTGAGGAGCACCCAATGAGTCCCTGTAACCTCAACCAGAACTGTGACTCCATCTCTTTCTTCTGGTACCTGAAGTGATATCATTAGGATGTTTTCCCTTTGATTCTAACTTTGTCATCCTCGGACAGAATGGTTATAGTAACAGTACTCCTAAGAAAGCTTGAGGAGTCCTGGGGACATGTCTGAAGAAACCCTAATCAGATGGAGGTACACTAGGGGACTAAAATACCAGACGAATACCAAATGACTGTTACATGAGAAATATGTTTGTCACCACTATTCACTTGGAATTAAGACTGCCAAATTTTTGGGTGAAACTTAATACTTGCCTGAAGATGAGCAATAAAACTTGAGAAGAAAATATGTATACAGACTGATTTACACTTTGCTATTTTTCCCATTTAAAAGAATGCCTACAATAATTTAATTAGAAAAAAAAAAAAAAGCAGATTCCCACCTTTTACCAACAAAATAGCTCAGGAAAAGTACCAAGACAGAACAGAGTTAAAAAACAAACAAACAAACAAAACAAAACTAAAAGGTGCAGAAAAATATATGTGGATTCTCAGATAAATTTGTTCTTTTTCAGTACAGTCACAGGCCATCATAGTCATGGTCACTTCTATTCAATATAACACTGTTACTATTGTTTTTTACTCTTCATTCTCTAAACTCTCCCTGCCCAACCAGCCTGAGCAAATATCTGGAAAGAGACCATGTTATATGGTTCTTCTGTGTCTCTGGAGAATCTAGGACTTGAAAAGGGACCAATACACAACTCTATGGAAACTTGAGATACTGGAAGTTTTAGAAATTAGGTTTAAATATATGGGAGATTGTCAATTTAGGAGTAAGTTTCATTGCATAAAACAGAAGAAAAATTCAAATAATAGTAGCTTAAGCAAGATTTATTTTCTTCTTGCCTAAAGGAAGTTTGGAGGGCTAAAAGGGAGCTTTATGATGACTTCAGGGACCCAGGCTCCTATCTTTATGCTCCGCCATTTTAGTAGTTAGTGTCCATCCTCAAGGCCATTTTGCATTTCAAACAGCAGAGAAGAGGAAGAGCACTCTGCAACGGGAAACTTTTAAGGACACTTGCTGAAGGTCTCAAATAATACTTTAGTTTATATCTCACTGGATGGACCTCTTCATATGGCTACATGGCTGGGAAAGGTAGTATTTAATTTAGCCTATCAATGTGCCCACTTAAAAATCAAGGTTCTAGTAATATATTGGAAGGGGAGAATGGATATTAGATAGGGAACTAGTAAGTTTTGCCACAAGAAGAATGAAAATCAGTTTCTTCTCAGGTACCTTTTATTTTTTATGAAAAGTTTTTCATTCATGACTGTGACCCATGCAAGAAATTAAAACATATTCTGGGTAACTCCTGGGAGTTGCAGGACACGTGGAAATCACCCCAGTCTCCTTTCTATAGAAACAAGCATCAGGAAACATACCTGAGCACCACTGCCAATCACTGATGGTGCTTTTGTTTGCTTAGATTGTTAAAGATGAGGGTTTTCTTGCATTGGAACAAGCAAAACATCTTGAAATTTACCTTGATAGGTGTATCTTTATGGTTACAGGAACAAATACATGTAAAGCTTTGCTTTCTTTGGCTCTTTTCCAAGGAGGGAAACATTTGGCTGATGACTTAGATTTTTTGATGCTCTGAATTGAGTTGGTATAAATAGCTTGTAAAGTTGCTTTTCTAATCAGAGGTTCAATACTTAATAATAATTTCCAAAGACACTCCCCACGTTCACAGCCTTGGATATTTCTTTTTTTTTTTTTTTAATTTTTTTAACGTTTATTTATTTTTGAGAGACACAGAGACAGAGTATGAGCAGGGGAAGGGCAGAGAGAGAGGGAGACACAGAATCTGAAGCAGGCTCAGGCTCTGAGGCATCAGCACAGAGCCTGACACGGGGCTCGAACTCACAGACCGTGAGATCATGACTTGAGCCGAAGTCGGCCGCTCCACCAACTGAGCCACCCAGGTGCCCCGGCCTTGGATGTTTCTAATGGAGAGATTTCCACATGCGTTTGCATGCTGCTCTTGTCTTGTGTATTCATTAAGGTATGATTAAGCTGCTGAAATAAGAAGCCCAACAATACTTTGACTTAAAAAGAGGAATTTAATTTCTCTCTCACATAAAACTCTGATGTGAGTGTTCTAAGTCGGCAGCAGCTTTGCTCCACATAGTCATTCAAGGATTCAGTAAGGATTTGTCTAGCGATCCCCTTTCCAGGCAACTTACAGTGGAACAAACCAAAGCCTAGGACTAGGCATTTCTTTCCTGACATTACTTTTCCCACATTCCACTGATAAGCACCACACATGTCTATAAGAGGAGCTGGGAAATATCTTGTAGCCTTGTATCAATGGGGCGCCTGGGTGGCTCAGTTGACTTTGGCTTAGGTCATGATCTCATGGTTCATGAGTTGGAGCCTGCATCGGGCTCTGTGCTGACAACTCAGAACCTTGAGCCTGCTTCGGATCCTATGTCTCCCTCCCTCTCTCTCTCTCTCTTCCTTCCCCTGAACTCACTCTGTCTCTCTCTCAAAAATAAATAAACCTTAAAAAAGAAGAAGAAAAAACTAGATTTGAATGAATGGCTAGCATATTTATCTCACATTGATGGTCAGTAGTTAGCCTCCCTTCTTTCGCATCTCTCTGCACGTCCTAATCCAGTCTCCCCCAAAACCAAGAGATCTTTTGAAAAAGTAAATTAGATAACACTTTTTTTCTGATCCAACCTCTCTGATGGCTGCCCCTAACACTTGAATAAAGTGCAAACTTTTTGCCACTATCTACCAGACAGAGCATCGTGTAGCTTATGACTCCTCTTCATCCCACCCCTCCATTCTTGCATTGTTTGGGTTCTACCAGATAGGCTTCTTTAAAAAAAAAAAAAATTTATCTACTTTGGGGAGAGCACGAGGGGGGGAGGGGCAGAGAAAGAGGGATGGAGGATCCTAAGTGGGCTCTGCATGGACAGGCTGACAGCAGCAAGCTCGATGTGGGGCTCAAACTCATGAACCAAACCATGAGATTATGACCTGACCTGAAGTTGGATGCTCAGCCAAATGAGCCTGCCAGGTGCCTCTGGCTTCTGTTTCTTGACCTCACCACGCTTTCCAACTTTCAAGCTTGTGACTTTGCTGTGTCGTGGGTCTGGACTAGAGTACTCTGAAATGATCACGTTGCTGCTTCCTTTTCATGATTTCATTTTCTCTTCAAATGTCGCCTCTGCAAGGTGACTTTCTCACCACTTCTCACTGCCACCAGTTACTATAATGAGACTCTGTCATTATGGTTGTTTTTAATACATTTAAAAATTTTTTTTAATGTTTATTTATTTTTGATAGAACACAAGGTAGGAAGAGAAGAGAGAGAGGGAGACACAGAATCTGAAGCAGGCTCCAGGCTCCGAGCTGTCAGCCCAGAGCCCAATGCAGGGCTGGAACCCACAGGCCCATGAGATCATGATCTGAGCTGAAGTCGGTCGCCCAACCTACTGAGCCACCCAGGCGCCCCTCTTCTTTATTATTTAATATTTTCTGAAATTACCTTTTTAAAAATCCATTTGCTTATTTATCGTGTTTGTTTATTTGCTATGTGTGAAAGTTTATTGTGGCCAGAGCCTCTGTCTGACTGGATTATAGCGCTTTCCATGAGCCTGATGTCTCAGTAGTTCATATTTGTATTAGTATCATGTATGTTGCATTGTTCACTGTTTTTAGATTATAAGCTCCACAGAGACAGAGGTGATGTTTTCTAATTTAATTATATATTTAAATTTCCAGTAGGCTGAGTTTATTAAAGATTAAAGAGAAAAACATAGAAGGTTTTTAAAGAGAAAATGGCCCAAGGGGCTAAGATTTCAATCAGATTGGATTTTACACCACTTCTCTCTCTAACCTCATGAAATTCCAGTGACAACGCTTATCCCTATGATGCTTAAGTAAGTTCTCAGAAGGAATTAAAGTAACACTTTCTGTTAAATTCATAGTTTTTCCTTGACTATACATATAAATATCCTAAAGTATAGAATCCATGCGATAAAATAACTGAACTTTAGTCAAAGACTATAAATTATTTTGATTTTTAATACTTTAAATTTGGTTTTGAAAAATCTGTTCCAAAGTTGGTTTATATCTTTTGTCTAGTGCAGCTCACAGAAATGTATAGTTTTCTGCCTTCTGCAGGCTCTGAATTTAGCCCTATATACTTTCTTTTTGTGCATCTGCTAAATAATATTAAACTGAATTGAAAGATGTTGTGGCTGCTTGCATAGTAGGTAGTAGAGGGTCACAACTTTGACTGTTGGAATTTTTTAGTAGAATACCTGCTGATGCTGTTTCAAAGAGATGCCTTATAAAAACTTTTCAAATAACTCAGAAATAGTAAGAACTAATATTTATTGAACATATTAAGGATCAGACTCTGATGAATTTGTGTGTGTGTGTGTGTGTGTGTGTGTGTGTGTGTGTGTGTGTGTGTGTGATTTAACTATTTAACTGAGTTTCTAGATGGGGATGTATCAACCAAGGATTAGAGACATTAAGTCACTTACAAATGATCACACAGCTGGTAAGAGGTGAAGCCAGGATCCAAACTCAACTCAGTCTTATATCCGATCCCATTCTTTTAAACAATGCTAAATTGCCTTGTCTTAATAGGTATTTATAGGGATGGTGCTCAGATATCTTAGAAAACTGCTAAGTTAGTTTTCAAGGTTAACATTTATGAGTCTAACCAGTTGTGATATTCAAAATATGTATCAGGCATTCAGTCAGTCAGAATGGATACCTACTGTAAATGGATGCTAGCACATCTTACCCAATGCACGCTTCCTGAATATCATTCCTGTTCCAACTACTCTTTCAATATTTGCCCCTTCCTCGGAGAATACACCAAGAACCTCTCATCCCCAACCAATGTGTCAGGATTAAGTGGTATCTGCAGGGCAGGCCATGCTGTCAGGTGTATGGCTGACATCTAGAAGGTCGTATGGAGGGATCTCAAAGGCCCCATAAAGGGTTCTGTGTAGCATGATGCTGAACAATGGTTCCTGTTTCTTCATGGTAGAAAGAGAGTCTCCTTTCTCTGCCAAAATCTGAGTTAGAACCTCTGTTCTAGTAGATAATCTCCATAAATATTATTTTACAAACTTTTTCCAGTGTTTTAAAACTCATTTTACAACAGGACCACTATGTTTACCAAAGAACACCTATTAACTTTGCTTTGAATTAGTGTTTTGGGAAGTTCTGTGTAATCTGAATGTGTCTTCCCCTCCTGTACATGACCAATCTTTCTCCCCCCACCCCGAACCCCTTAGCTGTCTTCCCCCCCGCTGCTCCGCCTCAATTACATATGAAGAAATAATTTTCACAGAGGCTTGGTGACTTTTCTAAGATTTCTTGGGCAAAAGCTGAGACTCTTCAGTTCTCAAAATCTTTCCCATCTAGCCCGGTGCATTTTCCACTACATCTCCCTGCTTGCACGCTACAGCTGACCAGTGTCCGTGGGAGTGGCACCCAATGAACTTCAACTATCTGATGATAAACCAGACGCTAATCTTGGGTTTCAGTGGCAAGTTGACTTTTTTTGCATACTCTGACTTCTTTAAAGATGTTTATTAGAAGGTTACTAATAATAGTCAAAACTTGGAAAATAATATCCATCAACCTGGGACTAGTTATATAAATTGTGGTACAACAATAGAGTGGCATCCACTGTCTTCATAGGAATGATGATGACATTGTACACTTGTTGAAGAGATGCCTAAAGCATATCAAACAGTAATAAAGGCAGGAGACCAAATAACATTCTCGGTAGCATATCATTTAATATCATATGTATGTCTTTGTGGACCCACGTCTATATGCCGAAACAATCTAAAATCTGTGCGTCAAAAATATTAACAATTAATAGTGGCATTATGTGAATTTTTATTTTCTTCATATACATTTTATACTGCTAGAAATGTTTTATAATGAGTGTGTAATACCATTAAAATTAAGAGCAGAAAGCTATGAAGCTATTTTTATTTAGAGAAACAAAACATCAGGCACTTTTCATAGCTTCTTTACCAGTTCCAAACCCACCGTTGTTCCCAGGTCCTCCACAGCACCTGCTAACACTTAGCTCCAGGCATAACCCCAGGAGCCATCTAGAAGCAATTCCTGCTGTCCTCTCTCCCACCAGGCTCCCTCTCCCCAGGTCCTTGATAATTGGCTTCCCTCTTGTATACACAATGTCTGCCCCTTCACCTTTCACTATGTTATTTCTATCTACCAAAACTCTATCCATCTTTCAGGACGCATTCCAGGATTCGCCTCTGGATAAACAGATGCTTGGTGCCTTTAAAATCATCCCATCCATTGTATTTTTCTGCTGCTTTTACAAGATTTCATAGCACAGGATTGGATACAGGGCTCTGTGCTTATCATGCCCTGCATAGAGGCATGCGACAAGGGAGTGAGTGGACAATGAAATCCACACTGCAATCTGACCACCGAGCTGACCTCCATTACTAGGTCACCTCCCTCTGTTATTAGCCATTGCCCCACTTGTAATTATAAATTATTAATACTCATCTCTTCATTACCCAACGAGGAGAGGGTTGGGTCTGCTTTTGCTCACCGTCATATCCCCAGCACCTAGTACTGTGTCTGGCACACAAAAGGTGCTCAATAAACATTCATTGAGTGAATCAATAAATTAATAAGACAAGCGACTTGTCTAATATGACACACAGAATTCACCCCTGGGGTGCTTTGTAATACAGCATTTTGGGTAGCTGCCACTGGGGCAAAGAGAGGTAAACAGTGATGTGTAGAAGAACCACAAGTGTTTCCAGCTTTTGGCAAGTGCCCCCGGGGTCTGTCTTTAGTGCTGTTTTCCTGTGCAGCGGGAGAGGAATGCATGGCTCCGGCCTGCTGCTGAATGTGCTTGCCGGGCGTGTGCCACCCGTGCTCAAACACCCCTTCCCATTGGCTCCAGTCACATCATATGACATCACCGCTACACAAGTGACCCATTCATTTTCTCTTCCCACCTCTAGGCTTTTGATGGAAGCAGATTAGAGGAGGGGAAAAAGCAGATCACCTCAAGGGAGATGAGTCATTTTATGTTTTTGTTTCTGTGCATTAAAGAATTGATTCATGAGATTTTAATGCATCGCTTGCTATTGCCGGAATTTTCTCTCCCTACTGCGAGGGTGCTGATGAGACCCGCTGAGATGTGTAGCGCTGCGTTCACACCCCTGTAATCATTCTTGGGAGGAGCATTTTATTTCCTGATTTCTGCTGTCATCCTTGTGAGTCAGTAATAGAAGAAACACTTTGGCACCAAGCGCTCGGGTCTCGTATCTTCTGTGCCTGAGCGAATATGGAAAAATCCATAAAATTGCTCTCAGAGGTTACTGAGAAATTAATCTAGCTGCCTCTAGCTTGAGCCTGAGGAGAGGGGTGTTTTAGCAATTATTGAGTGGGATGCTTTACAATAGGGAGATTTGGGGACCCAGTATTGGTCCTATTTTCTGACTTTCTCATTGGCAGTACCGAGGCACTTACTAGCTGAGAAAAGGGGCAAAAGGGAAAGAGATAAGTATCGCTTAATGCACATGGGGCATATTCCAGGTTGTAAGTATTAAGGATTTATTGTCATACAATCCTCAAACAGAAGGATGAGGTTGGTGTGATTATTTTCACTTAGGCTGTAGGTTCTGAGGTTCAGAGAAGCTAAGATTGGACCATCTTACCTGGTTGGTAAGTAGCAGTGTCTAAATTCTCCTCCTGGTCTGACTTTAGCAGGGGAACAGCCTCGAAGCCATAGAAGGCAGGCTGGTGCACGCAGGTTAGCCCTGAATTCCTCTTTCGTGTGATGGTGAGAGCCTGGCTGTCAGGCTCCTCGAACAGAGCTTCGATGTGCCACATGACCTCACTGGCAGCACCAGCTCACTGCTCCAGGACCTTGAAAATAAGGTCGCGCTCCTTGTGAAATAGGGAGAATGGTTCTCAGCTAAAAGAAAACTACAGGCAAGACAGAGTGAATACACAGTCCCTTTTGCATCAGTCAATCCATCCTGTAAGCAGGTCAGTTCAACAAAAATATCAAGAAAGTCACTGGATCACACAGCTATTTATTTAAAGCATAACAACTGGTTGGCAGCATTCTTCTCTTTTCATCTGTTGGTTGTACTATTACGTTAAATAGAATCTTCTTGGCTGTGCTATTGTATTAAATAGAATCTTCTGGCTCCCATTTATTTACTCAACAAATATCCATTAGGCACTGACTGTGGCGGATTTTGCTGGGTGCTCAGATATTACAGATGAGATCTCTTTCCTCTTGGAACTTGGTTCTCTTCTTTGCTTTTCCTTGTTAGATTATACTTTGGGAAGTACAATTTTAAAGTACTTTCTGGAGAAGTAGACATTGAAAGAGCACCATGGATTTTGTCACTGAAATTTTTAAGAATGTATGAAGGAAATAAGGAATAAATGTCATTTCAGTACATCTTCCTTCCTCTTTCCTCCTCCTCCCTCCTTTCTTCCCTTCTTACTTTCCTTTATCTTTTGAATATACTCATTGCTGTCCACCAGAAAAACAGTGGTAACCAAAGAAATGAGAGTTTTTCAGCTATGATGAACTTATGCACGTTACACAATTGAAACATTTAGAAAGAAACTTCTACTTTTAGTAGAAGAATTGCAGTTTCTACATTAAAATTGCTTTTATTTTAAATTGCAGATAAGGTTAGGGACGCTTGCAACATTATCGAGGGTATGGGCCTTCTAAAAGTCTTCGTCTGCTCTGGATTATAAAGTCAATTTAAACCACTGACTTTTCATCCAACAGCAGGAAACTAGGGAAAGTTGGGTCCTTTGTGGGTCAGCACTGTGTAGTTAGAAAAAGTCCCTCTTTTTCCCAGCTAAATCTGTCTCTTCATCTTTCTTGCCCCTCACTTGCTTCTCTCTCCTGTTCATCTTTCTCAAGGTCCCACATGTGGTTGCCTTGGTTTCTTTATGAACAACAAAGCTTATGGGTCTAGCTATCATGGATCATTTGTAATGAGATGGCCTTGAAATTGGAGGTAACCACATTATTGTTCCCCTCTTGAATTTCTGAAAACAAAGTGTAATCTGAATCCCTCTGAAATTATCTGCTTCTCACCTTCAGAAACCTTGCTTCTATTAGAGATTTGTGAGTAATGGCTCAGCAAGACAGCCAGGTCAATGAGACCTCCCTTTGTGGGTTTTAATGTAAAATACTCCACATTTAGTCTGAAAACAATCAAACAAAAAGGATGATTGGATTCTGTTCTGCTAGTTTTCTTTTTGAGTGAAGAACAGAAAGATAAAATACATAGACACTCAGCTAGCCACTTAATGTAATATCTAGTGAAGATTTTCCTCCCAATTCATGCTGTAGAATTTCTAGGACCTCTAGATCTACAAAATTATCTACCTTGACAGGAAATTTTAGGATAAATTTATTATTAAAGTGAATGTGTTATATGAATAAATCTATAACCTAATACAAAAGTCACCACAAAGTAATGTGTAAGATTTTGTAACTCTAAATGTAGGGAATTTTATGGATATGTTTATGACATTGGTTATGATAATGGTTTCACGGATGTGTACTAATCTCCAAACTCATCAAGTTGTTTTCATTAGATATGTACAGTTTTTTGTATGTAAATCAGATCTCAATAAAGCGGTTTAAAATATGAATATAAAAATATAAATATCAAGAATTTTATATACTCAATGTGCTGTGTATCTTTGCACGCTCAGCACTCTGAGTATACTTTCATAAACTCAGTGAGGTATACATAAATAAAGATTTTTCTGATCCCTATTCAAACCATAGAATAAGCCAGTAGTTCTATCTATGACCATTCTATAATTAATTAAAGTTTTGAGTAATGACCCAAAAATCTACTGCTTGGAGTTTAAAACATCGTTAGTGAGAGATGAAAGCTCTGTGTGGAAATGGATTCCATCAATGTGGCCTGGGAAATTGGCATGAATATTCTCTAACTCTGACATTCTCTGCATCTGTTTGGTGACTGTTTGTTTGTTTTGAGAGAGAGAGAGTGGAGTAGAGGGGCAGATGGAGAGAGAGAGAGAGAGAGAGAGAGAGAGAATCTTAAACAGGTTCCATGCTAAGCATGGAGCCTGATGTGGAACCTGATGTGGGGCTTAATCCCATGATCCTGGAATCATGACCCAAGCTGAAATCAAGAGTCGGATGCTCAATGAACTGAGCTACCCAGGCACCCCTGCTTGGTGACTCTAGCCCATGGTATAGTGAACTCTCAGAGGAGAACTTCTTCCTTACATGTTTCCAAGTGAAGACAGTTTGGTCAAATACCCAGTAGAGGACAACCAATTGGTCAGCCAAAGCTGGGGGACAATAGTTGCTCCTAGAGCCTGCTTAGATAAGCAGCACATGAAAACATCGTAATGGGCTGGAAGGACAAAGCTCTGAGGTGCCAGCATTTCCTCTTTCAGGGTAACTTTCCTATTTCCTTTGCACCTGACTGTAAGTTTTTAAGGGTTTTATCATTTAAATATTTCACTCCCCCTTCCAAAGCTCTTAGGTAATTTATATCTTCGAATTATATGAGCCCCAAGTACTATATCCCCATGAAGGTGTCCTGGAGAGAAACCGGGAAGGTCACCTGCTAATAAGTGAGTACCTTCCCTTGGCATGCAGCACACATCAGGACAGAGAATTCTCCGTAGGCTTGCCAAGTTCATTTTGGACAAGCGAAGGCCCGGATGGAGAGGCAGGTGAAAACCTAATCATGTCTGTGAAACATTTCATGTCTTTCCTAAATATTCCTGCCTCATTAAACTCCATTATTGCAGGAAGATGTGGAAATTTTTGCTGCCGAAGCTGCAGTTGTCTCCAATAAATTGAATTAGTGCTGTTTTCATACTTAACCTTGGAAAACTACAGACAGGTCAATTCTTTATAAGTTCACTATTTTCGTTTCATGCTCTAATCCTACCAGAATTCCAAACAACTGTTTGATTCATTTCAATTTATACCTTTTAGATTCATTCTTCTCTCAGTTAATTAAGTGTATGGATTTACTTTATTGACAAACATTACATAGCATATGCTATGTGCTGGGAACTGTAAAAAGTACTTTACAAATATTAACTCATTTAATTCACAATAATCTAATACATAAAGTACTATTATTATTCCTATGATATATGTGAGGCAACTAAGATAGAGAGAGATTAAGTAATTTGCTCAAGGCTGCAGAGTCAGCAAGTAGCAAAGCCAGGATTCCAACTCAGACAGCCCTGCTCTAGAATTTTCTCTCTTGCTTTAGATCACTGGGAGATGCCTGGCCAAATTGGCATTAGATCCTGTCTTTGACACTTGCTTTCCTCTGATATATGAAACAGTGTTTACAGAGGTATCAAGATTGATAAGAAGCTGAATATTTTTCTAACATTATGATACTGGTAATTGATTGGTGCTGAATGAAAACATTAAATGTAAGTTAAACTTCAGCTTATGTGACTCCTTAACTGACTTTTATAAATTTTTGGACCAATTTGGATGTGAAGAGATGTGAAATCTCAGATCAGAACTTTTCCCTTCCTTATCTTTTTTCTCTTTTCCATATCCTTCCTTCTTAGGTTTGCTCATTTCTCTTTTTTGAGGACATTTACTTCCTAAAGCATCTGTGTATCACAGCTTCCACTCCCTATTTACCTGACCGTTTTATTTTTCGTATGTGAAATCACATGAACACATTCGTATTCAAGATGATTTGGATCCCCAATTTGGTGACATAAAAATCCCAGCTCAGTAAGACACAAATCCATAAAATATCCCTTAAATTATTTGTCATACACTCATGTGTAAACAATCCTTACAATTATATTTGACCAGGTAGTTGCTAAGGTAACATGAGATGATGTCATTAGCGATCTCTCTTTCTCCCTTTCTCTTTTCCTCCCACTCTTTCTCCATGCCCTCCCCACACAGATATTAAATGTATCTACCACCCCACTCCCTGTTGCAGTGTCTTCTTTGTCCTATTCCATTCAGTTTTCAGTCTTATCCATTAACTTGGTCTTTCCTAAGCAAGCCTTAGCAGAAAGCAGACAGATCATGCATGAGTCCAGTAGCTTTTCTAAATGGTGAAAGTTTTCACAGGTAATATTGCATTTTTGTTTTGGTGACTGATAGTATGCAATAGACAAAATGAGTGACCACTCTTCAGAGGGACATCCCAAAGTCTAGGAGACTGTCTAGGAAGCTGGAATAATTTAGCACTTCAAGGCATAAATGCCCTCTTCCCGCTCTCCCAAAGTCAGTCCATAGTCTGACTATTCTGGTTTCTGAACTTAGAGAGACTTTGAAATATTGTATGGATAAAACTGGTACTTGTTTTACCTATGCTATGTATCTTACTGTGATATCATTTTTTAAAAAACTACCTTTTGTTACCAACTGTTTGTTTGCTTTTTAATAGCATCTGAAGCTTCTATAAAGCATTTTCTTTGTGTAGAAAAATGCACGAAATATTATGGGGTAGAAGTAGGGAGGATGAGGATATTGATTTTAAAAATTAAGCAATTTCTGAAAAAGAAATATCGGAGTAGACTAGGATGGAGACACTTGTGTTAAACACGATAATAGTCTGTTAGGGCTGTCAAAACAAAATGGCACAGATGAGTGGCACAAAAAACAAATTTATTTTCTCTTACTTCTGGAGACTAGAAGCCCAAGATTAAAGTGTCAGCAGATTTGGTTTCTTCTGTGGCCTCTCTCCTTGGCTTGCAGATGGCCGTCCTCTCACTCTGTCCTCATATGATCTTTTCTCTCGGTGTTTGCACCCCTGGTGTTTGTCTTTCTATGTCCAAATTTCCTCTCCTTATAAGAATACCAGTCAGATTGGATTAGGACTCACCTTAATGGCCTCATTTTGACTTAATCACCTCTGTAAAGGCCCTATCTCCAAATACAGCTATATTCTGAGGTTAGAGCTTAAGGGTTAGGGCTACAATATAGGAATTTTATGGGGACACAGCTCAGCCTATAATAAACATCTAGGAATGCTGGTTCAAATATAATTTCTTAAATATATGTCCAAGCTTAGAAGAAAGATACAGAAATTCCTGTGAGCCAGAGATAAGAAGGAGCTAAAAACTAAGGGAATTGTATTCCATATAAGCCATGGCAGAATGGGGTACAAGATGTGGGGGAGGGACAAAGCTTAGGTTTGAATGTCTTCACAGGGATAGAGACAAGACATCTGACCCAAAGAGATCCCAACAGAAAGTGGGAAATGGGTACTGAGGCTCCCAATGAAATACGGAAACCTTGAAGGATTTCTGCTTGAAGAAAAAGGAGGACTAAATGGATTCACCTCTTAGCCTGGAAAAAAATTCATGATGTTCATTTCTTTTCTGGTTCTGAATAGATTAAGTAAATATTTCCATGTGCCCTGAATGAGATTGGAGCCCAAATTTATCCTACCTAAGTAGTACTTCAAACCCTAACCTGAAAAATTAACTTAGAATTTGTTCCCATGTGAATGATACTCATGGGGTGAATGGAGGAAGAAAATCCCAAACTGTTTAAGAGCAACACTTCAACAACCCAGACTCTCTTAGGAATGGGAGTCAAGATTCCCTTAGGAAAAACAATGCTTGCTTAAAATGACCTCCCAGTAAAAGTTTCAAAACACACTTGGAAAGGGGCGCCTGGGTGGCTCAGTAGGTTAAGTGTCTGACTTCGGCTCAGGTCATGATCTCGCAGCTTGTGATTTCAAGCCCTGCGATGGGCTCTGTACTGACAGCTCAGAGCCTGGAGCCTGCTTCGGATTCTGTGACTCCGTCTCTCTCTTCCCCTACCCAGCTTGTGCTCTGTCTTTCTCTTTCTCTCTCAAAAATAAATAAACATTAAAAAATAAAAACAAAAAACACAAACAAACAAACAAACAAAAACAAAACACACTTGGGAATTATCTACCATGAACATGAGGCAACAGATGATTAATTTGTATGGTTGGCTGGAGGGTTAGCAACCAGAAAGTTCGATAACAATAGACAAATCATCTGAAAGAGATATTCATGTAAGTATAGCTAAAATTATTAAAAATATTAAAACAAGATTTAGAAGCCAAAAAAGAGGAAGGTGTTACTTATAAGAATAAGGAAAATATGGAAAAAAAACCTCCTATCTACATTTTTCACTGAATTTAAAACATGATATACTGGCTAGACAGAAGTTTTATATAGCGCTGAAGAAATTTAATGAACTAGAAAACAGAACTGAGAAATTTAACCAGACTGCAATACCGAGGGAAAGAAACGGACACATGAAGGACACGGTAAGAGTCATGGGGGACAGAATGAGAATCCAAAATAAAGGTAATAGGATTTCTGAAAGAAATAGAATAGGGAATGCTACTCTTGGATCCAAGAAATCATGGCAGAGAATTTTCCAGATTTGATTAGTAACACGAATCCTCCTACTGAAAAACCCCATGGGTCCTGATTAGAAAAAAACAAACAAAAAACCCCAAATCTACATGTAAACATATTGTAGCGTGATTGCAAAACAAAGCAAAAAGTCTTCATAGCAACAAGAAGGATGATCAATATGTTACAAAGAATAAAATCAATTAGGAGAATCCTCAATAAAATCATTAGTGGCCAGAAAAGAGTGAAATAATACCTTCAAAATACTGATACTGATAATAGCCATTCTAGAATTTTTTATTCTAGAATTCTTTGTTCTTTATTCTAAAATTATTTAAGTGAGAGCAAAATAAAGCCATTTTCTGAAAAACAAACACTGAGAAAACTAATCTCTCAAAGACTGTCATCAAATGAATTACACTCAAAATGGCACTAAGAAGGAATGGGATGAAAGAAGCCATGGGGAGCAAAGAAGTTAATAGATACATATGTAAATCGAAATAAACATTAGATGCTAAACTTAATAACGACAATGATCATTTGGGCAGAGCATTATAAGCAAGGCAGAACTAAGATCTATCTTATATATAACTGATATACAATTTATATATAACTGATATAATAATAACTGAAGGGATAATCAGTTCTCTAATACCATGTTTTTCGAGAAAAAGATAGAAACATTAATGCTAGACTGTTGAATTAAGTATGTGTGTTAAAATTTGAAGGATAGGGGCACCTAGGTGGCTCAGTCAGTTAAGCATCCAACTTCGGCTCTGGTCATGATCTCACGGTTTGTGAGTTCGGGCCCCACATCGGGCTCTGTGCTGACAGCTCAGAGCCTGGAGCCTGCTTCAAATTCTATGTCTCCCTCTCTCTCTGCCCCTCCTCTGCTCATGCTCTGTGTGTCTCTCTCTTAAAAGTAAAATAAACATTAAAAAAAATTTTTAAAAATTTGAAGGATAAAGACTAAAATAGAAAAAGAATGAATAATTTTCAAACGAGCAGAAGTACAAGAGGGAAATAAATCTGATTAATACAAATGAAAGCAGAAAATAATTAGAAAGAGAAAGAAAAAGTATGGCAAATAGACACAAATAAGATGGTAAGAATAAATCCGAATTCATTGCTACAATAAATATAAACAAATTAAGAGACAATTAAGAAACAACCTAATTAAAAAAATGGGTCAAAGACCTTAACAGATACCTCACTAAAGAAGATCTCCACATGGCAAGTAAGCATATTAAAAGATGTTCCACATCATATGTCCTTAGGGAATTGTAAATTAAAACAGCAGCGAGATGCCACTGCACAGCTCTTAGAATGGCCAGAATCCTTAACACTGAGGACGCCAACTGCTGGTGAGGACGCAGAGCAACAGGAACTCTCATTCACTGGGGGAAGGAATGCAGAAGAGTACAGCCGTTTTGGAAGATGGTTAAGTGCCAGATTACGGCTCAGTTCATGATCTCGCGTTTCGTGGGTTCAGGCCCTGCTTCGGGCTCTGTGCTGACAGCTCAGTGCCTAGAGCCTGCTTTGGATCTGTACCTCCCTCGCTCTCTGCCCCTCTCCTGCTCGTGCTCGGTCTTTCTCTCCTGCTCTCAAAAATAAAGAAATAAACATTAAAGAAAAGAAATACATGGGAATTAAGAAGCTAATCATCTAACTTAAGAAGTTAGACAAATAAAGAGAAATTAAACCCAAACCAAAGAAGGAAAAATGATACTGGCAGAAATGGATTAAATACACATTCAGAAAATATAGAGAGACAACAAAATAGAAATCTATTTCTTCTTTTTTTTTTAATTTTATAATAGTTTATTTTCAAATTGGTTTACATATAACACCCAGTGTTCATTCCAACATGTGCCCTTTTTAATGCCCATCACCCCCTCTTCCCCCTCCCTCATCCCCCTCACCCTCAGTTTGTTCTTAGTCTTTGAGAGTCTCTTATGTTTTATCTCCCTCCCTCTCTGTGTCTTTTTTTTCTTTCCCCTCTTCCCCTCCCCCTGGTTTTTGCTTAGTCTCACAAAGTCCACCTATTCGTGGAAACATATGGTATCTGTCTTTTTCTGACTGACTTATTTCACTTAACATAATACCCTCCAGTTCCATCCATGTTGCTACACATGGCCAGATTTCATTTCTTCTAATAAAATAGACTATCCTCTGGAAAAACTAATCAAGAAAAAAAGAGAATACAGAAATAAATAATGCTAGAAATGACGAGGCATAACTATTGCTGCTGTTCATGAATTACTTTATGCCAACGCGTTTGACAAATCGAATGTTTTAGGAAAATATAATGTAACTAAAAATAACTTATTTGAAATAGAAAATCTGAAAGGGCTGTAATGATTAAGCATTAAAAAAAAAACTTTAAAAAAATCTATCTTAACTGACAGATATAACATTTGGACCAGACTATGTTCCAAGCACAATGTTCTAAGCCAGCAAAGAACATATAACCCCTATTTCATATAAACTGTTCTGGAGAAAAGAAAAAGTTAAAATAATAAATCAAAGCCAGACAGGGCTGATATCAAGAATGCAAGAATATTTTTTAAAAGTCTATAAATGTTTTTTACCACATTAAAAGATTAAAAAAGGAAAAAAAATGATCAACTCACAAATACAGAGAAAGTATTTTAAAAATTAAAAACCCATTTATAATTTTTAAAAATACATATTTTTTAGCAAACTAAAAGTAGAAAAGAGAATCTTTAACCCGATAGTGTAGCTACCAGACATCTAAATTTAGCACTCTATTTAGCAATGAAAAGACTGTCATAAAGTTTAGAAACAAGGCAAAGATGCCCAATATCATTACAGCTCTCCAGCACTGTGTTGGAGGTCCAGCTAGTATATTAAGAAGTAATAAATAAAAACACACTAATTGGAAAGAAAGAAAGAAAACTGCTACTTTTTGTAGCAAACGAAGCTATAACACACCTGAAAATAAGTCTAACAAAAGAAGCATCGTTTTTCCTTTTTTCTTTCTTCTTCTTCTTCTCCGTCATCGTCGTCGTCATCTTCTTCTTCTTCTTCCTCTACTTCTTCTTCTTCTTTCTTCTTTTTTCTTCTTCTTCTTTTTAATCTTAAATCCACACTCAGCACAGAGCACAATGCAGGTCTCAATCCCACGACCTTGGGATCATGACCTGAGCCAAAATCAAGCCAAAATCAAGAGTCAGTTGCTCAACTGACTGAGCCACCCAGATGCCCCTCAAGTTTTTTCAATGGATCTAATGTATTATAAAATTAATAGGAAAGAATGAAACTCCAAGATTAGCCAAGGCAATTTTGACCAAAAAAGGGAAGTATAATGGGGAGACCCATCATATCCAGATATGTAAAGACAGTGGATGATAAATTTCCCAAGACTAGAATTTAGTAAAAGGCAAAGCTAGGATTAAATCCTTATTCATATTGCTGCTAAGTCTACTTTCTCACATATCATGCTCCTCAATGACATTTAAGTCATAATTTAAGTTATTTCTGGGATTGATTAAATGGATAATATGCATCTAAAACAATAGTCAGAGATAAGGAAGTTATAATAAAGAGGAAGCTAATACATAATATGCATGTAAAACAACAGTCTGGGATAAGGAAGTTATAAGAAAGAGGAAGCTAATTAATTGGGCTGTGGACCACATTGAATCTACATTATGAATAATTATTCAGAACTATAGAATTATAAGTCTTTGTACAATATCATATATTTTCTGTTATCTATAAAGATCCAGAGTAAGGATAAAAATACAATAAGCATGTTAAAAAGAATACATACATAAGTAATTCTTTAAAAAAATTTTTTTTTAACGTTTATTCATTTTTGAGAGACAGAGACAGAGCAGAAGTGGAGAAGGGGAGAGAAAGAGAGACACAGCATCTGAAGCAGGCTCCAGGCTCTGAACTGTCAGCACAGAGTCCAATGTGGGGCTCAAAATCACAAATCGCAAGATCATGACCTGAGCTGAAGTCGGATGCTTAACCGACTGAGTCACCCAGGTGCCCCGTACATAAGTAATTCCTAAAGTCAGGTTGACAACTTTTTATATGTATTAGAAAAATACATAAAATACATATTTGGAAGAATCTAGGTTATCTTTTTATGAGTGATGCTGAGAATTTAGTAAATATGTGAAGAAAGCATATGTCATCACATCAAATTTGTTATGTTATGGGTAACTAGAACATGAGATCTTACTGTTTGGGATACCTGAGTTGACATGAGTCTAAATTTTTGTTAAAATCAGCTGAAATGAGAATGTGCATATATGTAAGTTTTCCATTCATCTAGTTTCTGTCAACTAGTTTTTTTTTTTTTTAAGTCTGCTGAACATTATAATACTCTGTAGACTCTTAAAGAAATATAATTCAGGGATTCTACTCTACCTACCCTCAAATTCCTTATATTTTAATTAGAGAGATGTGATCTAGAACACAATTAAAAAGGAATTAAGGACTGAGCAATGTGAATCTAGCAATGAATTTTATTAAAGAGATACAAAAACATAAATATTACTAGGGAAGAATTTAGTATATTCTGGTTTTAGTATTTGGAGTCATGATATTAAACATATTTTTATGCTATTGAGAAAAACCCTCTAGGGCTTCAGAGTTCAGATATTATTACTGGAAAGGTCTTTTGCTCACCTTGAGAGAACAGAAGAGAATCAGAAGTCTACGTGGTAGGTAGGATTCAACTGAAAGAACCAGAGAATGCAGGGGGAAATGTCTCAATCTGTAAACTTAATTGATAGTAAGATTTGATGATCTGTAGCCTCACATGATGGAGCCTCACATAACTGGCCACGTGATTGTAGAGAAGCTGCCTGAACGAGTTAGTACAGTGAAAACAACCAATAACTTTTTACCATGCAGAGGTGGTGTGACAAAATTAAGGGGTGGGGGAAAGACTGGAAATGCAGAAACAATGTCATTTTTAATCTGTGTTCCGTGGCCTGGCCGATTGCCTATAGTTATCCTGCTGTGAAAAGGTAAATCCTCTCCTGGGCATTGGAGGTGCCATTTCCCACAGAGGAGTGGGAGGAATTGCATTGCTAAGCATGGCAGGTTGGGCAGAAGCCCAGTCTGAGAGATGTAACCTATTTGCCAACTAGTAGGGGAAGGAGTTTGGTAGGTAGGCATAGACACTTCAATTTCTTTGCATCTTTTCTTGGTACCCTTTACATTCCTAAAGGAAAATGTGATTATCATAATCTCGTTTTATGTGGCATCTGAGGTTGGCTGTTGTGGAGGATGAGGAACACTGAATTCATGCCAATAGGTCTTGGGGGTTGTTGTGTAGCCATGTGACTCTGAAAAATGTGGTCTTCGGGGCCGAGGAAAAGAGACAAACAGATATAATGGATTTATTTCAAACACTTAGTGACAGCTATGTGTTTTTTTTTCTTTTTACTTTTGTTATATGCTCTAATTGATATATATTTCTGCTATATGAATAAGAATTAAATATAAAAAGGAGTCCATTTAAGAGCTCATAGATGAGGTACTTGATATAGGTACAAGGATAATCTTTATTTTTATTTATAATTTACTGCCCACATACTTTTTGAAAAGATGTGAGCATATTATAGCACAACACATTTGACACCAGATGTATTTTTATTAAAATAAAAAGTAAAAGGAGAATAGTAATTAAAGAAAAGAAAGAAAAGAAGTACCATGTATCTCTAGGCGGGAATTATTTAGCTACCAAAGGAACTTGCTAAGGAAGCTTCAAGACATAATTTTCTGACAATAGTCATAATCAAAGTCATAATAGATACTTCTTTGGCAAGCAGTGCACTGAGTACTTTATGTGCATTACATCATTTAATTCTGCTCATGGCCTATTGAGTGAGGTTGGCCTATGGTATTTTCCCTATATCACAGCTCAGGAAACTGAGGCACAATGAGATCAAGTCATTTAACTTATTGTCAGATAGCTAAGAAGTAGTGGAACTGGGTAACCTAATTTCTAGAATCCATGTCATTCTCTCCAGTATGACTGTGGATGTGGAATGATTTAGTGAATAATAGGTAATACTTTTCAAAAAATAAGAGGATTTTGCCCTGGATATCTGGGGTTCAGTCTCCAAATTTTTTCAATTGCTACATGATAAACATATTGCAGAATGCTATTTACCGGTTTCCCCGAACTCCAACTATGTCTTGGCATCATGGAGATTTGTCTGACTTGCCATTTATGTTGTTGTGTATTGAAAAGCAAATATCATGTCCTAGGAAACCTCATAAATCCTCCCCACCTCTTTGATTCCAAAGTTCCAAGAAATTATTCTAAATAATGCATACATTGTATAGGCTATAGGCCCTAATTTTTTGTGAGATCCTTTTTTTTAATCATGAAATCTGAGGGTATGGAGTTTTATTATTTGGGGGAGGCTTGTGGCTACACAATCCTCAACAGAACCAGGAAGGGAAGAATTCTTGCTGCTGGCTGCATTTTCCAATAGGGAACCCCAGCAGAGGACATTTTCCCTCAAAATGATTAACCCCTGACCCCTCTACTGAATTTCCAACTTTTATGTTTTTAATATACACCGAGGGAGAAAAGTGAACTAATAGTGACTTAGAGTAAGACCCATTGTCCAACAATTAAGGGCTATGGCCTCAGTTACTCCTCCAAGATGGCAGAACTTCCAGCTCTCTATTGCCTGAGACTCAGCCTTGGCCCCTTTTTGACTCTACTGCTCTCCCCACACAAGGTGATTTTAGAAGACACAGTGTAACCTTTTGGGATGTAATGGATCATCATTTCATTGTGAATCGTACGAAATGACAAAATATTTGGGAGTCAAATCTTTTAAAAAAAGATAAATGATTCAGTGTCACTGTTGGAATAGCAAATGGCTCAGAGAGTTTATGAGTGAATGTGTTTTCAGCTGGAAGCTGGGGTGGAAGATGTGGGAAGGGGTATTGGAGGAAGAAGAGAGGGAATAAAAAGATATTTTTTCTACTTTAGGAACTCTTGATCTAGTCTTACCTATAAGCTGGAGGACTTGTGAGGTAATCGTAGTATTCAACTTTGTGTTTGGCTCAGTGTTTAGGATATTGCCAGGCATACGTTAAATATTAAGTAAAGTTTACCAAAAAAATATTATAACTCTTATGTATTTTTTTGTCTTCAGGTTCTAGGTTTATAAAAGACTATAAGGGTTCTTTCTGTTGCTTGTCTCTCTGTTTCCACAAAGGGCTGTACTTTACCAGAATTTCTTGGAATTTTCCACCCAAATACTTCTCTTTAAAAAAATTTTTTGAGAGAGAGAGAGAGAAAGAAAGAGAGTATGAGCAGGGGAGAGGCAGAGGAAGACAGAGAGAATCTCTTATATGAGCTTGATTCCACAACCCTGGGGTCATGACCCGAGCTGAAAGGAAGAGTTGGATGCTCAACCAACTGAGCCACCTAGGTGCCTCTCCACCCAAATACTTCTAATGACTCTTTGTGAACAGCAACCCCCAAAAAGGAGTGGGGAAGGGGGTATGTGTGTTGTCCAGAGTAGCCTGCCACAAGAGAGAAAGTCTTTGAAGCCTCATGTTTCATCTTAAAAACAAAAACAATTGTTGTCCTCTTCTTCTCAGGGTATGTGTGTGTGTGTTTGATAAAAATAATCTGATTCTGCTTAAAATATCATCCAAAATAGGTATTCTAGAAATATATGCCATGCTAATGCATTGGCTTCTAGAACATCACACTGCCATGTACTTATACTGCAATTTGAAAAGACTATCCCAAGCCATCCTGGACAAAAATTTTCCCCTAATAATGAAGAAGCAATTAAATTTGTTGTCTGATTATTTGATAATCCAAATTGAAGTTCAGACACTTTAATATGTCATTTGAATTCTGAAAACCAGTGCATAGGTAATTCCAAACTGTTAGTAAATAGTGAGATGAAACAACATCTGAGTGTATTTTCTCTTCTCTATCCCATACATCCTGGTCTCCAAAAACCTGCTTGATCTGTTCAGCCAATCTGGCATGTGTACCAGATTCGGCTCCGCTGTAGGCAGGTTCCTCTGGCCACCCTGCCCTGGTGTCCATGGATCTCTCACGAAAGTCTAGTCATTGCAGGTTTGTACACTACAGATCTGTGCCGTGGCTTGACAGCTTTGTGATGGCAGCAGGGGAAAGGTCGATAAACTCATTTGCAGCAATTAGCTGCTGGTCAGAGAGTGGTTAATATTAATGTGTTATTGCAGGATTTTTTTTCTTCTCTTGAGATTTCTTCAAAGTTTTCTCAGAGGCCTGGTTACCCTCCTCCTGTTGATTCTTCAGGCACCAGCTCTGTCTTCTTGCCTTGCTAGCTAGAACAAGAGGCAAGGAAATACTTTTTCACAGTCTGGATCAAACAGCACCCTGAGTCCCTTTCTTGTTATCAAGCCAAGTGTCAATCATCTGCTTCTAACTATTCATTTCTAGGATGTGAAGAAGGAAGCTGACCCAGGAATTCAGCTGGGGTTCCTGAGAAGACATGTTCTATCAACATTCTTCACTCAACTGCAGTGAGGAAACTCTCTGTAATGCAGGCATCAACAATGGAACCATCTGTCAGGATTAGTGGCCATCCTAAGGTGTAGAAATGGATATTCCTTCCTGGGGCCATTAGGCAGCCCACAGTGGGTAATAATAACAATTGTCATCTGTAGAGAGTCCTACAATTTACAAAGTGCTATTTCATTGTTTCGTTTAATTATCATAATAGCCCAGTGAGCAATGTCTACAAAGGAATAATGGGCACCATTAATGTTAACTACATATTTGAGAAGGAAACAGAGAGGTCCAGTAGACACCTACTAAATCATCCTGAAACGTCCCATCATTGTTCTTCTCCTATGTAAACCAGTATTCTAAGTGATGATTAGTCCTGGGAAATGTTTTTTGTTCCTATAGGATTAAGTGTTATTTCTGGCACCCTGCTGTAGTGGAGTTTTAGGAGAGCTTCTTTCAAGCCCACAAGCAAGTCTGAGTCTATTCCTGTCTTCCAGAGTTCAGTTCCACCTCTTACTGGGGCAGAGGTCTTAGATGTGGGCAAAAGGACACCAGTGGTTCTTGAACTTTTTCCTCCTGCCAAATCCCTTCTCACATAGAAAGACACTTCATAGAGTTAACTCAAATTCTGAAAATTAGTATGTATATTTTAAATCCAACCCAATCTGTCTTTGGCTATGGTCCCATGCTTCACACAGTGTCCGGCCTGCCATATGCTGGGTTGTGTCACTGTTTAGCAAAAGGGGATGCTGAATGGATCTTGTTGTTTGGAACATTCTACTCACTTGGCCCTGGGCACTACACTGGCTTCCCATCTGCTTCTGAGTACAGCTCTTGGATCTGATTCTAATTCTGAAACTAGAGATGGTCTGAGACCCACCCTCACTGGGCTGTGACTCAACCTTATGTGTGCAGAGCTTCCTTCTTTTTGGGAGAGTTTTTATTCAGTTCAGTTGAACTTAACTCAAGTCATTAGGTATTTTGAACAGTATGAGAAGAATTATGTTCTAGTTGGTAGTGAATCAGAGTTCGGAGAATTGTATTACTTACTAAAGTTATATGTCCTACATATTGTTTCTTCCCTCCAGATCTCTCTACCCATTCCCTTGCTTTTGGCTCCTGACAATTACGGAATTCATCAATGGGCTTCTGTGTTCTCAAGTTCTCATTGGTTTGACCTTGAGTGGAGGTACCTTGAATGGATATAGGAAACTGATGTGGGGGTCTGGGGTATTGCTCTAGATCCCTCTCTGAGCTTGCTTTGGGTGGGTAAGTCCCTTCAGTAAAGATTCCATCAAAGAGAGCCTTGATTAGAGCCCTCTTCTCCCAGCTTCTGGTAGCACTCTTCATCCTTACCCTTTGCTGCCTAGCAGTGGTAGCAAAGTGTTTAACTGTTACTAGCATTGAGACACTACATTATAGTCTGTGGTTTCTCTATTCACATGGTCCCATCATATATAAATTTTCCTTGTATTACCCCAATTGGATTGTGCCATCTGTTTTCCACTGAGACTCTGACAGATGCACTGTGTGATTTGGGGCAAGCCCCTTCGCAGAACTAGTTAACCTCAAATGTTGTGGGAGATTTAAAGCAGAGAGCATCCCTTTCATCTCAAAATTTACCTGGCAATGTAGGGACTGAAAAATAAATCTCTTCTTTAGGAGCTTCAGATCTCATTAAAGAGATAATCTATATACTTCTGAAATGCAGAATAAAACTAAGCATCCAAGTGATTAGGATACATAATAAGCACTCTAAGAATTTGGAAATGGGCAAGGTCACTGTGAACTGACGATCAAAGGAAACAAATGGATCTGCCAGCAAATTCTGCCCCCGCCCCAAAGGACCTTTTATTGGTGGATTTCCTAATCTAGATCCAAACTGGGTGGTGTATTCAAGGTTGTACCAAGCAGAAGGCCTATTTTGGAACTGCTCCAGAGAGCCCACACAGTATTGGTCAACCCTAGACAAGGCCTTTGGAAATGATTTACTCTTGATTTGCTCAGCTACATCCCACAATAAAATATAAAACTTCTAGGATTTCTTGAATTGAAATGTTCTTTTCAAAAAAAGTGTAGAAAAAGCAGATTAGGAGCTGAGAGGCTGGAGTTCTAATTTTAATTGTTCTTCTTTAGCTCTGCCTTAAAGGTTCTTTAATCTGAAAAGAATTCTTTTTTTATTTTATTTGTTATAGGATACTTTTGGTTTTTTTTCTTTGATTCATCCATATTAAAGACATATACACAGATAATAATCACCATTATCTCTACCATACAAATTAAAAAATGAAATATTATCAATACGTTTCAAGTCCCTGGTATATGGACTATATACATCCCATTTGGATACTACTTTTTTCACCACCGAAGATAATTCCTACTTCCTCTCTCCATCCACTCACCTCTACTCCCTCTTTCTACCCACCCACCCCAGCCAAGGCCAGGATGGACACATTGCTTTGCCAAATCCCTTTGTGAAGGGAAGCCTCACTTTCACTGAAGACATAGGGATATACTTTAGCCTCAAAGGATTTTAGCTTTATGTGAACACTGCTAGCTCAGGCCCAGGCCTTTCTGCTATGTATCTGCAAAAACCCAAAGCCTTAGGGGTTTAAATCAGTAAATGTCCCTATGACATCCAAGGCTTCAGGGCTAGCTTACCCTATTGGATTCTGTCTGCTCTTTGGTTTGGTTTTGATCATTGGAGATTTTCCTTATTTTCTTACTAGTTCAGCTGTACATGTTTAAAATAAAATATTTTAAAAATATATCTTCACATATTTCTCTTGTAGTAGAAGACTCTTTAAAAATACTTGGTTTACCATATTCTGCACCAGGGTATAGAAGCAAGACATTCTACTGATCCTCAAAGACTATTCATCCTGGAAGTTTGAGAACTCTTCTCCCATTTCATAGGCAAGATGACTGTTGCCTAAGCTAATTATAAACAGAAAAATTTTAAACCAAGAAGCTAGTTTGGCTAATCCAAATCTGCTATAAGGACATCAAATACATCAACTATTAGAAACGAATAATGGAAAGTAAAATAATAGTCTGTTTAGCAGTATTCTGCTGTAAAACTTCACTTAACATTCCTTAAAGTCAGGGACCATTCTTTTAAAAACATTTATTTGAGTTTATTAGAGGCAGCAATTGTCTTACTTATTTTTACATCTCTCATGGTGCTTAGCACATTTCCTTTCATATTCCAGGAGTGCAAAACATATTTGCTAATTTGATTTGAATTGACTGTTTCAAGTTCAATGTGAAATCAAAATGGCCCTCATGTTTTCTCTTATTTTCTTGTCCTGACACTGAAATTGAGCCAGTTCACAACAATCCCTTCTGTAGGTTCCAGAGAATGTGTGACTTTCCTGATCTAATATTGGGCTCATTCTGTTGTGAAGTATTTGCTTGGCTTGTACGAAAATAAATAACTTTTAACTAGGGAGTTGTTTCTTAATTATTTGCAATCCTACGTGGCTGAGTGTTAACTCCCAAATTAAACATCTAACAACTGTAATACAATAAACGGCAGGGTTTATTATGATTACGTCTGTTTTGTTTTTATCTCAGCCTGGGATCATTAGAAATGACTGATTGGCATGGGAGATCATTCCATCTATCATTACGTCTTTTTTTCCCCGAGGAGACCAAAAGTGAGGAAGAACATAGAGCGTACATTCGACCACAATTTAAACCCACTCCGAGCAGTTCCTATTTAAACAACACAAATAGTCTGCTACAATAAAAAGCCTTTCAAAAAATAAAAAATTCCTTAAGAAGTAAAACGGTTGAGATGTTATGTGCTTGGTTCTGCGTGTGTTCTACCCAGTGTATGTCCAACTCCAGAATCTTTGAGGTAAAGCCTTGAGTAGCTAGACATCAGAAGTAAGGACTAGCAAAAAAAAAGAGATAAATGAGGAAACAGAGATGTGAGGCGTCGGGGCTGAAACAAGGAATGTGTGTCCTGCGGGGAGCAGACGGAGGAAGGTGTGAGATTGGAAGAGGGTTGTGGATGGCAGAAGGGCTGGGGTTTCCCCCACTCACGGCTCCCATGGCTGCCGCAGCCCACTTTGGGTGTGCTTTACTTCTCTTAATGTAGCGACCCAAATCTGAAAAAAGACAGGAAGAATAAAGTAGGGGAGGAAGAAAGAGTGTGTTAAGCCACCAAAAAAATGAGACTGCTGAGTTTCTGAGAACTTATTGTAAAAACAAAAAGAATAGGAGGAGGTTCCCTTCAGTATAATTTATATGAGGGGAAGTTCAGAAATGCATGCTATTAGAGGGATTATTTTTTAATGTTTTTATTTATTTTTGAGAGAGAGTATGTGAGCAGAGCAGGGGCAGAGAGAGGGGGGAGAGAAGATCCAAAGTGGCCTCTGAGCTGCAGCAGCAAGCCTGATACCAGGCTCCAGGACTTGAACCCATAAATGGTGAGGTCATGACCAAAGTCAAAGTCAGACACACAACCACTGAGCCGCCCAGGTGCCCTTCTAATAGAGGGATTATATATGTTGGCATTTGCAATATAATGAAATCATCTAAACAGCATTTGAAGACTATGTCATAATGATGAAAAAAGACTATGGGAAACTTTGATGATGTAACCCAATGTGTTTGATCTGCACTGATCAAACTGTGTAACCTATGAATGCATATGGACACATACTAAAAAAACATGTGGATAAATGGATGGTTTTCTCTAGGGTAGCTCTCTTAAGGTAGGAAAACTGCATATCTTCTCTATTTTTAAACTAACCCTTAATGTCGTCATTTGCTTTGTAGCCAATAAAAACACCATATGTATGCCAGAGTGTGGAAAAGGAAGTGGGGTGAAGTGGTTTGGGGATATTTGTGTTGTGTGTAATATGCAAGTGTGTTCTTGGACGTAGGAGACCAAATATGATGTAGCAGTAAGGGGATGCTATTCAGGATCTTCTTAGGTTTAATGTTGCTCCCCATATTCTAGTATTTAGCAACCAGTCTGCGTGCGTGCACCAGATCTACAGACACTGCTTATTATCTTAGCTCTGTCATGTGTTTGGGAAGCAGGAGGAGGTATGCGGTTCTCTACACACCCAGATTTCAAATCCTAAGGCTGGAGGAAGGGAAAGGGAGATTGGAAGAAGGAGCAAAGGAATAAATAATCCCCAGGCCTCAAACGCTTCTTTGATAAGAAAAGATCCAGCTTTTGGCTAAAAGTGGTGTTTTGTGAGGGCATCGTAGAATCAAAGGCTTAAATATCAAGGAGATGTTCTCTCTGTAGCACAAACATGATTAAGGGCAATGTTGTTTTATTTCAGATTTTTATTATTCATAAAAGGAAAACCAATAGTGCCAGACATGCAAGAACAAAGCTAAATAGACTTCAGAGGCCTTCTGGCTTTCAAATAGAAGAGAATGTAATAATTGGACTGTTTATTTGCCATGTTTCGTATTTGTTTTCTTCTTAGAGGTAAAACACAATAGAGATTCTTTTCATTCAGGATAGTTGGATTCAGTGATAGGGTTTCTGTTATATGTAATCTGTTCCCTCCTTTTCCCCAGGCCATTCATTCTGTCTGCCCACATAACCAGACCTGCTCCTGTGCCTACAGACATACAGGGCTGCCCCAAACTCTGGAATCTGCCAGTATAGGGAAGTTCTAGTGGAGAAACCAGTGGAGGAGATGGCATTAAGAACACGTCAACATCTTAAACAGCAGCTCCTAAAGACGAGTGGGGAATGCTGGGCTGCGTGTCTGGCCGCCACATCTCCCTTCCCAACTTTTTTGCCCTTTCGATGCATGCTACCAGAGTATCACTGAATTTCCTTAGCTTTTGCTTCAGTGGCTGCTCAGATTCGGGTACCTGTCCCAAGGATAAAACTCCTGGCGGAAGAGGTGGTCATGGTGTAAGCTGCCCTACTCTTGAGCCCCTGTGGGCAGTCTGGGTTGAAGGAAAGCTAAGGGTTGCGGCTCTGGAAATCAGGAGGAAGACCTACACTTGTAAGAATCTGGAATGCCAAGTGCATAAGGAGTGGAGCCTTCCAGTGATGGCAGGCTTTGGCATCACTGCATTCAGTGCAGGAAAGGAAACTCGTGGTCCAGGGAATCAAAAAGAGAGACGTCTTTAAAACACATTTCTCTCTCCATAGCACCTCTAGATGTAGGGGTACTATTTTCACAGAGTGGTTCTACGAACTTATGGCAGCCATAGTGTTTGTAACTTTTTGGTGCAATTCTCATTCATTCATTTATTCAGCCTGTGCTTGATGAGAATCTACATGTGAGCTAGGCGGTTAGTGCTTGGAGTTAATAATGCAGAAATAATAGTTAATATTGATAATAAAAGCTAATATCTATGGAGTATTTTCTGTAATCAATGTTTAGCACTTATCATTTACTTAAACTTTATAAGTAATGCTATAGATAAGTAGGTACCTACTTTATAGGTAATGCTATAGATGCTTTATAGGTAAATGCTATAGATAGCATTATCCGTCCCATTTGCAGATTAGGATGTTGAGGTTTAGAGAGACAGAAAGATATTATTTCATACAACAAATATTTATTGAATATCTTTTACGTGCTCATGGCTATGCCTTTTAATGCGCATGTAGTAGTGAAAAAGACGGATTAGAGTCTCATTCTCATGGAATTAAATTCTAGTGAGGGGAGATAGTAGCAAATAAGCAATTAAATGAAGTGAAACTTGAAGCTAGTGATAAACACTGTGAGAAAACAAAAGGTGATCATGTGACAGAGACTGACAGGCAGCAGGGAAGGGCTGGATGAGCTACACCCTTTACATGCAGGAAGGTTTACTTAAAAAGATGGGAGTCGAGCTCAGACTTAAACAAAAAGTCGCCAGCCCTGAAAACAACTAGGGACAGAGCATTGCTAGCAGCGGGAACAGAGAGAACAAGGGCTTGGCTGGAGTGGACTTAGTGTGTTCAATAAGCAGAAAGGATCCTGGTGTAGCTGGAGTCCACCCAGTGGAGGGAGAGCGACCCATCTCGAGAGGCCATGGGACCCAGGGCGACATACTACTAAAGGCTTCTGGGGGTCCAGTCTCCTTCAACTTCACGGAGCATCTTGGGGGCAGTGAATGGAGAAAGAACCACACAGTTTGCTCTGCAAAAACAGATTTTCTTCTTGCCTCTTAGATAAAGCACGTCTCTTTCAGGTCCAGAACGTCTGGTCCTTCTTGAACTGTCCAGGCCCTTTAGAAGTCAAGGCAGAGCAGATTGCCAAAAGGAGCATGATTTTTTTTTCCTGGTTCCCTCCTAGATTGTTTGCCAACAGATATGTCCCTTCTGAGTTCCCCTCTAGGCTCTGCTAAAATGACCAAGGCCAAGATTATTGACAAAAGACACCATTTTTCTTCCTAATTTTTGCCACATTTCTTTCATGCACGTCGTCTCCCATCTTTCTTATTTAGTCACCCTTGATTCATCCTTTTCCCTGAATCACAGCATCTGGCAGTGGTCATCATGAATCTGGAAACACATCTGAAGAAATTGTAGCTTGGTGTCCTCAAGGATAAGAGCGGTGAGGCTTCCTTGTGCTCAGATTTGCTCCTGTCTTTTTGTACAGCCAGGGACTTGTGTTTGGTTATTAATTGAGATGTGCAGATTGCTTTCCAGTATTCATATGAGTAGTAATGAGCAAACCACTTCAGAGAATTTATTAAAGTACATGTTGTGTTATAAAAATGATCAATATAAATATTTTATCGATAAATAAAAAGATCAGTTCAGATTTTCTTCCTTGTGACACAGCAAAGTGTTCAATCAATAATGTACAACCCAAGCATTATAACCTCTTCCAAGACTTAGAAAGCACACAAGCAGAAGTGTATGCATCAGTGTGTGTGTGTGTGTGTGTGTGTGTGTGTGTGTGTGTGCGTGTGCAGAAAAGGGAATGGAGGAATAGGGATGCACAGAAAAATGGGGAGAGAAGGCAGTATGGCAGTAATTGTAGAGCAAGATGAGGCCAGTATTACCTTAATACCTTGCTATTCAAAGTGTGGTCCTTGAAACAACATTGATAATACCTGGGAGCTTGTTAGAAATGCAGAATCTTTAATAACTTTTTTTTTAAATTTTTTATTCTTTGAGAGAGAGAGAGACAGAGTGCAAGCCAGTTAGAGGCAGAGAGAGGGAGACACAGAATCTGAAGCAGGCTCCAGGCTCTGAGCTGTCAGCACAGAGCCCAGCACAGAGCTCAAACTCACAAACTGTGAGATCATGACCTGAGCCGAAGTCGGTTGCTCAACCTACTGAGCCACCCAGGCGCCCCGGGAGCTTGTTAGAAATGCAGAATCTTGGGGGTACCTGGATGGCTCACTCAGCTGAGTGTCCGACTCTTGATTTTGGTTCCAGTCATGATCTCACCGTTCGTAGGTTCGAGCCCCACACTGGACTCTGCGCTGATAGTGTGGAGCCTGCTTAGGATTCTCTCTCTCTCTCTCTCTCTCTCTCTCTCTGCCCCTTGCTTTCTCTCTCTCTCTCTCTCTCTCTCTCTCTCTCTCTCTCTCTCCCTCAAAAATAAATAAACATAAAAAAAAGAAATGCAGAAGCTCATGCCCCTCCCAGGCCAACATAATCAAAATTTAACAAGATACTTGAGGGATCCCTATGCACATTAACATTGAAAAAGTAGAGCCTTACCAAATGCACGAGTTTGGGGTTTTGTTCTCACCTGTTAGCTTTGATTAGTAATGATTCTGAAAGATCATGTTGAGCTCAGGACTGAACTACTGTTTTATCAAAAGGTATCATGTATAGTTTATCATAGCATCTATCATACTTTATGATGATGGTGGCTTTTCTTGCCACAGTAAGTAAAAACACAGTAAGTTTTTCCCACTATGATCCAAGCTCCACAAAGACAGAACCTAGATGAGTCTTGTATCTGTTTTACTTCCATATCCCTGACCCAATGCATGACATATAATAGATACTCGATAAATGTCAACCAAAGGCTTGGCCTGACAGAGCAGAAGATGAATCATAAGAAAGAGAGGGAACCCACTTTCCCTTTTTTGACTTAGTAAGTGCTAATTATTTTAATCTCTTCAACCCCACACCTCACCTCTTCACAGCCATACATAGAACTTTCATACTGTCTTGCACACAGTAGGTGCTTGATCTATTTAATACTTTAAATAAGAGCTAGACATGTCTTGTCCTCATAATAGTCATGCCACACAGGGGCTTCTGGAATGGTGATGGAGACAATGAATGAAATGTACCTGTCTGCATGGGTTTAATTTTAGCCTAAAAGAGCTACTGATTACCTTGAGAACTTGTTAGCACAGTTGAAAGAAATGTGGGAGTAAAAAATCAAGAGATTAGTAGAAATAAGTGCCAAAGCCACATATTCTGTTGGGTTTTAAATAAACTCAAAAGCAATGCCTCACATGTGACAGTTTCCAGTTGCGGTATGTATTTAGACCGCTTCAAAATAGAATGGCACAG
Source organism: Paguma larvata (assembly GCA_030068075.1). Classification (NCBI taxonomy): domain Eukaryota; kingdom Metazoa; phylum Chordata; class Mammalia; order Carnivora; family Viverridae; genus Paguma; species Paguma larvata. Next base: position 31,572,030 of record CM057826.1, on the reverse strand, counting down.
TAAGTGTATGAGAGATGTGTTATAGGTGTGGGGAAATGTGTATATTACAGAAGAAGCAGGGAAATTCAGAGTGTTTGGTTTCTACCTCTGGAAGTGACTCTGCCTGTATGGCTTCCCCTAGGGTAGGGTTTCTCAGTCTTGTTACTACTGACATTCTGGGCTGGTTCTTTGTGGTGGGAGCAGCTGGTGCATGTAGCTGTAGGGTATATAGCAGCATTCTTGGTCTTCTACTCATTAGATGCCGGTAGCAGTCCCCTTCAGTTGTAACAATGCAAAATATTCCACATGATGTCAAGTATCTCCTGGGTCAAAATCACCACTAGTTAAGTACCAGTGGTACTTAAAAAAGCAGATGGGTCTATTGTTCTTTTGAATTACCTGACAAATACTGCTGATCTACTGATATTTTTTCTTAAGACTTTATATTTATGATATAGATTCTTCCTGATCTCAGGCCCTTCCCTTTTGGAAGCTATCCTCACTGATGCTGTGTTGCTGGGCTTAGAAGGTCGTAATGCTGTCAGTGTTGCCTTAGCAGCACCATACACATGGCAAAGCCTCCGATCACGATTCCATTTGACTCTGCTGAGAAGAAGGGCCGAGATAGATGCTGTGGAAAGAGAGAATGCATTGCTGAGCTGGCTTAGACAGTAACTTCAAAGTTCTCTATTTCTTGGGGTCTCTTTTAATTATTTTTCTGGCAGCCCTATTGATAGTCCTTAAGAAGAAATTCCTATGAAAAGAAAGTTTAATAGTTTCACCAAGGGTGGCAATTAGAACAAGCTGTCTTTTCTGCCCCTTGCCTGGAACACCGCTGCTCTTAAACTATTCACTGTGAGCTCATCTATTGGTTTAAGGAAACAGCCCAGCAATTTTAAAGATATTGTGATGAATATTGAGCTTCTGTACTCCTGGGAAGCATCAATGTAATAGGGCTTCTCAAATTTGGCATCCGGGATCCTGGATCAAAAGACTTAAGTAAAGAAACCAGCCTCCTTTACTTCAGCTTACTGTCTCTGAGGTGTGCTGGGGGAGAAGGCATTACACAGTATGAAAGATACAGATTTAGTCAAAGAGAAATCACAGCACGACTATTTTGATTACTCCTTTACAAAAGGAGTCATCTCATTGTTCTGCAAGATATGTCAGGTTTATTACTTGAAAATGTATTTTGTATGCATTTATTATATCAAGTAAAATATATGCATTATAAGTGTATAGTTTTAATTATTTGTTCAATCCTAAGGTGTTTGGGTTTCTGATACATATTGTACATTATCTCTGATGATGCAAAATCTCTTGTATTGTCCACAAAGACCCAATCACGTGCTGGAGGACTGAGGCAAGATTATGTGCCAACACCAAGGAGTGATCCCTGTTCTTCAAGGTTTGGTCTTTGTTTCTAAAAAAATCCCAATAACCGATCAGTTTAATTAATGGGGTAAGCAAAAATTAATGAGATTAATTATAGGTTGTCAGAACCAACTAATTAATTGTAAAGTTTTTTTTTTTTCCTGTCAGATTGAGCATCATGTATTTACAATGGAGAGGACTGACTGACTTCCAAACCAAGTAAAAGTGACTTAAGAATTCATATTGTTTTCATAATCTGTGTATTTTCTCTCCTCCATTTCAGTTTGAAGCCAAGAGTGGATTTGATTTAAGTACTATCAGCGATGGGGCAGTACAGGTCCACATGCAGAGAGGTTCATGTGCTGATGTTAGAGTCCCATTTACCATCAGTCAGGATTGCAGCCTCTCAAAGCCAGGGCCCACACAAAAGGTTGTGTTTAGGGATTTAGTACAAGGTAACAGGGAATGGAGTTGTCTAATTAGTACTCGGGAGACAGCATTCCTAATTAGTAGAGAAATACCAACAGGTGGACAGACTCAGCAGATAACCAGGTTCTAGTTACATTCTAGCAAATAATGATGGGATTTCAGTATCCCAGGGGTGACGGGGTTATAAGAGCAAATAATTCCCCCAGAAGAGTTGGGTACTAGATATTTTACAGAGTCAAAGCTTCTGTTAATGAAAATGGGGCAGAAAGCGAGGGAACTTGTGATGAATGCCAATGTATTTAGCTGGAAATCAATGATATCTTCTCGCTAGGATTAAATCCATTCTAGAGACCACGATAGGGTAAAACCTTTGAGAAGGGTGGAATGGTGGCAGCCGGGATGAAGGAAATAGCTATTTCAGTGGTCCCAACAGGAAACCAGGCCCCTGGCAGTGGAACAGAAAGGAAGGGGGCATTTCTGAGAGGGGATTTGAAGGTCAATACAATGGAACTTTAAGACCAATTGAATGTGGGGTTTGAGAGGCAGGTAAGAACTTAAGGTGAACCCAAGGATGAGATAGAAAGATCATAAGATAATTAAATATGTTAGGGGGCCCATGAAAAGGAGGATTTTGGAAGAGGAAGATGCTAAGGTTCATCTGGAACATTTTCAGTGTAAGGTTCCCGTGGACTCATGAAATTTAGTTGCCTGGTAGGCAGACAGGGGGTCTGGAATGCAGGTCAGATTAGGTGGTAACAGTTCATGGTGCATCTATTAAAGGGATGAGGCCAAAGAAGTGGAGGAGATCATGCAAGGAGAGAGAATGGAGCTGCTTGAAGTCTTGAATGGAGCTCTGGATGACACCTTCATTTAGGAGCTGGAATAACAGGAAGAGGTCATGAAGGAGACTGAAAAACAACATTCACAGAGAGTGTAGGAAAACTAGTAAAGAGCCGTGTCTTCAAAGCCAAAGGAAGAAAATATTCCAAGGAGGGAGCAAAGCAGTATCAAATGTTCCAAGAAAGGCTGAGCAGGATTCATTCATTTGCTTAATCAGCAACATTAGCTTACTGCCTGCCACGTTCTGCACAAGGACTTAGGAATGAGGTCACAGAAGTGGCTCGTGGGTTTTCTTCAGTGGTCATCAGTGATATTTCACAGATGATTGATATGAGTTGTAACAGTGACTGTCTGATTACAGTGGATGAGAGATGGAACCAAAGTTAGGGAAGAGAACCAGGCTGTGTAGACTAATTTCCTGAGAAATCTGAGAGGAAATGGTAAAGAAAAATTGCCTAATCTGTAACAAACGATTATTAGAAGCAATTATTTCACCTTTGCAGCATATGCCATATGAATGATTTTGACCCATTGACCTCAAATAGTTTTATATTAATAAAACCAGGTGCAGTAATGGACATGGAATTATAAGGCATAGAGTTTTTTTTTTTATTATTTTTTAGGAACCCTACTATCTGCTTATAGTGTGTCCACGTATATGTGTACATAGGGAGGAGGGCTTGTGGGTAGAGAGCCAGCAACAAAGAGAAAGTATTTAATGAACATGACGAGTGTTAGTAACAACATCTAATAACAATTACTAGTTGATGAGGAGGTGGGCGCAGACCAGAGGGACTGTGCATTCAGGAGAAAGGAAGGCCACCATGAGTGAAAACAATTCTTTGCTACAGAGAAGGGAATACTCGTGGGCCATAAAGGAAGCATAGGAATAAGAATTTCATAAAGGGAAGACAAGAGGGTAAACTTCACACCAGAACTCCATCTCTTCCAAAGGAACATGGAGATTGTGCTCCCTGATCATCCCCACCCCAGAATGAAGCCTCAAAAACCAAATCTACCCTTTCAGTTCCTCACCCAGCAGTCTTCTTTTGGTTCACAGGTGGAAGGTACATATGCTTCCCCATTCCTGTGGTGTTGGCCCTATTATCGTAAAAGGTATCAAGGTATCAAATATGCAGGAAGCCTGTTATCAGACAGCAAGAGTCTTGAAAACTTCAGCACTTGCCAAACAGGAAAAAAATAGGCAGGGAGAGGGAAGCATGGTATGCCATACGTGAACTTGCAAGCTCAGTGCTCTCTGCAGAGCAAAGAGAGGAGCAATTGTTACTTCGATGGAGTCAGAGCCTGAATTCTAAGGTCAGACTATAGATAATGGAATCACACACTCGTGGGCACGTCAAACCTTAGCCTACTGGGCCTTTTGTTCTGCAGACTCACAGATGAAATTGACTTGATACATTCTCTTTGATGTTTATTAAAGCCATAATTTTGTAGAATTTGAAATGGAACTATGGCGAAATCAAGAGACCAACCAGAAGTTCATCCCAAAGAACTTTCATAGATAATACTGGAAAGATACTGGCAGAATGTTAACTATTCAGTTGCTGTTCAAAGCAACAAGTCACGGGGTGAATTTGTTCAATATTTGCTAAAACCTTAGACAAATGGCAGATAAGAATCTTGTTTTCAAAAAAATATTTACAAGCCTAATTTCTACAATTCAAATCATCTCCCATGTGGGCTTGTACTGCCATCCCGATGTATTCCCGATGTAGTGTTTCCTTAGTCACAAGTGAATCTATGTTTTGTGGCTGGGTATACCACTGCAAGAAAACAACAGTAATTTATAAGTTTTATAGTCCTTTTATGGGACTTCTGCAAACATGGTTTCATTTATTCTTTGTAAGAATCCTGTGAAGTAAGTATGGAGAATGTTATAATATAGCGAATTGATAAACCCAAAGCCAGAACGATAAACAATCTGATAATTCTCCAGGATTAATGTGTGAGTTAGCGATTGAGCTTGAATTTGAAGCTAGTCGCCCAACACCCACTTCAGTGCTGCTTTCATTACCCAATTTACTTTAATCTGAACACCAGACTGCAAATCAAAGTGTTGGCCAAGGCCGTAGTCTCGTCACCTGAGGCTGAGGCTCCTCTTGCAAGCTTGCTGCTTGTTGGCAGAATCTAGTTCCTTAAGTTGTGGGACTGTGGTCCTCAGGCCCCCAGAGGCTGCCCACTATTCACGAGGTTGGGAGGAAAACTCTTCCTCTCCCTGTGATTGGCAGTCTGCAAATTAATTGATGATAAATTAATAGGAGGAAAGACAAGGTGTATCTATGCATCTACAGTGTACGTGTGGGATCACTCAGAGATGAGTAACTTACTGAATAACCAGAAAGGAAAGGTTTGTATATTAAAGTTTGTCAAAGGGAGGCAGGCAGGGCTTCAGTGAGAGGGTATGAAATGTTATATTGGGTTTTTTTATTCTGATGACCAGCTGAATTTGCACAGTCTTTTCCCAAACAAGAAAGTCCCTGGGAGAGAGGGCAATAGCAGCTGTATTTTCAGAAGCCCTGCTTAAGTTTAGACAAATGTTTCTTTTTGTGGCTGCCGATTGTTCAGATGTTTTCAAATTAAAGTAATTTTCATAGCACTTCGGTATGAATCCCTTCAACCGCCATGTGGCCCTCTCTACAACATTGCATTTTACTTCCTTAAAATCGACAGGAGAACACTTGTTGCTGCTTGTTGTCTCTGTTTTATGGGTTTACCTGCTTAGGTCAGGCCCACCCAGGATAATCTCTCTTTGGTTAACTCAAAGCCAAGCAATTGGAGACCTTAATTACAAATGGGGAAAAAATTTCCTTACTGTATCTAGAACATAATCATGAGAATGATATCCCATCATATTCATCACATTCAAGGAAAGGGGATTACATAGGGCATCTGTACTCAGGGGGTGGATGTTTTGGGGGCCATCCTGGAATTTTTCCTACTACAGCACACAATAGAATGAGAAGCTAAGTCCAGCACTATCAGAGACCATAAATGAGATTATCATACCTATTCTTTACATTGTTGAGTTAATAAAATGGATACCGTATACTAGTTGGTTAGATCAGATGACATCTAAGATCATCCAAGACAGTATGCAGAATGGCGTAACTCCAGTTGTGCATTCAAGAAGACCTTTTAAACCAGCTTTCTTTCTTTCATTCTTTCTCTTACCTGATGAATAGTTTTTATACATAGAAAGTTGCACATGAACACTTAAAAATTTTTTTAATGTTTATTTATTTTTGAGAGAGAGAAAGACAGAGACAGAGTGCAAGCCGGGAGGGGCAGAAAGAGAGGGAGACACAGAATCTGAAGCAGGCGCCAGGCTCTGAGCTGTCAGCACAGAGCTGGACACGGGGCTAAAACTTGTGGAACCATGAGATTATGACCTGAGCCAAAGGTGGACGCTTAACCAACAGAGCCACCCAGGCACTTTGCACCTGAACGTTTTTAATTAATTTTTCTTCATTAAAATTTTGACTTCTTATTTATCTATTTATTTTGAGTATAGTTGACACACAATGTTACATTAGTGTCAAGTGTACAACATAGCAGTGGTTAAACTCTATATGTTATGCTATGCTTACCACAAATGTAGTAAAATTCCAAATTCTTGTATTGGGCAGTTGAGTCTTTAGACCTCAAATCCTCTCATCAACACAAACAAGTTGTTATAGCCTGTATTTGTTAACTGTTGCTGTGTAATAATTATCCCCAAACTTAATCACTTACAGCAACACATAGTTTCTATGGATCAGGAATCCAGGCAGGGCTCAACTGGACTCTCTGCTTCAGGTCTCTCACAAGGCTACAAATCAAGATCCCTCTGGGGCAGGTGTGCTTCCAAGCATACTCAGTGGCTATTGACAAGATTCAAATCCTTGAGCGCTGTTAACTGAAGGCTTTATTTCCTAGCTTGTTATTGGCTGGAGGCCATTCCCAGTGCTTTATCACATAGTCCTCTCCAACATGACAGTATGCTCCATCAAAGTCAGCATGAGAGAAAGTAGCAGGATGGAAGTCACAATCTTTGTAACCTAATCTCAGAAGTGGGCCCATCATATCTGTGTTATGTAATTCATTAGAAGCAAGTCGCTAGATTGGGCCCATACTTGGGGGGGTCAGAAGATAAGGATGAATGCCAGGAAGTCAGGGATTTGGGGAGTCAGGTCAATTTTAGAAGCACCCCTACCGCCTAAATGAAGGAATGATGTGGCAGACTGAAGAGAAACTAATAAAAGTGCTTGCTGCAAATAAATGGAAAAAAAGAAAATGCCTCTTCCAATAAGCTCATTCTTCAGAGCCAGAGCAAATGAAATTGATTGGTGTGGGTTCATAATGGGAGTGGCCAGCTCTTCTCTGACTAGAGAAGGCAAATCAAACCCAAAATTCAGAGTTCCATTTCAGAATCAAGGGAGAAACATTAAGTATCAGGTCCACGGAATGAGTTTAGGGCTGAGGACAAGAGAAAGATAAGAGGCGAGAAGCCCAGAAATACTGAGCCAGTGTAGCAGCAAAATACTAGACCAGATAAGGCAGAAAAGTTGTGGATGTAGCCAAGAACAAAGAAAAAATGCTTAGCGCTGTCTTGCTTGTGGCCAAGGCTCTCTGGTTTTTAAAGAATGAGGTCTTAGCCAGACTTTTTCTCTGTTAACTGAAAGGTCATAAAATACCATTGTATTTTTGTTTTAAGTTTGAACAAATAGAAAACTTAATGGGTTAGTGAAAATGTTGAAATTGGGGAGGAAGTACTGTTCTAAATGAAATCAAAAGCCATAAAGATATTCCTTTTATGGCCGACATTAGATTATGTATTCTCTCCCCCAATGCAAAGATAGTGTTTTTTATTGATTAATGATTTAATTCTCCTCTCCAAGTACCGTTTACCTCTGGTGCAGCATTCTGCACCAAAGGCTGTACACGTACCTCAGAGCCACCTAGCTTAGGACAAAAATTGGTGGGGGGTTCTTCTTCTGACTCTTAGCTCTTTTTAATTTTTATTCTTAACATGCTCTTATTTTGATATCCTAACATGTTTTCCTGAAATGTCAACAAATAATTTAATCTAGAGACTAATGTCCTTTTATAAGATTTTCAAAATTGGTGAATTCTTCTCTGCTTTTCCCCCTAATTTGCCAGATAGCCACATGACAGAGTAATGAAACTAACGTCACATTGAAAGTGAAGAACCACTCATTTCTGGAAAAAGAAATCTAGTCATATTTAAATCCCCTTTCTGCTTGCTTCCAAAGATGCCTATCACGATATTATAGAAGTAACCAATTATTTTCTTCTCCCTTCTTTTCACATGCTTGGAAATTAACTTTAAACATTTTCAAATTTTATAAATAACCCTTATTTTGAGGATTTACTTATTCATTTATACCTATTTTAATCCTAGATCATTTGATTATAGCTCTTCTTAAACTCACCTTTCGTTTCTTCCTTTAATCATATTCTCTCCGTATATTGAGCACAGCCAGGTTGTTTAGCCTTTTCCATTTATGTAGCAATTGGCTGAAGAGCAACTAATAAATCGATATGCAGCAATTTCAATCCCTGTTAAAATTTGCCAATGCCAGATCCAAACTGCCAGTTTTGCTTATTTAGAAACTGCTGACATTTTCTTCCCATTCCATGCACTAAAGATAAATAGATCAGACAGTTCCAGATTAAATTAAACATGGCATTTCTGTATTTTGGAGTTACCTTTCATTGTTTAAAAAAATCTAATATTTCTGAGGACTTAGCTGTTCCAAATCTTAAAGGTTATCATTTGTAGGGTATTAAAGTATTCTTCAAAATATTTTCTCTAACAACTTACCAAGGTGTCTGAAGTTCATACTCTTGTGATTCCTCTGGGCTGCTTAAGGCTTGGCATCGATAGATAGATATACACATGGACATATAGATATGGATTGACATGGATATGGAATATAGACAAAGATAAATATTGCACCACTGAAAAAAATTGCTTCAAATAGCTTATCAGGCAAAGGCCCTGAAGTGATGGATGATAAATATAAAGGGTGTGTGTGTGTGTGTGTGTGTGTGTGTGTGTGTGTGTTGGGTGAGAGGAGTGTAAGAAGTATAACAAGGTGTGTCTTTTTTAGTTTCAAGAGAACTAGATCAGAAGTGGGGCAACAAGGTCTAAGGTAGCCTGAATAACAGGTGGGGAATGATGACATCTGCCCTTTCTAATGTGTGAAAACTTCAGGGTATATTAATTTTATTTTACCTGTTCAGTAGGTCATGCCCAAGAATTAAAGGAGGGTTTGAAAAATAAAATTAAGGGACGCCTGTGTGGCTCAATCCATTGAGAGCCCAACTTTGGCTCAGGTAATGATCTCACGGTTGGTGAGTTCAGGAGCCCCACATTGGACTCTCTGCTGTCAGCACCTAGCAGCTTTGGATCCTCTCTCTCCCACTCTCTGCCCTCCCGCGCTCGTGCGCGCATGTGTGCTCTCTCTCCCTCTCAAAAATAAACAAACATTAAAACAATTAAAACTTGAAATAATTTTTCTTTATTAGATCCAAGAATATTTTAAGTGGCACTCTGTACTTAGAGGCAAATCATGCTCATGTTCATTGCTACATTTGTGGAGTTTTGATATTTGTAATAGACAAAAAATAATAATTAAACTAAATTAATAATAAATAGTAATTAAATAAATAATAAAAACAATGAATTAAATAATACTAATTAAATACATAATAATTAAATAATAATTAAAGGTGGTCCTTGTTCTTCCTAGGAAGAAATTCTTCCAAATTTGGAAGCTAACTCCAAAGAGAGCTTTCACTGTTAAGAGGAAATATTTATGAAGAAAATAGTCTATTAGTTAATTTTTTAAGTGCCGTCAGTTTTGTTAACTTACAAGAAAAATTGTTTATTCACTATGAGAAAAGTATTTGGCCTCATCCAAGTTCACTGTTGTTCAAATGAAGGGTCAAGAATGATGTTAAATATTATCAACATTGTACTGTCCTCTTGCTTCTTTCTCCCTTCCTGTAACCCTGTGACCTCTTGTGCTTTCCAAAGTGTATGGGAGAGCAATTCATATGTTGATCATCTGTCCATGAAAAGGGCTTCTTTATTCATTGACACAAGCTTTCTACCATTAAAATCAACTCAAAATGAATGGAAAGGGCAAGCTTATAGACAAAGTATTTGGAAACCAGTGAATTCCTGTAACTTCACTTTATAAGCGATCACTTATGCCACCTATATGGAAAGCCAATCCTAATGAATACATTAAATTCTTTGTTGACAGAAGTAGAAGGTGATCATTTGTGTTTAAAATATTCATGAGAAGGGATTTTTAAGTCATTTTATAATCAGTTTGGTCTGTTGAAGTGCTGTGTGTACTGTATGGGATATAAAGGACCTTCCTGAAACATGAGACTGAATTGAGTAAATATTACTTATTATTTCCTTTGGTTCATTTGAGGGAGAGATATGGACATTAGAAGAGGGAAAGAAGTTAGGAGGAACAAAGGACTGAATTATAACCACATTATGCCTTGTTATTCTTCTAGGATCTCATGATTCCTTCAGCTTCTACATTGATGAAGCCTCTCCAGTAGGACCCGAACAGCCAGAAACCGTACAGAATTTTGTCTCTGTGTTTGGAACTGTAGCCAAAAAGCTGATGCGGAAATGGTTAGCCACTCAAACAATGAACTTTACTGGTCAGCTAGGAGCTGGGATCCGTTATTTCGATCTTCGAATCTCCACCAAGCCCAGGGACCCGGACAATGAACTCTACTTTGCTCATGGTTTGTTCAGTGCCAAAGTCAATGAAGGCCTTGAGGAGATCAATGCGTTCCTCACAGATCACCATAAGGAGGTAGTATTCTTGGACTTCAACCATTTTTATGGGATGCAGAAATATCACCATGAAAAACTGGTCCAAATGCTGAAAGACATCTATGGAAACAAGATGTGCCCAGCGATTTTTGCCCAGGAAGTTAGTCTAAAGTACCTGTGGGAGAAAGACTATCAAGTGCTGGTCTTCTACCACAGTCCAGTGGCTCTGGAAGTGCCCTTTCTCTGGCCTGGGCAGATGATGCCAGCGCCCTGGGCCAACACCACAGACCCGGAAAAACTGATCCAGTTTCTTCAGGCATCCATCACTGAGAGAAGAAAGAAGGGCTCGTTTTTTATATCTCAGGTGGTACTGACCCCCAAAGCTAGCACTGTGGTCAAAGGAGTGGCCAGTGGCCTCAGAGAAACGATCACAGAAAGGTAAGTGTCTTAAGGTATAAGAGAAAAAACTTAAGGAATTTAACCCAAATTCATAGAGCTAGTAACTGACAGAGCTAAAATTGATACTCATGTGTATTAATATCCTTGGGCTACCACATGACATACCACAAACTGGGTGGCTTAAAACAGAGGAAACTTACTATCTCTCAGTTGCAGAAGCTAGACATCTGACATCAACATTTCAGCAAGGTCATCTCCCATCTGATGGCTTTGAGGGAGAATCTTTTTCATGCCTCCCCACTAACTTCTGGTAAAGTTATAGAGACACCGTTCCAATCTCCGCCTCCATCTTCACATGGTGTTCTCCTCATGTATCTTTGTTTTCTCTTCTTATAAGGACACCAGTCATATTGGATTAGGGTCCACCCTAATTATATCATCTTAATTATGTATGCAAACACCCTATTTCCAGATGAGCTACAGTTATGAATACAGGGGATTAAGACTTCAATGTATTTTTTTCTAGGACACAGATCAATGCATAGCACTGTGCATTTTGACTCTGCGTCCAGTTATATTTTAATAGCATTCCTTTTCACATTTGTATAGAATTTTACAGACTACAAAGCCTTTTCTCTATTTCTTGCAGACTCATTTTATGTACCTAATTCCATTTGATCTGCACAACAATCCTAGGAAGTAGATATTGTCTCACAGATAAAAAAATGAGATTTAGAGAAGTGAAATGTTTTGCTTAAGGCCAATTGGATAATGAATGAGGAAATAAAGACTCAAATTCCATCTTTCTCACACCATATTCTATTCCTTTACGCTATACCATAAGCAAGGGTCACTCTCCAGAGCGTGTGTTTCCATTGGCAAGCCCAGCCATACATGTAGAGTGGTGCTAACACTCTATAATTTAAGCAATCACCAGAGAGCTCTAGCTCTTTCTCATGAGTATGATACAACATGCAGAACTGTACATTTTGTTTATTCTTTTGAGTTAAAGTATTAAACAAAGCAACTATTGTCTGAAGAGAAAATATAATTCTTGTCAGACTTTATCGTAAACTTTAGTTGATACTTTGAATCATGATGAGGAGATAGAGCATACATATTTTGCTCAAGGTCTTTGTAGGGAAAGACAAGGAGCTGAGGAGAAAAGATTAGGAGATGAAATCGTATGGATGGCCTCATAGCATAGCACGCGGAGTGGGGAATGGCAGGAGATGAGGCTTGCAGTGGGGCAGAAACACACTTGTAAGAAAGCCTTTAGCCAGGCTAGCGAAAGAATTTCATCTTCTGAACAATGGGGAGCTAGGAAATTGTATTTAGTGGCATAGTGACTTGACCAGATCTGAATTTTAGATAGATAATTGGTATAGCATGGAGGCAGAGGATTGGAGAGAGTGGACAGTGAAGAGGTGCTCAGAACTGTTTCAGCAAGGTAATGCAAGCTAAACTGAGGAAATGAGAAAACACAGAAGGGGATGGTATGCCACAGCAACAATTGAAATTATTTGACTATTTAGCTATGTGGTGTGAATGGGAGAAAAGAATTAGGGATAAAGTTTCTTCTTGAGAAGTAGAATGAGTGATGCAGACATTTACAGAATCAGAAAACAAAGACTTATGGAGGAGGTGGGGAAGCTACAGTCAGGGTTATGCCAAGTTTAAAGTGTGAGTTAAGCATCCAGTAGATGTGGCCAATTGATCATTAGGAATATAAACCAATTCAAGTGGCAAATTATTGGCAGTTTTTGGCAATGAAAGCCACAGGCCATTTGAGTTGAAGCGTTCCTCCACACAGAATTATAACTTCCTTCTGTTATTCAGATCTTACCTGCGATCTCCTTTTCCTTAAAATTTTAATGTGATCCCCAGCTCGTCCTTGTACACCCTATGCAAGTATAATGCCTTCCCTAGGATTTCTGCTAATGTCTAGATTTCTTATATTCCTATAGTATGAACGCTTGCTGCTTCTGGATTATATCATTTTATGGACTGATTGTCCCATGTGGCCTTGTCCATGTCCCTGTAGAACCTGAGACATGAAACTTGCTTCCTGCTCAATTTCTACAATGGTTTTTAGATTTTACTGAGGATTTGAGGCAACAGGATAGGTTTTATAATTATAATAATATGATTAATTTAAAATTGAGTTTTAGACTTGTCTGTAAGTATAAATATTCTGGCCTGGGATATCTTGCCCAGACGACATCTGTATCACTTGAGCCCCATGCTCAAGTCTTGCGGCTAAACCCTCTCCTCCACCTCCTTCTCCTTGTCTTTTTCTCATCTCTTTTCTTCCCCCAGCCACACATTGTCTTGGAGATTCTACACTCTCCTCTAGATTATTATGCCAAACTATTCACCTCTCTTCTGGCCCTAAGACTCAGCTAGTCCCATCAGACCAAGAAGGCTTTGTATTTGATAGTACCACCTTCTACAAAAGTTCATTGTTTTGGTGAATAACAACTTACCACCTCTCTTACATATTTAAAAATGAGAGAGTTCTAGTGTAGACTCATAAGAATGTGTCATTCTCAACTATACTGCACAGAGGCGTCAGATTTTGAGGAGTCCCTGAGGACCCATTAGAGTAGGGAAGGCAGGAGGAGACTGGGAATCAACCAACTCCAATATGCTTGTTCTCACTACATCTTTAATGAAGGAAGCTTTATCTCTAAATTGTACGTATTAGGCATGAAAGGATCTTCCCTTTCCTTCTTTACCTTCTGTTGCCTAGTTCTATATTTAGGAAAAGACTTTCCCCTATAATACCCTGCTTTGCATTTGGCCAAGAACCATACTCTGATTTTACCTGTGTAGGGAATAGCCTTTGGGAAGTCAAGAAGAAAAATCTACTCAAGGAATAGATGACTTTCATTTTTCTCTCTTACAGCATTTTATGCAGTTAGGTCTTTGCAACTTATAAGTTGAACTGCTCTTTGGTTACTTATGCTATAGTACAGTATTCATAAAGTAGGATTTGTGGGCAAAAAGATCAAATAAGTTAGGAAAGTGCTGAAAATTATATATCTACATAACTCTCTTGAAAGATTCACAATCTTTAGTATATAAAAGTCACTAACAAGCATTTTAATGAAGAATTCTGTTTAAATTGAACTAATACAATGTTTTGCAAACACTTAAGATTTTTTTCAGATAGCACTTATTAACAGCCCATAGAATTAATTTTGAAAAACTGCCCTCAGTCATCCACTCTAATTCAGGACTTTTCACTTGCCTCTGGCTTAGCTCTCTGGAATAGTAGAGCTATGTCACTGAAAAGGTGGAAGAAAGGGGCGCCTGGGTGGTTCAGTCGGTAAGCACCCCTGTCTTGATTTCGGATCAGGTCATAATCTCATGGTTCTGGAGATCAAACCCCACCCAGGCTCTGCGCAGGAAAGTGTTTGGAGTTCTCTCTCTCCCCCCTCTCTCTCTGCCCCTCCCACCACTGGTGCTCTCTCTCTGTCTCTCAAAAAGTAAATAAATAAACTTAAAAAAGAAAAAAGAAAAGGGAGAAGAAAAATTTAAAAAGTAGAAATGCAGATCCTGTAGGTAGAATCAACTTTTTTTTTCCTCTCTAGATTATGCAAATTACTTGCAAATGGTTTGCAAATATATCTGAACCTGGCCTTTATGAACAGAGCTCCTTGTAAACAAATGGCAATGCCTGTATTCTGCGTATGCCGTTCTTGTGAAGCTTGGGTTTTGTTTTTATTTGATTTGACACATTTCAGCCTTCTGTGTGAGGCTTATAGGAAGTCCTTGGATAGTTCCTTGCAAAGGTAATTTACTTACCTCGGAAAGAGTCCATGAAAGAAAACTGGACTCCCCAAGGACTTAGTGGCTTCTCTTTTCTCATCAAGTGATAAAGCCCATGTAGACTTTCTGCCATTTTCCTCTTGGCGACTGTGCACAAAGGTACTCATTCAGAAAGTCCTATGTTAATACCAAAAGATGTAATGAGACTCTCCTTCGCCACCAAAGAAGTCACTAGGCAATTTTAAGACCTTCCTGGACCGTAGGTATTTTCATCTGCAAAGTTTGAGGTTTGAACTATCTCCAAGATACTTTCCAGTTCTAAAATCCTACAGTTCTAAGATGCTGCATGTGACGAGTTTCTCTATAATGTTTTATGACGTCTGATATTTGGACTAACAAAACTGTGAGCACATGCATTTAGAAAACAGTGTTTCAAGGTGTGGGAGGCTTTAAGGGAAACTAAATTCAGGTAGCGTAGCTTTCAATCTGGCCGCTGGTTCCAAATATTGCAGATGCATTTTCCACATTTTAGTAATGCCAAAAGACACAGATTTTTATTTCTTAAAGACCTATTTTTAATTTATTTTTCAAACACCAGCTTTTGCACCTCACCCCCACGGAATTCACACATTCTTAAAAAGAAGGTGTGCAACTTGAGTCAAGTCCTTCTCTAATTTATGAAAGTTTATTAAATTATAGGTTTTGTTAGTTTTAAAAAAAATCAGTCAGACCACCTGTCAGAATATTTAAGGAGCAGTGCGTCTTTGCAAGTAAAGTGATGCTGAGTTGATTTAGACAAGGTCTATACAGGCCAATAATTTAGATGATGATGATGGTGGTGGTGGTGATTATGATCAGCATTACCATCTATTTTAAGTGTTCCACATCTGTTTGACACTGTGCTAACTGCCTGCTAATTTTTCCTCATCATCACAGTCATTGTTTTGAGGATAAGGTAAAATATTTGGGATGTAATTCATTGTTGGTTGGCTGTTATTAAGCACCAATATGGCCCATCTGGGAAAATAAAGACAACTATATTTGTTGAGCACACTTTATGTGCCAGGCACTGTACTAAGTGCTTTGCATGAATTATATCCATTTAATCTTCCCTCCAGCTTTGAAGGTAAGTATTATTAAATATATTAGAGATGAAAAACTGAGGCTAAGAAATGTCTAGTCCCTTGCTCAAAACTCTCATATTGGTTTAGTAAAACCAGGATTCTTATTTGGGTTTGTTTGACTCCAAGTTTTATGCCTACTCCTGCAAACTAGGTAAAATCCACATTTCTTAGCAGCGGGTATATTTACTACGTTATCTGTCATCTTGGAGGGCAGAGTCAGGTCTAGGGGTTTGGCAAGGAAAAGTATGCCACAGTTGGGGTAGGCAAGGCTAATGAGAAGAGTAGATTTGAAGTGTGTGGCTTTTCCTCAAGAAAGCAAACCCAGGGGGAGCCTGAGTGGATCAGTCTGTTTAGTGTCTGACTCGGTTTCAGCTCAGGTCATGATCTCACAGTTCGTGAGTTCAAGCCCCATGTTGGGCTCTGCATTGGCAGTGCTGAGTCTGCTTGGGATTCTCTCCCTCTTCCTCTCTCTCTCTCTGACCCTCCATGCTCTCTCTCTCTCTCTTTCTCTCTCTCAAAATAAATAAATAAACTTAAAAAAAAAGTGAACTGAGGTAGAATGCTGTCCTGGGGACCCTCATTGAAGCACCACTATCGAACAACAGAAAGAAAGGGAATTTAAAGGTGACTTGGCTTCCACCTCCTTGCCTTGTGCCTATTGCCCATTTGACTGTTTCCATTGAGTAAGGAAATGAGACCAGAAGTATGCTAAATGATTGCCCAAAGTAACAGAAGTAACTGGCAGCAAATATGGGATTAAAATCCAGGTCTCTTGGCTTGCAGGCAGAGTTCTGTCCTCTACACCTTAGGGAAGGATAAGGACAGAAGATGGACAAGAAGACTAGGAAAGGTCAGAGATGGTCAGACTGCAGGGACCGACGTGGAAGGTCAGCTGGCTCTCTAGCTGCGCTGCGTGCGACATAACAAAGTGCCCTGGAGCCTCGACTGGAGGGTCAGACGTCGGGCCTGGAGATGGGCCATCGATTCTGTGCAGGGCTGACCTTCCACGGGCTCCCTTTCTGCCTTGTGAACACAATAAACTCTAACAATTCCATCTTCTGGGGACATACCCCAGTTCACAATCATACCTCAAACAACACTTCCGCTGCCCAATTTACCCCGCTGTTGCCTGGACCCAGCAGGTGCAGGGCTGGACTCTGGGAGCTGTTCACCTGTAACACCGGTCACCTTAGCAGCTTCGGGGAGTTCATGAAGGGTGGAGACTCAGAATGGCTCAAAGGAGGCAGCTCAGGGTGACATGAGAGAGCAGCTTTCTGGCTCTGCCCCCCAATCCCCCACCCCGCCACCCCGCCATGCCCAAATGAGTCAGTGCACTGGCCGAACAGCTGTAATGGATGAGTCTGTTCCATAAAAGGGAAAGCTGCGTCCTCAGGCTACACATGCCTAAAGAGAAGGAATATCAAGGAGGCCAGGAAAATCGGCATTAGAATAATCATTGTTTGTAAGATGCTTTCATCATAAGGTTTAATTCTTCAACATATATTTATGGAGGCCTCATTCATTCAACAGGTATTATTCTCAATTTGCAATTTAAGAAACTGACGGTCAGAAAAACTAAATAATTTGTTCAAGTGGGGCTTGAACCAGTGTTAGGATCAATTCAGAATCTAGGTCTTTTGAACCATTAGAGAGAGGAGTCTGACTTGAAAATAATAAGGAAGCTCCAGACAGCAATCTTTTGCTGAGCCCAAGGCTTGACGAACGGGGCCACGCTCATGGAGCGTTTGTTAAAATGCAGATTCCTGTGTGCTTCCCCAGAGACTCTGATGCATGAGTCTGTGGCTCTGAGTTTTCAATGTCTAACAGCCTCCAGGTGAGTCCTTCTTTGAGTAGCACCGCTCTCCCCTGCAGGAAAGCTGCACCTCAACCCCCATCCCAGCAACAAATGAACTTGGTTTTAAGAAACCTGGAAACAGAGAGTCAACTCCAACATGTGTCAGTCCCCTTCCAAACCTAGGTTCAGGTAGTTCTTCTTAAGCCACGATTTCTCTACCCACAGACCCTGCTAGATTTGTTTTGTCACTAAGGTAGGCTACCCAGTACTGATTTCCAAAACAAATGGTCCTCTACTACCATCTCTCATGCATCTTCTCTCTCATGCCACCTAGCTCTATCCTAGGATTATTGTGCCACAGAAACACCGGCAAGGCTTTGGGGAGGGACTGTTTGTTCCCCTGGGCCCAAAAGCACATTCCTTTGCAAGAAGCCTTAGTAACTTTGAGACTCAGTGTCTTCCACCAAAACCAATTCACATTACAGCACTTCGCAACTCAGCGGCCTCCCCAGTCCTGATTTCAAACAGGAAAAAGAAGATTCTGTAACAACTTCCAGCGATAAGGCCGTGTGACACAAGAGTGATTTCTGCCTGGGTCCTGCTGGGTTATGACAGGAGGGAGGGATGTCTGTACCTCTCTCCGTTTTAACAACTTTTGACCCAAGAATTTTTAAAACAGGAGTGCATATCAAAGCTCACTCTCTCCTTCATTCTGCTGATGCTGTATGATTCAAGTACAGGTGAATACAGGCAGGCATCTTTCATTTTCTGTGTCAGGAGAGTCAAAGACTAGAGAGAATGCCAAGCTGTTGGGATCTCAGATGCCCGTTGAGTGCCTGGGGTGTGTGTGTGTGTGTGTGTGTGTGTGTGTGTGTGTGTGTGTGTGTGTGTGTCAGAGAGAGAGAGAGAGAGAGAGGAGGTGTGGGAAGCTTGGGAGTGTGTGTGTAGGGGAGAGAGGGTATGTGTGAGAGATGGAGGGGGGAAGGAGGGAAAATACATATACTTGTCTAACAAGCATGGCGTAGGATAGAGGTTTACCCACTTTAATCTCTCTGGGTCTAAATTTTCTTATGGGGAATTGCTTGGCAGATTGAATTCAACATCTGAAAAGGAAGCAGCCTAGTATGTAACCGGCATTCACAAAAAGCTGAGAGCAGGTGGGTTGATGGTGGGCAGAGGCAATAAAGACGGAGAGCCCAGGCGGCAGGGATGTTTAGTGAATCAGACTGTGGCCCAGTAATTTGGAGACTTCAGCCAGCAACTGAGGGGATAAGGAGGCTTCTTTGGGATTTGAAATGAATCAAAACATGTATTGTTGATAGATGAGACAGTAAGTGGTGTCTGTTTCAAGAAGTAAAATGGGTCAGATCTGGGCGGCACAGGCCACATACTGAGGCGCAAGGAGGAGCCTTCAGGCCGGTGCTCCCTTTCTGCCCTGTGCTCACAGGGCTCCTGAAGGGAAGCACAAGCTCCTTCCACTGAACGCTCATCCAAGGGGAACAGCTCCGCTCTGGAGAGACCTTATCTAAAACTGGGGTAAGAGGAAGCATTGCCAAATCACTAGACAGAAATACATAGTTGAGCTTCCTTGTTGCAGCAAAGGAGAACATCCGCCATTGGGAACCATGAGACATTCCAGCAAGAGGGTCAGAAGGGACTTTTAAGCCCTATAGACCTGGGGCTTAGGTTGAGTGACTTGGGGAAAGGTTTAAGGAAGTGGAGGTTCTCTCTGGATTGGATCCTGTGAGAAAGCAAGGATAATTCTATAAATGGGTATCTCCATAAGCCTTGACTTATTTATCTATTTTTTATATTTTTTAATGTTTATTTATTTTGCGAGAGAGTAAGAGCACATGAGGGGGATGGTGCAGAGAGAGGGAGAGAGAGAATCCCAAGCAGCTTCCAAGCTGTCAGTGCTTGATTCCACAAATCGTGAGATCATGACTTGAGCCAAAATCAAGAGTCTGATGCTCAATCGACTCAGCCAGCCAGGTGCCCTAAGTCTTTTTTTTTTTTAATGTTTATATATTTATTTATTTATTTACTTTGAGAGAGAGAGAAGAGAGAGAGAGAGTAAGTGGGGAGGGACAGAGGAAGAGGGAGAGAGAGAATCCCAAGCAGTCTCCACACTGAGTGCAGAGCCTGCCTCAGGGCTCAATCTCACTGCCTGAGCCAACTGCTTACCTGACTGAGCCACCCCGGCTGGGCATGAGTAACTCCTATCTTCAGGGCCAGAGGAAGGCTAAACTGTAATCGGCAAAGGAGTTGCAGTCATTTATTTTAGTCTAGAGAGGTAGATGTTTGGTTACTTTGTGGATGATTTGGCTTTTGTACTTAGACAAAATTACAAAGTATCCTTTTTTATCCCAGTGTCTCATGATCTCAACCTCTCATGAGGCTGGTATTCTGGGAGATTGTTCAGGTCCAACCAGAGCATAGTAAGGCCTAGTTGTGAGTGTCAGGCCAGCTTCTAAATGTCAGGGGTGGTTTTTAAATTCTTTTCTCCCTTTTCGGTGCAATGCAAGGAACAGATATCACTTACTTCCATTTGGTTTGAAAGCCTATGGTGTGAATTAGGCTTTCCATGTGCCTTTTCTTTGTGGTTCTTTTTCTTACCGAAGTAAATTGAGGCTGTATGTATGTAGAAGGCCAGGCCATTTCGATAATGAAGCCAATCAAACAACTGGCGATACCCTAGCCCAGGTTCATCTACTGAAAATGAAAACTGTTCACATTGAGCCATATTGACAGTCTTGATACTTCTCTGCGGTCTTAAGTTTCTCCCTATCTCACTGGGAAAGGGTTGGGACTGAAGGGCGAATATAAAGAACCCAGATGATAGATACCAAAGGAGTGGAGGATGAGAAAGAAATGTGAGAGCACAGAATTTTGTAAAGAGAATTGCTGATTCTTTGATATTTGTGACTATTTCAACTTCCTTCCTAAAGTTTCACTACTTATTGAGGGCACAAAGAAGCAAAAGGTGAGAGTCAACTGTCACATTTACGACTGAATTGGTTTTTTGCCCTCTTTGGCAGGGGGAGGCATATCCACCTGCGCTTATTTGTGTTGGGTGTACTTGGTAGACATAGCTTGGGGTGACCGATCTACTCGTTACCAAGGGTGACTCCAACAGGTATAAACACTTATTTAACATTTACATAACGCTAAATCCTCTCGTCAAAGGGTAAAAGGGTGAGGAGTTGCTTTAACTGAACCCTACCTAACAAAGTTGTTACATAAATCTCAAATGACTTAACGAACACCACTGTAGGCGATGACATTTCAGCTTTTAATTTATCACATCCAGTTGATAAAATATTTTCTTCCATAATAATTTCACTATAACAACAACAACTTAAAAGCTAAATAAAAAAAAGTAAATATATCTTCTCAGAATCTCTGGCCTTGGTGCGTTTCAGAAGAAAATACTACATGCATACAAAGACACTCGTCTTTGGCTTCATGGTATAGAGCACAAATCTTCCGGCTCTTGATCTGTATGTCTGGGATTGTAGCCTCATTAATTAACTTATTTTAAAGTACTAAAAGTAATTAGACAAGAATAGATCAAAACTTGCTTGTCATAATTGATTTTTTTTTTCAGAAATGGCAAGTATAGCTTGAAATTTTGCTTTAAAATATTCCTTCCTCCCACCCCCTCATCACTTATTTCCCTGTGGCCTCGGCTGTTAAAGAAAGAAGCTTACAAGTTGTTTCTGGAACTGTGACATTCTTTCTTGAAGGCACAGTATGTGGCAGTGAGACTATAACGTGTGATATCATTAGCAAATGCTAACAGCACAAGCTGCCCTTTGGAAATGTATGGGAGATTTGGCCAATATAAAACGCAGCAAATTCACTGCGTAGCTGCTGCCTATCTGAATACTAAGCAGACATGCTGTTGCCAATATGATTTAACTAAGGTTCAAAAACGAACCCGTCAAGAGGATAAATAACACAGTAACAAGTTATTCGTGAGTGTACATTTTTCAGATGTTTTAGTTCATTTTTGAAGAGTTTAATTTAGATCGCCTGTTTCTCCAAATAAAATACTTGTAAAAAGTAGCTGGTAGTGAAGAGATTGTAGGGAAACTACGTTAGATAGTTCAGTCTAAGTTAAACCTGTCAAAAGATACCCTGTGTTGATTTGAGGGACATATGATGGAAAAAAAAAAAACTAGTCTAGAAAGTTAGTTTTATTCCTGTCTTGGTTTTACTTTTACTGGTTAGCAGTTGAAGGTTTATTTAATGAATTCGACCCTTCCTGCCATTCACAAGCAGACCAGGCCACCACGTGCGTTTCTACCTGGTTTTATATGACGGAAGGAGAATTTCACACCTCGCACACACACGCACAACTCATTCCACTGTGGGCTTGCACTTGACCCGTGTGTTCTAAGCAGGCCCCAAACAGGATATGGCCAAGGACTCTTGTATCTAATAAAGACTGCGAGACTCCATAATGCCATGGACATGAAGGCAGATGTTTGACGTCTCCATGACATGGGCTGTGCAAATAAAGGTGGATTCGATGGTCCACCATTTTCTGCTCCAAGTAGCATTAGGTCACCAGCTTGAGATTGAAAAGGCAGTGTGTGTGTGTGTGTGTGTGTGGAAAGATGTAAGAGAGAAGTAATGAAAATAAATAGAAATCTACTTTTCTCTCAGCATCTGTGAGAATATATCTTCCAATTGGGGGTACAGTATTCAAACACCGGATGTGGTACTCTCACCTAGTTTCAAGATTGTTCTTGAGCATTCATGTACATTCTTTTAGCTTGCTCCAGACCACGTGTTTTCTTTAGTGATTTTCTTGAGGTATTTCTTTGACCACTGAGTTGTGAAAAATTTTTTTCCTATCCCAGCACCGCATGGCTTATCTTTGTGATATTTTGAGGCTTTTGTCTTTCTATAACTCTTGCTAAAACTTCAGATAAAACTTATATATGGTGGGATAAAGAGGGGAAGAAAGTAATATAACCCATTTGGTGAATGTTTTTTACGCTATGGGTGTAGAGAATTTTAATTTCTCTTTTTAAAGTGACCAAAGTCATTTTTCCCAGAGTCTTGCCTCAAGAATCCGTCCATCTTTTGAATCAGCCAGTCATTCAACCAAAAAGAATGTATTAAGACCGTGCTGTGGGCTTGGAGTGGGGATAAGAGAGGCATGGTGTAGTGTCTTGTAAAATATTGCCTCCTGATTCTTGTGTTACAGGGTAATCTTTTTGGAATTTGAGATTTATATAAGAGACAGAATTAGAGAATGGCACATGACAGAATTTGCAACTGAGTACTAACATTTTGACCTTAGATTTCATATGCCATAGGAGCTCAAAAGAAGGAAAGATGACAAAAGTGACTTATCTAATATCTCAGGACAATAATACACTGACCTTTCCGGCCCTTTACATTTCCTCAAACCATTGCACTGTGTTGTACACAAATATCAAAAGCATGTCTATTTTCTCTACTCAGATGTGATCTGCTTTTGTGGTTCTCCAATCATTGACCATTGACAGTGGTAAAAAGCATCTTGTCTAAGGTAGAAAATTCTGCTTGATTTTGGGAACGTTTCCAGACAATAAGGTTCAGACTAGCCAACAAGTGAGAGTTCTGTGGTGCTTTGAAAGACCCAGCCACAGACACTCAACACTTTGTGTGCTTACTGGTGTTAGTGATGGCTGTTTACGAGAGAAGGGAAAACAAAACCATTATGTGGAAGGATTTTCTTTTGACCACAAAAAATCATCAAGTCCCCTGAGAAAATTTTGTAACTACATGATTCTTATCTTATTTTTTTTAATTTGAGGTTGAAAAATATGCTTTTAGGCTTGACATTCTGTCCTGCCCACTGTATATGCCAAGATATGTCCTTCGTTATCAAAAGTATGTATCAATGAAGTACATTCCTTTACTTATTGAATTAACTTGACAAGGGAGCCACCTTTGGGACTTCTGAAAGATAGCTGGGAAGCAACTTTTGACAAATGTGGTTGGTCTTTGCACTATTTTTTTCTCTCTTCCTTCTCAGTTTTGCAGTGAAAAGGGACAATTCTTTAGCAACTTGGCAGAACGGTAATGCCGGAAGTCCCAGCTGCTCTTGCCCCAGCTGCCTGTGAGATCTAATAACACAGGGTGGGAATAGCACATCACCCAGAAGAGCGCACACATTTTAAGTTGCTTTAATTTTCCTGCCAATTAGACTTTTAAGATGCCAAATGTGTCTCCAGGCAACCTCTGTGGCAATTTAGTACCCTTTGGTAAAGGAGCTTAAGGCAAAGAAAGATTTTCAAGTGGCAAACAACGGGGGATGCATTTACTCTTTCATCACCAGAAAAAAGGCATGTACGTATGTGTGGAGACATGAGGACACAGGGAAATTAATACTGACATGACTGAAGGACGCTAAAGAGACTGGGGAGCCAGAATTCTCAGCCTAGGGCAGGATTTCTTAGCCTCAACACAGTTGACATTTTAGACAGGATAATTCTGTCGTGATGGACTGTCCTGTGGATGTATGACATTCAGCAGCATCCCTAGCCTCTACGGCCCGACTCCAGTAGCACCTCCAGTCAGAGCAGTCAACAATGTCTCCAGACATTGCAGTGTGTGTGTGTGTGTGTGTGCGCGGGCGCGCGCACGCGTACATGTGAAAATTCCCTCTAGTTGAAAACCACTGGCTGAGAGCAGTCACTGCAAAAAAGATCTATGACAGTTACTTTTTCTGGAGTCTACTCCTTTACTTGTTAAACAAATGATACCAACTGCTCAGGGATAAAGGAACCATAAAATATTTAGTTATATGGCTTGTTTGTTTGTTTGTTTTTTTTGTCAAAGTGAATATGCCAAAATTTATACATTTTCAGTGTCTGGCTTCAGATTAGTCACCTTGGGAATTTATTTATCCATCCAAGTGATACTGAAGCAATTTTGAGACTAGTTTTAGTGGGGGTAAAGTTTTATCTTTTCAGGGTGAATTGGTTTTTGAAACAACCTAAACTCATTTGGAGCCAAGTTTAATAAATAAGGTTAGTGAACAAAGCCGATAAATGCTGTTTAGAGTCAAAATCCAAACGGTACAATAATGAGATTGGTTTTTCATATGTGCCTGATGAACATACTCTGAAGGCAGTTTCAATAGAGGAGTTATAAAAAGATTTTGAGTCATCCTACCATTGATGGGATAAGTGAACAATCATCTCCACAGGTAACAGTTCTGAATGATAGCTCACTTTCAGCTTGTAAGTTTTGGGGGAGCGTGTTATAAAAAGAACATCCCACGACCTTAGAGTCATACCTCAGAGACTAGGGTAGTTTAAGAGAAAATATTCTTGAGTCTTGAAAATTTAATGTCTGTCTTTGAGAATGTTTATTTTTATTTGTATTATGTGGCTGTGCTAAGTGCCCGGACTTCAGAATGACTAATAGATACAGTCAGTCACTAGTCCTCAAGGTGGCTACTTTCTAGTGGGGAGACATATTCATGAAGAGTTTAATTCGATAGAGTATGGTAAGTGCAAAGAGGAACCAAGAGCAGATGTCTGTCTACTGGTTTACTGGTTTCTGAACCCAGCACTGCCATTTACTAACTAATTACGTAAGCTGGAGGAAGTCGGTTCATCTGTTTCCTGGCAGTTTCCTGTTCTTGTAAAGGAAAGGCATTGACTAGCATTTGTCCCATCTTCGGGCATCATTACTCTAATTCTATGGTAAGAGTGACATTTCCAAGGGCATATGAATTACAATGTTTTGTAGGGGAAATCTAATCATATGGCATCTGAACACTAACCTTTAGTTTCCTTTGAATTATTACCAAAACAGGAAGAAATACCCAATTAGATGTTCATGAATATCAACTCTGGAGAGACCTGACCTGTTATTGGTGGTTCATTATTAAAGACTCATTTTAAATCAAATGAATTATACTGACTTTCTTTGTCCTGAACTCTGCCGGGTTATAATGAGCTATATGTAGCCTTGGTTGACCAGAATTTGCTGTCTCCTAAGAAAATGGCAAACAGTAGACAGTGAAGTAAAATGTTTAAATTTAAAACTTAAATCATCAATCCTTTGTGATTCAAATCAATGCATTACTAGAAAAATATGACATCCATAAACCTAGGTTCAAGGTTAGATGATTTACGGGGTGTCGGTTTCTGACCCCGAAATTCTCAACTGTAACATAAAGAAATTGGAAAGAGAAGTTATATTTTTTAAGAACTACGGTAGACGTATCTGTTCTTATTTTAGAGCTCCTAGCAATTGAACGATGCAGATATTTTCATTTCTACTATATATATGGAAAAAGGAGGCTTAGCAAAGCAAACCAAATCACCCAGCCTTACACAGCATTAATGGCAGAGCTGGATACAAACATATGTCTGCCTGATTTCAGAGTCCGTGTGTCTTTTTTAAGCCCCTACACATCACTCCACATTCTAAGTTGTTTCTGATTAAGTTCTGAGATTGTTTGATTTTTTTTTCACAAATAATCCGAAGCAGTAATAAGAAAGTATCATATTTACTAACAACTACAAAATGAAAGAAAATGTTTCCATCTACTTCCAAATTCAGGAGTTTTAAACAACAAACAACTTAAAAGTCCTATCAGAAGAGTAGCTTTTCCCAACATGTGAAAATGGCTTCCAATGAGTATCATTGATTCTTACCCAGACTATTTTAGATTCCCAATGCTTTAGGGATAGAGAAAAAGGCAATCCAATTTTCAGATTATCTCCTTTGGCTAGAGTACTGACTGACATGCTAACATAAAAATAAGCGTGGCATTCTATTTGGTGGCTGGCCCCAAAAGCAGCTACCTCCATCTCTAGTTTTAACCTTTCATCTGTGAGGAGCTTTGGTGATTCAAGGGTTTGTATATTAAAATAGTGATTGTTCAAGATTAATATAGTCAATTAAGTGAAATATCCCTTTTAACTATGTTACTTTTTTATGTTGTAGATTAAAAAAACTGTAGTGAATTAAAGAGCTAGAGATTAGCAAGAGCTGTCAGCTGTGGCTTCCAGTAGCGTGGCAAAGCAGTCGATCCATTCATTTCCTTATTCCTTCATTTATTCTCCATCCCGGAAGGAGTTCATTCCATTGGGCATCTTGTTCGTGTTTTCTGTATAGTTTAAGTAGCTCAGAGAATTCACTCTGGACACCGAGCTCAGCTTATCCTGACTCTGCCACTTGCCAGTGTGACCTTAGGCAAGTTTTTAAAACACTGAGCGTCACTTCCTCCTCTGTAAAATAAAAGAGAAAATACACCTGTCTCATAATGCTACTGAAGAGCATCAGCATGATAATCACACAAGGTGTTTAGCTCAAAGCCGAGCACATCGTAAGAGAGAAATAAATGTTGACTTTCATTAACAACAGTTTTATGAGGACACCCAACGACATTCTGCTAAATTAAAAAAGTAAATAATTCTCTTCGAGAACCCAATTTCCTATGAAGAGATTTTATTACTGAGACTAATTAAATTTACTTTAAATAGAACTTTACTGTAATAGAGCTTATCATTATGATTTGGATTTTCCAATAGATGTGGATACACATGACAATTCCATACACTAAGTGTCAGATGTTATGTGGCCATCTTGCAGCATATATCTTGGAGTTTTTTTTTTCTCTAACACTAATATTACAGATTTCTGTTATGTTTCTCATTATTTTTCTTATAATCATTTTTAAAACTAAGCTTAAATCGGTTACAGCGATTCTGTACATCAGAATTACCAGGGGAACTTTACAACCTACATGTGTTCTCCCTTCTTTGGAGATTCTGCAGGGGGCCTGGATCTCAATGTCATTTCGGTGTTGGGTCTGGTTTGAGAACCACTGATTGACTATACCAAGAGTTCCTTGAAGAGAAGGACCACCACCTTTTCAGTTTCATACTTCCTAAAGTGGCTTATCACAGCGATTAAGTCTTTTCTGAGTAGTTTTGGAGGTCAGATATCATAGAAGAAAATGAAAGAAAAGTTGAGTTACATATTCCAAAGAAACCAAGTCTTGCATGTTTTTGGAAATGAATTTAATATCTGACAAATTCATAATTAGCCAAAGTCACCTAAATTTATTACAATAGCAATTTTTAATCGATTACATCATTTTCTAAAATTTAATCTGTAATATTATTCTGACATCTGTATCGGTTTATACCAAGGAGTAAAGACTAGCCACAATTAACAAATAGCTTAAATACCTGTCCTTCTGGGATCTATTAACAGGTTGGGCTACCTAGCTAATGTTGATAAGGAACTGTGCTGAGAAAGACAAATTGTTGTCATTAATCACATTTCCATTGTTTAAATACATCAAGCAATGCAGCAGGTTCTGTTGCAAGTAAGCACATATCCATCTCAGCTGAGGTCAAGCATGTCGGCACACATATGGTGTTATAGTAAAACTGAAAATAATTCATTACTTCTCTTCTAGGATCTCTGTCACCCTTAGTGACAATTTGGTGTGACTGGGTAATTGTGTGGCTAATTCTGGCAGCTAATGGTGGGCCCCTAGGATGTGTGAGTTTTCCACATCCTCATGCCACCCTCCGTGTTTGCCACATAGCTCGCGAAAACATCACGTGCCTCTCCAGATGGTATGACTTTGTAAACATTCCCCACTGCAGCCCCATCAGCAAAGAGATGGGAAGGGAGAAATACTCCTTCTGTCTCAAGGAGTCACTTCCCTAGGAGGTTTTGGAAAGGGTTGTTTCACAATATATATTGATGTGTTTCAGAATATATTAATATCAGAAAGATTTGTTCAGACATGGTACTCTGTAAACTGGATGAAAGTGAGGAGCCATTTTTATTTTTAAAACCAAAGAGCCTCATAGTTTGGGAACTGTTGAGATACGCCTAATAATATGAAGCTTAATATTTGTGTTAATGAAAGAACAATCAAAAGGAGTGATCCCAAAGTCAGTTAATAATAATAGCATCTCAACAATTACTGATGCCTGTAATCTTAGATCCATACACCTGAACTGATTTGCCCAGTCACTGGCTAATTTTTATTTAGGTCAAAATCTCCAGTTATCATGCCCAGTTTTCTCTCAATAACGTAGGGTCATCTCTTGGTAGTAGTGCTCATCCGTGTAGTAAATTTCTCAGGGACATCAAGATGCTCAGTTTTCTTGGAGAAGTGATTAGGTAGTAAAGATAAATGAGCTGGTTTTGCAAACAATTATTTCACAAAAGTTAAAAATTGAAGCCAAAGGAAGTCATTTGATGTTCAAAGGAAAAAGATACACATGTGGAACAAGAAATAAAGCCTGAGGTATGGTGAGCAGAGGTTATTTCCTTCTCCTAGTATTATCCTGACCTATTCCAACCTAAAGTTCACCCTGACCAACACTCCCCCCCCACTGCCATCTCTACTTTCCAGATTTACATATAACACACTCTTGTGATTAGGACAGCATGGATGGGAAGAAAGACATTTGGTGAATGAAAACAATGTACAGATGCTCATTTCCTTTAAATGTGTGTAATATATGTCAAACCAATTAAAGAAAAACTCTTAGGCACAGTTTTCCAGCTCCCCAAGTGAATATGTAGGTCCTCTTCAGGAAAAGCAAGGAGTGAGTTTGGATAGAGTGTAAATGAACACCGACTGTCCATAGCATGACTCTGTTAAGAGTTAAAAAAAAAAAAAAAAAGGTGGGGCTTCATCTTATACAGGAGCATAGAGGTAGGGATAGAAGTGGTTTGTGATGTTATCATTTCAGACAAGTGCCTTGGAAACATCATTATTCAAGCTGTAAAGAATTCTAGAGATCATTGTCCCTGTTCCAGTTAGAAAGCTGTTGCTCCAGGTGTTATATGGCTCTTTGTAGCTCTGTGCATTTCAAAATATGATCTCCAATGACAGAAAAATCACTTACATCATATAGTAAAATGTTAAGTTAGGCGTTTGTGATACCTAGAACTCAAAGTGTACTTTCTGTGTGTCATAGGTCTAAGAGGCTGCCAGCTTCTACACTCTTAGCAGACTGATGCCTGGTGTCAGGCTTGTGCTAGGGGAGGGAGGGGGTGGTAGTACAGTGAGGTATCTTGGATTAAACATGGACACATTAGGGTCTCAAAAGCTTGGTGTGATTGTGTATTGTGTTAGGGGATTTTAGACATATAGAACTTTTAGACATATAGAACTGTATGTGTCTAGAGGTAAGAAAAAGCATACAGTACATTAGGGAAATTACAAGGGATTCTGTATTCTGTAACATAGCATTTGAGATTAGAACAAGAGATAGCTGTAGAGAAAGGAAAATGGTGCACATTACAAAGGGTCTTCCATGTATTTCATCCTAAGAAATTTGAGGTTTCCATGAGAACTAACTGAATGGTTCTATGCAGGGAAGGAATAATATCAGATTTGGATTTTGGCAAGTCACTCTACTTACAGTAGAGGGAATGGGTTCAAGTGGGGTGCACTGCAGACAAGGAGACTAGAGGGGAGTTTCCAGACCAAAATTCCTATTGGAGCAGGAAGTTTGTCTATTTTTGCACCTCAAGATCTAGGTGCATAATAGGTAGTCAATAAATTTTTGTTGTGGTTTTAATTTAGATACCATACGGTGATGGACAAACTGATATGGTGGCATCAGAGATTAAAAGAGATAGACAGAAATTCTAAAGATGTTAGTGAAGTAGAATCTACAAGAGTTGACAACTGATTTGTTATAGGAAAAGGAGAGGGGAAGGAGTTGTAGGAGTCAAAATAAAAACACAGGTTTCTGGCTTGGCTTACTCATGACGCCATTCCTTAAAGTCAGAAACTCTGGACGTAGAGCAAGATGTAGAGAGAGCCAAGATGACGGTTTGCTTCAGAGATGTGGTCTTTGAGGGGTCTGTAGGATGTCTAAGTCCTGATGACCATAACGCCCTGGGCACAAGGATCTGAAGCTCACCAGAGAGGTCTAGGCTGTGAAATTATTTGGGGAGGCCGCCATCATACAGATAGGAATGAAAGCTCTGGAAATAATGAGATCATTATGGTGGTGACAACCACCAGCATTTTAGGTTTGGGAAGAAGAAAAGTGGTTGCAGAAATGTGCAGAAAACAGAACACATATTCTAACACTGAAGACATAAAGATTTAAGAAACATAGTTCTTTCCTGGAGAAGTTTGAATTCTAGTGAGGGAGGAAACAATTAAGTAGATAATTCAGAGCCATTAATGCTCACAGTAGAGAAGGAAACTATTGCTGGAGCTCAGAGGAAAAGTGTCCCTACCAATCCCTTTAGTCCTATCTCCAACCAAGACAAACTCAGAAGTAAAACCTGAACAATTTCTTATCTGGTGAATGATTTCATAGAGCAGTGTGACTCTGTATTTTATCTAATAATTTGTTTATTATGTCTCCCTTTAATAAAATTGAAACTCTACAAAGAGGTAATTTTTTGTCTCTTTTGCTCACTTCTGTGTTCTCAGTGTCTAGAACAGTGGCCAACATCTGGTGGATGCTCAATAAATATTTGTTGAATGAATAAAATGAAAACCATACATCTGGACCAGATGCGTACTGACCTCAAACCATGTCTGGGAAAGCCTACTTACATATAACTCCTGAAATGAATTTATTTTCTTATTTTTCTTATGTTTGGCTCTTTCTCTTAAAAACTGAATGCTTTTAAGGAAGACACTTTGTTGGGATGAGCACTGGGTGGTATATATTTAGGGGATGTATCACTGGATTCTACTCCCGAAATCATTATTGCACTGTATACTAGCTAACTTGGATGTAGATTTTAAAAAATAAATTTAAAAAAAGCTAAATGCTCAAAATATTGGTTTGGACTCAAGGTTCCAGGATGCAGTGTTAGAGTTAAACGGGAGTCCACAGTGTTATTTAATGCCTTGCTTATTGCCTCTATTAAACCTCCTTAGCTGTGATGTGCATTGTCTTTAAGTCTTCATACTTTCTTGCTCTTTAAAGCTTTTCACTAAGAGGATTCTCCTTCAAATAGGTCCAATCTGGGAAGTATGAGGTGGTGAAGGGTCTTTTTACAAATTAATTTTTCTCATTTAGAAATCTCCTAGAAAATTACCTGAAACTTAAAAAAACATTCACAGCTCCAAAAGAACGACTCGTTAAAAAATGATTTGTCTCATTTTTAAGCCCTCTAAACAAAGCATTTTTCTACTGTCAGGAATTGCTCAGATGCACGTTTGCTTTTTGCTTGAATAACACGAAGACATCTGAGTCTTAAAACCATCAGACTTACTGGGGCAGAGTTCTGCATAGTTTGTGCAAAGGTAATTTTTGCAATGGGATGCTACCCTTTTTGTTAACCAAGTCCATTAAGAAAAACAGGCAGAGATTTAAGGCAAGGCTAATTATCATTCATTCATATCTTGAGCACCTGCTTTAGCCAGCATTTGCTAGATGTTGTCCATTTAAAGTTAAATAAAATATTGTCCTTGCCTTCATAAACCCAGAGAGTTCCAGGAAAAATTCACAGAAAAAGTGGGTTTTGATCTAAAAATTATAATCAGTAAGAATTTGCCAGATGAATCTGGGGGAAAAAAACTCTTAGACAGAAGGAATACTGCATGCAAGTTGTAGGAGGTGTTTAATAGGCAAGGATGTTCATGTAAAAATGCACAAGGTGTTTGATGGGGTTCGAACTGAAGTTCATGTGGAAGGGGGCCAGATGAAGTAACCAGAAGTTTACCAGAGGTCAGACTATGCGGTGGGTCCCTCATGTGTAAAGCCTTTCAATTGATAAGGGAGGAATAGTTCTTTATTTTATATTTTAAATACACGGATGCTTTCGGAGAGTGTATCTGGGGCTATAGTTCATCCTGGGTGCAGTTTTATCATCAGCCAAATTCACTGATTAAAATTCTCAGGATCTGGCCATTCTTGGAAATAGACCGTATCTGGCTTCATTAAACCCACACAACTCAATGTTGCAGTAGGTAAATTAGATAAAAGTGACCTAGTTCTTAAAGGTAATGTTCACCATGAAATTTAATCCTCGTCATGCCAGAATATTGCAATCATTTTGCTCCTTTTTTCAAACGTTCCCTCCAAACAGTGAAACAAATGTTGCCTCAAAAAAATGGTGTATTTCTCACATGTTTCAAAGCAGCAAAGTGAAGCATGGAATTTGAGTGATATTACTTAATTGAAAAATAATATACACTTGACTTAACATCTTAAGACTGAGATCTTTGGTCCTTAAAGCGTAATGGGCAGTAGGAATATCATTAACATTGCGTATTCATTGAATGAATCAATAAAAAATGTACTACACTGACAACAGTGAGAAACCTGGAATTTGAAAACTGGAAAGGATCTTCAGCTCTCCTTATAACAATTTCACTTAAATATATGAAAACTGAGGGCCACATGTCAAAGAGCTATTTAGTAGAGTTGGTCCTAAAATTCTGGCCCTTGGGACCCCAGGCCAGTGGCTCCTTCTTACAATACATCTCCTGTCATCACTGAGATAATGTTTGAACTCCCTCTGTTTTGCAAGGAGCCCAAGTAGGAAGGAGAGTGAGAATCTCACTTTACTTGTGTACATCCTATGCTCAGACCTCCTACCACATTTTGGAAATATAATGACAGGTAAAAGGAAAAAGGATCCCTACCAGCCTGAAGCTCATCCTTCACTGAAAAAGGACTTTAGGGTGATGGCTAAATAAAATCACACTGATAAGAAATGACAAGCTACAGGGAATTATAACTGGTAAAGATGTATGCTCTAACAGAAGCAGATATCAGAGGAACCTAGTGAGTGAATAAGGGTATCTACCTTAATTTTTACATTTTCTTAAAAATCCAAGAAATCTGAAGGTTAGAGCAAGTTTGCCTCAAAGAATGTGCTACAGCACTTGGGATTTCTTTGATCGTTTATGAAACATACCATCACCTAATTTGAAGTTTTTTCAATCTTTGCCCAAAACAATAATTTCGTCCAGTGTAAGAACAGGGAACAATTTTTTGCAGAGTTTACCTTGACTTCAAGGTGGTGGTAAAGGCACAAAGCTGTGAAAAGCAATTACCAGTCTCAAATTCCAAAATAATAATAAAAACACCGAGATCTAAAAAGGAATTTAATGAATATGAGATTTTGATTTGCCTGTACAATATGTTTGTCAGACTTAAGAGGCAATTTTCTGGGGAAAATACTGTTGTTTATAATTACTCTACTACATAGACCTCTGTGGGACTCTTCTCATACTAAGACTTCTAGAATGGAATCTTATCCTTGGACAGAATTGTACCTGTTTTTTCTGATTCATCTTATATGCTCAAATCACCTTTATTGTATTCCATTAAGCATGATTGAAGAAAGGTGACATTTGTGTTTGATGACTCAGCTCTCCATGGCAATGACAAGCTTTTTAATGGGATGTATTTAACCCCTAGAAAGACAGGTTGCCATGGAAGTTCATAGTATCTTCTGCATAAAGGAGATAGGACCTAAGTTCCTAAGATTATTTCCCCTACTCTCATAGCTTCAGGTGGAGAAAAAGGAACAAGTGGAAGAAAAGGGCAAGTGAAGAGAAAGTCCCAACGAGAGATGGGAGTGTGGTAGATGTGAGATCAGGTGATGGGAACTGTGGCAAACAGAGCTCTCCCGGGCCCTCCCTTATGGGGTCTGCTGTGGAACTGGCTGAAACCAGCATGTCTCATTCATTTTCAGTGCATACATAGGAGAAACTAGGAGCATGAGAGAACTAAGCCTTTCAAGAAAGGGAGGGCGAGGAAAGCCTCAGCCAAGCATAGGGTGTGGAAATGACCTTGAGTATTTTACAGCAAGGGCACTCAACCAGCATGTTGCAAAACTGCACACTGAGCTGTCAACTTTTGATCAATGTGTAGAATTTACTTGGGCTTTGTTGTGAAAATAAGGAAAGCAGACAGCAAAATGCCCCCGATGTTTACTACATGAAGAAGAAAACACTTCTCAGATACTCAGCCTAAAGGGGAATGATTTGACTTTCAAAGGCTCTTGGGACCTTGACATTAAAAATGTTCTATGCAGAACTACTTAAAAACTTGAGCAAGAGGCAGCTGTGTGAGAATTATGGTATCTTGTGACACAGAGGATGGTAGAAACTTCTGGCATGGGAAGTAGGACTGAAATCTTCATCAGCCTCAACCATTACATAGTCATCCACAGACAGACATGAGCTCAACTGAACAGGCTGGGCAACATAAAGTAGAACTGGATGCAGTTCTCTGCCACAAAATGGAGCGGAGCTCTAAGAAAAAAGATAAAACCTCCCTGTTTACTGGGACATTCTAGGACTTTGCCCTGGGAGATTACAGTTACAGTTACGGGAATAAGCAGGTAGAATAAGCACAGGGCTTGGACAGCCAAGAGACTAGTGCTCCATTATTAATGTAGAGTGATTTATACTCACTGTGGTACATGTGGTTGTACTGTAATAATTACTTGTTTAGTGCTTTTCTTAGTCAAGTGTGCAGCAAAGTATTCCATAGCATTTTAAAGTGTCGTTTGAATCTCCAAAGTACAAGAACCACTGCTTTAAACCCTTGGACTCCTTCACGTGGGGAAAGTGTGAGATTTGTTTGACAAACCCTCACCTCCAACCCTCCCCTCCCTCATGAAGCCGGATGTCCTCTGGTTGTTGCAGTTTAAAGGAATGTTGATTTCTTGGGGATAATATCCTTTTATCACATTCTGGCAGAATTTAGGATAACAAAAAGTTAAAGAACTCCATACACTTTTCCCAAAAAGAGTGCTTGACCTCTCTAAATTTGGGAGAAGT
The DNA here is from genome assembly GCA_030068075.1 of Paguma larvata. NCBI lineage: Eukaryota > Metazoa > Chordata > Mammalia > Carnivora > Viverridae > Paguma > Paguma larvata. The sequence continues at coordinate 31,536,715 of CM057826.1, read as the reverse complement.
TATTTTCTTGAGAATGAAAGCCCTGCTTAAGAGGTATCTAATTATCGAAGTGACATTTTTCACCCAGACATATCACTTTGAACTTGTGATCACTCTTTTGTTCCTAAAGTCACATTTAGTACCGTAACTGCCTCTAATGAGCCCAGCCATCCTTATCTTTGGGGTTTTATTTAAAAATCAGTTAGTTATCATACAGTGTAATATTAGTTACAGGTGTTCAATATAGTGATTCAACAATTCCACACAACACCCTGTGCTCATCACAAAGGCACCCCTTAATCTCATCATGTATTTAATTCACCTCCTCTCTGGTAACCACCAGTTTGTTCTCTGTAGTTAACAGTCTGTTTCTTGATTTGCCTCTCTCTCTCTTTTTTTCCTTTGCACATTTGTTTTATTTCTTAAGTTCCACATATGAGTGAAGTCATATGGTATTTTTCTTCCTCTGACTTATTTCACTTAGCATGATACTCTCTAGCTCCATCCATGTTGTTGCAAAAGGCAAGATTTCATTTGTTTTGACAGCTGAGTAATATTCCATTGGGTGTCTATATATATGTGTGTGTGTGTGCAAGTATGTATGTTATATATATATATACATAGTGTATATATATATACGACATCTTCTTTGTCCATTCATCAGTCAATGAACATTTGGGCTATTTCCATAATTTGGCTATTGTTAGATATTATTGGTTATTGTTATTGTAGATAATGCTGCTTTAAACTTTGGGGGTGCATATATCCTTTTTATATTATTTGGATAAATACCTAGTAGTGCAATAGCCGGGTCATAGGGTAGTTCTATTTTTAACTTTTGGAGGAATCTCCATGCTGTTTTCCAGAGTGGCTGCACTAGTTTGCGTTCCCACTAACAGTGCAAAAAGTTCCTTTTCCTCTGCATCCTCACCAACAGCTGTTGTTTCTTGTGTTGTTGATTTTAGCCATTCTGACAAGTGTGAGGTGATATCTCATTGTAGTTTTGGTTAGTATTTCCCTGATGATGAGTGATGTTGAGCATATTTTCATGTGTCTACTGGGCATCTGTATGTCTTCTTTGGGAAAATGTCCATTCATATCTTTTGCCCATTTTTTAATTGGATTATTTATTTTGGGGGTGTGGCATTATGTCAGTTCTTTATATACATTTTGGATACTAATCCTTTGTCATATATATCATTTGCAAATATCTTTTCTAATTCTGTTGGCTGCCTTTTAGTTTTGTCGATTGTTTCCTTTGCTATGCAGAAGCTTTTTTTTGGATGAAGTCCCAGTAGTTTATTTTTGCTTTTGTTTCCCTTGTCTCTGGAGACTTATCTAGAAGGAACTTGCTACAACTGATGTCAAAGAGGTTGCTGCCTGTGTTCTCCTCTAGTATTTTTATGGTTCCAATCTCACATTTAGATCTTTAATCCAATTTATTTTTGTGTTTGGTATAAGAAAGTGCTCAAGTTTCACTCTATTGCATGCTGCTGTCCAGTTTTTCCAACACCATTTGTTGAAGATAATGTCTTTGTCCTATTGGATATTCTTTCCTGCTTTGTTGAAGATTAATTGACCAGCCATTCTTTTAAAAAATAAATCTTGCTTTGGAAACAGAAGAACAAACACAAAAACAATTTTCTGGACACTTAAACAACTACTGGATAGAACTAGGGGTCTTCAACTTGCATCTGTGGAACAGGTAACATGTAGATATATAGAATCTTTCTCGTACTTTTCCACTGACAGCCACTATTTGTTTATGGGTATTGCCAACAAATCATAGTAAGGATTAGCAGGTCACATCGCAATCATCTAGGGATTTTGAATTATGTTTTATATCCAGTTGCCAGATAATCGAAACAAGTAGTTGTGTGATTATTTGGCCTTGTGAAATACCATTTTTTACTACCCTTGGCAGACTTTCTAGGGCTCAGTATTTCTATACTTTAAAAGTATAGAAGGCAGTTTAAAAGTCATTCTTCTTGGGGTGTCTAGGTGGCTCAGTCGGTTAAGACATCCACCTTTAGCTCAGGTCATGATCTCATAGTTTGGGGGTTCGAAACCCACACTGAGCTCTGTACTGACAGCTCAGAGCCTGGAGCCTGCTTCAGAGTCTATGTCTCCCTCGCTCCCTGCCCCTCCCCCTCTCACACTCTGTATCTCTCAAAAATAAGTAAACATTTAAAAAAAAAACTCACTCTTCTTCTTTACCGAGCACTCATGGATCATCTACAGATGTTGATCTCTCCCAATGCCTTTTCCTTACTGATCCTGCATTCTAGGGTCTGCAAAGCATCTAATGTGTTGACCATCACCTCTGGTACGATGCTGTTTGGATATAAAACAAAACAAAAACAAAACCCCTAATAAATTGCCCTATTTGCAAATCATCATTTTATATAATGGCAGTGGAATTTTGGAAAAAAATCTGTTTCAAAGTTGGAAGACCTTTTGTCATTTTATTTGCAAAAACCACTTTATTTTGTTAATTAATTAGTTAAGTTCGACAAGCAGATATTGGCATTGCAAAAGAACACCAAGAATGCCTGGATTTTTTTTCCAGTCTCCCATACCAACTCAAAATTCTGTTCTCATTCTTGTGACATTAAATATAAATATACGAAACATTAGTTCCTGACAGGATTTCTCAGCTATGCTGTGATTGCTTCTTTTTGTCTTCCCACCTGTATTTTCAGATAACGGTGTGCTGGGGTCCATTTGTAACCTCTGTTAGACGATAATATCACACAAATAGTCATGCCTTTTTTTTAAATAGCACCCAGACAGCTGTTCCCCTAACTCATTTTGGAAACGAGGCTAAAACACAAGCAGAGAACACTTTACAATAGAGAATCCCTCAAAGTGTTAAAAAATCATTTGGAAAAAGCGTTTGTTTCTACAAATACCCACAAAAGCTCCCAGGGAACGTCTTTAAAAAAAATCTCCATCGAGCCATCTTTCCTTAGTGCCCTGGAGGAGCACTGACAGGATACCCAGCATCCCTGAAAGAGTGGCGGCGGTAACAGAGATGCTGGGGTCGCTACCAGGAGAGGCGGGAGAAGGAAAGGGAAAGAGTGGGAAAGCCAGCAACTTGCATCATCTTAGGGACTGGTTAGCCCTTTGGGGGACAACGGTGGTTTTTTTCTTCTCTGTCTTTTCTTTCTTGCCCCTGCTTGGTGATGCTTTGAGTAATAGTGTCCCACCTGATGTAGTGTTAGAACAGGGAACACCTACGGAAGCTGCAAGTCAGGGCAAACTTGTCAGAGAGAAGCTAGAGAAGCTGAAGGCCAACAGGAGTTTGAGTGGTTTCACGTGTCCGCTGCTAATATCCGTCATACTCAGAGACACCTCTAAGATGATAACTGACCCATATGGCCCTGAGATACAGACACAGGCACATTGAGCTCCCTGCCTTTAGGACCCCAAAGTCCAATGAGAAAGGCAGGCAAAGCAATAAATTGCCATAATGCAGTATGATACACCACTAATATAAGTATGAACAACATGCTGGAACAGTTCGGAGAAGAAATCAATCATTTTGCCTTTGAGTGAAAGGTTGCTAAAGATCTATGAAACTGATCTAGTAAATATGAGAATAGACCAATTTCACTGGGTAGTGAGCTTTGCCAATAATGGACCAGAGATCATTTAAATAAGTGAAGAGAGGTGGGTTTTTTTTCGTTGTTTTTTTGTTTGTTTGTTTGTTTGTTACTATAGTGAGGTCTCTATTGGAGGTCCTAAAATATCCATTTATTAATGAGATTCACTATGCACCTACTAGAAAAGCTAAAGTCCAAAACACTGACGACACCAAATGCCCCACCCAACGTGGAGCAACAGGAATTCTCATTCTTTCTGGGTGGGAATGCAAAATAAAACAACTATTTTGGAAGACAGTTTGGCAATTTCTTACAAAGCTAAACCTAGTCTTACCATACGATCCAGCACCCTCACTTTCTAAGTTGAAATCTTAGGTCCACACAAAAACCTGCATGTGGATGTTTATAGCAGCTTTATTCGTAATTGCCAAAACTTGGCAGGAACTAAGATGTTCTCCAATAGGTATGTGGATAAACAAACCATGATACATCCGTACAGGGGATATTATTCAGGATTAAAAAGAAATGGGCATGAAAAACATGGAGGAAACTTAAATGCATGTTGGTAAGTGAAAAAACTCAGCTCTTGAAAAGGCTACATTTTGTATATTTCCAACAAATGACACTCTGGTAAAGGAAGAGCTATGGAGACAGTTGGATGCTGGTGATGGCTGCACAACATTATGAATGTATTTAATGACCACTCAACTGTACACTTAAAATGGTTAAAATTATAAATTTTATGTTATACATATTTACACACACACACACACACACACACACACACACACACACACACTAAAGGGACAGTAAAAGACCAGTGGTTTCCAAGGGTGTAGGAGAAGGGAGAATGAGTTGAATAGGTAGAAAACAGCATTTTTAAGGCAGTCAAACTATGACACTGTAATGGTGGATTTGAGACATTATGCATTCTTCAAAACCCACAGAACTCTACATGCAAAGAATGAATCCTGTTGTAAACAGTGGACTTTGTTAATCATAATGTATCAATATTGGCTCATCAGTTGCAACAAATGTATCACACTCATGCAAGATGTTAGTAATACAAGAGTCTATCCTTGCAGGGAGGTGGGAGAGAGAGTATATATGGGAGCTCTCTATACTTTCTGTGTAATTTTTCTGTAAACTTAGAACTTCTCTTAAAAATAGAATCTATTAAAAATATCCATTGGAATAAGGTCAAATAGGTATATGGCAAAAACTCAAAACATGGGTTGGCCGTGAGTTAATGTCAGTTTTGATTTGAGCAAAAGAATACAAATCTGTAAAAGTAAGTGGCATTAAGCCTGAAAATATAAATATGCACGCACACATACGTGCATGTACACTCATGTACACAATTAGGGAAAAAGATGAAACATAGTAAGTAATTGGAAACTTACCAAAATATTTGGTTGTGCACATTAGCTGTATTTTTCTTTCACCAGTGGCTTGAGCTAAATGACAGATTGTGTTTGGAAAACAATTGTTACTTCATGAATATTCTCATTCTCTAGCCTCTCTTGTCACATGGCTATTTCAGTTATTGCCTTAGTGCATCGAAGTAGATAACGTTAGATAAACCACACCCAGAGTGCTATGGATGAGAGAAATGCACTTTGGATAGGATTTTAGCATAATGGGATTCCAATTTCAGCTCTGGCACCTAGTGAAGACAATACAAGGACAAACTATTCACCCTTCCTTACCTTCCTTATGCATAGTTTCTACATCTATCCAATAAAAGGGTTGGACGACATAGTCTGAACTCCATACTTGCTCTCAAGTTCTTTTGTTTTGTCTGGTTAAATACAGCGAAGACAGATTTGGAGAATCTCAAAGAAAACCCAAGCCTGCAGAGACAATTTCATTTCGAAACAAATCTATGTTGACTTACTTCATCAATTACTATCTGGACTTCAGAAAAGAAAATATCCAAGTTGCTATCCTGATTACCCTGACTGGGTCAGAGTCACCCTATTGCATGCTCTTAGAGAACCATTCAACTTCCTTACATACCTCTCACCATGGTTTGTAATTACACTATTATTTTTATGATCATCTTGTTAATGCCTGTACACACACACACACACACACACCCCACTGAATTGTGAGTTATGTGAGAGCAAGAAATGAATTAAATTGATTTCATTCACCATTAACTTCCCAGTGCCTAGAGGCCAGAGTAGGTGGGCAGTACATATGTACTGAATCAATCAATAAATGAATCAATGAATGACTCAATATATTAGTTTAGTGCAACAAAAATATAACTTTAATCTTATGAAGTAAAAGAATTATGATATTTAAAGCGTGATGTAGTCTGCACAAATTAGGAAGCTTTTCCTAAATGATACCAAACATAGATTGCAGATTTGAACTAAAAGTTTTTCAACAGAAACTTAAGAATTTTAATTTTTAGTAATCAGTGGTAATTTCTTTTGCATAAATGATCTACTGTTAATTGGTATGAGCCACAGGCATTAGTTGCATTTAGGTACTTCTTATCTAAAATAATTTCTAGGCAAACTAGTGAATTAAAATAAGTTATAAGAGCAAATTAGTTGGAACTATGCTGAATATAAAACTTATAACAAAAATAACTATTTCTTCATGAGACAAAACGGAAATAGATTTTTGTTTTAGATGCAGCTATTTCTTCACTCGATGATCTGATTATTTGTAAATGTAAAAAGTCCTACCTGTATTTGAATAAGAGCTGAAGAAGCCTGAAACTTTAATTATTGAGTCTACTCTTTCTAAAAATAAGTTGCATTTCTAGATGGTTGACTTAGTGCTTAGTCTTTTGGTCAAATATGTCAATAAAATATTGGATGGACTACCTTTTTGCCTTCTTCTATCCTGTGTTCATGGAGATGATTTTAAATGCCAGCTTAATGCTTGCCTTTATGTCCAATTTATTATTCATGTTTTAGAAGCCCATCTGAAATCATTCCTTTTAAACATACCCATTAATTCAGAACACTGGCTTAAAAAGATTATTTCTCCAGTACAAGATAATGGGTTTTTGGTGAATGGAGAAGCATACATACCATTTAAAACTTAGAGTTAATATAAGATGGTGAAAACACAATATAGTTTGTTGTTACTTATCTGAAATTGACATAGATACCTGTAGTGTAAGGAAGATTTTTTCTTTTCAAACAAATGAATCATCCAATTCAGTTTAATCAAGTAAATAACATAATTCATAGAAATATTTGCCTCGTGTATAGCAAATATATGCTAAGGCTTTAGGGGAAAATGTTTTAATATGACTTCACACTGAAAAACATTTTCATTAAGATCAGAAAAATGTCAGAATCCACTATTAGTTGATGCCATTCTTTATTTCCTCAGGCTCAAGCATTTTAGATTTTTATTTTAATATTCTCAGTCTAGACATGTGTTATGGTTTTAAATTATTTCAATCAAATGTTCCGGATGTAGATACACACTGAGTTTAGTGATTTTTGTGGCCGTCCAACATGGAACCACCTACTGGAGTTAGAAATTTTGACTTCAGACCTAAAACAAATTGACCATTTATTTTAGCCAAAATAAAGGTACTTACTTTGCATACAAACAAATTAATTTTCCTTTTGCCTTACTGTAATTCATTTTCAAAATATTCATTGGATATTTAAAGATGTTTTATTTTGGTTTGGGATTGTTTTTCTGTTTATGGAAAAGTTTTTTTTGAAGCAAAACAATCTAGATTTCAAGTAAACATAAAATCTTTAGATTGAGTAATAAAAGATAGTCATTCTGTTTGAAGGAGCAATTCACTTTTAATATCTTTAGTCCAATTTCCCTATATCACTGTGGTGTATTAAGTGGTTTCCATGTACCTGGAAGCCTGGCCAATGGGTGAGGATTCAGGGCAGGAAAGGCAGAGCTACCTGGGTTTAACTCAAGATCCTACAGCTACTGTGAAGTTGGAGCAGCTTCGACAGCACAGTTGTGTTGAATTTGATGTAACGTTACTTATCATTAAGGTTTTACATGCTTTTGATGAAAAAAAAATCTATACTCACACTATTCACATTCAGGTAAGTATAGATGTTTGAAGCCGCCAATTCTCCACTTTTGAGGAAATGAAGAGTTCTAGAACCCATCCAGACATCCATCATTATTTTCAGTTTTATCCAGACACTGTCCTCAGATAAATGCAAAAATGAGAATGAAGGAGGCACCATTGTTCATGTTTCTGTATATGGAAGCAATAATATCAACCTATTGAAGTAGCTAAGTACATTACAAAATCTTACATAGTTCAGTTTGGGAATGAATCAGCTTCTTTCCTCTTGGTCTGTGTTTACTTTTATACTGCACTTGTGAGTTTTACTTCTGTTTTGAAATTTTTCTACAACAGTTGCTGTTGTCTTGATATATTAAACAGAAACAGAGAAAGAGATGCTGGAGCTGATAATTGAATATCGACATAAAATTTACAAAGCATTCTGGGCATCTTATTTTTATGTTCCATAAGACATATTTTGTGAGCCTTCATCTTAATCATCAAACTGCCTTGTGACTCAAGCTCTTTGGGGCTCAAACTTTTTGTACCATTTTTAAGGAGATTGGTGGACCGAATCAATAACATCTAACTACTGCATGAATGTTGAAATTAGGGCCATTTCCTGAGCATATGTTCAGGTTTTCTGGCTTAAACTAGAAACTTTAAGGTCTCATCTTTATATACTCTATAGACTTCACTTTTCAACACCTAGAATTATGCCTCCATTACCTAGCACAGTGCCTGATGCAGTAGTATTTGATCTAAAAGGATTGAATGAAAACTACGGCATCACCAGCCAGAAAGATCCAAGAGTGCAACACTCTGATTGAGTTAATGTTTCCATGGCTTGATCAGTTAGAGGATATATTGATTAGCCTGTTGGGGCACAGTGGTTGCCACTTGTCACATCTGCTGGCCACTGTGCTCATTTCCAAAAGGGAAAGATACTTTGCTGGATATCCAGATTTATTTTTGAATAGATAGATAAGACATGGGTTCACCATGGGTTCTAATGATTAGAACAAAGCTGTCTTGTGGATGGTGGAAAGTCCAACTGAGAGAGGGCTGTGGACTTGTATCTCAAATAAGAAAACATGGCTAAAAATGGGCACCTTTGCAACCCAGTCGAGTTGTTTGTTCCTAAAGCAGTACGCTAGAATCTCAGTTTATAATCACTATATACCTATACAGGTACATAATAACTGGAAGACTCCAACTTCATTTTAGCTTCAAGTTATTTGACATTAGCAACATGGAGGAGATTCTAAGAAATCCAAAAAGAGTGATAGAACTCTCTTCTCTACCATGACTTTGACTATTTCCCCACTTCCCTTAAAACCTCCAATAAGGTAAGAGGAATGATTCCTAGTCAAGGGAGTTTGGGTGAACAAAGATTGAAAACCCAATGGCAACCCAACCCATTTACAAGTGAAAAGTCCAGTTGAGGGCAAGGAGGGTTTTCAGTTTACATAATTCTAAGTAATTCATTTAAGTGGAAAAATTTAAATTTGTAGGGCTCTTGGCAATTTTCAAAGGTGTTTACAGTCATGATTGTATCTGAGAGTCCCAATAACTCTGAGATATAGTGGTATATTTTTATCCCGCACACTGCACAGACAGAGTCAATCATTTGCAGGCATGGCTCAAGGAGTCAATCTTGGTTTCAAGAAATACTTTTTCATTGGAAGGAAGCTAGCCATTCCGGATGTTGCAGACAGCAGTATAGAATTGTGATAGTTATGGTGTGGTCTTCCTTAGGTTGCCTGTTAGTGGCAGAGCCAGGTTCAGAATCAATGATTCATAATTCTCAAGTCATTTTTACTGATTTTGTTTTCTACTCAATGACACTAGATATAATAATATGAAGTAGCTAAGAAAGTAAATCAGCATTATGGGCCTTCTTTATTTGCCATCAGAAATAGTAACAAAGAGTGTTTAAAAATGGCAAGTATTTTATCAGCAATGTTTTTTATATTTATTTTAAATACTGTACTTCAGTAGGATATTAAGAAAGGTTTCTGTTTGTTTTTTTAAGTGCCATCCTCTTTTTTCCCCTCAAATGGAATGGAATTCCAGGACTAAGATCTGTTATAAAATACATTTTCTCTTATTAGTAGCTAAGAAAGCCACACATCTGAAGATATTTTCAAATGATTTGTACTTAATGACTTCCAATGGGACAGGAGTTCCTAATAAAATTAGCAGCATTATTCTTTAGGTTCTTTCCTGCTGATTTGATCATTTAGTTGAAAAGTATTCATTAATTCTTTCACTTGAAAATCACACTGTCCCTGTGAAACAGTTCCCTGTCAGATGATTCCACCTGAAGGAAAGTTCTTCCCTGGCCGTGTATCTCCTAGGGGCAGGACTGGCAAAGCTGATGAATAGCTGGCCCACAAGTCATCAAAGACAATGCCCATCACTAGTGCTGCTGTCTAATTCACCACCAACTTCTCCTTGTAAGTTCCTTCTCAAATTTGAACTTGCATTGTTTGAAAGAAAATTTTCCAGTCTACAGTGGTTACGGGATATATAGGATTTTTATAATTGTACTTCTGGTCTAGAACAGAAAAACTAAGAACACCTAGCATTCAACTTTTGGTTGATTTATAGATCAATTAATTGATATATCAGTTATATATAAAACACATTTTGTTTTCTCTATGGAGGTTTTGATATTTTAATATGTGATTTAATTTCATAGTATCATGTTATCTGTTTTCGAGGACGCTGTGTGCAGTCAAGTTCAAAATTCAGTTGTAAGCAACTAGTCTGCTACATGGCAGATCGTGGTGCACACTGGTCACTTCATTTCCTAAATGCAACTGTTTCTGCATTGTTTCAATGAAGTAGTGCTGATGGAAGGACCCAGGAGAGCAGCATCTATATAAAAACATGCAGTTAATGCAGTCATAGGAGTGACTCAATAGAATTTTGGAAGTTAATTGAGATTCCAGAAAACACACACACACACACACACACACACACACACACACACGCCACACAGATCGTCTTTTCTGAATTTTCAACAACTCTTCATGTCCCCAGCATCGGGCTCCTGTCACTTCTCTGTGTCAGTGTCTTTCCTTCTATCCCAGCTTGAATCAATTCTATAACAACATTTAAAGTCTTATCCCTGTAGACCTCCTCGCAGATAACCCAGGACTGGTCTCTCACGAGGAAACATTTTATTTCACCTTGTTGGGGGGGGGGCATTTTTATAGTATTATAAATTAATGTAAAGGAAGATTTTAGTGAGGGGAAAAGTGTAGCAATTGTTATTTTAGGACAAAATTTCAAACCCTTCCCTAAAATTTAACCAGACACTTGGTAAGAACACTCATCTTTCATATAGCATATTCTATGTTCATTGACTCTTAGAATCAATAGCTAGCTAATTAATGACTTAATTAAAGCTAGAGTGAGCACCAGCCCTAAGGAAGGGCAGCGCTGTCACTGTGTCACCTTGCCATGCCCTGCTTCTGTGTTTGCTAAGTGCAGACTCAACTAGACAGGCAGACAGTTCACATGGCCAAATACTCGCATGCCTGTGTGATTCCAAATTTCAAAAAAAAAAAATGTATCATTTCAAATTTCTTTGTATCTGTACAAATTTTTCTGATGTTGATATCTTCACTCTAAAACAACCCCAAGGACACTTACCAGGATGGCTAACAGTCCCTGACAATACCATTGCTACTGCCAGCTGGAGCTACCTCTGAGAAGACCGAAACTTCCAGGTCTCCTCTGCAGCTATCCAGCCTCACGCCATTCTTGAGGGCTTTTCTACAGTTCTGGTGGGATCTCAGCTCCTACGTGCTGTATATCTTCCTTGACAGCAGAGAGGAGATTGCTTGAGCTAAAGAGGGAGAAGAATGTGTAAGGTAGCAAGCTCGTGTTGACTGTTCTGGAAGCAGAGCTCCTGCCCCTGCACCAGCATTGCCTAATACCTAATACCTAATACCTGCTTCCTTCAGAAGCTGTTAATTCCAGGGGAAAGGCGATGATGCAAGCATCTTGGAAGCATTAATAGAGAAATAATCAAAATAATCTTTGACCATAAGAAGAGAACTATAGTACCCAGAATGAGGGTGGAAATACTCTATTATACTCTATGCCCAAGTTAGAAAGTTGCATTATTTTCCAGATACCTCTTTTGGAGGAATTATTGACAAAGTAGAGTGTTCAGAAGAGACTGACAAATATAATAAGAATGTTCCAAACTGGGGGTGTCTGGGTGGCTCAGTTGGTTAAGCATTCAACTCTTGATTTCAGCTCATGACTTGATATCATGATTCATGGGATCGAACCAGGCATTGGGCTCTGCACTGACAGTGTGGACCCTGCTTTGGTTTCTCTCTTTCCCCTCCTTTGCTTGTGCTTTCTCTCTAAATAAATAAATAAATAAATAAATAAATAAATAAATAAACAAACAAACTTGAGAAAAATGTTCTAAATTGAATTATATAAGGAAAAAAAATGGGACATCTAAGATGGAGAAGGGGAGATACAGATGGTAGAGTAGGAGAGTCCCAGTTATTTTCAAATATTTAAATGAATATCATGTGGAAGAGGAAGAGGTTTGTTCTGGATGAACCTAAGAAAGACTAGTGGGTAGTCAGAAAGAACCTTCTAATAGTGAGAGTAGTCCAAAGATGTCTAACTAAAGAGGCCATGAGAATTTCAAGTCCCCGAAACGTATGGCAGAGTTGAGCCCTTGAAAATGAGGCTGTCATGCAATAATTCCAGAACAGCATTCTTTAGAACATTAGACGCACTACATGTCCATTGGTGGTTTATAGGAAGAAATAAAAAGGGTGTATATGGGCATGTTGGTAGTTGTGGGACTGTGCTTGAGTCAATGAAGTTTGAAAACAGGAAAGTAAATTTTAACTTATTTCAATAACATCTCAATGTTTTTTATATGATAATATGCTTAATATGCTATTACGCATAATGTGCACGTCAAAGAGGCTTCAACATTCCCTATATGTATTCGACCAAAGGAATATTTATTTGTCTCAGAAATCTTTTTCAATATCTCCAGAAGCATTGTCCCATGGAATTCAGTTTAAAAGACATTTTAATAGAGAATGCGGTCACTATTTATAAATGTCTTAAGGACTTAATACACTCTGTCAATTTTCTGAATATGGCAAGGAGAAAATATACAAGAAAGAAGGAGAATGTATTAGCAAATTATATACATATATGGCACCTATATGGTTCAGCACTATTTGCTTTATGTTATTAAGTTTCTAGGAATTTTCCACGTTCTCAAGTGGACAATTTAAAAAGTGTCAGATAACATGATGTCCCAAAGATATAGCAAACAGGGAACACAATGGAAAACACTCTTCTCATACTAATTGGCCTAAACTTTTGCATTCTTTTGGTACTGTGAAAAGACTCTGACTTTGTAAGACCACTGGCAGGAGGAAGTTATAGAATTAATAGCATAATGGATATTATTCTCTTGCAGAACAGATGACATATTCCTCTCCTCGTTGCACCTGTAGTTGTCACTGATTAATGAGAAAAGGCCAAAGAAATCACCTCTGGTAGTTATCCATGATTACACGGGCCCACAGATACATGAACACATTCGCACTTGGGATATTATGATCAAATTAAATTCTCTGTGTGCTCTTTCTGTCTGTTAGCACTTTCTCTAAAGAATGTGAATTTTCTGAAGTTGACTTATTTTAAAAAATTGAACATCTGATTTGGATGCTAAAACACGTTCATCTTTGAAAGAATGTGTCAGGGACATGGAGTTACACAAAGTACTATATACGAAAGGCTGTGCTGATATAATAAATACCTTTTCCCCACCCCCAGCTTCTGCTGAGCAATTTGGATTGAAAAAGTCTTCCATTAGAGTGACCATGACAAACATTTTCTTTAGAAGTAGGTTTAGATTTTCTGAGCCTGATATATTATTCATAGCATAATGGCATAGAGGAAAATTCTAACAGATGATTAAAGTAAGACTATGTGGTAAGAGTTTCTAAGTAGTCTAATTTTGGTTGCCTTTCTGCCTTGCCAGAGGAAGTAGAGGTACCCACATGAGTCTGCATAGTGCATGGCACTAAACATAAATGCAGTTTTCCTCTGGTGATCTCCTCCCACCCTCCCTCCAAAAGCAAACAAACAAACAACCCTCAAACCAGCCTAAGACCCACCCTGTTTGTATTTTGGAAAGGGAAATATAGTTTTGATTTCTCAATCTCACTGAATTTGCTGAAGGCCACTCTTGATTCCTACTTTGGTTGAAAGAGAAAACCTACTGATGGCAGAATTCCTTGCCATCTAAATTGGAGATTTGTAGGTTGGGTTCCCTGAGAAACACACTCTGAGGTACTGAGATTTGCATGCAGAAGTTTTGCTCTGGAGCTCCCTTGGGATCCATGCCTATAGAAGATTGGAGGAGACGGGATTAGGCAGAGAGAGAAGCTGGGCTGGGCTGCAATCTCAACAAAGGCCTCAGCCAAGCCCAGAAAGCTCTGGAGCTGGGATGAAGCTTCAGAATTGTCCCACTCTGAGGCAGGTGCCTGTATATACTCCTCCCCAGAGATTGGTCATTAGATTCAGGTTGAACCCCAGACAGGGTGTGTCACCTTGAGTGAGGTGGCTTTCTTTGCCTGAGGGCAGTTCTCAAACAAAACTTCAGCTGAGAGCTGCAGCCAACAACACTTAGCAGCTGGGAGAATGAGCGACCCCAGTCTGGAAGGGCGGATGTGGGCACTCTTTACAGCACTCACTATACATTTTCTATGCAGAGTAACTTTCTCTGTCACTTGCCTTAAGGTAACCTAAAACTAGGAAAAATGAAGAACTTAAGGTAGCTAACATTTATTCATTGCCTAATGTGTACTGGGCACTTTAAGCATTCAAGGTAAAAAGGGAGGAGCAGCTAATATTTATGGAGTTCTTATCTCTTGGCATTATGTTAAATTTTATATGCGTGTCATTCTGTGTATTCTTCTCATTGATTCGCTCTTTTAATTCTGTTTCATTAGTAAGGCAGATGAAGCTAGAAAAGTTTAAGTGACTTGCCTAAAGTAACACAAGTATAGATGAGAATGCAGGGTGTGAATTCAGTCTGCTCCAAAGTCTTCACGCTTCACCTCTATGCTACACCACCTGTCTGTATTGTATTGTTGTATTTTATTCTTGCAAAAACACTAGGAAGCATGCACCACTATATCCCCAATTTACAATGAAGAAACTTCACCTTGGGGAGGTTCCATAACCTTCCTTGAGGTCACATTTCATTAGTAACTCAAATAGGGCTCTGCCTGATTCTGAAGATTTTGCTCTTTCCACCGCCCCTGTATCGATTGTAGGCAGTCCATTAAAACTCGATAAATACTCACTTAACTTATGAGTCCTCAGAGAGTAGTTTTTATTTAGCCTCATGAATTTATAAGAGTCCATGGAATGTTTCCACTGAAATCAAAGTGTATGGCAAGAAAGAGGCCAGCAGCTAGTTGATGAGCCCAGAGGAAGCGTCATGGACATCTCCATTTGCTTCCATGCAAGGCTGTTCAGAGCAAGTAAGCAATTCCTTATTTGTAGCAGTTCAGACAATTCCAGAATTAGTTCCATAATGAAGGCAAGGACCATGTCTGATCCATCTGTGTATCTGTCCCAGCAACTGGCACATAAGTACTCAGTAAACATTTGTTGATGGTACAAGGGAATATATGAATGTGATGGAGACCGGTGGTTACCAGGATTTCACCTTCAAGGACCTTCTACCACATTTTTCCCTCACAGAGCCTGTCTCCTCTTAATAAATGTTTATTTGATAAGAAATAACTTAACTCCCCATTATTAAAATTAAATGCATACAGAATGCCACTAGAACTTCCAATAAACAATAGGTACTCAACACTAAAACTGAATTAATACCAGGATCCTGCCAGCAGTAAAGAAAAGTGGCGTTTCAGTTAACGTGTGCGACCATAGTTCATGGGTGACTGATTTCTATGGTGGCTTACACTATAACCTCTGACATCCCTAATCCAAGGACCCCCCCAGCAGGGAATCATTGAGAACCAAGGGATCAACCTGGAGAGTCCTTGAGATGTTTGCTCCAAGCAAAATCAGAAATGTCAAATTTACTTTCTACGTCTGTTCAACTGTGGCTCTTTCATAGCAAATGGAAATCTTACCAAAGAGCAGAAAGGCAGGACAGATGCCCACAGATAGAAACTGTACTGAATAAAGTCAACTGCTTCCGAACTTTGAGCACCTGATCATTGCCCTGAGTGAGGGGCTATTTGGTGTGAAGGAACAAACTGAGGTGGAAACACTCAACCCCGCACAGAGGTGTGCGTAATCGTGAGACACTACCCTTGAATGAAAACCCATTGTGTGCTTCCTGGCAATCAGAATATCAATATACGGAAGGGTCTCTGTGTTTAGAATTTGCAATGCTTTCTTGCTTGCTTGCTCCCTTAAAAAATTAGCAGACAAGAGAGTCCCTGCTCAGTGGGAAGCTGACCCGCTCAGCCTCTGTTCTCCGAGCAGGGTTATGGCTTACGCTGAAACATTGGCTGAGAGCAAATGATGAGCCTGCAGACGCAGCACAAGTTATGAACTCTAAACACCATTCTTCTTGTAGTTTCTATGATCTTGTTTTAATTGAAAATGGATTTTTAACGGTTTTCTTCCACACCACAATAAGAAGTTCCTATTGCCAGCATCAAAGGAAAGGAATGATATCCTTTGCTTTGATTTGACTGCGTAACTTTTTGCTAAACAAACACAAAAATAAACTAAACAACCTGTCCAGCATGGGAAGGAGGTGAGATAGCTTTCATGTACTCTTGAGGACTTGGAATGTATCTCTTTGAAAACTTAAAGGGGCTAGTAAGGGTGACGATGAAGGTGAGTCAGTCCCCTGCTTGATATGCCTGGTGTGACAGCAGCTCTTGTGTCCTTCTCCTACAGCATTGGACATGTCTGCATTCATGGCCATGTCAAGTCACATTTAAACAACCCTGGACCGAGGGACGCCTGGGTGGCTCAGTCGATTAGGCATCCACCTTCAACTCAGGTCATGATCTCACATTTCTAGCCCCGTGTCAGGGTCTGTACTAACAGCTCAGAGCCTGGAACCTGTTTCAGATTCTGTGTCTCTCTCTCTCTCTGTTCCTTCCCCGCTCGCACTCTGTCTCTCTCTCTCGAAGATAAAGATTTGAAAAAAAAAATTAAACAACCCTGGATCTTACATTGTTTTGTACCCTCATAGATATCATCGCTTCGTGTGTGGGTGTGTCTACCTCCGAGTGCTATTATTTCTGCTTTTACAATTAGGGAAAATTGGGATACAGAGGGTTTGCATAATTTATGCAAGATTACAAATAAAACACATTAGTATAGTCAGGACCAGAACTGAAGTTTCTCTCTTAACACCAATTCAGTTTTTGTTTTCTTGTTATTTGTTATTGTTTGTTTGTAATAAATCTCTTTCCCCCACTAGACTGTGTGTGCCAGGAGAGCAAGGGCTGTATCTGTTTCTGACCCCCACTGTGTCCTCCGCACACCGTAAGAGGTGCCTCATAAATATTTGCTGAACACATGTCTTTATCAAGGTACAAATGGAGTTTTAAGCAGAGAATCTAGAAAAGTCAAGGAGAGAGGGATTTTATCCTTTCACTGCAAGAGAGGGAAAAATTCAGACCAGCTATGTGTGTGGTCAGGCCTTTAATGATTTTCTGTTTTACATCTAATGGCTGCAGTAATTTAGTTCTGCAAGTATGTAGCGCAGGTCATAGGAAGACGTGGGAAGTCTTGAGTCTCCTATTTGGGAAAGCTCAGGTCCTCTAAAATCTCTAGAGTTGTTTGTGAGGCCATTTGTTTTACAGATAATTCATATGACTTCATTCTTTCTCTGTGTGCAATTTTAGGGGAAAAAGATTTTTTTCAAAAATGAGCTATTTTCACTTGTTGGAATGAGCACTGGGTGTTATATGGAAACCAATTTGACAATAAATTATTTTTTAAAAAATTAAATTAAATTAAATTAAAATAAATGAGCTATTTTCATCAGGCATAAATCAGATATGGTGCTTCCTGAATAGAAACAGGTTTAGCAAAGAAAGATACGCCTCGTATTTTAGGAGGTTATGATTTATGAGAAAACCCATCGGTCTACCTGAGGTTATTTTGAAGCCTCTTTCAGAGCTAAAACCTACAGATGCAAAAGCGCCCTGCCTTTTCTCACTGGATCTTTTGGTGAATGAAATACCAACCTTTTATGCAAGGGTTTCTTTTTACATTGTCTTTCTTTTCTTTCCCTTTTCAAGTGAAATTCCTAAGCTTTCAGAAATGGCCAGACTGACAGGAAATCACATTTTAAAATATGTTGGACTTGATTTTACACTTGATCTTAGCCAAAAGGCCGAGAAGTGATGGACTTGATTTTAGTTAGTTGGTCCTGGGTGACTCAGTTGCTCACGGAAAGAAAGACTTGTGATCATAACTTTAAACCTTGCCAATCAACAAAAATCTATAGCTCAGGAGAGGCTGGGTCTGGGACAGGCAGTAATGAGGCTCTGACATTTTCATTTGTAATCTTTATCCCCAAGGGCATCCGAGAGTTCTGTAAAAATTAATGAATTGAATTTGGAGATTCTATTTCATTCAATAAAAGAAACATGTCATTGTTTAATTAAATACATTCAAAAAATTCACTGAAAGGTGCAAGTGTTTTATTATCTACAATCATGCATTCATAATTGCAAAAAACCCACAGTTTAGAGAAGTTAGAGAAGCAGCATGTATAAAATGCATTTGTGGTAAAAGCATTATGTGTATACACACACACAGCTGAATATAAATTTGACATGGATTCCTAGTAAATTTAAATCTAATTAAATGATAAGCAATTATAATTAATAATTAAAACTAATATGAAATTGATAGTAAATAAAGAAATCTCATTAAGTTTAATTCTGATAACCTTTATTCTTTATAAGAATAAACATTATATTTATATTATCTTATAAAGATAATGGTCACTACTATCATTATATTACATAGACTCTCCTGGTACTATATGTGTAATGCAGGGAAAATCATTTTGCACATGGGTAAAGTTGTTTAAAAAAAACACACATTTTCATTCAACAAAATAGTGTGAATTCACAAACTAAAATCTGTGGCAGTAGCCACAGTGAGGAAAACTGAGCAGACCTTTCACGAATTATGTTACTGCATATATCTCTATTCCAAAATAATTTAAAAACATTAAACATGTTCATTTACTCAGTAAATATTTATTGAGCACTTAGTCTATGCCAGGCACCATGGGAAGCATTGGGGATACAACAGTGGGAAAACAGTCCTCCTCCTCAAAGTGATTACAGTCTATTTGGGGAGACAGATATTGATCAAACACATAAATATAATTACAATTCTGATTAGCGTTCTGAAGCAGTGACATTAAACTATCACCTGAAAGATAGTGGAGAAGCCGATAGTGGCAGTTGTTTCATTGGCCAGTTAAGGACTTTTATCTTTGTGCTAAGAGCACAAAGAAATGCTTAAAGCATCCTAAGTAGGAGGTTGACATGAATTAATAAGTCAAGGTCAGCACACTTGACTGAGCGCTGAGGGTTACTGAACTCAGTACTTTCAACTCCTGTCTTTTCCTTTAAATCTTTTCAAAACCAGTTCCCAAAGCCAGCACTTCAGAAGACCTCTGGCCGCCATTTCTCTCCTCTCTTGTTGTTCCTTGGAGGGAGGTTATCCGGATTCCTGCAGATGTGCCTGTTTCTGCCCTAAGAAGCCTGCAATCTGTTTGAAGATGCCTTTCCTTGGGAGAGCTCCACAGTCCAGAGAAGGGCTTTGAGGCTTCCTTTGGTTCCAAAACTGCTTGCTGTTTTGCCAACTTAATTTAGCCTCTGTGAGGGGTGAAGCATACTCAGATGTTTGCCACAACCGTGTGCCTAGAAACAAACCCCTTCCCAGCACATTTCTCTAAAACCCTCATCACCAGTCTTGCCCTTATAGCACCAGGACCTCCCTCCTCCTTTCTGTCTTTGATTGGATTTGTGAATGTTGGAAAGAAATCCCGAAGGCTCATTTTTGCGTTATGACTGTATTATGGCTAGCTGGCTATCAGAATTTCCTGCTGCCTTCCTTCCTGGAGACTCTGGAGACTGGAGCAGGGCTTTGCACAGGCCGTCCCTCAGTGGATATTCGAGACAGTACCTCTTATAGGGAGCTAGACACTCATTTTAGCACTTTATATGCAGCATTCTGATCCTTGCCAATCTCTGGACAGACCCTAGGCTTATGCATGTACTTTCCCTTTTCTTGAAATGCCTTCCTTCTTTATCTAATGAGTCAGGACCAAGTTCAGATGTCAGCTGTTTTGTGACCTATTCCTTAAATCTCCTTTAATTTCTCCTGTGACGTAAATTATTTCTTCTAATACGCTCCCAGAGAATCCTATGCCCATGACCGTTGTGCCGTATTATATTGTTACAGTTGGTTCACATCCGTTTTGCTTGTTAGATTTTGTGACATCTGAGACCAAGATTTCTAGTTCAGCATTTAAATTACACAAATGTGTTTTTTTTTTTCCCCTTTTGCGTTTCAGGTATTGTGGTAGGTACAGGCAGTATATTGGTGACTATGACAATTTTTGTTTTTTGAAAAGTGTGCAGGCACTGATAGAAATATGCATGGAAATAAATTATCTCAACACTCTGTGCAATGCATAGTCACAGAACGATGTTTAAGGGATATAAAGCATAAAGAAAAGAAAGGGTTCTTCACCCAGGCTTAAATGGGAGCGATCAAGGTAATGGCTGAGCTGAATCTTGAAGAGCAAATTGAAAGTAGTCAAACCAAAAAGGGTACTGAAGAAGGAATGGTATTTCATAGAAGGGTAAGGCTTAAAAAAATACTGAGGGCATGAAACCACAGGGTGTGGTTAGGGAAAGATACAAGCCTCTCAGTATTGCTGGAGAACAAATAATCATGTAGGAAGTAGTAACAAATGAGACCAAAGAGGAGTGTGTGTGGTGGAGGGTGTGAGAGAAGTATAGACAAATTCATCTACACCGCTGAAGAGCTAGGTGTATCTTGTAGGTGAGAGAAGAGTTTGTGGTTGTTTTTGTAGAGAAATTATGAAAAGCCAATGTCCTATTATAGTGTGGAAAAAGCACAGAAAGGAGTGTGGGAGCAAGGCTATGGCAACGTTTCTCCAAGATGAAGGTTTGAACTTCAGGGCGGCTCTAGCGAGCTGCAGTTAGAACACCTTCCTCCAGAGGTGTGCAATACCTCTTTTTGAATGAATGAATGATTTAAAAAAACAAGGTTTAACTAACTTATACCATGAAAATTGTTACATTGAGACAATATTTTATTACCACCAGAGTAGGTCACTCTATCCAACACTAAGTAGAATCAAAGCATGGCAATTAGCTCTAAGTCTTGCATTGTCAATATGGATATTGCACCCAAAGGGGCAAAACTTGGCTCCTGGGAGCGCAAAGAAAAAACTTACTCTTTTTGTGTATAAAACACAGATATATAATCAGTATATTAACACAGTCTATCATGGAGCAGGAGGGCGAGTAGGAAAAAATATTCGTAAAGGCTCCATGGGGGGCAATAGTGAAAATGGGTGAAGAAATGCCACTCTGAATAATTATTAGAACTTCAGTAGCATTAGCTGATTTTAATACAGCATGTGGAGTCTTTTTGATTAATATAATTCTACTTAAAACTGAGTATTTGAGATTCAACCTGGCATTATTGCTTGTTTTGTCTTTGGTATCATATTGTCTTTAGGATAGTGTATCTGAACAGAAAAATAGAAATATCCCCACAACTCAGAAAAATGGCATTTTAAACACAAAACTATCTTTTTCACCTGAGGCCTACAAGCTATTCCAAAAGGATGTTTCATCGATCCTCGGAGCAGTCTATTTTATAGGAAACAGAGCACAGCACTCATACATTCTCCTAACATCTCCCTATGGGGATGATAATGAGTTGCTAAATTCAGGCCTAGGAATTTTAATCTTTGAGTGGCAGACAGGATCTGAGGAGCTGTTTCTGTGGTGGTCATGGTTCGAAGGTGGGAATTGGTTGCTGTGGCCTTGAACTTCAAGGAATCTAGTGAACCAGCCTCTCAGTTAAGGTCAATACATAATCAGCGCTGGCCTCAGGGTCACGCTCTTCATGCCACCTCTCACCTCCCACCCATTCTTCCCAGGAAATGCCCCAGTGCTGATAATTTTTCCACAGAGTGTCTGCCTTTTCTAAAATGCCAAGGCGATGCTGTGTTCACAACAGAGAGATACCTTCTGCTCTAGCAAGTCCAGAAGAAAAAGCAATGGAATTCAAATCCAAGTGGCTGCACACACATTGCAAAAACATCTGCCTTTCTAATGAACTTGAACACACTTGTGTCTGTGCTTAGGGATCCAGATTTTTCATTGTAAGGCACAATGAAACTGTTGCTGTGAAGACCAAATTTCTCCACCTGCCAGTCTATTCTATGAAGGCATTTAGGTCCACGTCATGCTCTTTTAGAAGCAATTGGATCCTCTTCTATCCGTGTCCAAGGGAAAATGTATATGCTGAAAAACACGGATCAGAATTTTCAAGGTATTATCCACCAGATTAATGTAGTCCAAGGCAGTTGACCCAGTGTTGCCTGGGATAGGTTGAGTTTGCTTAGACCAGATATGCTTTCTGAGATCTGGAGAAATGTGCTTATATTACATCCCATACTTCTGCTTCACAAACCAAAAGGGGCATGGCTTCCTTTTTGCCCTGATTTTCGTGATAATTACATGCTGCTGAGTTTCCTTCTACTTCTACACCTACTTCTCTTTTTCTTTTCTTGAATCAAGTTTTCTGCCCGACCCTTACATGATCTTCACATTCTCTCTTCTCTTCTCCTTCTGCAAAATCAGGTAAATTTATCCACTCTTGTAACTCTAACTATTCTGTATGATGGCTCTTAATAGCACTTTGTGTCCTGAGTATCAGATCTGTACTTAACTACCAGTCGAGATGTCAACTCTTGTGTCCCAAAGTCACTTCAAAATCACCGTCTCAGACCAAACTTAGCATGTCCACTGGAAAACCTTTCCCCCTACCTTTCCAAGATTAGTGAATTATGTCCACCTACTGGAATACTGCTAGAAATCTAGGCACCATTCATGGCCACTTTCTTCCTCTCCTTCTCCATACAACCCACACTAACCAACTGTCATCTTGTCTCCTGAGTTCCTTTCAAATATATCTATTGCTGCTGGTGCAACTTAAGCTACCACTGTCTTTGGTCTGGATTACTCTGATGGCTCCCTAATTGCTATTCCTGCCTCTGCTCTAGTTCTGTCCCATTCATTTGTTCACACTGAAGGCAAGCCACTCTCTCCAATCACAAATCTAAGCGTATGATTTCCCTGGTTAACAGCTGACAGTTGATCTATATTTTGAAAGTTCTCTAACGTAGGCTTTCTTCTTTTCTCTTCAACATTTTTAAGACTTCCTTAAATTTTATGATGTAACTTCTGTGAGACTCCTCCCCACCACATCATTCTCTCCTCTCCTTCTCCCCTTGCTCTCTCCTTCCCTCTCTATCTCACCCAGGAACTCAAGGTCCACATCTATATCCTCCCACTTTCTTTGTCGTCACATTGTCATCTCTCAGGGCTGCTTGTTTGTCCATTTCCCATGGAAACCTCCCTTCCTGACACTTGAAGTCACAGGAGGTGTCACTTCGATATGCTGTCATAGGATATTGCACGGCATTATTGACAGCGCCCGGTCTCTCTCTGCATGCCCTGCTCCTAGGCACACACCCTACTGTCAGCAAGTGAAGAAACGGTATTTCCCGCACATGAAATGCGTTGCATCGTCCTCCATCCCACGTTCTCACCCTTATCTGGCTAATCTTGATCCCTCAACATTCAGGGATCATGCTTCTAAAAGGTTTTCCCTGACCTTTCAGGCCAAATTGGGTGACTCTCCTTCATGCTTTCATAGCAATGAGTCATCTTTTATAACGAAAATCAGATTGTACTGCTCTTCTGCTCAAGATCTTCCAAAGCCTCCCCATTGCACTTGCTTCATCTTTTACTACTCTCCCCTTTCTTTTTGCAAGTAGGCAGGCTACCCCTTTAGGGCCGTGGTGGTAACTGAAATGCTTTCCCTAGATACTCACATGACTAACTCCCTTGTCTCCTTTAACTTTGCACAAACATCGCCTTATCCATGAGGCCTATAACCCACCCTATTTTAAGTTGTAATCTATACCACCCCTCTCTACCTGCACACTGCTAATCCTTTTTTGTCCCCACTTTTATAGCTCTCCTATCAAATGATATCATTTATTTACGATTATTCTTTATTGTTTGTCCCTCTTTATTAGAATGTAAGCTCCTCACAGGTGGATATTTTTATCTTCTTGGCTCGTTCAAGTTTCACCAAGGGCCTCCAGTGGTATCTGGAATATGATAGGCGATCAGCAAATGTGCTTAAAGATGAGCCCTGATTGTATTATGTTAAAATCTTTTCCGTATCTACCTGCCCACCAACAAATCGTGCACTCTTTGGACGCAGAGATTTTTGCTGTTGTATCTATTTACAGTGCCTAGCATGTTTCCTGAAAGTAACAGGCTCATAATAAATGTTTGTGAAGTGTACGTAGTCATCTCTGACCTCATACCTTTGCAGAGGTTGAAATCACACCAGGCCAAACTAGAACACGAGTGCGAGAATGTTGTATTCTCGGTGGGAAAGCTGCACTATAAACTCTCACAGCAACAGAGATCTCCAAAGAGGAAAAGTCCAATATGGACCACTCTAGTGAATGTTTCTCCTGCAGCGTTCCTTCAGAGGTTAAAATTTTACCAGTGTCCATTTGGCTTTTTTTTCCTCTCTGTGTCTATAATTGGGCCATTTATTTTAAAAAGTTAGAAAGCTAAAGGAAAACCTGGGTATCATAAGCTTGAATAATAGTATCTTGCCTCCTGTGACTTCTCTTTTTCTTTTCTTTCTCAGAGCTCTTCCCGCCATGATGCAGTGGGTCCGCACCCAGAAGCCGGGAGAGAGCGGCATCAACATCGTCACTGCTGATTTTGTAGAACTTGGGGATTTCATCAGCACTGTCATAAAGCTCAACTATGTCTTTGAGGAGGGAGAAGCCAACACTTGATAATACCATTTGGAGCATCCGCGAGTAAGATAGAGAAGACTCATTGTATTAGGCATATTATCTATACACACTCTGATCTTCCTATTCCACTGAGTCTCTGAGGGGATTAGGCTGGTAGTGGGTGGGAAAAGGGGGAACCCATTTCTTCAGTGATGATTATCATACTCTGCATTACTATAAATATTTCATTTTCCATTTGATGAGCAAAATCTGCTTCTAGTGTTAGGGATAAAAAAAAAAAAGACCAGTGAATTTTGTTTTTCAGAATTAGTCTTTGTAACGTATAACTCATGAGTGTTTACTTGATTGCATTTCTGATTTCAACCTCGGGCTCCTACACTGTTTCCACTAACTGAACCTTTCCACTCTCTCTTTCGCTCGCTTTTTTTAATCAGCTGCCATATGGGACTCAAAACAATTGAATGCCCAGCGTAATATGTATTACCTTGTTGTACTGAAATTTGTTTTTGTGAGACTTGGTATAATATAATATTCTATAGTCATCTGCAATTGGTTGATCATTGCTCACCTTTGGTCATAGAAAATATGCTCAAATCAGTTTCCCTGCATCAGTAATATTGGAGGCCATAATCAGTAATTTTTGTGTTATATGAATATAACAGTGTTTCACAGTGTTTCTATTTAAGGCAGCTATAAATATAGAGTAAAAACCTTTTTGAAAGAATGATTAGTGCCAACCCTGTGGTAAAAAATAGAGGAGGGGGGAGAGACGGATGCCATTTTAATTCAGGAATCTGTTCAATAATATTGCCCTGCAAATGCTCAGTAAATAAAAAATTATGACAAATGTGTTAAAATCAGAAAACTCTGAAAAAAACTCTTATGAAATCTCTCCTATTAATTCTCTTGATTTAAAAAAAAAAGGGAGGAAAAGAAAGAAGAAAGAAATGAAAGATCGTGCAAGCTTTCCTACCAAATTGGCGACTCCACACACGTAATTCTAAATCCCAGATTTTGAGGAACATATTTTAAGAAGCTTCAATTCAAATTTTTACTTGAAGTTGAGGAAAGTTGAGGAAGGAAGAAAGGTTGCAGAAAGAATTAGAACAGCTTTTGAAACCATGTGTAGCATAAAATCTTAAGGGTCCATGAAATGTTTTTAGGAGATGCTTAAATACATGAGGTGTGGGCAGACGCACTGAAAGCGAACACGACTCATCACTTCTGGGTTCTATCCTACCCCAGAATCGAGCCTGGGGCAGAGGCAAAAGTTTCACAGAAGCTTTCTGTGTCCCAACATTTGATAGTCCACATCTATGGGGAAGAAAAATGATAACTCAACTTTGAGCCTTGCTTCCTCCTTGGTGTCTTTGTGATATATGACAACTCTAAAAGAGTCTAAAAGAGCACAATAACCCTTACCTGTGTGCCTCACAGGAATATTGTGAGGTGTTTCTAAAACTCTATAAATTGCTGAAATTCTTATAATTATGAATTGTTTTAACTTCCTGTTTAGAATAATTACATCTCAATAGTTTTCTGGGGAAATGCAGTCCATGCAAAGTAGGGCAATAGAAAAAATAAAAGCATGCCCTCAGTTTTTAATTAATTTAAACATAGGACATGTGGTTCAATCTCTTACACCTAGGTAAGGGGGTTGATCCCAAGATTATGTCAAGATTATGAATAATCAAGAGCTAGTTATAAGATTATAAGTACTCTTATTCAGAAAATAGTATTTTTTAGCAGCTGCAGGAAGGAAAGAGAACATTTTTACACTGAAGAGAACGTTTATGAAGAGTTTATAGGTCTGCTTGGGAGAGCTGCAACAGCACGCATACGTGCAACAGTTCCCCATTCCAGTTGTGTGTCTCTGTCAGGCCATACCCAGTATGCGGTCACATACCCACACCGGCCGGCGGACAGACACAAATGCACACAGACACACGCAGACATGGGCAGGTATAACCACAAGTCTCCCTTTGAAGGGAAAATATTGATAATATTAAGTCATTTAATTTTGAGACTGAAACCCTTAAACAGGGTGTGAAAAGAGTGGTCAAGACCTTTGAAAGTAGAGTAGACGATCATATCAAATATTTTTGTAAAAATATTCTTGCTTGGGACTTAATTATTTAAAAATATAGCTTTCTTTCCACCTTCCCCCCTCTTGCAGTTTATTGTCTTTTTCTCTCTTTCACCTGCTCTTAATGAGCAGTTGAATAGGAATCCTTGTTAAAGGACTATGGATTATTGAAATTTACATCCTGTCAGTTTGCTTTGTGAGCAGATTTTCTCTCTGATGATTCATTATTCAGCCCTCAGGAGGACCTTTAGCCAAGCACACTTGCAACGACACAAGGATTTAACTTATAAATATGACAGAAAACAAGTCTTTCAACATATTAATGAGGAATGAATAAAATATAGGGGTAACTATGTTGTATTTTCTTGAACTTAGATGCTTTCTTATAATGTTTGCTTAGAATTAGCTTTGCCATATTTGTCATTTGGGTGCTGGAAAAAACAAACATGCTGAAGCATTAGACTAATTGTGCAGTTTTTTTTACCGGAGAAAGCTTTTTATTGCTATTAATGATATGCACACAGAAACCTTGTTGGACAAAAGGTACTTTCAAGTCAATGTTACGGTTTCCATGTGGACATATAGTCCCTACATAGCAGGCACCAAGAATAAACGGACTTGCCTTAATTTCTAAAGGGGGGAGCAGGTAGAAGTGGACCATGGGTCCTCCAGTGAGAGGGAGAGTCACCAGGAGGGTGTCGTTGGAAAGGGGAATAGAGAGAAGGTGCCTTTGGCTGTCTCTGCCCACTGGTTCTGCCCTGGAGCACATTTAGGGAGTAGGCTGTGGGCCTTAAATAAGAAGTGGGGGTGAGGACTAGTATTATGCAACCAGAGCTTACCCTCAGCCTCTGCTCCTTTGTCTTGGCAGGGCATTGTCTTTCCAGAGAGCCAGGAGCACAAGGGCTACAAATAGTCGCTAAGATGTAGACGACACATCTTGGTGTACTTTTTGTTTGGCTTTTTCTTAAGACTTTATGTCACAAGTCCTGCAAGGCAAAAACAGAAACAAAATCCAACTTTTACCCAATCTGCAGCAGGAATCAAAGGAGTGGGTGGGAAGAGGGAAAATATGCAAAGAATATTTTTTTTTGGTTTGCTTTCCTGTCTATAATTTTGAAGGACCGAAATGGTAAATACTCTGCCATTATCCTTTATGTCTCTCTTATTACCACACATTCATATGAGTGCAGAGAATGAGGAGGCATCTTTGAAAAGCCTTAGGATATTTTATATGATGACCTCAATATTCGCTTTCAGCCATACTGGGAAAACTCACTTTTCATGGAGCACCACCCAACAGTGAATGTACTAGAGCATTAAGTATTTGGCATGTATGTGCCTGTGTGTGTACACACATGCAAACACACACACACACACACACACACACACGGGATGCACATCTCATACACACACACTATTCAAGTTACAACTGCACTCTCTAATCACCCAACATGATTCTATTGCCATTTTAACTCTTAAAATCAGTATTTCCTACATTAATGGGCATAAACATAATTCAGATATTTAAATATTCAAGAGGAGAAAAAAAGTCACTAGAAAGCCAGTAAAAAAAATGAGACCATCGTAAGTAAGAAATGACGAGCAGTGAGAGTCTAAATACAGGGTCAGTTACGCTTCGAGCTAGAGAATTGAATATGGACTTGACTCAAAATTGCAAACAAACACTCATCTTGACTTAAAGCTGTTTTCAGTTCTTTGAGGTCCTGACGTGTTTTAGCCAGGGTTACCAGTTCAGGTTCGCCCCTGTTAGCATTCCAGACTGGAAAGTTGGAAGTCTCAGGAAATGCTTGTCCTCGTGAGTTTCCAGTTCTATAGTTTGACAGATGCAACGATGCAACCTCCTAACTTTTGGTTGCTCATCCAAACGAGAGCTTCATAGGTAGAGTGCTTGAATTTTGAATTGCTAACCGAAAATAATGCACCGTGTCCCTCAGGATATGCTAAACAAGGTTTTTAAAAGTATTTTATTTGACAGCATTTTAGTCTTTCTGACTAGAGTACAGTGACACAATGGTGTACATGCTATATTTGCCATAACTTCTTGGTGGCTCCTGTGTTACATACAGTTTTAAATAATGCTCTAAATTGTTTGTTTTCCCAATGACATCAATAAAATGTTCTGTAGAATTTGTAAAATGTATTGATTGAGTCTGTTGAAAATTGTGCAGTTTTTATTTCATTTGTGGTGCGATTTTATAGGTATTAGTTCTAAATGTATATTTGTATGAGTCAAAAGTATGTGCTTGTATGTGGTTTGTGTGTTAATATATTGTATCTTATCAAAAATCAAACTTATCCTAAAGAAAAAGGGCACGTTATGACCAGCCTTAATTCATTGCCATTTTTCATTGTTGTAATTTGGGATAAAAATATGAAGAGAAATTATGTTTTTGTTTAAAAACGGCCTTTGTAAAAAATCATATAAGGAATGTGCTTTAGAATTTATCTAAGTTCCCCCAAGCAAATCGTTCAGCTTATGCAGTACCGGAAGCCTCTCAAAAGTTTCAAATGTCAATGTATTTATTAACTTCATTATCATGCAAAAAAATTAGATTCACATTTGTTTCCATCTGCAACAGAACCAGTACACTTCAAAAGTTGTTCTTCCAAACATGGAACCATTCTGCTTATGAGGATAAGTCTTCCATGAAAAATTATTTCTTTAAACCTTTACTTTTTTTTTTTTTTCATTATAATAGTTTATTTTCAAATTGGTTTACATATTACACCCAGTGTTCATCCCAACACGTGCCCTCTTTAATATCCGTCACCCCCTCTCCCCCCTCCCTCACCTCCCTCACCTCCCTCACCCTCAGATTGTTCTTAGTCTTTGAGAGTCTCTTATGTTTTATCTCCCTCCCTCTCTGTGTCTTTTTTTCCTTTCCCCTCTAGCCCTCCCCCTGGGTTTTGCTTAGTCTCACAAAGTCCACCTATTCGTGGAAACATATTAAACCTTTACTTTTTAAAGATTGGATCTTCTCAGTTAAGGTGAACTACCAAGGCTCTGTGAGAGTCACTAGAGACCCATTAACGGAAGGTGGTTCCGACATGGTTCCCTTCTCAAAATACAGGCATACGACATCCTTTTACACCTTTGTTATCTGCCTACCTGTAGACTAGCAATAGCAAATGCATGACTAATTCAAGGATCTGCATGAGCTGTCATGCTCAAAGCAAAAACTTTGTAATCTTCCTCGAGCCTGGTATCGGGGTTGGAATATTAATCAGTCTTATTTCCTCTCTTTCTCTGTCCTCAATTATTTCTTTTCCATATTTAGTCTTGCCAGATAAAACACAGGAGACGCAGTGAAATTGAAATTTCAGATAAACAATATTTTTTAGCATGACAATTTCCAAAACATTTCATGAGACATACCAAAAACTTATTCATTGTTTATCTGAAGTTCATATTTAACTGGATGTGTCCTGTCTTTTTTTCTAATCTGGCAACCCTATCCATCTTACCTCTCTCTTTTTCAGTAGGGCTACCTATAAAGGGTGAGATCCTACCTCCCTCCAAACTGCTATGGTAAGATACCTTATGGAAGTCTATAGTCCTAATACCCTTCATGAAGGAAAGTGTTGGTCCATGCCAAGTTCCATGAATGCTTTACAAAGGACCAACTCAAATATAGATGGCATAATTAAGCAAGTACCTCTATAAGATTAATGCCACCACTTTCAAAATTCCCTTCACCATCCCATTTCAAGATCTAAATTCTCCCACATTAATCCCTTAAGTAATATTCCCCGGTAACTAGGACATCCAAAAACACGTTAAAAGTTTTAACACTACACATTTAAAAATGCCCCTGGAGGAGTGCCCGGGTGGCTCAGTCGGTTAAGCGTCCGACTTCAGTCCAGGTCTTGGTCTCATGGTTTGTGGTTTCAAGCCCCACATTGGGCTCTGTGCTGACAGCTCAGAGCCTGGAGCCAGATTCAGATTCTATGTCTCCTCTCCTTCTGCTCGTCCCTCACTCAAACTCTGTCTCTCTCTCTCAGAAATAAACATTATAACAAATTTGATGGGGGTGGGGGAGGGCAGGAGGAGGACCTGGGTGGCTTAGTCAGTTAAGCAACCGACTTCTGGCTCAGGTCAGGATCTCACAGTTCATTGGTTGGAGCCCCATGTTGGGCTCTGTGCTGACAGCTCAGAGCCTGGAACCTGCTTCGGATTCTGTGTCTCCCTCTCTCTCTGCCCCTCCCCCGCTCACACTCTGTTTCTCTCTCAAAGATAAACATTTAAAAATTGAGTGGTAGCACCTTCCAACTCAATACCAGGACCTCTTTTAAAATTTAATTTCTTTTTCTTCAGAGAGGTGATGAACTAATCCAATACTCCCTCATTACCACCCTACCACAAACTATTTTTATCAGTTTAGAACTGATCATCTATGAAATTATAGAAAATTTGACATAGAAATAACCCTCTTGACTGCTGAAAAAAGGAGAGAAGAAAAGTCTGGGATATAGACACAATCTCCTCGAGAGACTGGGATGGAATAGGGCAGGTGATAGAATATGGACCTTGACAATGAACCAGTACCTGGCAGGGAGACTTGTCAAAGCAAATTATAACCACCAGGACTTTTTTTGGAGGAATTGAAAACTCAAGACAGCCCAGAGTAAGAGTAATGAAATCTATGGGCAGTTTCTAGAACTGTTTGCAGAGAACAGTACTATGTTGGAATTCCTAAAATAGAATTTTCAAATACTGTTGTATCCCACAATGAATCCGTGACATGATCTGAATGTGGATGGAGTTTGGGAACATTTTTGGTACCTACCTCCTCTCTTAACATTCCTATAAGCGACAAGAAAATCCAAATTCCTTAATATAATATTTCCATGTCATGGTCCCTGCTTGTACACACTTGCATTGATTTGCTTCATTTCTAAAGGATGGGAATTTGCAGAGCTGGTGACATTTCCTTCATTAGACACCAGAAATTCACCAGAGGGAGACAGATCTGTGCCTTCTCTTTTTAGGATCTGGTCATTGATACTTTAATAAATGTGGTGTAAAGAAAAATATACGCCTATACCACTGTTCTGTTTAGCAAATGTGAATCTTTTGGATAAGATTGTTGTTCTTAATGTACAAAAAGTTTCTTTGTATCCAGTGAAATGACTAATAAAGTGCTGGTACCAGTTATCTTTATTTTTTTATTTCATATTCATCAGCGCTGCATTGTAAGTCCAAAAGTAGATCTCTTAAATAGAACATGACTCAGAGCATGAGAAAATATAATTCTTTTAAAAAACTATGAATCATCAAATAAGGATTTCCTCTGTGAAAGGGTATATTCACACCAATAAAGGCAACACCATGAGTACTGCCATTACATCAAAGTTAGCTATCTCCAAATCTAATGCTCTTAGCTTCTGATAGCACTGCAAAGAAGACTGATATCAATACAGCAATATTATATTAATTCAGTCTTATTATTATAAGATACCATCTTGAGGTTAAAAGCTTAAGGTGAAGGAAATCTACTTTTGCTTCACATGCCCAATGCATGAAACATGATTTCAAAAAGAAAATGCCTTTGTATTTCACCAAACAAACCCTATGTGTTGGGGTCTGAATCATCCTTAAAACAAAATTTAAGTGTTGTGATGGTATTTTAAAGACAACCCAGCAAAACAAAACAAAACAACATGTGGTCCAAGATGATCTTGGGGCTTGAACTTGAGCATAAGTCTCCCCAAAAGCTCTGCTGGTTATATACATTGGTGAGTTTGTGACATGAGAGGATTTCTATCTATAAAGCTGTAATGATTTCTAAATTTGTGAAACAGTGTCTACCTGCAAATAATACTCCACATAATCATATCTTTGTCCTTAACATAATATTGCAATAGTCGATCAGAGCCATTATTCACTTGGTCAGTTATTCAGCAAACATTTGCCAAATACCTGCTGTACTGTAGGCTCCCTGCTAAGCACTACAAACCATTTCTAAAATGTCCCTTAGGAAAATGGATAAAGCACATCTTTGGTACTTTCTCAATGGAGCTTACAGGTGGCATCATTTTGTCCTCTACAGATAAACAACAAATGAACATACATTTATTTATTCTTAAGGACCTTTTCCAAGTAATATCCACAGATAGTAAAACTGTTTGAACACAGTTGTTCCTAAAAGTCTAAGAAGAAAAGGACAATTTCTGCAGTAAACATAATTGGAAATTGGTTGGTCAGGGCCTGTATTAATGAAGAGTGGATTTCCCATCTTCTCTCTGCCACATTCCTTGTCATTAGCAGGACAGTGTGTACCCATTCTACTGTGGCTCAAAAACAGCGAAAACAGAGGATCCATCTCTTTCCCTTCCTTTGCTTGCCTCCAGGACTTCAGATGAAATTTTTTCTCGCCAGGAGAGGCTGACCTCATAAAGCAAAGGAGACCCCATAAAGTGTCTCTTCCACACAGGGTAAAAATGGTGATGCTTCCTAGATCAAAGGAGCGAAAACATCACCTGGAAATTGGAGGAAATACTTCTTCTGTAGTAGAAAGTAAGACTGTGGTTTGCTAATACTATACTGACGGTTTCAGCATTGGCTCGCTCAACATATGCCTCAACATAGTCCTTGGTTATAAGCCATGATAAAGGCTGCACTGCAATCAAGGACAAGAAGCAGACCTGAATGTAACTGACACCTCCTACCGTATTCATCCTTCAGTTCAGTGGATAGAAGTATTCCTGGAACCATCTGGAGCTAGCTATTAAGTAAAGGTGAACCACATTAAAACTACATTGACTTCTAGAAAGTGGAATTCAGTGCTCTAAGTGACAGGGAGAGGCAGGTGGTGAAGAATGCCAAGCCGTCAGTTCCCGAAGAACTCCTTGGCAGAATGCTTATTCTCCCCTCATACTTTTTTCCCTCATAGACGTGTGTAAACTTGACCTCCTGGGGTTTTACTGAGAAATGATTAAGAGGAAATCTTTTGCCCCAATACAAGTGCTCCACTATTATTAAACTGTGTTCTCTCATTTGGGCTGGGGGCGGAATGTGTCTGCAAAATTGTTTTTATTTTAGCATGAGGAAAAGGTAAAAAATGTTAATATAGAACCAACGATCCTTTTCTCATTGGACTATAGGATTATGAATCTTTGACTTAAACTTTGACAGGAAGAGGCACATCATAGCAATTTCGGTATTTCCAGGGTATGGCAGTTATTAAAACGTGTTTGGAAACAATGAAATTAAATTGTGACTAGATGTGACCCAATCAGATGGTAGACCAGCACATGCTGAACACTACTCGGTGGTGATGAGGGTTCAAAAGGATACAAAGCAGGATTCTCTATCTCTTATTTCTCCTTGGAGAAATTCTAGAAACATTGGAGGAATTTAGGAGAAAACACACTGCCTAGTGTTCTCTCCAAGGACAGGAAAACCTCTTCTCTTAGCTATAAAGTCACCTGAGTCTTTGCAAAGAATATTTACCTAAGGGAACTGGCTTATGATGTATCTATTTAAAAAGAGCTGAGAAAGAGTGAGAGAGGGGATTACACTTTGAATTTCAACAAAATCTCTTGTGAAATTTTCCATTCTTCTTCTGCATGTAGATATAAGTGGATTTGCATGGATACATTAGCTGGCATCCCACAGACTCCTGCTTCTATGCAAGACCTCTGCTCACACACCCTTTGGGAAGACTGTTCCCTTCCCTACACTTTCCTGAGTCCCCAGAGGATGTTTCCTCTGTACTTAATTAAAAAACTCCCAAACTTCCAGCTGCTGGCTGTTGTTACTTCCTCATCTTGATGCTCACTTTGGCCTCCAATCTTTGCCTCTTTTCCATCAGACCCAAGAATCTGCCCCATAGGCACCGGCTGTTCGGTAAAGCCCTCAGGTGCCAGAGGAGCTAGCAATCATGGCTGAATGAAGGTAGGTGTGAAATGCTTCTCCTCTCTTTATGTTACGTTCTAATAGAGGGTCTCTAGTATCCTGATGATTATCTAAAATCAGTTCTCTCTCTCTTTCTCCCTCTCTCAATCTCCTTCCCCCCTCCCCACCCAAACCCCTCACTGTTATGTATAGGCTTGGGACAGAAATTAATTCCATTGACAGCCACCATGTCGTTCTCAAAGTCATACGCTAGTCTCAAAGTCACTACTCCCCTCTGACTACCAAGGCTTTCTTCCTGGCCAAATTGATCTTCATGGCTTTGCTTTCTCTCAAGAAATTATCCTAGGAGGTTTCATCGTTCTTGAACAAATAAGACTCCAATAGACCCACCCTCCTATTCTGTTCTTTAGACTCATTCTAAGACTCCAGATGCATGTACCTTAAAAGAGCCTTCAGCTCTGGCCAGCACCCATCTCCATACAAGGGGCAAATGACAAAATTGCGTAGAGGATTTTAATGTTCAGTTTCCCAGCTTCTCATTAGTAGGATTCTTCCTTCCTTTATGAGCAAATAAAACCTATTCCCTCACAATCTGATGAACTCATTCACAATGAAGGATTAAAAGGACTTAAAGTGGTAGTTTTCAAATGTTTCTTACTTTCAAGAAGCATTTACAGAAAAGTAAAAGGAAAAACTCACAAAATGATATATCACAGGGTGACTTTCCTAAGGGAAAGGCTAATAGATTCATGCCCCCCTTCCCCACCTGTGAGTTTTCATGGGAAGCCCTATGAAAACACTCAGGACTCCCTGTTGCAATTCTCAAACTTTATCGTGCATACAATTACTGGAATCTTAAAAAAAATACAGATTCTGGTTCAGCAAATCAGAGATGGGGCACCAGATCCTGCCTTTCAAACAGCTCCCAAATGGGGCTGATGCCCACTGGTGCCGGCACCCCAGTTTGAGTGACTGCTGTGGAGCTCAACGTTAACACAACCGCTTTGAGGTCTTGACTTTTCTATGAGATTTACTTTGGGGGAGGACTGAATGACCAGATATTTATTTATTTATTTATTTATTTATTTATTTATTTATTTATTTATTATTTTGAGAGAGAGAGAACACGAGTGAGTCAGGGAGAGGGGCAGAGGGAGCAAGAATCTTACGTAGGCTCCACACTCAGCATGGAGCCCTAGACGAGCATGACCCTGGGATCATGACCTGAGCCAATCTCAACCCACGGGGCCACCCACATGCCCTGACTAGATCTTTAGTTTTAAAAGCAATTTGAGTGGAGGAATTATTATAGGAAAAAAGGACATAATAATTAAAAACCTTTTGTTTCCTAAACCTAGCCAGTCTGAAACCACCAATAACTACTTGTTACGGATTTAACAGGTCAGTTTTACCTGTTTAGTCAGCTTAATAAATCAGATTTATTTGCCCATTGAAGTGAGAGAGACCACACAGAAGAGGAAACATAGATCATCTCACCAAACAAAGGAAAACAGAGTTGTTACCGAGTTCTGTTAAAGGGTGGAGTTTAGACGGACTTTCAATACAACACTATTTTAATACACTCAAAGCAAAAATAAGGTTATGTTAATAGCTTGACTACAAAATAGATCCAGTGTCCTATTTCCTTTGTCCCTACAAAGAAGATAGCTGTGTGAGAAAACCCCTTCTCCGAAGCTCGTCTCCTGGGTTGTGAGTAGAGGCTGCTTTCCTATATCATACTGACTTAGCTCCTGCATGCAAGAGTTGGATGTCTCATTCTTATTGATAGAATTTCAAATAGCCAGAGTCACTCAAGAAAGGTGTTCTTAGGACACTTTAGAGCCATGGTATGTCCTTGGCGTTTCCTGTTCACTTTGCCAAGCTGGCTTTATCTCTGCCTGTTATTCCAGTCTGATGAATGGCCAGGGAGATTTTACTTTCTCAGTCCAAGCTAATTCTTACCTTCTCAGTTTGTGATAGAAATCCAACTCAAATCAATTTAAGCCTCCCAAAAGAGGGGGCTATTTCTTAGCCTAATCGAAACTGAAACAGAAGCAATTCGGAGATCCCTGGACCTGGAATCTCACACGGTATCATGAGGGCTTGAATTTTCTCCATCTCTCACTTTTACTTTCCTCTGCATTGACCATATTTAAGTAAGGTTTTCTACATTGAGTCAAGATGACCAAACAGCACTTATTTTTCCCAGTAATTTCAACCAAAAAGGCAGACTTGAATCTGACTGGTCTGAGTTTGGACTGAAGTCAATTTCCCAATCAAGCACCACACAAATGAGAATGGAGTGAGAGGGGAGATGGTCACTTACAAGGACAATCCAAACTCTGCTACTAGAAGGTGTGAGAAGGTGCTCCTGTTGGGCACAAGGCTTTCCCATCACCTCTGAAATCATGCCCTGTGTTGGAACACTGCCTTTATTTACTCATCATGTTGGCCTTTATTGCTTTGACTTCAGCTCTGAGTCCCCAGAGGAGATAAGAAACTGAAAACTAACATCAAGAAGATTTTTTTTACCATAAAGATAATTTTTAACTTTTACATTCTTTTTTCACTTTTTTATTTTAAGTGATTTAAAACTTACAGAGAGTTTTCAAAAATATTAGAGAAAACTTCCGCACATAATTTCCTTGGAGTCATTTAAAATTTTTTTTTAATGTTAGGCTCTTATCATCTGGGAAATAGTATGTTTTAAAGCATTATTCAAATTCCAGAAGCAATTAGGATGTCAGTACTGAAAACTTTAAAAATCTATATCCCTGAAGCCATTCATATAATAAAGTAAGTCTTCATTCAAAATACACAATATACTAAAGCATCACGGGGAATATAAAGATAAAGTCAATGGTTCATATAAAAAGAGGAGAAAGGAAAATCCCTAAGATACATCAAATACGAGAGGATGTTAGGTGTGTTTTGTCCAAATAAGATATAGGTTTGATTTCGTGCTGTGGGGAAGTCACAGGCAATTCTGAGCAGGCCCATTTCCAGAAGAAGGTAATATAGTGAAATTAATGGTTTTATAATGGGAGAAACTATAGCCCTTGGTAGCACCAAATCATTTCTCCCTAATCAACACTAATTGCAGGAGGTCCAAAAGTCATCAGCTCTGTCCATGGAGTCACTCTTGAAATCAGGAGATGAACAGAATCTACCTGATATCTGAAATAAAGCATTTCTGAAATAAGGAAGTGAACGAAGTAGTGTGGGCTGTGTATTTGTGAGTGTCTGTGTGTCTGTGTTAATGTTTAGGAGCTCAATAGGATTTTCTGCAGGATTTCTTCTTCAAAGTTACTTATTAATAAATGAATTGAAAACTTATTACATGCCCCCATCTAATAAGATTCCTCACAAGGCCCCATTTCCAAATTTTGGCTGCCATTTCAGCAGCTACAATTTCTTATGATGCAGCAAAAAGAAAAAGCTCTCCCAGATAATAACTATTAGATAAAAAGAAGCTTTTAAACTTACAGAGGAAATATAAAAAGATGACTAGCAGCCATGGGGACGTGAATGATTTTTGTGTTATTTACCAGCGAATCTCCAATACCAAGCACAGTAACTGTGTATTCTTTTCCCAGAGCTGCTATAACAAACTGGGTGGTTTAAAACAACAAATTTTTTCTCTCACTGTTCTGGTGACTGTAAGTCTGAAATCAAGGTGTTGTCACATTTGGTTTGTTATTGCTAGGAGACCTAGAGAGAAAAAAACATCCCACACTTCTCTCATAACTTCTAGTGGCTGTAGGAAACCCTTGACATCCTTTGGCTATGGATGAGTCACTTCTGCCTCCATCCTCATGGTGCCTTGTCCTCCATGCTTTTGTCTGTGTCCTCTCCTCTTCTTATAAGGACACTGCTCATTGGACTTAGGGACCACCTTAATCCAGTATGAGTTCAATTGATCTAATTACATCTGCAAAGACCCTATTTCCAAAGTAGATTCTGGCAGATACTATTCAACCTACTACCAATTAGTACATTTCTTAAAGAAATGCTGGAATAACCACGGTGTGTCAAGAATTAATATCAGTGTATCATCCATCTTTCTTTTGATAAATTCTCCTATAGTTCAATGAGTGGGTAAGCTGTTCAGTAAATTTAATTTAAATCAAAACAGTGTCAAAGTAAATTCAAATCGCTAGTGTGTAAAAACCCACTTGGAACTTCTTTTCTTATAGACTGACAATATAAAAAAGCCTGAACACCACAGACAACTTTCTCACATTGTTACCATATAACTCTAAAAAATAATGTTCTGGTATACTCTTCTCAAATAATGTGTCTTTTTCCTACAATCTCTCCCCTATTACATGTCTCTGCAGTTGTCTTCTCACGTAGAATGACTACATGATTAATAATCCTTTTATCCTTTTTTTAATTTACCATTATTGGTTGCACTTCAAGAGGTATAATAAATTTGTGTTATCAAGTTTACAGAACAGCATCTAGATAGAACAGATTTGTTGTCTCATGGTCCCATATAGTTAATAATAAACTCTGGTGTATCCATGAAGAGAAAACAAGGAAACAGAAACCACACAGTCATTTGAACAGGAAAAGATTAACATAAATAATTATTAACTACCACTGGAAATTGGTGTGATAGAGTATTGCCTAGCATTCCATAAGGAGAACTAGAACTTCTAAGAGTATAGAAATAGCAAAAACAAGAAGCACTCTCAAACTCTAGATCTGAGCTAGAACAGCCACAAAAAGAGGTCCTCTCAGAGCGAGATTGTATCTTACTGAGCACTGTTGTGTCACTGGAACCTAATGGCAATCTGCCCTCTGGAGAAAGCCATCCAGAGAGAGGTGTTATGTCTCAGAACTCATTGCGTGTCCCTCAAGTGGGTTTCAGGGAAACCACGGACAGGGGTGTGTCCCACCAGAATATCTGCTGCAGAGCCATCGCTCTGGAAAGGTACCGGTCAGTGAGTGTTTCTGAGCATCGTGCACTGAAGGAACACAGTACTAGAGAAGTCATACACTGCAGGAACCCAACATTAGAGCAATCATTTGGCAGGAGGCTGGCAAAAGGTATAAACGGGGACTAGGAAGGCAATAATATGTCCTTCCTTCAGGTCCTGTGATATGGTGACTGATAAGAAACATATACAATATTTTGTTTTCATCCACAATTCTTGACTCACAGCTCCCAAAACCTTGAAATTTCCTAAGTGTTGATAAAGGTGTCTTTTGTTATGTTGATGTGGTGACTTTTGGATCCCACCTAGGAATGGGGGCTGTTTGACAATGGAGCCAATCACATGATTAGAGGGTTAGAACTTTCAATCCCACTCCCACACCTCCAGGGAGGAAAGACCAAAGATCAGCCACCAATGGCCAATTATTTAATCAATTGTGCCTATGTAATTAAACCTCCGTCTTGGAGAGAATATGGAAGCTCCTGAGCCTTTTCCCCATGGCTTATCCCATGCACCTCTTCCATCTACCATTCCTGAGTTATGTCTTTTTATAATAAACCAGTAATCTAGTAAATAAAATATTTTTCTGAGTTCTGTGAGTGGCTCTAGCAAATTAATTGAACCCAAGGATGGGATCTTTGGAGCCTCTGATTTGTAGCCAGTTGGACAGAAGTACAGGTAACAACATGAACTTCCTCAGAGTATGGAAGATGTCAGTCTTTGTAAGATTGGACTTTCAACCTGTGGAACCTGATGCTATTTCTAGGTAAATAGTGTCAGAGTTGAGTTGAGTTGAGATTAATTCTTAGAAACCATGTTGGTGTCTGAGAAGTACTTGATGTTGTATAGGAGGCCCTGCCAATACATACATTGGAATTAGATCCAAGAACCCAAAAAGAGTTCCCCTCCAATGTGCTCTACTCCTAAAACCTAACATTGTGCCAGCTAACAAAGGAAATCTATTTAAAGGACCCAGCTATATTTTCACAACACAGGCAACTGAGTGTTGATTTAGAGCTATAAATTCATAACTGGCACATCTGGACATCAACTTCCTTAGTTTGCAAACTGAATTTAATTATCTCTCCATGGCTTAATGAAATATTCTAGACTGCTAACTTTTAGCAGACTTTTATTGCTTAATGAGATATAGACTGAAAACTTTTATAGAGAAGAGGAAGTTTCTCTAAATTCTACAAGTGCTAAGAGAACACCATAACACTGGAAGTCAAAAATCTGATGTGACATTTCAACGTAGTGCTCTTCAATACTGGGCAAGTTACAGTGCTTTTTGTCTTTAATATGAATAAAATTGAAATCATCATTATATAAAATTATTATTTTTAATTCAAAATCTAATTAGTATTATATCTACTTTAAATTATTTATTTCTCACTTCCTGCTTTTTAAAAAACTCTTTTTGATTACATTGTTACTTCTTGATAACTGTTAACACTAGGAGAACCTAGCCTGTATTAAACATCTTGTACAGACTAGTACTTTCTTTATCTCATCTTATTTAATTGTCAAATATTGATGTTGGAATTTAACTATTATCATCTGCATTTTGTTTATTTAAGGAAAACAAGACTTTAATAACTCTCCCAAGGCTTCATAAGCTAATAAATGGTTGAACCAAGATATAGATGCAGGCATCAATATATGTAGATATCAATGACTCATCAGGCCCCCATACAGCCTCCTGAGGAAAATAATACTAGTGTTAAGAAAAAAAATTATAAAGTAGTTGTACCATTACTACTGACTATTTGGCTTTTTTCCCCTTCAATTGTAAGGGCAGAGAACATTATTGCTTCTTGCAAGAGTTAGACCTGATAAAGCAGATCAATGATGATTTTTTAATAACATACATAATAAATTATAATGCGTATTATGTATACTTATAGGAACTAACTGTGGTCATTTTTTCCACTTCACCTTCTTGTCTCCACATTCCATTTTACTCGGAACCTTGCATTCATCAGTCTTCTTCTGTTACCACCATCTGACTCACAGAGATTCACTGTTAATATCCAGGGGAAGGCAAAACAAAGAACGAGCTTAAAACCAATCTTGCAATTATTTCCATAGATATTTAAAGGAATAGGTCAATAAAGAAAACTATTTAAAGGCAACTTACAGAATAAAGAAGCTGTCCAAATAAACATCCTATAGATCAGTGGACGTTAACAAATCTTCTCTTTCAGTAACTTGCTTTAGCACCTACCTAGAAAATACTCCACCCTGTCTTTGAATGCTTAAAATATTTTATTATTTGACAAAATAAACACATAATCTACACATTGATTAGAATGTTCCATATATTTAATTCAAATGTATTGTGAAAGCTCACAATACCATCGAGGAACTTTTGTAAGTAACTCGTTCACTACTTGTTGAATACATATTATGTGCTAGGCTGGTGATTCAACAATGAACAAAACAGACAAAAATCACAGCTGTCTTACAGCTTAGAGTGTAGCATGGAAGACTGACTATAAAAATAAACAAGTAGTTTTATGGGGTAATATGGGGAAAAAATAAAGCAGGAAGGGGTATTGGGTCATATGTGGGTGACTACAGTTTTAAGTGGGAAGTTTAGGAAAAATCTTACTGAGAAGGTGCCATTTGAACAAAGACTATCTTTGTGACTGTGTCACAACTCCTGAGCCAGACTCCATCTGGCATTTTGGTATCCATACCTTGTTCTAGCTATGAACTCTATCTTTTGGAAAGGATTTGTAAGTGTCCTCAGCACCATACTGGTTACTGTCCAGTGGCTTCCCGCATCGGTCACCTTCAAAAGTTTCGGCACAAAATCCTGTGTGTTGGAAACCAATACAATAACAGTTAATCCGTGGGTTTGCATTTACATAAGATTTTGTGCCCTGGTGTAGTAGAAAGAACTTGAGCTTTAACCACATTCTAGCTAAATGATTGATGAAAATTATCTTACAATAAGAAAATATGGCTGTCTGTCAAAAGAAAAAAATGACATGGCTTAAGTATCTGCACACTGAGCTGTAATCAGAGACATTCTGCAGGCTGGTCACTGCTTTTTAATGATTTCATTGACGTCAGACGGTGTCTAGTGCAACCAGCTATTTTTATATATCAATTGAAAATGCAGCAGCTCTCTCTCCTCTGAATTAGATCACAGAGCAGCAATGAAAACCCATGCCTCTGCCATAAGGTAGATGAACAGGCACTTCTGGGCTATGTTAGAGAGAATATGAGTTTTTCTCAATCTGCCCTGGAGCAATGGTTACAGTTGTCAATTGTACAAATCACTGGGTACCTTTTCTTGAAGTATTTGTAAGAGAGGAAGAAAGGGAATATTTTGCTTCACTGATCTGAGAATCGCTACAACAAAGCTGAGCACAGTGTACAGAGCAAACCAATCTTTAGGAAGGCAGCAAGATTATCAGTGCCAGACAAGGAAAGAATGTCCTTTTCTCCATGTTAATGCCGATTCCCTTGATGAAAAGGAAATCGGAGGATCAGGTTCGGGTCCAAGGTCCTGGGCCCCAGGACATCTGAGGGGCTGGGGTCCATGAAGAATTTCTCCAACTGGATATATTCTGATGCAGCTGTTCCTGAAAATACCTCCCGATGTTGCCCGATCGAAATCTCTGGACAAGAAAACCTTATGCATAAGCACACGGCAGCAGCACAGCTGTGATTGGTATTCTCAGCAGAATGCCGGAGTAGCCCTGAATATATTTTCACGTGCTATCATACTTGGATTAGAAATAAAGAAAACACATGATCAACAAACATTATTACATGATACATGTTCAAGAAAAGTTTCACAATCACGATGACAAAGGTCATAGTATATTTTTAAATCTCCCTGTATAAAATCAGTTCCTTGTGCGTACACTTCTGTTTGCTGCAGAAGGTAGAAACCCATTATTTTATAAAATTTGGGGATGAGGTGGGAAGGAATAAACATTAAAATTCAAAACCATCAGCTTTTTGTGACTCTATGCTATTTCCCAGATAAGTACAGACATTTCAGTAAGACCTTTGTTTGCTGGGCACT
Source organism: Paguma larvata (assembly GCA_030068075.1). NCBI lineage: Eukaryota > Metazoa > Chordata > Mammalia > Carnivora > Viverridae > Paguma > Paguma larvata. The sequence goes on along the minus strand of CM057826.1, from coordinate 31,492,996 downwards.
ATTATATGACTGCAGTTTATAAATTCCGAATTTTAAATTACAGATGATAATATCAGCTCCCAAATGTCAGACATTGTGATGAATTGGCTTTTCGACTTTTTAAGCCATTCACTTTCCTCACTTCCAAAATGTCAAACGTAAAGCCTCCTGATAACAAAGCTGTGCAAAGCTTATTATTATTATTATTATTATTATTATTATTATTATTATTATTGCAGGAATCATAATACTTAATGGACAATTCTTCCAAAGCTTGTTTCTTATGTGTTGTTTGCTTGATATTCTAATTGTTCAGACTGTGCCAGCTTTTGAGTAAACTAATCAATAAAATCTACCTCCCCCCAATGTAGCAGTTTTGAAATGATTGTTACCACTTCTATAGCACTAAAATTGTGTTTAAAATGTCAATTTAATGCCTAATTAACCTCTTACTTTTAATTTGTCTTTTGTTCCAGACACACAGATGTTCATTTCGCCCTTTTGGAAAGTGAAGGTAGAACAGCTAAGAAACGAATGTCAAGGCTCATGAATTTTTCTTCATTAACATCTTAATCTAGCAAAACTGACATAAGACTTGCACCTTCTATTTCACGGAAAGTTGTTATAAAGCAATATTAAAAACTGGACTTCATGTTTTTCCCCCTACTTTCATCAAAGCTAAAATGGAAATACTCATTGTTGAAAAGCACAGAAATTAAACTGTAGATCATTTGAAGAATTGATTTACTTATAAATGTACTCATTCACTCATTCATTCAATGCATCTCATAGGGCATCTGCCAAGTTCTAGGCACTAGGCTAGGTAAGAAATACAAGGGTAAATAAAACGGCATCTGAGTTTGAGGAGTTGGAGTGCATGGTGGGAACAAGCTATATCATAGCCATAGTGAATAAGAACTTAATAGATCAAAGACTATCTCTTCTTTCTGAATATGGGTTTGAAATTACATTCCTAAAGTTCTGAAAATGACTATTACACAGTAATTCTCAACTAAGATGTAACATAGCTCTAAAGGATACTCCTCCTTTGCTTAGGTCACATTGCCATTCAGCTTTTATCCTCTCATTCAGCTATGTCTCCTTGAGAACATGAGACAGGTCGCAGTGCCCTTATACATGCCATAATACAAACAAATTCAGATTTCCAACAGTGACCCTCATCAAAATAACTGTATGTATTGCTCCATTTTCGGCAACTTCGTTCTCTATTTTCTATTGTATCTCTCAGGAAAATGAGGGAGCATTCTAATCAATTCTGACGATCGCAACCTTGACTTTCATTACAAAGGAAGCACAAAACTTTCAGATAGCTTAATTGATGAACAAAACTGTTGACACAAAAGACTCAAGCACCCTTCCTCCGTATTAACGATGGAAGAGAATAAATATTGTCATATGTTATATGCACCAAACATTTCTGGAAGGATGCACAAATTCAGATTCCAGAGGCCTCCATCTTCAAGGTAAAACTATTCTGCACCAGCAAGAATAGAAAGCCTCAACATTTTTCTCAATGAGAAAAGCATTGTCAATTGAAGATTGTTACTCTGGTAATAACCCTAACCTTATTAATGACTACCACGTTTGGGAATATTGCAGGTACTTTGATTCGCCTTTCTCATGCCTCATCTCAGGTCAGCTCTCACTTCCACCGCTACAATCGTAAAAACAGGCCATTGGCCAAAGGTAGCCCTGTGCATGTATGACAACTTCAAAGCCTACAGCATGTAATCACGACTGCCAACTGGCTGTGCAGTTCAACGGAACTTGAATATACAAAAGTAACTTCGGGGGTGAGGACCAAAGAGAGCTCTATTTATTACTTTATATTTGAGAACGGAGAAGTAAGCAAAGTTGTATAGTGCAGAGGGATCAGAAGGAGTGGAAATAAGAATGAAGCTCCCAGTGGTATATGGCAGTTAGAGGACTTTTCATCCCAAAGATGTCTACAGTTTAGTTTTAATTTGTTCATGTGTATGTGATGTTACATTTGTACTCTGATATACTTCAGGAAAGTATGCTACTCACACAAAAAGACCTTGTATAGATAGGTGTATGTTTATTTTTGTTAGTTAATGGTGGGGGGGTTGCAATTTTTTTTGGATATGCAAAAAATATGGAAATGATCCAAGTCCTACCTCAGGGTTGACACAGTATGAGAAGAACAACATAAGCAAAAGAGTCAACTCATAAAATCAGAGCCAACTGTTGGAAGTAGGTGTCCAAAGCCAGAGGTGACCATGAGAACGCAAGTGCCTCTGGGAATCATGGCAATATGGAAAAGAGCTCTGGTCTTCCACATTCCAGTGAATGGGGCTCAAATCAATCCTCCTTAGACCTGAAGACTTAGAGAAAACTCCAAACACCCACAGCATATAAACATTTGCTTTGAACAAAACATTTTCACCATGGTTATTGCAGAAACCACAAACAAAAGATTTGTCTCTCTATTGCCTGTTAGAAGGCTAAAGGAATATAAGACGATGCATTGTTTAAATCTCTTGAAAACTAAATTTTTCTTCCCTATAAGAACTTCAGTTTTTAAAAGTAGGTTGGTCCCTAGAGAAGTGATTACTTAAAGCCAGTAAGTTAAACATGTAATTATTTCTCTGAAGCCTCAGCAGTCACTTCTCTTGGAGAAAGCCTGGATATCTGGGCTAAGATGGTATAGATGCATCAATATTTTGTGGTCATTGGACTTTGTTCCTTGTCTCTGATAATGTAGTTCTATGAAAGTCCCATGTGAATTTTATGTAAAATGGTTATTGAAACATTGTCCATTTTGTCATTCGCTGTCTGTGGCAGAGACTACCAGTTGCTCATCAAATGTTTTTAGTAGTATATACCTAACCAGACGAAGACTACATACACTCTCCAGCCAAACCTGCGTCCTTACATGATGGCATGTGACTAAGTTGGAGACAATAAGATAGGTGCAAAAGTGGTTGTGTGAGAAAATGAGGAATTTTCCAGTGGTTGTCTGGAAAATTCTATTAAATGGGAAAGGACAAATAGCTTTAGGGGCTTCCTCCTTCTTGCTCACAGCATGAAAGTCAGATGTGATGCCCAAAGCACCATAGCCGTGTTGGACCAAAAGATACCTTGAGGATGGAAAGCACAAATCTTGAGGATGACCAACCAGAAAATAAGAGCCCAGGTTCTTGGTGACACCATGAAGATTCTCCAAAAAAACTTGGGATTTCTTCTTTTATTTTAGAGAGAAATAGCTGCTCATTTGTTTAAAGCATTTTTACTTGGGGTTTTCCTGTTTTATGCAGCAAATCTAACCATCTGTCTCCTGCATAAGGATATGAATTATAAGTTTCTTGTAGAGTTTATTGCCAGGAAAGGCTACTTCTTTCATAATAGGTTTACTTTATATCTCATTGCCTTTGATCTTTATGGCCTTGTCTACCATGAAGAGCAGAGTTACATTTAGTGGTTGTTACAATAATGATTCTTGCCATGGGCTACTGGTATAATGATATCCATCCCTCCCCTTGCCCCCAGCCTGAACCATTCCCACATCTTCTGGTACTTTACCTCCATTTGAATTAGTTCAGTTGTATATCTTTCTAAACTTCCTGAAAAGTGTTTTTAAAAATATATAATCACAGAATTTAGTATGATCTACTGGTTAGATGACATTACATTATGGAAAGGAATCATATAGGAAAAGGGAACTGTGGCTTCAATCGCTGATATTTAAATCCTAAAATTGCTTCATTCTCTCTTAGCTGAAGGATATTTTCTCTCTGCTCATCCAACACATCAAAGACAAACAAGACCTATGTATATTTACAAAAACAATTCAGTTTATAAATATAGTTCTTACATGGTTGCTTCCTTTGTATACACAGAACTCAGGAACTCAAGATGTGGCTACTTACCACCACTAAATGAATCAAAGTTGGGTAATGAATTTTTATGCTAACAGCTAGTAAGGGGCAAAGCCAAAATGGACACCCAGATCTCTGTCCTCTGTCCATAGTACTGATTCCTACTTGTGGAAAATAATTATATGGGGCAATCTCAGAGGAAAATAAAAGGTAATGTGCCCACAGCCACCATCTCCTCACCTCTTCAAAGATGTTTTGTTTGTTTGTTTTTTTAATTAGAAAGAAGAGATAAAATAACAGAAAATAAACATCTGCAGATTTCACAGTTATACTCTGCTACCAGTCTGAGGTGCTGGCATCTGCAAATCAGTGATCTTATGGTGACACACCTCTTAAACTCCCCAACCTGTTCTCTTTCTTCCTTCAAGACTGGAAACTTCTCAGATCTGCAGGGAGTTGCTAAGTACACTGGAGAGAAGAGTGGGGTGATTTCTCCACAGTATATAAATAAATGCAGAAAATAGAAGCCCTGTTTTCATTAGAACATAGTTCTGACTGCGATCTCTTTTGTGGGTGGATAAAGTTGTGCACACAGTAAGTGATTTTGCTAAACTCACTGTCAACAAAAGAATAAAGTTAAATTTCCTTCAGGCAATTTCTTACATAAACACAAAGATTTTCTTAAGCATAACTCAATAGAGCAAAATAAGGGTATTTTCCCCCAAAAAATCTCTTAACAGCCAAGAGAGAGAAAAGGCTTAAGTTCTCTTGGACATAGGCTCAAGTTTCTAGAATTATACAGGCCCCTCTATCCACTTCTCCATCATCATTTGCCTTAGGACAGTGATATTATGTTCATTTTCATAGGAGCCCCCAACTGTTGACTCTTCTAGGGCAGGGACTACAGCACAGTGACAGGAATACATATAGTGGGGACTCGATGCCAAAATGAAATGAATTTCTAATTTAAGTTCCTCTTGCCAGTTCCCTGTTCTTTACAAGAAGAGATATTTGCTCATACCCACACTTAATCTATTCTCTTATTTGAAGATTTATATCCCCCTCTACATTCTCCTCTCCAAGCCACTTGTGTTTAATTGTTATTCTTTCCTAGTTTAATGTGGTTCTTGGTCTTGACTGCTCCATTCCCTTTGAATGAGTGAGGAAACTCAGTCCTTCATTGATAAACTAACAGTAGTTCCAACAGCAATGAAAATAAGGCATGCTAATTAAATGTCAAAGAAGATTCAGCGGATGGCGTGAATGGCTATCTCCCAGAAGACCTGGTCTTATCACTGAGTGCTCAGAGCCTAAAATCTAACTCCACAATGCACTTGCCATCCTGTTTTCTGTCACACATGAGGCATGAGTTTTGTTATTAATCAATTATTCTAATTAAGAAAATTTAGTCTAATGAGTCCTTAAATAGACTGTCAATTTCCAAAGAATTTAAACACAATAAGTATAATATATTGAAAAAAATACACTGTGCAGATATTTTTTCAAAATCCAGAAAGATTTCCAGACTGCGTATAGAGCATACCCAGCCCCTGAAACATACTAACTTCTCAACTTTAACTGGAATAAGTGTTATATTATAATACCAGTTGTTAAGTTTAGACATGTTAGTAAACCAAAGGGTATAGATAAAGAAGTCATTATATTTAACCAACTTTGAAAAGTGGTTTTGATAACATCTTAAAATCTGATTGGGTGAAAAAAACAAAATAAAAAAACAAACAATATGGAACAAAAAGCTGAGTAATAAATGAGTAGTATCTATTTTTAAAGAGCTTCATCCGATAACAACTTATTAACATTAAGCTATCAGAACATACAAGACACTGAGCTAGAAACCCTATCACAAGATATAATATCTGTATTCTACCCTAAAAAGGCTTGACTGATAAGCTATTTATGGAAGAATAGTAAACCAACAGTATAAGGCAAACCATAAAAGCAAAAGAGGCAGAAGAGGTTTCTTCTTAGAGCAAAGCTCACAGACCACCTAAGAGGGTTAAGTAATTCTATCGAACTGAAAAATTTTCTAGGAGTCAGTCTGTCCTTTGCTTCATGTTCCTGTCCCCACCTCCATCCTCAAACCCAATCCTATTCCTCATTGAACAAACCATATTTAAACTCCCAAGGATACCATCCAAAGCTTAGTAGATAACAGAGTAAATAAAGTAATGTGAGACAAAATTTCCAGCCTAATATAAAGGGCTTGTGTCACAAATTTGAGAATAGAATTTATCAGGTAGCACTCCCACGTATAGAGGGGAGAGAAGGAATCTGTATCGGATAGAGAGGAAATTGGGGCAGTGATGCATTCACATCAAGCCCTCGGCCAACTCCACCAGAAATTTCCAAATTTGGTTGGGATTCCTTAAGTGTTGTTTCAAGGTGAGTCAATAGACCCAGGCTGTCACTTCCCCAAGTCAACCAGTTAGTGAAGCTAGCGGCCTTGGGAAAGGATTTAGACTTTGGGCCAAGTTGGCTCTCTTTGAGACAATCCTGAAAGAGGGCAGACAGCTCTTTACAGCTCCAGGAATAAATCTTTCCTGGAGGGGGACCAGAGTGGCATGAACCAACATCCACACAGGTCACACAGTTTTTTCCATTTAAGTTTTCCAAAGTCGAAATTTTCTTCACTCATTTTATGCTTATTTACAATACACTGATGTCCCCTGATTAGTATTTTAATTACCAATTCTGAGTAATAAAAAATACCATAGCTTTGTAGATGACTGTGATATTTTGACCTATATACTAAGAAATATATATATTTGGTCTTTGTCCCATTTCTGACACAGAGCTCCTAAATCCCTTGGAATATCCTAAGAGATGAGAGCAAATAACAAAAAGTCCTTTGTTATGTTAATGCTGTTACTTTTGGGTTTTATTTTCTTCCCCCAAAATTATGTTTATTAACATGTCTCATTTATATAGATTTTTTGTTTTATTTTTTAATTTATTTTTAAAATTTAAATCCATGTTAATTAACATATAGTTTAATAGTCATTTCAGGAATATAATTTAGTGATTCATCACTTACATATAACACCTGGTGCTCATCCCAACAAGTGTCTTCCTTAAGGCCCCTTGCTCCTTTAGTCCCTCCCCCCACCACACCTGGTCAGCAGTCCTAAGTTTGTTCTCTGTATTTAAGAGTCTCTTATGGTTTGTCTCTTTTGTTATGTTAATACTGTGACTTTTCAATCCCACGTAAGGATGGGATGAGTTGCCAGAAGAACCGATTCCATGATTAGAAGGTTACAATTTTCAGAACTTTGGTAAGGGCAGAGGAGCTGGAGATCATTAGGGCTAACTTCCGAAGTCACGACTTCCTGAGCAAAAAAGTGAGCAGATTTTTTTCATTTGGGTTTAGGGTGAATATTCAGAAGGGAAACTTTATCATCACATGTAGAGGTGGGTATAAGGTCACATGTGTATCTTAAGGAAACGTGCTCATATATACACTGTATGTTATGTTAATGACATAACATTCTCCATCTCCTTGAGAGGAGAGTTTAACATTACAGTGAGGTAGAGGTAACCATGGGACTCTCCACGGTCCATCTGTGCAGGGGTAAGTCAGTGATAAGCTCAAACTGGTCTAGACAGCTGGAGCTCTTGCTGTTGTTTTCCTCTAAAAGATAAGTTTAATATTCCTGTGAAGAGGAAGGGGGTTCAGTGAGGGTCTTGCTGGTGACACTTCCAGGTTGGTGCTGGGAGAGTGGTGCTTCTGGAGATGGCATGGAGGCTCCGTGCTCTTTCCCCCTTACTTGCCCTGTACACCTTTTCCATCTGGCCATCCCTCAGTTATATCCTTTTATAGTAAACCAGTAATCTAGTAAATAAAATTCTTCTCTGAATTCTGTGAGCTGCTCTAGCAAATTAACCCAGAAAGGAGGTGATGGGAACCTTTGATTTATAGCCAGTTAGTCAGAGGTGCAGGTAACAACCTGAGCTTATGACTGACTTTTGAAGTGGGGGTGGGGAAGGGGATTTGTAGTCTTGTACGAATGAACCCTTAGCCTGTGGAACCTGAGGGTATGTCTCCATAGATAGTGTCAAAATTGGGCCGGACAGCAACCAGAGTTGACATCCTGCTGGTGTCCAAGAATTGCTTGTTGGTAATATAGGAAACACCCCTTCCCCATGTTGAAATTGGGCCTAGGGACTCAACGAATGATAAAGCTTCAAAGCAGTTTTGGTTATTGTGTTCAGACCTCCTTTTTCAAATAGAATAGCTCTCCTTTCTCTCTGTGCCCAGCTGTTGCCAAGTAATTTACAACTTGAGAAAGGATAATGGAGGTATAAACAATGCACAGATGTCTCTCTGATTTCCTTTATTGTGTTTCCTCTGGGAGGTATTAAGGAAACCATTCCTTGACTTTGCCAGAGTTTGTTGAGGATGTTGATCATAATAGAAATAAATACGGGCATGCAAACAAACAGCAGCCTTGCTCTTCTCATTAGAGAATGTGACTGGAGGTTCTAGGTCAAGATGCCAATGCCACTGCGAGTTGGACTTCTGGAAAATGTTTCATAGAGAATTTAACTATGAAACATAGCAACCATTTGTATCATAGAACTTACAGAAATATGATAGAAGCTGGTGGGTTTCTCACTTAATAACTTTATTCATTCACCAACAAATTTCTTAGTGAGCCCACTAAGAACTGCGGAGATTCAGTAATGAATACAATAGATACAGCTACAGCTTTTAATAAGGACAGTAGAAAAATGGGGTAAATAAACATTTTAACCAAGAAAATACAATAAAGTCCAAGGCATCCCAGGAGTATAAGCAGGCCTTCTAATCTAAACTAAGAAATCACTATAGATCTCCAAAAGGAAGTGACGTCTTAGGTGAAACTCAAAAAAATGAGCTGGGTTTAGACTTTGAAAGTGGCAGAGAGACATGTTTTAAATGAAGGGAGCAGCTTGGTCCCAAGGAAAAAGAATGGCATACTTTAGAAAATAACCAAAAGAAAATTGTATGTTCAAGGAAAACAGCGAGGGGGGAGGAGCTGGAGGTCAAGGCGGAGAGAGGAACTAAATTATGAAGGACACCATTAAACCAAGTTAAAGGGCTTGGGCTTTATTGTCTAAGGGGCATAAGGAAGCCATTGGAAGATTTAAAGCAGAGAAAATGTATAACTGTAATTCAATCTTACAAAAATGACTTTGATGGCAGTGTGGAGAGTAGATTGATGAGAGCAGGACTGTGGGTAGAAACCAGGAAGAAGTAAAAAAAAAATTGCACTTTATCAGGATATTGGAGATGTAGATGGAGAGAAATGACTAGATTTAAGAGCTAATTGACAACCAGAATCATGAGGGTTAATGAGGATTGGATGATGTGAGGAAGTGAAGGGAGGCAGAGAGCATGCCTAAGCCTCTCACTTGAGCAATTTGGCAGAGATTAGTACCATTTACTGTGTCAAGGAAGGCTGGAAGGAGAAATGATGGAGATGACAAGTTCACTTTTGCACATTTGAGCTTGAGAGGTCTTTGAGACATCGATGGGTACAGTTGCAGTAGCAATTTGACGTGCTTTGGGGGCTCCGTGGGCTAGAGACATCCATGACCGCCATGTGATAGAATGATATTGTCCAGGGGAAGTTTGGAGACCAGAAAGAGTAGCAGACTTAGAACAGCACCATGAGTCACTGTTCTAGGAACTGGGTAAAGAACAGTCACAAATGCATTTAAGAAATAATATGCAAAGAAGTAGGAAGAAGGGAGAGTTTGTTTGGCAGAGATTGTTACTGGAGCACTCATCTGCCTCCTCTCCTTTCTAGACTGTTTTCTTCTGCCACCCAGGAGTTCAATGTTGCCATATTGAACTCTAACTAATGGAAGGAGAACAAAAGCTGAGAAAGGCCATTTTCAAAGCTGATGCATAAAAATCTCACATAATTATCTCTCACTTCTCCATCTCATGGCTCAATGTCAACCCCACGAGGAAGTCAGAAACCTTCCTCATCCCTTAGGAGAAAATACTATTGGATTTTACATGAGTGAGAAGGAAATTTCTTTTATGTTAAGCCACCAAGATTTGGGTGTTTACTGTAGCAGAAGCATTATCTTCGCTCACACAGTATGGAGTCACAGAAGCCAAGGGACTAGGCTACTTCAAAAAGGAAGGAATAGTCAGCAATGTCAAATGATTGCTGAGAAGTCAAGTACTCAGTCAAGTCAAGTACCAAGGAATCTCTTAGATTTCACAGCACATAGGTCCCTAGTGACCTGCACGCATCAGTACTCGCAACTGAAGAATTTTAGGATAAATGTAAACATATCTGTGATCTTTATGGCCGTGGTTGTTTTAAGGCAGTTTCTGCACTCATAAATCAATTCGACTGTCTTAACAAACTTTGGTTATAAGTGTTTTAAATGTCATTTTTCAGTCAAATAAGCCTTCTGAGATTGGTTACACAATTGAATTTTGATTTACCGACTTGGTCCTCAGTTTTCAATTGACTGAGTGGATTATTTAATTCTCTTGACTCATTTTGGATGAAGAAACAAAGCCTGTCCACAAAGCGTCAGAGAAAAACTTGGGATCTATAACAATCAATTAATCAATCAATGGCTGTTTTGCTTGGCTGAAACAATTCCACCTATTGTGAATGGTCTGAATTTTCTAAATCAGTGATTTAAAACTAAATTTTATACATACTGAACATTAGTGTGTGTAAAAGATGTAAGGTACTTGTTAAAATGTTGAAGCCTAGAGCCCTATATGTAAATATTCTAATTCAGTAGATAGATATGGAGACCAAGAGTTCCCCCCTTTTTTTTTGAGCACTTCGGGTGATTTTGGTAGGTATGGCCCCTAGCTCACACTTTGCCAAACACTGATCTGCATCTACTGGGATGTTTTCAAATCCAAATTTGTTCCCAAAAGAGGAGCTGTAACTAAGCCTCAGGTACTTGGCACCAGAGAGAAAATTTGGAAAGAAAGAAAAAAAAAAAAAACAGAAGAGCATTTTTGTTACAAAAGAATGGAAAGGAGAATTTTAAAAGTCCATGTCACATTTTTCTTTCTTTATAAATTTGCAGACATTATTTTTGTCATTTTTATCTTATTCTTTTCTGGTTGTGAATTTCAAATAAAATGGTAATTCGATGATGAAATTTTCTCCTTCCAGAGCCCCAGAATACAATTAGCAGGTGATGCAGCAAGCTCCTGTAGCACTTTGTTGTGTTATGAACTCATTATGGAAACAAGAAGGATTTTTACTAATCTTCAGATGCATCAAAGGCAGCTGAGGATAATATCACCTATTACCTTCTGCTTGTGACTGGATCCTGTGCCTTAGGCAGCTTGCACAATGTCTGTTTACCATTAAAATTTCATTTTCTCCCATTAAATCAACTTCTGAAAGAATTTCTCTATCAGCAGCAGTTTCATATGTAGAAAAGTAAGCAACTGAACCTTATAAAAGCTTGTGTACAAGAGGTTTATGGGGGTCTCCATTTTCCATGTCTGGCCTGATTTTGTGCCTGGTTTTCCTCTGATCTCAGAGAAGGAAGGAGAGAAGGAGGAGGGGAATAGGGAAAGAGATAGGAAGGAAGGAAGGAGAAGGAAGGAAGGAAGGAAGGAAGGAAGGAAGGAAGGAGGGAAGGAAGGAAGGAGGAGGAAGGAGGGAAGGAAGGGAGGGAGGGAGGGAGGGAGGGAAAACTGGTTATGTTTATTAACGTATGTGGCAAAACTTGAAAGCCAGTTCTCGTCAAGTAAGGTTATATGCTACCTGTATATAATAACCTCATTTCAACAGAATCTTGTTCCCCAGTTTTTTTAATTCACCTTTTAAGATAGCCCTCCCACTGGTATAACTTAAAGAACAGGACCTCTCCTGCCTGCTCCATCCAAATGCATAGTCACCCGTGTTATTCTGCTCTTCATTTATTCTCTCTGGTTCTTGGTTTCCTCATTCGTAAACACGGGATAGTAATAGAACGAACCTCATTAAATTGTCAGAATTAAATGAGATAATATATGTAAAATGTTTAGAAACCTCTGGTATTTGGTAAGCTTTCCACAAATGTCGTTCACGAAGAATACTAGCACGGGTGTTTCAGCCATACTACCGCACTTACGTCTTCTTCACTTCTTGCAAAATCACGCACTAAACATAACAGTGCTATTGGAAAAAGTAGGGTTAGGAGCAGATTCTCAAAAGCCATGATGCTTTTTAATGAGGGCACTAACAAAAATGATAAGAATCCTGAAGATGCAAAGATCGAGTCAAATCTCTACTAGTCTTTGCCCCCCAAATCTGTCTGCCCCTTGATGTCTCAAACCCTGGGACTCAAACTTCCCCTGTGGAAATCCAAGTCTTTAACAACGGGGACTTTGATAAAGGATCGTTACATCCAAAATAAAAATATGACCCAAACTTTGTTCTTTTGTTGTTGTTATTGCCTCATTTAACACAGGAAAATCTCTTCCCAGCTTCTTAATCTGCACTTACAGTTTCTTCAGTTAGTTTCACCTCGTGGACAGAATAGCAAGGACTGCAGGCCGTTAAGCCAGCCACTTTCTTGAACTAAAAGGAAGATATTCAGAGACTTTTAAGCGGTTTTTTTTTTTCAAACTCTTCAAATATCATTAGAGTTTTGTTTTATTTAACTGTGAAAAATCTTACACAGTTGATCACTTTGGACAATGAACGCACTGGGAAAAACCATGTTTGGTCCAATTTGTTTTCCGTGTTATGCTGATATCACTCCCCTAATTACCAACTGCATATGGGTTGATTTGCATTTAAAAACACATGTTGTAGCAGAACAAACTGTAGATGTGATAAAAAAAAATTCAGAGGATTTGATGATAATCGTGCTGTAATAAACAGAGCCTTAGCAATGTAACTCCCCGGCATTCTTTTCCAAAAGTGACCTCAGCCCAGTTATTAAGGGCTAAAACCCTGATCTTGTTAGAAGTTTGGAATAGTGTGAGCATTGGTGCACCCTGGTGGTAAGCAAAGATGGTCCGACTTGTGTTTGGCTAATATATTAACCAGAGAAGGCAGCTCTACTGTTTGAACTCCCTTTACATCTCAACCAGTAATAAACAAACAAAGAAAACTCAGCTCTGAGCTTTCTCACAGGACATTCTTTTGTTGTTTTTTCCTTTCCCTTTGTTGATCATTACTCATTGCTTATTTTTTTTTCTTTTCTCATTTCTCCTTCAAAACAGGTGGAAAGGAAGTCTACCATTGTTGTAACAGCAGGAGCTGTTTTCCTGAAAGATTTTAGACCCTCGCTCCTTTGAGGGGGAGTAATGGGAGTGTGATATTATAACAAGCAGCGACCTTCCAATGACTTGGGGACCCCCTTACAGACAACCGATGCCCCTACAGACTGCTTGGCACACTCTCTCTCCCTGCTCTTTGCTGGGAGATAGTATTACCAGATAATAGAGGAACCACAAACTGTTGTGGATAAGGAATCAACTGCTGTGCCAGCAACAAGGTAATGAGCCTTGTTACGTTGTCGGGATTCGTTCTACTATCTGTGAAGCATGTTGTCACACTCTAAAGGTCCCAGTGGTAGAAAAATCACAATACAAAACCTAGTTCACTTTGCTCCATCTCTTCATGGCCCCGGGCTATACAAATTTCTTTAAAAGGTAAAGTTTTCTGAAGTCCTGCATCCAATCTTTGAATATGTGAATAGTAGTTAGACAGAGTAGGGACTTGCTGAGCTGTACATTGGCGAAATCCATGGAACATTTGCAACGTCATTTGTGATCATTAAAGAAATAGAAGGCAACAGATCTCAGAAGAATACAGAGTGGGCTTCCTCCTCAAATTAGGAGAAATAAGAGAGGGGTGGGCTCTTTGGGCATGTTTTGAATCTCCTCATTCTTGCAGCCATCTCCCACAGCTTCACCAGCTGATAAGGTAAGTCATCAGTTTCCATTATATTTCGTTTGCCTTATTTCACACACTCTGTAGCCTCAGAGTCCTTATAAGAATGTCTCTACTCTGGCCACACATCCTCTGAGACTGCCTTCTTTCTGAAGTCAGTAATCATTGTCAAATCCAATGGATAAAGCCAGGTGCTCATGTGCTGAGCTCTACTACATTTGGCCTAATTGCCCAAACCAACTCCCTCCTCTTGGAATTGGTCTCCCCATGGCTGTTCTCAAGGGGCTCTGCCTACACCTCTCTCACTCTCACTTCCATTCTGACTGCCCACTCCTTCATTCCTGCCTCTCTCAGTATGACCTCTATTTTCTTACCCACAGATTCTGTAAGGTAAGCATTGGCCTCTAGCACTGGCTGAGTCTCTGTAGCATTAACTTGCTTGTGTCTCTGGCTTGCCATGAGATCAGAGCTGACCCCATGTCTACATGGCTCTTTGATCTAGTGTACACTACTATATGACAACATGTAGTCTCCAATCATATTTCTTAAGGCAAGTTTCTGAGTTAGACAATCTGCTTGATCACAATCAAACCAAAGGATGAACTGACTTTGGGCCACGTATATGCCTCTGGTCTAAACAGTTGTGGATGGTGGTGGCCATGCTGCCCACTCAGTAGGTCTCATAGGGAGCACTGGGCGAAGGCCAGCACTGGGCAAGTTCATGGCATAAGAGTCCCTCACTCTGGGCCCCCACCCCATCTCTACCATAATCCATTGTTTACCCCTGTGAGTCCCTGCCCTCTCTTCAATTTTGCTACATCTGCAGTGGAAGTTTTGCCATTTTCCCCTTACTTTTTGCTCCCTTTGCAAATGCCACTCTCTCTGCCTGAAATGTCCTTTACCATTTCTTTGTCTGCAAAATTTATCTTTTAACACCCAACTTCACCCCCTCTGGAACTTTCAGCCTACTTTTGCAGGCACTGCTGCTCATCCCTGAGTTCCCATTCTCCTTTGTGCTTACTTCCATTTTAGCGCTTACTATGTCCATGGTCCAAGTTTGGTACTAAACTTGTCTTCCCCAATAGAATTCTTACCCCTTGAATTCTTAGTCATCATAGCTTCCTCACCAGTGCTTAGGATCATGTCGGAAATGCAATAGGGATTCAATAAAGGTTTTTTGAAGGAATCCATGCATAAGTGAATGAGGTGTTTGGAGTGAACATGGAAATACTAAATCAGGAATTAGTAAAAGGAAAAGAAATGAAATGGTAGTACTCATTCTACAAATGGCAGTCATTCTCTCAGAATGCTTTTTGCCAAACACATACACCTGTTCTAGGCAAATTTTTACTGTTTCAATTGATTTCTCTATAAAATGTAAGGGAAAAGAAATTGATACTATAGCTTATATATCATGGATCCCATGATAATCCTAAAGATCAGGATGGAGTTTCACTCTCTCAGTACTCTATTGGTCAAAGCAGTGATGGGCTGGGATAGATTTAAGAGTGTGGAGAAATAGGGGCACCTGGGTGGCTCATTAAGTGACCGATTCTTGATTTCAGCTCAGGTCATCATCTCATGGCTTGTGAGATCAAGTCCCATGTTGGGCTTTGCACTGTCAATGCAGAGCCCATTTGGGATTCTCTCTATCCCTCTCTGTGCCCCTCCCCCACTCGTGCTTTTTCTCACTCTCAAAATAAAAACAGTAATAAAAATAGTATGGCAAAATATACTTCATCTTTGATGGCACGTGATATAGGCAAAGACGAAAGTAGTGGATGACTACTACAGAAATACAACTTAGCTACTTTTTTATCATGCTGTATTATCTTTAATTAAATATAAAGTCTTCTAATCACATCAGCTAGAGACCATTTTACCCACTGCTTTGTTTGGTTGCCAGTCTCTTGTCTCTTTCTTCAGCAATGGTGAGTCAGGTACCCTTTCCATAGGAAAGAGAAATCCAAGGTTTGTTGCCTTTGTCAATAACAAAAATGTTGGAGAGCTGGGTGACAAAGTTACTGTCATTGACATCTTTCACATGAACCACATCAAAAGAACCAGGGAACCTCTCTCTGTCAATTCTTTCCAGGTTAATATCTCCAGTCACTATATACAGATTACCAGTGTCAAGCTTGAGGAAGTCAGTAATCTCTCCTGTCCCCAGATCAATCTGAGTGGTATCAGTCACTTTGATGAAGGGATGATGATAGCGGATGGTGCAAGCATCATGGGTCACCAGATGAGGAATTCCTTTTGTCCCCACAAAGATCTTTCTCACTTTGCACAACTTATATTTGGCCTCCTCAGGTGTAATCCAATGAATAGCAAAGTGACCCCTGGTGTCACAGAAAAGATGGAAACTCTCCCCAGTCTTGTCTGTGCTGATGACATCCATAAACCATCATGGTGGGTTATATCAGTTCGGAACTTGCCATCAATATCAATAAAACACTGCATACAGATCTTCTTTACTTCATCTCCTGTTAGGGCGTATTTAAGTCTGTTCTTCAAGAAAATGATGAGAGGGAGACACTCTCTCCGTTTATGGGGACCGGTAGATGGATGAGGAGCAAACACACTGGTCAGTTCATCCAGCATACTCAGATGTTTCTTGGGACCACCAGCCATGGCTGTGCTGGGCACAAAAAGATAACTTTATTACTTTTAAGAAGATAGAATAATTTGATTCAAGTTTAAATCAATCGATGAATAGTTCTTGAATATTTATCATGTGCCTTATTCTCCATTTAATTTTATTTGGCCGGCCTTAAAGTCCTTAAAAGACCTATTTTCATGGAAAAGATGCCATCGCTAATGATGTTTTTTGAAGAAAAAAACAAAACAAAACAAAAACGATCTCAATTTGGCCTTAAAAAAGAACCGGCCCTCCCTGGGTTGGGTCTTAGAAAAAGCAGAAGCTCCAATCTAGCTAGTGTGACTTCAGGTAACTTAGCAAAACTTTTCAAGATTTCTGTTTCTTTATCTGCAAATTTATTTAATTAGTCTTTACTTAGTATCTGCTCACTCTCTGTACTGGTCTAACTACTGCTGATACAAAGAAACACAAGACTATATATTCCCTTGAAGAATGCACAAGGTAAGGGGCACATTCACAGATAATTATGATGTAGTTTTGCAACAGTTGGTACTGATTGCTAAGGTCCCTTTTATGTCTAAAATCATGTGACCCTGTGAGTTTTAATTAACTTATAAATAATTTATATGTAAATGGGTATCTTTGAGGAAGTTACTCTGTTGGGTGCATGGGTGGCTCCGTTGGTTGAGCATCAGACCCTTGATTTCTGCTCAGGCCCTGATCCCAGGGTGGTGGGATCAAGCCCCACATTGGGTTCTGCACTGAGTGTGAAGCCTGCTTAGTATTCTCTCACTCTCTCCTTCTACCCTCTCTCTCACTCACATGTTCTCTCTCTCATTAAATAAAATAAAATTATAAAAAAAGAATTTATTCTTTTAAGGATTTAAAATATTCATCTGTGTAATTTATTTACATTATTAGTTTGTAATTAACTCCTCTTTAACGTCTTCTTTCAGAGTCATAAGACTCTAAGACTGAAAGTAGTTAGGAATGCATCCACTCCAATTTCTTTTCCTATAGATAAGGAATCTGGGAAACGGAGAGGCTGAGGGACTTGTTTTACGTCACACAGCTTGTTATTGGCAAAGGCAGGCCAAGCCAGTGTGCTCCATCTTTCACAGACCTGCTTGTCTAGAAGGCCATTTTAGTCCTACATTTCTCCCCTCAACTGAGGTGCTAAATTCCAGAGCTCTATCAGATGTATTGCATTTTGTTTATCTTCTCCAGAACTCTTGTGCCGTTTCGATAAAAAGAACTTTAATCTGTCTACTTCACAACTTCTGGAGATTACATAGTAATAGGTTAACATATACCTCTTTGGCCATGGAGGAAGGCTGACTACATAAACACTAAGACGTACTGTTACAAGTTCTATTTCCATTTGCTATCCATACAGTCCCTAACTGGAGTGAGATTAAAAAACACAATTGTTCACAAATACAGAAATTTCTTCATTATTTGAACCATGGTATTATCCTAACTTTTTATTACTCAAAATCAACAAAACATGTACTAGAGACATGGTATTCTTTCACTAAACTGTCAGGAGGAAGCATAGATTTCCAGAATATTGGCACCGGAAGAGATCTTAAAATACTCCTAAGTCAGTCTCCACATTTTATAGACGTGACAGGTGAAGCCAAGAGGTCAGCAGCCTTTCCTAAGGTTCCAGACAGTATTACCCAAACTAAACCAGAGTCCAGCTTTCTGGTTACCATGGTGGCAGTGCCCATGCCGAAATGAAAGAGCTTTGCTGGGATATTCTCAGAAAACTGTATTCTCATTTTTGATAATGAAAGGACACAGTTAAAGCTATTCTCCTCCAAAAAGATGTGCTGATATTTTGCTACACATCAGAGGAAACTTTCCAAAGTCTCTCCTGGTCTCATTCACAAAGATATTTTCTCCTCAAGCCATTCAGTTGGCCACAAGGATACTCTTGGATAATCAGTAAGCATTCGATTCATCTTAATGAAAGCCGGACAAAAAGGATGAGACTTCCATGTTTGCCCCGGTGATTTTTATTGATGTCAAAATGCTTTGCTATGGAAATTCCTTGAGCCATTGTTTTCTGCCCAGAGATGTTTTCCTCAAAATTTTCCAAGTTACGGAAAGATGTGGGTAGACACGCTGTGAACAAGAGCAGAAACCAGCGGGAACAGCCGCCCCTCACGGGCAGTGCCGAGCGCACTGGTGCTCGGTGGCAGCATATCCGTCTTTCTGCTGTTTCTCTTCCTTTAGCCCCAAAGACCATGACATCCTCATGTCTGAGTTTTCTTCATCTCTGTTCATGTTTCCCTCTAAACATCTACCCCCTATCTTACAGTGGTCTCTCTTTGTTTGTTTGTTTGTTTTTTTTTCCTGCAGGTATGGGTCCAAATCTATTTGAAGACAGGACAATATTCAGGCACCGCAAGTATTTATGTCACATAAACAAATAATCTGAGAGAAAGCATGGATATTTTACTTTTATTCTTCACGTATTGATGTTATGTAGACTTAGCTTTGCTCCGCCTGTATTTGGAGTTGAAAAGGAAGCCTTTAGTTTATTTTAAAAATAGGCCCCCGCTGAGTAGACTCACCTCTTTTGACCTAATTATGAAGAAAACACCTAGACCTTTTAAAAATATTCTGATTCTGACTCCCAGACAGACTGTTATTGAATTAGATCTGACCTTTGGGGCACAAACCCCTTAGGCGATTCACTTACTCTTTTCACTGGGATTTGCTGATATTTTCCTCTGGTTCTAATGTAGCTGAAAGTCCCGTCTTTAAGACAGCTTTTAAAAAATTAGAGAGAAAGCAAAAAGCTAGCCTCAAGGCAGAGGCAAACGGTCCAGACTCATCGCTTTGGCAGGCTGAGAAATCTCCATTTGGTTGTGGCAGCAAGCCTAATGAGAAGAAAGCCATTAATTAAATAAACAAAACATTGCAGTTTGGTCCGAGGAACAATATAGGTAGCAGCGCATTAGCCCTCTCCAAGCCCTTTCTAGAAGAGAATTACACATGTTCTAAGGAGTTGGTTTTGTTTAACCCGCCGCAATTACTGCCAGAGAAAGAACTTCAGAGTGTATGCTTGTGAATCTTCAAGCTTCTCCTATGCTTTGGCTTTATCTTAGAGGCTAGAGTTAACTGTTACATCTTGGCTGCATCCCTTCCACATGATTAGAGACTAAAAGATAGAACTATCCCAATCTCCAGGTTTTAGGAGATACATCTCCTGGAACGGTCCTCTTGGCTCTTTTCTTAGATGACTTCACCTGTTGGCTCCTAAACCCTTGGTGTCTTGTGACCTACCCTGGAAAACTGGGACCACCCCCACTCTTGTCCTGTCTTCTCTCCACTGCACTAGTCATGGTGGAGACGGATGATGTAAAAAGCCTTGAGTGCTGTTCTTTCTCTATTATCTGGTCCGTAGCACAGCTGTGGTACCTCATTGGAACCTGGCCTAATGGTTTTATGCAGTCAGATAATTATTCACAGGACTTATCTTCATTGAGCACATGCTGGGGAGAAAAATAATAGCAGGATACAGGAAACATTATCTGCCTCAGATTCAAAATTGGCTTCCAGTGACTTGATTCTGGTTTATGTTATGAAAGGGGAATGAACAGTCGGCCTGCTGTTGCTATGAATGCTTCTGCCGAGTCCCTTATCCTGTAACTTCACAAGCATACATTAGAAAACACAGGTGTTTCACACTGTTTTCCAGGGATGGGGTTGAATCACAGAACCATCTACATGGCCTGTTGGTCCTTGTTGGGAACCATGGCATGGATTTGTGACATGGTATTGGGGGAGGGGAGTCCTGTCTGTATTTGAGTTCATGTGTTATGGCTCCAGACGACCTTTGCTGAACATGGGAATATAACCTGAAAGTGGGAATGCTGACCCACTGACCCCTAATGAGCATGGTAACAAGTGTGGTTAAAATTAGGTTGGCTTGAATCCAAAGCCATAAAGAAAGGCAAAATTTTGATAGAGGAGGAAATTAAAAAAGATTTCTTGGAAGTTTAGATCTTTTTAGGCTGTAAAAGTAAAGACACTATACACTGAGGAACTATTGCACAATATCTGGGTCCCCAGACAATGCTTAGAGAGAAACAGCCAGGAGGTCTGGGAGGAGAGAAGCCACAGGGAAAGCTGGGGAGCAGGTGAGGGGCGGTTGATGATGAGAAATAAGATAAGACATCACCAAAGGCAAACCTTGAGCCAAGCTCACCTTTGTTTTGAAAGCTTGATTTGAACTTTGAGGAATTCATAGAACCTTAAAACAGAGAGTAAATATTGTTCAGATGTATTACTTAAAATTTGTATTTAGACCTTTTAAAAAGGCAAATCATCCTAAAACAACAAACATCTTATAGCCAACTTAGTGAAAGTTTTGATTCATCCTTCTCAAATGAAACAGTGGGACTATTGGTCCGTAAATCACCAGCATATGGTGACTTGTTCTATGGGGCACACTGTGAGAATGGTCAGTACTTCGCATGGTCAATGTTGGGGAGGTACCTCCATGAAAGAGTCTTCTGCTTCACCACTAATTTAATGACTCGATGCTTCAATCCAATTCCAAATACAAAAACAAAAACCACACTGACTTATATACTCCAACACTTCATATTGCTGTAGCTGTCTTCCTTAGGTTGTAGCTGAAAATGATTAGAAAAATAAAACTTATTTTACCTCGTGACCAATGAGTAAAGAATCAAGTACCTAAGAGGAACATTCTTCTGTTTGAAGGAATGCTTTTCAGATGGTGTTTTACGTCTGAAATGCTTTTCTGATGTTATTTTACATTCATACCTTCTATTGAATGTTCAAACGTATTACCTAGTTAATTAAGTCTTTTCACAATTTTCACAATTTTGTAACATCTGTTTTCAGAGTGACTCCAAATAGCAGTGACATATGACGTTTAGTCATGACCAAATGGGTCACAGTATACACAGAAGTAAAATTTCTAATAATATCAAATGTCCTAAATCAAAGAATGACTTCCAATTTTTTGATGATCGCTAAGAATGGAAACATAAACAAAGATTGAATTTCATTCCAAAATTGACAAATGAGTTATCTGCACACATGCATAGTCTTTAAAATGGTCGCTAAAATTTTTTCTTTAACATTTATTTATTTTTGAGAGAGAAACAGAGCACAAGTGGAAGAGGAGCAGAGAGAGAGGGAGACAAAGAATCTGAAGCCGGCTCCAAGCTGTCAGCACAGAAGCCAATGCAGGGCTCAAACTCACAAACCGTTACGATCACGACCTGAGCCAAAGTCGGACATATAACTGACTGAGCCACCCAGGCGCCTCTAAATGATCTTTTAAATCATCCCAGGAAACTCAAACTTCCTGCTTGTTGTGTGTGCTCAGAAGTCCTCCAAGAGAGTGAAAAAGTAATAGAAAGAGGCCCTTCCTGAGGAGGAAGGCTGCAGGAAGCAGAATGTGGAATAAATAGGAAGGCAAATTGGTTTCCGGTGATGAATTCCTTCCCGATTTTCACACCACAGTACAAACCTGAGCTTCTGCTGCATTTTAAATTACTTCAGCAGCTTCTACCACATTGGAGTGGGTCCGCAGGTAGACTATAAACTATCTGTTTGCTATGAATCTATCCCTCTGTGTGTGCCCCTCTGTTTGTTCTGTTTGTACTTTGTTCCTCCTCCCTACCCACTTAGTTCTTCAGTCCCAGTTTTGGGAAATACACTTTAGGAAAAGTGAATTTTGAAAGCAAGGAAGGGCAAAGAAGAAAGACAAGAGGGATGGAAGAAAAGAAAAGAGATATGAAGGAAGAAGGAAGGAAGGAAGGAAGGAACAAAGGAGGAAGGAAGGAAGGAAGAAACAAAGGAAGAAAGGAAGGAAAGGAGGAAGGAGGGAAGGAAGAAAAGAATTTGCTTACTCATCCTATATTGACGGGACTTTCTTTTCTTTTTTTTCCAGTTGTTTTTCTTGCTCCAATTTAGAGTATTTAATTTAGAGTATTTAAATTAATTAAATTTAATTAAGTATTTAAATTTAATTTAGAGTATTTAAAATGTTTCATTCAATTGAATATTTTTTATTCAGTTTCTGTGTATTCCAAAAGTTAAAATCAGAATTTGAAAAGTATTTTGAAAGCAGGAAAAATCACCCCTTCTGGTATAGTGATATTGCTATTTTTAAAAACCTCATTAAAAATGAAATAAAAGGTCCCAAAACTGATATAACACTGTATGTTAACTATATTGGAAGTAAAATTAAAAATTTAATTTAAAAAAATGAAATATAAATTGCTAATAATTTTTGGACTGGTAACAGTATTTTTAATTTTTTTTAATGTTTATTTATTTTTGGGAGCCAGAGAGAGCCAGAGCATGAGCAGGAGAAGGGCTAAGAGAGAAGGAGACACAGAATCCGAAGCAGGCTCCAGGCTCTGAACTGTCAGCCCAGAGCCCAATGTGGAGCTCAAACCCATGAACGGCGAGATCGTGACCTGAGCCAAAGTCGGACACTTAACCAACTGAGCCACTCAGGTGCCCCAGGACTACTGTTTTTACCCATTTGGAAGATTTTAATTGTAAGATAGATTTTAAATATTTATATGCAACTCCGTCATTCTTTTCCTGAATTCCTGATAGATAAAAATTGAAGTAAAAATTTGTTTCATGTTTCATTTATATTTGCTAAAAAAAAGTTAAGAATGGTAGAAGAAAGAAACCGAACACCACAGTCGTGCCTCTATTTGCATTGCCAAGGATGATGCGGGCTGTCTGGCTTTTTCACCTGGTCCAGAAGGACTCAGATGCAATTTATCCCACCCCCACCCTCGAGGAAGATTCGTGTCTGCCCAGGTTTTCCTCACACCTTGTCCTCACAGGAAAAGGCTGACGGAGGCTGCTGGGTGGCCTTGATCACACGCGCAGACAAAGCCCATGCTGGATCTGCTCCAGCAAGAGGCACTGGTGTCTTGTTCTCACATCCTTCCTTCCTAGTTCTGCTGTTTCTCCTTCTAACATAAATAGGACTTGATCACATTAAAAAAAAAAAAAAAAAGTTTTGGGATGCCTGGGTAGCTAAGTCCATTAAGCAGTGACTTCCTCTCAGGTCATGATTTCCTGGTTTGTGAATTCGAGCCCCACATTTGGTTCCGTGCTGACAGCTCAGAGCCTGAGCCTGCTTCAGATTCTGTGTCTTCCTTGCTCTCTGCCCCTCCCCCTACTCTTTCTCTCTCTCTCTCAAAAGAAAATAAATAAGCATTAAAAAAAAGTTTTAAGAAACTTAAACATGTAGAAATTTTACTCAGTTATAGAGTTTATAGAGATTTCTCGCTAAAATAGATTTGAGTCTCTCTTAATTTATCTTCAACTTAACATTTATTAAATTTTATTTTGAAGCTGAGTCTTAAAAGCTAGAATGTTTTGAACAGAAATGCATCTCACCTAAACATTTCAAGACATATTGAGATTCCTGATGAGAGCCACAGTAAGGAACATGACCTTTGTTACTTGAGGCTTGGCTGCTGAGCTGAATTGTGTGCTGCTATTTCTTTAAGTCATAGATAAATGGTAAGTTTTCCATTTTTTTATTATTCTCTCTCCTGTATCAGTGAGCATGCATGTGAAGTTTGTGTTTCTTGGAATTGCTGGTTAAAAATATATATTTCTAGATATAAATTGACTAAGTCAGTAGCTAAGTGTCATAGACTATGTTTTATAGCACATAGTATCCTTTCTAATATGAGATGGCTGCATGACAAAGTCTATGTGAGGCGGGTGGAGATTTTATTTACACATTTGGGAAGCAAGCCTTCATGTACTATCTTGTCATTACTAATTGAAGTGCAATCTCGTCATATCTAACTTGCTAATATCTTCATAGGTTCATTCTGTTTCTCCTTATTCATGTTGTTTATCTTTAAGACTGGTGTTCAAGACTAGAGAAGCCATGGGAGTTTGTTTTGTTTTAGTGAATAATTCTGGATTTACTGAAAGAGGAAATCTGAAAGTACTGATTAAGAAGTTTGATATTATTATGTTTGAAAGCCAGATTCTCAAAAATTTGCTGTAGACTTTTTTCCTGCAGAAAATCATGTACCTTAGTCACAAAGTTGTTGTTGTGTGTGTGTGTGTGTGTGTGTGTGTGTGTGCATGTGTGTACGTGCACACACTCCTGGTAAGTCTACCCCTGAGTAACCATTTCATTTGCCCAGACTAAGAATTTAAAATATATTTGAGTTTTAGTGCTTATATTAAGCTTGTGGCGAAATAAAAACAAAATGTCAGCATGACTGATACTTTTGAAAGAAACTAAATTATAGAAAACTTTGGCCATAACTTGTGAATAACCTAGAAATCATTATCTATAAGTGGATAATAAACAGATGCACCAAAAAAAAAAATTAGTTCTTCCTCTGAGGTTTAGGTTTTCAGCTGGGGGTGATTTGCTTCCAGAGAACATTTGGAAATGTGTGGAGGAGGTTTTTGATTGTCATAATGACTGGGGACAGCCCCAGGCATTTAGTGAGTACAAGGCCAGAGACGCCAAATAACCCTCAACGCATACAAGACATTCTGACTCAACGAAGAACTCCCACATCATAATGCCAACAGCACCCTGTTGAGAACGGATGGTGTCCCTGTAATAGGTATGACATATGGGAAATATTAGGAAACTGGACTGAATAGTCTTCTTTTCTTTTTTTCCAGTACAGACTCAGGCCAATAAAATGAACTAATTAGGAACCAGAAATTTCCTTTTCCTAAAATTATAGCTAACACCCACTGTAAGCAATTGGCAATTTAGATTCTCAATGTTTGTGCCAAGGGGTTTGATGGTTTTATGTAAGGTAATAATATACTAGAAACAGTTTAAATCTTATTGTAGCAAAATAGTGCTATTATCTCAGAAAACAAAAGATTTCTTATAATTTCAAGTGCCCAAAATTGGGACAGCTAGAGATTTAATAGCTTTGGACTTGAAAATAGGATTTAAAATTAAAGTTGAACCTGATAAGAGCCTAGACCTCATTGTTTACATTGATGATGGAATAAGACACTCTGGAAACCTATATAAATACCAAGGAACAGGAAAAAATAATCTGTGTATTCGGTTCAGCCTTGGACAATTAAACATTTTTATCCTTTGTTTTCTCCATCAAAAAGAGCTATGGTTGGATTCATATCTTTTTTAAAAATTTCACCAAATGTTTAACAATAATTTTAAGTTGATTAAGTTAAATTTTTCAAGTCTGTTAGAGTAATATCCCATAAAGTCAACACCAATTTATTACATTCTTTTTTTTAAGTTTTTAAGATTTAATTTCTCAGTTGTGATAATGACCCAGAGTCCAGTTCTTTATTACTGAACTGAAATCCATGAACATCCTGGTTAATCTCATCGTATATGTGTAGATGTGGTTACTTTCATGCAACAAGTCTCTAGCTTTAAAACCTGTTAAATATAAAAGAATCCCTTGTGAGCTTTCCAAAAATTTTTATAATCTTCTGTAGTTTGGCTGGGTTTTGGTTGTGTGTTTCTCTGTTCTCAACTTTTTGGGTTATTGCTGGAAAGCAAAGTAGAGATAGCTTTTAAAAATTACAGTTGACCCTTGAATGACATGGATTAGGGATGCCAAATCCTCCGGTCAAAAATTTGTATATAACTTTTGATTCCCCAAAAACTTAACTACTAGTGACCTACTGTTGACCGTTGACCAGAATTCCTACTGATAACATCAACGATTAACATGTATGTTGTATGTTATATGTATTATATGCTTATATTCTTGCAATAAAGTAAACTAGAGAAAAAAATTATATTAAGAAAATCATAAGACAAAATCTCCAAAACACTTGACAACATATTTATTGAAAAACATGTGTGTATAGGTGGACCATGCAGTTCTAACCCATGTTGTTCAAGGTCAACTGCATTTGAGTTTTGACTAAGTTTGGGCTATTACATTACAGTTGGTTGAACTGCACTTTAGTTCTATTAGAAAACTCTTTGACATTATCTTCAATGATCTTCACACAAACCATCTAGGCTGTGCTATTATTCCCAAACTACAGCAACAGGCACTTAAATAACTGGGTCCCAAGGTCTAACATTTGGAGAGGAGTCTTGTAGTCTGAAGTTCTTCCTGCAATAGTACATAATCTTCCTATTTTCATTTAAATGTGATTGCCTCATATTTTAGCTAATAAACACATTAAATAAAATCATGAAAGTACCGGGGCGCCTGGGTGGGTCAGTTGATTGAGTGTCCAACTTCGGTTCAGGTCATGATCTTGAGTTCGAGGCCCATGTTGGACTCTGTGCTGACAGCTCGAAGCCTGGAGCCTGCTTCGGATTCTGTGTCTTTCTCTGTCTCTCTGCACTTCCCCTGCTCATACTCTCTCTCTCTCTCTCTCTCTCTCTCTCTCTCTCTCTCTTTCTCTCAAAAATAAATAAATGTAAAAAAAAAACCAAAAATCATGAAAGTACTACAATGCCAAAACTCGAGCCTGAAAAAAGTTTTGAATAAGAGTTAGAATTCTTTTTCATTCCATGTAGAATAAAGAAATTTATAAAATTTGACTTTATGGGTCTCCTTTGGGTCTTTGAGACTCTGCAAGACAATGTAAAAATAATCATTTTCAAATTTGTTTTCTTCCTTTTTATCTTTCATTTCTTTTCATAATACATTAATAAGAATTTAAATCAAGATTTGGATGATACTATAAATATGTTATAAAGTGATCAGGAGAATTAAAGTAATTTAATTTTTTGCTGGTGAGTATCATCCCTAGTGTTGTTCTTCATTTTTTAGAAGTCACATCAAGTTTTATGACTTGGTAGAAACGCATTGTTTTGTAAAAAAAATATATTAACATCTATGGTAAAATATTTCCAGTTTTAAATTGGTTAAAAAGTTTTTAAGCTGACAGTTTTTGTGCTTGTTTCTTTTTTTTTTTTTTTAAATCATCGTATCTATAAAAAAAGAAAAGATTAGATGATGGGGAAAAAAAAGAGAAACTGGCATAAAAGTAGGGGACTTTCAGTTTAGCTGAAAACATCAACAGAGTAATTCAGGGTAGCTGGAGGTTGAAATGAGGGTAATTGTTTTATTTTGGTTTGGTTCTGAAATTGGAGAATCAGGAGCATGGAGATATGTCTATAGGATCCGTTAACAAAGAGAAGGGAGATGTGTCCGAGGAATCTTCCTGGTTCAGTCAGGAGCAGACAGGATCTGGGACACGTAATTCCACTACAGAGTTCTAGGAGACAACGTGGAACACATCTCAGACTTATCCCAACTGAGGAGAGAAAAAGTGCGAAAGTGTGACCATCCTTCTACCAGCTCCCCAAATGTTCAAGGCTGAGGGTGACTCTAGCAGCATGAACTCTCCGATATTTCTGGCTTGACTTTGGCATAGGCTGAATCTTCCCAGGGTCGTCAAAGAACCTCAGGTAGCGAGTAGCAGAGATTTCATTAAGCAGGCTTCATTGCGTAGAGGTGAGCTAAGGGGACGTGGCAGATCACCCGTGGCTATTACTATCCCCACACTCTAGACAGCAGATACACTAAATGCTAGCAGGCATGTAGGCAGTAACCAGTTGCCTTGTTCCCAGAATAGCTTTATAAATCAAGATGAACTTAAAATACACATATATTAGCTAAATTCAAGACTTTCTATTTTAAAAGCCTAATGCATTATTATAAAGCCCTCTACAAGCTTACAAAGGCCAAGAACAAAAAATTTTTGAACATTAGTGAATAGTTATTCGTAATATGTGTAATGCCACAAACTAAGAGAAAAAAAGGCACCCATAAATCATAAGATGGGAGTGTCAATATGAAAATTATTCAATCCATTTATTTTTTTAAATGACGCTTAGTCTGGTTAATTGTTTGCCTGAAGCCTGAGCCATTTCCTGCTCTATCAGTCTTTGATACATTGTACTCAAAGATCCATCCTTCTTATGTTGAAGGTGAAATATGTTGCACTTGAAACAAGCCCAGTAGTGGCCTTAACACTTTATCTGTTGTCCTTAATAAAACGAGGCTCTCTCTTGATCTGTAGCTGCTGCTTATCAAGTTTCCCAGAAGGTCAGGAAATAGAAGTTGGTGTTCTTTCTCTCCTGCACTCCCGCCCCCTCCCTTCTTTTAGACCATAACTCTTGCCTTTCTTCTAAAATTCTATCTTCCTCTGTGGATTAATTCAACCTCCAATCCCACCATTTCGTTTTTAGGCCACTTTCTTTCTCACTTCCCAGGGGAAACCTCTCTGATTCCAGACTCTGCCCCTTCACTGTATCTTGCCTTCATTGTACTGTTAATATTTGTGATTATAATAAAATTCCAAATTTATCTATACATATTTACTGTCAGTACTTTAGGTGGCCCTCTAAGTTCTGACGATTTACATTAAGTTTTTAAATTTGACTCTCATGATGACTACATTTATTCCAAGTTTACAAATGAAGACAGTGAGGCCTGGTAAGGTTAAGAAACTTGTCAATTATCACACAGTTAGAAGGCCGTGAGCCAGTCCAAAAGCAGCCCAACTCCAGAACTTGTTCTTGCACCCACTCTGCTTCGCTGCCTCCATGGTTCTTTAGCTTGTTTTTTCATTATTATTTATTGTTTATTCTCCTCGAAAGACTCTAAGCTTTTGAAAGAAGGGATCCTACATACGATGCCACATACCTAGGTCCTAGACTCATGCTTGACACAAAACAAGTGTCTGATTCACATTTGCCGAATAAATGAATGAATAAACCAGTTACTACTCAATCCTGCATTGCAAAATAACTAAGGAGATGGTTGATAGGTTGGTGATAGGTCAGTGGTTTTGTTTTTCTATGATAAAATCAAGCCTATTGACTTAAACAGAATCGCAAAAATAAACTACTTCATACTAATCCATAGAATATGCATATAGATTGTGTTAAAAAATTGCCATTTGCACGTAAACATTTCAGTTTAGATGGGTTGGAAAAAGGCTAGTTCCAATTAATGAAGTATCCTTAAAAGAATAGAATTTTATTCCCCAATTGCAATTGCAATGTATATTTTATTCCCCATTGCAATTGCAATATATATTGCAATAAACCAAGGCAATAAGATTTGCTTAATGGATATAAATAAATAAATAGCTTTTTCAAAAAAAAATTTAAAGTATCAACACGCATGCCCAAGATCATGCTAAGTGTTATGAAAAATATACAAGCAGAAGATCTAAACTTTGTTCTTAGGTGTATAGTTTAGTACACGAGACATAATGAGAGATCGAGAAAATCTTTAATCAATGGCATTTCTGTGGTGCAGATTATAACTTTACAGATATTCGGAGCTGGAGCTTGGCCTATCGGCTGGAAAGGTGAGAAAAGTTTAGAGGATGAAATGGGCTTTGGCTGAGAGAATATAGGTTTTTTTATGAGTAGGTTGAAGAGATTTTAGGACAAGGACAGGGAAGGATAGAGAAATGAGCAGACAAGTGGAAAGTTGAAGAGTATAACAGAAAGGCAAGTTGCTTGCCGTGAAAACAGTTTGTGGTAGGAAAGAATTACAACGCTCCGTTAAAAACCAGCTGGCTGATGGAAAAGGGTGACTGTCAAGCTGAGCATTCAAACTCAACATAAGAGAGCTACTGTGGATTAAGAGCAAGAGTGTGGATATAATAAACAGAAGTTACTAGGAAATAACACCAACACTACTTCTAGAAGGGTGAAGGAAGAGCAGGGGCTGAAACTAGAGTGATCAGCTAAGAGACTATCGTAGTTACTTAAACATGAGCTGGAAGGACCCTGGATTCTAGTTAAGACAGGAGGAATCAGAAGGACTAAAGAGATAAGAAGGCAGAGTTGAAAGTGCCCGTTGACTGGACATGCAGGGCTGGGGAAAGGAAGAAGTAAATGGTGACATCAAGGCGGTTAAGTCAGGGGAACAGAAAGCTCAGATTTAGAAACACTGCTCTGGAGATGACTGAACCATAAACATGGGATCTCTGAAGGCTTTTGTATTCACAACAAAGAAACTTAATGTAAAAATCTTAGCTAGAAATATATTTGAGAATGAAGCACAATTTAGAAGTCAGAGTTTGCAAAATGAGGTTAACAGTACTATCTACGTAACGCTCTCTCTCAAGGATGATCTTCCCAAATGAGCTTCGCATTCTATCTTTTGAAGAATAATAGTAAAAAGCAGAAATAGATTTGGGAAAGATTTTTAAGATTATAGAAAGATTATTGAAAAATGTCTTTAAGAAACAGTTTCCTTACAAGTGTGTACTGACTAGAGTGGAATTGGTATTTGCCTGCTAGAACTCAGATGTACCTCAAAAATATAACTTTGTTTTCAGGGAGTTCTTCGTGCCTTTCTGCCCATAATTCAATGATTGAAAAAGGGTATTTTAAACTTTCAAATTAATATTATTCAAGGTAAACAGTCGGCTCAAAATTTAAATTCCTATCAATTTTATCTTTTGGTCTGTCATAAGGTTTCTATTCTATCTTCTCTGTTTCAAGATTCATCCAAACACTCAGAGAGGTGGTGGGATGGGGCATCTAATCCACAAACTGTCATTTCATACCATGTTGGCTGCCAGGGTAATGGGCTTTGTCCTAATGACTTGCTCAGCATCTACAACTGGCATTCATTTTGAACTAGTCTTTCCATTTGGTCTTTAGAGGCTTCATTGCGGACACCCACCATGAAACATGTGTTCCTTGTCATAGTGTCTTATCAAGGCCTTTTCTGTTCTACCAGTTTTATCAATAGGCACACAAGAGCTGTGGTTACCACAAACAGGTTTCCCACAATTAGGAAAATTGTCCCTAGTTCATTTACTTCCTCCAACATCCCTGCCTCCTCGTTGGTCTGCCATATTGTTTGTGACACCATTCTGAATTCTGGGCTTCTCTGGAAGCTTTATAATCGTTTCCATCTATGTCCAAGGTATCATAGTTCAAGGTCCAATATTTTTAGATTCCTCACAGTTTATTTGGATATGTTTTGCTGCCCCCTAGGTTTCAACTCCGAGAGAGAGTGTGTTACCAAGATGAAGTGGCATACTAGAGTTGACTTATATATACCAACTCATAAAAGTTTAGGAATGTTGCCAGCTAGTTGTTAAAAACAGACTTTAGGGGCGCCTGGGTGGCTCAGTCGACTGGGCGGCCGACTTCGGCTCGGGTCATGATCTCACGGTCTGTGAGTTCAAGCCCCGCGTCGGGCTCTGTGCTGATGGTTCGGAGCCTGGAGCCTGCTTCAGATTCTGTGTCTCCCTCTCTCTCTGCCCTTCCCCTGCTCACGCTCTGTCTCTATGTCTCTCAAAAATAAATAAATGTTAAAAAATTTAAAAAAAAAACAGACTTTATTTTAAATTATATTATATGAATTTAGATTTAAGTTAATTAAAAACAAAAGTAATAAATACTCCAAATCATCATATCCTAATAATCTTAATACATTTCTACTAACTTTATTAGCATTAGTAAAATAGACTTTAATAAGACCTATGTCCTTGAAGTTATTTATGTATATTTTCTCTTTCTACCTCTGTGCTCAATAATATCAGGTTGGTAACTTGAAATTGTCCATAATGTGAGTATTTACACAACAGAAATAGACAAATACTAAAATTATTAAACATTTACAAGCACACCACTGTTCATGACTCATCTCTTGCCCTTAAACTTTTCATCTCTTCTTCTCCTCTTCTTTTCAGTGGTCTACAGGTTTTATTACCATGGCTTCATGTGTGACAAAACCTGCCTTTGCATCCTCCTCTTTTACTGGGTCAAAAAATGCAGTAACGGCATTTATATTTACTAATAAAGAAGGGCAGAAGGGAGCCTGGACTTTAAGAATATATATTGTCCTTATTGCTTGACAACTAACTTGCTTTCCAAATGTCTTTATAACAAATAAAGGGACAGATCTCAGCCAAGACTCCAAATCATCCCAAACTCCAAATTAATAGGGTTCCATTAGTGAGAATTTATTATAGCAACAAGTAGTAATAAATTGTCTGTCTTGAGTTCTGAATAATTCACAACTGCAAATGTACTTCCATATTTTACTACCTTGGCATTCTTGATTTCTCATAACTTTCTTCGTTTCTGATGGTAATAAAGCTGATTTAACTAGTAATTAATGAACAGGAGTAATTGGGTTTCCTTGGCATCTTTAACAAATGGAGTCACCTTAGTAAGGCAGTGTCAAAGCATAGGCTTTTCTGTGCTTCTGTTTCCACAAATGGTAAGGAGGAGGTAGAGGATTGCTTCATTAGTCACTAATAATCATTTATAAAATTGGAGAAACCACAGACTAATGAATGTTTCAGCTTCTTCTAGCTCCCACATTCAGTCCTAGTCCAATTAAACTATAGATTAAATCTCTATTTTCTCACTCTGTTGATTAAATGGATACTTTGCCAGATAGCATTTAAAAGAACAAACATTTGGGAAGTATATTTATTTCCAAATTGTCTGATGAAGTGATTCTAGTTTCAGAGTAATGCAACATTTTCCAAACAAAAGAAACTTAGAATAACAAAGTTTCACTTATTGGGAAAATGCTAGAATTTTCCCTGAACATTAAAGGGAGAGTGGAATTTCTATTAAGGAGACAAGAAATCTACGTACTCTGGAGTGTTTCTATATTGATACCTGGCAATTATATAGTGCCTTTTACTATTATTCTTCAAAAGATAGAATGCGAAGCTCATTTGGGAAGATCATCCTTGAGAGAGAGCGTTACGTAGGGAGCACTGTTAACCTCATTTTGCAAACTCTGACTTCCAAAACCTTCACTCTAATGGTTAGGCAGGATCTACCCATCCAGGTATCACATATAGCAATACTTGAAGGTTTGAATTTAACCTCAAGAATTTATCAAGAAAACAGAAATATTTGTGGAAATGATTGAAGCAGTATTCAATAGTGATAATGCTGCCATATGTATATTATACCAAAAAGAGAAAAATAAATAAATTTAATGAAAGAGTTAACTAACCTGGAAAAACATACACTGATAAGATTCTCATAACACCTGCTGATCACCTAGTGTAGTTAGAAAAAATGATCTCATCTCATCTGGGCTTGTCTCATGGTGGTTTTCTTTCCAATCTTCTAAGATGGGAGAGATTGTTTTCTTCTCATCCCTTATTAATAACTGCAATTATTTCTTTCTGCTCATGCACTTACTTAGAAGCAACCGAGTGTTTATTACATTTCTGCAGATGTTTGCCCCCCCTCTAAAGTGCTCTACAGAAAGCTAATTGCCTACTTTTCTGCAATAGAAATAGCTGCATCTTGTTTTAGCCCTATGTTGTTTTCTTGCCTAATTGCTCTATGATACTCATTTCTCTGCCATGATGTAAACATTCTATGTGTGAAGAGCTTCTCCATCTGTGTGGTCAGTAGAAAGTGGTACATCTTCCCTAGAGATCTGAGGTAAACATGGATCTTTCATATCACTTATGGTCCCAATGGTCTTTTTGTAGACAATCCATCAAGCAACAATGGTAGCAAGTTTACTGTTAAACAATGTTTAACAATGCATCATTGTTTAACTATTTCATGTTCTGTATCTTTTATGCCACAATTTCCTTGCAGATCCATGGGACTCATTTACTTTTAACATTTCTCCAAATGAGTAGTTAGAGCAATGATCAATGCCTATTTTACAGATGAGGAAACTGAGCCCTAGAAATGTTAATTGACATGTCCAAGGTCAAATAATTGGTGACTGAACTACTATTAGAAGACGGTCTTCCTATGGAGAAATGTATATATGTCATCAAGTGATTTTTTTAAATATAGAAAATGGAAAAATGCATATAGAGATTATATGCATAATAGAATATTAATTGACATACACACATATGCACACAAAAAGGAAATACTGCTCAAAAAGCATATTTTATAAATATCAAATAGGCCATAATACATAATATGTTTACAGAGAGAAGCAGACATGGTCCTTGCAACACTAGAACTAATAATCCAGTGAAAGAGACAAGTGCTAATCAAATAAATGCAAAAAGAAATCTATACTAACACATCGTGAAAAGTGTAAACAAAGAAACAAACAAACAAAAAAAACACCCAAGGTGCTATGAATAGCATCTAATTTAATATACGTGGAGGTTGATTAGACACTGAAAACATTAATTGAGGTAGAAAACAGAAAGATGACTAGGAATTAGCCAAGTGAAGATGTTGGAAGATTTTTAAATTTTTCCTTTTACTTTTCTGACTTTCCAAATTTCTACAAAACACAGGTGTTACTTTACCAATCAGAAACTATGTACGTGTGACTTTTGATTCTCTCTCTGGCAGAGTACTTCCTATCAAAACAAACCTCCTAGAAAAGCAACTCTAAATGCTGAAATTAAAGAGAGAATACGGGCGCCTGGGTGCCTCAGTCTGTCAAGCGTCAGACTCTTGACTCCCATGATCTCATGATTCATTAGTTTGAGACCCACATCAGGCTCTGCACTGATACAGTGCTCGGGATTCTGTGTCTCTCTCTCTTGCCCCTCTTTTACTTGCTCTCTCTCTCTCTCTCTCTCAAAACTAAATAAAAATTAACTTAAGAAAAGAGAATAATAAGGCCAAGAAATACTTTAGCAATGAAGAAACCTGAGAAAAGGAAAATCAACCACAGTAAGAGCAATCTCTGCTACTTTTCCTAACAAAAAGCAGAAGATCAGAGCTTTTTGCTACTTCACCGTGCTCAGGAGGCAAGAGTTAGTGTGATGTTGAAGATAGCCGGAACTCAAGAGACGAGTAAAGCTGTTGGGAGACTTTAATGCACTTCTCAATAGTGACTGATAGAACAGGCAACTAAAAAATCAGTAAATATATAGAAGCTTTGAAGGTCACTATGAATAAATTTGACCTAATTGAAATAGGTAAAGACTACAAAACTTCTTTATACACACTTTTAAAGTGCATGCAAAACATTTACCATATATTGGTAAATGATCATATGTTGAGTCATAATGCAAGACTCAATGGTTTAGAGATATATAAATATGTCCCAAACAGTAGTGGAATTTATCTATGCATTTGTATTCTGAAATATTTGGAAGCATGGGTGCCTGGGTGGCTCCATTGGGTAAGTGAGTGGCTCTTGATTTTGGCTGTGGTTGTGATTCTAGGGTTGTGGGATCAAGCTCTGCCCCTCTCCCCCACTCCCCTACCCTCTTTTTCTCTAAAATTAAAACATATATGTCTATTTTTAATTATATATATATATATATATCACAATAAAACTTTGGACTGCAAGTAATTTGTTCTGCGAGTATTCCGCAAGATGAGAAAACATTTCTAATAAATTTTAACTTAATAAACAAGCAATGTCTTGCAATACAAGTAGCACGTGATACCAAATGTCACATGATCACAACTGAGCCAATGGTTCCTCTCTCTCTCTGTCTCTCTCTCACTAAGGGACTGTGGGTGATCGTCTTCCATACTCGGATGCTCTGTCTCAGGCCATGGTGTTTGGCAGAAGTCAGTGATTTTTCAGAACGTTGGAAGGTGCCCACAACTGGCACTAGTGTATTGTTTGTCACTTCAAAGCTCGAAAGGACAGTCCTTGCTTTTCCATACAAGAGTAAGCTTAGGAATGCTTTGCTTCATTCTAGGTCAGGCTGCCTGCAGATACAGACCCTTTTCTCTGCTGCCTTATTGCCAGTTACATTAAATATAGTCTGTGACAAGAGTTTATGTATTGTAGTCAGCATCTGTGAGAGCATATACAATGGCCCCCATGCAGGAAAACGTTGAAAAGAAAAGCGGTAAGAAGAAGGAGATGATTACAGTGGAAGTTAAGAAGGAAATCATCGAAAAGCACGGACGAGGTATGTGAGGGGCCAAAATTAGAAGACTTTATAAGAAGTCTACAGCTGCATCTCACCTGCAGAGGAGGAGGAGAAACAGGCAGAGGAATCCCTCACTTCAAACGAGATTGGGGAGATGTGTGCAATCTGGGAAACAGTGCAAAATGTTGTAGAAAAGCACCACCTGAACAAGGCTGAAGCAGCAGTGCGGGCGATGAATTGTTTAATGACAATTCAATGTCACATTTCTGCAAAATCCTTAAAAGAAGGCAAAAGCAAGTGTCGTTGGACAGGTTCTTTGTTAAAGTTGCACAAAAAGAGAAAGATTCCATTGAGCCAATAGATAGCAGTGATTCCATTAGTTAAAGTCCTACACAATAACCTTTCTCTTGTCTCCCTCACCCCAGCCATGAAGGGTTTAGAGGTAAGTGCAGGCTAGTTTGTTTATTTTTCTTTATATTTTGTATTTTCTTTATTATTTTGTATTATATTACAGTATTGTAATCATTTTTATATGAATATTTTTGGGTTGTGAAACGAATCATTTGAGTTTCCATTATTTCTTATGGGGAAATTCACTTTGATATACAAGCGCTTTGGATTACAAGCATGTTTCCGGAACGAATTATGCTGGCAAACCAAAGTTTTATTGTATATATATTTGGAAGCAGAGGGCATGCATGGGCAATGGCTGGGAAGAGCAAGAACCTGGCAGCAAGCTGGGAGACTAGGAGCCAGGGAGCCTGGAACCCGTAGGGCACCCAATGTGAGCACCATGGGAGAAACCGAGAACCAAGAAGTTGAGCCCTAACTGCAAGCTTGGAGTGTACTTGGGCAAGTGGGACTTTGTAGACCACCCTGGACCTAGTGCGCCCTCTAGATGATATGGTGCTTGTGGACCCTGACCACAAAATGTTTGTGACCCTCACCTATACCTTCCACCATGACCGCGAGGACCTGGATATAATACCCCAGAATCTGCCCTGCTTTGTCACACTACAGCCAGGCCCAGAGGATACAGGGAAGGATTGTGGGGTAGACTTTGAGATTCGAACCTTCTGTGCCAAATCACTAGAAAAGGAAAAGCCACAGAAAGAACTCTGCATAGCTGGTGATCTGAAAGGTGCGATTTGCTCCAAAGAAACCTGGCGCTCAGCCTTCAGCAGAAACCACACTCCACTTTATGTCTGACCACTCACTCCCTGCACCTTGAGGCTTCCTTGGATGAGGAGCTATACAACCATGGGGAGCCACTCAATGTCAACATCACTGTCACCAACTTCACCAAGACCATCAAGAGGACCAAAGTCTCTGTGAGGCAGCATGCCAATATCTGCCTCTCAGCGCTGCCCAGTACAAGCGTCCAGTGGCTCAGCTCAAACAAGATGACCAGGTATCACCCAATTCCACCCCTGTGAAGGTGTACATCACCCCGTTGCTCAGCAACAACTGGGAGAAGCTCGGCCTTGGCCTGGATGGAAGCTCAAACACAAGGACACCAATCTGGCTTCCAGCACCATTGTGAAGGAGGGCACCAGCAAAAAGGTGCTTGGAATCCTGGGATCCTACAGGGTCAAGGTGAAGCTGGTTGTGTCTCGTGGTGGAGATATCTCCCTGGAGCTGCCTTTTGTTCTTATGCACCCCAAGCCCCACGATCACATCACTCTCCTGAGCCCCAGACAGCTTCTCCTGAAACTGATGCCCCTGTGGACACCAACCTCATTGAATTTGATACCAACTATGCCACAGACAATGACGTTGTTATGGAGGACTTTGCCCAGCAGCAGCTGAAGGGGATGAAGGATGAGGACTAGTTCTGCTAGAAGGGAGCTGCAAGGAGGGGTGGCTAGTGCAGGGAGAGGGAAGGTCCCAGCCTCTCTGCCCTCCCTCCACTCAGAACCTTCCTCGGCCACCCCCCTGCCCCCTCCCTCCCTTACCAGTTGCAGCCAGACACACACTGAACCTAGTTCTTCTTGAACACGGACATTACTTTTGTGACTTTGGCTATGCTTCCCCAACCCCACAATGGGTGCAAGCTGTGCTCAAATCTGTATTTTTTGGAAGGGGATGCTGAAAAAGGGAGTGACAGTAGGGAAAGTGGGGAGAAAGAGTTCTCACATTCAACGCTCCCCCAACACCTCTGCCGTCACTCATTTTCCTTCAACAGGAGACACTGAGGTGGGAGGTTGGGGGAGAAGACGAGGCCCCTTCTTTGTTTCTAAGCATAAAGAAAAAAATGAAATTTCAATAGGAAAAAATAATAAAATATTTGGAAACTAAGTAATACACTTCTAGATTACCTATGGATCAAAGACATAATATTAATGGAAAGTAGAAAATATTTAATTTGAAAATGAAATGCAACAGATCAAAACTTATAGAATAAAGTGAAATCAACGTTCAAAGTGAAATGTAAAAACCTTAAAATGTATGTGTTAAGGGAGAAAAGGCTGGAGACAAATCATATGTTTACTGAATATTTAAAAAATGAAACCTAAACGAAAAGAAAATGATAAAGTTAGGAGTAGAAATTAATAAAACAGAAAACAAACATGACTAAAGAGAAAATCAATAGACCAAAAATTAGAGCTTTGAAAAGACTAATAAAATTGAGAAATCTTAAGACACAAAGAGAATAATTATTAGTAATAACAACTTTCAGATCAAGAATAATAAAAAAGATATCACTAAAGAGGCTACAGAATCTAAAAATACCTTAGAAGCATTTTTTGAGCAACTTTATGATGAAAAAAAAGAAGAAAAAAGAGAAATGGACAAATTCCTAGAGAAAGAAGCTTAGCAAAAATGACACAATTAAAGAAATAGATGAACTATAAGTCTTATTTCTGTTAGATTGATTGTACATTTTATTAAATCCTTTACTCCTCAAAAACTCAGTTCCATATTGGACTTACTGGTAAATATTTTAAAATAAAATCAATCTTAAACAAACTCTTCCATAATGTAGAAAAAGAGCAAACGATTTGTTTAATATGGCCAATCCAATCTTAACACTGAAATTTGACAAATGTACTTCAACAATATTAGTACAGGCTAATATTTCTCATGACCATAAAGACTAAAATCCTAAATATATATTAGCAAATCAAATCCAGGTATTCCCCAAATGCACTTATTCTCAAAATGCAATGATGTCTTGAGATTCAAAAATCAATTGATGTTATCTCCAGTTGTGATTCTGTCCGACAAACCCAAAGTGATGAATATTCTAAAAGTAGGTGGCCTTTATTCTTCAAAATTGTCAACGCCACTAATGACAACAAAAATTTAGGAATCTGTTCTTGTATTAAAAGAGACAGTAGAGGTGCCTGGGTGGCTCAGCCGGCTAAGCATCCGACTCTTGGTTTCAGCTCAGGTCATGATCTCTCAGTTTCTGGGTTTGAGCCCTGAGTCTGGCTCCATGCTGACAGTGTGGAGCCTGCCTGGGATTCTCTGTCACTCCCTCTATCTTTGTCCCTCCCCCACTCACTGTCTCTCTCAAAATAAGCTTAAAAGAGAGAGAGAGTGAGTGAGTGAGTGAATGAGAATGATGGCTAAATGAAACATGTGTTCCTGGACTGGATTCTGTAATGGAGAGGAAAATAAATAAACCATGAAGGATAATATTGAAACAATAATATTGAAATATGAATAATGTATACTGAATAAAAGTACTATATCAATTACTAACTTTTCTAAATTTGGTAACTGTACTTGGATCAACAGTAGACTAAATACAAACTCCTAGAAGCAGAGAGAGAACGGTAGCTGCCAGGGACTGAGGGAAGGGGTAATGAACGGGCAGCTATTAGTCAAAGGGTACGAAGTTTCAGTTATGCAAGACGAATAAACCCTATAGCACAACACCATAGTTAACAATACTGTATTATATACTTAAATTTTTTAAGAGGATAGAACTTCTGTTAAGTGTTATTATCACACACACACAATAATAATGAGTGTGGGAGTAAACTTTTGGAGATAATGGGTATGTTTATGGCAAAGATTGTGGTGAGAGTTTCACAGGTGTCTCCTTCCAAACTCATCAAGTTGTAAACATTAAATACCTATAACTGTCCGTATATTAATCATGCTTCAAAAATTGGTTTAAAGAAAGAGCAGACTGGATAAACTGTGAAATTCCTCTAATGGGATTTATCTTTTTTCTCTTTCATACATCTAAGCCTGAGACGGCACTGTTTTTACTCAAATAGACTGCTTCATACTATCCTATTAGAAAGGAAAGGGCCAATGCAACCACTCAGAAAGTCAATTAGGTATATTCCATGGTGTCAGTAAAAGGTGTTTTGAGATCTCTTCTCCTGAAGGGTAAGACTTTTGGGGCGCCTGGGTGGCTCAGTTGGTTAAGCGGCTGACTTCGGCTCAGGTCATGATCTCATGGTCTGTGAGTTCGAGCCCCATGTCAGGCTCTGTGCTGACAGCTCAGAGCCTGGAGCCTGCTTTGGATTCTGTGTCTCCCTCTCTCTGTGCCCTTCCCCTCCTCATTCTCTGTCTCTATGTCTCTCAAAAATAAATAAACATAAAAAAAAATTTTGAAGGGTAAGGCTTTAAAGGTATCATGTCCGCAGCATCTTGAGGGTCTTGCTTAGTGATCTAGCTCTGGGGATTGCTCACCCACCCAGCCTATTTTGTAATTGTTGTCCCCACCAATTTCCTCTAGCATCACTGGAAAGCAGGCAGGCAAAGTACTGTTATTCAAGCACAGTTTCATTCAACCATCTAGTCCTTGTAGGAAGATGAAATCATCATAGTTTTGTAACTAATTCTCTGCTACTTGCTTTGTTTTCCTGCCTCCTCTGACATATATCTCCCCAGTGCCCAGTGGGGTAACAACACTATTCATCCCTAAATGTCAGCTGTAGGAGAAACCATAAAACCAAAGCATTTGTTTATTATAATAGTACCCAAGGCAAGTTCAGTTTCAGGCTGAATACAAATCTTTTCCTCACATCCTCTTGAATTGTATTCTTTGTATCTGTGATCAAAACAGATTGGGAAGCTTAATTGACAGTAGAAATACAAAAGGATTGATGGATGATAAAAATTTTTAAGATAGGGGAGGAGGAAGGGAGAGTTCTTGGTTAAATGAATATGGCTAAAAGATTATATTTATTCCCATCAAGGAAGCTCCAAGAATTTCTATTGAACATAGCAATTGGCCATGTAAACTTATTTCATCAATTTCCCATTATGACAGGAAGGAAATAAAATGTTATAAATCCAAAAGGACAGGAAGAACAGAGGAAGATGTCAGTAGACGTAAATTTCAATAACTTTTGGAAACAGAAAGCAAATGGAAGAAAGGTAGCTGACTTAGAATGGAGTAAGCTATGTGCTAAAAAGGCACATGGGGTGAGTATTAAAGAAGAGTCGCTTTTAAACCCACAGAAACCTGTGGAGACAAAGGACTTGGAGGCATCAGATCACCTCACTCAAGACAAGCAACTACCTCCCTATCTTCTTCCAGCAGGAGACACCAGGCTTGGAAAATCAAATCTTACACAAAGATCCAAAATAAGAAATGATAGGGGCGCCTGGGTGGCTCAGTCGGTTGAGCGTCTGACTTCAACTCAGGTCATCATCTCGCTCATGGGTTCGGGCCCCACGTCACACTCTGTGCTGACAGCTCAGAGGCTGGGGTCTGCTTCAGATTCTGTGTCTCCCCTTCTCTCTGCCCTTCCCCTGCTCATGCTCCATCTCTCTCTCTCTCAAAATAAATAAATGCCAAAAAAAATTTAAAAAAAGAAATGATAAAATTGTTGGTATACATAAAACAAAAAAATACAAAGTTTACTTTTTTCTCAGTGCAGGTTTTAGAATGACTACACTTTTAACAATTAAAAGGTAAAATATTAAAAAGCTATTGTCACGTAACTGCTTCATAAATGCATGATTATTGCTCAGTAAATTTTGATGTAACTTATTTAGTTCTATAAATTGTAATCTATAAAATGAATATGCAAATTAGTAACATACATAATACACAGTTATAGGAGGTTTTTAAACTATTCATTTTTTTTTTTAGGAAATTTACAGTTGACCCTTGAACGATGCAAAGGTTAAGAGTGTTGACTCCCTGCACAGTAAAAACTCTACATGTAACTTTGATTCACTAAAATTAACTACTACTACCCTACCGTTGACCAGGAACCCTACCAACAACATAAACGTTTGATTAACAGATATTTTCTATGTTATATGGATCATATACTATAATCTTACAATAAAGTGAGCTAGAGAAAAGAAAATGTTATTAAGATCATAAGGAAGAAAGAGAAAGTACATGTATGGTACTGTATTGTACTTGTCAAAAAATTTGCATGTAAGTGGACGCGTAGAGTTCAAACCTGTGTTGTTCAAGAGTTAGCTGTAATTTAAAAATTAAATTGCTAAAGGGGCACCCGGGCGGCTCAGTCAGTTGAGTGTCTGACTTCAGCTCAGGTCATGATGTCACAGTTTGTGAGTTCGAGCCCCACATCAAGCTCCCTGCTGTTGGTGACGAGCCCATTTTGAATCCTCTGTCTCCCTCTCTCTGCCCCTCCCCCCTCGTGCTATCTCAAAAACAAACATTTCTTTAAATTAAATTGCTTAAAAATTACATCAGTGAACTAAACTCTTAATTTTTGCTTGATAGGAGTAAGCAACTTTAAATAGCTGCCAGGTATCCATTTGGATATTGTCAACATTTTTTTTCTTTTCAGCACTTGCTGAGATAGATTGAATAACTTTTGTAGAATTCAATAATAAAATATAAACTATTTTTATTTCATTCTCAAAGCCTAATTCACACATAAAAACACTGAGGCTCAAACATAAATAACATCTAATGAATATGCCTCCTCTTATAATATGCCTCAAGACAGAGCAAACAAACTAAGAAAAGAGGTCATCTGCTCTCTGGAGATTTTAGCACTAATCCTGTATACATTTTGTGTATTTTCCAGAAACTCAATGTCAGTACTGCTTGCGCGACACCACGAAACCCAAATAAAAGAAGTTAAATTCTAAGGAATAAGGTTCTATTGGTAGGACTAAGCTTGACAGTGCCACAGACTATTGTAAAATCTAAGAATTTTTCACCACCCCCAACAATCAATTTTCATCCTCTTGAGGGCAATGTTATCCCTCTTGTGAATGCATAGTTTACAGCAAAAACTCTAACAGCAGTGAATTATGGAGTTTACATGAAAGGTATAGCAAAGAGACCTGGAGAGAGGATAAATGGAGTTATATGGGTACTAGTAGTAAGAAATATGAAGATAAAAAAAAACAAAACAAAACAAAAAGAAAGAAAAGAAAAACAAGTCAGCTCTAATCTGAATGTGACTGGTCCTGGAGAGAAGATGAGAAACTAGGAAAGGGTCAAGTACTGGTGATGTTTTGCTGTCTTAAAACTTTGAGTTCTGTTTTTTTTTTAAACAATATAAATAGATTTCCTTAATAAAATAAAGGAAATACTTTAATTAAATACTAAATTAAACTCCCGAGATTATTTATTAGATCCTTGCTCTTTTTTTTAGATCTAGTTTATAAAAAGGGTTTTCTGATTACAAAGTATTATAGGTCTATTAAAGGAACATAAGCATAACAGAATGGTTTGGGGTGGACATGGAAATGCTAATCGCCAATGTACCCAGAGACTTAGATTCTTCTTTATTAATAATAGTCTACCTGCATAAAAATGAGGGCTGTACAGGTGACCAACAGACACATGAAAATGTGTTCAACATCACTCATCATCAGACAACCACAATGAGAACCTGTCAGAATGGTTAAAATCAACACAGGAAACAAAAGTGCTGGTGAGGATGTGGAGAAAGGGGAGCCCTCTTTCGCTGTCAGTGGGAATGCAAACTGGAGCAGCTGCTCTGGAAAACAGTGTGGAGGTTCCTCAAAAAATTAAAAATGGTACTACCCTATGATCCAGCAATTCCACTACTGGCTCTATATCCAAAAGAAACAAAACCAGAATCTTGAAGAGATATTTCCCCCATGTTCTTTGCAGCATTATTCACAATAACCAACATGTGGAAACAACCCATGTCCATGAACAAGTAAGTGGAAAAAGAAGTGGAGTGTGCATACGTTTGTCTGTGTG
This sequence comes from Paguma larvata, assembly GCA_030068075.1. Taxonomy (NCBI): domain Eukaryota; kingdom Metazoa; phylum Chordata; class Mammalia; order Carnivora; family Viverridae; genus Paguma; species Paguma larvata. The sequence goes on along the minus strand of CM057826.1, from coordinate 31,448,728 downwards.
TGTAATGAACTAGTATTTCAGCCACTGAAAAAAAAGAAATCCTGTCATTTGTGATAATGTGGATGAGACTTGCTGGCATTCTGCTAAATGAAATAAGCCAGATAGAACAAATACGGCACAATATCACTTACATGTGGAGTAGAAAAAAATTCAAACTCCCAGACAGTAGAAAAATGGGTGCCAGGTGCTATTGAAATGGAACAGGTGTACTCTGTGGAATGCAAGGGCAGAAAGTGTAGCTGAGCCTCATGAGGGACAATATTTATACTTGGGGGCACATTTCTACAAGTCCTCACCTCATTCTTGTCTCTGCAGAGAGGTATTTTCTGCCTCTCCTTGCGTATGGCTAAAATAAGGTTCACGTTATGCCTAACTGGAGTTCCAGTCCCTAACCTTGGCACACGAAATCCAATTGACTCATGCCCCTTCCTGGCCCATCAGCCCTGCCCAAGAGGCAGACGCATGAGGCCTGCAGCAGTCTTTCTCTAATAAAGCACAGGGGCAGGAGAAAATAGAGGTAGAGAGAATGACAATTTTTAGAACAATGTTTTTGCAAATACTAAAGAAATGCTGCTAAAAAGCTATATAATTTGCTCATTTGGCTTGTTTTCTTTCTCTTCTGCCCAATAGATCATAAACTCCATGAAAGCAGGATTTTTTTCCCTGTCCTTATTCACTGTCCAGGACCTAGGAACAGTGCCTTACAGTAAATTTTTGCTGAATGAGTGAACAAAAACCTTTAAATAATGATAACAGTGGTGATTATAATAAGTGTGAAGTAAAGAAAAGAGAGTGACTGCATGCGCAAGAGAGGTTATAATTTCTGTGATACATTTCTTATAATTTTCAGTATTTTTCAGAATTCATTTTTCTACCCAACTATTTGTATCTTTTAACTAAAGTTCTTGGAAAAATTAACAGACTTATTCATCTTTTTCTCTTTAAGTCTCAACATAATGTCTGGTATGTAACAGGTGCTCAGTGAATATGTATTGGTAAGAATGGGTGAATAGATAGTGTTGCTTCTATGGCGCTATGAAAAGTGCTCTGCAAGCCATAAGATGTTACCCGCATATTAAATTGTTACTGTCAGCATAGTGGACCTTTGGATTGAATGTGTCCATGCCCCCAAATTCATATGTTGAAACCTAATCCCCAATGTGATGCTATTTGGAGGTGGGGATTTGGGTGGTGACTAGGTTGTAAGAGTGGAGCCTGATGAATGAGATTAGTGCCTTAAAAGATAAAAATATCTTGGAGAGTTCTTTTGCACCTTCTACCGTATGCAACTATAGCATGAAACAGACAGGAAGTGGGTCCTCACCAGATGCGGAATCTGCCAGCACCCTGACATTGGACGTCCAAGCTTCCAGAACTGTGGGGAATAAATCTACGTTGTTAATAAGCCACTCAGTCCTTGGCATTTTTGTTTCAGCTCGGAACAGATTAAGACAGAAAACTTGGTAATAGTGTTCAAGAGGCATGGAACAAATGTATGTCACCAGCTGGGAAGCTGATTCAAGAGTTGGGGCAAGACTCATTTGACCTCAGTCAAATCTTTTCCTGAGAAAAATATGTAACTATCTCTCGTAAGATGTCCCAGAAGCCAATAGTAAATTGAAAGATGGTCATTCAGCGTGACAATAGTTTTTGTAGGCCAGGTGTATTTGTAACTCATGTTGCAAAGAATGACATTAATGAAGAATAGCAGTTAGGAAATTAAATATAGTCCATTTAGACCATTCCTGAAATAATTTTGGTAGAAAAGGAAAAGAAAAGAGTGTGGTAGCCTGGGGTCCAAAGCACACTGCTACTTCCTCCACTTGAGAGTTTTGATCTCTGATTCTCTGAGTACAATAATTCAATTTGTGATTTTACTTCATCTACTCACACACTGACTGACAAAGTCCACTCTAAAGGGCCTGTGAAATAGCTGGGGTCATTAGCCTTAACTCTAATAAGAAATTATAGTATTTTTCCTGTAATGATAAGTTGGCATGTGAATGCTTAGCATATGAAAAAGCCTTCAGATAGTCAGCAGCCCCCACTGTTCATTATCTTATGTTTGGGGTTATTTTCTTGGCAGAAAATATCATTTGGCTGTGAATCTATCATCATTAAGAGAGGAATAAAGATTTTTTAACAGAATACATATTCTCCTTCTGGAAAAATTATAATTGCTCCACTTTAACGTTCCATGTCCTGGCTCTAATTTCCTTCAACACCCTTCTGTTCCTTTACAAGTAAAGGCTTTTGCTCCTGGTCAGTCTACACATTTAAACTCACTAGCAACTTACTGTGTTATACGGATACAGAGCATTTTATCGAAAAATGTATTCCATGTCACCAGCCAACACTTTAGAAGGCCTGCAGGTGCTGAAACAGTTCGGCTGGCGAATTTCATAGCAGGCTTTGTTTCTCAGCAACACGTGTCCAGATATTGTTGAGAGAGTACTCATATTCTTGCACAGAGGCATACCTGAGCATAATTGCACACATTCAATTCCTAGCTCTGGAACAATCACCTATTCATCTTCGATAGAAGGCTATTTCTACTTCTACTTCTCAAAGCCAACTGGACACTGTGGTTCTATTGATCAGACCAGAAATCTCTCCCTCTGGGTTTCAGGGGTCAGGAAACTTTTCCTGTAAAGGGACAATAGTAAATATTTTAGGCTTTACAGGCTACACAGTCTCTTTTGCAACTGCTCAACTCTACTGATGTAGTGCAAAAGTTGCCATAGATAATGACTAATTGTGTGAATTTACTCTAATAAAATTTTATGCACAAAACAGGTAGCAGGTTAGATTTGTCTCCCTGGCTGTAGTTTGCCAGTGACTGCTCCAGAAAAAGACCTCAAGAGGGATGTGTCATTTAACCATCCTTAGAGGCTCAACATGAAGAACCCATATACCCTATTGAAAAGATAGTGTGTATTCTCAGTTGATGCTCAGCTCTAGTATTTGAATCACAGATATTTGCACTCCAACTCAAGAATTCCTCCATACTGCATTTAACTCTCACCACCTATGTTTTTCCTGTGCCACGATGCACAACATTCTCATGTCTCTGTCCTCCTCATAGCCCACATTACCCAACATCCCTACTTAGGCTCATCCTATTGGCTTCTGACTTTAATCTTTCTAGGTTAGGACTGCTAACATTTGCCCTTTGCTCCAAATACCATGACCATAGGAAAAACATATTTCATTTTAGGCTTTAAAGAACCAACTAGAGAAAGAAGTGTACATAACTTAAGTGGTGTATTACCCTTGCCTAATCACCATATATTTTTTTCTCCTATTTATCCTCTCAGATACTCAAGGGTGAAACTCTTACCACCCCCTAAGTGCCTTCAACACTGGTCAATGGCACACCACTCTGTTTTCCTTTTTAGTCTGAAATTTCAATCTTTAAAGTCTCAAAACAGTACAGGAGAAAGAAAACAGACTGTGAAGTCTGGTTCTGACTTAACTCTGGTCTTGGGTAAGTTACTACCATGCATGTTAAAGCGTGTTACTTTGGAGGAGTGGTCTCCTGCCACATCTCAAAGAGTATTTAGACCGCTCAGATAATCATTTCCCACCACATGGTGAAAATATAAGTTATTTGAGAAATATTTGTTTTAGTTGTTTTCCGTATTTGGGATATAACTAATATTTTTTTAAATTTTCCACTGTTTTGAAAAAGTTTGAAAAACACTTAGTTTCAAAAGAAGAAACAATTTCAATAAAGTAAAGTGACCTGCTGAAGATCACGTAGTTGTTGCAGAATCAAGAGTGAAATATAAGTCTCCACATTCTCAATCTCCAGTTTTCTTTTTCCACCGCACTACTTTGTTCTGCTTCGGCTTCGCGTAATATCCATATTAGCCAATCTCAAGCTACACTGTGAACCTCTACTAGAAGTATAATCAGCATTAGATGGAAGGAGCACACTTGCCATTGCTATTTTAAATCTTTCCAGATTAAATTTGTATTAAATTTGCTGTTTATGGAGATGTTTTTTCTATAATAAACATTTCTATAATAAACTGTATCCAGCAATCTTACTAAATTCATGTATTAATTTTAATACGTGTCTGTAGATTCTTTGGGATTTTTCTATATATACAAGTAACACTATAGGATTTCCAGTACAGTATTGAGAAGCGGTGATAGCAGGTATCTTTGTCTCTTTTCTGAACAGAGGAAGAAACTGTTCAATATTTTTCCATTAACTATGATGTTAGCTACAAGTTTTTTGCAGACACATTTGTCAGAAGAAGAAATTTATCTTCTGTTTCTAATTTGATGAAAGTTTTAATTGAGCATAATTGTGGAGTTTTTTAAAACTTTGAGTTGTAGTATAGTTGACATATAATAAGTTCATTTCAGGTGTACAACATAGCAATTCAACAATTACACACATGAAATGTTCATCACGATAAGTTTAGTTACCATCCGTCACCATACAAAGTCATTAAGTTTTAATTATGCTTTCATTCATTTATCAAATGGTTATAAGTTTCTTGGGTCTTGTTTTATTTACTTTATTCTGCCTCACACCAATTATAAAAATACAGTATAACCACATAGGATTATAAAACCGCAAGAGTAACTGAAGAAAATTTAGGAATGTATTTGTGACTTCAGATTTCTTAAACAAAATAATTTCTGAAGCAAAAGAAAAATTATCCAAAGCAAAAGCTATGAGGAGAGAATAAGCGAATTAGATTACCTTACAATTAAAATTTTCTCTTCAGGGGCACCTGGGTGGCTCAGTCGGTTAAGTGGCCGACTTCAGCTCAGGTCATGATCTTACGTTCTGTGAGTTCGAGCCCCACGTTGGGCTCTGTGCTGATGGCTCAGAGCCTGGAGCCTGCTTCGGATTCTGTGTCTGCCTCTCTCTCTGCCCTTCCCCTGCTCATGCTCTGTCTCTCTGTCTCTCAAAAATAAATAAACGTTAAAAAAATAAAAAATAAAAGATTTTCTCTTCAAACACACCATTGATAAAACTAACACAGACGTGACAGACAGAGAGAAGAGATCCTTAAAATTTTTTAAATCATCAATATCTAGAAAATCAAGCGACAAATGAAAAGAAGCACAATAGATAAATAATCAGGGAGTATTAATTGTTAATTCACAGAGGGAAACCAGAAGGTCCAGTGAGAACGCAGGGATGTTGAAGTTCATTATTGACCAGAGACACACCGCTTCACCAACCACAAGATACCTCCTTACATATGTCAGATGTGACGTTAGTAGGTTGGCAACAACAAATGCTAGTGAGACCCTGCTAGTGAGAAGCCTCCTCGGCTGCTGCTAAGAGTGCAAATGTGTATAGTTTTTCTAAAGAGTAACCTGGGAGCTTTTAGGAATCTTCTCCCTGATTCACAATGAAGAGTACCTTGTGTTTATAGTTGACTGGAGTCAAAGTCAACAAAAGTAGGCACTGAGAGAGTGTATAAGTAACATGTGGTTGATACAATGAATGTCTATCTTCCAACAGATTTACCTTGAATAAGGAGCAGAAGCATAATGTGAATGAAGAAAGTAATAAATCAAACATTTAGCAAAGTACCATTTCTGTAAATTACAAAAATAGACATGGGAAAATGAGACTGTAGTTTTGAAGGATATACATATATCTAAATTATCCTATGTAAGAAGAAACATCAAATACATTAACATGTATTTAGATGTAACTAATCTGGGAAAAGAAATGAAACGAGATCCTTGGGAGGTGATAGTGAAATAAATAAAAGATCTTGCACGGACATAATAATGATATGGTTCTATAAACTGTGGAATGTGATCTATTCTGTGCATTTAAATCTTTAAAAAATATGTGATGTCACTTACAGAATTACAAAGTTATATATGTATGTTCCTGTGCATGTGTCTACTTACACAGAGAGAGACACACACATATACCTGTAATATGACTGGGAGTATTTATTCCAAACATTGGAGTGATTTTTGTCTGGTTATTAAAAATGATTTTAATATTCCTCTTCAAATTTTTCCATATTTTCTAAATCTTCCCCAATAAATATTCTATAATCAGAAAAAAAATAAGAATCAGTATGTGTTTTAATTAACTGAAGACTATCCTAAAGGGAAGACAATTTTAAGCAATGTATTCTAAAGGGTTTTTGAAAATGGAGTCAGAGATTTCTTTTCTATTACAATATCCCTTGAGTGGGAAAATCATTGAAAATTCAGGACCCTGTGTCATAGCTCACGCAGAGTTTCAGTATTACTGCTGAAGCAATCATTTGCAAAGTCCAGAGTTTCCACAGAGTGTTTACTTTGACTACACTCTAGGTATTATTAGATCTCTGGCTTAGGCCCCCATGTTAGCTAGCAATAGGAGGGAGAAAGCTTGTTTGGATTATCATATAAATCCTTTTTATTGTGAGAAAGTCCCTTTTGTTTTTTCAGCCATTGGCAGATAAACCCTCTGGACACCACAGACTCTGTTTACAGGTGAAGGATATAATGATTTCATTTGTAATCTTAATATTTCAAAGTTACGGATCACGTTTCCAACAAACGTCCTTTTTCATGCGTGAAAATACATAACTCAGATTATAGCCACTTATTTGCCTTTATTTTAAAATAAGAAATAACTACCTAGCTTAAATCTCAAAAGAACTAAAGGATCTTCTTTCTTAAAGAACTATCCTTCCAGAGAACTACCTTGTTAAGATCAAGTTTTTATCTATGAGTTACACTAGAGTTAAAAGTAAAGCAAACATACCCTTTAGCCAAAAGTTGAGTCACATTCCTGGACACCCCAGCCTATCCTAGCAATGGTACATATCATTTCTTGAGCCTCTGGGGCATGTGCAGAAGAACAAAATATGAAATAAAGAGATTCAAGAAATTTACAAGGAGATGGAAAGGAAGAAGCTGCAGCTGGGGGCAAACTAGAGCATCCTCTGAACTGTCGGGTAAGATATGCTGGACTACCTTACAAATAGATCGTTCACATGAGGCGTGTGCATCAGAAGATGACAGGTCAGAATGAGATAGACTTCACTCTACACTAGATTTCTCTAAATGCTCACCAAGCCATCTTCAATGGTTCAGTGGGATCACTGACTTTTCGAGTTCAAGGGAGGTGGCTTTTCTAAGAAACTAGAGAATCGTTACTCTTCCACCACGGCATTGCAGCAAAAGAATTTTTCTATCTTCCTCTATTTGCTGAACATTCTTTTGTTCTATGTCCCTACGAAAATGGTATGGTAATGGGTAAAATGCCCACATATAATTTTAGATGTTTCAAAATGCCCAGAGATGTTGGAAATCCATAAATAAGGAAACATTTGATATTTTATGCTGGGCCACGGTAATAACAAAATTAGAGAAATAATTATCTTTATTTGAATGAAAATTAATCCTTTTAACATGAAACAATTTTTCCTCATTATAATAAAATGTTATAAAAGGAGAAGATACTAATTAGTTCTTTTATTAGCATCTCCTCAAATCAGAAGCTTTGACGTTACCATCTTAATTTATAGCATTTTCCAAATTGCCTCAGAACAGTTATACCCAGAGAAGAGATCAGAATAATTTTATAAGGATTCTGTTCTTGCAGTTTTTGATGTGTAGTTGGAATAAAGTCCATCTTTGCCTTTCAAGCTTTTGGAAGTTGAAACAGATATTTTCTGCTGCGAACTGAGAACTAGTAGTCTCTTGTAAATCAACTTCCCCCAATCGTCTACATGCTAATTCAACAAAATGCTTTAAAGTTTTGTTTTCTATTCTGGAAGAAAACCATTTCTTCAAAAGCTAATAAGAGAAGTAAATAAAGAAACAACAAAAACAAAACCCTCTTCTGTTTAGGCTTCCTTGTTGATGCAGTTCCGGTATGAGAAGATCCCAGTTGGGTATGGGAGGGAAGAGTGGTGGTCAATCTAGTGGTTGGTTAACAGGGAATCTTCACATTCTTTAGGAGTCTCAGCTCTCAAGGGCCCTGAAGTCAGTGAAAAACCACCCAATCTGGAGTTTGGGTCCGATGTTTACGACTCACACTATTTTGTCTAATCATAAGCTAAATTCTGTCTGGACATTCTTTGTCCCCATGTCCTATGGTTCTGTGCTGCCCAGGAAAACTAGGCAAGAAGGGTTACTCACCAGTGAACAAAATCAGCAGGCAAGTGCAGCAATCTTTAATTTTTATGATTCCAACAGCCTAGGGCAGTGGCGGCTTATAGATAAGTAGCTGCTTATCTATGAGTTACATTAAAAAACCTTGGATGAGAAACATAGGAAGACTCTTCAGTTTCTATCTTCCCCAGACAGTGATAATGTATTCTGTTCTTTGTAACTCACTCAATGCTGAGCAGTACACAATGGATACTCAAATCTATGTCGGTTCCATTTTAAATTGAAGGACATTCTGCCATGTGTCAATCGTTTTGGTTGCTTTTATTGTAGCATTTTTCTCCGAGCTTATAAAGGAGTTCAAAAATCTCATTGATTTATTAAGAAGAAATGCTCTAATATTTGAACATATTGAAGAAATAATTATTACATCTGATCCCAAACTCTTAGTTTGAATGAAGATTTATAAAATGATGAACCCCATTATTTTTGGCTGCAGTATCCTTTTATCACAACTAAGAAATGTAAAATGACTGCATTAAAATATAATCAGAAACAGCCTCTGAAACATTTGAGGGAGCCATACTTCAGTAGGGCAATTTGGCAATGCCTATTAATATTTTAAATTTCATGTCATTGGACTAAACCATCTGCTGCTAGGGACATTGGTCCCATAGATATACTACAAAAATACATATACTAAGATACAATATAAAGGTGTTTATTGTGGTGCATGTATACTAAATGTCTAAAATTAGCGTAACAGTTAAATCCAATGTAATACCTCCATATTGGTATAAAACTATTCAACCATTAAGACGAGGAAGTGGATATGCATCTATCAATATAGAAAGATATTCAAAGTGTATTATGAAGTGGAAACAGGAAAGTACAGAGTAATATACATCACGTGTCCTCTTTATGTGTATATATTTAAATAATATGCATATGTATATGTGTACAGGAGAATTTCCCTCCATTAGCTACCTATAAAAAGAGAAAGCAGTGATGATGTGTGGGGAGTGGGTCTGGCTACAGGTAAAAGAGAAATCTGACCTTATATTTTTCTTTCTTGCCTGTTGAAAATCTTTAAATATAAGCATGTATTATTTTTATTTTGAAAATCAGCAGAAATTTTCCGGTTGATTGTATTATAACCATCTTAATTTTCTTCTTCATACATTTGGATACAAATTAGAACTTAACAAATCTTTATCAAGTAAATAAGAGGTGGACTCACCAAATAAATTACAAGTGCTTTAAAAAGAAATCTGAATCTCAAAAGGTGTAATTTTTTATTCAGCGAACTGTTACAACAAACTAGAGATAAAGCAGTTATGCCACAAACCGTCACCCTTGCTAAAACAATGGAAGACAATTAAACAGACAAACTCATTTCTAAAATCTATGAAATATTCTTAATTTGGCAGAAACTTTAAGAATAGTTGTTACGAAATGGCCGTAATGATGCACTTAAATTATGATATTCCTATTTCATAAAAACCCATTTTGAAACTGTTTCCCAGACTCAATTCAAACATATTTATTCATTATATGCTATGTTGGCTCTCATTCTTCTGAATGCTGGAAAGAATAAAACAGACAAAAGAGATCAACCACCATGCTGTTTACATTCTAAGGAAGAAGGAAAGGAGCACCCAGGTGGCTCAGTTGGTTAAGCAGCCAACTGTTGATTTTGCCTCAGGTCATGTTCTCACGGGTTAGTGTGTTTGAGCCCTGCATGGGGCACTGACAGAGCTGAGCCTGCTTGGAATTCTCTCTCGCTCTCCTTCGGCCCCTCCCCCGCTCACTCACTCTCTTTCTCTCTCAAAGTAAATAAATGAACATTTTAAAAAAGAAGAAGGAAAAAGAGAAGAGGAGATATTTATTTAAATTTAAGTAACTATTTATGTATCAGGAGGGATGTATAACAAAGAAAAACAAAGCAGTGAAGGAGGGTAGGAAACACTGGTGGGAAATTGCAATTTCAAATAAAATGGTCAGGGATCTGATTTTATTTGTAAGATGAAAAGTAACTAAAGCCCTATTTCTAAACTGTTCTAAATATGAATAGCCTTATTTGATATCAAAACATAGTTTTGGTCTTCACATGATCCTTGCTTCTACTGAGGAGCCCCTAATTTTGATAAATGCATAAGCAACAGCTAGAATTCAATTTGTTACATACACTTTTAAATGCTATTACTAATTTGAAAAGCTAATTTTTATTGAGTGATGATTCCATGCCAAAGAGCGTTCTAAGCACTTTACATGAATTTTCCTACTGAATTCTAGCAAAAGCCTTATGAAGAAGAGAGAGTATTATTGCTGCTTTACAGAAAACGAAACTGAGACACAGAGAAACTAGGTGAATGGCTTTTTACCTCTTTAAATGAAAGTTACTCTATTAATTACCACAGCATTTTCTATATATACCTAATCATGTTGCATGTTTTGTGAGAGATACAAAGATCAAAATAGCTAAGGGTGCCTGGGTGATTCATTCAGTTGGACTTCCGACTTCAGCTCGGGTCATGATTTTGCGGTTAATGGGTTTGAGCCCTGCGTCGGGCTCTGTGCTGAGGGCTCAGAGCCTGGAGCCTGCTTGGGATTCTGTGTCTCCCTCTCTCTGCCCCTTCCCTGCTCATGCTCTCTCTCTCTCTTTCAAAACTAAATAAACATTAAAAACATTTTTTTTTTCCAAAAGAAAAAAGATCAAAATAGCAACACCAGGAGCAGAGGTGGTTTTGCAAATTCCTTTTAACAGCTCACAGATCCTCAAGGCTCCACAGCGCACAGAGGGGAACCACTGGTCAAAGTTTTCTCTGGCATTCGGTTACATCTGGATAAACCCTCCTGCGGCCTGGGTGGTAGAGTTCAAGTTTCAGTTACACAATCTTAGTGTGATTAGAAGTTCAGTGAAAGGACGTACCTCATCCAAGAATGAGGAGTCTTGGGCTCTCAGTTGTCATGTAGTCTCAACATTATTGTACCTCCTTAAGCCCCAGGTTCATCATCCATAACCTGGGGATTTCAAAGATTGATTTCAGCTCTAACTTCTGTGACTCCATACGTAGAGACAGTTGAACACCGAACTCTCCTTAGCAGGTTCCTAGGATACCAGGAAATTAAATAGAGCTTCCAGAAAAATGCTCCAAACTCCTTCCCCAGTTCCAGAAAAGTAGGAAAAATTTCCATGTAATGAGGGTACTGCCCACACAAAATGAGCAGTTGTCTTGAAAAGTATAAGATTATATAAGAATGTTTATACTATGAGGCTTTCTCCTGTAGCCTATCACTAACAGTTCAGAGAAACTTACTAGTACTGGGAGTTGTAACCTTGGGAATACCCACTCTAAAAATATTTAAAACTAGGACTTGTACTCATGAGCATGTGAATTTATAGGTGTTAATTTGCCTTAAAGGAGGCGGGAAGACACGAATGTTTTGTAAGATCATATCCGAGTCTGTAACGGAGAAGGACTTGTAAGGTTTTACCCCCAACAAGTGTTTGATATGTACTTTATCATTCCTCTTCAGGGCTAAGCGGCTGTCGAGCCATGGCCAGACAGTCCATCTTGTTGTACTTCATCTTCCTGAGTGCTCTGATTGACAAGGGCCAACCCTGTTTCTGTGATCATTACCCATGGAGTCAGTGGTCCAGCTGCTCAAAAAGCTGCAATTCTGGAACCCAGAGCAGACAGAGGTGAGTGCGAGCTATGAAGACTGACTTTGTGCCATGGGAAACCTCACAGACAGACTCAGCAATATCAAAAGTGCCATGCTAAGCAATGAGGAAGAAAAAAAGTATAGCTCAAAGTAAGAAATCCTGGGATTTGATTAGGATGGAATTTGAGGTCTTTTCCACAGAAGGCTGACCTGAAGTCTACATTTGTTCTCTCGGTAAAATAAGGAGCTTCAAAGAAATTTAATTAAGAAAGTGTGCAATATTTTCTGTTGACTATTTAACTTGCTAAGAATCACTACTCAAGCCTTTTTTCAATCAGCGTATAGCTTTGCCTGCCTACGGTTAGTGAGTTAATTATAGAGAATTTTCTACTCATTAAACTGAGTCTAACAGGACCTCAAGTGAGCAGCACTATTAGCTATTAGCTTGCTTGTCGGCAAGTAGAAGAAGGCAGAAAAACTGTGTTTACTTGATAACATTTAATAATTCAGTGTTCTCACCGATTCAAACTACTTAGCTCCCACAGTTTCTTTAAATCTGTTCGATGTTTCTGTCCCAAGAAGATGCTCACATGACTAGGGAAGAAAGGTATATATTTAATGTGCTTTAATTATTATAGGTTTTTAGAGACCTATTTTAGAAAACTATTTGTACATGCACAGTGCGTGTCTCATTAAAATCACCAACCGACTCCCCCAATAAACCATCCACTAAGTAGGTTAAAGCTTTAATGCTCCTTCACTCAAGAGTCCCTCGGGAGCTCTCCACTGCCTGCGGAATAAAGCAATGATACACTGGCTCTTCTGGAACCACCCCGGCCCATCCCGCGAGCTCCTCCATGGACGCCTCCTCTGCTCCGCCTGTGATCTTGGCCTATGCCTTGCCTCCCACATACCCTGCTCTTCGATGCCTGGAGGACTCACACGAATTTTCAAGATTTATGTCTCCTATTATTTTCTCTTTGAATCTTTGGCCTCACAGCACCCCGACTCTGTCTCAATCATTATACTTATCACACTGTGTTGTCCTATTGTAAGGAATTTGCAGGAACTTTCTTCTTTTTTTTCTTTCCTATCCAGTCCCTTCAAGGACTTCCACGAGGGCCAGCTTCATGGATGTGTGACCTATACGGTCACACAGAACCACACTTAGAAGGGCTCCCATGCTTGGCTGAATGCTCTGTTGTCACTGTCTTAAAATTTTTAATAATGCTTCAACAAGAGGCCCCTCATTTTCATTTTGCACTGGTCCCCACAAATTATGTGTCCAGTCCTGAGTGCCATTAAGTGGTAAGAACTGCACAGATGCCAACATGCCTGACTTTCCAAAAAAACCTTCTTTCCTTTTATTCACTGTGGTCAATGCTCAGTGGTGTTTTTCTTGTGGGGATGGAACCACAGTGAATATACTCATTCTAAGCAGATCTTTCTTCACTATTACAGAAAAATCGTAGTTGACCAGTACTATCTGGATAACTTTTGTGACCAGCTTTGCACTAAGCCGGAGACTAGAGAATGTAACGTGCAACGTTGTCCCATCAACTGCCTCCTGGGAGATTATGGACCATGGTCGGACTGTGACCCTTGTGTCGAAAAGCAGGTAGGTGACCCATGGGCATCTTCAGGAAATCTGAATCACAATAAAAGATTTGGATGACCTGACAGGCTCAACAATCACAGAAATTCTCAATTTCCTCAGTTTCTGAAAATAAACCATTCCAGCTTCCACTGAGGGGAAATTCCATTTAGTGATCCTTCAGAGGAAATTCTGCTTCCCATTATTGATATTGTGCTTACTGAGCTCTGGATTCCACTGCCTGCTCCCTCTGAGAGCTCAGAGAGCAAAGCCAGGTGCTAGAAAATGGGAATTTCAATCCAAAATTTAAAATCAGACAGAAATGGGGGACATTAGGTACACCGTGGGTGGCTCCATCAGTTAAACGTCTGACTCTTGATTTTGGCTCAGGTCATGATCCCAGGGTCGTGCGATCAAGCCCCAAGTCAGGCTCTATGCTGAGCATGGAGACTGGAGCCTGCCTTAAGATTCTCACTCCCTTTATCCCTCTCCTGCTCTCGCATGTGTGTTGTCTCTCTCTCTTTCTCTCTCTAAAAAAAAAAAAAAATGAGGGACATTAATCAAAAGACCAACTCCTGCCCCTGCCTTTAATTTTCCTCTCCCCACAGGAAAGTCCCTCAATTTGTTTATTGTTCTGAGCTGCAGTATTGACCCAGCTCATTCCTGTAAGGACATTGGCCCTCATAAACCCCAGTCAGAGCTGGTGCTGAGCATTCACACATTAGGGAAGAAAACGAAACGCATTTGCAGAGCACCCACTGTCCGAGGGAAACTGTTCTAGGCCCTTTACTTACATCACCTTATTCAAACTTCACACGAGAGTGTTTTCCTACCCATTTTACAGATGAAGACGTTAGAGCTCATTAGGGAGTAAGTAATTTTCCCAAGAATATGCTTCTGATGAATAGAGACGCTATATTTTGAGCTGGGTTTTTCTGACTTCAAAGTCAGTACTTTTTGATCTTGTCATATGTCTATTCTTCCCTGACTCCCTGTGTTACTACTCACTATTTAAAATCCTTTAAAATGTGGAGGATGTGTCTACTTTGGTTTCCATGTTGACTTCCTTATGCAAAAAAAAAACAACAACAACAACCCAAATCCCTTCACATTGATCACTTCACACTACCTTTGGATATAAAAGTGCTATTGTTACTCCCTGAAAGATTTACTGCATGTGAGCCACTCTGTAAATATCTGTGCATTTGATTTCGATGTAATTTAATTTCATATTTCAGAGTTAGAAATCTTTTGTCCTGCTTTCCCATTTTATAGTTTGGAAAACTGAGGCCCAGAGAGGTGGTGACTTTCCTAAGGGCACATAGTAATGAAACAGGAAAATTCGTTAGTTAATTTAGAAACATCACTAGAGGAAGAATCACTGCTGTGATTAGAGAGCACACTTTTCCTGGATATATTGTGGCTTTGACCCTGCCTCAGAGTTCCTCACCTTTCTCTCCTTTCCTTTCAGTTTAGGGTTAGATCCATCTTGCGCCCCAGTCAGTTTGGAGGACAACCATGTACTGAGCTCCTGGTGACCTTCCAACCATGCGTTCCATCTAAGCTCTGCAAAATTGAAGAGGTTGACTGCAAGAATAAATTCCGCTGTGACAGTGGTAATGTACTATAGAAAATGTTCAGTCTCCACTAAAAATGACTTGACTAAATAGTTATTCTAATTGACTACCAGTAAAAGCCAAGATAGAGAAGTCTAACCATATTTCAAGCATGGGAAGACAGGGGTGTTATGGTGCCAATTGCCAAGCTATTCATGCATGAAATTATAGCTCTCAAGCTATAATCACCTTGACCATGTACGTGATTCATTTACTCTTCAAGTGCTGGTGCCCAGGTCCCTACACTGTGATAGCAGGATGAAGAGAGAGGAGTAGGAAAAAGAAGAGAAGGCAGATCAGCCTTCTGTAAAAATCAGTTATTAATAAGCACAAATCTATAATCAGAACGAGCAGCTGAAAAAGAATTACAGATATAAAAGATCTTCAGTGTAGTTTATTAAGATAAGAATATTAAGATATTATGTCAGGGGGATGACTACAGATGATGTGACAGATATTCTTGGGTGATCCATTGAATGGCTTCAAAGGTTCCAAAAGGAAGACTGAAAATGATTTAAACACTGGCAACACTCCTGTCAAGTCCGTTACTCATTTAGATATTTCAGTTTCATTAGATTAGATTTCAAATCTTGAATAAACTACCTAATCATATGTATCCTTGATAATTAATAGCACTTCAACACCACCATTTTGAGCACTTTAAATCTGATTTCTGTGAACTTTTTCAGTTAAGGTCCAGACAGTAAATATTTTAGGCTTTTTGGCCATACATTTTTTTGTTGCAACTACTCAACCCTGACATTGTAGCATCAAAGCTGCCATACAAACAAATGGGAATGGCTGTGTTCTGATCGAATTTTACTTACAAAAACAGGCAGCAGGTGAGTTCTAGCCCATCAGCCATAGTTCACTCGCCTCTTATCTAAACAGTCAATTTGACATTAAAATGGGAATTCGGATGAATAAAATCCATATAATTTTTGTGTACTCCGACACACAACGAAAAGCAAAGTATTTATAACTTAAAGAGCAGATTTCAAATTCCATAGAAAATTGACCCAGACCTTAGTTAGATCTAACATTTTTCTCCTCTTGCTCCTTGCTTTCTGTCTTCCGGTTTGCTGGCCTCTTGGAAAGTTGAGGAATGCTGGCATCAGGGTTTTTCCTCTGTGCCATCCCCCCACAAAACCTGGAATATGAGGATGGCACATGGGTAGGGAGATACGCTTCATGGCTACATGCATAAGGTCATGTCACAAGTTGACAAAAGAGGGAATATGGAAAAAATCTTGATGGCAATGACTGAGCAGAATACAAACTTAGGCACCAAACCCAGAGTATTAAGATAAAGGTTTAGAACTGAGGTGCAACTATTTGAAGCTCGAAGGATAGTTTTGGAACTAATTGCCAGAAAGAACTCCTTTGTTCAATGGATGTTAAATCTATAAAATTTATTAAAAAAAGGCTTTGTTTAGGTCAAAAATATTCACAAGTTTGAGAAGGTTTTAGATACATCCATGGGCCACTTATTCATAATAAGCAATTTCAGGAAAGCTAGTGGGGTAAGGACAGGTGATCTCTAGGTTATCAGCGATATACACACAGCAAATGATAAAAATGGACTATTGAAATGCACATGCCATTTTTGCTAAGCTGCTCCTACACTGAGCTCTCTTAGTGACCTCTGCTCTGCTGTCCAGACCCCTTCACCAGGAATCCCTAGATCTTCCCATGATCTAGCCACTAAGTGGCTAATCCCTGGAACAAGTGTGGTTGGCATTCATTTTGACTGGGTGGTGCCATGGCCTATTAGTTGTTAAATATTCCACTGAAGATTATACACTACTTCGCTCTTCAAAACCATCCACCACGCCACTCTCAAAGGGAATAAAAGATTGGATGGACCATTATTTGACTCAATAGGATGTTTGGCCTTCAATTAACAAAGAACTGTTTATTCTAAGGAGAGTTTCCCTCTTCTTTTCTTCTCTCATGATTGCTGTTCAGAGTCGCTCGAGACTAAATATATGATTTTAACACATACATGGATCTTTGAGAATTACCCATGAGGCTAATAATCCCCATGCACTATCCCAACTCCTCTGTCAAAGTCCTAATTTTAAGCATAAAGACTAGAGAATTTATAGCTCATTATCCATATAACATACCATTGCAGTAACACAAATCACTTCAAGTAAGTAGGAGAAATATGTACAATTTCTAAATGATGCACAGCTCCAAGTGTAAGTGTATATTTGCTTGCATTGGCTAAAGCATGCCGACCTCTGCAAATCCTACACTATCCAAACTGCCTTGCACCTTTCCCAATCCTTCTTTGGTGTGGGATATACTTATGACTTACAATATCTCTCCCCTTTGCTTCCTATCCCATTGAGTTTCTGTGGCCTGGAACCATTCTCAGCTGTGTACCATCAGCCCTATATCACTCCTATCACCCACCCCTAAATATCGCTCAAAAGATGTCCTCTTGCTTTCATCCCTACCCTTGCAAATAGGTCCTCTTCAATAACCCCAGAAATACCAAATGGACAGAATTTCTTATATTCAAACAGACCTAGTACCCTACTCACGAATCTAAGCTAATGAGAACTATATCCAGCATGTATGTCCCTACCTCTACCTGACAAAATGGGATTTCCTTCTGTTTTTACTGTAACCAAATCAAAATTTAGCTTTTGCTCAGTTTTGCTCAGTTATAAGTGCAAGGTTCAAAACTTTAAAAAAAATGTAATATTTGGGTTTTGTTTTCTTTGGACAAAGCATCTATATTTCAAACTAAATTATACATTCTGTTCTTCCCTGAAAAGGGCAAACAAACAAAACACCAGAAAGGTGCTATTTTAAAAACAGAGTATCTTTCAGGTTATATCTTGGGATTCACAGAAATTCGATTTTCTCAATGTTTTCAGTTTTATGTGATTGTGGTGCTCATAACTATAATTCTTTATAATAATAGTCCAGACACAAAACAAAATGTTGAATAATCAAAGAAAGAGACTTAATTACTTTCATTTTTCTATACCTTCTTAGTGAAGATTATTTACCAAAAGAGTTGAAACGAAGTGCTTTCTGGGTAACTCTCTATTAATAAAAAAATTTAGTTCAACAGAATACCCAATTTCCCCAAAGCATTTCAATTAGTAAAAATAGTTATGCACAGCTGCAGTAAGATGTTCATCACAACTTAAAGTAATTAACCAGATAATCTTGAGTAAACCATTTAATTTAATCTTGTTGTCAGTGAGACCTGTACATAATTGTACAGGTGCCAGAATCCCTGATTATATGCCAAAGGCTAAGGGACAGGAGAGGGGCGGTCATTGTACATGAGGCATTTCAATTTCTGTAATACATAGATATAAATTGAGTCCAAGGATTTTTGTGAAATTCAGCAAATTTTAAAAGGAAGATAATTATCTAAGGACGTAGGGCTTGTACTATTTTGTAAATTCACTCACTTTATCTGCTACCTAACACAGTAGTACGTAGGCATTTAAATTGTTCAAAAACTGAGATAAAATAAATTTTATGTTCTTGAACATAAGATAAAAAAAAATCACACAGTATGACTCTAATGTGTCTGGCATCTCTCACCCAATGTAAAAATTTAGAGATATAGTGATATTATCATGTGCGTATTTTAAATTATAGGGTTTTTTAAATAAAAAGAGTGACCTTAAGTTTGCTCTGAATCAAAACAGAAGTCTGAACGTACTGTTAATCTTCTACAGAGTATCGTCTCTGCAGCAAGTTCACTGTAATGAGAATGGGATCCAGAACTACTTCTCTTATGTAAGAAGATTAGCCCAATGGTGACTAAGTAATTCTAGGGTGACCCTCGTAATCCTAAAAAAAGAAGGGAAAATATCAGCTTAGGATCTATTTCCATATTTCCTAAATCTGTATCAAAAATAGTGAAAACCTTCCCTCACAACTCTTCCTTGAAATTTAAAGCACTCACTTGTTTCAAATCAATGAATATTTTCTCAAATCATCATTTGTGGTTAATGTTGTTTGCTTTTCCTGACTAGGCCGCTGCATTGCCAGCAGGTTACAGTGCAACGGAGAAAATGACTGTGGAGACAATTCAGATGAAAAGGATTGTGGGAGAGTAAAAACACTGTGCCAACACAAGCAACCCATTCCAAGCGTACAGTTGATGGGCACTGGGTATGTAACGTCTTTTTATCATTTAAGGGAGTAAATTCATCTCTGAATGAATGTGCTGGAAGTAGCAATGAAGCTATGAGAAACAAGAACATGACTGTCCACTTCTTCGTTAACCTCTTAGGAGTCCTACTCGACTTGTCTCTGACACTGGGCTGCCCTACTAGGCAGTATGTGGACATGTTCCTCATTCCTGGGGAATAAAAGAATTTAGCATTTTCACACTTAATCTGTACCAGGCAACGCCACGGGCTCTTCATCAACATTGTTTGTTTCCATTCTCATATATCCTTCGGACAGCTCTGGAGTGGATCAGACAAACTGGTGGGACACGAGCCAAGCTGGGAGGGGAGATGCTAGGGTGGATTCCTGGGGCTAGGTTTTGAATGGGTGAGTAACCAGTCAAAAATGCACAGTTTTCTCATCTGTATGTTGGATGACTACCAACTGATGTGAAGTTCTGTCCTAAGAAGTCTAATTAGAGTTGATTTCAGTGAGAGTGCTTCAATACCATCTTATCGATGTGCAGAAATGGTTTTCTTCTTTTCCTTTCCCTAGAAGAAAACCTCAGCCCCAAACTCCCACTGATAATGGAGAAAGAGGGTATCAGAAAAGTATGCTCGTGACTGGCTTGAAACTCAAAACACTCAGGAAGGAAAACCAGTCGGCAAACATGAGAGGCAAGCTCCGAGTCAATAATGAGAGACAAAGCCAGAAGGAAAGAAGTGAGGCAAACATAAAAAAAGGAAGGTGATTTATAAACAAAAACAGTGGTAAGAAAAGTAAGAGGGTAAGAGGTCTACAGAACATGACTAAGGCATCCAAACTTCCTCTCATATGGATTATGTGATGTGCTGATACATCAGGACAGTTTAAGAGCAGAATCGAACATGCATGGCCACCTGGCCTACTTGCTCACCTCACAAACTAAACTGAGACTCGGAAAGGTGAGATAACGTGCCCAAGTCTACCAGCTAGTAAATGCTGAAACCAGCATTCAAATCCAGATTTCGAAGCCCAGACTTTTTCCACATTACATTCTGATTTAGGACAATATCCACCTTACAAATGAAAACATACTGGAAGAAATGTCAAGAGACCATGCAAACCTCCTTCTACTCTTTGAATAGTGCTCAAAAATTCTAACATTCCTATTTTAGGTCATAAGGATGTTGGAGGCTTAGCAAGGAATTCTAAATCCACTGGACTGAGCCAGTGTCTCAGAAAACTTTAGGAAATATAAGACAATGAGAACAGAACTAAGCCTCAGTTGGAAGCATAAGGAAAATCAGTGAAGATAATCTCCCGTACTCTCTTGTTCCCATCAATTTTTGGCCAGAAAGCAGATAGTTTGCTATAGGCTTTATTGATTTGTATTAGACTCTTCTTTTAAGTCTTCAGTTATGCTGCCAGACTTGTATAATATGAAACCTTCAGGCACCAAAGACAAACAGCAGCAGTTGCAAATACAACCTCATTTGATTAGAATGAAAACCAGAAGCTACTGAACCAGAAGCTTTTGAACCAAACTAAGGATAGCAGTAAAATGAAGCAATGACTAGTCTGGAAGTAAGAGGATCCAGGTTCCAGAACTAGTTCTGCACTAACTCACTATACGATAATGAAGCTATTGAATATTTCTGGGTTGTGGTGTACGACTACAAACTGGGTCGAGGTTCCATCCTAAGAATTCCTAATTAGGTTGATTTCAGTGAGAGTGTTTCAATAGCATTTTCTTATCAATGTACAAAAATGGTTTCCTTCTTTTCCTTTCCCTGGATGAAATCGTCAGCCAAAACCTCCCACTGATAATCACATTTTCTAATGTTCTGATTGATGAGGGGTGACATTACAAATTCACCTCTTGCTCAGTTGGTCTAGACTCTAGAGTTACAGATGGGGAGGACCACATGCTATGTGTACTTTGGCAAAAGGACCACGCGGCCCTTTGCCAACCAGAGCTGTTGTCCCAAGGTTTCTCAGAAATGAGCAAAACCTGCTGCTCGGGGACAGCCAGTCCTCTCCTCGCCTCTCCGGGGACTGAGAATTTTTCTGAGCTGCTTACTGGAATCTCTTTCTAATCTGCTGGCCTTAGAATCTCTGTCCTCTCTTTAATACATTCCTACCCCAAAATGGTAGCCTCCTGGGCAGCCATGCCTCTTTTTGTTTTAATGTTTATCTATTTTTTTTTTTTTTGAGAGAGAGAGAGAGACAGAGTGTGAATGGGGAGAGGCAGAGAGAGAGGAAAACACAGAATTCAAACTCTCAGCTGTCAACATACAGCCAAATGCAGGGCTCAAACCCATGAACCACAAGATCATGACCTGAACCGAAGTCGAACGCTTAACTGGCTGAGCCACCCAGGTACCCAGGCCATACCTCTTTTGAAGTCAGTATCTCTCCAAGAAAGAATTTAACAAGGCATATCAACATTCCTACATTTCCAGAAGCAGTCACCAGGTCTTAAACCTGAAGCAAGAATTAGGCGATAACAGCATGCTATTTGTTTTTTTCTCAGCCTCAGCCAAGGTACAAATGCACATGCGCCTGCGCGCGCGCACACAAACATACATACAGGCACACACATGCATATTTATATTTATGTGTGTACATATAATTTTTAATTAAATTTTAAAAGTTACATAATATGACACATAACACTGACCTAGATATAAGCACTTTAAAAACTTAAAATATGAAAGAGCATAATGTATTTGAGACACCAAAATATTTAAAGTCAACTTAAACACCACAGAGGGGAGAAGAAAGACTAAGCTGAAAATTGCCACATAGTTGACTTAACTCCTAAAAGATTCCTCAGGCTGGCCCTCATAGAGCCCCCGTCATCAAACCATCTTTGGGCTGTCTGCTGCCTTCATAGATTCCTCATGACCTGGAGTCATTTTTCTCAAGCTCTTTCTTGTTTGTGACAAACTCTTAAGTACATTGTGTGAAACAATGTAAGGTCTGATACTATCCGCCTAAAAATAGTGTCAGATTCCACAGGTTAATGGCTCGGTTGCACAAGACCATACCCCTCAGATGCTAATCATAAGTTCTAATTGTCACCTATGAGTCTGACACCTAGGAGGTTTTCGGGACTCTCTCCTCTTTGATTAATTGCTAGAATGGTTCATGGAACTCAGTAAAACAATTTACTTACCATTGTTAAAAAACAAAATTCAACTAAGCGAAGATCTAATTGGCTTCATTCAATGATTCATGAGTCAGACAGCATCCCATCTGGCAGATAGAAAGGAGCTCTGAGGAACTGTACAAAATTGAAGACTTTTATGGACAGAAGGGCGCTTTTCTGCAAAGAGTGGATTGTTTCAGGCAGGGTCACTTTCCTTTGAGGAAAGGCAGAGGTCAATCAGGCGGATTACTTCACTAGTGCTGATCAGGTAATTTCACATTGCTGGTTAAAGATCACATTCCTAGGAGGGGCAAATAAGAACTGCAATAAGATTAGGTATTCAGTCTTGGCTTGCTGACATGAAGCTTAGCACAAGCGACTCTATTTTGTTGTTTCTTTAACACTGTTTACAAGCTTATGATAAAATGATATGAAAAAGAATGCAGATGAACCTCCAGTTGCAAGAGATGAGTAAGGCAAGGTACGTAGGAAGGGGCATGGAGCTTCCATTCCCCCACCAGGGAGACCATTCTCACAGCCCTTTAGGTGTTTACCAACTCAGAAGCAATATGAACCCCATATTTGTGAGACTCTTACGTAGGCATCTTCCATCATTGACTCCATTTCCAGCCCCTCTCCCCTCTCTGGAGATGGGAGATAAGGCTGGATATTCCAAGCTTCTAAATATGGCTTGGTCTTTCTGGTGACCAGTCCCTACCCAGGAGCCTACCAAAAGTCACCTCATTAGAACAAAAACACTTCTATCATCAGGAAATTCCAGGGGATTTAGAAGCCCTGTGTCAAAAAATAGGATCGAAGACTAAATATTAGAACAAAAGATGTTGATAGGTGCTCTTACCACTTAGAAAGCCCCAGTAGCTGGGGGCACAGACCATTATATATATTTTCTATTATCTCATCGTATGTAATCCAACCATTATCAAACTTTTTGACACAAAACTTTTTCTCACAGAATTCATATTAATATCTATAAGAATTTGTAAATATATTAGCATCTTTTTTTGGTAGTTCTATTTAAATTTTTTTTAATTCAAGTTAGTTAACATACAGTGTAGCATTGGTTTCAGGAGTAGAATCCAGTGATTCATCACGTACTTATAACAACCAGGGCTCATCCCAACAAGTGCCCTAATTAATGCTCATCACCCATATAGCCCATTACCCCACCCACCTCTCCTCCTGCAACCCTCACTTTGTTCTCTGTATTTGAGTCTCTTATGGTTTGCCTCCTTCTCTGTTTTTATCTTATCGTTCTTTCCCTTCCCCTATGTTCGATATCTGTTTTGTTTCTTAAATTCTGCATATGAGTGAAATAATATATTTGTCTTTCTCTGACTGACTTATATTGCTTAGCATAAGACACTCTAGTTCTATCCACATTGTTGCAAATGGCAAGATTTCATTCTTTTTGATTGCCAGGTAATACCCCATTGTATATATATACCACATCTTTATCCATTCATACATTGATGGACATTTGGGCTCTTTTCATACCTGGCTATTGTTGACCGTGCTGCTATAAACACTGGGGTGCATGTGCCCCTTCGAATCAGTATTTTTGTGTCCTTTGGATAAATACCTAGTAGTCCAATTGCTGGGTTGTAGGGTAGTTCTATTTTTAATTTTTCCGGGACGCTCCGTACTGTTTTACAGAGTGCCTACACCAGTTTGCGCCACCAGTGCAAGAAGGTTCCCCTTTCTCTGCATCCTCACCAACATCCATCATTTCCTGAGTTGATAATTTTAGCTATTCTGACATGTGTGAAGTGTTATCTCATTGTGGTTTTGATTTGTATTTCTCTGATAATAAGTGATGTTGAGTATCTTTTCATGAGTCCATTGGCCATCTGGATGTCTTCTTTGGGAAAGTGTCTATTCATGTCTTCTATCCATTTCTTCACTAAATTATTTGCTTTTTTAGCGTTGAATTTGAAAAGTTCTTTGTAGATTTTGTATACTAACCTTTTATCTGATATGTCATTTGCAAATATCTTCCCCCATTCTATCGGTTGCCTTTAGTTTTATTGATTGTTTCCTTCACTGTGCAGAATCTTTTTATCTTGATGAGATCCGAATAGTTATTTTTTGTTTTAAGGAAATATATTAGCATCTTAGAGAAATTTGTCATCTACCACAAAACAATTTCTTAAATTTCTATAATTTCTTAAATACTTGATTTGTGCTAAGCTAATGTCCTTGATGTCCCTCATTTGTAAAATAGGGGAAATAATTGTATCTATATCTACATCACATGGTTATCACAACTATTAAATAAATATAATAGTAATATTAAATATAGATCAAAAAGTGCATGACTTATATTTACCATATAAATATGTATATACATACATACATATAATAAATACATATGTATATTTACATATACTATACATATAATTACATATACTATATATGTAAATATACATATATAGTAAATACATGTATAAAATATACATATAGTAAATAAATAAATGTGAATAAATAAATATAAGCATTTGTTGAATAAATTTTAAGTGCTATTGTATTTAAAAAATATGACAATTTTATTAAAATTTTGCTATTAATGTGTAATTACTACTTCTCTATAAAAATTCCTTTACTGTATCATAGTGAAGGAAGTGAACTAAGAATGGCATTAATTATGTAATAATTTATTTTATAATCTGCTTCCAAAGTTTGCACTGGTTTTATAAGTCATGAAATAAAAATAAACCTAATTTTTTTTCATGTTGAAAGCCCAGAATAATTAAGTGAGTGGAGTAGAGAAGAATCTAACTGAGCCAGAGGGGCTGAGTTTTGGCTTCCAGCCCTTTCTGGATGCCTCACCATAAACGAAAAATAAAAATGGACTTTTCTTCAAGTCATTTGTCATGAGTCAAAAATGTCTAAGAAAGGAATTTCTTTCATATAAACATGGTAAATTTTAAAGATTGCTCTACATCTACTGAAATCCCGAAAATTACTTTGTTTCCAGGTTTCATTTTCTAGCAGGAGAGCCCAGAGGAGAGGTCCTTGATAACTCTTTCACTGGAGGAATATGTAAAACTGTCAAAAGCAGTAAAGCAAGTAATCCATACCGTGTTCCTGCCAATTTGGAAAATGTCAACTTTGAGGTACGACAGCCTATCATGACGGCACCCCAGTGCTGATGGTGATGATAAATAAAATTTCTAATGAAAAATTATTGATGAATGAAGGGACAGAACGCAGAGGTAATGAGCATTTTAAATCACCTATTATGGTTGATGTTTAATCCTTCCACAACTCAGTGAGGTCAGTGTTATTATCATCAATTTACAGATAAGAAAATGAATGGAACTAATTTGCCTGTAGTCAAACAGCTAGTACGCAGTGGATTCGAGATTCAAGCCCAGGCTTCCCAAATTCCAGAGTCCATGCTTTCTCCAGTGCACATTTAGGTGTACCTTATCCCACACAGATAAATGGTTTGCTTTATTCAGAATTTCCTCCTACCAAAGCTGCTTCTCTCAGGTAACCACAACACTCAGACATATAAGAGTACCTGTCCTCTTAAAACATCAAGATGAAGCTAAGTGCAACAGGGGTAGTTCTTACCTTTCTTCCTATTTTATTAGTTATTTGGTTTTTATTAGTTATTTGTTTTTCTGTTTTCTTAAGTGTAATGAGTGGTATACTCATACTCCCAGAATCGAGCCCAGTGCCTTATACATAAGTGCTCTACACTTGTTGAACTGAACAATCTATTTCCTTAAAAAAAAAAAGAAAAGAAAAGAAAAGAAAAAAGTTTAGGGGTGCCTGGGTGGCTCAGTTGGTTAAGCATCCAACTCTCGGTTTTGGCTCAGGTCTTGATCTTGTGGCTTTGTGAGTTCCAGCCCCACATTGGGCTCTGTTCCGGTAGCATGGAGCCTGCTTGAGATTCTTTCTCTCCCTCTCTCTCTCTCTCTCTCTCTCTGCCCCACCCCTACTTGTGCTCTCTCTCTCTCTCAAAATAAATAAATAAACTTTTAAAAAAGGGAAAAAATAAGTTTATTTATTTTAAAAAAGGGAAAAATAAGTTTATTTATTTTGAGAGAGAGAGAGAGAGAGCATGCACATGTGAGAGAGCGGGGGGAGGGGAGAGAGAGAGGGAGATTGGGAATCCCAAGCAGACTCCACACTGTCAGCACAGAACCTGACCAAGGGCTTGATCTCACAAACCACAAGATTATGACCTGAGCCAAAATCAACAGCCAGATGCTTAACCAACTGAACCACCCAGGTACCCCATAAATAATCTATTTCTTTTCATTTATAATAAGGGCAAAATAAAAATGTGATTTCAATGGTAACATCCATGCATACAAATATGACATGCTAGAGAGAATTTCAGGGAGTCTAATGATTTCTGAGACTACTTTATGGATAGCGTGACTTCAGCAAAAGTCATTCAATTCTTCCTTTAGAAAATCTTATACATATAACAAATACAAACAATTTTCCAATTTGATCAGCTCAATTTAAAGCCATCTAATATATATTAATGGGCGTAAGGAATGTCCTTGGGATCTAACTGCCAAATTCAAATACCTTTTGGGAGACTGACCCTGAAGAGTCCAAAAGAAGTGACAAGGGTAACCAATGACCTCTGACCAGGTAAAGAAACTCCCCTCTACCTCCCCACAGATCCAAAAGATGATAATTCCAGAGGGTCCACCACCACCAAGGGAGGTGGAAAAGGTCTTGCTGGCATGATAAATAGGAAGTCAGAAGAGACGTTGTTCCAGAGAAATAGTAATTCTGTCAATAACAGCATTACTCTTAAGATGTAATGTATTGAGGGACTCTTGGGTGGCTCAGTCAGTTAAGCATCCAACTCTTGGATTTGGCTCAGGTCATGATCTCACAGTTTTGTGAGTTCGAGCCCCACATCAGGCTCCATGCTGACAGTGTGGAACCTTGCTTGGGGTTCTCCCTCCCTCCCTCTCTCTCTCTGCACCTACCCTACTTGTGCTGTCTCTGTCTCTCTCAGAATAAATAAATAAACTAAAAAAAAATGTATTGAATATGCTTTAGAGACAGCTAAAACCCAAATGTTTACATATAATACTGTCACGTTGAACTTAAACAATCAATCCATATCATAATCCCTCCCACCCAATACTGATATATTCTCAGCAACCATCTATTGCATGCAGTTTTACAAGTAACATGTTAAATTCAGTTTATGAGATGAGGGCAAATTTGTTATGTAAACATTTCATACTTATAGATTTGAAGATATTTGCTTGCATTGTCTTACTCAATTCCCATAACAACCTTCCCAGAAAAGTAAAAGATTGTTTATATCCACCTTACTAATAGAGGATCAAAGTTAGATACTTTCTCAGAGTTATGCAACAAGTAAATGGCACAGCAGAATTAGAACTCCCAGCTCCTAGTTCAGTGCTGCTGAAGCTAGATGACCCCTTGACTATGACAGCAAGAAAGACATTAACAACTGTGCAATGCATGCCAGGCTTCAGTACCTTTCAAAAACTATCATGTAAAATGTATCACCTGCGGGGTTCACAAATGATGCCAATCATTAAATCGTCGGGAACTTCGGAAGCCAATTAGTAAACATAGCCATGAGTGAATATTAAATATACGATCTTACAGTTAAATAAAAATTTTAAAAACATAGGTGATCAGTATCCCAAATTTATCAATTCTCTATTATTTTGTTACATTTGCCATCGATGCTCTTGAGGTTACTTACATCTATTGAATCTATGTGATGAAAATGCTGTATAAGAATTCGTTACTGTGCATCTCCTTCCGAGTTTGAGTTAAGGCGCATCGCATCGCACAGGCAGCTGGAATTAGCGATGATAGGAAGATACACACCTTAACAAAAGGCGAGCGTTATGGTAAATCACAGGTTTTTCCCTTATCAGAGAGCTGGTTTTTAAACATTCCCCAGCAGTCCACTGGATCCACCCCCATAACTTGGTAACCCAAGTCTAGATGGCTAGTTACATCAGGAAATACAACCTGAAAATCCTCATTCAGAATAAAATAGACTCATTTCATTGTCAATGTAAATCTAAAACTTGTTGAACCTTAAGAAGCTACCTGAGTTGATCTCTAACTATATGTTGTTGTTGAGTTCTAGGTAATATTCAACTGCTGAGGACGGTCATGGTGATCTTTCCTCAAACATAAGTTTGGAAATAACCAGATTCAAGGTCACAAGAGAGTGGTGGACTTTTCACTGGTCCCTACATTACTTTGTTCATGCTGTTAGCAGGCAGCTGTGCAAATGTAAGCTGTATCTTATTGAGAACAATTGAGGAGGAGAAATTCAGCAGGCATCTGACTGCTGTCGTATTGGAGTTCATTAGGACAGATGAAATAACAGGCTGGCTGGTACACAAAGAGGCTCATGAAAGGAAGGGAAGGGAAAGCATTGGATAGGAAGTCAGGGTAGAAGGTCACAGGAAGAATTCTGCCCCTCAGGGGTCCCCCAGCTGCCAACTACAGAGCTCAGTCACCATAAGATCCTTGTACCAGTCTGCAGAGTTGCACCACTTACTCAGGAATCCTCCTCTCGTTTTCTAGCTGGTGCCACTTTGCCACTGCCGTGTGCAAACTGCAGAGTGTGGTTTGATTCTTTGCAATACACCAGCCTCCCTAGACAGGCCTCTTACTGCATCCCAAAGCCTAACAATCTTCATAGCTCTGCAATCCCCCAAATCCTCCCCAAATCTCTTGTGAAATTCACAACTTCGGGTTCTGTCTCCAACCCTCCTGACACAGGAAATCTGTTGCCACTGGTCTCCTCCATTCCCCCAGTCCCTCTTATTTCCTTCTGCTCCTTTTTACAAACCCACCTCCTTTCTTCAAACACAAAAGTTAAGTGTCAACACACATAGATTCCTAGGTCATCAGCCCACTGGATCCACAGTAAGGATGGATGGGCTCAGCGATGTATGTATTATATGTAAGTGAAGGGGCACCTGGGTGGCTACGTCGGTTCAGCATTGGACCTTAGCTCAGGTCATGATCTCAGGGTTCGTGAGTTCGAGCCCGGCATCAAGCTCTCTGCTATCAGCACAGAGCCCGCTTTGGATCCTCTGTCTCCCTCTCTCTCTGTCCCTCCTTCACTTGTTCTCTCTCTTTCTCAAGAATAAATAAATAAACTTTAAAAAATACCTAAAAAATAACAATATGTAAATGAGGATTAAAACCTTTTCCCTGGAGTTTAGTCAATATCCCTTCCTGGAAAAATCTATCCTTTCAAATATTGCCTTGGCTTTCCATATTCCCTTTCATGGAAGAGCATCCCCAGCTTCTCTCTCTCTCTCCCCCCGCCGTCACCCCCACGTCTACTTGGTCAACAACTTCTGTGAACTTACTTCCTAAATATCTTTCAAATGCCCTACTTTCTCTCTACCCAATCCCGACTCCCCTGGACCAGGCCATAATCTTTTCTTACTTGGCTTCCCCTAACAGTTTCTACAACTGCTCTCCTTGCCTCCACTTTGGTTAACTAGAGTTAACCTGATCTTTGCAAAAACACACCCATTTTTCATTCATTCATTAATATTTTTAAAGAACATATTACATGCAAACTCTTGCCTTTACAAGTCAATTCAAATACTTTCTCAGGGCATGCAAGGCCCAGCCCCGGTTTCCCAGTTCAGTCTAATTTTTCAGCCCTGTTCACCCATAAACCTGTTCTTCCACCGAGTTAATATACACAGGCAGATTTTCTCTGAGCTTCTGCCCAGGATAACTGAGCCCCCTTCCTTACATGCTAATATCTTTTCCTTTAAGCAGATACACTTTTTCTTGAGTAAGAGCTAATTCATAAAACAAAATATTTGTAGTCTGAGTTTTTTAGAGAAATGGTAAAGAAATGTCGGCACCTATATTTAAATATAATTGTATCACTTCATTGCCAACTGAAGAGCTTTGTTTGTGGGCCCTTTAAAAGCTAACTTGCATGCACTGTAGTATCTGAAAGTAACATTGAACTTTTGACTGTATCTTACTGTTGAGAAAGATTCTCTTGCAGCTGCGTTATTTTGTCCTTCCTTCACTAATTGTACAAGCTATTTGATTGTGACATGTGGTTTGCCTCGTGGTGCATTTTAATTTTGAATATTTTAAAACAAGAAATTTTTCCATTGCAAACCAGACAAGCATCTTTAACATAAAGTACTCTTCAATCAATTTATTTTGCAACTTCTTTTTTTTTTAATTCATCCGTCTCTTTTTGCCAACACAATCAAAACAGGGATTTAACTTGTCCTTGCAAAACACCCTGCTCCACTCCTACTTCAAGTCAAGTCCCACTGGCTTGTTTTGTTTTGTTTTTTTCCTCCCTTTCCAGAACCAGGCACTATAATTGGTTATAACTTCCAACCTTGCAGAACCAATCAAGTGTTCGTCCACCATCCCACAGACAAAGCCAGTAGAGTGCTGATGCCCAACAACTAAATAAGGCTACATGGGTGGGGATGGAACCAGAACAGGGAAGGACAGGATCTGTGCTCCCCTTTACTAGGCCTCAATTTTCTGGAAGGTACCTTCAATTAGATTGCAAAGAGCCTCAAATTCACAGGCAGACCGAAAATAGCCCTGATTCTTACCACGCTGTTAAGTCTCAGTCTAGGAGTCGCTTCCTTGAGGAAGACTTTCCTGGTGTGGCCTCTCTGAGTTAGATGATTATTTAGGCCAATCTCTTTAGGAGCAAATCACTTCCCACACTAGATTAAGAGTCTGTGATTATTTTTCTCTCTAACTAAACTATTGACTCCCTGAGGGCAGGGGCTAATTTTTCCTTTATTTCTAGCAAAATGGGTCCTCAACAAATATTTATTGAATGCATAAAGGAATGAAGCATCATTGCCTTAGATCTTCACAAGTAGCTCTAATATTTCCTAATTTTCATCCCATTTCATATGGATTTTTCTACAGGTGCAAACCAAAGAAGATGATTTAGAAACAGATTTCTACAAGGACTTAATTCCTCTTACAAAAAATGAAAATAAACAGGCTTCATTTGGGGGTGAACAGCAAAGCAACTTTCATATACCAATTTTTTATTCCTCAAAGAAAACTCAAAGCACCACCCATAATTCTGCCTTCAAACAAGCCATTGAGGCCTCCCACAAAAAGGTAATCAAAATGATTCCCAATCTTCTTATTCTTTTCTGAAAATTAACTCTAAGCCCAGCAATCATGCAATGAGAAGCGATGAGTTTTTGATATCAAATTGGAAAGAGTTCTAACACAAATTTAAATAGATTTAGTTTGTTAATATATCTCATTTCAAAAGTTATAGAAGTGATATGTATAATGATGCATACATTTGGCTGTGTTTACAGTTGCATTCTCTGTAAGTTTTCTTTGTCTTACTGTCTTAGGTGTATTTTTATAAACTAGGTGTAACAGAACTTTGCTTTTTATATATAATCTGAAAATGAGGACTTTGCTAGGGAAATTCTGCCTTCTTTGATTTGACATACTCACTGAAAAACGTGATCGTATTTCTTCCGTCTTTACTTTTTCTTACTCATTTTACTTTGTTGTCGTTTCCTATTTCTTTACTATTGCTGTTTTGTCACATTCTGTTTACCCGTTTTTGTCCTTTTTGATCATTTTAGAAGTTCTACTAAACTTTAAAAAAAGTGTTTTAACGTTTATTTACTTTTGAGAGAGAGCGCAAATGAGGGAGGGGCAGAGAGAGGGGAACAGAGGATCCAAAACGGGCTTGACACTAACAGCAGAGAACCAGATGCAGGGCTCAAACCCTCGAACCGTGAGATTATGACCTGAGCTGAAGTTGGATGCTTAACCAACTGAGCCACCCCGGCGCCCTTAAACTTTTTAAATTCTGCTTATGATTACCTTTCTCTAGTTAATAAGCATAATTAAGCCTATGTTTTTTTCTTTTATCAAGTGAAGTAATATCTATAGCCCCCAAAAGATATTTTGCTTCCTCATACCCCATTCCTACTATCTCCTTGAGAACAGATCTATCTTCTGCTCCCCTACCATTACATTAGAGGCCTCCAAAACCTCAGTTTTACTGAGATAGTTCAAAACCTTTGTGTTCCAAGCTGTTCGTTGAGATTGTTTTGTGTTCAGTTTTATATTACATATGTTCATTTGTATTTTATCCTAACTCTTGTCTAGTCTATTTAAAGATGCCTTGGATAACACTTATAAATTCCAAGTTCATTGTCTTTATTTTATATTTGTATAATACTTTATATATGTACGTTTGTGTGTGTGCCTATACATTTACTCCCTAAATCCTTAGATTTCTAAAATACCTACATTTTCCCTGAGCAATAAAGATAAAGAATATCTTGGCCAAATATCGGAATCTTGAATCATAGTCTTCTTTTCTTGGTAGTTGGTGGATGTTATTCCACTCACCATTTTCTGCTTTTCATTGTTGCATAGGAAAAATCACATGCATAACTGGTTGTCTTTCTTTTATTTTCTCTATCTGGAAATTTATAATTTTTATTGTTGTTTAGAATTTAGGTTGTATCTGAGTATTAAACTTCTTCCATTAATTTTGCGGAACTAATAAAGTTCTTTCAATATGTAAAGATACATCTTCATCCATTAATCTTTCTTCCTCGCTTCCTTTTTCTTTTATTATTTGTATATTAAAACTCCTGGAATTTTTCCAGCTCTTAAGTGATTTAGGGGATAGATTTCTATTACACATTTTTAGACGTTTACAAAGGTCTTTCAAAATAGTATCTGTTCCTGGGGAACCTGGGGTGGCTCCGTCAGTTAAACATCCAACTCTTGATTTCAGCTCAGGTTGTGATCTCATGGTTCATGAGTTCAAGCCCTGCATCTGGCTCTGCATTGACAACACTGAGCCTGCTTGGGATTTTCTGTTGCACGCTCTCTCTCTGCCCCTCCCCAACACATGCATGCTCTTTCTCGCTCTCTCTCTCAAAATAAATAAGTAAACTTAAAAAAAAAATAGTCTCTGTTCCTCCCAAAACCACCACTCTAAATGATATTTGCTCTTTCCAAAGAGATGAGTGGGAAGACTGAGCCCTGAATCATGGAGCCTGAGGCGGGCAGCGAAGAGATGCCACAGCTGAAACAGACGGGAAAGCAGCTGGAGGGCATCATTTTATGGGTCCTCATGCCCTGACCGCACTGCCTCTCATATATTTACTTATTCATCCATTTATATACTTATATAAAAATGAGATTTTGTAGCACCATTTATAGATAATTTTCCTAGGCTAATTTCACTTATCTTGAAAAGAACCCTAAAAGAGAATCAGAGAAGACATTTTAAAGAACATTTTACAGATGAGTACTTCGAAGTCCATATATTTATTCTTAACTCAGGAAATATTTATCAAATATCTACCATGTGTCAAGTACTACACTAAAATCCAGGAAGCTCCGTGGCTCCTGTGATCTCCCAGGGAGTTAATGCCAGAGTTGGACATTGAAACCAGTTTGCCTGATTTTTGCCCACTGTTCAGATCCACTGCATTATGCTTCAAGCTCTCTGCTTCTTCATTCATTCAGTTATGCATAATTTCAACAAACTGTGAAAAGAGTAGAGCTCTGGTGATATGAACACAGAAGAAAAAAAGAGGCAATAAAATAGATTCCTTTTATAACATGTATTGTTGGTTCAGTTTAGAATGGGCTATAGGCAGCATAGTGTCCCTGAGACTTACTAAATTAAATTCTTTTTTTAAAGGTTTTATTTTAATTCCAGTTAACGCAGTGTTATATTGGTTTCAGGTGTACAATATGGAGATTGTACAATTCCACACAACACCGGTGCTCTTCAGACAAGTGCACTTCTCAATCCCCATCCCCATCTAACCCATCTCCCCACTCACCTCCGCTCTGGTGCCATCAGTTTGTTCTCTATACTTAAAAGTCTGTTTTTATATTTGTCTCTTTCTTTTTTTCCCCTTTGTTCATTTGTTTCATTTCATAAATTCCACATGAAATATATGGTATTTGTCTTTCTCTGACTGATTTATCTCACTTAGCGTTATACTCTTTAGCTGCATCTGTATCATTGTAAACGGTAAAATTTCATTCTTTCTTATGGGTGACAAATGCAAATTATATTCTTAAGACAAGTTAGTATCAGAATTATTAGAAAGTAAAAATATACATCCCATGGTCCTTCTTTTAATTCACTGATTCAGAATATTTGGAGTTGGGCACGTGATTCTGGCTCTTCTTTTTAAGTCCCCCAGCTCACTCTAATATCATATCCAGGATTGGAAACAACTGCTTAAAAACATAGTCCAAAATGAGCAGGGAAATGGAGATGTTGAAAGAGACACAGATACATGCATCATTCTCGACATTGAGATTTGCTTCACAGAATTGGTTTATAAGTGTTTCGGTCATGCTAGAGAAAACTTGTAAAACCCTTACCTGTAGATAAACACGTTATTGGATCTTCTAAGAGTCTGCCCCGAATTGGAAACATTTTAGGCTATCCATCAGCTGGAACTTTTGAAACTGCTAATATTCACCCATTTTTGACTTAGAAAATTGTCAACTTCATCGGGTTCAACCCAGTATCTTTGATTAGATCTCAAAAGGATAAGAAAAGCGTGGGCCAAGTAGAAAATGCTACTACAACCAATCTTAGTCTTCAAATAGTGAAAGCGAAGTATACAAACTTGAAAATCAATCCAGCCCTCCAGTGGAGCTTAATGCTTTATTTATTTATTTCATCTACCACAGATCTAACTAAACATCTGTTAGGCGGATGATCTGTTTCAAAGTCAAAATACCAATTGTCTCAGTAAGGTTCAGTGCTTTTCTGAATTACTTTATGAAGTTGAACCCTCAAAACTATGGTAAAAATAAAGCACGATCTCACAGAACGTTGAAATAGATCATACATTTAAAAAATTTTCAAATATTTTTTTAAAGTTTGTTTATTTTGAGAGAGAGAGAAAGAGAGGCAGACAAAGAGAGAGATAAAGAGAGAATCCCAAGCAGGCTTGGGACCCACAGGGCTCGAACCCGTGATCCGTGAGGTCATGACCTGAGCCAAAATCAAGAGTTGGGACCCTTAATGACTGAGCCACCCAGGCATCTGGATCATACATAGTTAGTATCCTACTGTCATGTAACGTTTTAGCCTAAAATAGCCCCCGTTTTAGCCATCGTGCACTTGATAAGTGCTTGGCTTGTGCCGAGTTGAGTTACCAAAGTGTCACTTGTATGTTTATAATTTATTTTGTAGAGTGACCTGGAAATTTTGAACCACCCATTTCAATGTCTGTATCTGAACAGGCATTTCAGATACTCTGGAAGTGAGTGCACTTCTTACTAAAAGTATGATGTCCCTTCAGCTTTCGAAAACCATGCTTCTGTGACAAAATTCAATATTAAACTTAAAAATAGAATTAATGGACACTAAAATTGTAAGCCCCTCGAAGGGATGAACTGTGTCTACATTGCCCATTTCTGTGTCCACAGCATCTGAGGGAGCTGAGCAATAAATGTTTTAAAAAGCAGAAAGGGAGGGTGAGGGGTAGAAAGGGGTAGAGGAGAAGGAAAGGAAAAGAGAGAGGGAGGGGAGTGAATGGTGACTCTTTTTCAATCCTTGTGATTATTTCTTTTCTTTTGTGTTAGCAGCCATTTTATGCCATAATTACAGCACACAGGAAAACAGCGATTTAATAATTTACAGCTACGATAAAGTTCTTTTGCTGAAATATTCTCCTCTCCCTGCTCCTATTACTCAAACACTACAATTTGCTAAAATTGAGAGATAGATGAAGTATATAATTTTTTTTTTAAAGAACAGCGTACATGGAAGCACTCATAAAACTCAGTGGATGTGTAGAACAACAATTTAATGGAATGAGATTTGGGTACAATACCAACCACCAAATCATAAATTAACCCTACATAAAAAGAAATGAATAAGAAAAAACCCTCAAACAAATATTTCTGTTTATGGATAGAAGAGAGAGAATACAAATAATTTTGTTTAATCTTAACCCTGAGTAAGGGTTTTGAATCACACCATCTTAGGGTTGAAAGAGGTACGGTGTGTCACCTGGCGGGTAGCCATCATCTATGCACCAGGTGACATTTCACAGACCACTGGGGCCTAGAAAATGCAAATGCCAGTTAGTGACAAAGCTGTGACTTGAATCTCAGTTGCGTAACTTCCAATTAAAAATGTATGCAATCCTTTTTCAACGTGTTGCGTCAGCAAATCTTTCTAAATAAAAACAATAGGGACACAGCCACGGTCGACAATCAAGAGTGAAGGATTTACTCTTCTGATAATTGATTGATCTCTTTTTGGTAGAGACGCCGACCACACCTATGCCTCAGTCACAGTTTACATGACTGAGATCATCTTATCTGTTCAGCACTTTGGACGTTGTGGGAGAAAGTGGTGGCAGATAAAATGAAAATTATGATTCTGTGTGTGAGATCTTGCTATAGAGAGCTAACGTTATCATGCTGTGGTTGGAAGGCAGCTAGCGATGAACAGATGACACTGAAATGCTTGACACTTCAAGCTTTTATTACCTTTAATCACCTTGTTTTCTTTCTTTCTTTTTTCCTTTTTTCTCTCTTCCATTTAGGATTCTAGTTTTACTAGGATCCACAAAGTGATAAAAGTCTCAAACTTCACAATGAAAACTAAAGACCTGCAGCTTTCTGATGTGTTTTTGAAAGCACTTAACCACCTGCCTCTAGAATACAACTTTGCTCTGTATAGTCGGATATTTGATGACTTCGGAACTCACTATTTCACCTCTGGCTCCCTGGGCGGTGTGTATGACGTCCTCTACCAGTTTAGCGTCGAGGAACTCAGGAACTCAGGTAGACTTTCTGCAACCCTCCCTTTTTTTTTTTTTTTTAATTTTTAATGTTGATTTTTTTGAGAGACAGAGATAGAGTATGAGTGGGGGAGGAGCAGAGAGAGAGGGAGACACAGGATCCGAAGCAGGCTCCAGGCTCTGAGCTGTCAGCGTAGAGTCCGATGCAGGGCTTGAACCCTCAAACTGCTAGATCATGACCTGAGCTGAGACGGGACACTTAATTGACTGAGTCACCCAGGCGACCCAGTCCTCCCTTTATTTCTAACCTGATTTGATTGCATGCAATTCATTTTTCTCTTACTGTATGAACTCTCCTTTATTAACTTTTAGACTCTACTGTATTTCCAAAACGATAGGGAGAACAACCAAAAGGTACACACTCAAGTAAATAAAAATATAAAATTAGGACCAAAAAAAAGAAGGAAAAATATACTTAACCTCTTTGATTGGGCATTAGATTTGTCTCTGAGTTTCCTGACATCTGGGAACATCATAAGCTACACAGTAGTGGTAACCTAAAAGGGAGATGCCTGCTATTATCTGAAGAAAAATGAGATTCGTCCTGAAATTAAACTCCAAAATATAATTTATTTACAGCATTTTTATAGGAGATAATAGTATTATAGAACAATAATTATAGCAGATTTTCTGACAATCTTTTTCTTTTAATAATTTTTTAAGTCAAAGCCAAGGGCATTAAGATAAAAGAACAATTAAGAACTTGACAAGGTACTAAACTAATGTGGGCTGAATACGCACCTACCAGTGATACACTTGAAACCAGATGAGACGCGCTTATTGTGAAGAAAGTTGGCAAATAACTTTTTTATTTGGGGATATAATCAGGGATATTTTTCTGCTTAAATGTAAAATAACGATAAAAACCTTGGTTTGTGGATAACCCTTGGTTTCTTAAGTATTACCTTAAATTCCCACTATTAATTACTATTATAGCTTAAGCACCATTGGATAAATTCGTTTTCAGACTCCTTTGTGAAATGACACGAGGCCCTTGTGATGATTCTACCATGTGTCTCTTGAGAACGTGGTTAGGAAACTGTAACCAGAACTCAACTGACCAAGTGCCCCATATAAATAGGAATTCTCGATCATGTAACTTTTATACAGAAGAAATCAAGAATTTGTTTAAAAAGACAGGCCAACTCTGGGGTCACCAGAGTGTCAATCCCTTTGTTCTTACATCTCATGATGGCAAATACTAGTGTTTAATGTGGCTGCCCTGAGTTATTCCAAACTTTAAGTGACCAGATAACCCTCATGATCTGCTTCCTAAGACAGAAGAGATAAATGTCTTAGAGAAGGGCTTTCAGTAAGAGGATCTAAAAAATTATTACCTGACAGAGTTAACGAAATCCAAAAGATTTATGCCGTTTCACATTGTCCGACCCTTATGTTTCATTTCAGTTATCCTTTCCACAGGAGTGATGTTGGTATGATGAATTTGTTATCTTCTCCCATGAGAACCAACAACATTAATGCTGAGCAAAAGTGGTTGGGGAAAATCTCCGGCCCTCGATTGGTTTCATCTCACCCCTGGGATGAAATTATGCTGGTCCCTCGCTGCTATAGCCCAGAAAATAATTTCTCATTTGATCAGCTCTACTTATCATGCATTCAAAGCAAAGCCTCTAAAGGCTTAGAGATCGGGTCAGTTAAAGAACTATGTGAATCTTCAATCAACCATCCAGCCTTTTAATAGTTGAAGACCCCTGACCAAAATGAAGTGATGAACCGTACTTTCCTACTGAAACACTCTCACCTTCCATGTCTTTCTCTATAGACAGAGGCAGAGACTAACGAACAGGTACACATAATAAGGAAAAGAAAGGGAGTTTGAGATGTAGTAGGAAACTGGAAATATATGACCATATATACCTAAGCACTCATATACAAACTATATATATGTGTGTGTGTGGTATATATGTACACATATATATACGACTTATATGTGGTATTTATAGGGTATATATATGTATATTCAATTAAACATATTTCTATATTCTGATATGTAATATACATTCTTATATTCAATAAGTATGTATATGCATACTTATATTTATCTGAGTCACAAAAATAATATTGGTGCACAGTTTTAATTGTGGCTAAGATGAAGTATGCCCAGACAGAAACAAATCTCAATAAAATGGAATTCTCTGGTGGGTATACTTACCTGTTTTTGCCTGCTCTCTAAATGAATATTTATTCTGGCCTCCTCCTCTCTTTTTCCATTTCTTCTCCCTTTACTTAGCCATAACATGAAACTACAGTATAGGCTTGGTTTGGTTTTTTTTTTTAATGTTTATTTATTTTTGAGACAGAGAGAGACAGAGCATGAGTGGGGGAGGGGCAGAGAGAGAGGGAGACACAGAATGTGAAGCAGGCTCCAGGCTCTGAGCCGTCAGCACAGAGCCTGACGCGGGGCTTGAACTCACAGACCATGAGATCATGACCTGAGCCGAAGTCGGACGTTCAACCGACTGAGCCACCCAGGCGCCCCTAGGCTTGGTTTTTATTTGCTTTATTCAGTAAGAATTGTATCCCTTGTCATTAATTTCAAAAACATGACCTGAATATTTCATAGCACCTTCTCTCCCTGAAGAAGAGTAAAACGAAATTAAATTCCTTTTTATTTGCATCCTTCATTTATTCCTCTATTGTTCAATGTCCCATAGCCAATTTAAAAACCTTGAAGAAAAGTTGACATTGCTTCAGTGTGCTAGGTGAAAAATATTTCAGAAATATAGTAAAAACATTAGACAATTAAAATATCATAATATGCAAGATGGTAATTTTAAACTCCTTTTGTCAAGAAGTCATTTCCTACTCTGAACTGGGAGGGGAACAATTACTGGCCCCACCATTTACCCGTATGACATTTTCCACTAACACTGTTGACCTTTGCCCAGAGTAGCTGAGGACATTTCTGAAACACTCGTCCCTATGCTACATCAGAGGGACACTTGGATTTGAGAGGTCAGGTGCTGCAGCAACCAGCAATTGGATAGAGGTCAGGCAGCAAGCTACAGGTCATACAGGGGAAGCAAGGCTTATACAGAAATTCACCGATAAAGCCTTCATATTCTAATCGCTGCAGGAGCAACGAATGCCATGCCTCATAAGAAGCATTCATCATTCAAATCTTCAAAGATTCTCCGTTACCCCTCAGAAAATGAAATTAACTAAGTTGATAGTTAATTAATTATGTTATAGTTAATGAATTGGACTCATAAAATTTAATTGTCAATTATAAATAATAAAAACCTAATGAAAAATTAAAAAAAGATAGGAGCTACGCAGCATAGACGCATTAAATTCCTAACATGGCCTAATCATTTGCCTGACCTACTTGTTAGAACAATACTGCCAGGAGAAAATCACTCATGTTTATTCAGCCTGACCAAAAAAAAAGAAAACTAGACTTTTTCTTTTTCTTTCTTTCTCTCTTCCTTTCTTTCTTTCTTTCTTTCCTTCTTTCTTCTTTCTTTTTCTTCCTTCCTTCCTTTCTTTCTTTCTTTTTTTCTTTCTTTCTTTTTTTTTTTTTTTGAGTTAAAGATGCAAGGGAAACATTAGGACTTCACACTAAGAAATTTTCACTGCCAACTTATAATGCATCTCTTCGAATGTGTCAAACTATTGAAAAAAATATGAAGTAGCCAGACCCCATCTGCTTCTACATGGCCTCATTTCTCAGTCATCTGTGCCTTTAGAATTCAATTTCAGCATCACACCTAAACTGTGCCTCAAGCTCTGCCGATTATAATCTACAACCCTGAACATCAGTGTTTGATGAACTACTTTGCTTTCAGGTGCTTAAGAGCTGATCCCAACAGTTGTATCTCTTGTGCATTCGTGTTTCGTGAGGCAATTTTTAACTAAACTTCGAAAAAACTGAATTCTTGTGTCAGCTGTGCTTCGGTTGAAATAAATTACATTAAAAACAAAAGCCAAAATCTGGATTCTAATTTTCTTGTTTCAGGTAGCAGGTGAGAGGCTTAGGAAGCTGTTAAGAAAGAGGAAACATTGGTTCTCTTTGAATTATGCCAGATGGGCAGCACCAACTCAGTCTACAAAAAGCCAGACCTGTTCCCCTGCTCTGTGTCCCACTTAATCTCTGACATAGCATAGATTTTGAAGCCATCGAGAACTCAGGAAAGGATTTCGGTGGGAAAGAGTGACTCAGATGCCAAAATCTTCAACAAACGATGCTTGCAGGTTCGGTACAAGACAAGACAAGGGGGACTAAGGGCATGAGAACTGAACAGCCTGAGCCTCCAAGCATCAGGGTTTTGACAAGACTTTTAAACCTGGAGAGTCATCCTGTGGCAGCACTGGGAAGCCAGGAAGATATCAACCCCAGTCTCTGGGGCTGGGAAAGAGACAGCAGCCACCTCCCTTGGGGGCAAGAGGAGAAACCTCGAGTACAGCCTAGAATGATGAGGAGGAGAAAGAGTAGTCAGTGAGGACACTGAGAAGAGTTCATAGGCCAGGAAGTCAGAATCTCTGAGGGCAAACAAAAGGGTTTTGGAGGTATAGGTGGAGTGAGCAGCTGACTCAGGGAGACAAGTATGAGAATGAGTGTTCAAGGGAAGGAGAAATGACAAAAAAGATTTCCATTTTAGGTGATAATGGGGCAAAAAAGCGAGGTGGAATCAGGCCTCACAGAAACAGCTGTGGCCCAGAAAGAAGGCCTGACAGGGGCCCGACACAGAACATGTGTTCGTCTCTTGATCTGCAGGACAATACAGTGGCTGTGGCCGGTGGGACAGGCAACCTTCTAGGCTCATTGAGTGTAGGCAACAGGGAGAGGCCAAGATGATCCCAAGGGATGGGCCATAGCCACCTTATATGTGCCTCTTAGGGCCAGGATTGAAGGGAGAGACATCAGGGACTCATAAATACTTCCTCCATTCAGGATCATCCCAGGGCCTGCAAAGGACTGAATCTGGAGGCGAAGGCTGTGAATTATTCAAGCTTATAGAAATTGGAGAATTCTCAGGGGTGCATTCTCACAATTTTTTGTTTGTACTTCATTTCATAGGTTTAACAGAGGAAGAAATCCGAAACTGTGTCCGGATTGAAACAAAGAAACGCATCCTTGGTTTTAAGAAAAAAAAAGTGGAACATCGGTGCACCACAAACAAGATGTCAGAGAAATACGAAGGTAAGAGAGCTCTCTCTCTCTCTCTCTCTCTCAGAAGTTTACCCAGTGTGTCCTGAGGCTGCACTGACTGGAGTACCATGCTGCACTTTGACGGCGCTGGTTTTTTAAGTCTATTTATAGAGAGGGCAAGAGGGAGAGAAAGAATGAACAAGGAAGAAGCAGAGAGAGGGAGAGAGAGAATCCCGAGAAGGCTGCACACTGTCAGCACAGAGCCCAGTGTAGGGCTCAATCCCAAGAACTGTGAGATCATGACCTGAGCCGAGATCAAGAGTCGGACGCTTAACCGACTAAACCACCCAGGGGCCCCTTGCCTGTGCAAATATTTTTAACTTTCATTTATTTCATTTATCTACCTCAAAGCCCTCTCTGTGGTAGGGGGAGGATACAAATAAAATATCATTAGCGCTACTTAAAAGGGAAATAAAGTTTTCTTGATCTTGTACTTAGGTTGTTTACTTTAACATTTATTGATTGTTCCCATGGGCCGAACCCATTATTAGGCATTGTGTAAAGATGAGTGTCAACAAGCCATTGCTATCAAGGAGCTTACAAAGTAACTATACATATAAGTGACCTTTAAAATTACAGAATAAGAGTCTAAGAGGGGTATGTAAATAAGGCTCCAGACACCTGAGTGTTGTCTTTAATTTCTCCCTGTTTCTGGCCTCCACATCCAATAAGTAATCACTCTACATCCTTAATATTTTTCCCATTCACCCCCATCCATTCAGTATTTTCAATGTGGATTTCCACAGAAGCCTCCTGACTGGTCCCCCTGCCTCTACTGTTGCCTTCCGCCAATCTATTCTACACATTTCTTGTAACGAGAAATTTTTCCAAGGCAAATCTTATCATGAAACTCTCATGCCTTAATCATGGTTTCATATAGCCTTAAAGATAAATTCCAGCCTCTCTCTCTCTGCCTAGCTGAACTATGTGTTCTCCTAAATAAGTCATACTCTCTCTTGTGTCTTGCCATTATTTAGAACTCCTTTGTCTGTGTAAAGTTCCCTGTTCCCTGACTTGGCCTAACTGATTGCTACTCATTCTGCTAAGAACAAAGGAAGCAAACTCACAGAAACTCCCAAAATATGAAGCTTATATTCTCTTGGGGAGAGAGACAAGGAACAAATAAAAATAAAATATTTACTATAATAACAAATAGGTAATTCTGAATATCAGAGTATAAAGATGGTCTACACATACATGCCCATGGTAAGCATAAGCAAAATGAGAAGGGTTGGTTTGACAACTAGCCATTCGCATTATAGCAAAAAAAAAAAAAAAAAAAAAGAGAGCATGCAAAACAAATAACCTAGCAATATAAACCAAAGAATGGATATAGAGTCTGTACCAGTTTTTCAGGCAATAAAATAATTTAATAAGACTGTGAATTCAACAAATCAAGTGGTCAGAGACAGACAGTTTGTAAGAATTAGTTGAAAAGGCAGATCTCAAAGTTAAGGTACAAAGACAAACAAACATTGAGAAATATTACCATGATAGTTATAAATAAATTAAGTACTGCAAGAACAAAATATAATTATCTGAAAATAAAATCAGGAAAGTTAATCACATGTAGGAAATATTTAAAATAATTCATAATAAATACAGACAAAAATGTAGATATTAACAGTTATTAAGGAAAATCTAATGGAAATGGAAGGACAAATATAATTTGATCAGTGGAATTCATGTTCCTGAAATAGAGATCCCAAGAAATTAAACAGAAAAACTGTTAAAAAGAAAAAAACCTATAAACAAACTTTTCCCTGAAATAAAGGAAGAAATTTTTTTTGATTATATGAATTAGAAATACTGTTTAAATATACAACTTCAAGACAAATTCTAGTTAATTTACTAGTTATCAACATTTTAAAAATGAATTCTTCAAGTATCTTGGCCGGAAAAACAAGTCTCCCACAGAACAACAAAAACAACAAAAATCTGTCTGGCCTCAGACTTCTCCTGACTAAATTCAATGCTATAAAACAATAATGTCCACAAATTTCTGAGAGAGAAAAAAAATAATTTCATATATAAAGACAACAGGAAGGCCTCTCAAAACATGAGAGAATTCTGAGAATATACATACTTGAGTACTTGCTAAAAACAAAGCAAAACAAAAAACCACTTAATTTTAAAATCCATCCAACAAAAGAGACAGGAAAAATGTCAAAGATGGACCCAGTTTTCAGCTTGTA
This sequence comes from Paguma larvata, assembly GCA_030068075.1. Taxonomy (NCBI): domain Eukaryota; kingdom Metazoa; phylum Chordata; class Mammalia; order Carnivora; family Viverridae; genus Paguma; species Paguma larvata. Next base: position 31,404,229 of record CM057826.1, on the reverse strand, counting down.
GGAATAAGGTGAGGACACTGAAAAATCAGAGTATTCCAATGGGCTCCAAACTGGTTTATCAATTATCCATCACTATCCAGGTGACACATTGCTAATACTCCTGAACAGTGTCAACTCCCCAACTCAAAATGAAAAGTTTCTAGAGAATGCAGTCATTTGTAAACCTAGAGAATGACGTCCAATCTCCTTGGCTTTACATCCAGATCCTCTGTTTTGCTGCTCTTGCCCTACCTGAACCTTCGACTTGAACTCAAGTGGATGTCCGTATGTGCTGTCTCCAGAACGTGGCACATCTGCCCCTCCTAGATCGTTGCCCCCGCTGGGAGCACCCTGCCCCCTACCACGTCTTAGCTTTGTCTCAAAGTCCTTTCACCATGCCCCCCTCCCTGATGGCCTAAGATCACAGAATTCTTTCACTTCCTTGAAAACAGGAATCATTCATTGCTGGGCCACTCGGTGACACTTAGCAAAACTGTTTTATTGGTCTTTTTGTTTACCTGTCTTTCCCTTTCTTACCCTCCCTTTAACCTTCTTTCCTTCCTTCTCTCTCTCTTTCCATTTCCCCTTTTCTTCCTTCATTTTGTTATTTCTCAATAGTTCTCCTAGTATTTTTATGTACCTATTCTGTCTCCTCATAGGGAGTCTAAGTCCTTCAAATACAAAAGGCATATTTTGCATTTCTCTCAGTCTTTAGTACCTGGCATATAGCAAATTCTCCACAAATGTGCGTTGATCATGATGACGATTTGCCTAAAATTAAAGCAGATTTGAGAGTAAAGCACACACAGCACCTGGGTGGCTCAGACCTTAAGCATCTGACTTCGGCTCAGGTCACGATCTCATGGTTCGTGAACTCAAGCCCTGTTTCGGGTAAACACAATACCTGCTTTCGGTGAGTGCCTCTCTCTGCCCCTCCTGGGATCCTGTCTCTCTCTCTGACTCTCACTCACTTGTGAGGGTCTCTCCCAAAAAAATGAAAAAAAAAAAAGAGTAAAGCACACTCGAAAACATAATTTGTCTATTTCTAATCCTGAGCTCATCTGATTAAACACTGGACAACAAACTTTTTAAATCTGTAATGATCTCATTAATTTTTTTACTATTATGTCCCTAACATATTTACTAAAAAAATACTTACAAATTTTATATACTATTCTAAAAATATGTTATGCACACAAAATATATACAAACGTAGAAAAGAGAAAATGTTATAGATAGCCTATATGAAATAATATATTTCATTGTCTTGCTCATATTATAATGATGAATCAATATTTCATAAAAACTCCTTGAAATTTTTGATATGTTTGGGGCAGCTTTCGTGTCAGTCTCATGTTGTGGCTTATGAGAAGTTTTTATAAGAAATACCTGTGTTTCCATGGGGCACCTGTGGCTGAGTTGGTTGAGCGTCTGACTTTGGCTCAGGTCATAATCTCACGGTTCACGAGTTCCAGCCCCGCGTCGGGTTCTGTGCTGACAGCTCAGAGCCCGGAGCCTGCTTCAGATTCTGTGTCTCCCTCTCTCTCTGCCCCTCCCCACTCATGCTCTGTCACTCTCCATCTCTCAAAAATGAATAAATATTTAAAAAAATTAAAAAAAGAAATATCTGTTCTCCCTTCTACTAGTTGTTTTGCTTACATGTGCAAGATTGGTATCCTCTCCGATCTGCATTTTCTTCCTGGAATCTTTTAAAAATTTTTTTTAATGTTCATTTGTTCTTGAAAGAGAGAGAGCCGGAGTGTGAGCAGGGGAGGGGCAGAGAGAGACCGGGAGACACAGAATCTGAAGCAGACTCCAGGATGTGAGCTGTCAGCACAGAACCCAACACAGAGTCAAACTTAGGAACTGCGAGATCATGACCTGAGCTGAAGTCGGAGACTTAACTGACGGAGTCACCTGGGTACCCTGCGTCCTGGAATCTTTTTAAACCACTTGTTCACTTGTAAGAATTAGTTCTGTTCAAACTAGCTAATGGAGTAACAAACAGACTAATGCTCACTGCTTCTTGGGGATCCCATGTTCATCACATTTAACACTTACTAGTGTCAAACATTCATGAAACACATAGTATCAATCCAAATGTGAACTAGCTGGTCAGAGCTACTGTCAATCCACATATGATAAAATGGCAGATACTAATTTGTCTCTATTTTCATATGAAAAATAAATTCAAAAACCCCTAAAATGTTCTTATACCCCTGTGTTACCTTTGCAACCTTTAGAAAGGATCATATTACTTTCTTCACAGAGAGAGTATTTCACCCATTGTTCTGATCATTCTAGACTCTTTTTTTTTTAAGTTTATTTATTTATTTTGAGAAAGACAGAGACAGTGCAAGTGGGGGAGGAACAAAGAGAGAATCCCAAGCAGGCTCTGCTGCCAGCGCAGAGGCCGATGTGGGGCTTGAACCTAAGAAGTCAAAAGATCACGACCTGAGCTGAAACCAAGAGTCAGATGCTGAACCGACAGCGCCACCCAGGCGCCCCTAGAATTTCTAAACAGTAGAAGCATAGCTAATCCTTTCTGGTACTTCACAATAGACACCAAATTGATGCCATTAACTCCCACCCACATCACTAGCCTCCTCTTCATTTGCTTTTATTTCTCCCTACAGTTTCTTATTCCTCAGTTCCTATGCTTATTAGTGAAAGACCCCATTAGTTCATAGGAATTGTTTTAGAAAATTTGTGTAAAAGAGCTGTATTGTGTACATTAAATGTCATTGCTTCCAAAGGAACACTGGGCCAACTCTTAATTTCAGGTTTAACTTTTTCTTTCTCTTTGGTTAGTTGTGCTTTTGCACCTGTCTCTAAGCTTAAAAGCATTCTATCAACTTACACTGTCATTGGAAGTCTCCAGCCTGGCAGTCAACTGATTGGATATCAGAAATCATGTGATTTATGTTATTCCGAAGCCCAAGACGTATGCTAATATAAATCAAAAAAGGGAGGTTTGGCATCAAAGGACAGGAAGCAGAGTAGTACGGACCTGGGCAGGTTAATATCTTAGCTTCCCACCCCCGCCCCACTCCCAGTAACTCTACTTATGTTCCAGGCTGAATTACTTCTAGCTTCAGCGTCCTGCTTGTAATACCTAGTTCTCAACATTGTTGTGAGAATTACTTACCACAATGACTGCAATATACAAGTTCCTTCATAAATGGTAACCAGTAACATTGTTATTAAGCTCCCTGTAGGGCTGAAGAGTGTTCTCTTGCTTTTCACTAACTTTTTTTTTTTTAGTTTATTTGTTTACTTTGAAAGAGAGAGAGAGAGACCAACACAGAGAGAGAGAGTGCAAGCAGGGGAGGGGCAGAGAGAAAGGGAGAGAGAGAATCCCAAGCAGACTCTGCTGGAGCCCGACACAGAGCTGGAACTCACAAACGTGAGACCATGACCTGAACTAAAACCAAGAGTTGGACGCTTAACTGACTGAGCCGCCCAGGTGACCTTTCATGAGTTTATTTAATGGAGCCCCAGGACTACCATCTACTTCTGCTCCTGTGCAAATAGCCTCATCTTTCGAGTTTGAATCTGCAGTAAAATTAAATGAGTAATTTTCTCAAAACACCTTGCAGGCTCGGTTTTGCAGGGAGCAGAGAAATCCATCTCCCTGATTCGAGGTGGGAGAAGTGAGTACGCAGCCAAGTTGGCGTGGGAGAGAGGGAGCTCTAGCCCTGACGAGAAGGTATTTGCCGAGTGGTTAGAATCTGTGAAGGAAAATCCTATTGTGATTGACTTTGAGGTAAGAGTAAAACATATTATGGATAAGAAAGCTGAAATGATTCTCTAGCAGACCAAATCACACACCGCACAATTCCTTTTCCATTTTCCTCGCAGGTGACAAAGAAAACGTCTCTCTTCAGCTTACGTGTGCAATGTAGTTTTTTTTTTAAAAAACGTTAGATTACACATAGATTGTTTTTGCTTTTGAAACAAGCTTTCTCTGGTACAGTATTTAGAATTGCCAGCATATATAAAATACCGGGAAGGGGAATTTGGGGAATACAACTGCTCAAACTTGCCTTAAGTCGTGCCTTCAGCTCCCCATGTATACAGCGAATCTGATTTCTGTACTTTTCTTGCTCCTTTTTATTCAGTGAGCATTCCTAAATCATCATTTATCGCTCTGTGGGATAAATGAGATCTTAGATCCACTTGGCTTTCTGTTTCTGTCACCACTGACTACAATTCCCTGTCCTGTGTTTGTTGCGATTACATGAAAAGGTGACCTTTATTATTTATGGAATCCTTTGCCCATATATCAGTCATATGCTGTTTAGAACCCATTTTGACTAAAACATAAGCACATTTTTAAAAGCCCTCAAAGAAGTCGTTCTGCTCGTTTCACTTAAATGAAGATAGAGTTCACTCATTATGAAAGTGAAATAATTTACCTGCCGCATGAAGATACTTGGAGTTCTGCAGGCTGTGGTGGGAGAGGGAGATCTGGTCGCCCAGCTGGGCAGCTGTGAGTCATACACATAGGCGTCCCTCCGAGGTTTTAAAATATTAATAAAATGAGCCCTGATTTTGTGTTAGCTCCATTATTCGTTACTATAATTCTTCCATTCATCCTACGGCGAGTTCATTTCCCCCATTCCATATTTTGTCATCTGGTTCCACCACAAGCCAATTCTGTCCCTGTCAAACAAGAACACAGAAATCCTCTCCTCGCCCTCTCTGGATTTTTCTGCTTGCATCAAACCTAGTGAGGTTTCGGCAGAGCATTCGTGAGCTGCCCAACTCTCGGTCACCTCTCTCAGAGCCTTGATGCATGCAATTGGTGCCTACTAAATAATGGGACATAAGTCCAAGTAAGCGACACTGCTTATGAGGCTTTCTTCATAATAGGATTCCAGGGAAAGTAAGCTCCAGAGACATCACGTTAGGGACAAGAGAAGCCAGCTAATCCTGCAAATAGCTGCTCTACCCACCATAGAAGGGAAAGAAAAGGAACTCCCCTACCCTCACAGAGAGGGTTTTTCTCCACTGGTTCAACAGGCGGGTATACTATGTTCTACAATAATATCTTTGAAGTGTAGGATTTTCCAGACCTTTCCTCTCAGTCCATGAGAATTGAGCAGAGATGGCAACATATGCCAAAGGGATGTGATGAACCGGACCTCCTCTCTACCATCTGCTCTTAGCTCGCTCCCATCACCGACTTGGTGAGAAACATCCCCTGCGCCGTGACCAGACGGAGCAACCTCAGGAAAGCTTTTCGAGAATATGCAGCCAAGTTTGACCCTTGCCGGTGTGCTCCGTGCCCTAATAATGGCCGCCCCACACTCTCAGGGACCGAATGTCTGTGTGTGTGCCAGAGCGGCACGTACGGAGAGAACTGTGAGAGACGCTCCCCGGATTATAAATCCAGTGAGTATCAGATAACGTGCTGGGGGGTAGGCCCCTTTTCTCCTCCAAAATGTATTCTAGGTTAGTCACATAAGGCAAAAAGTCTATTAGCTGCTTCCACCTTATCCGAACTCACAAGGAAGATAAGTTTGTAAAAAGTTAGACTCTGAAGTCAAACAGCCCTGGTGTGAGCAAGTCTTGGCTGTAACCTACCAGCTTTATAACCTTAGGAAAGTCCCTTAACCCCTCTATGCCCCAATCCATTCATCCTTAAAATAGGGGCAATACCCCCCAGTACCTGAAGATTTTATACATATATGTATATTTATATGTATATATTTATATATATATATATATTGCAGCACAATGCCTATAATATAAATGAAATAATAAACCATACCATGAAATAAAATATGTGATACCATTGTTATAACAGTAGACTGCTATAACGTAGAATGACAATGGCTTTGCAATAAGAGATAAATTAAGCCAAGGACCAAAGTTTTCATACAGCAAGAATCTCCTAATCCCCCTTAGCAAGAGGATATGTTGTGGGTATGAGAATATATTCTATGACCTTTAAAAAAGTAATCCGATATATGTTCTATTCAGAAGAAGTTCATACGTATCCATGTGCATACGCATGTGTGTGTGATATGGTGCTGACATTGAAAATGATTCATAATTGTTGCCATGATTTGGGCTGCGGGAACAGGAAAAGGAAGTCAAGCGAGGTGTCAGGCCCTCTCATAGGTACTTTCCTTTCAACCTCACGATAACCCTCTGATATTCCTCAAAGAATCACACAGCTAAAAAGTGAGGAGACCGAGCTGGCCTGGCTTCACAGCCCCGGTTCTGTCAGCCTCACCAGGATGGGTGGGTGGGCTTCCTGTGTTCCAGACGCGGTGGATGGGAATTGGAGCTGCTGGTCTCCCTGGAGCACGTGCGATGCTACTTATAAGAGATCGAGAACCCGACAATGCAACAACCCTGCCCCCCAGCAAGGAGGGAAACCTTGTGAGGGGGAAAATCGACAAGAGGAACACTGCACGTTTTCCATCCTGGAGAACACGTGAGGCTGGGAGATGGGGAAGGTTTATTGTCCTACTGCTAAGTAAAGAAATAAGCAGTGTTTCGCCTATTCCAACACAGCGTATTAGCAAGGTGTTAGTGGATCTGGTTACCCATTTCTCGCTAATGTTTATTCTCTTTACAAATATGCATACACACTCACAGGTGCATACGTACATATTTATTCTTCCCTTTTAGTGGACAGCCGTGTGTCAGTGATGACGAAGAGGTGAGAGAAGAAGACCTCCCCGAGACAGAATCAGATTCTGGGTGTCCTCAGCCAGTTCCCCCGGAAAATGGATTTATCCGGGTAAGCATCCTGACCTCCACTTCGAGTTTACAGTTCAAGAAATAGAACTTATGGGGCTCCCGGGGGGGGGTTCAGTTGGTTAAGCCTCTGACTCTTGATTTCGGCACAGGTCATGATCTCATGGTTCTTGAGTTCAAGCCTCACATTGGGTTCCCGGCTCTCAGCACAGAGCCCTTTTTGGATCCTCTGTCTCCCTCTCTCTCTGCCCCTCCCCAACTTGCACTCTCTCTCACTCTCAAAAATGAATCATTTTTTTAAATCCCAAAAAATAGAACTTAAAAAGTATGTGTTTTCTTTTATTTAAGGTTATTGTTTTCTTAGTTTAATCACCATTTTAAGTAAAAACGAATACTTAAAAAACACTCTATCACTCCCCTATTTTGAATCCCCTGGAGAGGTCTTCATACCTGGTTGTTAGACCAAAGGACAGCAGGTTCCTTGGTCCTACTAATTCCCAAACTAATGGTCCACTTATGTGAATGGAGAGTGGAACTCGATCAAAATATAGGTTTGGATGGCTTGTAAGAATCTATAACTGAGATCTGATTGTTTATTTCTGATTCCGTGCAGAGTAATCCCCTACCTAAGACATGGTTTCAGAGAGACAAAGTAGTCACAGGGGAGGTGGAGTCTATAATGCCTTTGGTTAGAAACCTGTAGAATCAGGGCACCTGGGTGGCTCAGTCGGTTAAACGCCTGACTTCGGCTCAGGTCAAGATCTCATGAGTTTGAGCCCTGCGTCAGGTTTTCTGTTGTCAATGCAGAGCCTGCTTCAGATCCTCTGTCTCCCTCACTCTACTCCTCCTCCAGCCCCTCTCTGTCTCTCAAAAAGAAATAAACATTAAAAAAAAATAGAAACTTGTAGAATTCTTAAGCAGTCAATACGGTTTTAATGCCTTTTAATTTTATCTTATTCATTGAGCCACAATGTTTGTATGATTAAAAATAACTAAAGATATTTTTCAGATAGGTCTGTGGCTTTAGGTATAAATTAGAGACATATAATATTTAAAATTGATCACTGAAGACATGTTTCCTAATTAATTTTGACTTAAAAAAATTGTTTTAGCTTTCTTCAACTCAGTGAAACCTGCAAATTAATCTTTTTCCAACTGTATCATATTTATGATCAAAGATCAATAACCCCCGATTCTCCAACGCCATGGAGTATAGTCTGGGCTAATGTACCTTTCGTGTTCATTTGTCTTCTGACTAAAGTTTTAAGTGGAGGAAATATTTTGGAGTGAGGTAATGCCAATTAGTCTTTAGAAAAGGGATTCTCAAACTCCACAGTGCACTGGAGGGCTTGTTAAAACAGAGGTTGCTGGGTCTCGTGCCTAGAACTTCTGATCCACTAGGTCTTGGGCAGGGCCAAATATTGCCATATCTAACGAGTTCCCAGGAAATGCTGATGCTGTGAGTTCCGGAACCGTACTTCGGGAATGAATCTTTTAAAACAGGAGTCAGCAAGTTAAGGCCCACCGCCCCAATTTGGCCTGTGGTCAGTTTTCCTTTCTGTTCTTTTTTCTTTTCTTTTCTTTGTTTTAACAAAGTTTCATTGGAATACAACCATACTTGTTTATTACATATTGTCTCGAGTGGCAACAATGTCAGAGGCGAGTCGTTGTAACAAACAAAATGGGCTGCAATTGACTTTGGAAGCCCTTAATAGAGAATATTTGCTACTCCCTGGCCTAGAAGGTAATCCTCAAAATTACATTTTGTCCAATCCAGATACCCACATAATTTTTGACTTATTTTTTTCTGGCTGCTTACAAAAACTGTTAAAATGATCAACATTCTAATTTTAAAAGCACATCGAGGGTTTACACAGTGATTCATTGTTCTACTGACTCTTTTTATAAAAGTAGATTGTATGTTCCCATTCCCAGAAATAAATTCACCTTTTTTTCTATTTTGCCCTTTATTAAAGACCTAATCTCTACCATCAATAGTTTTTACTCAAAAATAATACAATGCAAAGGAAACGAGAAAACTGTGAGGGATGTTTAGAAGCGGAAATTGAGCAGATACAGGAGTGAAGGAATGGAATGCAGGAGGACCCCGAGGTGTTGAGAGGTATCAATCCTGGCATTGATAACATGTTGCTTTCTATTTTAATTCTAGAATGAAAAGAAACTGTACGCAGTTGGGGAGGAGGTTGAAATTTCATGCGTTTCTGGATTCAGAACTGTTGGATACCAGTACTTCAGATGCTTACCAGACAGGACGTGGAGGCAGGGGGACGTGGAATGCCATCGTGAGTCCTGGCCAAAGTGTTGGCTTGACTGCTCTGAAGGATGAATGTGCCCGTAGAACTAGAGCAAAATCATACCCTGAGATCAGTACATCATACTGTTTTTTTTTCTTAGTAACTCTGGTGAAAAGGTGTGGTGAAGCAGAAAATAGGATTCGTCTGCTAAAATTCCGTTTCAAAATATCTTCATATTTCGGTTCTCGCGCCCCTGTGTATGAGCCTCATAGACTCAGGACTACAAAGCATGTGCTTGCAAAGAAATCCGGGAAGTCCTCTAAATACGTCTAACCGCAGACATGTGCCTTGCCTGATGGACAAATTAATGCAAATTGATGAGTCCCAGGAAGATGATACTTCTATTCTTTGTGTATCAGGAATAGGATTTTATGTGAAATGCAGTTTTCTCTTTGGAGGACATCCTCATCCTTTACTGAGGAAGAGGGGAGGAGTTTGTAAGCTCCGCACACACCCATCTGTCGGCTACAGTAAAGGCAAAACAAAATTCAGACAAGGCTCAAACAGGGACTCCAAAGAGTTATTAGGGAACCCCACCGAGCAGCGCTGAGACCAGTGTCAATTAGAATGTCTGCCTCTGTGCCGTCCACAATGTGGTGACTTGTTCTTGGGCCAGCCTGCTAGGGCGAAGAGGGGGGGAAATATGCTTTGAAAGGAAAAAGTCCCAATAACATCATGAAAGTTGGAAGTTTCTGGAGCCATTTCCTTGCAAGGTACCTCAGATAGTGGAACTAACGGGAGTGTCTCAGTGGTGGAGTCTCTCACCGGCGAAGCCTAGATCCTCCACTCCCCACCCCCCACCCCAGTTTTCTGATCAAAACATGGCATTAAAGCAGCACCAATGCAGCAAATCACATTAAAATCACCCTGGGTTGCATAAAATCTGCTTACATTGGCTGAGTATTCCGTTCCACTAAGCACACCTGAAACGTTTCTCTGCCTGCAGAGACACAGTGCCTCAAGCCAGTTGTGCAGGAAGTTCTGACGATCTCACCATTTCAGAGATTATATAGAATTGGTGAATCCATTGAGCTAACCTGCCCCAAAGGCTTTGTCGTTGCTGGGCCATCACGGTACACATGCAGTGGGGATTCCTGGACACCACCCATTTCAAACTCAGTCACCTGTGAAAAAGGTGAGTAGCACTCAGAATTCTAGGGTTTGCTGAGATGGTGCCCCCCAAAACTGTAGTTTTGGGAGGAGAAAGCAGAAGTTTCCACTGACAACCTAGGTTTTATATTTCAACCTGTGTCATGATGAGATCAGGCAGCAAACGAGGTTATTGGTCAAGTAGATACTTTCAAATTTTAGAAAGCAAGGTCAATTTTCTTTTCCAATACAACGCTTCAGTATTTTGAGGGAGTGCAAGCTCTGTCATCTAACAATATCAAAATTAATGGTAAACTGAAATTTTGGTTAAAGCAGAGAGCCATAAAAAAGTAGTGCACGCTACTTTTTAATTACCTAAGCATTTTATTTTAACTTAAAACACAGAAATGAACGATTATCCGCCCATTTTCTGACATAGGACCAAGTTCTTGTTTTTTTTTTTAATTTTTTTTAATGTTTATTTATTCTTGAGAGAAAGAGATGGAGCACGAGCAGGGAGCAGGGGTACCAGAGAGAGAGGGAGACGTAGAATATGAAGCAGCTCCAGGCTCTGAGCAGCTCCAGGCTCTGAGCTGTCCTCACAGAGCCCCACCTACGCGGGACTCAAACTCAGGAACCGAAAGACCATGACCTGAGCTCAGGCGCTCATCCGACAGCCCTCCAGGCGCCCCCCAAGTTCTTATTTTTAAAGGGTCTTCTGATTTGAGTTCCAAGACTTCTCTCTCAAATAAAACAAATACATAAGTCATTATCTATATTATCCCATGTCAGTTCCTCTAAAGCAATGTCTAACTCTAGGTGGGGCGCTTCTTTAAAAAAACACCTCTGGTTAGGTTCCTTCCCCCAACTCTGATGTCACCAGACTGGGGAGGGCCTGGTATTTGGTGTTTGTTGAAAGTCTCTTCTAGCTAACCCAAATGCATGCAGAGTTGAAAACTGTTGTTTGGAAGAGAGGTAAAACGTTAAAGTCACTTTCGAAATAAATTGACTAGAGAATGCTTTTAAATATATTTCATAACGTTTTACAGTAGTCTCATCGCCAGGTAACTCAGAGCAAAATTTTTGCAAATCGCTTTTAATTGTTCAAAATTCTCAGCTTTTTATTAAAAAATTTGTATCACTGGATATAGTCAACTTACACAATTATAATAACAACTGGCCCAAATGGATTTGGAAGCAAACACCACTGATAAGCCTGTAGCTGCAGAAGTGTGAGGCTCCGGAAGAGAGTGTTGCCAAAAGAGATTGCAAGAGGAGGCTACGGAAGAGAGTGTTGCCAAAAGAGATTGCAAGAGGCCCTAGGTCTCTTGGTCTCTGAGCAAGAAAGAATCCAAGGACAGACAGACACTGTGGATGTGCCGTGCAAGCAGTAAAGTTTATTAAAGCAAAAGGATACTTTTAGAGGAAGACCAGGTAGGCTCCAGGGAGCAACTACCCTGAATTTCTTCTGTTTAGGAGCTTGTATTGTGTTTTGAGTAATTAGGGAAGGAATAGTCATTGAGGTAAGCAGCCTGCTTTTTCCAGGAATCCAGGTCCCACCCCTTTCCTTTCCTTATTTGGATTGCTCACAACTGTCATGGTGATTTTAGGGGCGGGACCTTTCAGAACGGCAATGCAAATGATATTAGAATGAGGGAAATGTCTTCTCAGGATCTAACAAAGACTTGCCTAACTGTTGGCAAGGGATTTTCCTACTGCAACAGGTGACCTCACCCCCCCTTTAATATCTAAGGGGTGCCTTTTAGCTTTGTCCCTCCTCATTACTATCTAACTGCCTACTCTAACAAGAGGAACCCATAAACCTGGAAGTCAGGCAGCTACCATGGAGGCACTGGGGAGCCTGGCAAGTCAGTTATTTGGAAGATAGTTAAGGGCGTCTACTAATTCATATCCTCTAATTTTTCAATCGTTCAAATAATGTCGTCTCATTTTTATCCGGAGGATCCTTGAAGATATATGTGACATCAGCTAGGATTACGTAAAAGGCCCATTTTGCTTACATAAAAGCGGAAGGTAGAGAAAAACTAAATTAAACCCGAGGTCAGGCAGTTTGAGTCAACAGGAATTGAGTAACAACTGAACTCATTCCCCAGGCTCTTTGCCATGTGGCCTTCTTTATCCTCTTCTAGGTTATTATAATGCATGAGAGAAGGGGGAAAGTTAACTTATGAAATAACCTTAAAACTATTGATAAGGAAATATCATGGAGGGGCACTAAGTGGCTCCGTCGGTTGAACGTCTGACTCTTGATTTCGGCTCAGGTCATGATCTCACAGTTGTGAGGTCGAGCCCCACTTCGGCCTCTGCACTCACAGCACAAGTCCTACTTGGGATTCTTTCTCTCTCGGCCTCTCCCCTGCTCAATCTCTCTCTCTCTCTCTCAAAATAAATAAGTAAACTTAAAAAAAGAGAGAGCGATCATGGAAATTTGTGAGAACTTGAGGTTGATATTGTGGCTTGATTTCACTTGACTCCTGATCATATATATCAGAGAAACCACAGGCTTCAGAAGGTTCAGATTCTCTGGGTATCATACGTAGCATCTTCTCTATACAAATAACAGCACTGACCACACCTACACGATACCCACGACTCTGTGTTTGGAAAAGAGATTATAATCTAATCTGAGAGAGAATGAAATGTTCTACCTCCAGATAAAGTAAATAAATATCCTATCTCGTGTATTTTCTCTCCAACAACACTGGCAAACGATCAATGAGGAGAGTCAGAAAAAGGGAGAGAGTCATCAATAAAACGGAGCACTCTCCTCTCCATGTGCGGAGAGCTGTGAGATAAAGAGACTTTCAGGCCATCCCCAGTTAGGAAAAGATTTTTAATTCTTTCAATGTGAAAAAGGATTTTGCTTCCTGAGGAAATGACATGGTGGGTGCCTTCACAGTTACTTTTCCCTCTTTGAGAAATCGACATCTCCAGAAGTTCCCCTGGACTCCAGAGATCACACACAACATTCTCATTTCCATGTCGTTCACAAACTATGCCAGGCGGTGTGGGCAGCTGAGAGCCAGTACTGACTTCAACCTGCCACACGGAAGGACCAAAAACTCCTTGCCTGCAATCAATGACAACTTCAAATCAGGAATGACAAATACTTAGAAGTTGATCCTTTTTGGAAACAATGTATAGCTTGGGAGTCCTTCCCTGACCTAAGGGTGGATTTATTTACAAAGGGCAAAGAGGTATAGCTCTACAAGAAAGCAAAGAAAAACAATCCCATGTCAATGGAATGCTTAGTGTCTGAGGCCTTACCAACTGCTATAGGTCTCCATGTTCATGAAAGTTAAGGGCCAAATTTCATCAGAGGTTCCTGACAGACGAGGATCATGGGAAATAGAAATAGCAGCAAAGAAGAAAACATACCAATTTTTAAAATCTGTTTTTACCTCTAACATAAATCTCCTTCCCTTACCAAACTTTCTGCCTGGTAGGCTAAAAGGAACAGCAGTAAGGAGCACCTGGGTGGCTTAATCGGTTAAGCATCTTACTCTTGATATCAGCTCAGGTAGTGATCTCAAGTTAGGCTCCACATTGGACCTGGAGCCTGCTTGGGATTCTCTGTGTCTCTGTCTCCCTCTCTCTCTCTCTCTCCTTCTCTCTGCCTCTCCATGCTCACACACACTCTCTCTCTCTCAAAATAAATAAACATTAAAAAATATAAAAACTTTGCCATCTAACATGGCAGGACAGCGAGATACAGCTGCCTACTGCCATCCCTTGACAATTACTTGCTTCCAGAAGCCATTGTGGTTCTGATTAGATTCAGTCCTGGGAAGTTTGTTTCACACAATAGGCTCACCCATGGCTTCAGTGATTCCCCATAGAATAATAACAAATTTAAATCATTAGCTCAGACTTCTCCACTGAGTTTACACTCAAATAGCCACATTTTTATGTGTCTATTTTGACCTAGTTTGTTTGAGTGACTTAAAGACACCATAAATTTAACATACGCAGAGAGAAACTCTGAGTCATTACCCTCCTCTCCCTAAAACTAAGCATCTTATAATATTTTCTATTACAGTTAAGGCACTGATGTCTATTGTCTAATGCAAACTAAAAACCTAAAAACCAGACTTTGCAGCTCTCATCACTTACCCACGATATGCAATTTTATCCTCTAAGCTGCTAAATATGTCACAAGTTTATCTACTTCTCTCCATTTCCAACTCAACATTTTGGTCCAAATTACCATCCCCTTTCCCCTGCTCTACTATAATAATCTCATAGATGTCTACACTCAGTCTTCTTGGCCACCGTGTCTCCTCAAATCCGTTCTCCACATAGAGGCCAGAATTCACTTCTTTTTCAGAATCCAGACCCGAGTTTGTCATACGAGACCCCTGGCTTATGACCACCGAAGACTTTTCATTGTTTATAAAATAAAGGCAAAAATCTTTCAAAAGCTCTACAAGACTCTGCACAGCCTGGCACACACTCACCTCCGTGGCCTCATCTTGTTTTTCTGCATTTAAACCACCCCGGCCTTCTTTCGGTTCCAGGAAAATCACATTCTGTCTCTCTTTTTAGAACTTCTGTGCCTGATGTTTCCTTTGCTGTGAACACTTTCTCTTTCTTCTTTCCATTTTGCCTAACCTTCCTCGCTTTGTCAATTTTCTTGATTATATGCTTTCTCTTTAATAGCACTAATAACATGGGCAATTCTATTTGTATTGGTGTGTTTGATTAATGTCACTCTGCTCTCACAAAACTATAAGGTCTGTGAGCATAGAATGTGGGTGAAATGTTACTCAGTCCACTCTTTTCAGAACATAACACAGTGCTGAGAATATCATAGTTGCCCAGTCAATATTTGAAGAACAAATGAGCAGAAATTTCACCAATTCCATTTTCTTCAGTTCTCTGAACTTCACAGCAATTTTAGGTTGGAAAATGAGAGCTAGAAAGGACCTTTCAGATGCACTATTTCATGACAACGTGTTTGGAAAAGGCAAAATGAATTCTCTAACCACAGAAAAAATGAGAAATTTTCACCACTGCTTTTTCTTTTTTTCTTTTAAAGTTTTTTTTAAAACATTTATTTATTTTTGAGACATAGAGACAGAGCATGAGCAGGAGAAGGGCAGAGAGAGAGGGAGACACTGAATCCGAAGCAGGCTCCAGGCTCTGAGCTGTCAGCACAGAGCTGATCGCGGGGCTCGAACTCACAGACCGTGAGATCATGACCTGAGCCGAAGTCGGCCGCTCAACCGACTGAGCCACCCAGGCGCCCCTCACCACTGCTTTTTCTACTAAATCCAAATGTATCACATAGAATCCATGCTGTGCACTCTTCTTTACCCCTTTTCTTTTGTTTCAGATGTTTTGACAAAATTAAGGGGTCACTGTCAACCAGGACAAAAACAGTTGGGATCTGAATGCATTTGCATGTCTCCAGAAGAAGACTGTAGGTGAGAGATACTCTATGGACTGTATTTGGAAATTGGGAAAGCCAGTCTCGTGTAACCAGTTTGTTAAAGAGCCGAGTTTCTTGAAGCACAAATGTGAAACATATTAATTTTTCACATAACTGATACCCCCTGTGCTCTATTGATTTCTTCCCCACGAGGTAGCAAGCTTTCTTAATTATCTCTCAGCCTCATTCCCTAAGTTTGCATGGCATTTGTTTATTAAGACAGTTTTAGTTTTGTTTATGAAGACTTATTCCTGTCTATCATTGATTTCAGACTCAGTTATCTCAAGCCTTCCTCTTCCCCCTAAGCATAGGGCAAGGTTGTGACTCCCAAAACTTAGAATAGAGAAAGTGGTATGAACATGGACTTCACTCATACACACACCCTTTTGTCAGTTTATTTTTCATGCGGGGGTAGAAAGCATGAAGAAACAAAAATGATACATCCTCCTGTGACTGCCATGACTAGATAGCCATCTCCTCTTTGTTGTTGTAACTGCCTTTCTTTTCTGTACTTTTTAAAGTAATCTCTACGCTCAATGTGGGGCTCAAACTCACAATGCCGAGATCAAGAGTTGCATGCTCTACTGACTGAGCCAGCCAGGAGCCCATAATTGCCTTTTCTTTGAATGAACAAACTGAGGAGAGTTGAGGGTGCTATATGTTTATTTATCTGTTTTGAGAGAGTGTCTGTGAAAAGGGGAAGGGCAGAGAAAGAGAGAGAGAGAGAGGATCCAAAGCAGGCTCTATGCTGACAGCAGACAGCCCCATGCGGGGCTTGAACTCATGAACCATCAAATCATGACCTGAGCCGAAGTCAGACACTTAACCAACTGAGCCACCCAGGCGCCCCAAGGGTCCTTCTTAACTTAAGGGCTACTTTTAGCTGAATTTAATTCAAAACAGGATTAGCTAAAGATAAAATTTTGTTTCTCTGTGTCACAGAATAAACGCAGAGGTTGCCAATCTAGGGCTCATATGGTGACTCTCTCATTGCAGATAGGACCAAGGCTCACTCCTGCTCTTGTTCTGCCATCCTTAAATTATGTCGTGGTCCAAGATTGCTCTACAGGAGCAGGAAGTGAGAAGACCAAAAATGGACATTTTCTCTGTTTTTAAGGAGAATTCTTGAAAGACCCATCACTCACTTCCATCTCATTAGCATTTGCTTATTCGTATGGCCATGTGTACCAGGAGAGGTCCATCATGTAGCTTCTTGCTGCTGGAGTCTCCTCATCCAACAGATGGCCATCCAGGGAGTACTTGCAACATTCATATTGCCCTTTTAACGCAGAAGAAACTTCTTTCTTTATCTTTGGAATAGCACGTCATGAAAGTGCAGACTGTCCTCTGGAACTGTCTGACTTTCAGCTCTTTCCTACCTCTCTAGACTCTTTCTGTCATCCTCAGTTCTCTTCTGTACAGCATTGAAGGTGTTTGTGGGAGTGGCTGGCCCCACAGCTTCAGCTCTCTGAACACAGGGAGTGGCCTTTTCCTCTCAGCTCTAGTTCCCAGAGATAATTTTACACACTGATGCCCTGATGTGAACTCGAAGACTGGCATCAGAGAAGAAACTCAAATTTAGAGTAAACCATCTCTTGTCCTCTCAACAAAAGAAGGACTGCGGCCGCTGATTAGCTACCTTTTAGGAGCAAGATCTATCATCTACTTAGGGAGATTAAGCAAGTTACCCAGGGAATGACATAAAAGCTCATGCACTTAATCACAGTATACAAAGACACTTGCAAAGCTGTGTAATGATATAAGACTCTGGTGCTGATGATATAAGACTTAATGAATGTTATAGAGTTCTGGGAAGGTCCAGACTACATGGGCTAGGCTGTTCAGGGTTACCTTCAAAGTGTAGTTAGGAATTAAATTGGACACAGATAGGCACAGAATAGAGAAAATGCAATGCTGATTGAGCAGGGCATCGGATGCCAGCAAAGGAAAAGTAATCTTATAATTTTAGAAAATGATCAATATGATTGCCAGGTAATACGGATTAAGAAGGAAAGGAAAATAATTCTAGAAAGGAAAGTTAATCGGAATCAAATTATGGAGGATCTTGATTACCAGAATTTAAGAATTCAGACTGATTTGAAGACAATTGGGAGTAACACAAAGGTTAAGATGACATTCCAGGGGCGCCTGGGTGGCTCAGTTGGCTAAGCATCCAATTGGTTCACAGACATGATCTCACAGTTTGTGAGTTCGAGCCCCGCATCAGACTCTGTGCTTCAGATTCTGTGTCTCCCTCTCTCTCTGCCCTTCTCTCACTTATGCTCTCTCTCTCTCAAAAATAAATAAACATTAAAAATTTTTTTAAAAAGATGAAATTCTAGAAAGATGAATCCCAGAGCATGCAAGATGAAATGAGGAACTGAAAGAAGAGAAGCTGGGGGGATGGGGGTGCAGGGAGAGTCAGAAAACTGGGTGTTAAGTTTACATATTATTTTGGCTACATGCCATCTCCTTTTTTCTAGTTTTCATATACAAATGCTTGCTTTCCTCTCTTGGGCAGCCATTATTCAGAAGATCTCTGTGTGTTTGATACAGACGCCAACAATTACTTTACTTCACCTGCTTGTACCTTTTTGGCCGAGAAATGTTTAAATAATCAGCAACTCCATTTTCTACATATTGGTTCCTGCCAGGATGGTCCACAGTTAGAATGGGGTCTTGAAAGAACACAACTTTCATCCAATAGCACAAAGAAAGAATCCTGTGGCTATGACACCTGCTACGACTGGGAAAAATGTTCAGGTAAGCCCCAGTGGTGACCATATACTAGGGATGCTCTATCTTAAACTTCATCGCAGCTAGTTAATCTTATTTGCATTTATATACTCTTTCTAAAACAAAAACAAAAACAAAAACCAATAAAGCCTTTCCTTAATCAAAAATAATTCCTTAACACTGTAAAAAGTTTTATAAAATTATTTATTTAAATACAAAAATATAACCCGCTTACTATTAGAAATAACTACTTTAGTAGTCTTAGTGTGAATCTTCCTAATTATTGCTCTATGCATATACCATCGTATATGCACATACTACCCTTGTTTTTTTTTTAAGTTTATTTTTATTTATTTTGAGAGATAGAGAGCAAGTAGGGGAGGGGCAGAGAGAGAAGGAGACAGAATCCCCGCACTGTCAGTAGAGCCTGCTTGGGATTCTGTCACCCTCCTCTCAAAATTGTCTAAATTTTCCTCTGGCACTTGGGACTAGGGCAATATTGCTAGAGCCTAGAGCCTAGACTGAGTTCCTCATGGATACAATTGCCAGAAACATCGTTTTCAATTTTTTTAAGTCCTCCTGCAGTGCCTGGGACTAGTCACGGCTGGCAGTGTTCATCAGGCAGGATGCTCTGAGCCCAGATGGAGTTTCTCATGAGCTCAGGCACTGTTTCTCCCTGCCGGAACATTTTCCAACCTTCTACTGCTTCCCTATCCATGGGGTCAACCAGATGCTCCAAGGTGCTCTGGGACTCATGCCTGCAGTCATCCATGGCTCCGAACTAGACTCTCAGTCCCGGAAAGCAGCCTGTAAGCCATCAACCAGCGGGGCATTTGCAAGGATTGCTTGAGATTGGCCTTTTAGTATGGTGCTAACACTCTAATTGTTTATATAGAGAGGCATCCCATTAAAAAAAATTTCCCTTTATAAACAGGAGTGGCCCTGATGATATTACCTTTTTTTTTTTAAGTATCATACTTTATATCTTATTTTCTATTTTGCTATTTTTTCACTTAATATATCATGAAACTATTTTCATGTCATCGTATATTATTCTGCTACATAATTTTCAATGTCTGCAAAAGCCTGTGTGGACGTTCTGTAATTTATTTAACCAATCTTCTGTCAAGCGTTTAGATTTTTCCCAATATTTTGCTGTTATAAACAGTGCTGTAATAGACCAATCAATCACTGATAAATCTATAATCTAAGATTATTTCCTCAGGATATACCTTAGAAAATGACATTTCTTGGTAAATATTATTTTCACATATAAAGTCTTTGTTGGTACAGTGTATTAATTTGTTTCCAGAAATGTTTTTACCATATTATATTCCTATCTCCGATGTATAATAAAAACTGCCGTCCATACCTTCACTAAACCTTGGAGTTATTACTTCTTTATTTTTCTGCCAATCTGATACTTAAGAAGTGGAATTGCATTTCTATTTTCTGTAAGCGAATTGGCTATTGGCCTTTTTGTTTGTAATTGGAAGCAGAAACTTCACAGCAGTGAGTACATTTTCTCTAAGATGAAGTTTGACCCTGAAACAGTTCAACTAAGCTTTATATAATACATAAATAGGGGCTGAAGATTAGGATTTAGCAGAACTCAAGTACACCGCCAGACTTCCCTTGTGACACATCTTCGAAGAACTATCTTATAATCGAGACATAAAGTATATAATGAAAACTTGTTGAATTGTTGCATTAAATTTTTGCTAAAACCACTTTACCTTTGCAAAAATAAACACAAAAACTTAAGTGTTCCCCTTGGCTTCAATTCAGTCCTGGAAAAGGAGAGAGAGATCTTATTACCCAAATCCACTTCCTTCCTGATCCACTTAAATCTGATTATCATGATCCAGCTCCCCTGGGAGGTGGCAGGATTGAATTCATGACAGTGAGTAGACACAGGTGGCATAGTCCACAGGCCATCTGATGTTGGCCACTCAGGAGGTCAATGTCTGAGGCTTCTGACCTTTGTGCCATATCTGAACAGGCGAGTGCACATAAGAGACAGCATGCCAGGGCCTGACATATATACATTGCCCAATTCTGATCTGTATTGAATCACCTTGTGGCTAAATACTGCTATTCATTTTCAGTTGCCAGACCAACACCATTACCCAACTGGCATCTCTTTCGGAAATAACAACTTGTGGTAGGTCAGGTATTTGGAGATGTGTTCAGTGTTAGCTTCCATCCTTCCATATTTGTCACGGAGAAAAGATCTTCATGGAACTCCCTATTGCAATGATTTTTTTTTTTGCTATTTTTTTCACAAATTATTCCTTTCAAACATGTCTGAGTAACAAATAATCTCGGGCGTACAATTTCATCAAAATCTGTCTTTACTATTAGCTCTCTGCTGAACAGATCTCTAAATCCACAGCCTCCAGGAGTATGCATTTGCCTAAAACACGAACACTAAAAAGTTTGAATACTTAACCAACATTGCTCAAGTGACTAGACTATCTTGGAGGAGTCAAACTAATACAGGAACACTTTGTAATAAGATATTTTGGTCATTTAAAATATTCTTTGCTTCTGCACATGATCAGAATACTGAAAGTATTTCCCTCCACCAAAAGATAAGGTCAGTCTGTGTCAGTCTTCTCTAATTGGTGAGCAAAAGTCAATGTCACAGAGAATTCTGTTCAGTAGCACTATAGATCAGCATCAAATGTACAAACCTCAGCACTTATGAAGAAAGAGAAAGCTAAAAATGTATTTTACACCCAACCCACGCATGGCAAGTTGAGATATTATTAATTTTGAGTCGAATTGGATGTCATCTTGGTTAAACTGTGTTATTGATTACATTGTGTACTTTGCTACTCTTTTCCTTCTCTATCTAAAATGAAATAGAAAAAGTTTAAAAATGGAACTTCGGAATAACAGAAAGTTCCCTTTTCAAAAGTTAGAACACAAATAGCTTCTTCAGGAGCCTGTTTTTATGCACATTGAATGTTTTGCCTAAATTTCAAAAATATCCACCATCGACCAATAGAAGGGGGGAATTTATTCAGCACACATCCATTTAGTATCCAAGCTGTGGAAGTCACTGTATAAAATATGAAGAGGACTCTAAAGATAAATGAGCTTTGTAGCTTCAAATTGTTCACAGTACTTGGAGGAGTAACTTTTCATGATAGTTGGATGAATAACTTTGCAGGATGCATTGGTGGAGGTGGTGGGAAGAGTGTTTTGGTGCTCACAGTCTAAAAATGACCTTGCTAAGAGCATTTAAGCCACGCCATACTAAAAGAATAGTGACCATGGCCTTTCCACAAGCCTGGGGGACTGACATCCTCTCCAAAGGTGGAGCAGTCCCCTGTCCTTCTCTCAACCCTATTGTTGACAACAATCGGCAAGTCTTCCACAGCTAGACTCTTCTCTAGCAGGTTGACAGAGGGCTTACAAGGGAATGCATGCTTTCTCATGAAATGTTTTCTACCAAAGACAGGATATCTATGTGCATGTGAGTATCTCCCCACCTCCTTTCCCTATTTTCTCCCATTGTTTGAGACACTTGGGAAAGAACTAATATCCACCTCAAAGAAGCTACTTCTTAATGACATCATTGCTGATTCACAGTCTAACTCAGATATTTTGGCAGCATGTGTTATCCCAGAACTATCAAAATACTTCTTTTTGAATACTTATACCTACACCCCAAATTCAGAATTGAAACCAACTGATGAAGAAGAATTAATTGAGCTCCTCATTAAGAGCTAAGTGGGACATCTAGATGAATAAGCTCTCAAACAAAGCACTTGTAACTATCTTGGGAGAAAGACATATATGAAAAACTAACAAGAAAGTGTAAAAATATCAGATATAGTACAAACAAATTTACACTATTGAAGTTTAGTTAAAACTTTAGTTAAAGTCTAGTTGTTGACTATGAAATACATCATGGAGGCAGTGAGGCCTGTAGAAACTGGACATGTGGGAGAAAGTAGAAAAGACCACAGCAGTGTAGCAAAAGAAGGGGACAGCATGGGCAAGAGGGCAAAAACTAGAATACTGTTGCAGTCTCATTTGGGACGCAGAAAGGGATTTACTCTAAGTGGAACTGAAAAAGAAGAAAAGATAATATTGCAAAAGGATTTTGAGGGAAACTGTAGAGGACCTTGAACTCTGATGAAAATATGCGCATATAGAAATGAGCCTTATTATATCCCCCCTTTGCTCAAAATCTATTTAATATTCATGGCTTTGGTAAGTTTAGCCCAAGTGATCATCTTAAAACAATTTCATGAATGCAAGATCTGTATGAATTATCAAGTGACTGAGTGGTTTTGAAACCAGGACTCCTAAAAGAATCACCCATCTGGAAATATTCTAGAAAGAAGTCAATAGCTATGGTATAAAGTTATGTTAAAGAATTAAGGCCTCTGAGTCATTTGTGATCTAAAACCTGCCTCTACCACTTACTAACCGTGGAACCATGGGCCGATCCTCCCAAGTAGAATTAAGATCACTTAAGCTCTTTGAGCTTACTAACAAGCTCATCTGTAGAATTAATTTGATAACCTATAGTTCACATGTTTGTTTGAGAATTAAATGAAATAAAGCATGTAAAGCCCTTGGCTTCTTATGTGGTTTCGTAGTACATGCCCAACAGAAGGTGGTACCAGTGAGAAAAATAACAGAAAGGACAGGCTGTAGACATTGTGGAAAGGGCTTGACAGGATATAGTGACTGATTAGATGTGGGCAGTGAGCAAGAGCAAGGTGTCAGAGACAGCGCAGCTCCTGAATCTTACTGGCTGACTCATGGATTCTCTGCTCTCACGTCCAGATCACTCCATTCAACCACAGTTGGGTCTTTTGGGCCATTGCCTTTGTTCCAGCTTTATAACACATTGCACCGAAGTGCCTGCTGCTCTGGGGACAAATTAGGTAAAATCAAACCCTGAAGCCCCGTGGTGAGTCACACTGTCTCCCTCTCATTTCAGCTGCCACTTCCAAATGTGTCTGCCTATTGCCTTCCCAGTGCTTCAAGGGCGGAAACCAACTCTACTGCATCAGAATGGGATCATCGATGAGCGAGAAAACAGTGAACATCTGTGAAATAGGAGCTATACGATGTGCCAACAGGAAAGTGGAAATACTGTATCTTGGGAGGTGTTCAGCCTAAAACAATCATGGAATAAGAGATTCACTTTCCAAAAATAATCCGTACAAGAGGGTATTCTCCTACAAACAGCAGACTGGTGTGCCCAGAAGCTACTGACATAAATTCTTTCGTGTTACTTTCATATAATTATTCTCCATGCCTCTCAGCCTTACCCTTTCCTATCCAGTCCCAACCCATGATGTTCTGTAGCGTACAGCTCGGTAATAACTTTCACGTCGATCCAGTGAATTCTTCTGTTCACGCTGCACTGAAACGATGGGACTTCTGAGGACCTTATGAAGCCTGTAGTATTAAGCATCCTCCCAAGTAGAATTAAGAATGAACACCATAATTGCCTTCAATTATCCAATAAACATAACCTACAACAACTTGTAAAACGCATTCTTAAAACCCAACTTTCCATCATGCATTCATTCAACAATTCTGAATGTCTACAATGTGCCACCTACTGTTGAGGATGCTGGGGAATCGTCAGTGAATAAAAGAGACCAAATCCCTTGCCTTCATGAAGCCCACATTCATGCGGAGGAAGGCAAACAAAAAATAAAATAAACATATAAAATATATAGTATGTTTGGTGGTGATGGTGATAATTGCTATGGAAAAATAATGTAAGGAAAGGTGGGTCCCATCATCTTATGCAAAGAAACACTCCATCGGAATTAGCACCACAGTAGGGACGACTGGGAACAAATGGAAATTGCCTTGTTTAAAGTTGCCTGTAAAACTCCTGGGGTTCCATACTCTTAGGAAAAAAGATTCTTCTCACCTCAGCTAAAGTGCATCCCAAAGCTTTTAAGCCGAAGTATGTGATGGATAGAAAATTATCAGAGAATTTTGAAGGAATAATTTTTAAGTTGAATCATATCCAAGTAGACATCCATTTCTCAGAGAGGCTAGGGTGTCATTTTGTTGGGGACAAGGAGTGTCTGGAACAGCAATTCTCAAACGTTGGTCTTGGAAGCACCTCGAGTGCTTGTTAATGTGCGGGCCTGCAACCCACCCCCCCCCCCCCCCCCCGTTCTGGTTCAGTAGGTCTGTGGTGGGGCCGGAGAATTTCTGTCAACTTTCCAGGTAGTACCGATAATGATTGTTGGGTAGGTCACATTTCAAAAAAACATAGTTTAAAAATGGATTCATCCCACAGCTCATTCTGTTTGATTTTCTAACTGAAATCCAAACCTTAGCCAGCCAATCTCCAAGCCCCTGCATGGAAGGAGATTTCCTTCCTCTAAAACTCAACGAGATTCCCACCTAGTGGAAGGGGGCCCTGAGCCACAGCTGCCTGCAGCGCCCTCCTTAGACCTTACACGTTAAATGTCTCTCCTCTTCCATCTCATTCATCATAAGATGCTGGCAACATCTAAAACATCTTGCAATATCAAAAAAGAAGGATGAGGAAGGAAAAAAAAAAAACTAGGAACAGAAAGCATTTTCCTAGTGTAACGCCAATTGAGAGGGAATTTTTCTTTTCCCAGGAATCAGTATATCTTCCCCAGCCACCCTCTCCCATCCCACAAAATTGGTGCAGGCCACCTTGTCAGCATCATGCCTTCAGCGCTCCCGAGAGTACAAACTGAGGGCAAAGAGGCATGAAATACTCCCATGTCCTCAGGAGAGCTACTACCAACTGAATCAAGAACCTTTCTTCAGGCCTGAGCTGGAGCTGCTCTCCCCAACTCTCACACCTGCCCCACACCTTTCTGGAGGGGAGAGGAGGACCAGGAGAGGAGGGAGGGAGGCCACGGGAATCGGCAACCTAGCGAATACAGTTTTCATAGAGAGAGACTTACTCTTCTCCTAAGACCGTTTCCTCCCCTGAATGAGAAGGTGGTGGATGCAGAAAGTATCCACTGAAGCCAGGCATCCGAAGCCCCTCGAGAAACATTTGTAGGGTGTGAGGCACCCGCAGCAAGGACACAGGTGGTGCCCCCTGCCGGTGGCATGCTGTGAGTCTTAGAGCAACTTGCAGGAGGAGTCCCTGGGAGGTGCGGATCCTGATGAGGGAGGGTGTGGAGGGGATTCTCTCTTTCTGTGCATGAGACCACCTCCCATCTAGAGAGTGCTGAAGGCAGGATGCTGATGAGAGTGGCCCTCACTATTTGGGGTGAGGGGGTGGAGGGTGGCATGACTGGCAAATGCAACCCTTTCTC
Source organism: Paguma larvata (assembly GCA_030068075.1). Taxonomy (NCBI): domain Eukaryota; kingdom Metazoa; phylum Chordata; class Mammalia; order Carnivora; family Viverridae; genus Paguma; species Paguma larvata. The sequence continues at coordinate 31,378,643 of CM057826.1, read as the reverse complement.
CGTCGGAGTCCCCAGGCACAGAGAAGGCGTGGAAGGTGTTGGTGGTTCTCGTGGCTCCTCAGGAAGGACACGGAGAAGAGGAAAGACAGGCACTCTAAGGCCATGCTGCATCTCGGATGTGATTCTATGGAAAGTGACAAAAGGAGACCCAGGGGCCTCTCTCACAGGAAGTTCTGGGGGCCTGAGCAGGTAGAAATAAAGCAAAACACCAACCCAAGGAAATGCAGGGATTGCCAATAACACAGAACCAGATTTAGAAAGAACAAGTCAAAGGTGACACCGCATCATTGACCGTTATAGCAACCAACTCTTGCCATTTATCCTAGCCCGCTTCCTTGTTCCAGCACCAGAGACCCAGCCCCAGCAAATGGAGAGATACAGGTGTCCTAGAATCAGCCATGCCTCCCCCAACTCATCTAGGAGGGCTTGGAAATGTGCAAGCCCACCCCAGGTTCTCCGACCCCCCAGCCTGGCTGACTGAAGGAAGGGAAAGAGGTGAGATGTAAATTGGATATGTGATTGGAGACTTAAACTAGACTTACTTTTAAAAATAAAAACTGACCAGAAATCTATGGGATCTTTCCCAGATGTAATTAAGGCAAGAGAAAAAGAAAAATGGAATTTGGCAGAACAAAGTGAAAGCATGAGTATTAGTTTGCTCAGGCTGCCATAACGTAGTACCACCAATTGGGTGACTTAAAAGAAGAGAAATATATTGGTTCATCATTCCGGAGGCCAGAAATCTAAAATCACTGTGTCAGTAGAGTCATGTTCCTCCCGAAACCTATAGGAGAGAATTCTTCCCTGCCTCTTCTCTCTGTTGGTATTTACCAGAAATCCTTGGTATTCCTTAGTGTTCCTTGGCTTGTCCAGTCTCCACCTCCATCAGGACATGGCTGTCTTCATTGTCTTCCTTCTGTGCATGTCTGTCTGCCCAAACGTGCATTATCTTTTTTTTTATGTTTTTATTTATTTTTGAGAGCAGGAGAGACAAAGCATGAGTGGGGGAGGGGCAGAGAGAGAGGGAGACACAGAATCCGAAGCAGGCTCCAGGGTCTGAGCCATCAGCACAGAGCCCGACACGGGGCTCGAACTCACAGACCGTGAGATCAGGACCTGAGCTGAAGTCGGACACTCAACTGACTGAGCCACCCAGGCGCCCCTAAACGTGCATTGTCTTACGAGGACAGGCATCATGTTAGGTTAGGCCCACTCTAATGACCTCATCTTAATTGGATTACATCCACAAAGACCCTACTTCCGAATACGGTCATATCTGAATATGATCGTATCTACCAGAGGTTCGGATTTCAACCTTTCTTTTTTTTGCAGATACAATGCAATCCATAGCACTGTGACTGAGGAAAACAAAGTTTCCTGTTTACACCCTGTAATATAATCAAGGGTGTATACCAGCTATTATATTCATATTGCTTGACTAAAATCAGTCATGTTTGCTTTGAAATATGTTACTCTTTTACTTGTAACAATCTCTCCTTTTAATGGTGATTAGTTGTTCTTTTTATTAGTCACCTTTGTTTCAAAGGATTTTTTGAGTGCAGTAAAGTTTGCATTAGGCTAATTTGCATACCATTTACCAGTTGAATTTTTCACACTCATTAATATTAATACAGCAATTTAGTAGAATAAGTGTTAAGAGCTAGAGATTAAATCATCATCATGAAGCAGAGAGCAAAACTGAAACATATTAAATACCTGGAATTTGGCCCTAGAATGTCCAACACTGTCCTGGAAGATTAAATAAGTTCATGATCAAAGGTAATGGCTTATCCTCTTAGGCTATTAGAGATGAATACTAAGCATTCATGCTTGTAGCTTCAGTAACTGGAAACAATTCAAGTCCTTTTCTATATATATGGATGTTAATTTTTGTTGATACTGTAAGAAATTGACGAAATAAAGGGGACCCCAGTTTAAAGAGCTTTATAAATTGACATGCTATCTCTCAGATGTCCTGGAAGCAGAATTCTAAGACTGTGATTTTTAAAACTCCAGTCCTCTGATGAGGTGACATTTAAGCTTAACCAAAGATTTTCTCTTTTTGACAGTCCTCACTAAAGTTCACTAAATTTGAGAATATGTTACTGTTTTTTTCTCATTCTATAAAAGCCTCCCCCAATGAAAACTCCTTAGTTTTAAAGACTGAGCTCTTCTGTTCCAGAAGAACGCACCAACCAGCTAGACCTCATCCATGAATCTTTTGCTAAATTCTAACTCTGAGTAACAAGAATCTGACAGATCATGATGTCTCTGGTTGGTGTTGGGCACCAAATATCCCGAAGCTTGGTTAACTGGATTCTAAATGGCTAGCTGTCTGTAAGGTGACCTTCATTCTTTTGGAATACATTGTGTGCGGAATCAATGAGGCATCAAGCTTCTGACCAAACAAATGGCCTGCAAAATTATAGTAGTATCCAAGTCATTTTATGAAAGTGAGACGGGCCACTGCTACCCTATTTGTCTTCCTGACAACTTGCGGCCATACAGCTTCAGTGGCACATGTCAAATGTCGGTTGGTGCAGGTGTGTGTCACCGATCAAGGGTCTCCCATGGACAGATGGTGTATTGAAAGTCATGCTCACAAAGCTTTATATAGAAAGGTCTTCAAAACAACATTATTGGTAATAGCAAAAAATGACAGAGCCTAAATGTCAAATAATAAATTATGCTCCTCCCTCCATGATGGAGCAGGAAGAGACCAGACAAGTATCTTTTTTAAAAGACTTTAAAGGACATAATAAAAAGTGAAAAACCAGGCTACAGTGCTACATATGATTCCAGCTACGTAAATCGTGTATGTATAAATGTCTTTAAAAACAACGATTAGGAGAACGAACCTCTAAAATTTGCAGTTATTTTTATTGTCTTCTGTATATTTTTCTGCATTTTCTAGATTGTTTTACAATCGGCAAGCGTTTTCTTTTATAATTGGTCATGAAAGTCATTCTAAAAATTTTCTCTTCTACTTAGGCGAAAAGATAGTTAATTCCATTTGGACGGGCATACAGGTGGCAAATCGGCTTTGGAGTTCAAGCCAGTCCCACTGGTCTGGACTTGCCCACGTGAGACAGGGGTGAGCTTTCAGCCAGATGCGTGAGCCTCACGTGCATTCATTCATTCATTCACAGCGTATTCTCAGTACCTGCTAAGTCACAGGAGCTAGGTCAATAATCACGCAGAGATTTGGGGGGTACTTATGGTAGACTGGAAAGATTTTAAAGGTATGCTTGAACTAGTATTCTACAAAAGAGAAAGCAATGAGGTAGTTCTAAAAAAATTACAGGTATAGAAAACATCTTTAGGGAATAAAAAAACCCAAACTGGACAGTTAATAAAATAAAGTCAAACCTCACTTCTCACAGTTGGAGTCACTGAGTACCTACATGACTTTGGGCAAACCTCTGAGACTCAGTTTCCTCATGTGAAAATGGAGACAATACCAGCCAACTCACTCTCGTTAATACACATATACACACACACATACATACACACATACAAAGCAACTACTAAAGAGCCTAGAATTAAATGTGTATTCAACTACTTGGGTGATATAATAATTATAATAATTATTTAATAATAATTAGTAATTAGTAATAATAAATTATTATGATTAAACACCAATGGAAAAGAGTGGCTGGACTTCACCCTTTATTTCCTATTACATGAGGCATTTTTCTATTGCCAGTCTTGCCACGAAGCCTGATTTATTAAGGAGCCATGGGCTTACTTAGAGTGCTCAGAAAGGAGAAATGGCTGCAGTATTCGGGCTCTCTGTCTTCCTGAGCCAATGAAGGTGCGTGTTCGCTGTGCTCACGCAGGCATGACTGCAATAACCAGCACCAGAAATGAAGGTTTTAAGTTCTCTTTAGAATGAAGCACCCTGCATGCCAAATCAATGGAGATGGCCTGGTGTTTGCAGTTGAAAACCTACCAATCTATGATATCAAAGCAATGTGACAGAAGACCCAAGAACAGAAAGTGAAGAGGCAATTAGTCTGGGTAGCTGGACGTACACCCCAAGGATTATTTGCTTGATCCACACACCCCCCCCTCAGTATGCAGTGACATCGTAGATTTGGAAAAGGTGACATTTTACCTAGAACATGATCCTTAACGTGAAGGTAAAGTCACGTCACAGTTCAGGGCCCCAAGACCAGAATTCGTTCTTTTATGAAGGTGTATTTGTAATAACACCAGGATATAGAGTCCCACCCTAACTGAAGTATTTCCATTTTGTTTATAACAACTGAAAACTCTTGCTTTAGGGCATGTCTCCTCTTCTACTGAAAGGAGTGATACACTCTGGTATGTCTCTGCAGTTGTCAAGTTACTGCTCGCCAGTGTTGCTGGCTCTCCATCTCTCGGGGACATGTTAGGAGCATGGCATTGGGCTGCCATGTAATCGATTCTGACCAATGAAGTGTGACCAGAAGTACGTGTATAGCTTTTGGACAAAACATGCAATTGCTGGCAGCTGCCCCGAGCCGCCCCAGAACTCCCCTTTCCCTGAGACACATTTGAAATGGTGATGGCTCCATCAGCCTGAGTCCCTGAGTCATGAACAGGAGCAGAGTCTTCTCTACTTCATCAAGCTTCTATGGGTATGTGGAATGAGCAAAATATACACTCATGTGAGATTAAGGAAGGGGGGTATTTGTTACATCATTACCTAGCCTACTTGCCTGACATTAACTGTAACAAATGACATGATGACATTAGAAACTGATCTCTTTCATGCCCCCCCCCCCACCAACTGCATTCCAGAACACTAGGTTTTCTACAGGCACAGACGGTAACTAGGAATTGCTATGGTGATTAGCAGTAAATAGGTAGTGAGTAGGAATTGTTTGGCTTGGAGGTGGCCTATGATTACTATTATGCTTGGGGAAAAATACAGAAACAAACTAAAATTTGGAAAGGGGAGTGACTATATTTAGTTCTTAATACAGTCTTAATTGCATCCATCATTTTATAAATAAATGGATTAGTAGAAAAAATTACAAAGAAAATCTTTTCTTACATGGAGAGTTTACCTGCTAGGACTAAGAAGAAATGTAAGTAAATGTAAAAATGGTGAACGCTCTTGCAGGAAATTTCTTAATATATTTGGGAAAATTTTTAGAATCTTAAAAATGTTAGTTTTGTGAAACATGTACTATTTTAAAGACCTTTTCAAAGTTAATTAAGTCTGCTTTATGTTTCTTGTTTACCAAATCATTCCTATTTTATTTCACAGCAATTGCTTATCAAAACTGCATTTTAAATAATTTCAAGCATTTGCTAATGATGCAGATAAACAAAAAATGAATCCTTCATTCCAATTTCCAAAGCTCGATGTAACTTAAAATCTAACTAGTATATTGTAGCAGATATAATTTATTGTCCCTCTCTTCCCAAAAATCTATTCAGCCCTCTGCCAGTGGTCAGTATTTCAGAAAAGGCTGGTTTCAGTCCCGACAACAGAGCCAAAACGTATGCAACAATTTGTTTAAGTCAGTCAGTGGGGTTCCATTTCCCATCCCGTGTGGTTTAGACAAGTGCAGGTGTTGCAAGGCTGATGAATGAGAGGTGAGAGGCATCTTCTGTAGAGTTTCACAGAAGAAATTTCTCACTCTTCAGGAGTTCACAGGAAGAGATGGTCTCTTCTGAATGTTGCTAGGCCTGAGCCTGATGCCCAGAACTACTGCAGCCATCTTACCACCATGAGTGGATTTCCATTTGTGGAAGAGGTTCCAGCAGAAAACCTAGAAAGAACCATTTGTGGACCCCTTGAGACATCACTAAGCCACTGAATTACCTAACTCAGGAATGTCTACTCTTTCAGTATTCTTGTTATAAAATAATAAATTCTCTCTACTTTTTAAACTATTTTGTGATTGGATTCTCTGCTCCTTGGAGCCAACCCTACCCTGATTCAGAAATTAATCATGTTCTTGAGATTTGTACTTTTGTGATATCAATAGATTGGTAGCATAGGTTTTCATTTAGAAATGATTAAGACCTGTTTTTTTGTGTTTTTTTTTAAGGGAGAGTTTCCTCTCCTGGTTGAATATGCTTATTGTGCATCTAAAAAAGGAAAGATGAACCTTCAGAAATGGAGCCTAATAAGGCAACAATTTAAGTGCATAATGAATCTATTCATTACTTCTTAGAAAGCCAAAGTCATCTCTAAAATTTCCCAAGTAATCAATAATTAATTGTAGACTCAGTGTCACGTTTAATTGTCTGAGGGGAGAGGGAGACCCAAAGCTTACGAAGCCACTAGTAGGTGTCAGACTCATCACATAATTAGTTTTATTTAGTTCTCACAGAAACTCTTAAGAGACATAGATGTTGTTGGTCTCATTTTGAGATGAGGAAATTAAGGATCAGAAACCAGAGTTACTTGCCAAATTTCATGCACCTCGTAAAAGGCAGGCAGAAGTCAAACCCGGCCAGACTAACTTAAGAACTCAGGAGCAGACTGAAGGGTATCAATGCCAGATTTATTGATTTTATAATTATTCTGCGGTTATTGTAGTGATTATAAAGATGGTTGCAAATTAACTGACATTCTTCCATTGAGATGTTGGTTCTAATTTCATACCCCTGAATTCTGGCGGCCTTCCGACTGCTTCCACTAATGAAGTAGAGCAAAGCATGATGTGACTTCTGAGACTGTCCCAAAACAGGTCTTTATTCACAGAAACACTTGCTCTCAGGGCCCTGACCTGCTATGGTAGAAGCCAATGATGCTGAAGCCACCACATTCTAAGGAAAACCAAGGGCAAATGAAGAGTCCATGTGTAGGGATCCAGGACAACACGTACAACTTAGTCCAAATTTTGAGACATCCCAGTCCAGACACCAGACATGTGAATGAAGAATGTTGGATCTTCCCACTTGAGGCTTCAGACAGCATGAAACAGAGGGAAACTGTCTCCACTGTTCTCACTACAAATTCCTGATCCACAGAAGCCATAAGCGATACACAACAGCTTGTTATACCATGAAGTTGAGACTAGTTTGTTATACAGCAATAAACAACTGAAATAATTTTGCAAGAGAATGTCTCTGTTCTCAACAAATATACACTGAAGCATATAGGAATAAAGTAATGACACTTCCTTCAGATAATGGAGATGTTGTTGAAATAATAAAAGATCCCCTGGTAGTGATTCCCAAACCTGGGAGTCATCGAAATCATTTGGAGAGATTTTTAAAAATGTTGACTCCCAGATACTGTAACAACACTGTATGGTGACCTAGGTACACTTGTGGTGAGCACAACATAACGTATAGAGGTGTTAAATCACTATGTTCTGCACCGGAAACTAATGTAACATTATATGTCAACTGTTCTCAAATGTTTAAAAATTTTAATAAAATAAATAAAATAAAATATTGGTTCCTAAGTCCCACCCAGACCTACTAAACTAGAATTTCCAGAACTTAGATAATAACACACAGTCAATAAAAACCCAATCAGGAAAATTGTTTCAGATCTAAGCTGAGGAAAGCCATTGAAATCAGGAATCGTATCCTGCCCACTCTGAGTCTTTGAACACAGTCCCTAGTCCTGACCCTACCCTTTACCCTTTTCCTTCTACCCACTTGAAGGCCTCTGTTCCCAGACTGTTCCTGTATGATCAGACCACATGGCTACCCTTACATTTTTCGGAAGGTTTGCTCCTTGATACACCATGCCCAAATCCTCCAGCTTGGCTGACCGTGCTTTAGCCACAAACTCAGGAATTGCAGATACCCACACGCACTTGTTAAGTGAAGTGTTTCATTCCTACCCATTATCTCTAGACTGTTCACTATTCTAAAATAGCAACAAATGGAGGACAAAAAAGGACAGAAATGGCAGAGAGAAAAACGAGGGTACTCTGACAGACTGGGGTGAAGGAGAGAAGAATATGCCATGTTAAAGGTTAGGCCATTGATCCTACAATCCCAGAGATGGTGCCACGGTCACCAGTCACCTAAGTCACCTCAGGTAGTACCACTCGGAGCATCTGTGAATTTTTCACTGTGGTTGCCAAGAAGATAAGGAGCTGGCACCAGAGTATAAATCAACAAATTGCTTCCTTCATCCACAAAGTCTCACTACAACAACAAAAGAAGTAGGCTGAAGTAAGCAGGGTAATTAGTGATAAAGTTCATACACGTTCTTTCATAGGCTCCTTGTCTCTGAAAACCAGCCATAATCAGTTCCCAGAAGGCACTTTAAGTATTCCTGACCGAAGGTGTTTGTTTAAATAACAACCACAGAAGCAGCAGTAATAATAATATACTTAACATTCACTAAACATTTACTGTATGCTTAAGCATGGTGTCTAAAGGATATGATAAGCTTTACTAAGTATGTCTACTAAAATTGATCGCAATATACACGAGGAAAGGAGCCATATTAAAAATCTTCTTGATATACCTCAAAATAACTGGCATAGAGCTATTTACACAACAAGTGATCAAAATATATTTAATTGTTTAAAGTAAAAGCATAAGAGAAATAAAGAAAATACTGGGTTAGAAATATAAATATGGGAGTCATCTACCAAGGACACAAAAAACTATGTAAGTAAATAATTTCCCTCAGAGAATAAAGCCAATTTTCTTTTTTGAATTATTCATTCACTAATTCATTTCAGTATTTATTTATTCATTCAATTGAGAGCTTACTAAAAGCACTATTAGGGACAAACATGATTCGTATTCTCATGGAGCATAAATTATTATGGAAGAGACAAAAAATTAATTATTAATTATTAATAAATAAGTGATTACAGACTGCAATGAGAACTAACTAAAGAGCTAGAAGAAGCTGGAGGACATGTGAAGTCTCAGGGAGAAAGTAGCAGGTGAGGCACTTGAGGTGAGGTGGGTGGCTCCGTGGGTTAAACATCCAACTCTTGATTTTGGCTCAGGTCGTGATCCCAGGGTTGTGGGATCTACACTGTGCTCTACGCTGTGTCAGGCTCTACACTGAGTTTGGAGCCTGCTTGGGATTCTCATTCTCTCTGCTCCTCCCCATCTCATTCACACGTGTGTGTGTGCGCACGCGCGTGTGTGAGTGTGCATGTGTTCTCTCTCTCTCTCTCTCTCTCTCTCTCTCTCTCTCTCAAGAAATAAATAAACATTTAAAAAAGAAAGAAAGTAGCAGACAGTGTGAATAGCCCATGTAAAGACTCTGAGGTGAGAAAGAGCCTGGAGCTTCTCTGAAAAATAAAGCTAATTTGACTTTTACTTTTAGGCAGATTGGAAGTCAATGTGCTGTTGAAAACAAAAGGAAAACCAAACAAATTTTATCTTTTTTTATTTTTTTTATGGAATCTTTATTAACGCTTTTTTTTAATTTTATAATAGTTTATTTTCAAATTGGTTTACATATAACACCCAGTGTTCATCCCAACATGTGCCCTTTTTAATGCCCATCACCCCCTCCCCCCACTCCCAAACAAATTTTAAAATCATATATTGAGGCATAATAGGGCATAGCAGCCACAAGGACTGAAGGGGATAACATTTCGGAGAAGGAAACTTACAGAGGTGAACTGAGGTTCTGCCTCTGCCCCTGGGGGCAACTAAACTTAGATATCAGCTGTTGAGAGGCCAAGAATCAGGGCTAGGCACAGGCAGGGACCGCTGCTGGGGGACAGAGAAACCAGTGGGCCCTTTGGGTTGTGCGGGACGCCGCTGATAAAACTAGAGAAGTGAATGGACTCAAGCACATCGCCACTTCCTCTCTCAAAGCGTTGACTGGGATTGTTGTAGAAAATGGAGACGGAAGTAGCGAGATTCAAGATATATTTTGGAGGCAGAATCATTAGGACTTGCTGATATTTTGAATGGAATTGAGCAGAGAAAGATGACCCTCAGGTTCTGATGCGCAAAACTGGGTAGAATGATAGTAGATTAGGTTAGGAAGTCAGGGGAGGTCACCGAAGTCAGATTTTCCTGAGATTACTAACACATTAGTAGCAAAACGAGGATTAGAATGCAAGTCTCCTGATTCTTACCCCACTACTCTCTACCATACCAAGTTAACTTTTCCTTTAGGAATTTTTGTCGATAGTATTATGTCTGTCTGTATTACACAGACATTGCACAGATGTATTTTGTGTTTAGAAGCTCATTTTTTAGGAGTAGTCAAATATTAATTTTGAGGCTTTAAAGATGGGTGACAAAATGCAAATGGCTTCAAAGGCAGGAAACAAAAGATGGGTGAAGATCAAGTTTTACGATCATACAGAATGGGAGGGAGGGCTCTTTTGATGTACCCACAGGGTTCATCACCCCTAAAGGCATTCAAATTTGTTTTTAAAATTATTTTAATCACCTGCCAATTAGAACGCATTTATATGCAGTGTTCCAACTGCTGCTAATTAGATGCAAATATGTTTGCTAATACCCATTAAGAAGAAACAACCGGCCCAAAACAGAGTCACTTCTCTTATGCTAAAAACTCCCTTGTGCTGTACTTCTGCCTACAAAAGTCTTCCCTTTTGTGCAACCCTTTTATTTGTTAGATGGGATGCTGCCTGATTCATGAATCTTTTAACAAAGCCTTTAAATTTATTTGTTGACTTTTTGTTCTTTAACGCACCTTACTTTGCCTTTGAGCATAAACAAAAGATAAGTAAGTCCTGCTCAAGGACTCTACTTTTGTTCACCTGCTCAGTGGAAATGGCAACATGTTTCTCATTGTACAAATATTTGTATGTAAAATAGAAGTCAAAACTTTATTCCATAAACAAGGAAAAAAAGGGCTAAAAGAAGGCCATTCCTAAACCAATGGTAATAATATATCGTGATCTAGGGATTATGGTTAATCTAACCTTTTACAACTAAATTCCAAATAAATTAATTGGATTATCTTGGCTGATACGTTTATTGTTCCCTTGAGATATATGCCTCAACCTCATCGCCTAGGGAACAGACAACAGAAAGAGGAACAAAAGGATGATCACAAAATAGAAGCTGCCAGTGATGTATAACCATCTGGGTGTTCAACAAAAAACCAATAAGAAAAAACTGTGACATAGAAAGAACGATTTTGTACCTGTTTCCTAAAATTGCTTAATGCTTAAAGAAAATATTTATTTTGCTTGTGTTTCAGTTGGGAAGCCATTCCACTTAAATGTTTCTTGCCAGTTTTGTAATTTCTAAATGCATTGCTATAGAACCAAATTTGGCAGGGTATCAGTAGAGCGTGCTTTTGATAAAATGCCTGAATGTCTTTTATAGGCTTAATTTTTGAAAATGTGTTTAATGAAAGGATAAAAACCCAAACCATTATGTAGCCCACAAAACAAAATAATCAAATAACAATAAAATCTCTTGAAAGCATAGGTTAACATCTCAGAATTTTTACTATCACTTTTGCATTTGTGGTTTTCATAATATTTTATTAATTTGTTTGTTCATTTATTTATTTATGGCTCTCAAGATATCTATTGTGACTTAATTTATTTACTTTCCTACTTTTTAATAAAAGTGGACAACTTGGTTGATCTACATTTTCCCCCATTTTATTATAAACAGTAGCTTTAATGAGACTCCGTGAACATGGCTCTTTCCTTTCCATTCATTTACAAAATTATATGAATGCAAAGCAAAAATATTCTTGTGCATGTAGAAAATCAATTACTGACTTTGCAAAAGTTCGTATGAAAATATCTGAGGGTTTAGGTTTTAGCTTAATTTGAGCAGACATTGTAATAATTACTCCATTTTTACTGTTAGCTATTGCTACCATTGATAATAATAATACTTCATTCTAATCAAGGTAGTATTGTGAGATTACCCATTAAATTAAAAACTTTGTAGGGGTGCCTGGGTGACTCAGTCAGTTAAGCGTCCAACTTTGACTCAGGTCACTATCTCGCAGTCTGTGGGTTCAAGCCCCACATTGGGCTCTGTGCTGACAGGTTGGAGCCTGGAGTCTGCTTCAGATTTTGTGTCTTCTTCTCTCGCTGTAACTCCCCGGCTCGCATTCTGTCTCTCTCTATATATATCTCAAAAATAAATAAACATTAGAAACTTTTTAAAAAAGAAACCTTTGTTATAAATGCATAATAATGACAAATTATTTGCATATATTTTAAAGTTATATTAATGCTTAAAATGGTCTTAAACAGATATTCATGAACTAGAAAGAGAATCAAGTTTGGGTTAGGACCACAGACCTATATCAAGCTTCAGGACAGAACCAGAGCAAACATCTAGATCAATTTCTAGGTGGCTGATTAGAAACATATCATCCCATGTAGAGACCAGCTGCATTTGAGATCCCAAACTTGGGTCAAGCTAACCTGCTGGCTTAGGAAATAAATCTCTGATATTCTCCCAGCATAATAGGCCCATGTTACCAAAATAAGGTCTGGTTCCACAGTGAGGATCCAGCATAGTGGGTAAAGCCAACTGTAAAATACTAACACAGAGTCATGTGCATGGCAAAAGAGAAAGAAAACACATCCAAATGCAAACACTCACACACATCAAACCTACACAAGAGAAATTTTCAAATAAAAATTTCAAAGCACATGAGAAAAATAAATACCTTAAAGCTCAAAAAACAGGAGGCGCTACTCTAAAATAATACCAAATATGAGAACATCGTTCTAAGGACTTTAAAACATCTGTAGAGATGAGGAGGAAAAGGAAGCAGAGCAGGAAGAGAAGGAGGTGGAAGTGGAGGAGGAGGAGGATGGTAATATTAGTAACAACATCGACAACAAAATAATAGCTGCTAAGATTGAGTACTTCTCTCACTATTCTAAAGTGGATTCATATACGACATATTAATGAGGAAAATAAAGGGGAAAATTGCTACTTTTACCTGGACTCCATTAATACACTAAAAGTTCTGCTTGACTTCTCAGTCTCTTGACTTTAGAATCATCAAATATCTCAGGAGAAAAAAAAACAAACAATGGTGCCAACATTCTTCTGTGAACTTCCACTTTCTCCCCTGAGGCTTGCTGTCACATCTATAAGGCAAATCAATAAATAATAAAGTAGCAAAGACAGGAAGATGTGAATCAAGAGTAAATAGGGTCAAAGAAAAACTTATAAAATGAAAAATACAATCACTGAAACAAGAAAAGATAGAATGAGGATCTAACTGAGAAGAGAATCGGAGAATTGGAGGACAGTAGTTAAGAATTTACCTAAAACAAAACATAGAACATAACAAAAGATAAGAACTTAGAAAATATTACATAAGGAGAATAGCTGAGAGGCTTCAACATATGCCTAATAATTGTTCCAAAATTAAAGACTAGAGAAGACGGCTAATAATTTTCCTGAATTAAAGGAATTAAAGGAATTATCAGAAAGGAAACTCATAGTACACGACAGAACAAATCGAGAAAACAAGCCCACACCTATGAGTTTTATTGTGATAAGAGTGATAGTTCCACAGTGCGACACACTGCTCTGAATGTCTCGCATGGGAACTCCGCTCTCAGCAACGACAATGGTTTTTTTTCAGACTAAACTTCCAACTGAGAGCAGCTAGTATATCTAGATAATTTGTTAAGAAAATGTGCATAAAAGCATCAGGGAGCTACCAAATGGAATGAGGATCTTTGGTACCCAGATCCAGGCAGAGGAGAGAGGCACCAGAAGTGAGCTCCTCCTTTTGAGGTAATGGCCAACTCTGAAAACGGCAGCTGAAAGGTTGAGAAGCTGAGCAAAACTTTACAGCAGTTAGTAAAGTTACCACAAGTAGAGTTCCAGGACCACACAAAAAGAGGAGCCTTGAAAAGCTCCCCAGGCTTTTGATGGAGTCTTTAAGGACTTATACCCTAAGAATAATGCTGAATTAGACTGCATGCAGGTCCATCATGGTCAAGTAACTAAAGAGCAAAGGCAGAAAAAAATCTTGAAAGTTGTTAAGAAAAAATAAAAGCCTTCAAAGGAGCCACAATGAATCTTAGGATTGACTCCTAAACAGAAATAATGGGAGCCAGTGATCTAATAACCATATTTTGAAAGAACAGAAAGAAAACATCTACTTATATAGAATTCTACAGCATATATATACCTTTTGAAAATGACGGTGATATAAAAATATTTTCCAAGAAAATATTTCCAAGAATTCAGCATTAGCAGAGCTGCATCAAAAGAAATAACAAAAGTTCTTCTTTAGCTAGAAAGAACATGATTGAGGTAGAAAGGCTAATGTGTGGGCAAATGAATATGGACTCCATAACCAGTTGTGTGAGGATTGAAATAAAATATGAAGAAAACTTGGAAGAAAAAGATATGAAAACACCGTTACATAATATGAGAAGAGGATAAATGAAGTTAAAATGTTCTAAAGTCCTCGCAAGGTTAAAGAGGTAAAAGGTTTAATTTATATTATGCTATAATAACTTAAGGATACAGATTATAATTTCTATATTGATACTGACTAGATAATAGTAAAAAACATATGTAACTAACAAGGGAATGGGGGGTGCAATAATTAAAACTATAATGTGAGAAGTCAAAAGAAACAAAAAATCAAGAATAATAACAACTAAAGACAACAAGATCAATCTTAAAGCCTATCGCTAATTGCATTAGATAAAAAATAGCTATGTTGTGTCGGTTCGGGTCCTCCAGGAAGCAGGCACCAAGAAGAAATGAGAGGTACTACATATTTAATGGCAAAAATAAAAGGGGAGAGGAAACGAGAGGATGTAAAGAGAATCTGCTCACAGTACTGATCTGATACCTGTGAAAAAAATAACAGGAAAGAGAATGCAGAGGAAGATCCTCTGAGAAAGTCTCAGCCAAGCCCAGAGCAGACTGTCCATTTCATGAGTCACACATTGGACAGAACAGGCATGGCTCTTGTACCCCGTCACACTTACCCATGGCTGGGAGCAGCCCAGGCAAAGGATGATCTTAGGCTAAATCAGTGATCAATCCCAAAGTAGCTGGGAGCTGTCTGCTAACTACAGTCCTTCCAGCAGTTTCTCTCCTAAAGACAGATCTGAGTAATGTACCTCTAAGATGCCGTAGTCCTCCGTTTGTGGACTATATAGCTCCACATCTCCACACATGGTCAAAGAGTAGCTTCTGTGGGCCTCTTTTCCCAAGGTAAACACGGAAGGAGGACCAAGTGCAGCCGCCATCATTACTGTGAATCTGAGTCTACCCCTGTTGCTCATTGCCTCCCTCCTTCACCATCCATTTTCAATTCCCCTCCCCCTCGGCCATCATCTGAAGGCTTCAGTGCTTACCTGCTAATATTACCCATTCCTGAGAGGCCTGAGGCCCTGGTAATCCTACTCTCCTCAACGGGTAAATGTCTTAATGTACATTGTACTTCAATGACTTATGGATGGAGTCGCTGCATTTGTCCACTCACAACTATAATTGGGTAAGGGAGTAAAAAATGGACTCAGTTGGATCACTTGCATCCTACACATATTTCCCCTGCCCCCACTGTAGGAGGGCAGCCCCACCTAATCCATCTTCAATGTATCATTTTGAGATCTACAGTCTCAGTTCCAGATGTGCCATTTCCGTCTCATGACTGACTACACTGAACCCCTTTGGCTTTAGATGCTGCAGATCTCACAGAACTCAGACCATAGTAGGAAAGGAGGGATGCTTGGTCACTTGGTACCCATGGTCAAGCCTTCTATCAGGATTCAGTAACTCTACAGGAGCTGTTTCTCAAAAAGTGTATAATTCTCACCAAAGGGCTGCATTATAATTCTTCCACTGGGGCTTGCAAATTCCATAATGAACCTTTTATTCACCTCAGACATTTCAAGGACATAGTGTTGGCTGGATCATATGGCCCAGCAGGCAAGGATGTTTGTGTCAAAATTGATAGCCCTCCATGTTACTGTGTATGGGCTCAAGCACAATTCCTAGGTATTGGATACGCCGCCTCCGGAACCTAAGGAAGACCACCGGGTATCGGGCAGAAATTTGTCTTTTAGATTGGATATTCTGACATATCTTGACTACATCATCTACAAATTTTACTCAGACATCAGAACCCTGAATCCATATATTTCTCTCTCACCCTCTGGAGTTCCAAGGTCTCTCCCACGCGGGGTACCTCTTGCTGATCTTGGCCAAGCAGCGTGACATCATCAGTGTACTGGATTAGTGGGGTGTTCTATCAAAACCCAGATGGCCCAGGTGGTTAAGATCTCTGAAGTTTGTTATGGTGGAAGATGGAAGAGTTACCATAGCCCCGAAGCAAAACTTGGAATTAATTGTTGTCTACATGGATGTAATTTTTTTCTATTTTATTGAGAATGGAAGAGAACACATATGCCAAATAAAAGGCCACACAGTATAAACCTGAACCATTATTACTCTCCTCTCCCAGTGATACCATGTCCATTTGGCAGCTGCAATTAGGACAGCTACTTGAATGAGAGGGAAGAAGTCTATATTCACAAGCATCCGTCAGGTTTCTACAGGGGCCAGGCTGGCCAATTAGAGAGATATTAACAGGAACCACTACCCACGGATTTTCTAGATCTTTAGGTTTGATGCTAATATCCACACCCCATTCCCCAGGACTGTTTTATATTTAATATCCTGTCTGGGGGTTAACACAGTTTCAGAGTCTTAGATTTGTCCTTCCCCACCATCATAGTGCTTACTTAACCCACAAGCTGAAATCTCAATGTGAGGATTACTTCGGTTGCCAAGTGAGTCAACTCCAATTATACACTCAGTAACAAGGAAAAGACCTATCGTAGGGCAGGCTTTGGCCAGGACTCCAGTTATTACCCAGCACTGTCTCTCTCCACACAGGGAACTCCAGTGAGGCTCTATGTCAACTCAGACCCTGTGTCCTATAATACTCAAAATATTTTGACGTTCTTATTTCCCCAGAGTACAGTAATCCAAGTAAATTGCTGTCAGTACCATTGGGGAAGAGCTAGAGGTATTTTTTCGTTAGTTTATTTATTCATTTTTGAGAGAGAGAAAGAGCACATGTGGGGAAGGGGCAGAGAGAGAGGGGAACAGAATTCAAAGCAAGCTCCAGGCTCTGAGCTGTCAGCACAGAGCCCAACATGGGGCATAAACCCATGAATCGTGAACTGTAGGATCATGACCTGAGCCGAAGTCAGATGCTTAACTGACTGAGACACTCGAGTGCTCCCAGATGTATTTGTATATATTTGCTTTGACATTATAAGGTCCTTTCTTCTGACCGTCACCCTGTGAATTTGGATCTGAAAATTGGCTCAGCAATGAAAAATTGGCTGAGCAAGGGATCATGATGACATTTTATTGGCCAACTGTCCCCAGCCTCTTGCTCCTATATTCTTGCTCCCTCCTCTGAAGTTGGATGTAAAAAGCACTCTCCTTGGCTGCCCTTCTCAGCCATAATTGATGGTCTTAATGAATGGAGCGTCCCAGGTAATACGATCTTCCAGAGGGTCTGCTGACCTCATATAATGTATCTACTCCAGAGATACTCATGTCCCTCAGCCTTTTTGATTTCTTTACAAACTGCCTCAGCAACTCAAGCATCTCCATTTCAATCAGTGTGGGCTCCTACTTTCTCCAGGCTTCTAACAACCACCTCAGCAGTTAAATTGCCCCATTCCTTGGAGTCCTTGCCAGGGTGTTAAATTCCATGTTTGAGAAAGTACCCCTAAATCACTCAGTTCTTGCTTCTGCTGTCTTACATTCCTACCGCTAGTTCAAATATCCTAAGAAAGAACCCTTTAAAACTTTTTAAAAAATAAAAGACACAAACTAAAATATTTACAACTAAAATGGTAGGCTGTCTGTGATTTTCCTTAAATACTCAAACAAAAAAACAAGATAAAGCGTGTGTGTAGAGAGTGCTAGATGCAATAGAACGCCAGAATGTTGATAAGAACTGAAGCTGGGGGCACCTGGCTCAGTCAATGGAGCATGTGACTCTTGATCCCGGGGTTGTAAGTTTGAGCCCCACACTGGGTGTAGAGACTACTTAAAAATAAAATCTTAAAAAAAAAAAACTAAAAGGAAAAACTGAAGCTGGTTGATAGACTCACAAGGATATGTGTGTGGTCCTTATTACATATTCTCTTCTTTGTGTGTATATTTGAAAATTTCAATAAAAAAGATAAACAACAAAAAGAAATTAGAGAGCTTCGGATCTTTTACTTTCCTCTGGACTTTCAAGGTGATGATGTTTTTGAATTTTTCATGGAAGGTAGAGAGGAATGTTTAAATGTAATGGGGTTGGACAATGTGAGAGAAAGAGAAAGCAAAAGAAGAGAAGAGGAGGAGGCAGAGAAAGAGGGGGCAAGAAGGGGAGAAGGAGGAAGGGGAATCTTACATATAACATGGGCCGCTGGAGATCCAGACTTTAACTGTCACTTAAACTCCACCCGTCCAACATTTCCTTTTGGACAGAACTGTGGCCTCTGGAATCGTGGGGCTTGGCCAAGTGCTATGTGAGAGGTCTCTTCTAAACTCCTTAGGTGGCTAGATGGCCTTTGATAACTGAGGGACTGGTGTTCTGAAATTCCCACAGCCTCAAGCACATTGCCTTCGAGGTACTGTGCCCATGTTGAAGGTGTAAAATAACTCACTTGCATAAGGGATTCTAACACATCATCAGGGTTGAGAACCACTGATAAAGGTACATGTAGGCCCTGCCCTTCACAGGGAGGCTGCATTGAATCATGATTAGGAGCTTATTTTTTTGAGTCAGAGTCTTGTGTTTGGATGTAGTCCTGCTGGTCTAGTCAGGTAACTGCTCTGGGTCTCACTCTTCTTAATTGTGAAATGGAAACAGCTATACCTACCTCGTAAAGGTGTGAGGAGTGAATATGATACAATCACTACTGTTTGGAAAGCATCTAGTGTGCCGCTTCCCAGACAAGTGTCCTTGGAGGTAGATGTTATTTTACAAAATGTTGTTGAAGCCAAGAAAGCCTTCGCATCCCAGAGAAATAAATCTCTAATTGTAAAACAGCATCACAGACGAGTAGGGGAGATTTTTTGGGATTTTCATAGGAACTCTCAGCTTTTACAGGAGGAGACTCTAATCCACATGGTTGTGAGTCTGCCATCCCTCTCTTACCACATCTGCCTGTATAAGGTGCTAGAAAGGGGCCTTCATATATGTATGAGAAAATGCAAATCAAGATCACAATGAAAAACCAACATACCTCATATTGTTAGGAAAAATTAAGTCTGGCGATACTGACTATAAGGCCAGCTGTCACTGGGATCATTAATGGGGTATAATTATGATACCAGGGGAAATACTGTGGAATTATATTGTACAGTTGAGCAGCCAGATACCCTTCTAACTAGTAATTCCACTTCTAAGTGTATAACCAGGAGAAATCCTTGCACATTTTACCTGAGGACATGGGAAAAGCTCATGTCATCTCTAGGCTGCAATAGCAAAAAAATTTAGTAATATCCAGAATGCCAACAAAAATCTCATGGTAGAAGATTTGGATAACATGAGTGAAACTAAAGAAGAAAATATAATTATTTCAACTTCAGTATTTTTCCTATATATATAAATACAACTTAATAAAATAATACTGTACATATACTTTTACATTCTATCCATTTGAGTTCACATATGGGCTGGTATTAAGTTGGAATGTACAGTCCAATGATTTCAGTTACTAAATTATGGAAATATTTTCATAGTAGTTAGAAATGGTTGCTGCCCCAAGCCTTCTCTATGCCCCCCCTGAATTTGCCTTGGCTTCCACCTCTGGGGCCGTTAGACTCCGTCACACTTAAGAAACTAGAGAAATATGTCTGCCACTGCCAGGGGCTTCCAGAACTCTGTAGCAGCTTAGTGGCCTGCATCCAATTGTACATATTAACACTTGTGCCATACCAGCTAAACTCTTCTATTGTGCCGTGACCTTCATTTTTAAAATTATTATAATGTCTATGTTGTGAATATGCCATGATTTATTCATTTATCTCCTTATTATTGAGAAGCTGGGGTTGAAAAATTTTTTATTTTGTAAGTGCCGCTGTGATGAGAACTTTGTTTTATTGCTACTTTATGAAATTATGACTTAGGTCCCACAAGGATGAATAGCTTTAAAGCCATTGGTATATACTGCCTAATCTTGGTAACTTTTTAAATATGGAATTAGGTTGACTTGAAAGAAATACACAAGGAACCTCAAAGACCAAAAGGTCCTGAAAATGTAAAAACACTCTAGAGTAAGGGTTTTCCTGACAGCCAAAAGACAGAGGTTCGGCACTGCAACATTTTAAAAGAAATTTATCATGCATGGTTTCCTTTGATACTCAAAACAACTCTGCAGAAGCGGTAGGACAGATACTCCTGTAAGTAACTTGTCCAAAACCAATCAGCCATTAATTTATATACATATATATAATATATTATATATATATATATGCCTGTGAACTCACATGCACTCCCCTCATCCACATCTTTCAATTTTATATATTATATATGCAATTAATTAATATAAATCCTTTTTAAGGATTTTACTCTCATCTTTGTGCTTAACTTTGATATTACAAAAAAATCCGCTAAGGGTTCTTTCTGACTTTCACCAGATAATGTCTATACACTCCTTAAAGTCTATTCCATACTCCTAAACTCACTCCAACGGCTGGTGAGTTTAAACAAAACGTCATGGATAATTTTCATCTCTAATATAATAATAAAAGTGATTGTATCACTTCTACTCAGCTTGTAGGAATTAAAATTTTCAGCACCTTAAGAAAGGAAAATATGTGGGGTGCCTGGGTGGCTCAGTCGGTTAGGCAGCCAACTTCAGGTCAGGTCATGATCTCACGGTCTGTGAGTTCGAGCCCTGCGTCGGGCTCTGTGCTGCCGGCTCAGAGCCTGGAGTTTGCTTCAGATTCTGTATCTCCCCCTCTCTCTGCCCTTTCCTTGCTCACGTTCTGTCTCTATGTCTCTCAAAAATAAAATTAAAATGTTAAAAAAAATTTTAAAAAGGAAAATATGATAAATACACTTAATGATCTTAGTAGAGAGGGTATACATTCCCAGAGTTATTTTTTTCACTTTGAGTAGAACTTTCATTTGGAATCATCCTTCCATTCTGCCTCAATAACACAAACTGGCATCCTTTCCTAGCCAAAGCCTGTATTAACACTAAAAGTATTCCTTCTAGAAAATGGTATTTGTTTGTTTTTTGAGGGGAATTTGACGCAACCCTTGACAATTCTGCCATAACAACAAATTTGTTTCCAGCCAGTTCTGTAATGTCAGTTTGGTTTCAAACATGCCACCTCCTGCACTCTCAGTGTGCAGCATCTCTCTGTCATTTTAGACTTCAATCTGCTTCGGGCTCAGAGAACGCTGTGGTGTGTCTGTAATTCATGTTTATTTTTAGAGTTATGCGACTTTCATTAGAAATCACAAATCTGCCTTAACCCAGTTTGTCTTATTCTGACAAAAAAAAATGTTCATGCCAGGATAGTTTCAATGAGCAGACTTTGAAAAATAATTGAAGGAACTATTCCTGGGGACGTATGATGATGGCGACTATGTTCATCTGTATCCCTCACGCAAGATTAAAAGAACCCTTCAAGGTATTTGATTTATGCCTCCAAACAATATCGAGTAAGGGTTTCTTTAAAGATAGAGATTATAAAATGCTTCTGATAAATAAACCACAGCTCCATAAAGCAAAATGAAAAGATATTAGAAAGAAAGCCTGTTTGAAAAGAAAGGGACTCACATTCATTAAATGCCCACCAGGTTCCAAGTACTTTCTGCAACAGTAGAAGTAGGTGTTGTCACTATCTCCCATTTTAGAGTTGACCAAACTGACCAAAGAAAGAGCAAAGCCAAGTCTGTTTAAATTTCAAAACCATTGATTTTTGTAGTGCACATGTTGAATGAGCATATGATTTAGTGGTAGGTTGCATTCATGCCTCCAGTTCTTCACTGCTTCCTGCATGCGTGCCCTTTGCCATTTAACTTTCTAAGGCCCTCTCACGGAAGGCAGAGTAACCCCCACATCTCAAGTCCAGTCTCAACCATGTTTTGGCCAATGGGATATTAATAGATATAATACAAGCAGGGGATTGAAAGCATTTGCTTGATTGGGCTTGGCCTCTTTCTCTCCGCTAGCACCATGAGAAAGACTCACTGGCCCAGAGAGGGGACGAGAAACCCACAAAACAAATCTACCCAGCCTGGATCAGCGGAACCCAGCAAGCTGCAGGCACACGAGGGAATATAGCCAAAAATAGCAGAACTGTCCACTCATGCCCTGCCTAACTCAGCAACCCTTAGCCAATCCACAGGTCTGTGCAAGGAAATCCTATTGTTTTAAACCACTGAGCTGTGGGATGATTTGTTACACAACAGTTTTGTGGCAATAGTGGACCAATCTACCCCCCACACCCTGTCCCAGAATGGAGCAGGGATTGGGTTGTGTTTTTCTTTTTAATCCTACACGTTGCAAAAAGTACAAAAGATTGAATATTGCTTCTATGAACAATGAAAGAAAAGCTTTTGGTCAATTAATCTTAGAAATATTCTGTAAGAGCTCTTGAAATATTAAAACGTCAGCCACAGTACACATTTAAGCAACACTTAAATCCTAAGATCACCAGTTGGCTGACGTCACAGAATGTAATTACATTCCAGGAACAAAGGGGACATGCTTTTAAGAGAGACGGGCAAGCTGTCATTCTGAAAGAAGAGGACATTTAAAATTTCAACCTATGAAAATTACACTTTAAAATAATTGATAGAGGGGCGCCCGGGTGGCTCACTTGGTTAAGCTTCCAACTTTGGCTCAGGTCATGATCTCACAGTTTGTGGGTTCAAGCCCCGCATCTGGCTCTGTGCTGACAGCTCGGAGCCTAGAACCTGCTTTGGATTCTGTGTCTCCTTCTCTCTCTGCTCTTCTCCTGTTCATGCGCTCTCTCTCTCTCTCTCAAAAATAAACATTAAAATTTTTTCAAAAAAATAAAATAACCAATAGATGTGAAAAAAACTGATAAAATTTGACTAGTTTTTATCTTTTATTCCTACAATTTCATACAGAGTCTCTCTTCCCCCAAAGCACTTACTTAATTGTCATTTACAGAAGAGAAAAAAAAATGACAACATGAAAATAAACAGATCAGTTATAAGTGCATCTTCCCGTTTCGTTTGTTATTGACCTTGTTCTAACACTCAGGACATGCTTCTCTTCCACACAATGTTTATTGTCTGCAGTCCACTCGTTAGAATAAGGCTTTTTTATTATATAACAAACTTATACCCATGCTTTGAGACTCCGATCCAATTCTGCTTCTTCAATAAAAATTCCATAAACTATTCTGTCTTCCTATCCTAATGACTTGCCATTAGACAAAAATGATCTCTGTCCCACAGTTCTCTCCTGGCAAATTACTCGCACTTTAAAAAAAATAGCTGCTTGGGGCACCTGGTGACTCAGTCACTGAGCGTCTTACTCTTGGTTTCGGTTCAGGTCATGGGCTCAGGTCATGATCTCATGGCTTCCTGGGTTTAAGCCCCACATCAAGCTCTGTGCCGGCAGCTCAGAGCCTGCTTGGGATTCTCTCTCCTCTCTCTCTGCCCCTCCCCCACTCACGCTGTCTCTGTCCCTCTCAAGATAGATAAACTTATTTATAAATTAAATAAGTCAATAATAAATAACCCCTTAACACCTGCCAGTTGGATTTTGAGGTGTTTTTGTGCATTTTGACACATCTGCTAAGCAACAGGTCATAAACTGAACCGCATCCAAGGTAAGAGGGGGGAGGGTCACTCAAGAGGGCTGACGAGTGCAGTCCTGGGTAGCGGAGATTCTGGCTAACTAAGGAGCATCCGAAGAGAGAAGGCTATACTCGAGATCCACCTGCATTTTTCCAATAGGGGATTATATAGCCTCAGAGGTGATAAATCTTCCAGTTTTTAAGATTCTTATATAAAATTTCCCGACTCTATATGAAATCCTCCTTTTTAAGTTCTGCTGCGACAGAGATTTCATTATCGTTCGGAATTATATACCTGCTGCACGGAGGCAGAATTCAATCCCGCGCCCCACTGAGGAAGGGCTTGCCTACCTGCCTTGCTGCAGTAAGTCCGCGAGTGCTCTCCGTCTAACCAGAGCCCTCAATGTGTCTCTCTAGCCCCTGACCCCAAAATGACAGATACACGGAGCAGACCCCAACCCTGACCTGCAGCCTGAAGCAAAGCCACCCCAGCAGACCCGCAGGTCCCCGAGCAGGAAAAATAGATGCTTCTTGTTGCATGCCCCTGAGATTTCTGGGTTTGTATTTCATACAGCACTATTGCATCTGAAATTTGAATACAACATTTGGCCACACGTGTAAAGAAAATATTAAAGCACAAAGCACTCTGATAACTAAGTTTGGCTCAAAGGCCTGTACATTTCAACCTTCGTTACTGGGCATTATTTGAAAAGCATTCGTAGGAAGTGTATTTCCATTTAAATTTCCTGTCCCCCATCATGACAACATCTAATATCGTCAGTCACAGAATAAAAAAAAATAAATAAAACCTAATTTTAGACTTGATCATAATCTTCCACTTTACATTAAAACTCTTCTTTTTATTTATTTTTTAATATTTATTTATTTTTGAGAAAGAGCATGAGTGGAGGAAGGGCAGAGAGAGAGGGAGACACAGAATCTGAAGCAGGCTCCAGGTTCTGAACTGTCAGCACAGAGCCGGAGGCAGGACTGGAACTCAAGAACCGTGAGGTCACGACCTGAGCCAAAGTCAACACATAACCACTGAGCCACCCGCACGCCCCAAGTCTCTTTTTAAAAATAGAAACCTCTTGTCCAGAGTCAGATTATGGGGAGGTCATACTATAAAGTATTCGAGTCTTCACTAGAATAAACTAACTCACGTTTCCACAACCCATTCCTTACATAAACCCTACAAAAGTAGATAGCACTCTTAAGGGGAAATTTGAAAACACTACTCCCGGCACCGACAACTCTTTTGAGTATTCTGCAACAAACAGGAGCAGTCTCATATAGCAACAAACGGATAATTCAAAATTAGGTGCACCCTTAAATCTGGATAATTAAAGATGTTATGCGCAGGGTTTATTTCTCTCAACATAGGTTTTATTTGGCCGTTCTGGTCAGTGCAAAAGGCTCACCGATATCTGTGGTAGGTTCTTCTACCATGTTTTCTCCCACCCCTAGGTGATACCCTTGGCCTCAAGACAAATGCTAAGTCACCACCATACTCATGTTCCAGCTCCCAGGGAGGAGAAAGAAAACAGAGGTCAGCCTCCTTTCCTTCTAAGGCATGACCAAGAAATTGTATGTAGCGCTGTCGATGCAAAATGAACAAACCTTTTAGAATTTCTTTTTTTTTTAATTATTTACTTATTTTTGAGAGGGAGAGAGAGAGAGACAGAGAGAGAGGGAGACACAGAACTGGAAGAAGACTCCAGGCTATCAGCACAGAGCCCGACGCAGGGCTCGAACTTGCAAACCGTGAGATCATGACCTGAGCCAAAGTCGGACGCTTAAGCGACTGAGCCACCCAGGGACCCCAAACCTTTTAGAATTTCTAAAAAGAAAAAGGAAGAGTTTCGTTCAAGCTCGTTTGAGGGCAGCTGTCCAGGATAAACAATCTGGAGGAAGAAAAGAATTCTCCAGAGAAGAAGAGTTTTTTTTTGGTTACATCAAGAGTTACAAATCAGCATGACAAAGGACATTTCAGAAAATTACAGACTTTATCTTATGCTTTTAGTGTGTGCAAGCTTGAAGGCTTCAGAGGTGTGAGAACAGAATTTAGGGGGACTTCTACTCTTATCTTTAGTTTGAAATGTTCCTTTTAGATTGTTTGCTAATGAAGCAGATGCACAATGTGTCCTGAGGGCGGGAATAGAGCCAATGCTTTGAAGTTTGTGGAGGTCATTCTGACCTTGGTAAAAGTATAACTTCCCTGGGAGCCTGGGAGCAGGGCCCACAAACATTAAAAGTTGAAAATATCTTTTATCAGCACCTCTGCTCACATCCTATTGGCCAGAGCGTTGTCACATGATTCCTTGGTGGCAAAGAAAACTGGGGAATATAGTCTGTAGAGATAAATTGTTAAAGCTTCAAATACTATAGAAGAGAACAGGTATTTAAGAGACAGCTAAGAACGCCTGTTACTTGGAGATAAAGAGGAAACATTTTGACAAGTTTGTAAACGTTGATCCACTTTAGTCATTGCATGAGAATTTACAAGTAAATCTGTGTCTATGTACACTTCTTTAATAAAAACCTCTTTTGGGGGCACCTGGGTCTGTTAAGTGTCTGACTCTTGATTTGGGCTCAGTCACCATCTCGCGGTTCGTGGTTTGAGCCCTGCGTCTGGCTCTGCGCTGACAGTGCGAGTTTACTTGGGATTCTCTGTCTCTCCCTCTCTCTCTGCCTTTGTCTCCAAAAAATAAATAAACATTTCAGAAAAAAATACTTTTCTCCCTAATTATTAATTACTTTAATAATTAAGTAAATATTGAGAAAGATATTTAAAGAAATAAATTTAAAATAAGACCATAATTTTAGACTGCCTGAAATGACCAAAGGATTTGATCTAGCCTTTTCCTTGCTTAGCACATGATTAATATTGAGTAAACTTCATTTTGAAATGAAAGGGCGTGAACCTCACAAATGATACTCAGGCAGAATATCTGGGTTTATCCACTAGGTGGTTAGTGGTTACCTATTTATCGAGACGCCATGGAGAGGCACTTCGCTAGGCATGGAAGATACAAGTGGATAGCAAAGCACACATGCCCCTTGTCTTCCTGGAGAGAAGACAGACATCAATCATACAATCACACAAATAGAAGCACACTTAGAAACGGAGGAAAGTGCAATTAAAATTGATACAGAGTGCAGGGCAGTAGTTGGCCGTGGGGATATGAAGATAAACAAGACCCTGGAGAACACAAAAAGCTTCTCTTTTCACACTCAAGCACCTACTCTGTTTCTCTTTGTGTATCTTCTGTTTTGAGGAGAGACCAAAGGAATTCCCCAAGAATATGCTACCCAGAAGGGCAGCGTATTAGCTTCCGGGCACCACAGTTACACCTCTGAGGAGCACTGTGTTTATACAGCAATTAATTTTTACCCTAGACTAGTTTACTACCAAAAAATCTGCATAGCCTGTGTGAATAATAGAAAACAGCTCAGGGATGTGTTTGTCTCAAACCATATTCTCTGCTTCTCCCACAGAAGGCTTATTGAGTTGCCAACATGATAATTGATCTCATTAAAAGCATCCCAACAGTCAGTGCTCAGCGGAAATTGAGGAGGATGCTGGGAAATGGCCGGTGCTGTGCCAAAGCTGGGTCTAAATTAAAAGGAGCAGGTTTTCGCTGACAGGAGATTAAGGTACAAAATAAAGTTAACACCTCTGAATTATCTATTATTCAGGAGTTTTTAGAGAACAGTGGTTTCTATTTTCATTATACACACAATTTTAACAAATTTTTATTATTAATATCTTACGACTATTGCTTTTGCAGAGCCCCTGCCTCCTGGGCTAATTGCCCCGTTTGTGCACCGCTGCGTCCTCCAGGCATCCCCATAGGCCAGGAGCACATTTGCTCAACTCTCATCTCTCCCTTGAAGCCCCCGGAAGTCCCCCGATCCTGTTCTACTCCTCAGTGTTCAGCGAAATTACACAATTTTTGGACACTCAATAATTCCACTTTCTAATACACAAGCATCTGCTGGTTTTAATAAGGAAAATAGCCAAGGGGATTATTCCTGAAGTCGGGAAATAGAAGTTGCCAGGTCTGTGGAAGACCTGGTCTCTTCAACAGTGAAGTATAGTTAAGAAGAGCTGGCCTCCTTTACCTTGCAGGGCTTTGATGAGATGAAGGATATGAAACCATTTTGAAGATGACAACAAACACTCCATACACCCAAGGCAAGAGAATCAGAATGTCTCCTGGACACACTGGATGTGGGATGTTTTAAAAACTCTGAAAATCTTGTTATCTTCCTAACTTCACTCCTTCCTCAAATCTTCACTATAACTTAGTTTATCATGATACCCAAATTGACACTTTTACTGTTGCCCTTTTACATTGAGTCTTGGGTCTCCAGAAGTCCGTCTGACAATACATAGATCTACACAGTATTAGTAACAAATGAACCTCAATGGCAAACAAAGAGAGAAAGTTACCAGATTATTCCATTTTGGTCTTCACAAATGAAGGCAATACCTCTGAGAATGAAATGCAACATGAGTACTTTTGGATTGAATGGAAGATTCAAGTTGGATCTGAAACAGAAATATTTATGGGCTTGGGTAGAACAGAGGAGGATGGAAATTAGGACTGGTTCCAAAAAGGAAATGTGGAGGCAAGTACTATACATAAATTTCATCTACTAAACTGCATGACTTAAATCTAGACAATAAATACCAAGTTTGGCTCTAAGAACTGATTATCTTTCTTTGCATTCCTTTCATCCCATCCTCTATGAGCCTCAGTTTCCTTATTTGTGAAACGAGAGTAGTAGTGCTCACCTTACAGTTTTGTTGAAGGATTAGATACTAAAATAATGAAAAGCGATAAGATATAGTGTCCAGAATATAATAGGTGCTCAATAAATGCTTTCCTCCCCTTGTACTACCTGTGAAAATTTACTGTATGAAGTTTTTATTAGGGGTGCGGAAGGAAGAATTAGCATAAAGGAGGGAAGACAACATTTAAATTCTCCTCTTGGTGGGATGTTGCCTTGCTTCTTTGGGAACGAGAGGGCCTGGAAAGTTCATGTACATTGTTCATGTAATAAAGGAAAAAACAAAGAAGAAAAGAAGCAAGAGACCTTGAAAGTTGCATAGAAATATTCAAAGTTAGACGGTGACGAGGCATGTATCCATGAAAGAACACAGAACTTTCAGGGCTATGTTGAAAGGAAGGAAGTGGATACAGGAAATTCATCCAACTGCTAGGGGAAAGTTCAAGATTATGAGACAAAAGGGATAAAGGGGCATGTCCCATTTCAGTGTACTAGGAGAAATTGCAACTCTGGTTCTGAATCCACCCTCAATATTTAGGAATTTTGAAAGGATGAGAGAAATGCAAAACAAAACAAATACTGCAGACAGAAAAAGCCCTAATTTTCAAATAAGGGAGGAAAGTGGATTCTGAGAACTATAACTTAAATTTTTTTAACACATATTTATTTTTGAGAGACATAGAGACAGAGCGTGAGCAGGGGAGGGGCAGAGAGAGAGGGAGACACAGAATCGGAAGCAGGCTCCAGGCTCTGGGCCGTCAGCAAAGAGCCCGACGTGGGGCTCGAACTCACAGACCGTGAGATCATTCCTGAGCTGAAGTCGGACACCCAACCGACTGAGCTACCCAGGCGCCCCTGAGAACTCTAATTTAATACCCCCTAAAATGTTTCAGATTAGTAAATATATAATTAATAAGCTGTTGGAAAAGAAAGATATGATTGCCAGGAATCTGAACCCCCTTCTTAAGCTCTCTGAGCAGCCTTGATTGATATGATTCTTAGACTCATTAAGAGTACCATAAACATGTTTTTTGTTTTAACTGAGCACTTGACAAAAAGCTTCTCAACAGTGCAGTCAGGAGAGCATTGCGTGATGGATACACATGGAAAAATCTCTAGAATTAAAAAAAAGAAAGAAAAAAAGAAAACTCTCGACCCTTATTGAGATCAGTGTTCAAATTGACTCAATGTCAATAAGGACTGAGTAATCTAGGGTCAGCTACAGATTTCAATCTCTGCTTGGTCTTCCCTGCCTTTATATGTCCCGTCTCTAGAAACTGAGTCCCCAAATTCTCTCGATACTCAGCCTTGCACCAATCCCCTTCCCAAGCCGACCTTGACAAAGCAAAATATACATCAAAATGCTCCCTGATCCAGAGTAGGGGAGCTTGGAATTAAGTAAGAATTCTAGCACTACTCCGCAGAGCTCAGTTCCTTGATCATAATGTCTGGGGGAAAAAAACTATTTCACTCATTGCCTTAATCAGTTCGGGCTGCTATAAAAAAAAGTACAAAAGACAGGGTGGCTTGTAGACAGAAGAAATGTATTTCTCACAATTCTGGAAGGAGGGAAGTCCAACATCAAGGTGCCAGCATAGTCGGTTTCTGGTGAGGACCCTCTTCCAGGTGGCAGACTGCCAACGTCTTGTTGTATGCTCACATGACAGAAATAGGGAGCTAGAGCTCTCATTGAGTCTCTTTGATAAGGGCACTAATCCCATCCATAAGGGTTCCACCCTCGTGACCTAATTACCTCCCAAAGAACACACTTCCTAATACCATCACATTGGGGATTAGGATTTCAACATATATATTTTGGGAAGACACAAATATTCAGCTCATAATGCTGACATTCCCATCCTCAAGGTCTTCTTCAAAGGCATTTAGACCCAGGTGTGATGAACTGGGAACAAATCGTGGGCACCTGGGAAGTAATCCTCAAATTGTAGTTCTAGACCCAGATTACACTGTAGATTTGTGTGATCCTAAGTGCCCATTAATTCTTATTTGACTTGTTCCTTCTAGTAGCTGAGTTTTGCACATTGGGTTGAGGTTGTAGGAGATTACTGAGCTCCTGACATGCTCATTTTGAGCAACGTATCTGGTCCTTCACACTCACTTGTCCTACCTAAGGACAAGGATCTTTTCCCTCATATTATCCATAGTTACAACTTGATCTATAATTGTCTACCATATGAAATCCCAAGACCTAGAATTCTGCTCACTTTCCTGAGTAAGTGAAACCTTATTTGATTAGTTACTCTAAAAAGATTTATCCTTCATCTCAATAAACATATCTCTGGTCCTCTGATATTGTCTCTCTACTGGTTGTTACAAATTCCAAATATTCTTATGGCTGAGACCACCCAATTTGCAGACTCTGAACTATTCAAAAATACTTATCTTTAAAATTTATTTATTCAACAAATATTTATTGAGAACCTAGTATATTCCTAACACTATTCTAGAAACTAGAAACAGAGAAATAAATAAACAAGTAAAATCCCCTGTCCTCATTGAAAATAAGTGTATTTTATTTGAATTTTTTCTAAAAACGAGGAGGTAAAATCAGTAAGTTAGAAGACAAAGCAATGCAAATAAACTAGAATGATAAACCAAAGCAAGTAACTTTAGCAGAGTGATACATTTTCAATTGGCTTCCAAAACTCCTTTGCTCAAGTATAAATTGGGGAAGATCTGGTGTGGGGGCAGTTCAACTGAGCATAGAAACCCAATAGATAGAACCACCTTAAAAAAAATCTGAAACTTAGGCTGAAGTAAACCAAGTTCAATGTCCACATTATAGTATGGAATACTGTGATCAGTTATCAACAATATAGATGGCTTTTATTTTATTTTTTTTTAATGTTTATTTATTTGTTTTGAGAGAGAGAGAGAGAAAGATGGAGAGAAAGTATGTGGGCAGGGGAGGGGCAGAGAGAGAGGGAGAGAGAGAGAATCCCAACAAGCTCACCAGTGTCTTCTCACAGCCTGATGCAGGGCTCGATCCCACGATCCATGAGATCATGACTCAAACCGAAATCAAGAATCAGATGCTCAACTGACTGAGCTCCCCAGGCACCCCCAATATAGAGCTTTTAAACACTAGAAAGTATTCAGGGGAGGGGCACCTGGGTGATTCAGTCGGTTAAGCGTCTGACTTCAGCTCAGGTAGTGATCTCACAGTCCATGAGTTCAAGCCCCCAGTTGTGCTCTGTGTTGACAGCTCAGAGCCTGGAGCCTCCTTTGGATTCTGGGTCTCCCTCTCTCTCTGACCCTCTCCTGCTCATGCCCTGCCTCTGTCTCTCTCTCATACAAATAAACATTAAAAAAAAATTTAAAAAAAAGAAAGTATTCAGAGGAACATGAGAAGGATGGCAAGAGATCTGGAAGTCAAATCATTGGAAGAACTATCAAGAGATCATTTAGAGATGTTTTTCTAGAAAAGAGAAAATCTGTGAGGTATAGAATGGGTCTGGAAATCTTTCCAAATATTTGAAGTACTATCATATGGAAGTGAGAATAGAATTTTCCTACTACAACAGACAGAACAGAATTCATAGACTTTCCAAAACCAAAGAAATTGGCACATACGGCTAGCCTTTTTAACAATTTGAGTTGTGTCAAAATAGAATAGTCTCTGTGAAAGTGGTAAACCCCTGTCACTGGAAGTTTTCCAGCAAAGGCCAAGTTGGCACCTGCTAAGAACTGGAAGTGGAGTGAGGAGGAGGGCAGGGGAGTCTATAGCAGAGAATATACTACCCCATAGGACCACCTAGCATCTCCTTCAATTTTAAGGTTCTGCCATCCATCCATTTTACTCCATCATTTACCAAAGGAAAGAGAGGTATTCTCAGGGATTAAAAAAAATATTCAGACAAGCCTGATAGTCTTCCTGCAGTGGAGAAAGCTGTACCTAAAACAGTGCAGTCAGTACGAATTGAGACAAAATGGTCCTTGTGAAAATTAATTCAATCGCTAAAATAAAACTGTCTAAGTGTGCATATGGTACTCATTTAATAAATCTTAAAAGTGACACTTCCTGACAGGCAAGGGAAATATTTAAGTGGCAACTTCAGAACCACAAATCTGTCTAAATACTATAACTTGTAAATGAGATATTTTGCCAATATATAATGTAAATTAGATAGACACGCATGCACTTTTTAGGATATTCTTTCGTGAGGCGCCTGGGTGGCTCAGTCGGTGAAGCGTCTGACTCCTGATCTCACGGTTTGTGAGATCAAGCCCCGTGCAATAGGCCCTGCACTGGCAGTGGGGAGCCTGCATGGATTCTTTCTCCCTCTCTCTCTGCCCCTCCCCAACTTGCACTCTCTCATTCTCTCTCCATAAATAAATACATAAATAAATAATATTCTTTCTTACAGTGTGTAAGTTTGCCTTTATAAGGCAAGTGCTCATAGCTGGCATTGTATGGTACTGCAGTTTTTAAGCACATTTTCTTTTCCTTAATACCATTGTTTTCCCCTACACCAATATTTTGTAAATAGGGGTACATTGGATTACTCTAATATAGCCCACATGTTGTTAAGTTATGGTAGGTAGTAGCAGATTTTGCTTCATGTTAACCTTAAAACCATAGACAATATAGTGATTGCTTGACCATTCAGATGACCAAAATACATTTGTCATGTACTTCTGGTCTTCATCCATGGTTCTTGGTTCATAGCTCCCAAAGTTCTTGGAATTTCCTAGGTGTTCAGAGTGATAAAGGTGACTTTTGCTATGTTAATGAGGTGCTTTTGAGAGGGCAGGTTGCCTGTGGAGCCAACCATGTGATTACAGGGTTGGAACTCTGAGTCCCACCTCCAAAACCTCCAGGGAGGGGAGAGGGGCTGGAGACTGAGTTCAATCACCAGTGAGCTATCATGACTGTGTAATGAAACATTCACAGACACCAAAGCAGGCCAGGGTTCAGAGACCTTCTGGGTCGGTGAACACGCAGAGCTGCTGCCGGAACGGTGTGCCTGAAGAAGGCAAGGAAGCTCCGCGCTCTTTCCCCAGACCTTGTCCTATGCCTCTCTTCCATCTGGCTGCTCCTGAGCCATGTCCTTTTATGAGAATCCAGTGATCTAGTAGTAAATTGTTTCTCGACTTCCGTAGCCACTTGAGGAAATTCATGGAACCTGAGGAGTTCGTGGAAACCTTTGATCTATTACCGATCCATAGCCAACTGGTTGGAGGCACAGGTGACAACCTGGGCTTGCAACTGACATCTGAAGTTGGGAGTTTGGTGGGTGGGGGGAGGGTCTTGTGGGTAGACAGTGTTAGAATTGAGTTGAATTCTCAGACTCTGCTAGTGTCTGAGAACTGCCTGCTGATGTGGGGGAAGCTCCCCACCTCGCCACGCAAACCCCCACATCAGAACAAACGACCATATTTAGCATTTATTTCATTCCGCCAAAAGCAAATATGTTCCAAATAGGACGAGTAAACTATGTAGATCTTATTGACTGTTCAGTCATAAAGATTTACATCATTCTTTATACAGATCGAATTTTTGAAATCCTAATGAAAACGTAGAGGTTAAAAGAAACTTAAGAGGCATATCAACTAATTGCAATGGATAGACCATAATTGGTTCATACTAAAACTAATGAACTCAAAAGAACTCAAAACTCTTCCAAAGAAATGAGGAAATTGAACTCTGAATATTTGAAGATATCAGGAAATTATTAATTTTTTAAGTATAATAACGGTATTGTGCTTTTTCTTTAAAGACTCTTGAACCCTTAGTTTCCAGAAAAACATTCTAAAATATTTGTGAATGAAATCATGCACTGTCGTTAATCATACACTGTCTGGGATTTGCTCCTAAACAATCCATGAATGAGGAAACAGAAGGAGATATACAGGAAAGAGGAAAACTCTGACTTGATAATTATTAAATCAGGTGATGAAAATACATATGAGCATTAATTACACAATCATCTCCATTTTTACAAATGTCCGATAGTTTCCATATTTTTTTAATTTTTTTAACGTTTATTTATTTTTGAGAGACAGAGACAGAGCGTGAGCGGGGGAAGGGCAGAGAGAGAGGGAGGTACAGAATCCGAAGCAGGCTCCAGGCTCTGAGCCATCAGCACAGAGCGCGACGCGGGACTCGAACCCACAGACCGTGAGATCATGCCCTAAACTGAAGTCGGCTGCCTAACCGACTGAGCCACCGAGGCGCCCCCATATTTTTTAAATAAAAGAAAATCTTATTTAGACCTTTCTTTTCTCTCTGCAAAGTCCCTTCTTCAACCACTACCAGGCAATTTTTCCTGTTTTCCTACATTTTCTCTCTAACTCCTGTATTTTCTCGAGCAATTCAACTCTCAACCAGAAAAACAAAAGCCTTGAAGCTAACCACACCCGGCCCTTTAAAGAACACGTTAAAGATTGTTAATTAGGCTCTGAGTCTATCCCTTGAGATCTTGGGTTCATGCCAAAACATCTGTTTAATTATCTAGCCTAATTGCAATTCTTCTTGTATATCATTACGCTGGAATTTTTTAAACAAAGAAAATGTATTACCATAAATTTTATCATCTCAACAGCATTAAAATTCATGTGTGTGTGTGCACATGTGCACGCATGTATGCATATGTTTATCTCTGCTTTGTGTGTGCTCAAGAGGCAAAAAAGCATAAGTAATTGAAAGCTGAAAAATTAATGACTTAGAGAACTTCCAAAATAAATGAAATAAAATAATGAACAAGTAATAACGGAGTAAACCTAACAAATTAGGACAATGATATGAGGGATCGTCTCCATTTGAATTTGTCTTTTACACCCTAAATGAATTTTATCATCTTGACTCTACTTTTATTCACTATTCATGATTTACATAAAACCGACTGACAAACACAGAAGGAAAATGTTATCTAACAAAGGAAATAAATGGCTGTATCTGGACCTCACAGACTTCTAGTCACATTTAGGTTTATGGCAATATCATATACCCTTAAATGTTTGGAACGTAATAAAATTTTTGTTCTGGCAGATGCTCTGGACCGTCTATCCAAAAGATCCTCATAACCCCTTTATTCACTGTGTTTCTCCATGGAGAGGCATAGAAGCTAAAAATACATGATTTCCCAGGCTCCATTGCAGTGAAAAATGGCCATGTGACCAAATTCAAAGAAAATATGAATGGAATTCCCTGTGAATGTCTTCTCTTCCCAAATTTACATTTTTTTAATTTTTTTAACATTTATTTATTTTTGAGAGACATAGAGACAAAGTATGAGCAGGGGAAGGGCAGAGAGAGAGGGAGATACAGAATCTGAAGCAGGCTCCAGGCTCTGAGCCATCAGCACAGAGCCCGATGCAGGGCTTAAACTCACAGACCGTGAGATCATGACCTGAGCCGAAGTCGGCCGCTTAACCAACTGAGCCACCCAGGGGCCCCCCAAATTTAAAATATAAAGTCTTACCTGGAGAAAGTTTTATACTTTTCTACCTTCTTCATTTCTGGAACGCCAACGTGTGGTCTAGAAGCATAGCAAGGTCATCTTGCAACTCAGAGATCAAAAACACATGCTAAAGATAGTAAAGCAAGAAAAGAAAGAGCCTAGATCCAGAACAACACTGCCGAACAGCTGTTTTAGCTCTGGCTTCCTCTCTCCAGATGGATTTTTATGTAAGAATGACAAAACGTTGTGTATTTAAGCCACTGTTAAGAGTGTTTTCCAGGTTTCTGGTTTGTTTGTTTGTTTGTTTGTTTGTTTTGCAAGGAAACATATTCCTAGTTTACACACTAGTGTTCCTGGGAGCAAAGTAAGTAGCAGCTGTTCACAACACAGAAACAACATAAATATATGTAAGAATGCGGGCAGACTTCTGCTTCTAGCAAAGATGATGAAGTAACAGGGATTGGATTTACCTTTCCGCCTAAAACAAGTAAAAGAACAGATATAAGAAACAGTTTTCAGACCTGAGCACCAGTTGGTGCAGGACACCGATCTCTGAGAGAGGAGGAAAATCTGGGGTTAGTCTCAGTGATTGCCCTGCCTTACTTCTGGAGAAAGTTTTTAAGCTCCAAAACAAGTAGAGGAAACCAGGTAGCGCTGAAGGTCTCTCCGATGGAGGACATGGAGCCAGGCAGGGCAAAGTGGATAGAGTGAGTACGGCCGACCACTGGGGAAGAAGCAGCTGCAATGGAGAAAGCTCCGGAGATCTGCCGAGCGTTCACCTCTGATCTGCAGCTGAATGGTGAATAAAGGTTACATGTGGGGGAAACTAAGCCTGGGGAATGAACCATGCAAATGGAACAGAAGTAATGATCCCCAAAGCTCACTCAGGTCTAGGAATAACTTATATTTTCACCCAGCCAGAGTGCAAAGCTTCATAAGTCGCAGGACAACAGAAGAATATCACCTCAGTGGCAGGGTCAAATTAGCCCTTCATGAAGTTTGTCTGATCCTTACATCTTACAAGACATAAAAGAAAGCTTGGAAAGGGTCGAACTGTTCCCCCGTAATTTAGCTGTGCCACAGAACAAAGCTTAAAAATATTCAACACCCAACAAAAAATAATTTACAGTGTCTGACATCCAACAAAAATTATTCAAAGAAGCAGGAAAATATAATCAATAAGAGGAATGAAAAGAATCAATGAATAGAAACAGACTTAGAAGTTATAGGCTTTGTGGTTGTAAACCACAAAGAAAACAGTTTATTTGCTTTTGTAAAATTAATATTCCACCAAGATACAGAGAGGATTTAAGGAATATTGTTTCATGAAATATAATAGAGAAGAGAAAAATTCTTAAGAGGTAATTAACATGTAGGTAATTAGCAATTGATTAACAATTAGATTCATTATATCATCAGTATGATTATTTCATAGAGTCTGGAAAGAACACTTCCTCCTAAAATCAGAAACCATGGTCTTGAGACCATGATAAACATCTGCTGGAATGAGTTGCTCTGGTCAGTCTATTTTTTAGTTAAGTTATAAATACAACAAAAATAAGAACAACCCAAACAACATAACAGATAGTAATAACTTAATGAAAACTCAGTGCAACATCTTCCCCTTACATTTCCCTGTGCAACTAACCATTGTACAGAAGATAGGGGCTTAGAGAAAGTAACCTCATTATAAACATCTCTAATATTAATATCTACTTTTCTGATTCAGTAATTACAAAATGCTGATGTGGCCTCCAGGTTCATCTTCTTGCATTTCTGTTCTCTTCTCTGTGCACTATGGAAGCAGATAGAGAATTATGTAACATGAGGACCAGCCATGGAAGTCAAGTTTTGTTTTTCAATCCTTGGTCCAGTTTACGGTGTTATGATTTGCCTCCTTTCTAACAAAAATCCCAGTTCTTTATCTAAGTGCTACTGGTAACCAGAAATTTTATTATTTGAAACTTACCTAATATTTTACCACCACTTCTTGACTAAACTGTTTTTGAATAGTTTCATTTAATAAGTTTTTTAAAACTCATTGAACGTCCATCAATGGATGAAAGGATAAAGAAGATGTGTGTGTGTGTGTGTGTGTGTGTGTGTGTGTGTGTGTGTGATGGAATATTACTCAGCACTCAAAAAGAATGAAATCTTGCCATTTGCAGTAATGTGGATGGAACTAGAGGATATTATGCTAAGTGAAATAAGTCAGAGAAAGACAAATACCATATGATTTCATTCATATGTGGAATTTAAGAAACAGAACAGATGAACTTAGGGGAAGGGAAAGAAAAATAAGATAAGACATAGAGGGACTCTTAAATCCAGAGAACAAACTCAGGGTTGCTGGAGGGGAGGTGGCTGGGGGGGACGGGCTAAACGTGTGATAGGCATGAAGGAGGGCACTTGTTGGGATGAGCGCTGGGTGTTATATGTCACTGATGAATTGCTAAATTCTACTCCTGAAACCAATACCACATGATATGTTAACTAACTTAAATTTAAATATAATATTGGAGGAAAAAAAAAAAAACAGCTCCAAAGCAGCTATGAGGGTCAGGGTCAGGAGGAACACTTATTGTTCAAGAAAAGAAATCGTACACAAACAAACAAACAAAACCTCATTGAACATGGGGGATTCTAAAAATCTCTAAGTGTGACATGAAACTAGAGGCCTCTGAAACCCCCAGAATCACAAATTAGAAACAAAAGTAATCAAAACAGAGATGCGTTTCTTTCTTTAAAAAAAATAAGTAAAAGATTTTTCTTTCTAAATGTAAGACAGTCACCTGGAGGTAATAAAATTGTCTCTTAATCCTTAAAAATATAATCCTGGTGGCTGTTTCTTCTAAGAGTTATTACTTAGGCAGTTATGTGGCCCAAGCACCCTATTATGAAAAGCTTCGAGAATGATAGTATCCACCTTTCTGTTATCTAGCAGCCATTAAAGCTGAACTCCTCAGTCAGAAAGATGTTCTCACTAACACGACCCGAGCATCCAAGAGGTAACTGACAGCTAAAACCCAGACCTCGTGAAAGCTCTGGGAAAGGCTGTGTGAACTCTAGGTCACAGAAAACAAATTCCCCCGATGCCAGGGGGCCGGGCAAGGTCTTCCGAGGTGAAGGGCCCCCATCGATTCTCTCACTACTCAATTTATAAAGTCAGCCTGTGTTCCTCTCCTGGCACCTGTTGGTAACAAATCTAGAAATGCCTAATATGAGAGTTATTTGGGAAACAATTTGCTAGAAAATCACTCGTCTGCAAGGCCTTCAGTTATCTGTCACTTGAGAATGAAACCATTTTATAAATCCGTTTGACAATTCCCTTCCCTAGCTTCGATTCTTAAACTCCTTTTGAATTCCTGAAGGCAGGACTTCAACACCATATTTCAACTTAAAACGGCAGCATGCTTAGTAAAACACGGAAAAGCAGCTGCTGTTTAAACACGCTTCAGGTTAGCAATTCAGGGCTAATATCTCTTAAGGATTATTAATCAAGAAGCATTAAATGAGGCTGTCATTAGGCTGTGAGGTGTATTCACATGTCTTACCACGCTGTCCCCAGTGACAGCTGGCTTGCATTCCGTCCCTGGATACTTCTCTGACCTCCTCCCTACATCACTGGCTGCTGATGTAAATTCAAGGAAGAAAGAAGTTTCCATGCTGAGCTGATATGGAGCAGAGTATAAGAAATTCCCTAACCAGCCTGCTTAAGATTCTCTCTCTACCTCTCCCTCCACCCCTCCCCCGCCTGCTCTCTCTTAAAATCAAGTTGATTCACGAACTTGAAATCAAATAAATATTAATCTCTAAAAAAAAAAAATTCCCTAACCACAAACCCCAATAAAAAAAAGTCACATAAATTTGTTGTTTAGGAATTAAAAACATTGTACATCATTTTGGTATTACCAAGAAAATGGAAACAAAGTTGCTTCATGCAGGAGATGATGCTTAGGTCAACTAATCCGATCCTCTCATTTTTTTGCAGCTGGGAACTTCAATTCAGTCTCGAGAGGCTGATTTTTCCACAGTAATACCACCAGAGAGCTTGAAGCGGAACTTAGATAGACCTGAAGTTGTGAACTCCAAGTCTAATGCTATTTCTCCTTTTCCCTTTTATTTCATACATGAATCCTTCTCTGGAAAAAAAAAAAAGAAGAATTTTGAATATACATTTTGTCATAATGACACAGGCAGACATTGCATATTTGCTCTGAAAACAATAACAGCCTAAATCTTGGTTTTAAAAAAAAGAAACTTGGTTTAAAAAGAAAAAGCAGAGGTATCTGGGTGCTTCAGTCAGCTAAGCATCTGACTTCAGCTCAGGTCATGATCTCATGGTTTGTGGGTTCGAGCCTCACATCAGGCTCTGTGCTGACAGCTCAGAGGCTGGATGGAGCTTGCTTCAGATTCTTTTCTCCTTCTCTCTCTGCTCCTCCCCTCCTCATGCTCTGTCTCTCTCTGTCTCAAAAATAAATAAACATTTAAAAATTTTTTGAAATAAAAAAGCAAGAAAATGCTATTATGCTCACTGTCCATTCTGATGAAGACACAAGTTAATTAGAGGATCTGCTGTCTTCTACTTAGAGAAAGAAAGAGAGAAAAAGATTTCTCTGCATTTATTTACAGGACTCATCTCTACTTTCAAAGACCACCTCAAATGTTACCCCTGTCCTCTGCACAAAAAATTCACAACTCGTTCTTGCTCTTTGTTTACTCCTTCATCATAATAATCGTGACTCTGCCTCACTGTTTCAGTTAGTTGTGTCAGTAGACTGGCTCTCTCCATGGACCATGAATTCTTTGAGGTTAGGACATGACCTCTTTCATCATGGTCTGTCCAAGCAGCTCTAACATAGGGCTTCTTGCTTAAGAAGTAGTCAGTGAATGTGTTTTGAATTGAACTCAACCAAACTATACTGGAAATTATTCTTTTGTTGTTACTGTTTGCAACAAGTAGAAAAAGCAAAGAAGAGTAAGAGAGACCAGTCAAAAAGGTAGGAGAGAAAAGGACATGAGAGAATAGAGAGGAAGGAGCAAGAAGAGGAGGAAAAAGAAAGAAGCAAATGAGAGGCTAAAAGCCGGGCAATATTCAGCTCTGTATAAAATTACCATCTAATATTTCTTACCTTTCTGTACACCAGTGTATAAAGTGATGAGGCTTATATTTTAAAATTGACTGAAAAAAAAAAGCAGAGCCTAATTCTATTTTAAATACATTTTATAAAATCTAATTCTTCATTTAAATAATAAAAGGATTCATATCAACCTTCAAATGGATTGCATTCCAAAATAAAGCCATTAAACCCACAAAAGTAAATTTCTATAAATTTTGATATTAGATAGATTGATTGATAGATATCCCCCCATAGCTTTATATTTGGCCTTTACTGCCTTATTAATATTCCTGTCTGATAATACCTCATTTGGGAACATAGTTCTGGGATCAGGAAGTCTCACTTGTCAAGTTAGACTGAAAGGAATGGTTACCATATACCCAGGGAGACTCCTCAGTTCTTTAGCAAGCTGAATTTAAACTTGCTTGCAAACGTATATTTAGAAACAATACTTCATTCGTTAGCACATGCATCCTATTAGCTTTGAGAGTTAGTGCTTAGCATGCTTCTAGGGCTTCAGAGAAATCAAACCCATACTGTGTTAACCTGGTGTAAAAAGAAAAACAGGAAATAATGGGGAAATGAAACAAAGATGGCCCAGAAAAATGGAATAAAAATGACAGCAAATTTGTTATTTTGAAGTTTGAGTTTTTAAAAATCTATCTGCAATATTACTTTATGAAAAGAGAGATCACTAGGTGAATTTGCTATATCTGAAAGAATAATTAGCAAAAAGATGTGTTTTGATTACCCTGATGAAGAAATTACAAAGTCAATATAAATCAATCACCTCCTAACCTCCCTAATCTCTATGAAATCAAGGAAATCTTGATATACAGACATTCAGAAAAATCATTTGCCACCATTCACAAAATGAGTAAGAAATTGATTATAACAATTACCTAACCAGTTAGCTTTCTTATTATTAATTCTATTGCACATTGTTCTTTAAGATTCTAAAAGCACTTAATTTGCAATATCTTTATTTCCCTATGAGATGCTAAGAGTTTCAGGCTACCTCTCTGACCTACCAATTCTTAGCCTATTCTTCAAGATAGAGCAACTCATGGCGCTGGGGATACGCAGTAGTCTTCTCACCCCGCCACAATAAACACCCTTCAAATAACTGCTATACTTTCAATTATCCTCTAGTGGGTGACTGGGCAATGATCTTAGGCAGTGCTTCTCAGACTTTAGTGAGTCCAAGAATCACTAGGGGTGTTCATTAAAAATATAGCTTTCTGCCCCTCGTTATAATTGTCCTGGAAATGAACATTTTCAATAAGGAAGCCAGGCGATTCCTGTTACTAGGCACTTATGGACACAATCTGGGAAGTAGTGATGCTGACTTGGGAAGCTCTAAATGTTCTTAACAGCTTGCTGAGGCCCCTTGTAATAAATACAATGCAAAATAATCTGTCTGTAAAAAGGATGATGTATTCAAAGATTTAGTTGG
The DNA here is from genome assembly GCA_030068075.1 of Paguma larvata. NCBI lineage: Eukaryota > Metazoa > Chordata > Mammalia > Carnivora > Viverridae > Paguma > Paguma larvata. The sequence continues at coordinate 31,336,152 of CM057826.1, read as the reverse complement.
AAGCATTTGACTATGAATCTGAAATAAACTTCACCCATGAAGGAAAGATGACTAAAAAGCAGCAGCGGATGAGATTCTCATGAGCTCCTTTCCAAGGCCCCTTTCACATCCAGATCTATAGATTCCTGGTACCCCCTTCCCTGACACCTGTCACATTAGCATACAATTAGCCTGGACATTCACTGAAAATCATGGTCGTATAGGTTTAGAGTCGGGGACATTGGGACCAGATTTAGGTCCATACTGGTAAAGTTGACAGCATTATAGTAAAGAGAGGTGGATAAAAATTAATTGACAACAAGAAGAGAAAATGGAATCAAAGAAAAAAACCCTGAGCCTGGGGTAAGGTAAGGCCAAGACCTAGACCACGTGAATGGTGGAGGGGGAATGGGGAACAGGCAGGGAGGCAGAGAAGGCTTGGCTTTGCTGCTGTCAGTTGGACATTCCATTCAACTGCCCCTGGTGGGCATTCCGGTCCACTGAGCATGCCCGGTTTGTGTGACCGACTTTCACCAAGTAAAACTATCAACAAGATCACCATAAAGGCTTTACCAACACCAGGCCAGTAAAGTGACCACTGAAAACCATTCCCAAATTTGTGATTCAATGGACCCAAGTTTAGGGAGAGAAACTCCTTTGGTCTACAAATATGGTCTGAGTCCCAGTCTCTAATTTCTTCCTTCTCAGATACTCTGATCTCCACCCAAGGGACAATATTCGGTGAGATGCAGCCATTTTGTTGGTCAGCAGGAGCTCAGAAGCAAGAAAATGTCATAGTGGTAGAATACAGCATCATCCTCCTCAATAGCAGCCCATCGCTGGAAGCTTCCAGATCACTGTGCCAATCAAGTGGAGGAGGGACCCTCCTTTAGAGAACCTTATGTGAACCTTATGTGAGAAACTTGCCAACTTGCCTGTTCGATTTTTTAGCCTTACTATTTCTGATACTTAGGTGCTGTCTCTTAGAGACCCTGAAACAGCCAAGACATGACTCAGGACATGGAAGAATCCATAGGTGAGTGTCACGGGATCCTGAAGAGCTAAGTGTTTTGTGTCTGTGCAATCATACCTATATGTGGGGTGGGGGATGGTGTGGGTCATTACAGAAGATCAGTACACCTGAAAGGTGTTATGAAAAGGTACACCAAAGTAAGGTTATTTCTCTCTACTCTCCTTTTATTCAAAAATAACAAAACCACATTGATTGTAAAGGGCCAATGATAGACTAGGAGCCTGAGAGATAATGGTGTCTTACCTTTGAAAATATATATTCTATCTGAGGAGAAACTGGCTACAGCACAAAAGAAATCATTTGTTTAAATACTGGAAGAGCCCTTTGGAAATATTTTCTCCTAATTTTTCAAGGATGGTTGCCTAACTGCTTTGCCCCAACAGACTGTGCTAAAGGGCTCTGTGGCTTGATTTGGAGGCTCACCTCCAAGAGTTTCTCTGTTGCCAACTTGCCATGTGGCCTGATATTGCTTAATTCCTTGGACTCGAGTTTTTTTTTTTTTTTTCAGTTTTCCAATGAGCCTATTCAAATACAAATATGCCTGGAAAGTGCAAGTCAAAATAATCTAGGTCATTATCAGAAAAGAGGAGTTTCGGGGTGCTTGCTTGACTTAGTCGGTTAAGCGTCCAACTTCAGCCCAGATCATGATCTCATGGTTTGTGAATTCAAGCCCCATGTCAGGCTCTGTGCTGACTGCTCAGACCTGGAATCTGCTTTGAGTTCTGTGTCTCCCTCTCTCTCAGCCCCTCCCCCACTCACCCATTCTGTCTCTCTCTCTCTCTTAAAAATAAATAAACATTAAAATTTTTTAATTAAAAAATAATAATAAAAGATAAGTTTCCATTGGCTTGGGACCAGAATAGGGACCTGGCAAGGCTAGAAGCTTAGGCAACGGGAAAGAGAGGTAGGCCAGAGGTGGACATAGTATGGAAAACAACATGGAGGAGGTGCTGAGGGGGAAGTGAAGTAAACGGCTGTATCACACCATTGTCTTCTCACATTCAAGGGTATAAGGGTTTCATCTCATGGCATCTGAGAGCTGAGCCTTGATAGAGAGGATGTATAGGGTGATACCTACATGACAGGAGGGATAATTAGCAACGTAGCATCTTTTATCTTCCCCTTCACTTTTAATCCAGGTTTGAAAAAATACTAAGTATCCATTATTAGCAAGTATGTCAAGTATATGAAATATGAATAAGACACACCTCCTGCCATCAGAGTTTGCAGTCAAGAAGAAGAAGAGGGGTGCCTGGGTGGCTCAATCGGTTAAGTGGCAACTTCGGCTCAGGTCATGATCTCATGGTTTGTGAGTTCCAGCCCCCTGTTGGGCTCTATGTAGATAACTCAGAGCCTGGAGCCTGCTTCAGATTCTGTCTCCCTCTCTCTCTGCCCTTCCCCCACTTGCTCTCTCTGTCTCTTTCTCTCTCTCTTTGAAAAATGAATGAACATTAAAAAAGAAGAAGGGCGATATGGGGTGAAGGAGAGAAGGAGGGAGTGAGAGAAGGGGAAGGCAATGGAAAAAATATTCCTATAACTGTTGCATTGGAATTAATAGGGGAGCATTTCAGCAGAGACTTAATTTCTTTTCTGTGCATTTTAGAGACTTTTGGAGATATTAACCTCACTCTAGGCATGCTGAACATGGAAGATAATATTAGTAAGGTAAGGAAAACAGAGAAAAATCTCTTGCATTTACTTCTTCTAGTCTAATTATTGCAACATTTCATATACTTCCTGCTTAGCCTTGACTTCCTCTTTCTCTATGGCTTCTTACGTGACATTCAATCATTTAGAAAATACAGTTATAATGGAAGTCATTATAATGTTTAAACAATGACATTTGTATTTGAGGAATCAGAGTATTCAATTATGGAAGCTAGCAAAAGAAGGCCCCGTTCTAGCACCTTATACAGGCATATGTGGTAAGAGGGGGATGGCAGACTCACAACTATCCTCCTGTAAAAGCTGAGAGTTCCTATGAAAATCCCAAAAGATCTCCCCTACTCGTCTGTGATGCTGTTTCACAATTAGAGATTTATTTCTCTGGGATGCGAAGGTTTTCTTGGCTTCAACAACCTTTTGTAAAATAACATCTACCTCCAAGGACACTTGTCTGGGAAGCGGCACACTAGATGCTTTCCAAACTGTAGTGAATTGTATTATATTCACTCCTCACACCTTTACGAGGTAGGTATAGCTGTTTCCATTTCACAACTAAGAAGAGTGAGACCCAGAGCAGTTACCTGACTAGACCAGCAGGACTACATCCAAACACAAGACTGTCTGACTCAAAAAAAAAGAAAAGAAAAAAGAAAAAAGAAAAAAAAAAAGCTCCTTGCATGATTCAATGCAGCCTCTCTGTGACGGGCAGGACCTACATACACCTTTATCAGCGGTTCTCAACCCTGACTGTATATTAGAACCCCTTATGCAAGTGAGTTATTTCACACCTTCAACATGGACACAGTACCTCGAAGGCAGTGTGCTTGAGGCTGTGGGCATTTCAGAACACCAGTCCCTCATCAATCAAGACCATGTAGTAACCAAAGGGATTTAGAAGAGACCTTTCACCCAGTGCCCAGCCAACCTCCATGATTTCCAAAGGCTAAGATCTGTCTGAAAGAATTCACAACTTTCTCTCTACAAGGCAGAACTAAAGCCAAGGGCTTATAAATCTTTCTTACGATCCAGCACCATAGCTTACCGGCCTCTTTGAGAATCACAGTGTGCTCCTTATTACCATAGTCACTCCCGGGTAATAGGCATTTCCAGTCTCCAGAGGGCCCTACAACCTGATTTTCAAGACTTTGATCTATCAGCTTGCTGCCTCCACCTTCAGTGAGATTTCATCGAACTAATGTTGTCAGGTTAAGATAGTTTTCAGAAAGAACTTTGCTTTACATATAAGCCTTTACTCCTAACATCGCATATTATGATCAGGAAGCCCCAATTAAGATCTACAAAATCCACTGTAAAGTAGAATGACATTGCTCAGCTCGATGGTGTTATTTGTTTGAATTCCATCTGGTTCCTTTAGTTTTGCAACTCACATTTCTGTGTATACACTTGTATGTCCACAGGAAGACATTTATAGTCATCTCACTTCCATCGTTCAGAATACCGACATCTTGGATGATGCAATTGTCCAACGGTTGATTTATTATGCTTCTAAGGACATGAGAGACAACAACGTAAGTTTTACTTTTGATAATGAATCAATGTCAGGGCCAGCAACAGATCTTTAAGTGACCCAACTGCATCCACGTAGACATTTGTAAGCTTCTCGTACATTGCTGTCTGGACCTCAAATCACTTTCATTTGTTCGTGATATTATTACAGTACCTATTATTTACCCCTTCGCAGATAAGGAAACTGAGGCAAAGCTAAAAAAGACTTCAGAGATTATATTATCCATTCCACTCTTAGATGAACATGTTGACTCTTGGAGAGATTTTATTATTTTCAAAGTAACACAGCTGTTGACAGAACAAGTAACTAGAATTCAGTTTTCTTTTTCTTTCCATATGAATTATTATTTCTTTTTATGCCTACGTATCTACATATGCTAAGCATTATATCTGAAAAATTATTAGTAGAAATAATTTGAGTCCTAAGATGTTATTTTTTTCCAGAAAGGAATTTTACTTGTTGTCTGTCAAGGGTACTAACAATCTATGATTAATTTCAGAACTTGAGATTTCGGAGGGGGGTGGGGGAAGCGGAACACATCTGTGACTTCAAGTTGGACTACAGTTCATGGAGGGCCAAATGAACCTTTCATTTAAATCCACGCTTTTGGAATCTTAGGCCAATAGATGAGAAGTTGGATGACCAAGGTCTCCCCATCTATTGGTCCTAAATTCTGTTTATTCTTCCCAAAATACTGCAAAACAGCCTCAAATATAGAACTTATCTCTCTGGATTCCCAATCTTTTCCCAATCTCTATTTAGTAATCATTCCACCCTATGCTGTGACATTTTTTATGAGTATATTTTTTTAATACTTTTTCCAGCTTTTTTTATTTTCCTCAGCAGGAGAGTTCATCAAATTTATCTAACTGAGCTACTCCCTCCAAATATCTCCAGTATCGATGATAACTGAATCAGGACAATACTAAAACCCCAAACTCTAGATTCCTGGCCCCATTTCCATTCCACCATTCCCTTCAGTCTTTCAACCCTAGTGATTCATCACTCAAACACAAAACATAAATCCTAGGTTCATAGTGCCTAGCCAATTAGCAAGATGACATATATTGACCTCAAATTTACAAGAACCTTATTAAAACATGATTTTAAAAATGTATTAAAATTACATCTGGGGGCACCTGAGTGGTTCAGTTGGTTGAGCTTCCAACTCTTGATTTCGGCTCAGGTCATGATCCCAGGGACGTGGAATCAAGCCCTTCATTGGTCTCTGCACTGAGCGTGGAGCCTGCTTAAGATACTCTCTCTCTTTCCTTCTGCCCCTTTCCCCCACTCATGTGCTCTCTCTTAAAAAAAATAAATAACCTCCATTTTGGCAGCTATTGACCCCTACTTTAGAGGCTTCCCTCCTGGGATAGGAACAGCCTGTTCTCTCTATCCCAAAGCCAGGGGAACTCATAATATTAGCTAGACCGTTACCACTCTGCAGACTCACTCAGCTCTTTTTCTAGTTGCTATTGTTATTTGCCTTTTCTTCCTCAGATCCTCAGAGAAACCAGAATGCTGGCAGGTGAGGTTTTGGTGTCTCTTGCTGCACATGATTTCAACTCTGTGATGTATGAAGTCCAGAGTAACTTCAGGATACTGGAGCTACCAAATGAATTCATTGTGCTTGCTTTGGCTGAACTGGCGACGAGCTACGGTATGGAGGGAATAACCTCCACACTTTCCTGGGAAACAACTACCCTGACTAATTGTCTAAAACCAAAGGGGTGCAAACAATAGAGGGAGAACAGACCTCCCTTCTGCTGCACTAAAGAATATCAATAGCAGGATGTAGGCATTTGTTCCTGATCGTAGATGAACCTACTGACCTGCCATTAGTCCATGCTGCTCTGGATTTGGCTGGACTCCCACCCTCACCTTCCCTTTCATCTGGCTTTGTTTTTGCAAAAGCCCTTTTTCCACAAGGCATGTTCCACAAAACACTAGACACTTACATGGACTAAGGGTTTGTTATGATTTTTTTTCTACACCATTTTACTTGACAGATATTTATTTGTTTGTTTGTTTGCTTATTTATTGAGCACCTATTACCTGTGCCAGGCCCTGGGGATGCCTGGAACTTCTGGTGGGAGAAATGGACATTAATAAAATAAGTATCCTGATAAGCATTTGCTACCAAAAAACAGATACAGGTGACTTTATAGCTAGCACCTTATTTTAAACCAATCACTCCTTGATTCCCTAACTACAGCCAGGCATTATGGCCGCAGAGGGATGGAGGAGGTGTCTTCCTATTGCAACTTTCCTGTGTCCCTCACGCAGCCTTGAAATGCTTGTTGCTGCCCTGAAGAGTCACAGAACATCCCAGTGTGAGAGGATAATGCTTTTCTCCTCTTGCGCCCCTTTTGGCAGTGTCCCAGAGTATTCCCTTCATGATGATGACCCTTCTCACCATGCAAACCATGCTCAGGCTGGTCGAAGAGGAAAGGATGAAGGGAGTTTTCTGTATCGGTGGGTATCCCTATGGTTCCCTCTTTGTGAAGACCACACTATGAATTGAGCATATGTTTAATTTTTCCTTTCACTCTAGTTCTGTTCTTTCTAATAATCATAGCTACCATTTACTGAGTGCCTACCACATGGAAAGTTCTCTCTCAGTCCTCACAGCAATTCTGATTCTATCTCTCTCAATCCTCAAAGCAAGGTAAGTACTATTACCCCATTTTACAGATGAGAAAATGAGGGTCATAAAAATTAAGCAATCTCCTTAAAGTCGTGACAGTGAATGAGATGGAGAGGTAGCATGTCTATGTGACTGCCCAGTCTATACTCTTTCCACTGCCCTAAACAGCCTCCATTTCTAACTTCCTTCTTTAGCTCCATCACACTTTCCCTACAACAGTTCAGGAGCTCGCCAGCATTTAGCAGTAGGCTAAATTTTGGCATCTCTTTATAATGCAATATTGTAATAATGCTAAGTAATCAAACCAATCAAAATATAAGCAATCACGAAATTAAGGAAAACAGGTAAACAAACTAGGGGTCACACATCCCCTCTCCCCCCAAAACTGAAATACAGCTACAGTAATCAAGAGTCTACAGAGAAGAACATGCCTTGGAATTCCTAGGGGAAAACATTTACAGCACAGTGAGGGGCTTCTTGGATGAATCTGATGACCTGGACTCTTCTCTGATCATCCACTGGACCGTCAGATGACTCTGCCCTCTCTCAATCTCATTTTCACACTAAATACATTAAATAAAATGATTAAAAGATCCCTCTCACCTCTCACACCCCCAACACTACTATTTTGTAATATTTAAAAGCCCATGTAGTCAGGAACGTCATCTTTACCTATCAATCGAGTCTCTTCTGTTCTGTTTTGTCCATTTCTTCTTGTTCTGTCCTCAATGAAGGCAACATTTCTATCTGATATATACTGAGAATTTACTATGTGCCTGAGTACTGACTTGGGTATTTTAAGATTGTTGTTTACTTTAACCTGACAACTATCCCATTAATTAAGTAACATCTTTCCTCCATTTCACAGATGAGAAAATTGAGACATAGAAAGGCTAACAGCTTGCCTGCAGTCACAGCTAGTGTGTGGCAGAGCCAAGATTTGAATTGTGACAGTCTGGCTCAAGGACTAGAGCAATTACACTAGATTAGCCCACTTTTCAATACTTTTTATTATCCCTACTTACTATCACAGCTAATACTGTGTTCTTGCAAATAAACTTTGGTGCCTGTAATAACATTTCTACCTGCAATATCAACAACCAACAGGGAAAAGGAAATAAAATTAGAAATCATCGCGGCATCAAATAAGGGATTCTCTGTCTTTGTGTTATAAAGTTATCTTGTACCCTTTGGTCCTAAAGCAATTTTTGCCTGACTGCTGCTAGAGAAGAGGGATAAAGTTCTGTAGTCGTCCATCCATTCATCTAGCTCTTCATTCAATCAATCAGTCGATAAGCAGACGTTGTGCTCATTGTTTCAGATACCATCAATAGATAAGACATCCTTTCTTTCATGTTGTTCATAGGCCAGTGCAAGACAAACACACACACATTGACACACACAAGATTATGACAAAGCATAGCAGGAGATTATCAGTTTGAAGAAATTGTGAATTAGCCAGTAAATGGCCAGCTATAAGACACTCGGGATCTTTTCAGACTATTCTTTGCGTGTGAAATATCATTAAGGAGTAAACTACAAATTTTCTTTATCATCTAGTGAAACATGAGGAACAAATAATATTATTTAATGCAGTTGATAGAAGTATATATAGGTTGGTAGTGCAAATATTTTTGCAGGCCCGATATTTTTTTATTTTATCGAAGGGAAACAGACACATGGAAAAACATAGAAATCAGAAGTGTACATGTTGACGAATTGTCACAAAATGAACCTACTGCCACTCAGGACATTACTCACACCCCAGAAGCTTCTTGATCTTTTCTCCCAGTCATCAGCATCTTCATCTCTCCAAGGGTAACCACAACCCTGACAACCATAGATTAGTTTTGTCTATTTGTGAGATCCTACGTGTTGTCATGTGAAACAATAGTCCCTGTTCACTTCCATTTACTATTACATGTCCATACCACAATTCTTTCATCCTATTTGTTGGCAGATATTTAGGCCGTCGCCTGTTTGAGGTTATTACCAAAAAAAAAAAAAAGTGAATATGACCATTCTTGTATAAGTTTTTTAGTTCCTATATACTTGCGTAGCTAATGATTATATACTTAGGAGTGGAATTTCTGGGTCATGGAGAACACATATTCAGCTTTGGTAGGCAGCGTCAAACAGCTTTCTAAAGTGTTTGTATAAATTCATGCTCCCTCAAGCAGTATATGAAAATACTGCACCTTAGTCTTACCAACATTTGAAATTGTCTGAAATTTTAGCAATTCTAAATGGTTTGTTGTAATATCTCATTATGGTTTTAATTTGCATTTCACTAATGTGGCTGAATACTTTTTATATGTTTATTTGGTACAGTCATAACATTTTATAGAATCTATTATACATTTGCTAATCATCAGTACACTCTTCTCAAATTATTTTTTGGCCCTCCCATCTTTAGATTTTTCTCAGTCTGTGGTTGTTTTTAAAATGCAGCCCTCGAGAAGTTCAGCAAGGCCATTTACAAGTATGTCAACCACTGGAGAGACTTCCCCTACCCCAGATTGGATGCCAACCGACTATCTGACAAGATCTTCATGCTGTTCCGGTATATAATGGAGAAGTGGGCCCCCATGACGTCACCCGTGCAAGTGAGTGGCGGCCTCAACATGCCTCAAGCTAGCTCTCCTTCATGCTGGTTGAACTTGCTCCACTCTTTCTGACATGATAATTAGTCTCAGATGTTTTGGAAAGTTATGAGTTGTGGTTTATCAGGTTTATCAAATCTTTTTGTTTTTCCTATTTCAAACCACTGTTTATTCATTCCTGAACTAACACTTATTGAGTCCCTGTTACATGCCAGACACTGTTCCACGTGCTGGGGACACAGCAGGGATTAAACAGACCAAAATCACCACTCTCATGGGATTGACATTCCAATGTATGGAAAGAACAATAAACTGAAAATGAGTCAAATATATAGGAAGTTAGTTATTTCATGACTTATATGTCATAACCAATATGTGGGCTAAGTCATTGACTAAGAAAAACAACAGGCCACAGAAACTTATGTCTGTGAAGATGACAATGAAATAAAATAACATCTAAAGAATGTGCTTCAAAATACTGTAATGCCTTGCACAGAATAGATAACAAAGTACATTCACATATAATCCCATGCTTCTCTTGCTTAATTGGTATAATTTTTAAATATAGGCTAAATTAAATCCTATTTAGGTCTTTTATTGTTATATCATAAAAGATGCAACACATAGTCCTCTGTAGTTCAGCTTCTTTTCTATACTTTATGCTACCAAAGCATTTATTTTTTTAACATGCCGGGACAGTGAAGTCATTAGCAAACACGGAACTTTTAAAATATCCTGTAGAAGTCTTTTCTGTAAGACACCTGAAAAACAAAATTCAATACAAATTTGCCAAACGCTTCCTAGCTTCCCACAGAAAGAGTGAGACAAGTGACAAGAAAGTACACAAAGTAATAAGGAAACACTTAAGGAGAGAGAAGCACTTAACTCCTGTGGTGAGTACTGGAAAGGCTATGACATTGAAACTGAGCTTGCAGCCTATAAAGACATTCACTGCAGGCAAGATGCATTCCCTAAAGAGGCAATAAAGCCCAGTGAAGCACAGGCTGAGACGAGGTAATGTGCACACTTGAGTGAGTCCAGTAGGAGAAAGGGAAGGGGAGAAGAGAAGGTGGAAGATAAAGGGGCAGAAATAACTGAGATCACAAAAGTGGTCATGGCCACACAATGAAGAGTCTTGAAGGCTACACAGGAACTTGGACTTTTTTTTTTTTAATAAGAAATGAGAGACCTTTGAAAGGGTTCTAAGCAAGGAATAATTTTCAAGAAGCAAAGGGAGATCTATGGAGTCTATTGTTCCAGTGCTCAAGCAAGAATAATCTTGAAAAGTGTCCATTGCTTGGAAATGCCCAATCGCTTAAAAGAATCATCCAGCTCACACACAGTTGGGTGAAATAAATGGTTGTTATTATGAGCCACTAAGTGTTGAGATGCTTTGCAGTATGACAAAATCAGCTGACAGAAGAAAATTCATCATGTAATACTCGGTAGAAAAAGTAGAATGTAGAACTATAAAGAATGGCATTAATTTTTTAAAAAAACTAAAATGTACAGAGAAAATATACACAGAAAATTTCAAATAAATAAAAAACATATTAAAATACACCAAATAGTGATTATCCATGGGTACTATGGATACTATTAGCAATGTGAATACTGTGGTTTTTTTTCTTCATAATAACTTTTGTGATTTCTAAACTTTTATAATTAACCTATTTACATTTATATTTTATACATGTTCATTTTTGCCTGTCAATAGGAGCCAGGTTATGATGGATTGAGGGGTAAATGAGAAGTGAGAAGTGGAGATAGCAAATGTAGACCTCTTTGCTTTGCTTTTTTGTTTGTTTGTTTTGAGTTTTTATTTAAATTCTAGTTAATTAACATATGGTGTAATATTGGTTTCAGGAGTAAAATTTACTGATTCGGCATTTCCACTTTTTTAAGGGTTGGGGTCTAAGTAATACAGAGTCAAAGAACTTTTTAATATGAAGGAAATTTTAAATTTCTTAGCGTATTGAAAGAAAGTGACTATTAGAGAAAGATTTAAGAAACCTCTTCTTAAGAAAGAAACAGGGAGAGAGGGAAAATACTAAAATGAGTAATAGTACATATATAGATGTAGATATAGCGATAAATACAAATATAAATATAATTGCCTTATGCAATGATCTTAACCATTTTTTTTGAAGGAATCTTTCTTGGATGAAAACAGTGAGGAAAGTTTTTTGGGGATTTCTAAAGCTCCTGGTGTTCTGAGAAATGTACAAAAAACATAGTGAAATATTAGTGGTATTTCTTTGCTGCCTCTGCAGACTTTGGCCATTGTGAAGGCGCACGGGCCCACAGTGAGCCTGCTGCTTCATCGGGAAGACCTCTGCGAATATGCCCTGGACCAGGTTCCCTGGCTCCTGAAACAGTACAAAGACAAAGAGATTGATTTCCACATCACTCAGGTAAGAGCCACGCCCTAAAGGGCAGTCCATCGGCAGCCATCCTGGAAGACAGGAAATCTCAAGGGATCCCAGGGAACTGAAATACTGGTTTGGGCACCTGAACTTAATACTTTTTGACGACTAGGAGGTAGATAAGAAGTTGGCATAGCTAGGTGATGGAATCTCCAAAAAGGGATTAAGAATATCTTTTCAAGCTCCTGAGTCACCGAATTGCTAAAGAAAACCGGTCACTGTAGGAAAGTTATAGGTTTGTTCGCCTATAAAACATAATTTTTCGTCTTCCACACCCTGTGATGCTGCTTCATGGGCAGCCTCCAACTAACGTTTGAGAGCTTCCGTTCCAGAGTCTAAAACAAATACTGACCGCGGTGGTCCTTTATGATGCTGCCCTTCCAAGGGGCTTGAGAAAAACCATCTTTATCAATTTACTCCACCAGGTAAGAAAACCCTGCTGTCAGCTCTGATTGTTTCATTTTCACTGGTTTTCTGTTGTTAATGTCTCCCTCCTGGTTCTTCTTTCTCATTCAGGTGTGCAGTGTTACAGAGCCTCCAGTAAAGGAAAATGAAATCGAAGCTTCAAGCTGTTTCCTCATTCTAGGTAGGACCCAGCATCCTGAGGGTTTTTAATAAAAATGTCTCCCAGCGATGATGGCAACAGTGATGAAGGGTGTGCAAACTATCACATTAGTTATTTCACACACACATATAACACACACACACACACACACACAACATCCCTTCAAACTCACAGTATTCTGTGCCTCTCCTCATCCTACCCATGCCCAAGAGAAGTGCAACAGGTAAGGGAATCCATCATCCTGGTTTTCCCAGAAGTCCTTTACTTTCAGTTCAAAAACCAGAAAATTTCCAGACATATTTTGGGGATTAACCCTTTTCCAGATATGTGGTTGTCAAATATTTTCCCCATCCTATATGTTGCTTTTTTGTTTTGTTAATGTTTTTTTTTTCTGCTAAGCAGAAGATTTTTGGCTTGATATAGTTCCGCTTGTTTATTTTTGCCTTTGTTGCTTCTGCTTTTGGCGTCAAATCCAAAAGATCATTTCCAAGACACTTACCACCTATGTTTTCTTCCAGGAGTTTTATGGTTTCAGGTCTCACATTCATGTATTTTTTTATTTGATCTTTGTGTATGGTATAAGGTAAGGCATTCTTTGGCGCATGGCTGTCCAGTTTTTCCAACACGATTTATTGAAGTCTGTCCTTTCCCTAATATATTTCTTGGCTCCTTTGTCAAAAATTAATTGACCACATATGTATGGGTTTATTTCTAGGCAAACAAGGGTGAATTGGTAATCCTGGGGATAGGAAATGCTTTTTTTCTTGGCATTTGAGATTATTTGAAACTGTGCCAAACCCAAAGTCATGCTTTTTTTCTCCCTGGTTATCTCTTAGCATCTATTCCTCCTCTCTTTCTCTCTTTCTCTCTCTCTCTCTCTCTTCCCTCCCTCACTCTTTCCCTTTCTTTCTTGCTCTCACATCACAATACCACTCATTGTCTGGTTAGAATACCAGGAATGAGTTGTAGAGGGAGCACCAAGATCTCAGAGTCAATATACAAACTATGTTCCAACATCGACTCTAAGAAGAAAGGACAAGAGCAATCCCATACCTCCCATGCATCCCTCCTCCCCCAAATATGTCATTTCTATTACATGACTACATACCTTTCTATTATGTCTTAGGTCTGTCCTAATTGATCCCTCTGTTTTTACTCTTTCCTCTGTTCTGTGCTCAACATAATTAACTGTTTCACTTTATCTCTAATAATTGTGAAACTAAACTGCTCTACTCCCATCAGGCTTCCTCTCTCTTCCCTGCTTCCTGCCTTACCCACATAGCTCCCTAGTTCCGCACCTGGTGAAGCATCACTCCAACCTCTGCCTTCACAGGAATGTTCACAAGACATTCTCCCTGCGTCTCCTCTCCTTTCCTCCTCTCATACTGAGTTAGGGCCCACCCTAATAACCTTATCTTAATTTGATTCCATCATAAAAAGCCCTCATTTTCAAATAAAGTCATATTCACAGTCATGAACAGATGTGGACCTAAGTATATAAATCTCTCTTAGTGACCAAACTGTCTAACTCTATGGTGCTAAAGATGCACTGATGTCATAAAATCTAATTACCAACCAAAGAAAGAGTCACTGGGACAATCCTCACGGAATTCCCTTTTTCCCATTCACAAGTATTTTACCTAAGGTGAAAAATGAGTTCTTGTGACTCCAGCATTTCTTCAACCTTCAGCCCATTCCAACCCTGCAGATCTGATGGAATTTTTTGATGAAGAGTTGAGAAGTAATAATGAAACCATTCGAACGGGAATCTTGACTTTGTTAAGATCGGCTATCAATGCTGAGGGTAAGCAAAGGGATGAAGCCACAGTGGTTTTTTTTTTGTACCAAGAAGAAAACTGAAGCCTATGTATTCTCTAACTCTATTCTATGTCTTTGGGGTGTTTATAGATGATCCCATTCAAGTGAAGTTCTGTCTTCCCTGTCATCTACAAGCTACTAATTTTAAACAGGCATTTTCAATTACCTCTTTTCTTTCATGATATTTATGGGTATACATAGTTGAGAAGGACAAGTAGAATACTTGAAAATCAAATTTAGAATTTGAAAGATTTAGTAAGCTGGTTAAATGGCCCAATAAATAGGGAGCAGACGGGAGGAATACACAATATTCTAGAGATTAGTGCATTCAGAAAAGAGCAGAATTTAATGAAATAACATATTTCAGTAATGCCAAGAAGCAGCACATATTTCATGATATTGGAGTGCATCTCATAATTGATAGCATCTTTAATTATAATCTGCCACTATAAGGGGTTTTTTGGGTACAATATAAAATAATGATGTCTCATAAAATCGATGATATCTTGGATTCAATAAAATATGAGAATTCCTTTTTGCCCTACATTACAATATTTTTAAAAAATTAAGTTAGCCCTGGGATTTACTGAAGAATCAGCAGACAAGAAATACAAAGTAGTCTCACAAAATTTAAAGCTAATCCATTGGATATGATATTTTGAGTCCACTTTGGAACCTAACGTGTTAAACAAGATGAAACCAAATATAATAGGGAGCAAAGACAGCTATTAACATCTTTTAAAAATTGGAAAAGAAAAGAGTAAGAGAAAATTGAATAACATGAAATGTTACGGACAAAGGACTTTGTAAGTTTGTACCATAACTTTCATCAGTCCTAGAAAATACTGTATTCCTACTGAACCCAGTCTCCTAATTTCTCTCCCTGTCTTTCAGAGCCCAAATTGAGAGATCACATCACTTCAATTGAAAGAACTGTCAAAGCTGTCATGGGTGACCTCAGTATAAAAGTAAGAGAATTAATGGGGACTTTGATTTTTGATGATGTTTTAGAAATTAATGAAATGGTTTTGATTCTTTAAGAATCTAATTATGAGTATGCTTTATAAAGAGCTCAGTGATGAATTCTATTTTTAGTAGAATTCCATCTTTCCCTGAAAGATAAACTGTATCTAGGTAAGTTCTAAAGTACATGTAGTTCAAGGGCTTCTCAGTAGAAAACAAGTTTTTGCCTAGAACATCACAGAGCTATGCTCTTCAAATAGCTTTAAAATTGTTAACTATAAAAATAACATACCTTCCTCTAAAAAAAATAATAACCCCTAAAGCTGTTTTTATTTTTTTAGCTTAGATATCTTGTTTTCCAACTACGGAGCACCTAGAGCAAGTCTTGAACATAGTAGATTGCACAATATTTCCTGATTATTTGATTAAAGTATTCCATATCAGAAAAGATACATGAATTGTACTGGAGCTAATTTAAAAACTAGAATTTATTGTGTCTTTAAATTAAAATCATCTTTTTTTTTGGATCAAAACCATATATAGAACCCAATGAAAAGAAGAAAATTCCCCTAAGAGACTTTGGTCTACAGTGATTATAACAACAGCTATGTAGTAAATAACAAAAATTATGCTAAGAGAAATAAGTCAGTCAGAGAAAGATAAATGTCATATGATTTCACTCATATGTGGAATCTGAGAAACAAAACAGATGAACATAGGAGAAAGAAGAGAGAGAGGCGCAAACCAGGAAACAGACTCTTACCTACAGAGAACAAATTGAAGATTGAAGGAGGGGTGGGGGGTGGGGAAATGAGCTAAACGGGTGATGGGTGTTAAGGAGGGCACTTGCTGTTATGAGCACTGGGTGTTATATGTAAGTGATGAAGCACTAAATTCTATTCCTGAAACCAATATTACACTACATGCTAACTAACTGGAATCTAAGTTAAAAATTGAGGAGCATCAGGGTGGCTCAGTCAATTAAGCATCTGACTTTGCCTCAGGTCACGATCTCACAGTTCACGAGTTTGAGCCCTGCGTCGGGTTCTATGCTGACAGCTCAGAGCCTGGAGCCTGCTTCAGATTCTGTGTCTCCCTCTCTCTCTGCCCCTCCCCTGCTCACACTCTGTTTCCTTCTCTCAAAAATAAATAAACATTAAAAAAATTTTAATTGAAACAACAAAAAAATAAATTATAAAAAATAGTTAATAAATAAACAAACGGTGGAGTGATTACATATAAAAACCTTGCCCAGTAAGTGGCCAACCCAACTGAAAAATTACTAAAAGAGTTTAGGGTAGAATAAAAGAGGACAGGAACTTTAAGGAAGTCCAGCTCCCCAGGCAAAAATAGAAAAATTTGTAACTTTTTTTCCTCACTTAGGTAGACTACTAGTACCTTTATGCTAATTGCTAATTGGTACCATGTGACCTTAACTCCCTATTCAAAATTATTCTTTTTTTCCAACTCTCCATTAAAACTCCCATTCAGTAAAGAATTAGATCTGAGCTTTCTTTCCTCCAGGGAAGCAATCCAATAAGCAAACCTAATTTTGTAAACATTGTAATACAGGTTTATAATCCCTTGTTCTAATCCCTGGGGCCAGATATATTTCAGAATTCACAACCTTTCTGATTTTAGAAAAACATTACTGTGACAGGAGTCACAAAGAAACTCATTAATATCTCTGCAAGAAAATATATACATATTCACACTACACTGAATAAGTACAGACCATAACAGTTTTAAAACAGTTCAGTTGAATTTTGCCACCAAGTGAGTTAGCACCAAACACAAGAAACAGAATTCCAGTTTCCATAGTTGTTTGGGTTTTGAAATCGTCAATAAAAGATCGTAGATCTGTAGTACAACTTGCTTTCTTTCACTGAGGATTTTAAAAGCGAGGCAATGTTTTTTAGCCCACAGTATCAACATTTCATCATCTATAGTAATAGAGGGTATGTCTTGGGAGGTAGGGAGAAAGATTTATGCTGTAGAGAGCTTTCCCCAAACGTTAAACAACAACAACAACAAAAACCAGAAAACAAAAAAGGGGCACCTGGGTGGCTCAGCCAATTAAGCATTCGACTCTTGATCTAGGCTCAGGTCATGATCTCATGGTTCTTGACATCACGTCCCAAGTCAGGCTATGTGCTGACAGTGCAGAGCCTGCTTGAGATTCTTTCTCTCCCTCTCTCTTTGCACCTCCCCTCCTCATGCACCCATGCTCTTTGTCTCTCCCTGTCTCTCAAAATAAATAAGTAAACATTTAGAAAAAGAAAGAGAGACTTTCCTGTAACCCTGTAACCCTTTAAATCATAAGCTATAGCTTACTTCCTGCTCCATCTGTTTATAGTACCATCATTCAATTTATACTCCTCTTTGGAAAGGTTCCCACTAAATGACCCATGAAGGTTAAAGAATAGAAGTTAAATTTATATTCCGCCCAATGTGGTAAAATGTTGCAAATACGTTTTTCTGATTCTAGGTGAGAAATTCCACTCTCCTCCTCATCCAAACCATGTGTGAAAAATGCTACATCGAAGCCTGGGAAGGATGGCCACTGATTGACTACATCTTCTCCCAGTTTGCCATGTCCAACAAGAACCTGGTATGCTGAAGAGGGTGCAGTTTTGAAACCTACACTATAACAAGGACAGTCGATTCAACCGTTGTTGTTTTTTTAAATGGCTGGGGCTCAATTCAATGACTGATTTAGAAGTTATATTTCAATATTATCACTTTTACGGATAGATTTTTCAGCCTCTAGTTGTCAGTTCTCTTTCACTGATATCACTTTCAACTTACCGTAAATCCAAGGTAGGTGAAATCATGGTTTTCCCTAAGGAGGAGACAACCTGTCCTCAAAGGGTTGGGACAGGGGTGGAGAAGGTGCATTACTTCAGAGGAAACAAGAGACATCCACTCTTGCTGCACTGGGGTTGACTTCCTGAAGAGCATGTGGGTTAGATCTCTGTGATCTTAGCAAGACCACGACAGCTTAAATTGCAGTCCGCTCCACTAGGAAGCAGTGTCTTTGAAATTTTTGCTCCTCTGCAGTTCAAGGATCCTCACAATTTTTGCTTTTCTGCTTTATCCAGCCATGTTTTTTCTAACCCATCCCTCCAAGGAGCACTTTAAAACAGAAATTAGATGCTGAAGACCAAGATTGCTGGGTTCCTTGAGTCCCTTAATTTGAGTGACTGCATCCTCCACTCCAGAGTCTGAGAACACATCCAAGTAAGGTCAGAGGGGACTAGGAGGAGGGACTATTAACAAGTCACCTGTTTCATCTTTCTTGAAGGAAAAACCAATGAAAGCTAATTCCCATGAGGATGAAAAGGGAGAGAAATCTGTTCGAGATTTAAGCCTTGAGGTCTTAAAAACCCTAGACCCACTGGTCATTGGAATGCCCCAGGTAAGGGGTCTTTTGCCACTACTGACAGTTACTTTGATCATCTTTCTAAAGCTCTGCCATTTAGGAGTAAAGACATGAATTTGTACTTCATGTGTCATCAGCTCTTTGCTGTTCTCATTAGAGGAAGTGCATTACTATGCTCAGTGCCCAAAACATAGTAGTTTCTCAAAAACAGGTGTTGAATTAATTCATGACCTCTTATATCTGGATAGCCAATGACAGATAACAAGCACCTTAATATATGTTTTATCTTCTTCCCCTAACATATCTAGGCATAACATTAAGTGCTGTGTGGAGATTCTGATTCAGTGAATTCTAACTTTTCCCCATTCATCTGGGAAGGTGTTGAAAGCACACATTCTCAGGCTTCACCTGAGGCTTAAAAATAGTCTGCACCTTAAGGGGAGGAGTCTCAGAATCTGTATTTTCCTTAAGCAAAAATAACATGAGAAAGGATTAACTGGCCAGAAATGCATAGCACAGACAGGAGACAATCAACAGATTAATTTAAGTGGATCAGAGTTTCATCTAGGATGGCATTTTAAGGTGTGGTTCTTGGATTATCTAAAATATTTATTTAAAATGCAGATCTCCAGGCCATACACCAAACCTACTGAATCAACATTCTGGGCAAGGGGCCCATGAATCTGCATGCAAATAAATACCAATATATCTGATGCATACTAAAGCTTGAAACATTTCAATCTAAAAGTAAATGATGAAAAGAAGTCTAGGACCTTACTCTCATGGGTCTAAGATGCTAAATCCTTACCTTGCGTTGGATAGCCATTCAAAATATGAAGCAAAGTCTTCACGTTTAAAGTGATAACTTTAGGGGTACCTGGGTGGCTCAGTTGGTTGAGCATCCGACTTCAGCTCAGGCCACAATCGCGTGATTTGTGGGTCCAAGCCCCGCATTGGGTTCTGTGCTGACAGCTCAGAACCTGAAGCCTGTTTCAGATTCTGTGTCTCCCTCTCTCTCTCTGTCTCTCCTCCACTCATGCTCTGTCTCTCTGTCTCTCTCTCTCTCTCTTAAAACTAAATAAACATTAACAATTTTTTAAATGATAACTTTAAGAGATCAGTGTATTTACATAGGAGTAGACTAAGAGCAAAAAGAGGGAGCTTGAGATCAGATTCAACTCACAGGAATGGGAGCAGGGTCATGAGAGTAGGAAAGAGATATGGAGGGGCATGGAAGATCTTATAATGAGAAAAAGGATGGGGCTTGGTGATTAAATCTGTGTGAGAAGACAAAGGGAAGAGTCCATGTTGACATGTAGGTTTCCATCAGGGCAAGAGAGTTTTCCAGAGAACATGAAACAGACTGACTAGAGCAACACGTGTTGGAGAATTCCAGAGCAAGAAGGTCAGCACCTGGAGCACGAAGAGTAGCGACAGGCTGTTCGTTATCTGTTCCCAATCATCCTCTCTTGGAGCAGTCCATTCCAGTCTTAGAGCTTGGGGACATATACAATTTATTTGGGGTTGTCACATTGATAAGAGGCTTTGTGGCACTTGGTGAGTGGAGCCCAGGGATGCTAGACTTCCTGCATTTTGTAGAAAGCTTCTTCACGATGAAGAATTGTCCTGCCCCAAATTCCAGCAGCAAACCCATGCAGAAATGCTCAGGAACACTCACTACAACTAACACCTGAAAATCAATGTAGTGTGCAGAGATTTTATAGAATGACTTCACTTTGATTTGGCCTAAAGAGGAAAAAAAAAAAAAGCAAGTGAGAGAACCTACTCTAAATCAGTGGGAAATGCAGCGTGAGGACCAAGGAGAAATCACGGAAAAGAATTAGCCATCCTTGCATTGTGCCTTGTTTTCCACAGGTACTATGGCCAAGAATCCTGACTTTTGTAGTACCTGCAGAATATACGGGAACTTTGGACTACCTGTTTAATATCATCAGAAGCTTGATTATGGCAGAGGAAAGGAAGAAGAATAATGCCCAGGAGTCAACAGCACTTGTCATCTCTACAGGAGCTGGTGTGTACATTCAAAAACAAAGCAAAACACTTCTTTTAGGAGGCGTTCATTTCCAGAAAGGCTACCTTGCCTTGAGCATACGCCCAGTCCCAATCTGAATTTTTCTAGCCCCCACAGCAATAATGAAAATCGCTTTCTCTTTCTAGTGAAACTTCCTTCACCACAGCAGCTACTGGCCAGATTTCTGGTGAGTGAGTTACAAATAACTAGTGCTGGTTAAATTTAAGCCAATATAGATCATTGAGTTCTTCTTTTTTTTTAACATTTAGTTACTTTTTAGAGACAGAGAGAGACAGAGTTTGAGCAGGGGGTGGGGCAGAGAGAGAGGGAGATACAGAATCTGAAGCAGGCTCCACACTCTGAGCTGTCCACACAGAGCCCAACATAGGGCTCGAACCCACAAACTGTGAGATAATGACCAGAGTTGAAGTCGGACGCTTAATGGACTGAGCCACCCAGGCAACACATAGATCATTCAGCTCTAGAAAGATGTTAATAAAAATCACACAGCAACTCCAAACCAAAAAAAAAAAAAACTAGGAAGACATAATAAATGTTCTGCTACACTAATGACACTCATTAAGATTGCTGGCAAGATTATCTTCTCACTCTGAAATGCTTGTTAAACTTAATTTATTATTTTAAAATAAGCATAAACTGAATTTGATCCCTAAGTACCATTCAAACAAATTCCACATCTATTATTTAGATTTCTTTCTTTCCCCCATAGATTGAGGAACCTAAATTTAAATCTATTATTTAGATTTCCTTTTTTCCCCCATATGTATCATTTGCTCAAATACCATTTCTATAGGCTCTTATATAATTAATAAATATATCTAAGTGTTGGTACCCTCTACTTACTTTTGGTTGATGGTTTCTATATATTTTTCACCTTTATCCTCAGATGAAAATTGGGGAGGACTGTCTAAGTATTAGTTTTGCTCTAAAATAAGTAAGAATAGACTGATGATTTGTTAAGAGATTGTCTACTGTAGGAATCAAGGGAATACAGAATAGTGATAAATGGAAAAGGCAAGTAGGACTTTTAAATACCCCTAAATTTGATTAGCCTTTTATCTTCCCTTTTTCAGGTAATATCTATGCTTGCCAGTTTAGGGAAATCACGTGGCATTGGTGCAATAGGACTTTTGAAGATACTGCCTGAGATAATTCACCCAAAATTGGTTAACCTATGGGAAACACGCTTACCTGAGCTCCTGCAGCCTCTGGAAGGTATAAGGCATTGGGATCAGGTCTTTATCCAAGGAGGCAACAACATAAAGAAACAAGGCACCGCTTCTCTGTCTAAAACCGTTATTGCTCATTTTAGGCAGTTAAAACAATGAACTTTACATGAGAGGCAGAACGCTACATTTTTTCCTTGACTCCTCATGTTCTATTTCTCTACCAAATACTTGTACTTACAGGAGGATCTGTGGTTAACATTCTTAGCAGGAACTTTTACCTTTGCCCTGGTCTTTTCTTATATTTAGAGAAACTCCCTTTTGGTATTGTTCTAAAGAGTTATTACTATTTATGTTAGAATATTAACATATGGTCACTTCAGTAGTTACCGTTGAAAGTAGAAGAAAGCCTAAATTTTAATCACAGATTGAAGACTTTCCGCCCACCTGACTAGCTCTTAAAGTTGGCAACATAGTAAATTTCATCTGAAATAATCGCCCTGTGTAAAGCTTGAAATGGGGCTCCAGCGTCCACTGGGGCCCTGGCAAGGGAGAAACAGAGTCCTGACTCTCTTTTTTTGCAGTTTATTGCATCAATTTCTATTTCTAGGAAAGAACACTAGCATCGTGCTATGGGAAACCATGCTGCTTCAGGTAAGGGTAGCTTCTAGACTAATCGTTCATGACGGGGTGATAAAGTCATCTAGAGTTACCCTGGATAACTCTAGATACCTGGAGACCTGGATACCGAAGGGCAGCAAACGACATTTCCTTCCTTAACAAAAGGACTAGAATGTTAGAAGTGATCACTTCAGAAGTACAGTCTTTACATCACCATAATTTGAACAATAATCTTAAATCTTCAATTTGATTAACAGTTTCGGATAGTTTTGAAAATTTCCCTTATAAATATTGGTCTCTGTGTCTTTCTTCAATCTTCTCTAATTTTTAGTTTTTTCCTCTCCTTGTAATTGCATTCTTTTACTGTTTATATATAAAGAAATACAAATCAACATAATTTCCACTTCTACACTTCTAAATATAGCTCTATTTCCTCCTCTTTCTTTCTGTTTCTCACTGTATTTTTCCTGATTTCAAAAATCAAAGGGCTGTATTATACCATTTTTCCGGAAAAAAATCTCTCATCCATAAACTTGTCAGACCTTTGCAACTTAACAGTGCCACAGACGGTGACAAATGCCCCAAATGGTACATTGCAGGTAGGAGTTGGATATTGGCTCTACAGAGAGGATTCTGATTTCAGGAGCCTACAGGAGGTCAAGAGGCTTGTAGGCAGAGAGCTTTTAATCTAACAAGCTTTTAATCTCCATTCATAAGCTACTTACATAGAAATTAACTATGGCTTCTGTTTTTAAATTTCTTTTAAATGTCTCTTTATTTTTGAGAGAGAGAAGGAGAGACATGCACAAGTAGGGAAGGGTCAGAGAGAGAGGGAGACACAGAATCCAAAGCAGGCTCCAGGCTCTGAGCTGTCAGTACAGAGCCCGACGTGGGGCTCGAACTCACAAACCGTAAGATCATGACCTGAGCCGAAGTCAGACGGTTAATCGACTGAGCCATCCAGGCGCCCCTAACTATGGCTTCTTAAAAATGTCAAGTTTTAGTGACCTTTCCACATCACCTCCATGTCCCATCACTGCCCCTTCCAGAAACAGAATCTCTAAGACTGGTTCTTGAGAACTGCGTGTTTTAAAGACTCCCACAAGTGATTCTTAACCAGTATGAGATTTGAAAGCAACTACTCTACTCTCCTGGTCCTCCTAAATTCATGCTTCTTTTATCTTCCTCCTCCTTTCTCTCAAAATTCCTGCCTTATTTCCCTCCACTACTATTTTAAAGTTACTGTTCTTACTAGGAGAGAAGGTTCTTTTTCCAGAGGCAAGCCTCGAGAACATTCCTTTCCCTCTTCCAATCTTGAGTGTGCTTCCATTTAGTCTTCTTCTTCCCAAACTATTGGCATGTGCCTTCTTCTCTTAGACTTCCAAGGCTGTTTAATTTCTTGTCCTCAACGGACTCACTCACTGAATGAGTTCCTATTAAGAAAATGCATAGAAATCTTCATTGGCTTTGAAATTAAATGTCCTTTTCTAAGCTTAAAGTAAGGAAAACACAGGAGAAATAATTGACTTTAGAAATTGCAATGCATTTCGTTCTCCAAAAAAGACAAAAACACAGTTTTATGTATTGTTCAATGAAGAAGGACATGGGTTCAGATGACTGACTGAGGCCCTGGCTCAGAATAATTGGTGAAACCAGAAATATTTAGTTATTAGAATTGAAGTTAGCAAAATGTGCTGTACATTTAATTGGTTCTTCAAGACGTTTTAATTCTTTATTCAAAAACTGCCCCTTTCTTTTAGTATATAATAAAACAAACTAACATTGACAAATGGAGTTTTCCGAATGTGTTTAAAACTTGAAAACTGTTAACCTTAAGTTTCAGAATGGATTAGTTTCTATTTTAAGCCTTTCCACAATTTTTATTTAAGAGGAAAAAGGAAGGCACTTACATGGAGTTGCTTCCATATTCTGTGTAACTTGTTCTTCAAGAGAACTAAGAACATAACAGAATAAAGCTCTTAAAATAAACTAAGAGATGGGCACCTGGCCGGCTCAGTCTGAGGAACATGCAACTCTTGATCTCGGGGTTGTGAATTTGAGCCCCACATTGGGTGTATATATCCCCCCCAAAAAAACAATAAATAAATAACCTTTAATAAAATAAGAGGAAACGTTCCAAAATGACCAACTTTTTTGAATGAGAAAATGAATAATCTCATTTAATATATATATATATGTATGTATATATATATGTATGTATGTATATAAGAAAATCTAAGGTATCAAGAAAGTACATGAAACAGTTGTGTTCATATCTAATTTCCACTTTCTGCAACAGTTGCTCAAAGAATCTTTGTGGACGATCAGTGACACAGCCTGGACCATTCAACTGAGTCGAGATTTCAACCAGCAAATGGGCAGTTATAGCAACACCTCCCTTGAGAAGGTTGGTTTTTCAACTAAGGGATTTTACTTCCTACTTTATAACTTAAAATGGCCGTTCAACTTCCACCTTGCCTGTACTATCACCAAAAAGAGGGAGAAATTGCTAGAAAAATGCTATCTTCTCTTCACCACAAATTGGACCAAAAATTATTCATAGGACTGCACCTATCTGCAAGGAAAACTAAGTAGTATAGTGCCTTTGAGGTAGATATGTACCTAGCTGAAATTCAGGTGTTCTGTTTTAAAGAAGGAAGAAAAATAGATAATGAAGGAAAATAGTAGTCCCCATCACAGTACTGATTTAATGTCAGCTTATGTATTGGTGTCCTTTGGGCCAGTTTTGTGAGGTGGGCTACAAGATACCATCTACTACAATTTAACAAAAACTTAGAACTAAAAGAATGCTCAAAGACCAGATCTTTCTTTCCTCTAGTCCCAGATGGCTTCTACCTAACCCTCTGAGTTGTAGACATCTATTCCAAAAGGGATTTAAATCCAGCTTCTGCTACTTATTACTTGTGTAACTTTAGGTAAATTACTTAACCTCTCTGGAGCCTCAGGATATTCATCCGAAATGGAAATCATACCCTGCTCTGAGGATTGTAGTATAGGGTTCAGTGAGATAAAGTATATAAAGTCCCTAGGGAAGTGCCTGGCCCAAGATTTGTGCTCCATAAAAAGTAGATCAAGGTTATCATTATGGTTATATCATTTCTAATGTTTTTTTCCTGGAAAAACATTTCCTAAGTCATCGGTTCTAGTGTTAAGTATCTATTCCAATGAATTATTAATTATCAACTTTCAACTCTCCTATGCAATATTCAAACTTCCTCTCTTTGGTTGATTCTCCAATTTGGGACAGTACTGATTCTCCAAACTGGTCTATCAAGCCTGCAGACACACTCTCCAGGAAGATTTGGTGAGCAATGCGTCATCTTCTCATATATGAACTAGACTTGTGCATCTCATGTAATACCATTCATTCGACAGCTTCCAGACTCATGAGACGAGTCCAAGGTAGTGATGGTATGGGTAAGCAGAGCAAGTCAAGCCATGAGCTGCTTAAATGGCTCTCAGCCATTATACTTAACAGGAAAGTAAGAGTGTACCAATTAGCTTTAGCTGCATAGCAAATTACCCCTAGTGGCTTAAAATAATAGCTACTTACTTAGTTTACAATTTTGGAGGTTGACAGTTTGGGCTGAGCTCATGGGGGGCAGTCATCTGATCTCAACTAATCTCACCGGCATATACTGGGCATTGGCTGGTCTGCCATGATCTCAACTAGGACAACTTGTTTCTGATCCTTGTGGTCTCTCATCCTCCCCCAGGCTGGCCCAGGCTCACTCTCTCCATTGTGGCAATGAAGTATACAAAGTCTCTTGGACAGGCACACTATTACTTCTGCCACATTCTATTGGTCAAAGCAAATCACAGGGCCAGCCCAGATTTGAGGAGTGACAAAATAGACTACTCTTAATAGAAGGAGGCACAGACAGAGGTGGGATAGAAAGGTTTTGGCTGTTTTTGCAATTGACCACATTTTTTCCCAGTTCTGGGATCCTGATTTCTGGGATTCTTTGCCAAGTCTCAGAGGAGGAATGCACAATATACTGAATCTGACCAACATAAGCAGAGAAGCAACAAGTCAATATTACTGAGAGGCACTGATGCCAACTCTTTGACACATAAGTCCCCTTCATAATATCATTTTTTTTCTGCAGCATAGGACTTTTACAGACTCCTTCCTGTCCTTCCTCCAAGGTATAGTTAAATGCACTCTAGCAGCTTTGCCCTAATTAATATTTGTTCCTCGGTGGTATACAGTTTTTCTCATTATAGTTCTATTGTCATGGGAGACTTCTGCCTGAAAATTCAAGATTGCAATGGGTGCAGTCTCATCAGATTCTCACTTGGGCAGTTGTTCCAACAGTTCTATCACCTCATGTAGCCCTCCCATCCCTAGTTGGACTGATCTGTACAATTACTCTTGAATATATAATTTAACTCTATTGGTTACTACCAGTTCTTCCTTCCTTCCAGTGCTGTAAGTTCCTTTTGATCCATAATGACCACTCAATCACTATAATCCTTCAAACCCTACAGAGTCCTTGGAATGAACCTGTAACTGGTTAGTTTTCTCTACTGTATGTGACAAGATGGATATTTTAAATAAGGAGATAGCAATCTGATATCAAAAACTATAGATGATTTTAGTTTTAGAAAACAAATTAAGACTTCAGGACTTCATTTTTCTAGACATATTGGAAATATTTCCTCTTGTGAATTTTTTCCTTGTAACTTACAGATACAAGAATACAGATCTATCAGTATGTGTACACACACACATACACACACATATACACATGTATACACACATAAATATATTCACATTCAGGTATGTGTTGTGGTGTTCAAACAGAAGCCACTCTTGGGCTACCCTGTTCCCTCTGCCATAGTTCTAAATCTTGTATGGCTTATAAAGAAAGAGAACAGAAAGTCATGTCTGTCTTGCTTGCCTTTTCTCCATCCAGACATTACAGAAGCATCCATGTTAATATCCATAATGATTCAATGTTCCCATCAACTCAAGGGATATGGAAGCCACAGAAGGATATCTCACATGATCTCTTGCTCTCCCAAACTTGCATTGGGAGTTCTTCCTCTCTGATTCATTCAGAATCCTTTACTAAAAGATATACCATGTATGTTAAAGTTCCTGTATGAATTTTCTCCTTCACCCTGGACACATTCTACAGCACCTCTAGACAACTCACTCTTCTCCTGAGAAAGAGATAATAGTAGAACTTATAAAGTATTATTTTCAAAACATGATAAGGTTAAATCTCCTAAACTATAAAGTGAGTTAATTTACTTTGAAGGTTAAGAATATTTGACGACATCGTCTTTGAATAACACAGTTTTCATTGAACATGTGTATTTTAAAAGCATTTATTGAGCACTTATTAGCTACCAGGGAGTACACTGAAGGCAATCAATAAGGCCCTCTGTTACCAAGAACTGAAATTCTGAACACAAAGACAATCAAGAAAATTGAATATTACAGTAGGGTGTAAAAGGTATTATAATGGCACGGCACAAGGGCACAAGGCATAGAGGAGTACAGAATAGCACAGAAAAGGACAGAGTGTGGTGGGGAAGAAAACACTTTCAGGAAGAGATAATATTTGTAATATTAGTAAGTAGTCACTAAGTCACCCAAATTTCCATCCTTTGGATAACTATTTTAACTCTTTCCACTTTTCATTGGAGTTTTGCTTTCCAACCTTTAACATTCTTTTGCTTGTCTTTTGTTTTCCAGAAATTTCTTTGGAAAGCTTTGGGAACCACCTTAGCATCCTGCCAAGATATAGACTTTGTAAGCTCACAGATTAAGGAATTTCTCATTGCTCCCAACCAACTGGGTGATCAGCGACAGGTGAGACCCCTTTCTCTCAATTTCCTCTTATAATGATGATGACTCATTCCATTCAGAAAACCACTGACAGCTCTTATGACAATGTCCTACTTACCCAGAATCCATGGATACATTCAAAATAATCCAACAGAATTTTTCATAAAATTCTACTTTTCTGTTTAAATATCAATGTTTCATTATTTTTTTAATTTTAATTTCAGTATTCTTAACATATAATGTTGTATTAGTTTAAGTGTATAATGTAGTGCTCATCACGATAAGTATATTCCTAAACCCCTTTACCTATGGGAGTAGAAAAGACCCCAAATAACCATAATAATCTTGAAAAATAAAAGCAAAGTTGAAAGCATCAAAATTCTAGACCTCAAATTATGTTACAAAGCTGTAGTGATCAAGAGAATATGGTACTGGCACAAATAAAGACACCTAGAGCAATAGAACAGAATAGAAAATCCAGAAATGAATCCACAATTATATGGTCAATTAATCTTTGACAAAGCAGGAAAGAATATCCAATAGAAAAAAAAAGATAGTTTCTCCAACAAACAGTTTTGGGAAAACTGGACAGCAACATGCAAAAGAATGAAACTGAACCACTTTCTTATACATACACAGAAATAAATTCAAAATGGATTAAAGACCTAAATATGAGACAGGAAACCATTATAATCCTAGAAGAGAACACAGGCAGGAACCTCTTTGACATCCGCTATAACAATTTCTTACTACATGGGTCTCCTGAGGCAAGGGAAATAAAAGCAAAAATAAACTGTTGGGACTACATCAAAATAAAAGAACTTCTGCATAGCAAAGGAAACAGTGAACAAAAGTAAAAGACAACCTACAGAATGGGAGAAGATATTTACAAACGACGTATCTGATAAAGGGTTAGTATCCAAAATATATAATTTATAAACTTATAAAACTCAACACCCTGAAAACAAATAATTCAGTTTAAAAATGGGCAGAAGACATGAAAAGACATTTCTCCAAAGGAGACGTCCAGATGGCCAACAAACACATGAAAAGATGCTCAACATCACTCACCAATCATCAGGGAAATGCAAACCAGAACTACAATGAGATATCATCTCACACCTGTAAGAAAGTCTGAAATTAACAACAAAGGAAACCATAGGTGTTGGCGAGGATGTGGAGAAAGGGGAAAGCTTCTCCATGATTGGTGGGAACGCAAACTGGTCCAGCCACTGTGGAAAAGTGTGAGAGCTCCCTCAAAAAGTTAAAAATAGAACTACTCTATGATCCAGTAATTGTGCTAGGTGTTTACCCAAAGAATACAAAAATAATAATTAGAAGTGATCCATGCACCCTTGATGCTTATAGCAGCATTATTAACAATAAACTAAATTATGGAAAGAGCCCAAATGTCCATCTGATGAGTGGAGAAAGAAGATGTGGTATATACACTTATACACACAATAGAATACTACTCAGCCATAAAAAGAATGAAATCTTGCCATTTACAGTAAGGTGAATGGAACCAGACAGTATAATCCTAAGCACCTTAGTCAGAGAAAGACAAATACTATAGGGTTTCACTCGTATGTGGAATTTAAGAAACAAACAAACAAACAAACAAAAACATGGTAGGGGAGAAAGGCAAACCAAGAAATAGACTTAACTGTAAAGAACAAACTGATGGTTACCAGAGGGGAGGTGGGGAGGGGATGGGTTAAATAGGTGATGGGGATTAAGAAGACACTTGTAGTAATGAGCACCAGGCATTGTATGTAAGTGTTGAATCACCAAACTATACACCTGAAATTAATATTACACTGGATGTTAACCAACTGGAATTTAAACAAAAACTTGGGGGAGAAAGCCAAATATATATATTTTTATATATAAAATTATTTTGATGTAGTCCTAATAGTTTATTTTTGCTTTTGTTTCCCTTGCCTCAGGATATATACCTAGAAAAATATTGCTATGCTCAAAGTCAGAGAAATTGCTGCCTGTGCTCTATTCTGAGATTTTTATGGTTTCAAGTCTCACATTTAAGTCCTTAATCCATTTTGAGAGTTATTTTTGTATACAGTGTAAGAAGGTGGTCCAGTTTCATTCTTTTGTAGATAGCTGTCCAGTTTCCACAACATCATTCTTGCCTCCTTTGTCAAAGATTAATTGACCATACAATCATGGGTTCATTTCTGGGCTCTCTCTTCTGTTCTATTGATCTATGTGTCTAGATTTCGATACTACAGTTTTGTAGTATATCTTGAAATCTAAGGATTGTGTTACCTCCAGTATTATACTCCTTTTTCTTTTTTAATGTTTATTTATTCATTTGACAGAGAGCATGAGCAAGTGAGAGAAGGAGCAGAGAGAGAGAATCCCAAGCAGGCCCAATGTGGGGCTCAATTCCACAAACCACGAGATCATGACCTGAACCAAAACCAAGAGTCAGATGCTCAACTGACTGAGCCACCGAGGGGCCCCAGTTTTATACTTCTTTGTCAGGATTACTTTCGCTATTCAGGTTCTTTTGTGGCTCCATACAATTTTTTTTTAATTTAGTATCTTTTATAGACACAGGACAACTGTGGATTAAGCATAGTTTCTTTTAATTTGTTAATGTTTATTTATTTATTTTGATGGAGAGGCAGATAATGTGATGAGTGAGGGAGGGTCAGAGAGAGACTGACAGAGAGAGAGAATCCCAAACAGCCTCTGTGCTGTCAGCATGGAGCCTGATGTGGGGCTCAATCTCATGAACCATGAGATCAATATCTGAGCCGAAATTAAGAGTTGGAGGCTTAACCAACTGAGCCATCCAGGCACCCTGTAGTTCCATACAAATTTTAAGATTATTTGTTCTAGTTCTGTGAAACATGCTGTTGGTGTTTTGATAGGGATTTCATGAAGTCTGTAGATTACTTTGGGTAATGTGGACACTTTAACAATATTTGTTCTTCCAATCTATGAGCATGGAATAGCTTCCCGTTTGTGTTGTCTTCAATTTCTTTCATCAATGATATAGTTTTCAGAGTACATGCCTTACATGGCCTTAGTTAAGTTTATTCATAGGTGTTTTATTATTTTTGGTGCAGTTGTAGATGGGACTGTTTTCTTAATTTCTCTTTCTGCAACTTCATTATTAGTGTATAGAAATGCAACAGATTTCTGTATACTGTTTTTGTATCCTGTGACCTTACTGAATGCATTTATAACTTCTAGTAGTTTTTTTAGTGGTCTTTAGGATTTTCTATGCATACCATCATGTCGTCTGCAAAGAGTGAAAATTTTACTTCTTCCTTATCAATTCAGATGCCTTTTATTTCTTTTTCTTGCCTGATTGCTGTGGCTAGGACTTTCAGTACTATGTTGATTGCAGTGGTGAGAGTAGACATCCTTGTCTTGTTTCTGGTCTTCTGGGAAGAGTTCTCATTTTTTTACCACTGAGTATGATGTCAGCTCTGGGTTTTTCATGTTTAGGTATGTTCTCTCTAAACCTACTCTGTGGAGGGTTTTTATCATGAATGGATGTACTTTGTCAAATGCTTTTTTGCATCTATTGAAATGATCATATGGTTTTCTCCCTTTTGTTGATGTGATGTGTCACATTCACTGATTTGTGCATATTGAACCACTCTTGCCTCCTGGGATCAATTCTTCCTTATTTAATCAGGTTTATGAAAGTACTGAAAAATGAATTTCAATTATTCTTACTTAATGAAAGTATTTTTAGTATATTTTGGCTTTGGCTTTTTACCTTAAATCATAAATATCAAAATCATTGCATTTCTAAGCTGAAAATAACCTTAGATGCTATGGATTTTCAGCCTAGAGAAAACATAAGCAGAACCCAGAGAGCTTTTTCACAGTACTTTTACCTATTCCCTACCCTGGCCTAGGCTGCAGCGTGTATATGAATGTGGAAGGAGAGTATGTGTGTTAAAAAAATTAAAAATAAATTTAAAAAAATTCCCAGGCTAATAAAGACCACCTAGTATAAAAAAATTTGTAGTATATTTTGTTATACATTCTCCTCAGAAATTTTAAGATGTTTAGGGTTCTTTCTTCCATATTAAATGATCAGAAACCACTAGACTTACTAAACTTTTGAAACTGCTTTTTTTTTATTATTTATTTTCTCCTTGTCAGAAGTCCAGTTGTCATCTTTTGCTCTTGGCATTATTTCTAACACCATTTCCCCCATCCTGTTTGGAACTCTCCTTCCCACACAGTCAATGGCTCGCTCTCTCATTCATTTTAAAACACTACTCAATGTCACCCTGATAATGAAGACTTCCGCCTATTTAAATTGAAAACTCCCCCCAACCTATGGCAGCTATGCTCTTTACTTGTTTTCCTTATCTCCATGCCACTTCTCATCATTGAAATGCTATATATTTACATATTTACCAAATTTATGTGCTTATATGATGTTATTTACCCTGGTTTGTGCACCACAAGGACAGGGAGTTTGGTGTGTCCTGTTCACTATTGTGTCCCCAGCACCTGGAAGAGCACCTGACACATAATAGGGGTTCCATAAATATTTGTCAAATAAGTGAATGGTTAAACTCAAAACTCCTATCTTTTCTGATTTAGGGAATAACATCTATTTTAGGATACTGCGCTGAGAACCACATGGATACAGTTTTAAAAGTTCTTAAAACATTCCAAGATCGGGAAAAGTTTTTCGTGAATCGATGTAAGGTAAAAAGAACAACCTTCTCTCCCAAAGCTTTGGGTCACTGCAAGGGCAAATGACACTGATTCCTTCAGTGAACAGCCTCCTCCTATCCCCAGGTCTGTAGTCCAAGGTGAGAACTGTCCGAGCCCAGGCCCTGTAGAATGACCAGCTCTCTAACAGGTCTACTCCATTTTCTGTCACTATCGCTAGTGTGACTAGGTTTGTCCCTCTATCAACTGCCCAGGCCTCCTGGTCAGTTTCCATTGTATACATTCTGCTTCCCTTGAAGGAAAGGGATTTAATAAGTAAAAATTAACACAAACTTCCTCACAGGGACCTCTTTTAAAGCCTGATAGATCCACAACACAGTCTTGGGTGTTTAAATTTGACCAAGCAGTTTTAAACTCAGTTTTAGACTCATTTTCATCATCACAGTCCCGTTTTTTAATCCCTGTAGTGGTCCGCAGGATTAGGAAATAACATGGAGGAAAGGAAACACCTTCAATCATAGTTTTCATGTCTCTCTTTCAGGGCATTTTTTCTGGGAAAAAGAGCCTGACCAAGACTGATGTCATGGTAATCTACGGAGCTGTGGCCCTCCACGCTCCCAAGGGTCAACTCCTCACCAGGCTTGATCAAGACATCGTATCCCAAGTCCTATATCTTTACGGCCAGTGCTCTCAGGTAATGGCGAGCACAGGGCTCCCTGGATTTCCAAGCGAGGGTTCCCAAACCTCAGAGGGGCTCACCTCTTGGGAATATTCATGCTCAAAAGATACAGGCCAAAGGCAAGATAGGACCTGGTAATTTGGAAGATGAGAACATAAGACAACAAACAAATTCATAACAAAACAGGGTCGGGTAATTTGTTTCTTTCCAAAACCTTGGGCAGTTCATGTCCCATGATACCTTCCTAGATAAGTACCCATAGCAGTCTCCCCCAAGTTCAAACTTAAAATAATTACTCCAGTACTCCAATACTACATTACGGCATTACAGGTTCATTACTTCCCTGTAGTAATCTCTGAAGTGTTACTAATGGCAGTTGTTTAAGCTTTTACATGGTATAAATAAACCACGTAAACAGTGCCTCACAAATAGTGAGTGCAATACATGTATCTTTTTAAAATGTTTTTAAGGGGCACCTGGGTGGCTCAGTCGGTTGAGCGTCCGACTTCGACTCAGGTCATGATCTCGCGGTCTGTGAGTTCGAGCCCCGAGTCAGGCTCTGTGCTGACAGCTCAGAGCAGAGCCTGGAGCCTGCTTCACATTCTGTGTCTCACTCTCTCTTTGCCCCTCCCCTGCTCGTGCTCTGTCTCTCTCTGTCTCAAAAATAAATAAACATTAAAAAAAAATTAAAATGTTTTTAATCTTTATTTATTTTTGAGGGGGGGGGGGACAGAGCAAGAGCAGGGGAGGGGCAGAGGGAGAAGGAGACAGAGGACCTGAAGCAGGCTCTGTGCTGCTCAAACTCACAGAACCGAACCGTGAGATCATGACTTGAGCCGAAGTCGGACGCTCAACCGACTCAGCCACCCAGGTGCCCACAATACAGGTATTTTTGAGTGAATAAAAATATGTCATTAATCAATCTACTCAATGTACATCATTATGTACTATTTCTCACGCATTCCCGACACACACATTCATACGAATCACCCTGGCTGTCATTGATGTTCTTCAAACATGCCAGGAATATTCCGGCCTCAGGGCCACACATGTGAGTTGGAATGCGTCTGATCATTTCTGTCCCCCATAGTACTTTTTATATCTTTACTAACGTGCTTTATATATATATATATATATTGTCAATTTAGCCATTCGGGTAACTAGTACCAGATTAGCCACCTAAAAATCACATTGGGATCAAGTTTGAAATATAGCTTCCCAGAACCATTTTTCAGGGAGATTGATTTGGAAGAACTGGGGTGGAGTCTGACATCTGTATTTTTAAAAGGTTTATAAATGATTCTTATCCATAGCCGGGTTTCAGAAGCTTTTACCGATTATGTGCACATCTGCTCCTGCTTCAGACTGTCAGCACCTTGATGTTAGAGATTGTACCTTATGCTCCCTTATCTCCTCTTCTGTGCTCTCCACACGCCACCTGCTTGATAAATCTGTACTCTTGATATTTATTCATGTGTATATGTGATAAAAATGGAATCTTAGGGAACTCGTGATATCACAGATGTAAGTATACGCTAGTGGAAGGGATTAGGGCAGTGACCCTCACACTTCAGTTGCATGAGAATTACCAGGAGAGCTTGTTAAAAATAGAGATCTCTAATGAATCACAGCCTTCAGGGATGGGTCTATGAATCTGTATTTTTCACATGCTCCTGAAGAGGTAATTCTGATGCACTCGAAATTTGAAGCAATGATGAAAACCAAAAATATGATTTAAAAAAAGATGTTTTATGTTACATGAATTTTTAGTCAGTCATTGAGGAAAATTAGGATATAAAAGAGGAAAGGAGATAAAGATGTTCTAGGTAATGATGACTGTACATTTTCAAGGTACAGTCGTTCTGCTGCAACACAACATATGCACAAGATAGGACAAGAAAAACCACAGGGATTGTGGGGAAAATGGGGGGAGGGGCATAACATTCAAAAACCTCATCAATGACATGGGAAAAAATAGGAACCTAATTTTTAAAAACATATAAGAATACCTAAGTACTATAAAAAATATGGCACTTTTTCTTGAAAACTGCATGAATTCAGTTGCGAAGGTTGTGAGTTATTATGAAATGGTGGTAGGAAGAGGGTCATTTGAAATCAGACGGACAGCTAGAAGGCCAGATTTGTAGGGGAAGCAGCTCATACCATGGTAAACTGAGGCAGCTGACATGTTTGAGGTGTCGTGTGAGTATTCTTACGCAGGTCAATTCAGCTAGTTCATCTTTTGTTGTCATGGACAAAACTGTGCATAAGCAAACACAAAATTCAGAATATACCAGAAGTATTTAGTCACATATCAATTTTATTGGAACAAATTTGCATTTTCAATGCAAGTATCATACAGAACTATGTCTCCGTTCCAAAGTCATAGCTGTCATAGCTGCCCTATTACTTTCATCTTATAGCTTTTCACTGCTCTTTCTGCCAACAGCCTTTACCTGTTTTCTTACCAAACTCTGGTAGAGCCTTTTTAAATTGCGAGGCTTGAAACTCAAAGTCCTGATGTCTTTATGCTGCATTCTGTAGATTAGACTTGCCTGGAGAAAATGTCTGCCAATGTACAGGAACTCACTTTGGAAATAGGGGAGGAGGTGAATAGCACCCGGCCCCTTGGCAAGACTCAGCGTCCCGCCTCACTGTTGTTTTCTGCTTGGTGGGTGGGTCTTTTTGCTGGTGTGTTGGTGTGAGGGAACTCTCTAACTGCTGCTCTATATCTGCTTTTGCCTTTGGTTTTCAGGTTCTGGGCATGTCTGTGATGAACAAGGTATGCAATATATTTGATATATTTGAATACAAACGCATTTGAATACAAAGTATGCTCCCTGGAAATGCAGTAAGCAGAGGTGTCCTCTTGGTTTGAGTCCAGAGGAAAGGACTCAATTAATTAATCCAATTCTGAAGTCAGGATCCCTGAGCCTAATCTAGGACAGAACAAAGAGCTATATTTACTTCCAGGTAGTTTGAAAGTTAGACTGCAAACTAGAGCAGTGTTTTTAGAGCTATGGGCTATGACCCACCAGTAGACCATGAATTCAAGGTAATAGATCTAATAGATCACAACCAGCAAATTTTTTTAATGAAATAAAAGAGGAAGTAGAAAAGAACATTGCACATAGCAATAATAAGTATCATAAAACTTTTATTTGCGTTATTATATATATATTATATTTGGATGGATGGATAGGTAGATAGACAGACAGAGTGCATATAAGTACAGAGTGGAATTGTAAACTATGGTTTATGGTCCAAAAAGTTTGATAGGCACTGCCTTATAGAACCTCAGTCTGTGGGAGGTAGGAGGTCGGGGATGGAAGGAGTAGAAACTGACCTTTGTTTTTTAATTTCCCTGCAACTCTGATCCTAGACTGAGGTAGAGAAGGAAAAGAAACAGAGATTCCCACTTCCGTTGGGGCACATAGTTCAACCCTAGGTCAAGAACTGGGTTTACAGAACTGGGTGTGGTAGCCAAGACTTTGGCTTGCACCGTGAATCGTTTTGCTTTAGGACATGGATCTGCAAATGAGTTTCACAAGAAGTGTCACTGAGATTGGCATTGCTGTCCAAGATGCTGAGGATCTGGGGTTCAAGTTCTCCTACAAGGAGGTGCTGCTGGGTTACATGCTGGTGAGTGGGCAGAGAGGACTGGGCAAGGCCATGGAAAGTCTGTTACCGAGAGCGCAGAGCTGTCTTTTTTTAAGTAGGTAAAACTCACCAGTCCCAGGGAACAGATCTCTGCCATATTTTGGACCAAGGGCACCCAATGGGCCAATGGGATTGCAGCTGCCTGTGAAACTCACCTTCCTAAAATATTTCACCTCCTTGTTTGTGTTACAGGACTTCATCAGGGATGAGCCCCTGGATTCCTTAGCTAGCCCTATTCGGTGGAAAGCCTTAATCGCCATTAGATACCTCAGGTAGAGAATTTTAGAGAATTTTTCTTGCTCTCATTGAAAAAAATATTTCCTCCCCCAAATCCTCCTTCAGATCAACTGACTTATCAATCAGTGGATACACCAGTGCACCCTCCCCAAAATGAACACAGCTCATCAATGGACTATTTCAAATGGGGGCTTCTCCCTCTTTTCACTTACAAAACTGACTAAGAGGCCACTTGATGACCAACAGGTATAAAGAGCAACTTAGAGGAGTCAGATTTACTGATACACGAGGATTGAAGTTTCTGTGCAAAAAGAAATTTATTTTCCTAGACTTTGGTCTGTATGCAAATTTTAATATTCCCGTTAAAAACTTATGAAAGCCCTAGGGAACCTGGGTAGCTCATTGGGTTAAGTGTCTGACTTCAGCTCAGGGCATGATCTCAAGGTTCATGAGTTCGAGTCCCACGTGGGGCTCAGTACTGACAGCTCAGAGCCTGGACCCTGCTTTGGATTCTGTGTCTCCCTCTCTCTCAGCCCCTCCCCTGCTCATGCTCTGTCTCTCTCAAACAAAAATAAACATTAAAAAAAAGCAAACAAAAACTTACGAAAGCCCCAATCATGTTTTTTGTTAGTAGCAATAAACCTAAAAAGAAAATAATTTTAATCAAAGTTTTAAAATAATATTTCCCCCTGCATTAAAATAAATACAAATTCATTGTTAAAACTTAAAACCTATAGAAAGTTTTTAATAATAATAAAAATCTGGGGCTCCTAGGTGACTCGTCAGTTGAGCACTCGACTTCAGCTCAGGTCATGATCTCACAGTTTGTGAGTTTGAGCCCCATATTGAGCTCTCTGCTGTCAGCACAGAGCCTGCTTCAGATCCTGAATCTTCTGTCCCTCTGTCTCTCTGCCCCTCCCCATCTTGTGCACTCTCTCTCGAAAATAAATAAACCTTAAAATAATAATAATAATAATTGCCCCCTATTTTCAACATTTTGGTATGTGTCCTTCATTTCATTATACCCTATTCTTCATTTTGAGTTCAGAGTTGAGATTCTGCTCTACATACGATGGTGCATCCTGTCTTTCCTCATTTCACCTTACGTATTCCCGCATTATTACCAATTCTTCACAAACACTGTTCTTTTTTCATTGTTTTTAAAAATATTTTAATTGTGAGGGGTGCCTGGGTGGCTCAGTTGGTTGAGCAACCAACCAGTTTCAGCTCAGGACATGAACTCACAAACCGTGAGATCGCGTGAGATGACCTCATCTCACAGTTTGTGAGTTTGAACCCCGCATTGGGCTCTCTGCTGCCAGTGCAGAGCCCGCTTCAGATCTTCTGTCTCCCTGTCTCTCTGCCCCTCATGTATATGGTGTGTGTGTGTGTCTCTCTCTCAAAAATAAATAAACATAAAAAACATGTCTAAAAAATATTTTAACTGGTAAAATGCACATAAAATGTACCATCTTAACTGTTTTTAAGTGCATAGTGCAGCAGCGTTAAGTACAATCATATTGTTGTGCCATCAACCTCAAGAATTCTTTTTATTTTGCAAAACTGAAGCTCTATACACATGAAGCAACTCCCTGTTCCATCCTCCCACCAGGGCTGGCAAACACCATTCTACCTTCTGTCTCTATGAATTATGTACTTTAGGTATCTCATATACATGGAATCATGCAGTATTTGTCTTTTTGTGCCTTTCTTTCTTCACTAGAATAGTATCCATCCATTTGATGACCTGTGTCAAAATTTCAGTCCTTTTTTAGGGCTGAATAATATTCCATTTAATATATACACCATATTTTGTTAATCCATTCACCCAATGGATGGTTGGGTTGTGTTTGTGGTTTGGTTCTTGTGAATAATTCCACTAACAAACATGGGTGCACAAATATGTCTTCTAGTCCTTGCTTTCAGTTCTTTTGAGTATATACACAAAAGTAGGATTGCTGGATCATACGACAATTCTATTTTTAATTTTTTGAGGAAGCAGTATACTCTTTTCTACACCAATGGCACCATTTCATGCTCCCATCAACAGTGCATAAGAGTTCCAAATTTTCCATATTTTTGCCAACACTTGCCATTTTCTGGTTTATTTTTAACAGCAGTCATCCTTAGAATCTCATTGTGGTTTTGAGTTGCATTTCTCTCATGATTTAGCAACTTTCAGTATATTTTCATATGCTCATTACCTATCTTTACAACTTCTTTGGAAAAATGTTTAATTCCTGTCCATTTTTTTAATTGATTCTTTGTTTTTTTTGTTGTTGAGTTGTCAGAGTTCTTTGTATATTCTAGTTATAAACCCCTTATCAGATATATGATTTGTAAATACTTTCTCCAGTTTTATAGGCTGTCTTTTCACTGTATTAATTGTGTCCTTTGATGCACAGATGCTTTAATTTTTATGTGGTCCCATTTGTCTGTTTTCACTTTTGTTATCTGTGCTTTTAGTGTCATATCCAAGAAATCATTGCCAAATCCAATATCACTAAGCCTTTCTCTAAAGTTTTCTTCTAGGAGTTGAAGAGTTTTAGCTCTTACATTTAGATATTTGGTCCATTTTGCCTTGATTTTTGTATATGGAATAAGGTAGGGGTCCCAACTTCACTTGTTGTGCATGGATATCCAGTTTTCCCAACACTGTTTATTGAAAAGACTGTCCTTTCCCTCACTGAATGGTCTTGGACCTTTGCTAAAAATAACATGACCATGTATCCCAGAGTTTATTTCAGGGCTCTCTGTTCCATTAGTCTATATCTGTCTGTCTTTTTATGCCAGAACCACACTGTTTTGATTACTGTGGTTTCTGTAATTAGCTTTGAAACCAGGAAGAGTGAGAACTCTAACTTTGTCCTTTTTCAAGATTATTTTGGCTATTTAGGGTCCCTTGAGATTTCATATGAATTTTAGGATGGATTTTCTATTTCTACAAAAATTACCTTTGGGATTTTGGTGGGAATTACATTAAATCTATAATCTACTGGGTAGTATGGATATCTTAACAAAAGTAAGTCCCCAAATCCATGAACGTGGGATGTTTTTCCATTTATTTGTGTCTTTTTAATTTCCGTTAGCAACCTTTTGTGGTTTTCAGTGTACAAGTCTTTTGCTTCCGTGGTTAAATAAAGTATTCTTTGTGATGCTATTGTAAATGGAACTTTTAATTTCCTTTTTGATTGTTTGTTGTTAATGTATAGTAACGCAACTGATTGGTGTATGTTTATTTTGTATTCTACAACATTGTTGAATTTATTTTATTCGTTCTAATAATTTTTTGTGAACTTTAGGGTTTTCTATATATAAAATCATGTCTTCTTCAAACAGAGATAATTTTACTTCTTCTTTCCAATCTACATGGCTTTTATTTCTTTTTATTGCCTAATAGCTCTGGCTAGCACTTTCAGTATTATGTTAAATAAAAGTGGCAGAAGCAGGTATCCTTATTGTTCTTGATCTTAGATTTTCCTCTAAATCATAGAGGAAAAGTTTACAGTCTATCACCATTAATATGATATTAGCTGTAGGCTTTTCATATATAGCCTTTATTATGGTGAGGTAACAAACAGCATTTTTAATGGCTGCTTAATGACTTACTGTATAGATATGTCTCATATTATTTAACCAACCTCCTCTTGCTATACCTAATTATCAGTTTTTAAAACTATAAATAAGGGCTCCTGGGTGGCTCAGTCGGTTGAGCATCTGACTTCAGCTCAGGTCATGATCTCACAGATTGTGAGTTCGAGCCCCACGTCGGGCTCTGCACTGACAGCTCAGAGCTGGAGCCTCCTTCAGATTCTGTGTCCCTCTCTCGCTCTGCCTCTCCCCCACTCATGCTCTGCCTCTCTCTCTCTCTCTCAAGAATAAATAAAATATTAAAAGTAAAAAATAAAAACTATAATATTTTGGTGAACACTTTATGCAAAAAGTGCTCTCTGAACTTTGAATTATAAAAGTCGACAATTTGGTTCAATAAATATTATTCAGTGTCATCCATGTGCCAAGCATTGAGCTCGGTTCAAAAAGGATCATCATTAAAAACATATGACCTCTCCCTGAACAAAATATGGCCTTGTATACTGGGGAAAATCGATCCAAAAACATATCCACATGATTTCTTAAACTGTAGCGAGAAGCAACATAAGAGAAGGAACAGGTTGCCACGTTTACAAAGATAAGTGAAGTCTGAAGAAAGCTCAAATAAATAAATGTTGAAAATAAACTAAAAATTAACTGGGTACTAAAACGATATTGTCAAGTAGAAATATAATGCAAGTCACATATGTCATTTAAAATGTTCTAGTAGCCACTTTTAAAAGAGTGAAAAGAAATTAATTTTAATAATAATTTTACTGAATCTGGGGCGCCTGGGTGGCTCAGTCGGTTAAGCGTCCGACTTTGGCTCAGGTCATGATCTCACTATTCCCGAGTTTGAGCCCCACGTCGGGCTCTGTGCTGACAACTCAGAGCCTGGAACCCGTTTCAGATTCTGTGTCTCCCTCTCTGTCTGTGCCCCTCCCCTGCTCATGCTCTGTCTGTCTGTCTGTCTCTCTCTCTCTCAAAAATAAACATTAAAAAAAAATTTTTTAAATAATTTTACTGAATCCGATATATTCAGTATATTGTCATTTCGACATGTATTTGATATTTAAAAAATGTAATAAGATAATTTACATGACTTTTCATACTAAATCTTCAAAATCCAGTGTGTTTTAGAATTACAACATGTCTTCATTCAGACTAGCCACACCTCAGGTATCGGATAGCTGCATATAGCTTGTGACTTCCCTCATTCGGACAGCACACCTATAGAATTTGCAAAACGATTTCCAATGACTGAAAAGCAATCAGTGTTCCCCTGCGGCTAGAGTGAAGGAAGAGATGAACTGTAAAGGGGCATAAGGAAAAATCTAGGCATTCTATATTGATTATAGGGGGTGGTTTCATGGGTGCAAAACTCACTTAATTGCACACTTTAACTGGATGCAGCTTGTCATGCATAAATTTTGCCTCAATAAATTGATTTTTTTTAAGTCAGCCAGACAATAAAGACGAAAAGACTGTTCAGCATATATCAACATATTTAACACTTTCAATTGACCTGTCCCAGCTGGTACTTTTATTCCCCTGTGAGAGAACCAATTTCACCCTGCCCCAACCATGTCATCCTTTTCAATTTCTTTGCTAATTTGGTAGCTGACAAGTGGTATTGTATTGTCTTGATTTACATTTATTAAATAATAAATGGGGATTTTCATGTTTATCGAACATTTGCGTTTTTCTAAGTTATGTCTAGGTTTGTTCATACCTTCATGACATTTACAGTAAATATCTGAATATAGTAAATATAGGAAGGAAGGGAGGGAGGAAGGGAGAGAGGGGGAGGAAGGGAGGAGGGAAGGGGAAGGAAGGATGATTACAGTATCATTACTATAGGTACATTCATGAGTAATCGTA
Organism: Paguma larvata; assembly: GCA_030068075.1. Taxonomy (NCBI): domain Eukaryota; kingdom Metazoa; phylum Chordata; class Mammalia; order Carnivora; family Viverridae; genus Paguma; species Paguma larvata. Next base: position 31,293,160 of record CM057826.1, on the reverse strand, counting down.
GTATGTGTGACACTACTTATAACCTGAGAAAACATGTGAAATGGATAAAAATCACTGCTCCAAACTTACAAATCCCCCCACCCAACACACGCGCACTCGTGTGCGCACGTGCGCGCACACACACACACACACAAGCACTAGAAAAAACAAGTGGGTTAATGTAATCACAGATCATGTAATAAAGGGTTCAGTAACACAAAGCTAGGGATGATTTGTTCATCACTCTAATAAATTAGAAATGAGGCATGTTAACTTTGCACACCAGTACAGCCTGTTTCCATGTCCCCAACCTCTCCCTACTTCTGTCACCACCTCCCTCAACATTCCAACATGCCAGCAAGCATATCTGACCCCTTCAGGTGTGGTTGGCAGCTCCTGAGGACTCTTCTGGGCTATGTTTTGTTTGTCATCCTAATGTCCACCCCTCTGTTTGGTTCTCATTTCAGCAAACTGAAGCCTCAGCTCTCACTAAATGACCATCTCAATATTCTTGAGGAGAATATTCGGAGGCTTCTTCCCCTTCCACCTCTAGAAAAACTCAAAGATGAAGGTGAAACAGATAAGGACAAGGAGCACATCAATGTACGTGGGGCTGAGGCCTGAGTAGAATCAAGGACTACAGTGGGACTCTACTCTCCCACCTCAGCCGGATACTCACGCTGACTTTGGATTTCAGTTTCTCTACGAACGATCCATGGATGCTCTGGGAAGGCTGCTGAGGACCATGATGTGGGATAATGTGAAAGCAGAGCACTGTCAAGAAATGTTCAATGTGAGTAGGGCCACTGCTCAACCTGATTCCCACATTCCCTCATCTGTGCTGCGAGGTGGCACTCCAGACTCTACCTCATCCTCTTCCCGGGGAGATGTCCAGCCCAACCCATTTAACCCACCACATAGGGCCAGTCCTCTTCAAATTGTCTGTGGGAGGTACACCCTGTTACCAGGGTGTACCAGAGAATGAAAATGAGTGACTATGACCAGTACTCAGGAAAGGACGTTTATTCTTTGACCAACAGCTTCTCCGAATGTGGCTTGTTTCACAAAAAGACTGGGAAAGAGAAAGAGCCTTCCAGATCACTGCAAAAGTGCTGACAAATGATATCGAGGTAAGTAATCCCTCGCAGTGAATAGATTTCCTCACTTACTAACAACAGGGATCGCGGAGGCCTCTGGAATCCCAAACTCGTGCATGATGGATCTCCAGTCGCAGAATGGAGTGCTTTCAAGGAAAACCACCTGAGAGGGGTCGCCTAACCCCAGAGTACGGCAAGGACACCACGATTAAACTCTCTGGTTGCCTTGACATGCTTGCCGGCTCACCTTTCCACTGCCCTTACAGGGAAAGTTCAAGATTCGATTTCATTCTAAGGACCTTTAGGGGGAGAACAAGGGACTTCCTCTCCAGTGTTGTTGGGAACATCCTGGGATGTCGAGCCTCCCCATCACCCTGCGCCCCGTCTCCTTTATCCTCCAGGCACCAGAAGACTTTAAGATCGGCTCACTCCTCGGCCTCCTGGCTCCTCACTCCTGTGACACCCTGCCCACCATCCGTCAAGCAGCTACTAGCTCCACTATTGGTCTGTTCTGTATAAAAGGTGAGAGAAAGATGAGAAACCCACAAACGAGAAGATTCCTGTTTTCTTTTGTTCTGTTTTCCTTTTTGTTCATCCATGTCTCTCCGTCCCTCTCTCTCCCCAGTTCAGTCGTTCTGCATTCTAATGCCTTACTTATGTCATAGAATTTGTCTCTCTTTTGGATCTTTTTTCCACAATGGCTCTGTTTTTTTTTTCTATTTTTTCAAATAAACGTAATAATACAGAAGCATTACAAAGGTCCAGTGGGGTAGGTAAACATGTTTTGAGAGTTTCCAGTTTAAATCACTGAACTCTCACGCATATTGGCAATACTTCCTCAAGAGGTTTTCTTCAGGAGGAAATGGCACTATTATTAAACTTCTCTAAGAAAAACAACTTTGTGGAGGTTTTCCCGGCTTCCAGAACAGGACCTCTGTCTGCTCTCCACGTGGAGTGTCAATATCAGGAAACGTAAAGAATTTTAAAACCTCAATCTCAGGGGGCTGAGATGCTCAGTCGGTTAAACGTCCAATTTCAGCTCAGGTCATGATCTCATGGTTTGTGAGTTCAAGCCCCACATCGGGCTCTGTGCTGACAGCTCAGAGCCTGGAGCTTGCTTTAGATTCTGTGTCTCCCTCTCTCTCTGTCCCTCCCCTGCTCACACTCTGTCTCTCTCTCTCTCAAAAATAAACATTAAAAATTAAAAAAAACAACAACAAACAAACAAACAAAAAAACCCTCAATCTCAGGCTGAAACCAACAATCAGAGCCTTATGTCCAGGTTCAACCAACAATGGCTTCACCGAGGATGGCCCAGCACTGTGTGTGCGCAGTTCTATACAGCACAGGTGTGGCCAGGCACATGGGTCTAAGTTTTAATGCCATCTCACACCTGCGTTCCACTCCTCTTTCTCTTAGGTACTCAGATAATGTTTATTAAGCACTTTTCATGTGTCTGGAGACACAGAGATGCTACAATTCTAAAAACCACATAAGAAAAGTATGTTAAAGCTAAAAGGTGGGATTTGGCCGGGGGGAGGGAGGGGTTGGTTAGTCATTGGAGAAGAAAAAATATTCTACAGAGACAAAATAGGTATGAAAATTCCTTGGGATATGGGAAGATAATTCATTAAGGATATATGCTTGTACCAAGGCACACACAAAAAAAATTAGTTAAAGAAGTAAGAACTAAGAGGCCATCCTAGGAAGGGAATAAATGTAACAAAGAGAGACTTCATAGGAAGCCAGGAATTTCAATTCTATTATTGCTGTACCTATTCTTTCTTTAGTGTATTTTATTTTTCTGAAACATACAAAATTCAGGTTCTCAAGTATTCTTTGTTAATAAGAAATCCCATACTTCATTATTTACTTTAACTTTTTTCCTTGAAGGATCAAATAAGCATGGCAGAGAGAAGGAATGTGATTATCAAACACCTGTTGAATACAAGTAACAAGTGCGATGCTAAATTAAATACCCATTTAATAATCAGTTTTGAGATGAGAGACCTGAAGTTAAGAAACGTACCTATTCCCATGGCGCCTGGGTGGCTCAGCCAGTTAAGCATATGACTCTTGATTTTGGCTCAGGTCATGAGCTCACGGTTCATGGGATCGAGCGCTGCATTGGGCTTTGCACTGACAGTGGAGAACCTGCTTCAGATTCTCACTCTCTGACCCTCCCTCATTCTCTCTCTCTCTCTCTCTCTCTCTCTCTCTCTCTCTCTCTCAAAATAAATAAACTTCAAAAAATTTTTCAAAAAAAGAAAGAAATGTACCCATTCCAGCAAGTAGTGGAGCTGGGCTGGGAGCTCGGGTTTGTCTGACTCCAAAGTCCATGCGTGTTCTGTTGGGCTGGGCTGCCTTCCACAAAATGGTTCAGGTGTCAGTTTCCACAATTACTATACATTCAAACAACAAGCCGAAAATTGTTATTGTTTGGGTCTGAGTTCTTATGTTGATTCCAACAAGCATTTACAGAGTTGCTGATGTTCTTATTGCAATAGTTACCTTTTCATTTTCCCCAGTGGTTCACTGCACAAAGGAACTCCAGCAGAGACAGCCGCATAGCAGAGTAGTAACTGTGTAGGCGTTGGTGTCAGATAGACCAGGGTTCAAATTCTGACTCTCCTATTTTTAGTCAGTGGATAACCATGGCCAAATGGCTTTATGCCTTTCTGTCTCATCTTTCTCATCTGCAAAAACAGGAGCATCTACCTCAGATGATGTTTATGAGTAATAAATGAAATCACTGTGTGCAGAGTATTTAGCATGGTGCTAAACTACCTGTGCCTGTTTGCTCTAATGCCCTCCCTCTCAATATGGCCAACCTCCTCAACCCCATCGGGTCTTTGAACTCTTGCCTATGTCCCCCCTTGTGGATTGTAGGCATTCGCCCGGAGGTGGAAAGACTGCAGGATTTGCAGGAAGGGCTGCGGTGTGATGATGCGCAGGTGCAGATCAAGATTTCTTCTAAAATAGCAAAGGTAATAGATATGGAGGACCGGCCAAGGGAGGTAAAGATGGTTCTGGGTTGATTTCCAAATGAGTAAGCTGTGTTTGCCCCACCACCAAGGAGAGCAGCAGTCCAGACATTCTTTTAGGCTATCTTGCATTAACCCTGGGCGCACGTGCCCAGTCAACACCTGCCACTTATCATTTCATTCTCTGGGAAATCTTGTGAACCAAGATTCTTCAGGGTCAGGGAGGCAGTGGAGTGGAGTAGAAGGAACAAGGGCTTTGGAGTCTATTGAACGCATTCTGTGTGCACTGCTTGGAACCCATTCTCCTTCTCTTAAAAAGAAATGCATAACCTACCTCTCACAGTTGTTCCGAGGATTGGTCAATGAATTCATTCATTTATGTGATCATTTAGTCATTCACCCACTATGTCCTGGGCACCTAGCATATGCCAGACTTTGTTCTAGGCTCTAAGAATAGAAAAAGACAAAATGCCTGCTGGGGATGACCTTGTATCCTAGTAGATGGGGTTAGCCAAATCAATATGCCAGGCAGTGATAATTGAGAAAAATATAGTCAAATAAGAGAATAGAGAGTAAGAGAGGAGTAATTTCTTAGAAAAGGCCTCTGTGAAGGGCAGACCACAGAGACCGAGGGAAAAGAACATTCCAGGCAGAGGGGAAAAGCAAGTACAGAGGCCCTGAAGTTAAGAAAGAAGGAGGTAGTGAGATCCAAGAAATAGCTCAGGGATAATTCAATTGCCTTCCAGGTCTTGTTAAAGACTTTGACTTCTTTTTTTAAGTTTATTTATTTATTTTGAGAGAGACAGAGACAGTGGGAGTTGGGGAGGGGCAGAGAGAGAGAGGGAGACAGAGAAACTTAAGCAGGCCCTGCACTGACAGTGCAGACGTGGGGCTCAAACTCACGAACCTTGAGATCAAGACCTGAGCCGATGCTTAACCGACGGAGCCATCCAGATGCCCCAAAGACTTTGACTTTTACTCCAGTTGAAAATCAAAGCCAAGAGAAGGGTTTTGAGCATAAACTGGGACCACTATGTCTGATTGTGCCAGATATGAAATGCACAACGGCCTCTCCATGTGAGGCAGCACCATTCCTAGCGTAAACACTGTAGGTTTTTATGTATTTTAAGACAGTTATCCACAGATGGCAGTAAAGGGGGTCCAACAAAATCAGTCATTATGACCATATACTTACAGAGAGAAGTGAACTGTCTTGAGGACAGGGCATCTTCTCCTCATTTGCACAAGCACCTTATGGGCTACGTGTGTTCCTCCAACAGGGAACATGATAAGATTTCTATTTCAGAAGGTCGTCTGGCTGCTGTGTTCAGACTAAAATACAGGCCAACAGGAGTGAAATTAATGAGGTCAGGTTGGAGGAAACTACAAGAAGATGACTTGGACTAAGGTGACAGCAGCAGAAACAATGAGAAAGTGGCCAGAATAAGGGAGAGAAGCCAGTTGAGGGGCACGGAGGGAATATAGGTCAAATGCCTAACAAAGTGTCTGATGCCTGATAGCTGCTCAAAAACATGAGTTCCCCTCCTTCCTTTCTTGCTAAACCATCATCCGTCCCAATAGGAGGAAAAAAACAGATAACCATCGAGCTTGGAGCCCAGGCAGGGATTTGGTGTTACATAGAACAGATGCACAGTCTAGTCCCTTGATCTTGGAATGAAAATGACTCCGAAACTGGTTGAGGCATGCAACTATTCATGAGAAGAGATTCATTTCCTTTCAAGAACATCTCTATAAAATATCAGTCATCAGGTCACTTAATGCAGAGGGAAGTCAGTTGTAAATAGTAATGTTTTCCTACCTACGGAGTCATAATCGCAGCCATCTTGCTTGGTTAAAGCCCCAGACAATGTTCCTGGAATTCATTCACACTGCTAATTTTTCACTTGCCTGCCTGCCTTTTCATTAGGATGTACGCACGCATGCATATGTGTTCACACACACACACACACACACACACACGCGTGCACCCACTCATACTCACACACTGCTATCACCCATTCTGTATAGTTCTTGTACTTAGAGACCAAAATTGCAAAGTTTTTATTTTCTAGAACTTCTGTTGACTACTCTTAATTTTGAAACATGAAAGAGTAAAAGACAGGGCTCGTAATAATTCATACTTCCATGGAAACTGTGAGGCATCTGTTATTGAGCATGGCAGTGCTCACCAGGTAGTACCTGGTGATAGATTTTCCTAAATTCTCAAGCATTAGCTATTCTTTGGCAGACTCAAGACATCTTTCTGTGATATCTGAAATGTACGCTGAAGTAATTTATATCATATACATGGTTATACAAACTTTATACATTATTTTTCCCTTATGGAGTATACTATAAGTTTGGAGAAGAAATTGCCTCAGCAGGCTTGGGATTCAATAAATATAAAATGATAAAAGGTCAACAGCAGGGAAAGTTTGCCTAGAGGTTGTAGGGTATTGTCTGTGTCTGTTTTAGTATTTTCTATAGTTCCTATGGCCCAGGCATATGCTATTTGGAAATTCCGGTAGCTTCCAATATCGTAAAACAAAAAGGAGCAGCATGTTGTATGAAGTGAGGTGGTTGATAACATGAATCTTTCTGGATGCATTCTCAGATTGTCAGCAAACTCATCCCAAATGAAGAAATTCTAATGTTCCTGGAGGAAACCCTGGATGGTCTGGAGAGCCTTAACCCCAGCTGTACAAAGGCCTGTGGCATATGGATGGTTGTTGTGCTGAAGGAGCAGGGAGCTGCTTTGGAAGAACAGGTGAACTGACAGCCAGTCTGACCATTGAGCAGAATTTGAACACTTCTGAGATGCCAAGTTGATTGCCACTTCCCAGTTTGTCCTCAGGAGACCTCAGTAGAGACCCGACTTGGGTATTCACCACCAGGCTCATGTTGTCTAAGCCCCGTCTCAATTGCCTCTCTAGTCTGTGATCAAAAAAATCCCAACTGTCACTCTTCGGCCAGAGACCCCAGCTCTGAACCAAGGGCATTCAGATTCTGGAAAACTGGACCATCAGATCTGTAAGGATGAGGGTGACCGTGTGGATCACCTTTGGGATGGTCACTGAGGACTAGCAGAGTTTCTAATCCCAGTGGCCCTCTTTAGCCTTCTCTTCTACACACCTTGGGGTTTGTTTTCCGGTGAGGAAGGCATCATTGGAGAACTGATGGAGGGAAAGTCGTCAGTCCTTGCTCCCAGCTGGATAGTTAGGCAGAGTGAAGAGGATTGAGCTCAGGAAGAGCTTGGCTAAGAGCTCCAAATGGGGATGCTCTAGCCTCTCTCTTGAGGTTGGAAACAAAATTCAAGCAATTCAAAGATTAATAAGGAGGAAGAGAATCTTTAACTCAATGAAGGCACCTCCTATAGGTGAAAGAAGTTATGGTCCCCATATCCCAGAGTCGACCACCCTAAATTAAAGAATCCTTCAAAGTATGACATTTAGAAATGAATTCTGTGTTAATTACTCTCCAATCAGTTTAAAAAAAAAAAACATTTACTGAATGTGTACTATGTGGCAGGCATTATACTGGGCATGGGAAAATCAAAGATTCATAAATTTGGAATGTCACTGTATTTGTGTGTTTGGCATTAAAAAGAGCAATAGAGACCTAACCCCTCCCTTAACATCATTGAACTGGGACTCTGCAGTAATCATATTTGCCAGATATTTATGTTTAAGGAATTATAATTCAGAGTAAATGTCACGTTTAACCTAAAAATGTCTTTCCAAAATAAACAAGAGAAATATCTACCAGAAGCAAAGCTACTAGCAGACAGATATGCCCTTCTCCACATCAAAAATCCAAATGTATGATATCATTTCCTGCTGCCCACAGATTAACATCCAAATTTGGAAGGGCGACCTTCAGTGTTCTCTAGGATCTGGCTTCACATTTTCTGTCAAGTTATCTTCTCTTCTCTTATCACCCTCATTTTCTCTGTGTTCCAAACTGGACCATTCTCTTGTTCTGGAAATGTTTGCCATGTTTGCTTGGGCCCATGATCTCATGCTAGTTTTTATATAGATATTTTTATATAAAAATCTATATAGGTTCACAGCCAAATTGGGCAAAGAGCCATGTACCTCCTCTCCCCACACACATGCACCCTCCCTCACCTTCAACATCCTACACCATAGTGATACATTTGTGGCAATCGATGAATCTACATCAACACATCATTATCACTCAAAGTCCACAGTTTCCCTTAAGGTCCACCGTTGGTGTTGACAAATGTATGATTGCACGTATCCACCATTGCGGTAACATACAGAATAGTTTCACTGCTCTAAAAATCTTTTGTGCTTCATCTATTATCATGCTTTTTTATTTTACATCTTTATCTATATTCTTCTTTGGGATGAGGATGACTTTGCCCACTATCTCCACCTTGCCTTTTGAAATTTCTATATATCCTTCGATACCTACATCAGATGTCCCTTCAAAGTGGCCTCAGTTACTTCTGGGCTCCCCTCTCAATCCTGTGAACCTCTTGTGTACCATTTCCCACATACTGCCTTGTGCATAGGCCTTTGGGCATATGGCTGGTATTCTTTGTTAGAACACTCATTCCTTTTGAGAAAGGGCTACATTGTATTCCTCTTTGGTAAATTCCCCACAATGCCTAGCTCAACACCTGGCATAATGCAGCCTTTCACTAAATATTTGCCACATTGATTTAGAAATAAATACCCAATATAGCTACAATCCTCGTGAGGAAGAGATAGGCCATGCGTAGAATTAACTATTGTTTTTAACATTATTATATAAGTCATCAACTACCCATAACTAATATGCTGACTATATGTGTCCTAAGCCATATAGTAGAGGGAAAATGGCTACTTAATGTTTGATTTTGGCTTTTTTTTTTTTTTTAGGTGTTGGAGATCTTGAATATGATTTACCATCACATGCCAGTCCTCAGACAGAAGGAGGAAAGTTTTCAGTTCATGCTGGAAGCCATCTCTCAGATAGCCGGCTTTCACATGGAAGCGGTTGTTGCTAACCTTTTACAGAAGCCCCTGCCCTTTGACAGGTAGATTCTAACCGAGCTCGTCCCTTCTCTCGGGAAAGGCTAATGTGCATTGAGGAAGGATTCGTGGTTTGAGAGAAAGATAGTAAAAACAAAGGTTGAGACCATCTCACCTAAATAATAAGTTCAAAAATGGTGTCTGAATCATAAATAACATTTTTCCAAGTGTTTTTCATATACATATCCTCATGATATAAGATTTAAAAAAATAACATGATAGGAATAAGGATTAGAAAATGAGTATCTCTCCTCTTTCTGGTTGCCTTGAATTTCACCTATGGGAGAGATTTCTGCCTTCAAGGACATTAACAACCCTCAGTAATCCAAGCCCAGAATGCTGGACTGTTATATAACACATCCTTATCATCTCCAAGCATGTTAGTATCTCCATCTGTCCTTGAAATTTTGATTAGTCATAATGTGGCTTTAGAGGGGAACAGATGAAAAAGGCTCATATTCCAAAGAGTTGTTTCTTATCAGCTTCCTGGCTTACCACCCTAGGGACACAAAGACACTGTGGAAGGCTCTGGCTGAGAACACAGCCTCCAGTGGGAAGCTCTTGAGAGCCTTAACAGACAAACTTGAGAATGAATTAGAAGATGACGTAGCTGGGCTGGAGGCAATTTCAGTAAGTTGGACAACTCATCACATACCTGGAATTGTGTCCCACTGCATGGTCTGTCCCCACCTGGAACTTGGTGATGTAGCGTTAATCATACTTTTCCCCTTCTTATACCCTGATTTTAAATCGACTCCGGTTAATTGGAGTTAATTGGACAAATACGGTAGCAATTTTGTCTGTGGCTGATCACTTTTAGAAGCAAACTTTCATCATCCCAAAGAAAACCTGTGGGTCTGTATTTACAAATTAGTCTTAAGATATCCAAAGCACCCCTTTGAAAGACCTCAATGCTGGAAAATATTTCATTTTACCTGACTGGTGCCCCTTAGAGTTTGGAGTTTCCAGACATGACGGTCCTGAGAGAGAAACACAGTATGAGTTGAGAAGTTTCCAAACAAATACTCCCTCTCTTTTCTGGCTTTTTTTGTGTTATGTTTTGTCTTAGGTTATGTTATGTTTTTTCGTGTTATGTGTTTTGTTTTGTTTTGTTTTTTGTTGCTTCGTTTTGTTTTGTTTGGTTTTGTTTTGACCATGCATGTGGCCAACTTGGAAAGCAATCCTTTGGGGAAGAAACAATTTGAAGGTCAGGCCAGGGAGATGTCCTTGGAGGAAAGGAGCCTGCTTGACCACCAAGTCCTTTCTCCCCTCAGGTGGCCTCTGCTATGTACGAAGTGGTATCAGCAGGCACCCCTGTCACAAGCTTGTACCCAGAGGTGTTCACTCTTCTCCTGAAGTTGGTCAGCTGCACACTGGGCCAGAAAATGCCCACTTCCACTGTGAACCGCAGGCGACGGGTCATGCTTCAGGGAGAACGGCAGCAGAATGCAGACCCCTGCAGGTAAATGGCCAGGCTAGAGGGCCTTCCAGAGCTGTTGGGACCCCAGACTCTAGAGGAGGGGCTCTGTAAGTCAAGACCTATGCCTCTGGGGTGGCCTCAACTACCCATGAGGGAACAAGGCTCCACTGCCCTTGAGCCCTGTTGCTTTTCCTCCTGAGCGGTACCCAGTGCAGTTGCCCAGAATGGTCACATAACAAAGAAGAGCAGCTCTGTTTGCTTCCATAGAGAGCCTACTCTGCTCCATTTGAGAGGGTCTCCAGTGAGACCCTTCGAGGAAAGCTGGAATTCGGTGAGAGTTGAGGCCACCAAGTAAAGAAGAAGAATAAAAATAAATGACATATTTTATTAAATAATTGAATTCAATAACCAATTGAAGAAAGCAAAATTATTTTGTGCACTATTGAAAAAGAAAGAAGGAATCCCGATTAAGCCATGAATCAATGCTTTCTTACACTTTAAAATGTTTACTAAATATTTGTTCAAAGAGCTCTTTGAGAATTATTAGGTGCAGATTTTGATCCTACATCACAATGCTCTGTTTCTTTGCCCTTTTGCATAACTTTTTATTCCAATGTCAAATCCACCTTAGTTTGTTTTTCTTCAGTCTTTTTTTTTTAACATTTATTCATTTTGAGAGACAGAGGGTGAGTGGGGAGGGGCAGAGAGAGAGGGAGACACAGAATCCAAGGCAGGCTTCAGGCTCTGAGCTGTCAGCACAGAGCCCAACATGGAGCTTGAACTCACGGACCATGAGATCATGACCTGATTCAAAGTCGAATGCTTAACCATCTGAGTCACCTCAAATCCACCTCAAATCCACCTTTGTAAATATATTTTAAACAACAGTTAGGCCCAACACATGTAGTTCCAATAACACAATGTTACCAAAATGACAACTGTATAAAAAGCCATGCCTAAATCCATGCATGTACGTGTGCACACACTGATAATAACAACTACGCCACAACCTCTGTCTGGCCAACCATCATAACACACTATCCATTGCAAAACACATCCTGCTTCTGAAGGGTTGTTTCAGAATCAGCGAAATATAGTATTTGGCACTTTCCATCCTTAGGGCTTTATTTTCTCATGTGAGGTTGACAAGATTTTGTGGCATTATTTACTGGTCCAAATCACCTCAGTGTCCTCCTTGACCCCAAAACTAAAATATGAGATCAGGCTGTCTGGCGTTTTTTTCCTTGCACAACATCCATTCATCCAGGAGGGAGGAAGCCTTGTGGGGAACGGAGTGAACTTGGGACTCACAACTCCCTGTATGGGGTTGACTCACTTTTGTGATGCCCACTGTCTCCTTCAGGCTCTCAACCACAACTCTGAAGTGTGTGCAAGCCCAAGCCATGAGAGAAGGCCTTGCCAAGGAATCTGATGAGGGGGACAACTTATGGACCCTCCTCAGCAGTCCCAGTACCCATCACGTAGGAGTATGTGCATTGGCCAGGTAATGTGCGGAATTCGAGAACTGGATTCAAACGAGAAAAATTAAAAACAGAGTAAAAACTGCAGTGTAGGCAACTTTACTGGAAACAATGCACTCGCCAACAATTTGTAGTCCAGGAGAAAAAATAGGGAAGAACAAGCAAAGGGAGGTAGGGAGGAACGGTGGGAAGAGCCCAAATCCCACCATTTTCTTCAAACATACCAATGCAATGAACAGTTGTAAGAAAACTGTACCTACATTGGGCACTTGGTTAGCCCATTTTAAAGTTTAAGCCTTAGTGCTCTTTCATTGAACACTCTTTAGATCATTTATTTCCATGAGAGAGAAATAGACTAAAATCTCCTCCATTGTCTAGAAAGAAAAAAGTCTCTGCTACATTTGGAGCCTTGCATTTTCTAGGAGCATGGTGCTGTGGCAACATGAAGTCATCCTGAACATCATGGAGCAACTGTTCTCATCTCTCACCTCCTCCTCGGAGAACTACCGGATAACCGGCACAGCTTTCTTCTCTGAGGCAAGAGACAACAAACATGTCACTGCTCAGCAGGCTCTCTGGGTGCCCTTGGGGGGATTTCTCTCAGGGTCAGGAGTTCGGTAGGGGCTGGAACCACAGTAGAGGGCCCTTCAGGGGAGCTTTGGTAGTGGAGATATCCAGCTGCCACCAGAAATACGGTACCTCAGAAGAGAATGAGAGGAAAAAGAACCCACCCCCAACCTCTTCCTTCACTCCAGTCTGCAGGAACCAACCTCCCAGGACAGAGAAGGGTGGACAATAAATATGGCAGGGACAAAACAAAAAGTAACTAACAAGTATATTATTGTCCCCTCACACCCTGGCGTAAAAGTTGTCCCAGCCAACCCAGAGAAGGAACATTGTCAGTAACTCCCGTTTTTCCATTTTTTCATTTAGATTAGGGACATATTCTTAACTAGGCATTGTGGTTCTCATCACCATGTAACCTTGGCTTGTGGGCTGCTCACATAGAGAGATTAGTTTCTGCCAGACTTGCTGATTCACCTGAGGGCTTCCTCCTCTGCTCCAAGAGCAGCTGGACACTACTCTTTTATTATAGTTATGATGTCCTTATCACTGTCCTGAAGAGAGGCCACTCCCTTAACTAAAGAGGTGGCGTGGTTGTTTTCAGCTCATGAAGGAGCCGATCCTTTGGAAGCATGGGAATCTACGGGAAGTGCTGATCCTGCTGGATCAGAGCGCCTGGGACTCCAACGCCACTTTGAGGCAAATGGCCATCCGAGGGCTTGGTAATACATCTTCTGGAGCCCCTCACAAGGTAAGGGGAGTTGGGGTAGGTCAGGGGACACTTAAGCAGAGTTTAAAATAATTATTTACTAACCCACTCCTGAAGGTTGCATAGCAATTAAATAAAAATCCAAAAGAAATTGCTACAGTAGTGTCTCTAGAGTTGAAGTATATGTAACCCTAACAGAATTCCAGTTTCCTTCTCGGGAGTCTCCTATCCTATTCTAGATGCACATAGAACAGTTTTCAAGATTAAGAGACCTCATTTCCAAATAGGTGAAGAAGCATAAGCAGATAATACTGGAATCTATCATCAGAGGCCTTTATCACCTGGCCCGCACTGAAGTTGTCTGTGAAAGCTTGAAGGCTCTAAAAAAGATCCTGGAGCTGCTCACAGACCGGGACGTGAGCTTCTACTTCAAAGAAATAGTGCTGCAAACAAGAACCTTCTTTGAAGACGTAAGTGAGCCCATTCAGGAATCTTCCCTCCCAGAAGTGAGTGACCAGAAAGAGTTTCAGGTAGTGCCAGTAGCAGGCAATGTTGGTGTCTCATCCATATTCCTTGGCCTTCCCCTGTGCTCACCTGCACACGGGTCAGCGGCACAGAGGTCACTTGTACAGTTCTTGTGCAGGCTGCTGGCTTCTCCCGTCTCTCTCGGCCTGACGGTACTCTCTCGCCTGGGAATCAGGATTGCTCTGAGCAGAGTGGGCCAGACCAATAAGAACAAACAGGAAACAAACAATAAGAAACAAAAGTTTGCAGATCAGCTTCCCAGCTTCCTCACCCATCAGAAGGCTTGAGCTCCACTTGCCCAAAGGGCAATACACTCATGTATATTCCCTTTCATAGCTTTACTCTCCGTCCTGTCTCATTCCCACAAATCACGGCAGAACTCAACACAGACCAAGGGCCCCAGTAAAAACCTTGTCACCTCCAGCACTCTTTTCCACATCCAGGACTCAAAGGTTCAAAACGCTGGTATGGTTCACTTCATTGAGGAGTCAGTATAAACTATAGCTGGTGGGCCAAATCCCGCCACGAGCATCTTTTCATAAATTAGGTTTTATTCAGAACACAGCCATGCTCACCAGTTACATATCGTCTATGGTTGTTTTCACACTTCATCTGCAGAGTTGATTAGCTGTTACAGAAACTATATGGCCCCCAAAATCTAAATTAATTACTGTCTGACCCTTTGCAGATAAAGCTTGCCAACCCCCAATCTAGTCAATAGCCTAGAAATAAATTTCAAAAAAGATCAGTCGGTGACCCTAGGACAGAGGAAGGTCATTTTCCTTTACACCTTCCAGAAAACTAGATTTTATTCTTTATTTTTGGTTTATTCACCATCATCAGTGTAAAAATCTATTTCACCTCCAACTTAAATCTATTTTTTGTGATTGAAACCTGTTTCCTCATGTTTGTCGTCAGAAGAGATGGGAAAATGCCCTAGTCTCCCGACTGAAAAGTCTTCATTTCTTTCATTAGTCATCATAAACCTAATTTTTCAGCTTCTTAAATATTTTACAAGCCAGCAACTGTGTTGTATCTCTAAACGTGGCCTGCAAAGTGTTGAACACAACCTAAAGAAAAATCACCTCTCAAGTCTGAATATTTTCCTATTTATCCACTCCAATTTTTTTTTTGTTTTACTCTTGCCCTTTCCTTCTGACTTTTTGACAATCTGTTAACTGCATGGACTTCTAGATTTTAGTCTGCAATGCGTGTCCACAGTCAATAATTCTCCAGTTTTGTATTTCTCCATTTCCTTTGGAAGCAGCTTTCTGCTTGTTTCCAGTACCTTCTCCAATGCTATTAACATCACTTTTAATTCTCATCTTGTCCTCAAAACTGCCTGCTTGGGTCCCACTCAATGCTGTATCTTTTGTAAAATAACAAAGATGTTCTTTGTTTTTTCATTACACAGATCATTGATGGCAATCTTCAACAATAAAGAGCTGAAGTCGCCCCTACAGAGCCCCCACCTGTTTGTTAGTTTCCCCGGGTTGTTGTTGATCCAGTGATAATTCTCTTGGATCTGAGCCTCCAATAATCACCTATGAGTTTTGTGGTCAAGATAATGTTTCTCAGTCTTGTGCAGAAGAAGAAATAAAAACTAAAATCTTGCTGGTTTTTAGGTTAGCACTTTCTCATCCTTAGAGGTATTAATTCCATAATGTTTGTGTAAAAGTGCAGTTTGATAAAACTTAGGTCTTAGTAATGCCATGCTATTTTTTTCTCTAGTAATGCTCTCTTCTCACAAATAAATTTAACTATACTTATGAAACCTTGCCCCTGTAGTTTTAATCTATATATTAAGCATACAATTCTGTAATCTCCAAATTTCTTCCCCTCTCCCTTTCTGTTAATATTTAAGCACTTTCTTGAAATTCTCAAAACATGGCGACACTTCAGTGAAATGGCAGAACAGAAAATATGGCTGCCATCCCAAGCTCCAGTCCCTGCACGCACCCATCCTCGACCCTGAGCAGCCACCTTACTCTCTATGACTCCATTCTCTCAACTCAAAACAAGGACACTACACTCTAGTATCTTTCCCAGCACCCCCAACAGGTTCATTGCTTCTTTTCTGCTTTTTCATCCTCCAACTTGTTGATCATTCTTGACCTACCATTAGGTCCTATTATTTGATTTTGGAAAATTTTAAACATTTTGAAAAAAAGTAAATATGTTTCTAGGCATTTTGTTATTGGTTTGCTTTCTTTTTTCTAAAAAGAGAACTTTTAGGGAGCATAGCTGGCTATGGAGAATATTTTCATGGTCAGGAGAGCATGCAACTCTCGATCTCAGGGATATAAGTTCAAGCTCATGTTAAGTGTGGAGATTATTTAAAAGTAAAACCTTTAAGGGTGCCTGGGTGACTCAGTCAGTAAAGTGTCCAACTCTTGATTTCGGCTCAGGTCATGATCTCACAGTTTATGAGTTTGAGCCCCGCATCAAGCTGTCAGTTCAGAGCCTACTTGGGATTCTTTGTCTCCCTCTCTCTCTTCCCCTCCCCCACTCTCTCTCCCTCTCTCTCTCAGAATAAATAAACTTTAAACATTTTTTTTCTAGCACATTTAAATTTCTACTTCCTTTTCCATTATAGAGGTCACATCTCATGTGTTCATTTAACTTTTCTGGCCTTGTCCCAACCAGCCGTCTTTCTTTTTTCTGGAAGATCTTTATTAACTTCCTTTTTTCTGGCATTTTCGTTTCTGTGCCCACTTCTGATACATCCCATCTTGCAACCAAAATTAATACTCTACCTTCTTCCCCTCATATTTTTGGGGATGTTTTTTATTGGCTTTTGTTTATTGCTAATCCAAAATAATATTCTGCTACTCAGAATGACTTTTCCCTTCATCTCTCTGCCTTTATATGGGTATTTTAAACTAGTTTTCTGGACCCGGGAGGAAAAAAAGAAAGAAGAACCTCCAGAAAAATCCATCAGTATTTGTTAGAGCTGTGAATGATATCAGCAAAGTTTCTGGGATGATAGAAGACCATTTTTCTCCACCACCTTACCCTTTGGTTCTAAAATCATTACCTAACCGTCCTGGACAATAAGCAAGGAAATTCCAGAACTTCTCATATGCAAGGGTAGGGCTAAGCACTATTTGTTTATTCTGTCTCTGTGACCAAGGGTCCAGACTTCTGAGTTGCCTTTAATCACATGGGAAAGTATTTGGGATCTCGGAGAAGAGTCTTCGGCCTTGGGCAATTTAGATTTGAAGCCACATAAGTCTAGGCTAGTGATGCAGTTGGCTAATTTGTATAAAATCCACAATAAGCAGGAACCCTCCCTGGCCTGTTTACCACCCTGTGGTCATGTTTCCCCAGTAGCCACTCAACTGACAGAAACCAAGTCTCCGACTCTAGAGCGTCACTCAAATCCCAGACTCATGGTCATTTAAACTCGTGGAGTGTGAGCGCAGAGCTGCTGGGAAAGGAAGGGCATTCTTGGCGCACGTGGGGGCTGTGACTAGAGCGCGCCATCGCCCAGGTCACAGCCTCCCTCTGCTGACATGGGGCAGGCAGGGTGGGGGGCGGACACAGGCCCCAGAATGGCCTGTGAGGGACACTGACCCATGACATGCATCTGTCGTCACAGGAGCAGGATGATGTGAGACTGACTGCCATCTTCTTATTTGAGAATCTGGCATCCCTAACAGGAAGAAGGTGGAAGATTTTTTTTGCAGAAGAAATAAAAAAGAGCATGATTTCGTTTCTTCTCCACCTCTGGGATCCCAATCCCAAGATTGGAACTGTAAGCGGCGCTTGCACAGATACTCACGCCTCCTCCCCCCTCGTCTCCCCCTGCCCCGCCCCTTATGGCCGCGAAGTGCCAGGAGGGCTGGTCTAGCTGGACCAGAAGCCATATCTGAGGCCACTACTCACAACTAGATCTGAAAGCGGCTTCTCCATCCCTAGGTTCTTTCTTGCCCCCTCCGTCTGAGTTTGCTCTTCCATCCTTAAATCGGGGAAGATGACAGCATAGACTGTAAGCCCCTCCCATTGCGGGCACCCACTGCCACTCTCCCAGCCCTAGGCAGCACCCCACCCTTCCAGAAGAGGATCCAGGGCTCTGGACTGTGACTCAAAGACTTCTGTTTCTTAGGCTTGCCGTGATGTCCTGATCGTCTGCATCCCTTTTCTGGGCCTTCAGGAACTCTATGGGGTGTTAGATCATCTCCTCGATGGTCAGGACCTACCAAGGGCCAGAGATTTCTACCGGCAACTCTGTGCAAAACTGGTGAGTGTGCAGTAAATGCTACCTGCGAAGCCACAGACAAGAGTCCAGTCAAATCCCAGACAGGCAAACAACACAGCAAGAATCTCTGACCAAAGTCAGAAATGTCTTGGAGGGTCAGCAATGATTCCTGGTGTCCTACCGCACTAGTCTCTGCTCTTTCCCAAGTCCTGACTGGGATCCGTTCTTCAAGATTCCTGAAACCCATCTGTTGATTAGTCCCGTAAGCCGCAGGGCGTTTCTTTTTTATAAGTTTATTTATTTATTTTGAGAGAGAGAGAGAGAAAGAGTGCACCCATGGGAGGGGCCGAGAGAGAGAATCCCAAGCAGACTCTGTGTGGGCAACATGGAGCCTGATGTATACATGGGCTGGAACTTACGACCATGAGGTCACGACCTGAGCAGGTATCAAGAGTTGGGTGCTTAAATGACTGAGCCACCCAGGTGCCCTAGCCCCAGTATTTTTCTCATTAAATTCAGGTTTGAAATAGCCAGAAGACATCTTCTAGTAAAATAATTAATGACTCCGTGAGCGTTCACTGGCCTTTAGGTTTCCCTTTGTAGTACCTACGGAGTGCCAAATTTCACGTAAGGCCACTTTCCGGTTGCCCTCTTTGCAATACACATCTCTTTTAGGCAAAGAGAAATCAGGAAATCCTGTGGATCCTACACACACACTCGTTCACCTTCTTCAGCAGCAACTGGGAGAGGATCCGGAGTGCTGCGGTCAAACTCACAGGTGAGAGCACGTCTGCATGCCCCAGTCGGGTATGTCTGCTCCTTCCCGTCCACTTTCGCTTTGACTGGAAGCTATTCCAGCATGAACACAGTGTGACTGGTATGACCAAACAAGAAATGCCAGAAAGGAATTCGTTTTACATCTTGGAACATCTTGCTCAAAGGAACCAACCTGTTCTCTTCCTGTGAATGAAAACTTGTAACATCTTCTGACTTCGCAACACCTCCTCTTCTCCTCATAGACCCTCCTCCCTACTGGGCCCTCCGTGCTTCTGCTTCCAAGTCATCGCTCCCGCTTTTGCCCGAGTCTTTGCTCCAAGCTGGCTGCCACTGCCTAAATCCTTTGCACTGTCCCTTAACATAAGCCATGGTAAAAGTTTTAAGCTCAGTTGACGCTGAGAGTTTTAGCAGCAACATGATACAAGTGAAAAGTGTGTGGATCAGGAGGCCAGCAGACCTGGGCTCTGCTCTGTGATTCTGGACAATTCACTTCAATTCCCTGTGTTGCCTTTTTGTATGATCTATAAAATAAAAGAGGAAAGTAAGTGAATCCCTAAGGATTTTTCTATTATGAAATTCTAAAATTTATCATGAAGCCTATTCCAACTAATCCAACCTGCTGTGAATGGGTCACCTTTAAGACTGCATTAAAACATAAGGATTCCCTATTGGATCATGTATATGATATACTGTAAACTTTCTGAAGACAAGAATCATATCTTACACACATTAGAAACCCGGACACCAACCAGCACCCACCGTGAGGACACTGGGTGATCTTTCCCAAATGCACATTGGCTGAGGGACCACTTCCACACATGGCACTTAAGACCCAATAGACATCAGCCCAGCATCATTCTGGGGACACGAAGGGAGTCATATAGTTGGCTCATTTGCTAGTCAGACCATTTAACTTCTGACCTGGAACAGAGCCTAACCTGACCAGCTTTTCATGTCTCTTCCTCTATAATGAAATTAGTATCTGTTTCTCCTGTTGATTTTAGATGCCATTGTTCTCAATCTGACCAACCAATATGTGCAGTTATTAGACAGAGAGCAACTGACCACACGTGAGTACCAACCCTAGTTTCCGCACAGCCTGTTGTTAGAGAAATATCTGCGAGAAAGAGAAGTTAATGCTGCATCGCGTTCCACGTGAGCCCAGAAACTGAAAATCAAAGTACCTCGTGATTGTCTCCCTAGATCCTGGAACTTCCCCAGAGTAAAAGCAACCCCAAGCTCCAGCTCTTTGCGGGCATCGTCCCCAGCAGACCTTTATTTTCCGATTGTCTATAAACCTACTGATCACAAGGTCAGGCTCTCCTCTTCCCCGAGGTCAGTGGTAAAATAGATTCTCAGCTTGCAGATCCGAATCCTACCTGTTGGCATGGAACATAAGCATGGGCCGCGGGCTCTGCCTAGAGCTCAACGCGGAGCCTCACAGTGAGGCACAGCTTGAGCCTTAGCTTCCCTCGTTCACTGAACTTTGCTATTCTTTCTGTTTCAGGGCTCCAAGCACTTCGGCAAGACCCCTGTATTAGTGTCCAGAGAGCAGCTGAAGCTGCCTTGCAGACCCTTTTGAGGAGGTGTAAAGAGATAACCATCCTTCTGTAAACCACCAGGAAATAAACTGCTAGGCTTTTTCTACAACTGACTCCTGTCTTCATCCTCACAACCTACAAACTTGCAGCGTCTAGAGGATAGAGATGGGGCCTAGCATGGGGATCTTGAAGTGGTGGTATGTTCCTTACCCTCCAGGGTCTCCCTGCCACCTTCCACTAGTAAAAAGTAAATCCCACAAATTCACTTGAGGGTTATGTGATTTCAGTAGTCACGGCCACATAGTTTTTCCCAGCAGATATCAAAAAATGACAGAACTGGAAACAATTCTGCTGCCATTAAGAAGGGGGCCACTGTCATTGCCATACATAGCCATGTCCTGCATTATCTCTGCCAGCCTCGAATTACCACCCACATGCTTTCTAAAAAGTGGTCTTATGACAAACTTGAACCTGTGTGTTCTTTTTTGGGTTGTAATATTTGTGTCGAGACTATGCCAAGGACTTTTCTACAAAAGACCCATTCTGACATTGTATTAAATCTCATGGTTTTCTTTCTATTGTTATCCCAGAATGACACGTGTGCATGTGTGTGTGTGTCTGTACGTGTGTGCATGTGCTTGTGTTAATCTTCTTCGCAGCATCTGAATCATGACTCCTGACTCTTTTTCACAAGGCCTCCATGAAAGGTTACATACATGAAATTATGTACATAACAAGAAGTTTCTAACACAGAGGCTGGTGCTAATTGAACACTACAACCATCAAGGTCATTCGTTAGCAACATTGTTAAACTGATGCATCCCTTTCCAAATTCCTATTACCTATATTCTAATCTCTTCATTCTCAGCCTCTTTAGGGAAGTATCTTTTGTTTCTACAAGACCTTCTAAGGACTAAAGGAATTCTTTAGGTCAGAGATTTTTAGGCCAGAGTCCATTATTTCATTCATTTAACAAATATTTATTGAGTGCCTAAAATTTATAAGGCATTGTGATAGCTACTGGGGCTACAATTATGAGGGTAAAAAATAGAAAACATCCACCCTCTTGGAACTTATATGCTATGAATTCTGTGTATGAATTCTAGAGGATGGAGTCAGCCTCCAAGATGGCCCCCGGTGATTCTTGCCTCTGATATTCATATTGTCGCCTCTCATGATGAATAGATGACCTGTGTAATCAATACAATATTTCAGAAATAACAAAGTGTGACTTCCCAGGTGAGATCATAAATGGTATTGAACTCTCTTGAATCTCTTACTCTGGGGGAAGCCAGCTGCCATGTGAGGGGGTACTCAAGCAGCCCAAAAAGAGTTCTGTGTGGCAAAGAACCAATACCTACTGCAAACAACCAGAGCTAACTTGCTCCCTATGTTAATGTGCAATCCTGGAGATAGATCCATGAGCCCCAGTCAGAAGGTCTTCAGACGATTAAAACCTCGGCTGACACATCAACTGGATTATGAGATAAAATACAGAGTGTCCAAATAAATTTGAATTTCAGGTGAACTACGAATATTTTTTTAATCAAGTATGCCCTGATTATTGCATGAGACATACCTACACTGAAAAAAATATTTTTATTTACCAAATCTGGCAACCGTACTACAATCTAATAACAGTCTTGAGCCAGAATTACTAAGCTGAACGCCTCATGAATTCCTGAACCACAAAACTATAGTATATATATAGTATGTATTTGTTGTTTTAGGCCACCAAGTTTTGGGGTAATTGGCTATGCTCCAGCAGGTAAATATTACACACAAAGAGTCCACGATACCACCAAAGTTGTATGCAAATTTCTGTGTATAATTGTGTAGGTGCATTTTCAGAGTAAAGGCTTCCATTAAATTCTTAATGGAGTCAGAAGCTATTCCCAAGCGTGACATATATGAAACAGAGCAAGAAAAAGAAATTAAGAGATATGGGTTTAGTCGACCTCTTTCGGCAGGTTATTTCAAGCCAAAAGACTTTTTAAAATAGCACTATCCATGAGAACTTTCTGCAGTGATGGAAACGTTCTATATCTGCCCTGACTAACATGGTAGCCACCAGCCACATGTGACCACGGAGCTCTTGAAATGTAGCTAGTCTATCCAAAGAATAAAATTTTTCATTTTAACTTTAACTAATCATATGTAGCTAGTAGCTACTGTATGGTAAAGACAGTTTTTTTTTTTTTCAGAATTCTCAAGTTTTATTGTCTACGTGTCAACATTCTTATTATTTGATTTGATAAGGTCTGACCCCAATCAGACCGTTGATTATTTCCATTTGTAAGTGGTTAAATCAAAGAAAAAATTTTAAATTAATTTTGAATATATACCACCAAAAATAAATATTCACTTACTGTGGTCTTCTCTGTTTTAAGATACCAAAAGGTTTTCTCCTCCCCAAATAAAGATTCTAAGGTAAATTCAAGATTCCTTTTTATGAAAAAAAAAAAAGATACATTTTCTAAAATAGTGAGCTTACAAAACAATGCAGGGGATTACTAGGTACACTTTCTGTAAGAGGAAAGTGTGTCCAATGAAAAGGAAAACTCAAACATGACCTTAAACTCATGAAAAATTTTAACAAGACCTTTACTTCATTTACCTTTAGCTACTCCATAAATACCAGAAGAGAAATTGGACAGTTTGTAATGAAATTAAGGAAAATTTCGTCTTCTATAAAGCAAACTTATAAATCTTTCCCTTTGGCTCCTTCTAATC
Source organism: Paguma larvata (assembly GCA_030068075.1). Lineage (NCBI taxonomy): Eukaryota > Metazoa > Chordata > Mammalia > Carnivora > Viverridae > Paguma > Paguma larvata. The sequence goes on along the minus strand of CM057826.1, from coordinate 31,270,110 downwards.
TTCCTTCACTGTGCTGAAGAGCTATTCGGTTCTTCCGCATTTTTGGTTAGGTGGGTGGTTTCCAAGCTGACTGGGCTTTCCAGGTAGGTAGTTCCTGCACAGGGTTTTTCGGTCACTGGATCTATGACTTGTCCAACTTTGAAAATGATTTCGGCCAGTTCATGTTTCACGTGCTTTGTTCGTGGGACAGGTAGAGCTTTGAGAAGCACGATATCCCCAACTGTGCCCTGCTGAAGAGCATCGTCAGCGAAGTAGGTTTTTCGTTTATTAAAATACTTTAATAAATAGGGATCCAAAACAAGCCTGGTCACTCTCACTTTAGCTGTTTTTTGCATTGCTGTTCCAATCACCTTCCCCACAATCCACTTGGCATGGACGGATGAACGAACTACTGACATTATGTGGCTTTGATCACCTTGCCTCCAGGCTCTCACCCGGCGACACCTTGCGTCCCCGAATTCACCCTCGGCAACAGCAGCGGCTGTACCGCGCTCACCTCTCGGCTTTACTTTCCCCGCGCGTGTCCTCGGTAAAGACAGTTTTGAAACATGAGGCAAAGAGTCAGAATTTGAGCTGAGCCATCTCAGAACTCTAGGATGTTCTCAACATGAGTATAAATTCATTGGCACAAGGCTTTGTCTGATACTAATTTATATATCTCCACCACTTTTCTCCATCCCTCCTAGCATGCAATAAAGAGACTTCCTCATCACTGATTGATAGAAATTAGGTAGAACATGGTATCGTAACAGGGCTGCATAGTGACAAATAGTAGCGATGCTTTTGGTAAGCATAGCACAACATATAGACTGAATCGCTGTGCTGTACACATGAAACTAATATAACATTGTGTGCCAACTGTAGTTTAATCTAAAAAGGAAAGAAATTACATAGAACAGCCGCACAAAACACACATTGCCCCTGAAACTTTATCTGTCTAAACCCTAAGCTTAGAAGGATCCTCTCTTGACAAGAATTCCCAACACATTTTTTTCTGTAAAATTAGGGTAAGCATATCTACTTCAAGGTGCTATCACGGGGATTAAATGTATTAATGTACATGTAAAGCATTTAGAAACCTCGAAGAGAATCATTGTTAAGTAATTGCTACCTATACAATATAAATGGTTTTAATTTTTTTTTTTATTTTTTGGAGAGAGAGACAGAGGGCACAAGTGAGTGAGGAGTGGAGAAAGAGAGAGAAAGAGAGAGAGAGAGAGAAAGAGAGGGAAAAGGGGCTCACCCAAAGCAGGGCTCAAGCTCACCCAAAGTAGGACTCGAACTCACTGTGAGATCATGACCTGAGCCGAAGTCAGATGCTTAACAACTCAGCCACCCAGGTGCCCTAACAGTGTAAGTATTGATAATATCAATATCTAATCTAATATCAATCTAATTTATCATTAGATTCACAAATATTAATATAAACTCAGCAACTGGCATATAAAGCCAGCTGATTATACCACCTCTCTGGGGCTGTATTCCTGGTCCTGTGAATGCTGCTGCCCTCCTTGGGAGGCTGAAAACGAGGCGACCCCTCCATTCAGAAGACACCAGCTCAGCACCTGGCGCTCCTGCTGGGGCTGCCTCACCGTCCTTGCAGTTAAGCCACAGTCAGGCTGTGTGGCAGGAAAAATGTAGATCTCTTTGCTCTCCCCAACAATTATTTCTATTAATCCCTCCCAATGACTACTATTCCCTCTCAGAATTGCCACCAGCCCCACTGGATGCCTCTCTTGCCAGTCAGTCCTCCAATGGCCCTCTGTGGTTCATCTTTATGGTTCAAACACGAGCATATCACCCAAGGGAGAAACACTTGTGGGGCGGTCTCAGGGAAATAGAGTTACAGAGGAAAAGCGTGTTCAAGTACTATTGAAGAAATTAACAGATTCCTCACTCCTGTTGCTTGTCTTACTCTTATTTGTACATCGAATCATTTCTCAACTCGTGTTTACTTTAGGATAGAGTGCTTCATGGACTAGAACTGCTTTAGAGGGCTCAGGATCACTGTTTTGCAATTCTGTACCCTGCCCTTTGACCCAATAATGAGAGCCAGGGCTCTGCTCGTAAATCAGGGACATTTAGCTTGGCTGACCCTGCTAACACAGTTTTACCAGAAAAGAGGAGAACGAAGATCACAGATGGGAAAAAAGAAATAGGCTTCCAGGGAAAGAAGCCAGGGGAATTGCTTAATTGGAATTGTCCCCGCACAGCCCTAGTTTTAAAGGATAAAATACAAGACCAGGCAGGAACTTCTTCTGGAACGCCTGAGACACTCTGAGATTGTAACAAAGATTTTTCTAATCATGTTTTATTAGTAGTAGATTTAGTCCCCGATCCCTCCATTATCCTTCAGATTACCTGAGTATGTGACTAGAGAATGCACGGTCAGTTGGACATAGTAGCAACCTGCGGGCTAATCAGGAGCTTTCCTCTAGGCCCCTGACAGAGAACAACTTTCTGACAAGCAATTTTATATGGCTGCACTCGGAATGATCAATTCTTGGAATTTCTCTTTCTTACTCATTATTTACAGGTATCCCTAAAACTGGGACAATAGAAAACATGGATAGAGTCAAGAACAACCTGAGGGAAAGATAATGAGACTCATTACAAAACTCTGTGTGTGTGTGTGTGTGTGTGTGTGTGTGTATAAAATTGTCAAGTCATGACATGAGAAATGGCATTTGCTTCTTACTTTTACTTTGTCAAACTTTATTTTCCCAACAAAATGTCCTTATTTATTTTGTATTTCTTCTGGACAAACTGTCCTGGATGCTATTTATTGAATTATGTGGTTATCCTGAAAGCAAGATAAATTTGGGGAACACAATTTTATAAATATATGTGACTCGTAGCTTCTTTTTCAATTTGGGAGCCACCAAAATACATAAGATAAGAAATCCTTCTACATTACCTATCACTTCCTCCAAATACTCTCAGAGGTAAATCCTGAGGATTAAATTGACCAATGCTCTAACACCTTCCTAAATGCACAGTGAGCAAAAAGAAGCTCTATCTTGGAGCTGGAGAGCCTGGAGAATTGCTTATTAGCCTGAAGGTTAACGAGGACTTTTTTAATTTTTCAGAGAGAGTAGAGGGGAAGCAGGAATTTATCTTTACCCTGATCCCAGTGGAATCATAAGAAAATCATTAATTATCCCACATTCAACCCTCATAATTTCTTCACAGTCCTGTGGATGAGGGTGGACAGGCTGTGGCAGGACTAGTGGCATTGCCATTTTCCAGCTTGTTGATATTCTGTAAAAGACAGACTGCAACCCCATCTGACTATAACAGAAAGGTTTTATTAAGAAATAAAGATGCCTGAATAGCAGAGGGCCAAATGTTGAATGACAAATCAAGTTACACTGTATCTGGAAGATAGTGGGTAGCCAAAAGAAGTTCTTGATCAAGGTAGTAAAACGATAAAAGGAGGACTTTGGCATGTGATTAACAGTAGATAAACTGGTAAATCAGACAGTAGTGATAGGCTTTTGGACTAAGGAAATATTATAAGAATAAATGACAGGGCCAATTACCAGTAAGAAGATTGAAGTGGTCATCAAAAGCCTGCCAACAAACAAAAGTCCAGGACCAGACAGTTTCAATGGTGAATTATACTCAACATTTAAAGAAGAATTAATACCAATCCTTTCAAACTCTTCCAAAAAATAGAGAAAAGAAGCAAACACTTCCAAACTCATTTTATGAAGGCAGAATTACCCTGATGCCAAATCCAGAAAGGAAGCCACAAGAAAAGAAAATTACAGACCAATATCCCTGATAAAGATACATGTGAAAATCTTCAACAAAACGTTACCAAACCAAATTCAACAGCACATTTAAAGGACCACACACCATGATCAAGTGGAATTTAGGTTGTAATTTAGTTCACAGATATCTCAATCACCTTTCTCTTCTATATTACACCAACTCACTGCATTGACGACATTACACTGATTAGCCCAATAAAAAAGAAATAGTAGTTAGTCTAGACTTATTGGTAAGACATTTGCATATCAGAGGGTGGGAAAGAAATATGAATAAAGTCAAGGACCTCGGTGAAATTTTTAGGAGGCCCGCGGTCTACAGCATGTCGGCATGTCCCATCTAAGGTGAAGGATAAGTTGTTGCATCCGGCCCCTCCTCCAACCATGAAAGACACAATGACTGCTGGACTTCTTTGGGCTCTGGAGGCAACATATTCCTCAACTGGAGATGTTACTCTAGTCCATTTACTGACTGACCCAAAAGCTCCTGGGGCTGAGTGGATCCTAGGATAAGAAAAGATTCTGCAACAGGCCTGGGCTGCGGTACTACTTGGGCCATATGAGCCAGCACATCCAGTGGTGCTTGAAGTGTTGGGGGCAGATAAAGATGCTATTTAGAGTCGTTGGCGGTTCCCTATAAGGGAATCTCAGTCCAGGGACTTAGGATTTTGGAACAAAGCCCTGCCATTCTCCACATATAACTACTTTCCTTTTGAGAAAAAGTTCTCAGCCTGCTGATAGGCCTTAGTAGAAACCAAACACTTAACCATGGGCCACCATGCAACCTGAGTTGCCCATCATTAACTGGCTATCATCTGACACACCAAGCCAGAAAGTTGGGTGTATACACAGCACCCCATCTTCAAATAGAAGTGATCAACCCCAAGCAGGGCCTGAAGGCACAAGTTACATGCAGAAGTGACACAAATTATCCTTACTCTAGCTATACTGCCTTCTCTCTCCCGATGTGCACGTATGGCCTCATGGGGAGTTCCCTAGGATCAGTTGATAGAGGAAGAGAAAACTCAGGCCTGGTTTACAGATAACTCTGTTACAATATGCAGCCACCACATGCAAGTGGAAGCATGAGGCACTACAGCGCCTCTCTTGAATAGCCCTGAAGGATGGTGGTGAAGGGAAATCCTTCCAGTGGGCAGAACTTTGAGCAAAGCATCTGGCTGTTCACTTGCTTAGAAGGAGAAATAGGGAGATGTGTGATTATACACTGATTCATGAGCTATGTCCAATGATGTGTCTAGAATCGCCTGCCACCTGGCTACTTTAGGTTCCTTATGCCTCTGAATCAACAGGCAGAGAAGAAGTAACTGTGGTGGGTAGGGTGATTGATCCTGATTGCTAAAGGGAAATTGGACTACTCCTCCATAATGAAGGTAAGGAAGAATATGTCTGGAGTACAGGAGCTCCCTTAGGGCATCTCTCAGTATTCCTATGCCCTGTGATTAAGGTCAATGAAAACCTACAACAACCCAAGCCTGGAAGGATTAGTAATGGTCCACACCATTCAGAAATAAAGTGCCCTTATAAGGAGAGGAAGAGACCAGCACTCCCTCTCTTTCCACCATGTGAGGACACAGCAAGAAAGTAGCTGTTGGCAAACCAGGAAGAAAGCCCTCCTTACCAGACACCCAATCTACTAGGACCTTGATCTTGAACTTCCCGGCCTCCAGAACTGTGAGAAACAAATGTTCTTTTGCTTTTAATATTTTTTTAAGTTTATTTGTTTATTTTTAAGTAATCTCTACACCCAACATGGGGCTTGAATTTACAACCCTGAGATCAAGAGTCACATGCTCTACTGAATGAGCCAGCCAGGAGCCACCAAATCTTTGTTATTTAAACCACTCTGTCTATGATATTTTGTTATAGCAGCCAGAACTAAGACAGTCTTGTTCTTTCTCTCACCAAAATGGGAAAGAATGCTCATTGTAGATTCATAATTCCCAGTCTGCATCCAAGGGAACTGTCAGCTGCAGTCACTTCCGCTGTTAGAAGTCAGAGCAGCGGTCTTAATAAACCAGCATCTCAAGATTAACTTTCCCAGAACATAGGCCTGTGTGTCAATATCATTTAGATTTAGGAATTTTTAAGTTTCTTCCTTAAGCCCTCTACCTCACTCTCTATGGAAATTCTCAACAGCAAGCTTCTTTATCCTTAATCAATCCTCCACAGAGAGGAAATCCCCCTATCTATATTCAAAGGGAAAAAGGAAGAGAAGACAAAGAATACCTATTTAAGGTCAAATAAGTATTTCAGAATGCCAGCCCTGCTATAAGTAGCAAGAGACCATGCCCACATAGCTCATTGACTCTCCCTCATCTGGTAGGACTCAAACAACCCAAACAACCACAAGTCTACCGCACAGAAAAAAGGCCAGCACTGCAGTGACACAAGATGAGTGCTGCCCTAGGAAACAGAAGAGTCATTTCCAGACTAGGTATTCTGCTAACTTGCAATGTAACTGTAGAAAACTGACTATAAAATGGCCATTTTACTGAGCATATACAGCCAAAGTACTGAGCTGCAGGAGGCACAGAACTATAGAAGACAAGTCCCTACCCTCACCAGTCTAGAGGAAATTTGAGAGCAAGGTCTCCTCAAAGGTACCTTTCTCTCACATTTAATGAATTCTGTGCACCATATGCATAGTACTTCGGAGGGCTCCTTGTTATCCTGCCAAGGTATTTAATCCCGCAGGGCTGTAATCATCCAGTTAGTTGGCTTGTCCAGTTTTACATCATGCCTGACCTCAGGAGTTCCTCTTAATGTTCCGTATCTGTGCAGAGAAGAGTTTCCAGACTTAGAGTTCTATTGGAGTCATTTATGAAATACTGTCATAATGCATTCGTAGATTGGATAATAGTCTAGTAACACACCAATGCTGAGCCTTTTGTGTTAATCGCTTTGTCTTGAGGATGTCTGTCTCATCTCACCTTCGATGAGAAAATTCCATTTCACAATTACAGAAAGTTCCTTGCCCTCTCTGTGTTCCCCGCCAGCCGGATCAGCTGATTATTATATAACGGACACATTCTTCAGCACATACACTTTACACCTCGAGCCAATGCATCCCTGTGTTAAACATCGCTGATCTGTTATGTACCTAAAACCCCGTCCCTGGAATTCGGTGCAAGTCGCCTCTCCTAAGGACATGCGCAAATAGCAGCGACAACAGGACAGCTCTTTATGTTTGTCCTTTCCCAGGAAATTGTCCTCAGCCTGTAAATCAAAAACAACATTTTATTGTCTTTCTTCTCCTACCCATCTAGTCACCATCAGCCCATTTCTCCTTAAACAACGACAGTCTTTCTAGCTGGTCTTGTTAACCCTTGCCTTGAAAAAGCAAATTTTCCTACATGATTGATGTTTTGAGTGTAAATCTGGAGCTTTCCCTGACAGGAATGAATAAAAAGACAAATTGTAAGTGCTTTCGTTGTCACAGCAGGGATTCCTATCATGCCATCAGCTTTCTTGTCCCCGAATGTGTGCGCTGCCTGAAAGACCAAGGTAATTGAAAGGCATGCATATACCTCTGATTTCTCAGATATTAACGGAAATTGCCTCCTACTGTGGTTGCTTTCTGGCTCAGTGTTCTGAAAAAGAAACAGGTCATTCCATTTCTAGCACAAGTGTTGAATACACTTTAGTCCATCCAGAAGGAAAAATCTCAGTGGACTGGTAGGTAGCAAGACAAATGTGGCTGCTCGTTTCTGCTAATTCTGTACCTAAAGTATGGTAGCATCTTAGTTTATCTTCAAGTTTATGATGACCAGTTCTACCAGCTATTAGAAATAATGTAAACACCAGGACACGTGGGTGGCTCAGTTAACTAAGCGTCTGACTTCAGCTCAGGTCATGATCTTGGGGTTTGAGATTTCTGGCCCTGTGTCAGACTCTCTCCTGTCATCGCAGAGCCATCTTCAGATCCTCTGTCCCCCTCTCTCTCTGCCCCTCTCCCCTCATAGTCTCTCTTCTCTCAAAAATAAACTTTTTTTTTACAAAAAGAAATAACCCAAATGTCTATGGTGGGTTAGTGAATGTGTAGGAGTAAGACATTTTGGTATCCATAGAAAGAAAATATGAACGGATGATAAGCTATGGGGTTCAAGAATATTCATTAATACACATACTTATCTTAACCAAAAGGTAAAGGCACATAACGACCTGTTTTAGGGAATCCTGGGTACACCATCTGCCCAGCACCTGTAGCTCTAAGTGACTACTTCATAACAGAATGGGTTCACAATTCTCATATGAAGCTGAGATTAGTCATGACCTTCCCAGCTGAGAGGGGGAGCCCTCGATCAAATTGACCAGCCAGCTGGCTAGTTGCCAGGTAACTCGGAGTTCCAGGGCGCATTTGTCAGATGTTTTTTTTTTTTTTTAATTTTATAATAGTTTATTTTCAAATTGGTTTACGTATAACACCCAGTGATCATCCCAACATGTGCCCTCTTTAATGCCCATCACCCCCTCTCCCCCCTCCCTCACCTCCCTCACCCTCAGTTTGTTCTTAGTCCTTGAGAGTCTCTTATGTTTTATCTCCCTCCCTCTCTGTGTCTTTTTTTTCCTTTCCCCTCTTCCCCTCCCCCTGGTTTTGGCTAAGTCTCACAAAGACCACCTATGCGTGGAAACAGATGTTTCTGCTTGCCACTCCATACACCCAGTACACCACACCTGAATATAAGAAACTTCCTCTGTTTCAGGAGATTGTAAGTGTCCCAGATTGTTGGTGGAAGCAGAGCAGTCTGGATGAGGTTCACTAAATCTCAGGGCACTGATAAGCAGCGCTTCCGTTGGTCAATTAATAGGAAATGTCACAAGAAGACACTCTTCAATGTGACTAGAAGATCTGGCAAAGCAGCTTCTCCGCACGAGTGACTTGCAGCGTCCACTTAAATTGTAAGTGATGACTTGTAGGATGTGGCTTGCCTCCCATGTGTCTCCCTGAAGCTAGTGATGGTTAATGCACCTGCCAATTCCCTCCTCTTCCTCTGTCCCCCACTAGGTCCAGAGGCTTTAATGCCAGCACCTTCTGCCTTCTCCCCCAAGCTTATATCCCACTCTAATCCAGATGACCCTCACCAGGCCAAGGCAGTGGGAAGGCCAAGCGGGGAATTCTCACACTCCCTCTATTCTCTTTGCAGTCAATGTTCATGGCATACGCAGTCCTTCCAGCTTTCCCCTAAGGCTTCTAGTTAGATGTTCAAGAACTTATTTTCAAGTTTCAAAACATTTTCAAAGACTTAATGTTGAAAGTTACTTTCTCCTTGCAGATTCACTGCAACGATCCTAATTCTCTTATAAGCAACTGTGAACATCTCTAACTAGAAGAAAGGTTGAGCGTAAGAATTTTCAGAAAAGAAAAAAGGTTCAAGATTTAATACTTCAAGATGGCATCTCTCTACATTCTCATTCCTGCTCCCTCCTTCTCCATCAACTATTCACTAACCCCTTACTTCTCCTTCACTAAGTCCGTGAAACCTCTTTCTCAAATCTTAGCTGTCAAATCTGCTAATTTCTTTGTTCCAGACCTCATTTGACCTCTCCTATAGCATTCGGTAATGTTGACCATATCCTCTGTATCAGTTAGGAAGGGAGGGTGGTAGTGCTTAAGTAGTAGACATTTAACCCTATACTAGCTGAAGACAAAGGGAGAAATTATTAGAAGGAGGATCTCTTCCTCCCAAATAAACTACTTGTTCGACTCTCTTTTGGGATCTGCATCTGGGCCTGCAATTTCAAATCCATCCCCCTACCCAGGGTAGAAATTAGCTCCCTAATAACCTCTAAGGAATGCAGTTGGCCTCAATCAAGCATTTCTGAACATTATTGTTTTCAATCTATTTAAACCTGTTTCCTTATAACTTCCATATATTCTATCTGAATCCTCACTCCAGGGACAATGTGGTATATATAAAGTTGGACCTGGGTCATATGCGGATTTCAGGTAAGAACACATTGATATAGCCATTGTGGAAAACAGTACGGAGGTTCCTCGAAAAGTTATAAATAAAACTACAATAAAATCTAGTAATTCCACTTCTGAGCAAGTATCCAGAGGAATTGAAATCAGGATCCTGCAGAGGTATCTGCACTCCCATGTTCGTTGCAGCATAATTCACAATAGCCAACGTATAGAAACAATTAAGTGTTCATCCAGGGATGAGTGAATGAATAAAGTGTGATATATACATACGATGGAATGTTATTCAGCCTTTAAAAAGGAAGGAAATCCTGCCATTTACAACATTATGGATGGACCTGGTGAACACTAAGCTAAATGAAATAAACCAAAGAAAGAAAGAAATATATATGATCTCACTTATAGGTATGATCTAAAACAGTCAAGGGACGTCTGGGTGGCTCAGCTGGTTGACTGTCTGATTCTTGATTTTGGCTCAGACCATGATCCCAAGGTCGTGGGATCGAGCCCTGCACAGGGCTCTGCACTGAGCGTGGAGACTGTTTAGGATTCTCTCTCTCCCCCTCTCGCTGCCCCTCCCACCCCTCCTCTCTCTCTCAAATAAATAAACAGTAAAATAAAATAGTCAAACTCATAAAGCAGAAAGTAGAATGGTGGCTGCCAGGGGCTGAGGCGATGGGGATTTGGGGACGCGATGCTTAGAGAGTACCAAGGTTGAGTTATGCAAGACGAGTAAGTTCTGGAGATTCACTCCAGAGCATTTCTGTGGCTATGTGCGCTAGCCACAGTGCCTATAGCTAACAATACTTTAACATATACTTAAAATTTTCCAAGAAGGAAGATCTTATGTTGTATTTTTACTAAATAAATAAATAAGAAAGATAATAAGAGAGGTGGGAGAAAACTTTAGGAGGTGATGGATAGGTTTATGGTCCTGATTGGCATATACTTATCCCCAAACTCATCCAGTTGTACATATTAAGTAAGTACAGCTTTTTACATGTCAATCATACCTCAATAAAGTAGTTTAAAAAATAAAAATATATTTAAAAAGAACACATTAGCCATCCTTCATGGAAAGATTCTTTAAAATTAAACATGATACAAATCAAAAAATTCCAAAGGATAGTATTTTTAATGAGATTTTAATCACTGTCATTTTAACTAAGGTTTTGTTGAAATGTCTTTATCAGTATCAGGAAAGTACACAGATATTATTTGTACATAAAAGCAGATTCTAAATTCCATTTAAGCCCACTCATTTCATCTCCCACAGCTGATTTTTGTTTTGATGAAAGATGAATAAGGAATAAATAGAAGGCCAATGTCTCACATCGATGTACCTGTATGGCCCCCCTGAAAACTCCAAGCATGTATTCACTTCAGGGAAAACTGTTCTGTCAAATATACAATCACTCAACAACAGCTCAGGCATGAACTGATATTTCCTACAAAAGAAAAGGGGAGAAAGCGGGCAAATTACAGTTCTTGTGTTTGACACACACCAAAGAAAAGCCCCAAAGAGAAGATGGGATTGTGTTTGTTCAGACAAGAAGGCAGAAGGTACCACAATAAACTCGGTTCTGAAATTTCAGTGGCTCCATCTCCTGGTGAGATTTAAGGATCCCTCCATGTGGTGCTTGAGTCCACAGGGTCAGGCGTGAGATTACTACTTGGGATGGATAACTGTATCTGTCTTTTTTCCATTTAAGGTCCCCTTTGCATTCAGTTCCGCTGAGGGAAGCCAGCTTCTCTTATCTTACCGGGTTCCTAATCCATTTGTACAGCGTGTTTCTGGCCCATGGGTGGAGTCCATCGTACTTAAGAATCATAGGGCCGAATGGAGTATTGCAGTTTCTCCGGTCTAATCCTCTAATTTTCAGATTAAAAGGTCACAGTCCAGACGAGTTAGCAATTTGCCCAAAAGACACCGTTAGCTCATGCAAAGGGTCTTGCGTACTTTTCACCCTGACCGGCATTTTAAACAGGAAAGATAGGACCATGTGGCTTCAGGTTTGGGAGAACGCAGGGCTGTGCTTCTACAGTGGCCGGCAGTTGGGGGAAGTGACAGTGTGTACGTTTTAACGCAGCCACGGCAGCTGCGGGATTCGGAACCAGCCGAGGGGCACGGGAGCCTACGGGGTCGCCTCCCCGCAGGGCCGCGTGCCAGTGACCGTGACACCCTGCCCTCGGCACCTGAGCGCGCCGGCCGCGCACTCGGTCATCGTCTGCTCCACACCGTTCACTTCCACGCAGACGCTAAAGCCGCCTTCCTCGCACTCCGATGCTTCTCTGCAGACGCATTTGCTACTCTCGGCTGCAAAGATAAGGGACAGAGGCTTAATGGCACATGGAGGAGGTGCGAGAGTCAAGGTCATTACCTCCAAAGTCACGATACTCCGCAGCGATCTCTGCAAGCTCCTGCCTGGAGGGATGCCCCTCACCGCCCCGGGACAGCGGGGGGCCAGGGAAGTCAGCGTTGTTCTCCGCTCAGAAGGAGCAGGGTCTGAGGCTGGCGCCGGGCCGGGCCGACCGGCGGGACCAGCGTGGGCCTGCTCTCTCTAAGTCAGGGGCCCTCCAGCTCTCTCCTCCTCCTCCGTGCTGCCGTCTAGGGGAGCCAGAAACTGAGTAATCCCTCAACCCCTGACCAGAAAAGGAGACCTCAGCAAAGACTAAGTTGACTCAAGGCTCAGAGACAAAGAAAAGAGTTCAATTTTGAGAGATAGGGCATAAAACACAGAAGACCGCATATCCCGTAAAACAAAACAAAACAAAACTACAACAACAATGGGGCGCCTGGGTGGCTCAGTCAGTTAAGTGCCAACTTCCGCTCAGGTCATGATCTCATAGTTGGTGAGTTCAGCCCTGCATCCGGCTCTGAGCTGACAGCTCAGAACCTGGAGCCTGCTGCTGATTCTGTGTCTCCCTCTCTCTCTGCCCTCCCCCACTCACACTTTGTCTCTCTATCTCAAAAATAAACATTAAAAAAAAAAAAAAAACCAAGCCGTAAATGAGTTGGGGGAGAATCCACAGTGTGCGCTCTGGTGCCAGGCTGCGACGCATCAGCCAGGTGTCTCTCAAAGGAGTGACAAGCCCACTGGTGACCACCGATCCTAACCTGACCCAATGGTTAGTGTTCAGTACATCATTGCCTGGGTGGCAAACAGTCCAGGAGCGAGGGTGCACGGGGCCTGGCTGGCATAGGCCACGAGGAGGGCCTGAGCTGCTGGCAGAGATCTCACAGATCACACAGCCCAACTCCCAAATTTCCAGATGGGGAAACTGAGGCAGTGACTTGGCTCCAGCCAGCCAAGCTTTCCCCCTTGGTAACATAGCTGAAACTGTGGGAGGCAGGCTGTGCCAGGGGTGATATTCAAGATCATTGTAAGTGCTATATGGACACAGCACTGGCAAATCTTGAACCACGACTTGAAAGAGTAACTCCTTTTTCTATTCTCTTCAAACTCTTTTTATTACGTCTAGGAGAAATTATCACCTTGGCACTGATGTGCTTCTAACACCCCCCTAACACTTGCTGAACTCTCTTTATCCCAAAGAAGCAGCATCCCTCAAGCTGCCAGCAGTGTCTGGCCTAATATTTATGGCAAGTGATACTTCCTTTTAAGAAAGTGATAATAAAAGTTCCTTTTTAAAAAATAGTCATTTTTATGTGAGTCTATGTTTTAAATTGTTTTAATGTTTATTTATTTTTAAGGGGGGGAGGGACAGGGAGAGAGGGAGATACAGAATCTGAAGCAGGATCCAGGCTCTGAGCTGTCAGCACAGAGCCCGATGTGGGGCTGGAACTCACAAACCGTGAGATCATGACTGGAGCCGAAGTCAGAGGCTTAACTGACTGAGCCACCCAGAAGTCCCTGTGAGTCTATTTTTTTTAATGAGTTCGTTATACGGATAATAGAAGGACAGAGCAAACATCATGAAGGAGGAACGAGGATCACCAGTGTTTGGGAGAACTTTCAGGCCATTTTAAGGATGGCTTCTTGTCCTCTTAGATACTTGACCATTCCACTCCCAAGGAAGGCTGAGGGCAAGGACAGTTCACTCTTGAACCAGCCTGAGACTTTGATGTCCTCACGGATGGTCTTGGATCTACTGCTCAACTAGAAACTACAGTTTTAAAGACCTCAGTACTACTGCCTTAGCATTGTTACAGTTACAAATACGCAGTGCCCCTTACCGTCGCATTTTCCCCAGAGTGGACAGGCACCGCAGGCTTTCTGGGCTGGGGCAGGCAGAGCGCAGCTCTCCCTATCAGCGAGGGTGTAATTTCTACCCTGACAGTGGAGAACGTGCAATTTGCAAACCGTCAGAGGCAGTATCCTTTTGCTTCTCTCATCTCGCGCACATACACCCAAGGAGGATCTGAAACAAATTTTTTTAATTACATTGTTTAGAAGGTGTTCCTTCTTACAAGCGGAGGATGTGAAGTGAAAGGCGAGGCTCTGAGTTCAGTGCCTCAGATGTCACCGCCCACGGCAAAAAGATGGAACAGAAACTCAAATCTGCTTTGTTACCGGGGCTCGCCCTCCTTAGATCTTCGAGAGGAACATATTTTGCTCTGTGTTTGCTCCCAATTTTTACAAGCTGAGATAGCTAGTGTCGATCTCGTTTCATCTAGAGCAGATCAGATACAGCAAATGAGAAGAAAAGGTAAGGTCTGCCGGGGACACTGGTGGGTTGACGAGCAGGAAGGAGACAGAAAATCAGCAACGATCACACAGTCAGAGACTGCAGTCCAGTGGGACCATTGAAGGCAGGAGAAATTAGCTCCTCCCAGTCCGGTAGCCTGGAGAGTTCCTGTCCATAACACGGCATTGCTCAACACTTCATGGCTGAATCCTCAAGGGAGGATGAAACTATTTTTCAATAGGATTTTTTAAAGTATCTATGTTCACTAAATAGTTCAGAAATATTTCTAGAAAAATTATTACTTTTTTCTTAAGCGTTGGTGCTCAAACGGTGACATTAGCTTTTTAGAAATGATCCGTGGATCACTAATACATAACATAAGAGACTCTCAAAGACTAAGAACAAACTGAGGGGAGAGGGGGTGTGCGAAGGGGGAGAGTGGGTGATGGGCACAGAGGAGGACACTTGTTGGGATGAGCATTGGGTGTTGTATGGAAACCAAATTGACAATAAATTATTCAAAAAAAAAGACATGTCACTAATAAAAACAAGCACATTTCTGAATGTTGATAGATAAGGAAAGCTTTACTGTAGTGAAACCTTAGACAACAAGGTCTTTTTGTATAGTAGACAGAGTCTATATTTATTTTTACATATATTTAGCTCTAATACTTTCTTCAGTGACCAAGAGCTAAATTTACTTGGGAATTGTTTACATCACAAAAAAAAGCTTTATATCTTTCTTTTATCTGCTTATTTAAACCTTAAATTGAACTACTCAGAACAGCTTGAAGGGCAGAGACCTTGGGAAGCCACCTTGTTATCAGTATCTGATAGAAAGCTCACACCACGTCTCTAAACAGCAGGCTGCAGATAAACGAAATGAATCAGAGAAGCTGGAAAGAGGATGAAAGTGAATCAAAGTCAACAATGATTAATAAAAAATAACACCACAGTCAGAATATTCTGGGCTGACCACCGCTGCCATTTATACTATTTAGCTGTATTTTTCTCACAGGAAGTTACGTCTTATAAGATACCACCACAATCACCAACACCCCAGAACAGTAGGTGTTCAAGGAGTTGGATATGTGTTTTGATGACAATAATAATGGAAAGCCAAGTATAGTTGGCCCTTGAGCAACACTGGTTTTAACTGCATGCGTGGGTCCACTTATACATGGATTTTTTTTAGTGTTTATTTATTTATCTAGAGAGTGCACACGCGCTTGAGCAGGGGAGGAGCAGGGACAGAGGGAGAGAGAGAATCCCAAGCAGACTCCCGAAGTAGGACTCAGTCCCATGAATCGTGAGATCATGACCTGAGCTGAAATAAAGAATCAAACGCTTAACCAACTGAGCCACCCAGGTGCCCCTTGCAAGGCTTTTTTCGACATATAGTACAATAAATGTATTTTCTCTTCCTTATGATTTTCTCAATAGCATTTTCTTCTCTCTAGTTCAAGGGCCAACTGTAACTGGTCAGTATGTATTTTTGATTCTTAACCTTAAAGATGACCAATAAGCCTGGGGGCCTAGATATCCCATTTGTGTCTCCAGATTTGCTCTCAACTCTTCCGCCCGCAGCCAGGAAGGCTGACACTATAAGCCACATCCGTGGACTTCCTCATCCTCTAACTTCAGGGGCATTTGAGCAATGGCAGGAGATTTGAGGGATGTTCACTGCCCTGGCTCGCTCCAGGGCGATCTCTGAGGTCCCTAAAATGAGGGACTCCGCTCTTCCTCGGCTGCCTTCTGTACAGAGTCTTACTCTGTCTCCAGCTTTGCACAAAAGTGCTTCCTGTAGGGCGCCTCTTCCTTTGAGCCTCCGACTCTTGATCTCGGCTCAGGTCATGGTCTTGCTATTCATGGGTTTGAGCCCCGCAGTGGGCTTTGCCCTGTCAGTGCTTGGGATTCTCTCTCTCTCTCTGCCCCTCCCTTACTCAAGCAACCACTCTAAATAAATAAATAAATAAATAAATAAATAAATAAATAAATAAATAAATAAAAACTTTAAAAAAAACACAAAAAACTCCTCTTGTCCATCCTCAGGCCTGGGCATGGCTACGTACCCTGGCTGTTAGCAGTCCGGGAGTACTGCCTTGTGGCATGCAGTTTCTTCCACTCTGCCCACACTTCTGCAAACAGGCCCCCTAGGAAACCACGTCTTGTCTTAATGCAAGCATACAATCTGTCCAACAAGGACCATAACACAGACATCTGGTACCTACTTCAGATATCCACCTACAGTGCAGTGATTTCAGGTTGGATAGCATTCTCGTCATGCACATCTAGAGACACAGACATTTCAAAAACCAGTATCTCTGTTGGTACTGCATTAAGAGTGCATCTTTGGACAGCTGGGTGGCTCAATCGGTTAAGCATCTGACTCCTAGTTTCAGCTCAGGTCACAATCTCACAATTTCATGAGTTCCAGCCCCACATCAGACTGCGCTGACCGAACAGAGCCTGATTGGGATTCTCTCTCTCCCTCTCTCTCTGTCCCTCCCCCACTTGTGCTGGCTCTGTCTCTCTCAAAATCAATAAATAAACTTAAAAAAAAAAAATAGATCTTTCAAGGGAATTTCAATCCTAATCCTGGCAGGCTCTAATCCTCAAGTGATAATGTTTTCATTGTGTCCCATTTTATGTAGAAAACCAGCAGTGCCCAATTCCCTCAGCCTTTCTCTAGACAGAGTAGAACACTGCTTACCAGCACTGGTGTCAGCCCCAGAGACCTGGGCAGATAGCAGACAGCAGATGGGCCAGATTAAAATGCAAACAAAAACCCTTAACCCTTGGTAAGCAACACCTTCGATCAAACAGAGAGACTAGCATCTACCAAGACATTTTTTTTTATCTTGAGTAAAATAAACCAGAGAGAGGTGAGCAAAGACAGAGCTTACCCACATTCATAAGGCATCTTACAAACACATTGTGAATTCTGCAGCTTTTCCCAGGGCTGACATTGAGGCACTGCCAGGGTTAATGTGGTGTCTAAAAAAAAAAAAAAAAAAAAAAAAGGTAAGGAAGACGTAATCATTAGAAGAGCTTCTTCGTGGTAAAACAAAATATTATTTTAATTGTTGAACCAGGTTCTGTAATATTCTCAACTGCTACAAATTTGTAAAATAACAAAACAAAACAAAACAAAAACAAAGCTGTAAAGCATTTTACAAACAACAGAATGTTTCTAGGAAAACCCTACAACTAATTTCATTGCTACCATTTCTTTTTTTTTTTTAATTTTTTTAACGTTTTTATTTTATTTTTGAGAGACATAGAGACAGAGCATGAGCAAGGCAAGGGCAGAGAGAGGGGGAGATACAGAATCTGAAGCAAGCTCCAGGCTCCAAGCCGGCAGCACAGAGCCCAATGCGGGGCTCGAACTCACAGACCGTGAGATCATGACCTGAGCTGAAGTCGGCCACTTAACCGACTGCGCCACCCAGATGCCCCTCATTGCTACCATTTCTTGAGCAGTTACTATGGTGTGAGCATTGGCTGTTGTGATATTTAATCCCCCTTAACAAATTTCCCCCTCAGAGTTAAAGAAACTAAGGGTCAGAAAAGTTAAGAAACTGGTGCTAGCTCACACATTTAACAAATTGGTCAAGCCAGGATTTAAGTCCGTGCTTGTCTGAATTCAAGGCCAGTGGAGCTGAGTCCCTTTCATCAGGTAATTGGTATTTATAAACTGTCGTTTGGACTGTGTTTCGCCCCCTCTGTCTATAGTGGGACAGAAAGCACCATAATGTGATCTCCACATGGAGAACTCCCTGGTACTCCAAGATCTGTAACAACCTCTCACATGTAAATGTGTAATTGGTCTCCTTTCAACGGTGAGTAAATATCAAGAGGTACTTACATTAATTAAACCCTTTCTATTGCTTTGTGTTTTCTACAAACGGGTCAAAAGTCAACCATCATTCCAATTTTGACAGGAAAACACCTTAGTCCAGCTTACAAGAGCTTAATTTGACTGTCATCTCCTCAGCGATACCTGATTACAAGGTGAATAACCTAAAACATCCTGTTACTCCCACCTCCTTCCTGCTTCATGAAAATGGAATTCAATGGTATATATACTTTCCCATCATAAAACTAGTTCTGTGTTGGATATATTTATAAAGGTGGTTTATCTGAAGAGCATATTTTTATTGATGTAAAAACTATGCAATACTTTCCCACTTTGGAAAACATAAGAACTTTAGACATGACAGTAAAATCTCAGGAACAATTCATAACTTGTGAAACTGGTTACAATGTGAACGGTAGCCTGCCAAGTCCAGCAATGTGTGTAATGAGTACTCATTCTTTAAATACTCCCCTTTATAATAGTAGTATCCCAAATGCGATGCAGTATCCTAAATTGGATCCTAGACCATTAAAACGACATTAATGAAGGGGCACCACAGCAACTCAGTCAGTTAAGCATCCGACTCTTGGTTTCATCTCAGGTCATGATCTCTGGGTTCGTGAGTTCAAGCCCCGCATTGGGCTCTGTGCTGACAGAACTGAACCTGCTTTGGATTCTCTGTCTCTCCTAAAAGCCCCTCCCTCACTTGTGCTTTCTCTCTCAAAATAAATACACATTAAAAAAAAGACATCAGTGAAAAAACTGGTGATATATAAATAAAATCTGTAGTTTAGTCAATAGTATTGCACTGATATTAATGTCTTAGTTGACCCATTAAACTATGTCAAGTGGTATGAGATGTTAATATTATGAGAACACGGTTAAGGGTATATAGAAACTATGTCTGCAACCTTTCCAAAATCTAAAATTATTCCAAAATAAAATGTTTTTTTAAGGTGGTGTTATCTAGATCGCTGTTTCTCAACCAGGGGCAATTTGGCAACATCTAGAGACATTTTTGGCTATCATACCCGGCGAGGAGGTGCCACAGGCACCTAGTGGGTAAAGACTGTGGATGCTGCTAAAAGTCTTACAACCCACGAGACAGACTCCCACAACAAAGAATTACCACCCCAAACTTCCAATAGTACTGGTGTTGAGAAAAGTCTAATCTAAATGTACCCAAAACTAAAGTTCTATGATAAAGCCATGTAAATGAGTTCAGCACTGTGCCTAGAAGTTTATCTGCTAGAGATGAGGGGAGAGGGGAGGGGGAACAGGAGAAGGTGGTCAAAGAGCACAAAATTCCAGTTATAAGACAGGTGGGTACTGGGGATGTAATGTGGGTGACGCTGCTCTGTGACACACAGGTAGGTTGTTGGAAGAACGGATCTTAAGAGTTCTCATCGCAAGGAGAATTTTTTTTCTTTTTTTTTAACATTTATTTATTTTTGAGAGAGAGAGAGAGAGACAGAGCATAAGCAGGGGAGGGGCAGAGGGAGAGGGAGACACAGAATCTGAAGCAGGCTCCAGGCTCTGAGCTGTCAGCACAAAGCCTGATGCCGGGCTCGAACTCACAAACTGTGAGATCATGACTTGAGCCTAAGTCAGACGCTTAACTGACTGAGCCACTCAGGTGCCCCTCTTTTTTTTTTTAATTGTATTTTTGTGAGATGGTGGATGTTAACTAGACCTACCGTGGTCATCATTTCACAGTAGATTCATATCAAACCACCATGCTGCACACCTTGAACTTCTACACCATGCACGTCAATTGTTTCTCAATAAAACTGGGAACACCATTTTTTAAAGTTTCTTATTTGTTAATCATTCAGAAAAATGAAAGCTTAGAATTTTAAATGTTTTCTAGGCCTTATTACAATTTCTTTATGAAAAATCACGGGTAGAATCAGCTAAACCAAAGACCTTTGCATTGAAGAACACAGCTTCCTTATCTTCCTATATCTTTATGTCAAAGATACCTACTGATGGAGAGAGGGAGAAATTAGTGGCCAGTGTTTAATGAGCACAGGGTTTCAGTTTGGGAAGATGAGAAAGTCCTGGAGATTGATGGTGATGTTGGCTGCACGATAATGGGAATGCACTTAATGCACTGAACTGCACATTTAAAAATGCCTAAAACAGTAAGTTTTATGTTATGTTTATTTTACTACAATGAACTAAAAAGTCTAATGCTAATACATCATTATCAGCATTGGAAAAACATCAGTCTTTAAAAAACTCAACCTTGGAGGCTGACAAACCTGGAGGTTTTTATTTGTGCTAGACATATTTTAAGGGTAGTAACTTTTTATTCCTCATGACTTCTGAAAAACACACAGGCCTGAAAAATATCCTTAATTAAAACTTTAATAGGATTTGCTAGTGTGTAGGAGAAAATGCATACTGAATTGTGCTACAAAATGACTGAAGAAGACATTTGAGAAAGAGAAGTACATAGTATCTCATTCGGAATGAAAGAGCAACCTCGCTGAGTGTACATTGTTCTCTTTAATCTTAGAATTCCTGGTGCAGGCCCATTACTTCGGACATCCCTGATAAATTCTTATTTATGCTTCGGTGCAGTAAACAACAAAGCACTAGTTCCGGCTCTGGACCTTTGACCGCTAACGAGCACGTGGGAACCAGCACAGTGGGCACGCCATTGGCCATGCTGCCCTCCTGTATCCTGTCATCAGCATCTATGTTTAATGCCACAGCCCATGCCCACCATCCGCCACAGACGGCTCTGTGCAGCCTGCCCTCTCTTTAGTTGTGACCACCTGATTCATCTGACAGTATCACTCATGGAATCTAGTACTTCCTCCTCACTGTGAAAGGCAAACCTTACCAATGAATTCAAACTCATACACTAGAAAAATAAGAATACCATATAAAATTGAAGGCAAGTGAGTTTTCCTTCTTTCTTGTTTTTTCATGTCACAAACATGTATTTTCCATTTATTTTAAAAAATGTAAATAAAGAAGAAAGAGGAAGTTATTTAAAAAACAAATCCATCCCACCTTAAATATCTCTAAAAAGAAATAGTTTGGCTTTCTAAACCTCTTCTTACCATAGCTTCTTGAAAGTCCATTTTAATTTGTCTGATGTTCAAAATACTGGATTTTTGGATTTCCACTATTAAGAACAACTTCACAAGCCACAACACTTTTCTTTCAATAATTTCTGCTTTGCAGTATTAAATGTAAATGCTTTTAAATTTTCTATTTCAATAATGCCAATAAACCCTCTGAAAGCCCAGAAATGAAACATACAGAATTTTTTATAAATTTTCATCTCAACTCTGTACTTAATAAAAGTACATTTTTAAAAAATCAAGAAAAAAAGCCAGAAATCATTTTTTGAAAATCCTTTTTTTTCTTGGCACCAAAATAGATACAAAGCTAATCTTTGATAAGAAGGATTTAAGTTAGTTTCAGAACCACAGGGGTCCTCTTGCTTTTCCTTGCATTCCATGAGTCTATTGGTGCCATGTGAAACAAAGTCTGTTACCTCGTCTAGCAACTGACCTTCTTATAGGAGGGCAAGGACGGAGGGAATGACTCCCAGTTATGGCCATCCAGTGCCATAAAGGACCGTCACAAGGACCCTCACTCACCTGAGTGCCGGTGTCCTTGGACAGACCTACGAGCTACTCACCTTTCTGCACACACTGAACATTCTTCATATCAGGACTCCACTTAAGGCTGGATCCACAGAGAAATGCTGAAGGACCTTTTAAGGACATGCCACCAGAACAGGAAACAGTCACCTTCTCACCAACTGCATAGAAAGGTTTGTGGGGATGACTCTGTATGCCATCCATCAAGACAGGTAGAACACAGGCAATTTCTAAAGACAGAAGAAAACAGAATCCAAGGGTCATTGCTTTCCTAAGCCATATTTTTTTTTCAAAAGACCACTTTGAATAGTGCTAATACACACACTCTGCTTTTTCACATTAGAGGACAAGAGAAGAGGTAAGTAAGTTCACTCCTAGGATGCCCTGAAAGACGTGTCCCACAGTGCCCACCATGTAATTGACCAATAAAAGATGGAAGACCAAAACAGTTCCCATCTTTCACTCCTGCCCTCAAAGCAATGTGTCAACATAAAATGAATCAGCCTTATAAACAGAGTCCTAAAAGCCCAGGCTGCTGTCAAAACTAGACTTTTCACAGCTGCCACTTATCTCTCTGGTCTGATGAAATCCCACCAGAATTTTCCCAAGAGCTATGTTAATTTGTATGTCATTAGCATATATCCAATTAGATATTTTTATTATTTGAAAGTTTTAAAGAACCACCTTTAACCTTGCAAGCATACAAGTATTAAATGTTCTTTGGTTTTCCATCTCTAGTCTTTCTCACTCAGCTACGTTCATTAGCTCAAATCTTCTACTTGAGAAAAAAGCAAAGAGAAAAAAGAGAAACATGTATACTTATGGGAAGCAAGTCAGAATTCATGATTTGAAAAAAACAATTGGCAATCTCTCTAATGGACTTTGGACAATATTCTACAAAATACTGCTCTGTTTCTGTACCATTTCCATCAGAAACTCCATTCATTAATTCAAAAACAGCATCTATGCAGTGCCTATATTTAGCCAAGTATGTTGTGTGCTGCTGGGGATGTAACAAGATACGAGTTACACATTCTGCCTTCAAAAAGCTAATAATCTAGCATCAGATTTGTTTATTTCTGGCCACGATGCAACTTCTGGCTTCACAATCATGCTCCCACAAAGACAAATAGAAAAGCTATACAAAAGTAAAGGAAAAAGTATTTCTGAAAGCATCAGAGAGCTACCAAGGTCACAAAAATTTGAAGGTCCAAGATTCTAGACAGAAGTCTAAAATGGTGATTACAACATTTGACAATGCCTTTCTTCTTAAGGTATTTGTTAAGTTTGAAAAAAAATGCTGAAAGGCTGCAAAACTAAGGAGGAACTACAGCTCAGAGGCGGAAAAGCTGAGTAGAGTTTTTTAACAGTCTAATAGGACAGGAGATGAAGAGTTAGAGTCTAGTTCTGTCGCAAAGGAGGGACCAAGGAAGAAATCTCAGACTTTCCACTGGGATCCCTTAATGGTTAACCCTAGAAATAAAGATAAACTGGACATAACACAGCCTCACTGCTTGCCAGAAACAGAATCAAGTCTTTTCTAGAGGAAGATAACATCATCTAAAACCTCAAACTATTTCTTTATTTTTCATACATAAAGTCTGGCATTTAATCAAAACTAATCTGACATTTAAAAAGAAAAGCATTCACCAAAATCCCCCAAAACTACAATGGAAAGAGACCCACAGCAGGTCCAGAGAAGGGGATTAACAGTCGTGGACCTTGAAACAACTGTGATTAACATGTTGAGAAAAAAAAAAAATGACACGGTGTAGAATTTCAACAGGGAAAACAAAAGTATAGAAAAGTTAGACAAATGAAATATCTAGACTTGGAAAATGAAGAACTGAACAGAGTTCTTAAAATCAGATTAAATACAAGTATACAGAGAATTAATAACTGGAAGTTAGATCAATTAAAAAAATTTAGAATGAAATAGAGAGAAGGAAAAATTATGTAAAACAGAGAATTAATAACTAGAAGTTAGATCAATTAAAAAATTTAGAATGAAACAGAGAGAAGGAAAAATTATGTAAAACAAAGAAAATAATATAGTAATATATACAATCTAAAAAATATATCATTTGTGTCTCATGAGGAAAAATAGGCAAGAATTGGACAAAGGCAATAATTGAGGACACAATGGCCAAGAATTTCCTGAAATTGACAAAAGACACGAAAGCACAGATTCAAGAAGTGCTTCAAATATGAACCGGGGTAAAGACAAAGAAAACCAAGGCACACCGCTGTGGAGGTGCTTCTGAAACACAAAGACCAGAAAAAGAAGAAATTCTCAAAAGTGGCCAGACATAAGATTTCCAAACCAGACATGGTATGACTGAGAGTGGATATCTCACTAGAATAAAATCTTTAAAGGGCTTAAATAAAATAACTACTAACCTAGAGTTCCTTACCCAATAAAAATATTCTTCAAAAATGAAAATAAAACAAAGACATTTTAAGATGAAGAAAGACTGGGTCAACTTCTTATCAGCAGATCACAATAAAGGGACAAAAAGCTCTTCAAGTGAAAGCATCTTATTAAACATTTGGAAGAACCAACTTTTGGCTTTGCTACTCTGAGCTAGAAAATGTTTATATTCTATTTCAGTAATTTCTGCTCAAGGACTCCAAGAGAGAGAGACAGAGAGACAGAGATGGAAACAAAGAGGAAGAGAGGAGGTCCTACAAATAAGAAGAAGACAAACCAACAGAAAAGGGGGGCTAAAGATTGGACAGCCACTTCACCAAAGTGGCAAATAAACATGAAAACAGACATCATAACATCATAGTCATCAGGAAAAATATAAATTGAAAAATACAAATTAAAAATAAGATATTGCTACACACTCACCAGTATAGCAAAAAAATTTTAAAAATTGATGCTATCAAGTGATGGTGAGGATACAGACCAATCTTGGCTTCTCAGATTCTGATAGGGATGTGAATTGGTACAACCGTTTGGGAGGCTGGTGGCATCTACTAATTCTAAATGTATGTACATTCTATGACTCAGAAATTTTACTAAGAGGTATATACCCAAGAGAAAAAAAATGTTCATGTGTACTCTAGACTTTTCTCCATAACCTAGACCAACTGATAGAGAAAAAAATATATATCTCTACAGCTCTATCCATCTGCTGAACCAACTAATAATACAGGACAAGTGAGATGGAGGCCCAAGAGTAGTGTCAGGGGGATACAACTTGCAGAAGTACTTACTCAGATACCAACATCTGAACATAATAGGACCTAAAGCATTCAAGAAAGTACACTGATTTTGTCACATCCCTGGGAATTAAGCTATGTGGGATGTTCTGAAGGTCTTAGCCAGAACGGAGCTTCCTGGTCTATTCTAATTTGCACCGGAAATGTTAAAATTGCAGTAAAATGTGCCTCGCTTAACAGGAGCACTATCAGCTAGGGACTGCTGAGGACCTTTTCAAGACACAGCTGAAACTTAAACAGAAGCATGTGAGCCTTCTGGAAAGGGATGTCAAGACACTGGCCACACAGTGAGCGGTTCTTCATCTTGATTCATTCTCTTCCACATTATTGTCTCATCTTAAGTTATATGCTACAACCAAGTCCACTTACTCTGACAACGCATTTCCCCAACGAGCCACTGTAAATCTTCTCCACATCTGGCTACAGGGTCTCCAATAAGAGAGTATCCTTCATTGCAACTGTAGACTATGTTTTTCCCAACAGGAAACATGGCACCTTCATCCTAAACAGAAATAAGAGAGAGAGAGAGAGAGAGTATGTCCATTGCGCATCAAAAAAAAGTTTCTTCAGACATATTTGGGCCATAAATGATGCCTTCTTTTAGTCATCAGGCCAACTAAGTTCGAATAACCAATTTGGAAAATTGTCTATAAAAACAATTTTCCCTACATTGAGGGCTGAGAGTTAGACCTGTTCTGCTCCAGGCATTAGAACCATATCCCACAGTGCCTTCTACTACACACTGTCAGTCCTGGCCCAGCCTGACTCCAGTTGATAGGAAACAAAAGGCCCAGGTTAATACTGAGGTTTGAATAAAACGGCAAAGGACAGTTGATTTTCTTTGGTTCTAGCCCCTAGGCCTTCCTCTGCCTTGCAAAAGGGACTGTTATAACAGCGCCCAAACTTGGTTCTGTGTCAGAACCACTAATAGGAATTAAACAAACAAACAAAAAAACAACTCTCAGGCTCTCCTTAAATCTGCAGAACGAGAAGAAAAAAAAAAAAAGGAAGATAAGGGCAAGCAGCAATCTCTATTCTTAAGTTCTCTGGGTGACTGTGATGTAGCCTGTCCATGGGGCAGTGTCCAGAACCTCTGCTCCTTACAGGACAGCACACACACTGGAGTTTGGGACAACAGTTCATGGTTTGCTGAACTATATGAGTTTGTTTAGCCTTGTTCTCCAAGCCTATGTTTCCTTCAGGAACTTCGTGGATTGTGGTGACTGTCTTGGGACAGAATGAGTGTTAGAGATGCTAGGTTCATTCCCCTCTACACACACACACACACACACACGCACACTCACAAGCCCCTCTTCCATTTCCCAACAGTACCTACATTTGGGGAAACTTCACCAAAATGTCAGTGAGTATGTGTTTAACGGCCTGGAATTTGAGAGGCAAACCTTTCATGGGGAAAGCAAGGCTGGCAGCACTGGGAGGGTGCTGATGAACAGTATCTCCTAGGAGAGCCAGGAAGAGCCTTCACTGGAGCTTGAGGCCAAAGCCTCATCATAACAAGCAATAAGAAGAGCTTAAATTGGGGCGCCTGGGTGGCCCAGTCGGTTAAGTGTCCGACTTCGGCTCAGGTCATGTCTCACGGTCTGCGAGTTCGAGCCCCGCGTCGGGCTCTGTGCTGACAGCTCAGGGCCTGGAGGCTGCTTCAGATTCTGTGTCTGCCTCTCTCTCTGCCCCTCCCCTGCTCACCCCCTGTCTCTCTGTCAAAAGTAAATAAACATTTCAAAAAAATTTTTTAATAAAAATTAAATAAATATTTTTTTAAAAAGCTTTAAAAAGACATTTTTCAGCGATAAGAATAGAGAAAGTTCTCTTTACTGCAGAACTTGCTTATGGATTCTTATTTTAGCGTTCAGAATGGAAATGTTTAGCAGCCCTCTGGCATGGTTACATTTCTAATTTCATTGGGCGGCAGTGTTGATTTACCTCACCACGGAAGACGTACTGCCTCCTGCAGAATTCTAATCACCTTGAGCCAAAGAAGAAAAGTCACAAACTAAAACCCTTCCCACTCAAACTAAAATGCACATACAAACTATTTTTAGCACTATTTCATCATGGAAGAAAGAAATCGATTATGACATCAGAGAGAGAGAGAACTTGGACAAAGAGCAGATGCAGAGGAAAACAATATATCTTTCATAACCCACTTGGACAAATCCATCTTTCAAGGCAGGAGGTGATGGACAGAATTCTTTTGGAACCAAAGACAGAGGAAAACAATGTGGCTCAAGCAATCTGAAAAGAAAAGGAAACAAAACATAATTAATGTGATGAATTTTCACATCATAATAAATATTTTGCACCACAGCGAATTTTTCATTAACATCTGAAGGAACTCCATTCACGTAAATATGTTGATGTGTTATTTTTGTCATTCTCAGGACTAATATCTGATCACATCCTGTGATAGAAAACTCAAACATAAACTCAAGCTACCAAAAAACAGCTACCAAGTCAGTAGTATGAAAAACAAAGAAAGGAAAGGAAATAAAAGTCTCTGGACCAAACACCTACTTCATGTGATTTCTTGAGGTCACCTGCCTCAGACCTACTTTTTCTCCAGCTGTCTGTTCCTGAAGTGCCTCTAACATGGAATTAATTCTGTACTAAAAATAAGGTCATTACAGTTAGTGCCCCTGCAAGAGAGGGAACATCTACTATGCGTTAGGCACCTTGGCATTGCTCTACAAACACACATCGTCTCAATTCACATTCGCTACTGATTGAATGGATAAAGAAGATGTGGTATATATATACAATGGAATACTATGCAGCAATGAGAAAGAATGAAATCTGGCCATGTGTGGCAACATGGATGGAACTGGAGGATATTATGCTGAGTGAAATAAGTCAGGTAGAGAAAGACAGATGCCATATGTTCCCATGCATAGGTAGGCTTTGGAAGACCTAGCAGAGAACCAGGGGGGAGGGAAGAGGGAAAGGGGGAAAAAAAAAAAGCCACAGAGAGGAAGGAAGACATGACATGAGAGACTCTCAAAGAATAAGAAAGAACTGAGGGAAGAGATGGGTGTGGGAGGGGGGAGAGTGGGTGATGGGCACAGAGGAGGGCACTCGTTGGATTGAGCACTGGGTGTTGTATAGAAACCAATTTGACAATAAATTATTTTTAAAAATTAATTAATTATTAATTAATTAATTTTTAAAAAAATTCACATTCACAGAAACCCTAGGAGGAATGTGAAAAAAAGAAAGTTGAAATGAATTGTCCAAGGTTAGAAAGAAATAAGTATCAGGGTTGCATTCACGTTGTAGTCAGTTCAGCTCCTAACATCATGCTCTTTCTACCTCCCGCAAGGCAACCTCTAGAGGAAGCTCATAATAATGGTAATCAAAGTGACATCCATCATTAAACAATAGTTTTACGGCCTCTGAGGCCAATGTGCCACCAGCAATACCTCCACTCCAGAGATCTGAAATCTGAAGGAAAGCGTACAGATAACCAGTGAGTGTTGCCCCTTCTCAGCTGAGTTGCTTATACCCTTTCCACACTTTGAGGAAACTCAGAAATGTTGAACTATTGATCATGATTTTCCTCTTTGTATTGAGTAGGAGGAGAAGATTCTCTCCCTCCAAGCATCAAGAAGAGTGAGAATTCCTTCGGTGCCTCCCTAGGATGCTCCTTTCCTTCCAGCTTTATGTCTAGGGGAGGGGGAAAGAAGTCCAGTCCACAGAGGCCTCCTCTGTTGAAGACCTTCATCCTCCCAGAGACATGTGCCCCCAAGTCAGCTTCTCCTCCAACCATAATTCCATGTGCTCACTAGCTTCCTAGTCAGGAGATATTAATTATTGTCAGATTGTGAGTCACCAAAGACCTACGTAAAAGGCATCCCACCTCTTTATGCCTCGACCAGATACCCAAGTGTATTATAGCTTTCTTCAACTCACATGACCTTCGAATTTTCTTTCTAGAACTTTTTGCCAATCCCTCATCAAAAGAGGTTAATAAGGACTGTGTAAAATAATGGGGTGTGGCCTAAAGAATTCTGACCAATGGGTATAAGTCATCAAGTAAGCATTTCGAGATAACTTTTGAAAGGTCCCAGCAAATGGTGTCAGACAACTGGGCTAATCAGTCAAGATATTAGCCATCTCAAGTATCTGGCTTTATGCTTAATCCTGAATGAACGAATGAATGAATGGATGGATGAATGAATGAATGAATGAATAGGATTGGTATATCTGAAGAGTAATACAACTATTAATGAATGCTTACTCTGTCCCAGGCACTGTGCTAATCACTTTCTGTGCTGAATCTCATTTAATTCTGACAACATCCTACTATTGTTTTACCTCCTATGATTATACTAATTTTAGAGGTGGTAACCAAGGTCACACAGCAAAGTAAGTGGCAAATCTGCTTGATGCCAAAGCTGCTTCTCAGATCCCCTCAGCCAGACGACTTCTAGTTACCCAGTCTTTTGTAACATCTGTATCAGGAAAACTCAAAGCACACAAGTGTAAGCTGCCCACACATGCCTCCTTCCTTCAACTGACCTCACCGCTAAAGGCAAAGTCACTGATAAAAATCACCATTTAATTTTTAAATCTTTTAATAGCGACAATCGTGGATCCCACACTTCCTGAAGAGGTCACTGTGTTCTATGCAATTGCCGGGGGATGTGGTCGCCATTACCGCAAATGCTGCAGTTCCTCCTCCTCGCATTGCCTGCTCTCTGTTGGCTCTCCAATACAGGACTGCCCGCCGCCACTGGGAGGAGGGTTATTGCATTCTCGGCTCCTTGATTTCTTTCCTTGAACACAGGGGCCCCAAGAGGACCAGCAACTCCAACCTCCATCAACCCCTCCTGTAAGATAAGAGAAAGGTTGTTCAGAAAGTACTTGGAGAGAAAGATTTCAGAGTCTAGTATGAAGCTGCCTGCTCAGGCAGTTATTGAGAGAAGGGACAATCTGGGCACATACTACCTTCTCTCTGGTCAGAAGGTCTTCTTCCATGACCAGGACGTCTCTGCACACTGACTAGGTTTGTTAATATTAAGGCCGCATTAATGAACTTCTTGCAACTATATCTTAAATCTGTTTATTATTTTAGAACTGTTTCAGAGCACTTTGTCATACCTCATGCCATTCATTTACTTCTCACAAGAATGAATCCGGGTGGGCAGGAAGTCTGTTACTCATTTGATAGGTGTGGAAGTTAAGACAAGGTGGTTAGATGTCGTGTCCAGTGCTGTAATGGCTGCCAAGAGCCATGTCCAGAGAGCAACATGGTCTTATGGCTGAGTCCAGGCTCCTCTCATTACATCCATTCCTACTGTTAACATTTCTATTGTAAAAGTCATGATTGGGCATGAGAAGAACATAATCTACTGGGTATTCCAGACTGCCAACCTCAGAGCTGGCACTGTACAAAACGAAGAAATGCATAAGTAGGAGAAATGCTTTTACCTCCTGTCAACATCCTTCAATCTGTAGACACCTCCTCAAGCTGGCCTGGCCACCTTCCAACTCAGGGTCAATTCACGACCAGCAGTGCTTTTAGAATTTCCCCCTCATTGTATACTTTGGGGAGGCAAGAGAGAATTTGCACTCTATTCTAAGAACTTGAGTTCCCTGGTTAGAAACAGATCTCAGAGGCCATGCTCTCAAAACATAACTTCCTAGTGATAGATGGTTTGGTTTACTGCTCCTTAGCTATTTCTGTCATGTAGCCTACATCCCTCTATAGACCCTCTCCCCTCCACTCGGCACCCACCCCTCAGTATCACACACACCAAAACTAAACTAATATGATAATATTTTCCCATGAGCTTCCTTATGCTTTCTTCCATAATTAGAAATTGAGTTAATAAAGTAATCCTCTGAGTATATTAACAGGGGGTAACAATAGCTTGATATATTGATTGTTACCCCAATCCTTACCAGCAGGGGGAGCTTCCATTTTATCAAATAACAGGAAATTCAAGCCACAAAGGAATGAAATCAAAGTGGTGGAATTTCAATATACCAAACAGGCTACTTGGGAAGACATATGGAGGCGAGGAGGCTTTCCTGGCGCTTGTCTATAAGCAATCATAGTTCAGTCATGTATTCATTCATTCATCAAACATTTGTTAAGTGACTTCTATGAATCAAGCCATGTTGGGCTCTGGGAATAAAAAAACGGAACCACAGCCCTGACCTTAAAAAATGAGCTTTCTAGAGGAAAAAGACCTATAAATAAATACAAAATCGTCCCGCATTTTGTCTACTCATAAAGTCAACTTCACACAGTTCTGTGTGAACTAAAGTGCCTCTAAAGCACTCAGCTGAGCACATTCAGCAGATGTTCAAAAAGTATATGTGAACAATCGATTGATGAAACATAATACAACACAGAAATAGAGATATTTCAAAGAGCTTGCGATTGGAAACGTTAAGCAATGCGTACACCAGCTGCACAGACCTATGTTATGACAAAACCTCAATGAGCTGACTGTGACATAAAAGAAAGACGTGTTTTAGGCATTAATCTATTCTAGTGGAGAATGGGAATGGAGGGCGTGGTGGGTCTATTAATTAAGACAGGTAAACAGAGACAGCAGGGGACCTTAACCCCCTTGCTAGAACCCCAGAAGTGCAACAGGAAGGGAGACACTAAATTAAAATGCCCATACACAAAGAAGCATGATCTCAGGCATGAGGGCAAGAGAGATTCCTTTTTCACTGAGTCCAGCATAACTAGCAAAAATTCAGCACACTGACCTGCTTCATTTCCTACGAGGACTCCTTGCTCACAAGCGACACCAAACGTGTATGGTTTGCAATGGCACTGACACTGGGTCCCCTCCACAGTGGCAATGCCGCCATTTTGACAAGGCCGGCAACGGCAGGGGTCAAATTCATCCAGATATTCCTCAAGAGCCCGCTTCAGATATAGTCTTTTCACAGAGGCACAGGGTACTTCCTTTACCAGCTCATACAGAGGCGTCAGCTACACAGAGAAAGACCCCATGGTCAGTAATCAAGGGTTTTAGGCAAGAATATTTTTCTTCTGGCATTTAGGCTGAATCCCCACTAAAATAAAAATCAAAAGCCAATCTCATGTTAATTCCAACTATTTCTTGTTCAAATACAAAGAAAGCAATTCACTTTCTTTGCAAGACAAAGGGAAAAGTAGGAGTGAACGGGGAAGGAATATGTTTTGTTATCTTGCATAAAATTTTCCTAGACCAATGGAACAATTCATTTTCTAGGTATTGAAAGATTATTTTGAAGGCAGCATTTCCACCCTTGCAGAGGACAGAAGAAAAGGAAATGCACTTAAATTACAGTGAAGAAGCAAGTGCAATTAAATGTAAGATTAAATACCCAGCTCTAAGAGACTTAGCATGTCTCTTGGTGGAGACCATGACTCTTTCTCCCTGAAGAAATTTAAAACGGATAGACATTATTGCTCCGTGTTGAGGATGCCTGATGAAAAGCGACTTGGAGATGTGCTGGCTAAACTTTACAATCTGCTCTCCCAAGAACAAAACTGCTCTGATTTGTAGCATTTGCCAATTTCTGCAGTATAACTACTCTTCCCATGGCCGATTTCAGGTTGCCACTGTGATGCCAGTGACCATGGAGTCGGGAAGAGATGGGCACCCGTGGCCCGTATGAGGGTCCATCTTGAGCTGACTGCAGCACAGCACTGGAGTAGGAAAATAACTTACAGACGTAGCCACATCTCTCTCCATCTCCGCCCAAACTCTCTCACACTGCATTAGAGAAGAACTGACTGGATGATGTTGCATGGACGTATACCTACAATAAGTTAGCACAGCTATGATAGTTACAGTCCTATGTGGAGAAATGCAGAGTTGAGAGTGAGAAAGAATGTCTGATCCTCCCTAATCAACAATTTAGAACTTTTTATGATTTGTTACAGGGCACTGGCATTGAAAATAAGTCATTGTCAGTATCAATGGTGGCACTTTATGATAAGATCTCCCAGGAAAACTGCCTTTCTCCTTTTACCCTTATTCGGAGGCAAATGGGTAGGTATGGTGTTAGGAGGGTGTTTAAGGAGCTTTTGTCATTTGGGGGGATTATAAAATGTGTCCAAGTCAAGTTTTACCTGAGATGTTTCTTGACTCCCATGACAGAGATCGTAGAATCATAGAATCAGTTCTGCTATAGCATTTGTTCTGAAAATGTGAATTTGTTCCATTGGGATGGATGTCTTAGGGAACACCATGAGCATATCACAAACTATGTATTTTCTTACATACAATTTCGTCCGTAAGAAAAACCAGGCGAACCCAGAAAAGCGGACACAATGGAACCAACGTAGGAATACACAAAACGCACACACACAAACACGCACTTCAAACATCCATGCAGTTCACCGCCTGTGAAATATACTATCCCCAGCCGCACCTGGTGCAGTAACCGTCTATCATCTATCACCCCCCTACCACTTCACAATAATTCAAAGGCTCTAACCCATCGAGCATCCAGCAAGCTTCAAGTCTTTTTCTAAGAATTGTGCCACATTAAGGTAGTATACGTGTTTCTTAACAATGTAACACATATAAAGCTATGCTATTTTTTTTACTGATGCCTATGTTTTTTTTAATGAGTGTCACGGATCCAGTTTTCGAGTATTGTGTCCTTAACCCATTTTCCTCATAAGCCAGGTGGTCTTTATTGTGCAATTCTGGCTAGCCCTCTGATTCTTAGAAACACATATGTTGCATTATGAAAGAACTATCAATAAAACATCCTAAAATTCTGCCAGCCAAATTTGTTCTATTTTAATTTACATGTCTCCAAGAGCCTACATTCCGTGGCCAGAGGAACAGAGGTGATTTGACAAGACAGTAGACAAGCCTAAATGCATTCCTCATGCAAGAATCTATAATTCCTCTGAATTAGAAACCAAGGAAAACATAATCAAATTTAGGTCAAAAGCTTAAAATGCAAATTTCGTTATTAATTTCTCTTGGGATTTACAAGACATTTAACCTTTACAATTGAAATATGGACATACAAGATAATGAGCCTTCTGTTTCTTATTATTATGTATGCACTCATTTTGCTATACAAAACATAATTGGGCTAGAAAAATGCTAATTACAGCTCTCTGTTTAACCACCTTGATTTAATCTCATTTTCCCATTGCAAATAAACATGCCAGCTTTATGCTGCTTTCAACGGGGCAGGACGTACCTTTTGTTTTATGACTTGGGGAAGACCAGTCACAGATCCTGCCCACAACGCATATCGCTGTTTGTTCCCAGCAGGATTGTCCAGCTCCAGGAAACTGAGGCCAGACACGAAGCCCGAACTTCCCCCCCTGACAAATGGGTCCCCTCGCAGAACATTGCCCTGAGTTCCTACACGAGAGGAGAAACCAAATGAAATAAGTCAGGATGCACAAACAAAACAAAGAGGAGAATAAAAACGTGAAACGCCTATCAAGTGCTAAAACACAACCCATCCCATTCTGGAAAAGAACGAACTATGGACACGATGGAAACATCGGTGATTGCCAGCAGTGGTGGGTGGGAGGAATAAGCGGATGGAGCACAGGGGGATTTTTAGAACAGAGAAATTGCTCTAGCTGACACTGTAATGATAGAAACACAGCATTCAACATTTGTCCAAGCCCATAGAATGCACAACACCAAGAGTGAACCCTAGCATAAACTATGGACTTTGGGCGATGATGATATTCAATGTAGATTCATCACTTATAATATAACCAATGTACCCCTGTGGCAGAGGGCGCTGATAGTGGGGAGCCCTTAGTTTCTGACAAGGGTATATGGAAATTCTCCATACTTCTTGCTTGATTGTGCTGTTAACCTGAAACTATTCTAAAAAATACCTATTAAAAGAAAAGAGAGAAGACAAAAACAATCATTACCTGACAATAGATGATATTAGGGAATTATTGTTCATGTTCTTAATGTTCTTAGTATAATTAGAACATTATGCTAAATAGGAGACTGTCTTATTTCTTAGGAAATAAATGTGTATATTTTGGGATGAAGCATCGTGGAACGGATTTCTAAATGGTTCAACTAATATCACAAATATTTTAATATAATATATAATAATAATATAAATATAATATTTACATATTGCTAACTAGTATGTAGATCATATATAACAAAATGTCATAATAATCGTTACTTATAGGAGGTGGGTATATGGGTATTTATTACTATGTTTTTTCAACTTTTCTGTTTGTTTGAAAGGTTTCATAATAAAATGGGGGGAGTTCATTGCATCTGGAATACTAAGCAAAAAAAGCCATTAATTAACAGACATACATTAACACACAAAAAGTATTCTAAACAGTAAATATTAATTAAATTCTTTCATGCATTTATGTGCCTTATAATTTCAGAAATATTTTGTCTCCATTTGTGACTGATTTTTATGCTGCTCATGACTGGAAATTCCTAACTTGTAAACCAGATTTGGGGGGACCTTTAGCGCATTTCTTTTAACGAATTTTTGCAATTTTATAAACTTTTGCAAATTCTGTACATTTGTCAGAAATTATTAAAGCCTCGGGCACCTGGGTGGCTCAGTCTGTTAAGCATCTGACTGGCTCAGGTCATGATCTCACCTTCCCCAGAGCCTGCTTGGGATTCTCTCTCTTTCCCTCTCTCTCTGCCCCTCTCTTGCTCTCTCTCTTTCTCTCTCAAAATAAATAAATAAACTTCTAAAAAAATTTTTAAAAAAAGAAATTATTAGGGCCTGATGTTTTTAATAAATTGCTGGAGTGCTGGCTCCTCTTCATTGTTAGCTCTGTTTTTAATATGCAAATAGTCACCCTTTGAAGGCAGCTTATCACAACTAAGGAACATTCAGTCCCTCGCTACCTGAATCCTAATCGAATCTTCTGGGGTGACTACAGATTTCTGAGCTCCAACATCTCTGAGAGAATAGCTGGGCGGAAACCCTTGGGATCAACAGTTTAACAAGCTTCCTCAGGTAATTCCCGCGCAGACGCAAGTCGGACAATCTCCGCCTGCACCGGCACACCTGTTTATAAATTACGGATTCTGAGAAATACATTTTTATTTTATTTTTTTAAGCCTGTAGCCTCTCTCTCCACACCTCAGCGAGCTCCCTGCTCCCTCTGGCCCTCCTCCCCTAGACAAGGAGCATGGTGTGACAATCGGGAGCCCAGACTGTGAAGCCAAATGTCATGCCTTTGAATCTCCTGTCTGACCCTTACCACCGGTCATCTTGGGCAATCTTTCTATCGCTCGGTGTCCCTGTCTGTATAATGAGAATATGAATAATACCTAGCTATGTGTGCTATGTGTGTGTGAAACACAAAATAAAATAAAATCAGTGAGCAGTGACAACTGCCGATATCTGATAACCGATGCCAGCCCAGCTGATAACCGACGTCTACATCTTCCCAAAGCTCCCGCTCTTATTTCTATTTCCAGATCACTGTATTTCCATCTCTTTCAAAAGCATGTCCTCCTGAGGCCCCTGGGTGGCTCAGGCCGTTGGGTGTCCGACTCTTGATTTCAGCTCAGGGCATGACCTAATGGTTTGTGAGTTGGAGCCCCACATCAGGCTCCACACTGACAATATGGAGCCTGCTTGAGATTTTCTCTCTCTCCCTCTCTCTCTGCCCTTCCTCTGCTCATGCATATTCTCTCTCTCTCTTTTTTCTCTCTCTCTCTCTCCCTCTCTCTCTAAAATAAATGAACTTTAAAAATATTAAAAAAAAAACAAAAACAAAAATATGTCCTCTTCCTTTGTCATGCCAGCTCTGGGTAGACAGGCATTTCCCCTGGCAGGTCACGGCCCCTACCCCAGGATGTGTACCACAGGCTGGGGGCGTGTACCACAGGCTCCATAAATAGTTGATGAATGAAGGAAGTGAATGAGTAAATACACCTGGTTTCACTCCTCTGTCTTCCTCCCTCCCACAGTCATCTGCCAATATCCCGAAAATCCCCACTTCCTCAGTACGAACTCTGGCATCTGGGTCAGTCTTCACCTTTGCCCCAATTTATGTTGTCACCGAGACCGCTCAGTCCATTGCTACCACACTACGAATCTCACGGTAAGACAAGTAAGTTGTAATCACCAAATCCAATGAGGAGTCTCCAGTCCTTCTCTTATTTAACCTCTCTCTAGAATGTCTCTCTATTGACTTCTCCTTCTCCTTTACTTTTAATGTTACTGATGCTTTCTGGTTCTTTTTTTTTTTTTTTTTTTAAGGAGGCTTTTTGCCCCAGCTCACAATCCTGAGATCAAGAGTTGCCTGCTGTACCGACTGAGCCAGCCAGGCACCTCTTTTCTGATCCTTATCCTATCGGATTATTCTTTCTCAGTCCCTCTTCTTTTTCTACACCTTTATCTTTGCAATCTTTCATTTAATCACTCCCTGTACTAAATCCTTGTCATCGGAATGAAATACAAATTCCTTAACAGGGCATCTAGATACAATCTAAATCAGTTTATTTTTCCAATTCCTTTTTAATCACTCAGAGAATCACACACCACCTTCCCCAGTCTCTCTCCCATCACCACCACCACCACCAGCAGCATCACCATCACCATCACCACCACCACCAGCAGCATCACCATCACCATCACCACCACCACCACAAGCATCACCATCACCACCAACATCCCCACCAGCAGCAGCAGCAGCAGCAGCAGCAGCATGCACCGAAAATTGCACTGAGCATCCATGGCAGAGTGGACCTGAATCTTCTCCTGTCGGTGTCCTTTTTCTAGGCTTGATTGCCAACTGTCATCGCAGGGGGAAAGGTAGTAGATAATCAAATACATAAAAAAACACAAAATAGAACACCTGCTAAAATTTCAAAGGCCCTTGGAGGCCAGGAACTAACCACAAGAGAGAGGGATGGAGAATAAGCTTGTAATGCAAATTGCCCCTTCTTATTTACCTGAAACTGATTTTAAGGCATCTTCCAGCTTCTTGCATTGGCTCTTTGATGACGTAAACAAAAATTTGAAAGTTGATGAAGTGCATGTCTTTATATCTGCTGAACTAAGACCTGAGGGAAAAGTTTTAAGGGTGCTTAATTTCTGCATTTGTTAAAAACCTCTTTTCAGATGCAGCCTGGCGTGAGAATGGGAATAAGAAGTTATATCCTACTATTGTGGCCATCTAGTCGAGAGTGATATGAGAGGGACATTTTCAAGTGCTCTAGAAGGGTCAAGGGTCAGAAAAAAGAATATTTGGTTTTTGTTATTAAGCAAAAGAACACATACATGTATACATTTAGGAATGAAACATCATATGTCTGAAACTTACTTTCAAATGATTCAGCAAATTTTGGCTTCTATTATTTTTGATCAGAGAGAGAAGATTGGGGGGATTTCTACAGGAAACAGTGGAAGGAGCAGAAATTGAACACCCTGAACAGTGACATCTTTGACCCACCCACAGTCAGCTTCTCAGGCATCAAGCAAACAGATAAAATAGGCATGTAATGCCCCCAGTTCACCTACTGGCAACTCCGAAAGCTGGGTTCTGATTCTATAGTAATTAATTCCTAAAATCCTAAATCTATTGCCTCAGTCTCTCCATTTTAATATCTTTACCATCTCTAGTTTCTAACAATTCCTTCCCATGACTCATAACCTGAGAATGTAACAATTTCTATTCATTATCAAATGGAGTTTTGCCAATGCATCTTTTAAAGAAGGATAGAAAATATTAAGTGTAAAAAAAAGAAAAAAGAAAATAATAAGTGTGAAAATATATTTTTATATATAATTTTGCTAACTATACTATAATAACCTCAATATTTCTTAAAGAACAATTGAGGGGCATATATTATATCTCAGGAGTTTTTATTATATTTTAGTTAGAACTTTCAGGAAGAACAGAAACTTCTCAAGAGTAAAATTTTTACTTAAAAAATGCTTTGACCAAATTGGAAAGCCTTAATAAAATTCTCCTCCATTTCTTTTAAGTGCTAAGGAGAAAAAGGTTGGGAGGCAGTGAAACTGAGAGTAGATCAAGCCCCTTGCGGGATTAATTTTCCAAAGAAATATTGCCTCTGTCATCGCTACAAAAAAAACTTGTGCTTATACATCATTTGCAACCAGAGAAGTTAGAAAAGTTCAAATTCTAGTTAAATCTTAACTGGTAAAAAATTAAGCCCATTGGGGAAAAAAATAGCCAATGGAAACATAGAAAAATATTGTAGTTCACCCGCAAGGGAAGGTTACAAGACTTCCTCTGAATCTCATGTAGTAAGTCTT
This sequence comes from Paguma larvata, assembly GCA_030068075.1. Classification (NCBI taxonomy): domain Eukaryota; kingdom Metazoa; phylum Chordata; class Mammalia; order Carnivora; family Viverridae; genus Paguma; species Paguma larvata. Next base: position 31,230,786 of record CM057826.1, on the reverse strand, counting down.
ATTCTCCTCCAAGATTGTAAGAGAGCCTTGACTGAAGAGAAAGACCCTGAAGAGGTGATTTGGAATGAGAAGGAAGTGTGGACATCAGCTTAAAGACAAAGCTGGGCAGGAGCAGGTTTGACTTGGAATATTCGTAAATCAGAGCCAAAACCTCTTTGGAGAGAAGGAATGAACACTAAGACACCACTCTCTCCCCTCCCACATCGGACACATGGTGAGGACTGTCTTCTTACTATGGGGTCAAAAAATCATGAACTCAGTAGTGTGCAATGATTCTAACAAAAATCAGGCAATTCTAGCAACAACACAGTGTAAGGGAAAAGCTCAGCTGACTTGGGAGCCAGTTAGACCTCCTTTCATTCTGTATGCCCTTGGGTGAGTCCTATCTAACACTGACTCTCTATGTCTCAGTCTGTGGGACAGGAATTGTAGTGGCCATCTCTCTGGGTAGTAGTGAGGATCATTGCTAACATGTGTAACTTGCCTCTTGTAAGAATGGCATCCAATACATTTAAGCTATTATTATAATAATTAGGTCATAAGCAAACTTGTGATATCCACAGCAGATTTTCTTAAAGGAATGTGAGTGGTAATGAACAGAAGTAAATAAAATACTTCTTTAAAACATTTCAATTTCTGAAATATAATGCCTTATTAGCTTTTCTTCGAAGAATATTACTTAAGCTGAGAAATGGAAAAGGTTAAAAAGTATTCTAAAAAGCCAATCAATACCTTCTGGAGGCAGCCAGTAATGGTGATGGCTATCTCACATTTCAGGGTACTATCCAAAAGAGTAGGCAGGCTTTTCTTAGAGCCTGAAGAGCCAGGATTCACACCACTTTGGATTCCTTGCAATTTAATCTCCATTTGTCATAGTTTAAATCTCTAAAATTTAAGCTAACTACATGTTATTTCCCCCATTAAAATTCCTGCAATGCTTGTAGTTAATAAATTTTTTTAATACTCTACCGTTTTCTTTGATTTTTTCTGAGTCTGCATAAAACAGAATTTTGTACTCTCCTCCTAAGGACCCAGACTGTAGATAATGTGTCCCATACTGGTCGATTAATCTTCGGTAGGCACTGTAGTCATACAGAGAGGGAAGGTAGGAGAGTTCCTTCCAGAAGGGCTCAGCAAGTTGTAAAAATTCTGGATTGTTATTGACAAACTGAGCCACTTCCACAGTGTTCTGGACAACCAACAACTGAAGACTCTATGGGAAGAAGGAAGAGTAAAAGGGATTTTAGGTTGAAGATAAAAAGGCAGTGGAATTATTTCCCTGTTCAATGTTCCTATCAACCGCCCCTCCAACCCAGACTATATGAATTTTTATTTTTGATGCATGATGAGGTCTTTTCTGGGCTCACTCACCTGAAGCAATCTAAGGAATTTTTGGAATCCCAATTAGGAATAATATCTGAGTGATATGATAGTAATTTCTTACATATATGGCCTTTAAAATCTCAACTAGAAAAAAAGAATCAACTTCATTCACTACTGAACAATCTCAAAAATAGGTTTATAAAATAATGTGTCCCTAAGGAGTATACATTGACTGTGACTTGTAGGTAAGGTGAACATATACTTTATATCCCTTACTGTGGTTCCTCACTTGATAATGAGGCTTTTCTTTATTTTAGTATAATTAACATACTGTGATATATTAGTTGCAGGTGTACAATATAATGATACAACAATTCCATACACCACCAGTCCTCATCACAACAAGTGCACTCCTTAATCCCCACCACTTATTTCATCCATCCCCCTCACCTGCCTCCCCTCTGGTAACCATCAGTTTGTTCTCTATAGTTAAGAATATGTTTCTATGGTTTGTCTCTTTTTGTTGTTGTTTGTTTGTTTTCCTAAATTCCACATGTGAGCGAAATAATAAGGTATTTGTCTTTCTCTGATTGATTGATTTCACTTAACATCATACTCTCTTGAATCATCCATGTTGTTGCAAATGGCAAGATTTCATTCTTCCTTATGGCTGAGTAATATTCTATTGTGTGTGTGTGTGTGTGTGTGTGTGTGTGTGTATGTATATATGTAATACACCTTCTTTATCCTTTCATCCATCAGTGGACACTTGGGCTGCTTCCATAATTTGGCTATTGTAAATAATGTTGCAATAAACATAGGTGTACATCTATCTTTTCGAATTAGTGTTCATATTCTTTGGGTAAATACCCAGTAGTGGATATAATGAGGTCTTTGAAACACTTCCTAAGCATCTTGTAATGATGTCCCAGACAGATCTACCTTGTACCAAATCCTCGTTTCTGTGAACAATAATATAAAGATAATAAATGTTTATACAACTCTTATTCCCTTAGTCAGATTCTTAGTCATCAAACAAACAAAATCAATATTCCTTTATACCTCCCTGTGATTTATTAATCAAGTTACTGACTTCAAGAATGAGATGGAGTATGCAGGTTTTGAATGATGGTCAGCCTGAAAATTCGTCAGCAGTAGGTATACATCAATTAGTACAATCCGTCTCAACTTCAGATTGCCCAAGATAAAAGTTTTAGTATCTCGAAACAACAAACTGTCTAAAAATAAGTCTTTTAACTTCCTCAGATAAAAAATTTTGGTCTCTAAGGGCACCTAGGTAGCCCAGTCAGTTAAGCATCCGACTCGTGATTTCAGCTCAGGTCATGATCTCACGGTTTGAGAGACTGAGCCCCACATCCAGCTCTGTGCTGACAGCACTTAGCCTGCTTGTGATTCTCTCTCTCTGCCCATCCTCTCACCTCTGCACCCTCACACGTGTTCTCTTCTCTCTCAAAGGAAATAAATAGCATTTTTTTTAAATATGGTATCTCAAAAGTAATAAAGCATTTTAATATATATTAGTTTTATCCACCTTCTAAGAAAGACTCTAGTATTACTGTTTAAAGAGCATATATTAATTGGATTTTTTCAATTTTATAACATTTATATAATCATGCATAGTAATCATAAATTATAAATTTAAAAAATTAGTAGATTTGAAAGTAATACTTTTTTAAGATTTTTAAATAAGACTAATACTTTAATAAGAAAACAAAGTGTAGGGGCACCTGGCTGGCTTGGTCAGTGGAGAATGAAACTCTTAATCTTGAGGTCGTGAGTCTGAGCCCCAGTTAGTCATTTAGGAAAGAAAGACAGAAAGGCAGAAAGGAAGGAAGGAAGGAAGGAAGGAAGGAAGGGAAGGAGAGAGGGAGCGAGGGAGGGAGGGAGGAAGAAAGAGAGAGAGGAAGAAAGAAAGAAGAAAAACTATTAATAAATATATTATCCAAGAGAATTGACAAGATACAATGTTACCTTTTAAAGAAATATATTACATTGTCTCTTTGAAGAAGATGCCACTACCCTAATTTAAAAATGAAAGCTGATCCTTTCGGTAAATACGCTTTGGTTAACGTTAGAAATACTTAAGCAGTAAAATACGGAAAAGTTAACTCATGTTTCATACTAACCTTTTGCTTGTGGATTTCATTGATATGTGAAATATGCCTATGTGAAGAAGATGACGAAGATCTAAAAAAGGAGCGTTTGCTACTAGATGACTGATATTCTGCCGAGGTATGTTTTACATAAGACCAGCTACTGTTGTAAAATTCATAATTAAAATCATTATTTATTTTCACCTATAAAGAAAACGAGAAATTTTGTTGTGACTAAATCAGGCCTTGGATATAACCAAAAATTCTTTTCCGTGGATCCTTTAACGTAGACACTTTCCTCACACAATTTTTTCAAAAAAAAAAAAAAAAACTCTCCATTGACACAAAACAACTGTGGCTCCCATTGTGACCAGGCCCATATAAATATAAGGAAGAGAGTCCATTCTATAATTATTCTTTGTTAAGCAGGAGACATTGTATCGATAACAGCAATCCCGGGTGATTCACAGAATACATTTGTGTACAAACATCTCCCATTTTGTTTTAAAGTCAACATCTCGCCCAGAAGTCACCAAATTAACAAAACCACGCTAACAGAGAACTGAAAAGCACTCAACCCTTGATTTTTCGTCTGATAAAGGGGAACAGAGATGCAAATCGGTGATATGAAGCAATTAGATCTTTCGGACTTTGGGAATGTTCTGTATAATCCAGTAGTAGATACAACTTTCTAATGAATGCTAAAATTGGATTCTTTTTTCCTGTGATAGATAGTAGAAGAAAAGGCCATCCCAAAAGAATTCGAAGCAGACAACAGGATAGTCACATGTGGCTAATGGAGACATGAGAGCTCCAGCACCGACGAAGAAAACAATCATTTATGTATCCCTCACTCTATCCTAGATCAAAAATAAAATGCCTACAGGGGGCTAGCAAGTGATAAAAATTTTGGAGTCATCCAGGGGAAGACAGGGTGATGAAGTGAACACACGGGCTTCAAAAAAGGGTGCCAACACAGGAATCCATCATATGGTTACCATATGCAACTATAGGTTCTAGCATGGACAGATGATCTGGTTTCGAGAAAGGAGATGAATCTGAATCTTGATACAAAAATCTCTGGATTTTTAAAAATCATAGGCAATGAACTTGCGAACAAATATCAGTCACCGTGAGAAGAAAACAAGACACGCACAACGACTGCCTCTCACGATGTCTTCTCTGTATAAAATAGTCAAATCAGTAACTGCTTCAGAAGTATTTGTGCTGTTAGCATATACCATATACATCTGTTTGCGATCAAAGTATGAAAAAGTACAGGGAAAATTACAATGATGGGTATAATACACCTTAAACACAAACCTAAAAGGAAAGGAAATGACAGAATATTATGTGGTCATTTTAAACGATGCCTGTGAAGAGAAATATTCACGTTAAATTAGAAACTGTTATAAATGTGATAATCCCATTAATTACAAGCATTCAAGTATATTCCCCAGTCAAAAAAAAAAGAGAGACTAGAAAGAAATTCATCAGCAAAATGTCAGAAAATATTATATTACTTTTATTACTGCCCGTGTTCCAAATTAGGCTTGAACATTAAGAACACACCACAAGATACGAAAGATAGATTTATTCATATCTTTTTTTAGAGCATTATTTTCATTACGTTTTAAAATTGGTCTATTTAAAAGTCGAATGCAAAAGTTTAGCTCAAAGCTGAGATGGAGAATATATGTATTATTATTGACTACAAAGAGGACGTTAACAAGAATGCTATCAGAGATTTCTGCAGCTACTAGATACTGTTTTGGTCCTATTAGGTTTTAGGTAGGCACACAATTTAATTTTTTTATCTCTCTTAACAAAGAGAAGTTACCTCTCTTCCTTTCAATGTTAAAAAACAAACCTGGGGCGCCTGGGTGGCTCAGTCAGTTGAGCAGCCGACTTCAGCTCAGGTCATGATCTCACGGTCTGTGAGTTCGAGCCCCGTGTTGGGCTCTGTGCTGGCGGCTCAGAGCCTAGAGCCTGCTTCAGATTCTGTGTCTCCCTCTCTCTCTGCCCTTCCCCTGCTCATATCTATCTCTATGTCTCTCAAAAATAAATAAACATTAAAAAAATTAAAAAAGAAACAAACAAACCTATTTTCCCTCATCTTCAGATCTACAATCCAAATACTTGATTAATGCAAATAAGCCTCTTTGGTAGTTTAGTTCAGCATCTCCTCACTCTCATTTACTCTACATACAGCTGCAAGTCATCTTTTTCGAGGGTAACGTGATTTTCGTAAATGACCCTTAATCGATACTCTCTTTCTCCATCTAACTTAGAATCCTGAATTCGCTCAGACTGATCCTTCCTCTAAAATCACAAATTCAAACATCCTACATTCTGCCACCTATTACTCTTTTGACTCCCATTCTATCATCACCATGTCAATTACTCAACTTCATAGAGACAAGCTCTTCAACTTAGTTTCCTTTCTTTCTCCCTATGAGCACTTTCATTTTTTTTTTACTTCCTCCCTTTTCAGATAGCCTTCATGGTTCATGAGTTCAACCAGTCTCTCACCAATAAACTTAACACCCTTACCTAGATAGGCCTTGCCATCATGCTTGCCTGAGAGAATTCCAACCTGGCTCAAAGTTCACAGCCAAGCTACTTAGCACTACAATGGAAAAATGACACAGCTATAGATGGGTACCGCTGTAAGTCCATTCATGATTTCTGATCTCAAGGGACCCCTCAAAGCAGTCCAGCAGCCCTATGTTTCTTTAGTCCATTTTCATTCTTTCCTATTTTCTACAGTACCTATTTCAAAAGTTCAACCCCCTACCTCGATCCCCAATCTTAGAACCACTTCTCTCACTCTCAGAAAATGACCTTAAACTCTTTCTTTACAAACATTCCCATTATCATACAGAAGACTCCTAAACTTCTGGCTAACAAATCCACAAACGTATTTCCATTTCTCCTCTTCCTTTCCTCCACAGGTGTCCCTCCTCCATCTAAAGCTAACTTCTCTGATCAATCCCATTTACGATTGCACAAGAACTATAAAATACCTAGGAATAAACTTAACCAAAGTTGTAAAAGATCTGTATGCTAAACTATAGAAAACTTATGAAAGAAATTGACAAAGACACAAAGAAATGGAAAAACATCCCATGCTCATGGATTGGAAGAATAAATATTTTTAAAATGGCAATACTACCCAAAGCAATCTACACATTCCATGCAATCCCAATCAAAATTGTACCAGCATTCTTCTCAAAGCCAGAGCAAACAATCCTATAATATGTATGGAACCACAAAAGATCCCGAATAGCCAAAGTAATGTTGGGAAAAAAAAAAGTGGGAGGCAACACAATACCAGACTTTAGCTTCTACTACAAAGCTATTAATCATCAAGACCGTATGGTATTGGCACAAAAACAGACACATAGACCAATGGAATAGAATAGAGAACCCATAATTGGACCCACAAGCATATGCCCAACTAATCTTTGACAAAGTAGGAAAGAATATCCAATGGAAAAAAGACAGCCTCTTCAGCAAATGGTGCTGGGAGAATGGGACAGCAACATGCCGAAGAATGAAACTGGACCACTTTCTTACACCATACACAAAAATAAGGTCAAAATGGATGAAAGACCTAAATGTGAGACAGGAAACCATCAAACCCCTGGAAAAGAAAATAGGCAACAACTTCTTTGACCTCAGCCGCAGCAATTTCTTGCTCAACACGTCTCTCAAGGCAAGGGAAATAAAAGCAAAAATGAACTATTTGGACCTCATCAAGATAAAAATCTTCTGCTCCGTAAAGGAAATAATAAACAAAACTAAAAGGCAACTGACAGAATGGGAGAAAATATTTGCAAATGACATATCGGATAAAGGGTTAGTATCCAAAATCTATAAAGAACTCATCAAACTCAACACCCAAAAAATGAATAATCCAGTGAAGAAATGGACAAAAGACATGTATAGACACTTTGCTAAAGATGCATTAAAAGGTTCTCAACATCGCTCATCATCAGGGAAATACAAATCAAAACCACATTGAGATACCATCTCACACTTGTCAGAATGGCTAAAATTAACAATTCATGATGGCAGGAAACAATAGATGCTGGCAAGGATGTGGAGAAAGATGAACCCTCTTGCACTGTTGGTGAGAATGCAAACTGGTGCCGCCACTCTGGAAAACAGTGTGGAGTTTCCTTAAAAAACTAAAAATAGAACTACTCTATGATCCAGCAATAGCATTACTAGGAATTTATCCAAAGTATACAGGAGCGCTGATTCATAGAGGCACATGCACCCCAATGTTTATAGCAGCACTTTCAACAAGAGCCAAATTATGAAAGAGCCCAAATGTCCACCAACTGACGAGTGGATAAAGAAGATGTGGTTCATGTATACAATGGAATACTACTTGGCAATGAGAAAGAATGAAATCCCGTCATTTGCAACAATGTGGATGGGAACTGGAGGGTATTATGCTAAGTGAAATAAGTCAGTCAGAGAAAGACAGATATCATATGTTTTCACTCATATGTGGATCTTGAGAAACTTAATAGAAGACCATGGGAGAAGGGAAGGGGAAAAAGTAGTTTCAAACAGTGAGGGAGGCAAACCATAAGAGAGTCTTAAATATAGAGAACAAACTGAGGGTTGATGGGGGAGGGGTGGGGAAGGGGGAAAATGTGCTGCCATATATATATATAGAATATATATTCTAGTATATATTCTAACCCCACTTAAGTATAGTGTGTTACGAGGGCTCTGGAGACACTCTTGGGTTCAGATTCCATGTTTGTTGGAATCTAGGACCTCTATAACTGTGGGTAAGTTATTCAGCATTCTTGTCTCAGTTTCCTCAACTGTAAGACAGAGATGACAGCACCTACTTTTTAGGTTATTAGAGAGAAAAGAAGATCCATTTTAAGCACTCGAAACAGTGCACAGTATGTAAAGGGCTCTTAGTGTATGTGAGCTATTTTGGTCACTGTTTAAATTATTCCTGGTTAAAAAGGTAGATTTAGAAGTCTCAGATATCTAAGGATGCCTGGGTGGCTCAGTCAGTTGAGCATCTAACTCTTGGTTTTTTTCAGCTCAGGTCGCGGTCTCACAGTTTCTGGGATGGAGCCCCACATTGGACTCTGTGCTGACATCAGGGAGCCTGCTTGGGATTCTCTCTCTCTCTCTTTCTCTCTCTCTCTCTCTCTCTGCCCCTCCCCCTCTATCTTTATCTCTCTATCTCTTTCAAAATAAATAATAAAATAAGTAAATAAATTTAAAAATTAAAAAATAAAGAAATCTCAGACATCTAGGCTCACACCAACAGAGGAAGGAGAGGATCAGATAATTAAGCATTAGTTAAAAGTGCCTTTAGAATATAATTTTGTTATTCTTATTTGATACACACATGGGATCTCTTTTCCGAAAATATAATGAAGTGTATTCAAAACTAAACACAGGGGGGTCCAGGACATAATTCATTTTCTCCACCCTAATCTTTACTCCCGTCTGTAACTCATTCCAAGTTGACAATGAACACGACAGTCTTTCAGCAGCCGACTATCAGAGGGGTACCTTCCCAAAGTGACCATGGAGCAGGACTGTGCGTATGTGTCAAAGGCTTCCTTGTGGTATGAAAATTATGAGGAAACAGAGAAAGTGCATGGCAGCCATAAAAGTGGCTTAGTCAACAAGAAACCAGGTTTGCCCTGGATAAACTACAATGCTCAAAACTGAAACAGAGATTATAAGAGAGATTGATGGATTCCATTCTGTGTTTACTTACTAATGTGTATGTTCCAACCAGCCAAAAGTCATTTTCCACTCAGAGGTAGCTGAACACCCAGTGGCCTCAGGTCTCTCTGAGCTGTGGGGGACACTTACCACCTCCCTATCAACACAGGGTTAGCCCTTCAGGGACTGACTCACTGCCTATTTCTTCTGTCTCACTTCCCTCAGGCTGGATCTTCAAGACATCTCCATTCTTCGCTCAATAACAGGTTATAATTTCCCTCTATCTCTGACAAACTCCTTCAAATTCAGTGACTGGAAAGGTGTTTCAGATGTCAATCCAAAAACCAAGCCAAGTTGAGGGAAATGAACGTCAGGATTATGCTGTTGTAAATTATTTCTCTTCTTCAGAAGCTGCAGACTTCCTGCGTGTCTACCCTCCAACTATGTCAGAAATTCTCTCATTATTTTCTCTGCTCTGTAACTTTCTAAATTCAACCCAAAAATATATATTCAATTATCCCTATTATAATTGTGAAAGAATTATCAACCCATCCTCTTAGAAATAGGAGAAAAAAATTTTTCTACATATGCCTATGTACGTTCTCCCCTTTGGCCAATGGTTTAATTACAATACTTATTATTCACCATGTAGAATTTAGAATTAAAAAAGCAATTAAATACAAGATACTGGGAGAGTAAAACATACTAGAAAAACAAAGGCTGTGAGGTCTGACAGACTGGATCCAAGCTATACTACTTATTAATTTGGTGACTTAGGGCACATCAGCTGGAGTCCTCTGGGCCTCAATTTCTACACATATACAACAGTAAAATATTACTTTCCTTCCAAAGATGTTATGAGGATTAAACCTATACAAATTGCCCAAAACAGTACAGACACCACCGTAGGTAATCAAAAATTGGTATCTATCATTATTTTTCACATCAGTTTCCATTTCCATTTTCATGACACAATAACTCTATGGTAAGTCAGAGGATGATGTTGTTTGCTGTTTATAATCAAAATTGCATTCCGAAGGGGGTTAATTTTGATAAACGAAAAGCCCTTCTATCTGAACATCCTAGAAGTTTTAGTTTAGAAATTCAGGGCTAATAGATAATAAGCACTGAACAGGAAATTTTTGGAATTTGAGGAAGAAAGGAGGAAAGAAATGAGAAAGAAGGTCTCAGAGGAAGAGGACAAAATGCCAAACTGAGATGAGACAAGAAATCTTGATCTGTTGAGGTTTTAGAAAGACAGATGTTTTGGGCACCTGAGCAGCTCAGTCAATTCAGCGTCCAACTCTTGATTTCGGCTCAGGTCATGATTCCAGGGTCATGGGCTCCAGCGCTGCATTGGGTTCCATGCTAAGCATGGAGCCTGCTTAAGATTCTCTCTCCCTCTGCCCCTCTCCCCTATTAGCATTCTAAGGACAGATGTTTTAAGATAGAGGATGTCAACCATTCTTGTTGAATGTGTTGGCACTACTGCAATAGAAAATCTCTTCTCTATATCCCCTTCCAATGTTCAGGATTCTCCCCCTAAAGCCATAAGTGTTTTTTGTGTGAGTGGATTTTGTGTTGAAATCATGGAATAGAAGGAGGTTAGGCATGTATGACAGGCTTTTTGCAAGAAGCAGAAGCGTGGAAAGAAGACCCCGAACCTTAAGGAAAATTTTAAAGTCTAGCAATACAGACGTTTGCAAGGATATGGAACACAGGCCATCCTTCCATGCTGCAGATCGGGTATTAATTGACGATACATCCATTTTGGAAACGTTACTGAGTAAACTGTAACCTACACATAACCTGCAGAGCAGCAATTCACATACCAGGTGCATGCCCTAGAGAAACTCGAGTTCATCTGCATGGAACTCATGTACAAAAATGTGCGAGGCAATTTCATAAGAAAAAATTAGAACCAGCAATAAAAATGTCACCTAGATTAGCATGAATAAATTTCAAAACTGTGATTTTGAGTGAAAATAAAAGCCATAGAAGAATATTTCCTATAAGACTTACTTATGCAAATGGCAAAAAACAGACAAAACGAAACCACAAATTTTTAGGCAGGGACAAAGACCTATGAGATAAACATATACAGAAAAACAAAGAAAGGATTAATACAAAACAGAAGATAGTGGTTGCCTGGAGAGTCAGCGTGGGCAGGATGTGACCAGAGAGGGGTAGGTAAGTCATTGGCAATATTCTATTTCTCAAGGAACGTGGTTGGCATATATGAGCATTCATTTCATTAGTTTTCTTCAAGCTGTATGTTTATGTTACTGACACTGTTTTGTGTACATGAAATATTTTACAATTTAAAAATAAAATCATTTTTAAGTGAGCTGACACTGCTACAGTGGCAAAGAGATTATCGTGACCAATCATGTCTGGGGCCTTGAGTTTTGACACCGTACAGGGACAGATCATTTGAGGCCCATATGGTCCATGGACTTGAAAATGAGGCAAAAGAATATTTCAGCTTAAGTGAGACAAATTAAAAGTATCATTTCCCCATACCCCAGAGTTAAAGGATATATATTCTTTTTAAGCCCCTATAAATTATTTATAAGAATCGATCAAATAATGTGGCCTAATGGCCACAAATAAATTCTCGACAAATACCAAAAAATCAATATCATATAAATAATGGACTCTGGCAATAATTCCCAGATTAAAAATAAATTAAATCAATGAAATTAAGTACCTGGAATGTATAGGAGAGGATATTTCCACTCAGTCTATAGAAATCTCTTCCATCCCCACTAAACACCTTTCTGCATTGACCACCAAAACTTTTAGTGTTAATAACTCTGTTCCTAAACTGGCCAGTGAGTTCATTGTAACTGTTTTAAAAAAAACGAAGGAAGGAAGAAAAAATGGTTAAAAAACAGAAATAGCAGTTTATGAAAAAGGAATTCCGGAAATTCTTGAAATATATTACAGTTAAGCATCTCTTTGAGAGAGCTCAAATAAAGAGAACAGTGTCCTAATGCACACCCTATATTATCCAACCTCCCCTGGGTGGTATAATAGCTAAAATTAATAGCTGGAGAAATCCAACATCCCTTCAGCCTAAGAACATGTTTGGAAAACACAGCCCTTTTGTATCTATGGCAACAGCTGGTTTTGAGTTGAATCTATAGATAAAACCAATACAAATAAGATGACTTTTGAGGAGAAAGAACTTTCTGCAATGAATTTCAACTAAATTACCTCTTAGCATACTGAATGGTATACTCTTTAGAGTAATTGTACCATTTTTCTGTTAATGAATTTTAAAATATGATAGAAAAACCACCTCTAACTATCACTCTAAAATAGACTGTTTTAAAACCTTGAAATCTTCAACTTGGATCTGACTCTTAAACGTTCCTCAGAATTCTTTTTGGAAAGACAAACATGGGATTGTCCGAACTTCACTTGAAAATGACAGTTTTCAGCCAGTTCAGACAATTGCTTTTCAAGTCTCAATATTCTAATACGCTGCTTTCTCTCTTCTTTCTCTGCTCTTACTCTATTGTCTCTTCCTTCTCTTGAGTAGCCCCACATCACTGTCATTGGATCAATTCTCTCCCTCTGTCTCTCTCTATTTCTACCTCTTTCCCATAGTGTGACCAACTATCCAGGCTTTCTCAGGTCCGAGGGGTGTCCCTGGACATAGGATCTCCAGTGCTAAAAGCAAGACAGTCCAGGGACAATTGGACACTCTGAATTTACCATTTACCACATATATTTTCAAGTATACAGGTATAAAATAAAAAACGTTTCAGGATGTGGCAAAGAACTCTGAGCCAAAGGCTTAGCTATTAGGTGATTTGTTAATAGACTTACCAAACCATAAAATAAAACAAAACAAAATGAAAAGCTACTCCCCATCAATATTCACAGGAAGCTTTCCAGTACCTTACCCATTTCCAGTAAGTTCTATGTTGGGAGGAGGTTTATCAAGGTCACAAGAAGGTCTGCTTTCTGAGTCCTCGCATCTGTCTTCATCAGCACTATCCTCTTCGCAGTCAGCATCCCCATTGCAAACCAAAGATTTGCTGATGCACTGGCCTGTACACAAGATAAGCCCCCACCAATAAATAAATAAATGAATGAATAGAAGGAAGGAAGGAAGGAAGGAAGGAAGGAAGGAAGGAAGGAAGGAAGGAAGGAAGGAAGGAAGGAAAAAACTACCTGGGATCAAAACGGTTTTGTCCTTGACCTCCAAAACTGCACTAATATTCTAATGTGAATTGGAGAGCAATCCTCGAGATGTCCAAGAAAGGGCTGGTGATTATTTTGGTCCTCATATTACAACACCCAAAATTGATTCTGACCTCAGCTGGACACAAAATTGCAAATAGAAGCTGAATTCAAATTCCAGGCTCTCACCCATAATCAAGCAGTGTGTCTGATTCTTCCAGAATCAAACAGTGCCAACCACTGGGAAGATAGATCGACATCCTGCCCTTCAACTTTCAGTTTATTTTTTGTCCAAGCCTGATTTGATGTGTAAACTTTTGAGAGCATAGAAACTGGGTCGAAAGGTTAAAACGCATCATTTTTTTAGAATCTACTCCATGCAAGACACTCTTCCAGGTGTTAGCATTCAAATATCAATAAAAATGGTATGCTGGCCTTTTTGTATACTTTACAATCTAATAGAAAGGACTATGAAGACATAGATCATTATAATTCGGCAATGTAATTGTTATGATAGACATACATCCCAGGTACCGAAGAAGCACTGGAGGGTATCAGATGATCCAACCCTTGCCTACCTCCCCAGCATCATCTCCAGCCATTCTCCTACCAGCTTCCGATGCTATAGTCACACCTGCATGAATAAAAGGCCAAGCTTCTGTCATATCTGCTGAGCTTGCACTTACAGTTCTCTCATCCTAGAAGCGTTTCTCTACCTGTCACCAACCTGTCCTTCAAGAACCAAATTAAAACATTATCTCCTCTCAGAAACCATCCCTCCTCCACAGGCTCTAATGCATGTCCTTCCTCTGTGTCCTCATAGTACGCATTGCACGCAACTGTCCTGATGGCATAGCATGCACCCACTATGCTCTCACTCAATCCGATCCAATGTGGTAGAGAGTCCACTAAGTACCAAATACTTCAGATGCAAAAACTAAATAAACAAGAGCGCCTGGATGGCTCAGTTGGTTACGCATCCGACTTCGGCTCAGTTCATGATCTCACAGTTCGTGAGTTCGAGCCCCACGTCAGGCTCTGCGCTGACAGCTCAGAGCCTGGAGCCTGCTTGGGATTCTGTGTCTCCCTCTTTTTCTGTCCCTCCTCTGCTTACACTCTGTTTCTCTCTCTCTCAAAAAAAGATAAACATTAATTTTTTTTAATTAAAGCAATATAATCCATAGCCTCAAGGAGTTCACTGTCTTCCAAGAGAGACAACCAGGCCAACAAATACTCCAAATTACAGATAATACCATGTATGTAGGGAACACAGAGAAGCGATTTGTTAATTATCTCTCTCAGTTGGGAAGTTAAGAAATGCTTCTGAAGGGCGCCTGGGTGGCTCAGTCGGTTAAGCGGCTGACTTTGGCTCAGGTCATGATCTTGCAGTCTGTGAGTTCAAGCCCCGCGTCGGGCTCTGTGCTGACAGCTCAGGGCCTGGAGCCTGCTTCGGATTCTCTGTTTCCCTCTCTCTCTGCCCTTCTCCTGCTCACGCTCTGTCTCTATGTCTCAAAAATTATAATAAACATTTAAAAAAAATGTTTAGAAATGCTTCTGAAAAGAGGGGTCACCTGATCTGGGTTTTGAAAGTAAAATAGGAGTTTGGCAGTTTTCGTTGAGGAGCACTTCGAACACAGGGATTAATTATGTACTATTCTGTGTATAAACTTTAATATTTTTGAGGGAAGAGGCTAAGTGTTTCATTTGTATATCCACAGTCCTTACCACTGTACCTGGAACATAATAGAACAATAAGTATTTGCTAAAGGTTGTTGAATTAATCTGACTGCACAAATAATACATAAACAATAGGTCAAATAATACTCAATGCCCAAACTTGAAATTGTGTTTCAATACTCTTGTAGAGGAGTGACCTGTATTACTCCTTGATTAGTTAATTAGAGTTCCTTTTCTTGTAAACATAATAATAATTTTGGCAGTAACATTATTTTGGCCCAATCTCAGTGTACCAGACTCACTCTACAACTTCGCCAACAATGCAATGTCAAGAACTATTTGGGTCTCTCAATAGCATTATTTCTTTTCAAAGAAGCAAGGAGTATTCTTACCTTTCTTACCAGGTGCCTCCTCTTTAATTCAAAATACTGATAGCTGAGTGTGTAATTAATATGCCAATAAAAATCCTACTGATATTGGCCTGAAATTAATTTTAAGATCCATATAAATTCAGTAAAAATCAACAAATACCTACTGAGCAAGTTAACCAAATAGCATGTGAAATTACACCCTGCATGCTAAGCCTGCAGAAAAATACCTGAGAAGCACCTGAAACGCTCTCCACATCCCTCTTCTGTCGGACATCCTTGGGTAGGTTCACACGATTGTGTTTCAAATGCATTTCCGACACAAGGATGGCCGCCATACTGCCCGTAAACAGCAACTGACCTCCTGCGAGTCTAAACACAGAACAGGTAGTGCGTTTTGGTATCTCCTTTCCTTTATCTGAGAAACAAATCTGAGAGAAATTAATACAATTGAAGAAAGAGTACTCAGGAAATTGTTTTGGTGTTCCACAGATGTAAAACCTCCCAAATCAATAAACCCACAGACCCACTTGTCATGGAGTGGGTGACAAGTGACACTTGGATTATTATTTATGAAGTGTTCCCAGCTATGTATTTATTCTCAGCGTTGAGTATAAAAAAAAATAATAAAAATAGTGGATCTTTAAAAAAGCAACTTGAAAGATGTAACTGGATAGACACATAAGCAAATAGGTTACAATATAGAATGTTTAATGTTTTTGCTTAAGCTGTGTGCCAAGAGCTAACTAGAAAGGAGAAATGGATTTTGTCAGAGGTGGGAAGGATACTGGAACCACAGTTAAGAGGTAAAATTAGAAAAACCTTTAGAGAAGTTTCTTGGTGGATCAATGGGTTCAGTGGCCAACTCTTGATTTGGGCTCAGGTCATGATCTCAGGGTCATGAGACTGAGTCCCATGTGGGCCTTTGTGCTGAGCGTGGAGCCTGCTTGAGACTCTCTCTCTCTCTCTCTCTCTCTCTCTCCCTCTGCCCCTCCCTGGGTTGCACGCACCCCAGCGCAGGTGCACTCACATTCTCTCTCTCACAAAAGATACAAATAAACTCTTTGGGGAAAAAAGGAAAAAAAAAAAACTTAAGAAAAGTGGCCACAATTGATTTGAGCTGAATGGTAAGCTGTCTTCAGGAAGGCAGGGCAAAACAATCTGGAGAGAGAGATGGTAATATGGAAATCAAATTTACAACACAGAAACCTCGGTAGTCCAAGGGTGAAGCTACCTCTGCAATGGAATTTTACCAGGCAATAAAAATCACTGGCCTCTGAAGTGGGAAATACGTCAAAGGCAAATCTCTGGGAGAGAAAGTATGGGAAAATTGAGGAAATCATCAAGCCAACTGGGAAACAATTAATTCATCCTGAAGTTCATTTTATCAATGGGAACACATATATCTAATACTTAAACAAAAGAAAGGTCCACAAAATCCTTTTCCTCCCCAATAACAATCAAAGATGCATCACTTAAGCCTCTTCCTGTACTCACCTTTTCCTCATTAAAAAAAAAAAAATCTGACATTCCAGAGAATTTAAAGCAAAGACTTACAGGGAAGACTAGATCTACAAACTGATGTGGGGCCAGAGGCGAATAGTCAAGAAAGAATTCTTGAGACATTTTTGGTGCAAAAAGTGCTTTTTTTTTTTTTAATGTTTATTTTACTTTTTGACAGAGAGACAGAGTGTGAGCAGGGGAGGGGCAGAAAGAGAGGGAGACACAGAATCCGGAGCAGGCTCCAGGCCCTGAGCTGTCAACACAGAGCCCTATGCGGGGCTCGAACTCACAAACTGTGAGATCATGACCTGAGCCGAAGTTGGTGCTTAACCAACTTAGCCACCCAGGTGCCCCAAAAAGGCACTTTTATTACAGAACGGGGACAGGGCCCGTAAGGAGAAAGAGCTGCACTTTTGCTATGTGAAGCTCATGGTTATACGTTTAGTGCTTCGAAGGGGAGGGGACATGCAGGGAGTATTCGATCATAAATGTCTTCTTCAAATTGCTACTCTTAAAACTACTTTCACAGGATTTCTCCAGTGCTTATCATTCTGCCTGATATTAATAAGCGAGATATACAGTCACGAGACTCTAAGAACGCAGCAACCAGCACATATTTGATCCTTATCGGAAAAATGCAGGCTATAGGTTAGCCTTCTGGGCTAAATGTGAACACATTTCTGCTTCTATCCCTCATCACAAACCAATGTTGAATCTCTTCAAATCCATCCTAAATTGGGCTAGAAGTGGGGATTCATTGGGACAAAGAAGTGGAGATTCACGGTAATGTAATTTGATCTCTGAGCAGTTGTGTCTGGCACTGGCACCCTCCATTGCATCTGAGCAGGGGAGCCATGGAGGAATATGAGTGGGGAATGGAACTCAGTATGGTTCCTTGATGAGTTTCTAGTTTTCGTATTTGTTTGATGAAAACGCCTCTCATAATGTGTCTTACTAAGTTGTCCTTTTCTGAAGTTCCAAAGCACAGATTGTGTTGTTCACCTAAGTAATGCTTCCCTCTCTCCACATACAAGGATGACCTCAATGGCTGCCCGCTGTGAGCAGCCCTATTCTCACCTGACAACTTCGGATCTTATGACCCCATTTCCATTTTCACTTGTCTCTCTCTGGATGAAAATGTTGTTACCATCTAGGGATGCAACCATTGCATGATGACCTTCATGCAAAGAAAAAATTACTAATATGAAAAATACTTCCCACCCCTTTCTATTTAATGTTCTTTCTTAACTTGTTTTTAAATTAAAAAAATGTTTTCTGTGGTTGCTGTTTGGTTTTTGCCTTGTTATTCATAGACCCATTTGCCTGTCTATAATCAAAGTAGTCATCTATTTGCCCAAAGCCAAATTCCACATTCGAGTAACTTTTTTTGTAAATCAACGCTTGATGATACTAAATGCTTGATGAAAATGACGATTATGATGATGCTTCAAAATAAAAATTATTGGTGCACCTGTGTGGCTCAGTTGGTTAAGCATCCAACTTCAGCTCAAGTCATGATCTCACAGCTTGTGGGTTTGAGATCCTTGTTGGGCTCTGTGCTGACAGCTCGGAGCGGGGAGCCTGCTTCGGATTCTGTATGTGTGTGTCTCTCTCTGCCCCTCCCCTGCTTGCACTCTGTCTCTCTCTCCCAGAAGTAAATAAACATTTTTAAAAAGTTTTAATAAAATAAAAAATGAAATGGAAATTATCTCTGTAATACAGTTCTGTTAATTTAATAATTAAAAAGTGATTTTCAAATACACATTTTTATTCAAGCTGAACCACCTTGAAAATATTTTGCAAATATGGAATCATGTCATATACCTGAAGCTAATACAAATGTTTATGTGTTAAGTATATCTCAACAAAAACATATTTATTCATCAAATATTTAGAACCTTTAACACCAACATTTGTATGGTCCTACCTGAGTCTTGGTACAACCACTGCATTCCGACCATGGGGCATAGGAATCCCACTGGCAATTGACTGGAGAGGAGGCGCTGCCAAATTATGATAAATCAGGTAGAAAGATAATGGGGAGGGAGCACAGAGAATAGTCAAGAACAGTAAAAAATAAATTGCTTTACAATTTTTTAAGAGACACCAAAAGTATCCCAACATATCTAAAAATATATGTGGAAAGAACCAACTTTTTTTTTGAGATTAATATTTATGAAGCTTCTATGATGTACCAGACACTATCCAGATACTAGAGTTGTAGACACAATAACAGATAGATCACTGACCATTGATAGAGGAAAGGACAAAGACACATACATAAACAAATGATCATAATATAATAATACAAACATGATCCATAATACAATATACCTAATTAGATCAATTTCATAACAAAAATGTACACAGTATAATGTGTTATGGAAATATAGATGAGGGAGTGTTCACAGTTGGGAGGGTAAGTGAGAACTTATGGGAGGAAGGTATAATGGTCTTTGAAAGGATTCTCAATAATGAACCGAAGAGTTATAACAGAAACTCTTAACTGGAAGACAAAAAGCTCTAAAAAGACCCTATCAGAAGTGAGAAACTAAAAACTGGCAAAGATTAAATGGGCAGAAATTGATTTTTAAATATTCCCCTGTGCATTTAGGCTACTCCTCAAGAACACACCCAAGTAGCATCCATTTGAGTTTTAACAATTCCACTCCACTAAAATACATGAAGAATGGAGAGTCTGTTGTGGTAGGATCCCTCCTTAAGGAAAGAAGAAAAAAAAAAAACCTCAAGGCAACCTGGCTATACGCTTACAGGACAACATCCCTCACGACCTTGTAACATGAGACCACTTAATCAGACTACA
This sequence comes from Paguma larvata, assembly GCA_030068075.1. NCBI lineage: Eukaryota > Metazoa > Chordata > Mammalia > Carnivora > Viverridae > Paguma > Paguma larvata. The sequence goes on along the minus strand of CM057826.1, from coordinate 31,211,065 downwards.
TGTTTATATGTTACTATATATGAGAGACAAAGAAATAAAAAATATATAAAAAACTACGCCATGTGGTGTTCGGGACTCAGTTCTTTGGGTATGAACCCAACTGAGTGAAGCCGGTGGGAGTAAAGTTGCTTCTGGGAAAGAAAAGCCTCCGTGTCACGACTCTGTGCAAGAATCCTGCTACACCATCACGTGATGCTTAACTCCAGCTTCGCAGAGAGAATATCATGGCTTCATCCTTTGAGATTAAAGAAGTCTAACTTAAAGCATATTTCACAAAGGGTAAAGGAAATCAGAATCCTGATTTCTGGATTTTGAGCACATTCCTAGCCTTGGAGACACCTTGAGTCAAGGTGATTTGTGCTTATTTTAAGCCTGTGAGGTGATTCTAAAATTAATAAGTCTGATCGGAAGTGTCTGTGCCTCCCGTGCTTTTTTTCAAGCCAAACTGGCTGATCTATAGTCTTGACGATGGCACCAATGATCCAAATGCTTCACTGCTTGGACGCTTAAACAATCTGAACTTGCTATTGTTCTATGTTGTGTCTCAGGGACAGGCAGAGACCTTCCCCAAACACGGGGGAAGGGAAGCCGCTTGACCTCGTCTCGTCTGGGCTCCCACACTACCCGGCGCAGGCCTCTCCCAGAGGCCTTGGATGTATTGACATCAACTGTTTCAAGATCCGTATCACCCAGTGGACTCTCAGGACTGTCTTGGCCCCCTTTGTGTCCCCAGTCACTAGCACAGCCCCTGACACATATTCTGATAGTCTGATAGAGTGTACTGACCTCGTCCTATCCCATCGAATTGACAGTGAGAGCAGAACAAGGCCATGGGTACATGACGGTGGCTTTTTTCCTGGTCTCAGGAGTCAGCACACCTATTTTCTTAAAAAAAAACTCTCAACCAGACAGAAGTTACTCTTGTGGGGAGCACAGCATAATGTATATGTAGACTTGTCAAATTACTATGTTGTACACCTGAAATTAACATAACATTGTGTCTCAACTGTATTTCAGTTAAGGAAAAAAAACTCTCAACCTTTAAAATCCAAAGAATGTTTTGCAATGACTACACTTAAAGATCACATTCTACCCCAAGATGTGTCAATTCTAAGGTTAGTGCAATTCTCCGAATTGTAGGTACCATCATGGTATTGGGACAAGAAGAAACCTTTGAGGTATTTTTAGTCTGCAAGTTTCTTCCTTATGGGAAGTAAAATAAGAATAAGAATAAAACAAGCTTTTGCTATCACTGCCTTTTCTCAAAATGTAGAAAGATAAGGTGTTGAAAGGAAAAAGAAGTTCAGGTTACAATGTTAAAATCAGGCCATATGATAAAGAACTTCCTAAAAATAAAAAAATAATAATTTTTAATGACTTCCAACACAAGCCAAAACATTCTCACCTTGAAAAAATTTGGAACTCTCCTGTAAATCCCACCAAGATGAATAAACTTATTGCCTGGGGGGGTGAGGGGGGGAATAAAGCATTACTTTAGTTTGTATTTCTTTAAAGAGTTGAAAGTGAATACATTTATGCAAGTCAAGATTTGTGAGTTAGGAACATAAAGAAGGAAAGAAGCATGGAGAAGCTTCCATGATTCTGCTTGTCCTTTGAGTTTCCATTTTAAGCAAAAGTTTAATACAATTCTGTTGAGCTCACCTCCTATTATTCTTTTCTGTAAAGGCAACTAGGGGCTGGGGAATGTCATGGCCACGTAAATGGAAAATTTAGCTCATTAGAGCATTTCTTTAGGGACCCATCATCTTTTCATTCCTTTCTCTACCCTCCTTTGCTCTAACTTCAACATACATGAGGACACCCAAAGGGGAGGAAGCCTGGAAGAAAGACCAGCCAAGAGTGAGAAGTTAGAAGGGAAATAAGCTTCATAAATGAAGAGTTAACCAAAGTTGAGGCACATCCTTAGCCAGAGGGCCTGTGACCCTCACCCCGCCCCTCAGTTCTGTGCGTGGCTCCTCCAGTCTTTAAAACACCTGTGAGGCCTCTTGCAATCATCTTTCCATGCTAGCACCAGCCTAAATATTGAAGATCTGGCAGGTCACAAAACTATGTGTAAAATGGGATTGCATTTTGTTTGAAAGGTCAAACATGTATTAAAAACAAATCTAGAAAGAAACATAATAAAGGATAATAGTTCATTTCTGGTAATGAAATTATAGGTAATTTCTATTATCTTTTTTTTTTTGCTTTTACGTATTTCCCTACTTTGACAACTGAGTTTGGGAATATCATTCAAATCTTTACTGGAGACTCTCTGAGAATATAAAATGTATTCAATATATCACCCAAGTGTAAAAGTCCTTAAAACCATGTTACTCTATATTTTAACAGGTCAATATTCTTTCTCTTCTCCCTGACCTCCTCAAATGTTTTCTTTCAATGTATTTGTGGAGCGGCTTGCCAACATTTTTTCCAGACCTTTCTATCTGCCTTCCTAGATCACCTGCCATTTTATTAGGTATCTTCCTTTTAGCTGTAAAGTCCTAGTTGCCTACTTCTGCCTTTTATTGTTCTACAAAACTCTTAGCCTATTATTGTGATTAGCATAACCAAACAGCTGTGGGCATCCTGGAAATGAGCGGGGGAAGGTATGAATACTTGTCTGATTTTTCAATGAGCAGGCAAAGTACATAATATAAAGCAACACCTTTTACAAGTTTTATTTTTAATTAAAAATTACGAGGATTAAAAAAAACTACGAGGGTTTGGGTTAATTTTTCCCTTTTTCAACAATATATCTTTACTCCATGCTGTCAACTTATTTTTCCTGCTCCTGGGAAAGCCTATCTCCATAGCTTTATTAGTCACTCGTAGGCACTAACATATAGTCACATTTTTGGAAAACAAGATTCTGAAACAATCTAACAATCAAAGTTCAATTCGATATCCAATTTTAAATATCTCTCCTACTCCCGGGTTCTGGATGCTCATAATGAAGGTGAGGGGGGGTCTGATTCCGAATTCCTCCTCCTTGTTCTTCTGCTTTCCTTCCCCAAACTGCCTCTGTCTTCTTCAAAGTCACAGCATCAGGAGTGAGAGGGGCAAGAGCCAAAAAGGGTCTTGTGTGACTAATCCAGCTGGGGTCCATAATGGTCACTCAGGGTGGAGTGGATGTTTGAATGCCAAGTCTTTATCTCCCACTGTGTTTTTGTGGTTCTTTGGATGGCCCCCATTGGTGATCTACAACCACTATGCTCTTGGCAAAAATGATCCATCTCTTTGCTTATCACCCTTGACTCTCCCCAGGGCTTGCCTCCTGGGTGTCCTTTTCCATATGGATGCTACCTGTTGGGGTTGCTTCATCCTGCAGGCAGTTTCTCAGGCAGAATCCCTGATAACCCAAGTCTGGCTCCTTTCTAAAGGTCCACATTGCGTCTCTGTGTGAAATCTTCCTTTCAGTTGTAAAGTCCTAGTTGCCTATTCCTGCCTTTCTGACAGGATATTCCTTATCCAGAATGTAACCAATAATGTTGTGTTGATTTACTCTGCTAAAAGCAGGCTAGGGAACCAGCCTGTATCTTTAGATTTTCCCAGACATGACTAGAGTATCATTCCCTACATCCCCCAAATTCTAAGGGGCACGATCTTGCATACTCTTGAGGATGGGAATAGCCAAAGCGTCACCAGACACTATTCTTTTCGTAAAACTGCTTTGACTGTCCAACATCTCACTTTAAAATGTGGGGATGCTGAGCACTTATTCTTCTTGGCCTTTGACTCTCAGCCAAAGCAGGCATCATGAAAAAATGCATTCTTAACATTCTATTATGACATGCGTTTTAAAAGAATTTCAACCAAGTTTTAGGGAATATACATTTTTTTCAGGAGTGCCTTTGCCAACACCTACCCCATATACATCCTCCTTATTGTAACTTCTGAAGATCTGCCTACTTACAAGACAGTTCTCTTCATGAGTTATACAAGCTGAATCTATTAACCAAAAGAATTTCTTGAAATTTGCTAGCTAGGTCCCTGAAAACGGGTCAGTTATCATTTCCCACCTGCAGAAAGAGCATCTTAACAAGTGGACAAGAGAGAACAATCACAAATTAATAATAAATGATACTTCAGCCATCTGGGTGGCTCAGTTGGTTAAGCGTCTGACTTCAACTCAGGTCATGATCTCACGGTTTGTGGGTTCGAGCCCCATGTTGGACTCTGTGATGACAGCTCAGAACCTGGAGCCTGCTTCAAATTTTTTGTCTCCTTCTCTCTCTGCCCCTCCCCTAATCACACTCTGCCTCTCTCAAAAATAAATAAACATTAAAAAAAATTTTTTAATGATACAAAAATTGGGGCACCTAGGTGGTTCAGTGGGTCGAGTGGCCAACTTTGGCTTGGGTCATGGTCTCATGGTTGGTGAGTTCAAGTCTCACATAGGCTCGATGGTGTCAGGACAGCGCCTGCTTAAGTCCTCTGTCCCCCTCTATCTCTGCCCTCCCCTGCTCACGAGTGTACTCTCTCTCCTTCTCTCTCTCTCTCTCTCAAAAATAAATAAAACATTTAAGATATAAATAAGTTGAAGTTGAAGTTGCTGTCTTTGGTCCTGTGTTTAGTTGAATAGTAATTTTTCTAACATTTGGCTATGTCGCACGGGGCCAACATGTACATTTGGGAAGCCTTTTATTGCATTCTATCTCTCTGTATCTTCCACTCTCACGTTCCTGACCCTTCCGTCCAGGATTCCAAATTCCGAAGTCCTAAGTTTCCAAACTCACTTTTCTATAAAGCTCTTAGAGAAGTCAGATCATGGGGACTCATTGCATGGCTGCAAATCAAACAAACAAAAAACAAAATACAGGAGGGTATTTTTCCCTAAGAAATAACAATGGCACTATTGTATTCCTTAGTGGCTTTCTCAGGGCTTTCATAAACATAGCCTCCACTCTCTGAACCAGTAATTTTACTGCAAAACAAGAAAAAGGAATTCATTTGGCTGAATCGTTAAATATATTTAGGTAAGGATTTTTTTAAGTTATCCCTATGTCTCTTTCTTTCCTATTTCCCCATGTCCTTTCCTTATTTGAATCATTTCAGTTAAGCCTTACTCCCTTTTGAGACTGCTTCGTTTACAAAAGTAATGAAATTATTATCTTACCTTCATGTTTGGGAAAACATTCAGGGCAGAAGAAAGGAAGAAAATTTCCGCTGAGTGCCTGGTGAATTTTCAACAGCGGGACGTGCCCAGCAGCCTGTTCCCTCTCTGTCTTTTCCTGCTGGGGATTAACTTGGCACTCACTCATAAACAGAGCAAGTGGTTCTGAGACTTCGTTCCTACCCCAACCAGATTCTCTGGGGACACGAAGAGCCTGCCCCTGTACTTAGTCGGTGTCTCGAAGCCAGATGCTTCTTATCAGTGTACACAGGCCTTAGCTACAGCCAGCTGGAACTGTTTGGAGACGTAGTTCTAAGAAAACATCTGTAAATCAAGAAAGGCAGCAAATGTTCTCAGTTCAATGTTTAAGTGATTTTCAACCAAAGGAGACTCTGTGTAAAGCAAAGGATAAGCCTCCTTCCGGTTTCAGTCTTCGAAACGAAATGGATGTTTTCATAATTCTCTTAGTGTGTTGTACACCAAACTTTGAGATGAAAGGATTTAAATGCAGTTCTGTCACTTGGGAGGTAAATGGAACATTCTGGAGAGAATTTGCACGCCTCCCCCAACAAAAAGAAAGGAAAACAAAACAACAACAAATATATATATACATATACATATGTATGCTACATACATACATACATATATATATATATATATATAGCCTAACTCAATATTACATCCATCCCCTCACTTCTGTGAGGCTTGACTTTCACAGATGCTTAAAAACAGCATCATATTTTGCAAACATATTTAAAAGCCTGACTAATTTTCTCCAGTTCTTTCCCTATTCCATTGACTTGCAGATCACCATTGGAAAGTTCCTATCGCGGTCATCATCTGTCTATTTTCTCTTCTTCAGTTATTGTCTTGTCTAACTCTGCCAGATCCTCATTCCCCACAGCTTTGCATTTATTCTAGCAGTTCCCAACATCGCTTTCAGCGATTTCATGAATGCTATATATTGTTTTTTTGCAAGATTTCAGATTTTCTGTTTGTGAGAAGTTGGGGACAGGATTCATTTTCAGAAGTACCAAATAAAAGTTGTGCTGTCTAGGGGCAGCTGGGAGGCTCAGTTGGTTAAGCATCTGACTTCAGCTCAGGTCATGATCTTGTGGTCCATGAGTTTGAGCCCCAAGTTAGGCTCTGTGCTGACAGCTGGGAGCCTGAAGTCTGCTGAGAAGGGAGGGTTCTGTGTCTCCCTCTCTCTCTGCCCCTCCCCCAGTCATGCTTTCTCTCTCTCTCTCTCAAAAATAAACATTAAAAAATATTTTTAAAAAATTAAAAAGCTGTGCTGTCTAATTAACAATAGCTTTACAACCTATTGGAAAATGTATAGCCCCCCCACCCCCGTCACGGAGTCCCAAACCCTTAAACACGTCACTTCCTGGTTCTTCCCCTCTCCGTTTCTTGGGGCTGTTTTCAGAGGCTTTGCAATGAGCATGTGCCAAAGAAATGAAGTTTCTGCCTTACCTCAAGGAAGGTACATTTGTGCCAATCAGACTACTTTTTGCCTTACATGGACATAGGCATTGTCTGGGTAAGGCTGTAACCTCTGTAGCACTCAGCCAATGAGGAATCAGGGGAGAGACCCGCACGCTAGGGGATAAATTGTCTGCTGTAACTGCCCCAGGTGTCCCTGTCCATCAGACACCTGCTCTTGCAAGAACATCGATTAAAGCCTCGCTTCATTGTGCTCTGAGTCTCAATGTCCCTCCTTTGATTGAGGCAATGGGCTTATTTCTCACGCTATTAAAGCTGAGCTACGTTTTAGTCACAAGATTTGGCCATATATTCTGACTATTGTTACTAGGGCATTATGAGTAGGAGAGACATAGTATTAAGTGGGAAAGGACTTTTTGAGTTGAGTGATTTTATAACTCAACATTCCATTAGTGAATATTTCCCAGTTTTAATGATTTCTCTCTTTCTTTATCCAAAGAGCTTGAAAATAGAGACTGACTCTCACCTTCCCCTCATAAATTAACAGTGAGTTTCCAAAGACACTTTCCACATCTTTTGTTAAAACCATTTGTGTGGAAGAAATTTTGCCACAGAGAAGATGACCTCTAATTCCTGAAAGTTTCCTTTGGTTGTTTTTTATTCAACTCCAATTGCATGACTTTCAGATGTATGGACTCTTCTTAAGTACTCAGTGTGCAATTCTACATTCAGCGGCTTCGTTTGTGTTTTCCCTGAAAGCAGATTCTGAGACAGGAAATCAATTGAAAATAGGGTCTTGGTTTGTGTGTGTCTGTGTTTGTGTGTGTGTGTGTGTGTGTGTGTGTGTGTGTGTGTGTGTGTGTTTTGGTTTGGTTTTGTTTGGTTTGGTTTTTTGGCTTGGGTTTTGGTTGGGTTTTTTGTGAGGTTTTGTTTGTTTTTGTTTTGTTTTCTGTTTTGAGAAGTGATCCTATGAAGCATTGCTGGCAGATGGAAAAGTGATACAAGGAAGGAGAGGTAGTCAATAAAAGGTACTTTATCGTGCAAGATACCACCATGGGAATTAGAACTCAGTCTCAACATGGAAATATGGAAGACATTGTAGGACACTTCTCAGAATTATTCCGACTAAGGGAATGTATCTACCAATACCCTATCATTGACTGAGGGTAGCTCCTAGACTCATCAACTCTCTGACACTTCAGTTTGCCATGGGGAGTATCTGAACACATACCTATAGCTAGTGGGGAGGAAAAAGGCCTTCAAGTAGATGGTTGGAGGTATTAGCACCATTTTCACATATTTGCCTTAGTCATGTAGCAATGAATGCTGAGGGGATATAAACAGGATACCAACAGCACCTGCTACAGTACCTTGTCATTCATGCATGAAAGCATCATTAATTTTTTATCCTAAATCCAACAAATGTTTACTGAGGATGCATAATATAACAGGCTATAGATTTTGACAGAAGCTTTGAGCACTATCCGTTATTATTTTCATTCCTTACATGCCATAAAGATCATATGAGGCCATTTATAGAGTATCCTTAGTCCAGAGGATGAGTCACATGCGTACAGTGTGTCTACAATAATGTAGAACTTGAATCGTCTAGCTCCCAGAGACTGTATGCCAGAGATCATTTTAAAAGTTCACAAAAACTCCTTTCCTCACATCTCCACATCTTTGCTCTCACATGAACAATGTTTCTTCAACAGAAGGAATGTCAACGGAGAAGTCGTTGGAACAAAGGCTTTAAGTGCAGGTAGGAGCCCTACTGTGGGAAATTTGGCTGCTGGCATGCGTTGTGTGTTATTTATGCAAAGGACAATGGGAACTGACTCAGTGGAAGTTTTAACGAAAGAAATCAAAGTGATGTTTTCCATTGATCGAAACCGTGGTAGTATGCCGACCACATGGGTAAGGAGGGGAAGAAGGACACGTAACTTGGAATTCATTTCAGTGGTCAGACAGGGGGCAATCAAAGCCTCCTTTAAGAAGGGATAGACAAAGAACCAGAGGATTCACAAGGCTGTGACTGACCATGGTTTCATGTCTGACTGAGAAAATTAGAGGAATTTAACAAATCAATTAAGGAGAGAAATAGGAAGTTGAAGAGGACGAGGTGATTTTGGAGAAAGGACATTTTACTTTGGAGAAAACGACCAACACAGAACCAGAAATGTAGATCTTTTAGGAAAGAAATATAGGAAATGCCTGGGACAGGGATAGAGGTAGAGCCACTGGCATGAGGATACATAAATGAAATCATGGGAGACTGATGACGGTGGAGGATAAAACCAGTGATGTGCCACTACTCAGGAAGCAGGAGGAAGGGGAAGAGCCAGAAAGGAGAGAGAGAGGTTACAGAAGGGAAAGGAAAACCAAAACAATGCTGTGCCCAGCCAATTCAGGAGAATCACAAGGAGAGGTCAGTCAACAATGCCAAGTACCATACGGAGATCAAAGAGAAGGAGTATTGAGGGAAAACCACAGTATTTGGTAACTGAAACGTAATTAAAACATTGTGGATAAACTGAGGGCAGAGTTTCCCCACATGTTTTCCACTCGGGCTACAAGATACCTCAAGAAAGAATAATTAATTTTATGTTTAATTAATTGTAAGAAGCTGTAAATATTATAGGGAAGAGTTTTGTAACCTTTGAATTACTGACCTTCGGGGCATGATCGTTCTCTGTTGGCAGAGGGGGGTAGGTGAAGTTTGTCCTGTGCGCTGGAGGGTAGTCAGCAGCATCTCTGGGGTCTACCCACGTGATGCCTGTAACACTCTTCCCTAGTATGGCAGTCAAAAAGGTCTCCAGAGATTGCCAGATGCCCCCTGGAGGCAAAATCATCCCTCCTCCATTGAGAACCACCATTATGGTGTCTACCCCCAGCCAATACTCAGCCTTAGATTCACAAAACACATGGCACAGGGCATTACAAATTAAAGGTTCTAAAAATTGTACACCAAGTCAAATTTCTTAAAAGTTTTTTTCAAACCAGAATTTTCCAAATACATGTGACCCCAGAGCTTGTATTTCTGACAACCTCAAAAACTGGTATAGCAGATGCACGTTAGCAGCCAATACTGAATCAGTGGAAGAGGAAAGCAGATTTCAGCCAGACTCAGGAAGGGTCCACAAAGGCTCAGCCCTCTCCCTGTCTCCTGCTATGACACACTCCCTATTCCCAATAGTCTTCACTTCCCTTGGTAACACCTCAAAAACTTTAACACAAACAGACTCTAACGAAACAGAGCACTGATGATACCAAGAAGCTGTTATGGTCCACCTTGGGGAGGTACTTGAAAACATTTTAACAAGCCAATTTCATTCTGAATTGTTCTACTGACTCTAGCAGCATAAGAGGAATAAACTTGCTAGGAAAGGATAAAGCCTCCTTTTCTCTCTTCTGTTGCGTCTGAGGTCAGAATTGAAACAGCCACAAGTTGGAGCAAACAGCAACAGCACCCCCTAGTGATAGACATGCTCCAGTCCCTTGAGTAAAAGAAGAGCGTTAGGCTGGAGTTAAACGGCTCAGGAGTGAAAAACATTGAATCTTAGCCTCCAAGTCAAGTGCTTGTTAAGCTAATAAGTACTCCAGGTGGTATCTGTTTTCCCATTAAAGTGTCACAGTGTGAATAGTTTGAGAATGAAAAATGGCTGCCAGGCAATACCTTATCTAAAGGAATTTTTCAGCAAAACGATGACTGTTAAATGTTTTATCACTATACCTAATAGGATGCTGCCCATCTATGCTAGTAGCACTGCATTCAATATTGTGATTTCTGCATTAATTTATTTATTTTCTTATTTTTTTAAGGAGCTAGAAGTTTATTGAATACACTGCAACGAAGCAGCGGGCAGGACAGCAGGGAGAGACGGCCTGCCTATATTAATTTAAGGCAAGATCACTAGATTGGCACGGAGTCCTTCATAAGAACGATGTTTAAGGTTTAAATAGATTAAGAAGTATTTCCAGGGCATCACACTTCCTTTTAGACCGTTGTCCTTGCCCTTTACAACACTGGACAAGTCTTTGCCCGGGTGGCCGCAGATGGCGAGGATAGCAAGAATCAAAGTACAATCAGGAAGTGATAAGACACTTTTTCATTATGGTTTTCAATAGTGGCAGGCACTTGCTGAATTTAGGAGAAGGCCTGAGTTTGTTTGGGTTTCTGTCAGCTGGGTTTTTTAGCTGCAATGCACATTGTGGCAGTAGCCTGCAAGTCGAAGATACATTTCATTTGTGTAAATTTGAATTAAGCCAAACAGCTCTGAGAAAGAAGACACAAAATGCAAAGATTCTCGTGGTTCCATAACTGCATAGAGTAAAGACCCACAGGGGAAGAGTGATTACCTAAGGACAAGGTCATTTATCTGATCTGCACAGTAAACTTGGGTGTCTGTGCAGAATTGTTTGTTGTTGTGTTGTTGTTTTTCCAAATCAAGAATCCAGCATATTATAGCCCTAAAATAAAAAGTCATTGCTTTCAGAAAATGTCAATCTATGTCATAATTTTAAGCTTTACCTCCTTAAGCTGCTTTTACACAGGTATATTTTGATGTCAGATTTATCATTACATGTTCCAAAGGCCAAGGAAAAATAAAAAATGAGTGGCAGAAATAAAATCCTGGGACGCTTGGGCGGCTCAGTCAGTTAAGCGTCCCACTCTTGACTGCAGCTCTGGCCATGATCTCACAGTTTGTGAGATCGAGCTCCAAGTTGGGCTCCATGCTGACAGTGTGCAGTCTGCTTGGGATTCTCTCTCCCTCTCTCTCTGTCCCTCCCCCATTCATGTGCGTGTGCACACACTCTCTCTCAAAATAAATAAACTTCTTAAAAAAAAGAAATAAAATCCTGAGTTACACAACTCTTCAAATGTTTGTGATATAGTTTTAGAAAATAGTAAAGCAGAGTCACAAACTCATAACTAGAAACTTCTTAAAAGCAGAAATTCCCCTGAAAGCAAAAAAGCACTCATCTGTGTACAAAAATGTGCCCTAAAGGCAGATGGATAGTCTGTGTTCAAATCTTGGACAAGTTACTCAGTGTCTTTGTTCCTCTTGCTTCGTCAGCAAAAAAGTGGAAATAATATTATCTAATTGATGGGGCTGTTATATTAAATAAATCTAAGTAAAGCAATTAGCACTCACCCAGAAAATAGTTAAGTTTAGTCCAATAAATGTGAGCTAGTATGCAAAAGATGAGAAACAATCCAGGGGTGCCTGGCTGGCTCAGTTGGTAGAGCATGTGACTCTTGATCTCAGGGGTGTGAGTTCAGGCCCCATGTTGGGCATAGAGTTTACTTTTTAAAAAGAAAAGAAAAGACCCAAAAAACAAATAATCCAGTGAAGAAATGGGCAAAAAGCATCAATAGACATTTCTCCAAAGAAGACATCCAGATGGCCAACCGACACATGAAAAAAATGCTCAACATCACTCATCACCAGGAAATACAAATCAAAACCACAAAGAGATACCACCTGTCAGAATGGCTAAAATTAACAACTCAGGCAACAACAGATGTTGGCAAGGATGTGAAGAAAGAGGATCTCTTTTGAACTGCTGGTAGGAATGCAACCTGGTGCAGCCACTCTGGAAAACAGTATGTAGATTTCTCAAAAAATTAAAAATAGAACTACCCTATGACCCAGCAATTGCCCTACAAGGTATTTATCCAGAGGATATAGGTGCGCTGTTTCAAAGAAACACATGTACCCCAATGTTTATAGCAGCACAATCGACAATAGCCAAAGTATGGAAAGAGCCCAAATGTCCATCGACAGATGAATGGATAAAGAAGATAAGGTATCTATGTATATATACAATGGAGTATTACTTGGCAATCAAAAAGAATGAAATCTTACCATTTGCAGCAACGTGGATGGAACTAGAGGTATGATGCTAAGCAAAATCAGTCAGAGAAAGACAAATATCATTTGACTTCACTCATAAGTGGAATTTAAGATACAAAACAGATGAACATAGTGAAAGGGAAGCAAAAATACTATAAAAATAGGGAGGGGGACAAAACATAAGAGACCCCTAAATATAGAGAACAAACTGAGGGTTGCTGGAGGGGTTGTGGGTGGGGGGATGGGCTAAATGGGTAAGGGGTATTAAGGAAGACACTTGTTGGGATGAGCACTGGGTTCTACTCCTCAAATCATTATTGCACTATATGCTAATTAACTTGGGTATAAACTAAAAAATACAAAATAAAAATAAATCAAAAGAAAAGGAACAACCCAAACACTCATCCATAGTGGATTGGTTAACCAAATTACAGTATACGCATTACATGGAACATTATGAAGCTTTGAAAAACTGAAGAGGTTCTCTACACCATGACACACGAACATAAAATACACTGTCAAGCAGAAAAAAAGAAAAGTACGGAGCAGTAGTTACTTTGGGGTTAAAAGGAATATATATCCGTGTTGGTTTATACTTGCATGAAGAAACTCTGGAAGAACAAGCAAGAAACTAATAAAGATTTTTATCTCATGGGGCAAATGTGTGAGGAGGGAACTAGGATAAAAAAAAGAGATGGAACTAAAGCCTTTTACCTTAAACTAGTTTATATTTTTAATACATTAATGAATGCATTACCTATTCAAAAAAGAAATTGCAGATTACTTAATTGTATTTTGTTAGATTCCATTATTTTATTATTCTAGCTATAGAATAGCATCCTGAGGATTCTCTCTCCTTTGTTGGCTTGTTTGTTTATTCACATGTCTGGAAGAGCTGGCGTATATTGTGAGGATATACATTGCGATAATAGAAACAAGAATCTTACTGAAATGCTTCATGAATACCAGGGCCGAAGGAATGGTTGGATGCCAGGTAGATCCGTGATTCATAGATCTTCGCTTCAGTGCACTGTTGATTTATTTCCACAATTTTTATGTGATCATGTTTAAAAATGTATCCTATTTCATTTCATAGTGAGCAGATGAATAAAGTACACTGACCATGTATATTTAAATACACATGAAGATGTAATAAGGTAAAGAAAGTAGTTTCACTCTCTTTTTGCTCCTTCTTCAGCTTCTGGTAGTGTGGACCTGCGTCTTAGGAGAACATGGTTTGTCAGAAAGGACATCAGACAAGTCTCATCTCAAATTTAGACTTTACCACTCACTGTCTGTGATATCCTCTTAATCCTCTATTTTCTTTTTTTTTTTTTAAAGATTCTATTTTTAAGTAATCTCTATATCCAATATGGACTCGAACTCACAACCCCTAGATCAAGAGTCACATGCTCTACCGATTGAGCCAGCCAGGCACCCCTTAACCCTCAATTTTCTTAAGAGGAAAAAAAGGATAATGAGACCTTCTTTGTAGGGCTTATGAAATTCAAAATATACAAAATGCACACGGAATCATCTTGAGTATATATAGATCTCCATACCCTCCACACCTATGAACAATAAATGAGTTTTAAAATATATGCATATAGGGGCACGCGTACCCCAATGTTCATAGCAGCACTTTCGACAATAGCCAAATCGTGGAAAGAGACTAAGTGTCCATCAACTGATGAATGGATAAAGAAGATGTGGTATATATATATACACAATGGAATACTACGTGTCAATGAGAAAGAATGAAATCTGGCCATGTGTAGCAACATGGATGAACTTATTTCACTTATGTTAAGTGAAATAAGTCAGTCAGAAAAAGACAGATACCATATGTTTCCACGAATAGGTGGACTTTGTGAGACTAAGCAAAAACCAGGGCGAGGGGAAGAGGGGAAAGGAAAAAAAGACACAGAGAGGGAGGGAGATAAAACATAAGAGACTCTCAAAGACTAAGAACAAACTGAGGGTGAGGAAGGTGAGGGAGGGGGGAGAGGGGGTGACGGCCATTAAAGAGGGCACGTGTTGGGATGAACACTGGGTGTTATATGTAAACCAATTTGAAAATAAACTATTATAAAAAAAGAAAAAAATAATAATAATAAAATAAAATACTTTATTGGTAAAAATGTTAACCTTCATCTGAACTTTCAGCCATCTGTAATCACTGATCACAGATCACCATAACAAATATAATAATAATGAAAAAGTTTGAAACACCATAAGAATTACTAAAATGTGACAAAGACACATAGTGAGCAAATGCTATTGGAAAAAAATGGCGCTGATTGATTTGCTCATTATAGGGTTTTCACAAACCTTCATTTTGTAAGAAACACAATATCTGTGGGGTGCCTGGGGGGCTTAGTTGGTTAAGCATGGGACTTCAGCACAGGTCATGATCTTGCAGTTCTTGAGTTCAAGCCCTGCATCAGGCTCTGTGCTGACCATGCTGACCATGGAGAGCCTGCTTGGGATTCTCTTTCTCTGCCCTCCCCTGCTTGCATGCTCTCAAAATAAGTAAATAAACTTAAAAAAAAAAAAGATACAAATGACATATCAGATAAAGGGTTAGTATCCAAAATCTATAAAGAACTTATCAAACTCAACATCCGAAACATAAATAATCCAGTGAAGAAATGGGCAAAAGACATCAATAGACACTTCTCCAAAGAAGACATCCAGACGGCCAATAGACACATGAAAAAATGCTCAACATCACTTATCAGGGAAATACAAATCAAAACCACAATGAGATCCCACCTCTCACCAGTCAAATGGTTAAAATTAACAACTCAGGCAACAGATGTTGGCGAGGATATGGAGACAGAGATCTCTTTTGCACTGTTGATGGGAATGTAAATTGGTGCAGCTACTCTGGAAAACAGTATGGAGGTTCCTCAAAAAATTAAAAATGGGACTACCCTATGTCCCAGCAATTGTACTAGTAGGTATTTATCCAAGGGATACAGGTACGTTGATGCAAAGGACACATGCACCCCAATGTTTATAGCAGCGCTATCGACAATAGCCAAAGCATGGAAAGAGCCCAAATGTCCCTTGACAGATGAATGAATAAGGAAGATGTGGTGTATATATATACAATGGAGTATTACTCAGCAATCAAAAAGAATAAAACCTTGCCATTTGCAACGACATGTATGGAACTAGAGGGTATTATGCTAAACAAAATTAGTCAGTCAGAGAAAGACAACTATCATATGACTTCACTCATATGAGGATTTTAAGACACAGAACAGATGAACATAAGGGAAAGGAAGCAAAAATAATATAAAAACAGGGAGGGGGACAAAACAGAAGAGACTCTTAAATATGGAGAACAAACAGAGGGTTACTGGAGAGGTTGTGGGAGGGGGGATGGGCTAAATGGTCAAGAGGCATTAAGGAATCTACTCCTGAAATCATTGTTGCACTAATGCTAATGAACTTGGATATAAATTAAAAAATAAATAAAAGGAAGAAAATCCTGAAAAAAAGAAAAAAGAAGAAATACAATATCCGTGAAGCACAATAATGTGATATGCAACAAAACAACGTAAACCTGTACCAAACACTAGAATTACTAGATCATATGGTAACTCTCCACTTAACATTTTGATGAACTCCCAAACTGTTTTTAAAATCAATTACACCATTTATATTCCCATCAGCCATGTATGAGAGTTCTAATTTCTCTACATCCTCACCAACACTTTTTACTATCTTTTTAATTATAGCTATCTGAGAGGGCACAAAGTGGTTTCTCATTGTAGCTTTCATTTTCATTTATCTAATAACTAATAATGTTGGTCATCTTTTCATGTGCCTTTGGTTATTTGTATTTCTTCTTTGGAGAAATGTCTTTGCCCATTTTCTTAATTGAATTACTCGTCTTTTTGTTCTTGGTGTAAGAGTTCTTCATATATCTAGATACTAGAGCCTTGAGAGTCATAGAATTCACATAGATTTTCTCACATTCTGTAGGTCGTCTTTTCACCTTCTTGAAAGTGTCCTTTCAAGGACAAAAGTTTTTAATTTTGATAAAATCCAATTTACCTAACTTTTTCTTTGTCTCCCTTGCTTTGATGTCATTCCTAAGAATCCCTTGTCAAATCAAGGTCATGAAAATTTAGCCCTATACATTTTTCAAAGAGTTTCAAAGCTCTTTTTAGAACTTCATTCATTTTCAGTTAACCTTGTATACAGTGAGGTAGGGGTCCAACTTCATTCTTTTGCATGTGGATATCTAGTCGTCCCAGTGCCATTTGTGAAAGAGAGTTGTATTTACCCATTGAATGGTCTATCCTTGTTTAAAATCAATTGACTATAGATGTATGAATTTATTTCTGGATTCTCAGTTCTATTTCATTGTTCTATATGTCTATCTTTGTGCCAGTTCCATACTGTTTTGAGTACCGTAGCTTTGTAGTAAGTCGTTTTGTTTTGTTTTGTTTTATTCTGTTCTGTTCTGTTCTGTTCTGTTAAGGATGAAAGAAGGGATTGTAGTAAGTGTTGAAATCAGGAATTACAATACTCAGTCAAGCAGTCTAGCTAGGAAAGGAGCCTCTGCCCCAATTCTCACCCTGGAACTAAACTGGTATCCTCTGAGACACTGGGATAAACATGAAAATGGGTGATTTTGAGTGGCAGGAACAAAGGTTTTTCTCAGCCCCATAAGGACTTGGAAGAGTTGATCCTGGGCTTAACCATTCTTTGTCTTGCATGTCAGTCCCCTATGACATTCCTCTCTCATTTATCTTTTTAAGTTTGTCATTCAGTCTTTCTTTCTTCACTGGCTTCAATTTAATATTGATAACTGGGATGCTAGGAATAGGTAGTGGGTGCGATGGGGAACGTTGGTGAGTGTAACTTAGACTGAAAAGAATCCAAGACTTCTTACATGGAAAAACTTGTGGATAACTATTTCATATTTCACCCTCATCGCATACCTCTGATATCTATTGTCTCACACTCATTCTTAACCAATGGCTTTCTTTTTTAAATTTGTTTTTTTTTAAGTTTATTTATTTTTGAAAGAGAAACATAAGTAGGGGAGAGACAGAGAGAGAGGGAGACAAAGAATCCAAAGCAGGCTCCTTACTGTCAGCAGAAAGCCTGCCGTGGGGCTCAAACCCACGAACCATGAGATCATGACCTGAGCTGAAGTTGGATGTTGAACTGACTGAGTCAGCCAGGTGCCTCTCAACCAACAAGTTTCTTATTTCATTAATTTCATCAATATTTCATTTTCTTATTTCAATCATGCCATTTATTTCAATAATAAAAGGGAATGCTTTATAAGAGGACTTCCACATGCCCCATTGTGCATCTGCCCATCAGCATCTGTGCCTCAATACTCTGCCTTACCCTTTCTTACCAGGGGTGAACTCTATATGCTCCTAACTAAGCCACTTCTTCCACTTATTAACCAGATCCCATCCCGTCCACCTGCAGTAAGAACCTAAGGATCCAGCCTTCATTATTCTTAAAAACTCTGCTTGGAAATAACCCCGCACTCAGTGAGACTACATCCCCATCCCCTTTACAATTACGTATTGCATGATGGAGTGATTATGTGATCCTTGTTCCAGGAGAGATATTTACTGTTTCCCCGAAAAAGTGCATTTCCAAGACCCAAGACCCAGTGATACTCTGTATTTGGGTTCATATAGGTGCTCAGAGTATTTTGCAGAGTGGCGTTCATATATACAACCCCAGATCCCAAGTCTGCAACTCCAGCCAGAGTCTCTAACCCGTCTCAGGAAAAGCTTGGCCTAGTGTTTGATCAATTATTGATGAATGCTCCTGATAAAATACAAAAAGTATATTGATTAGGCCTATTTCAAGAAACAAAACTTATTATACTTTCTAATCCAATATGTTCCCCACACCTTATGCTGGGGGAGATATTTTTCATTCTTATAACCACTGAGTGTTCTCCTGAGTGATGTACCCTTTTGGTTAAAAGAGAGAGAGAGAGATAAAACTGACCTACTGTTCACCCCAAGTTCCTTCAGCAAGAATATAAAAAATATGATGCTGCCCATAACTAAAATTGGTTTCTAAAGCATTTTATATTCCATCTAAGAGCAGCATTCAAAAATATCTGAAAAAAATGCCACTGATGAATTATGCTCCGAAGGAATGAAAGGAGCTATTGAGCCTGACTCTTTAAGATAGATTCCATACAGTAAAGCAGTGTTTCTCCTGAGTTAGCAGCAACACTAGTGCAAAGACTTTTCCATGTGCCCCAACCTCTGTCTTCTGCCCTCACTTTTTTTCATTTCTCTTTCAACAACAACAAAAAATCCCCCGTGCCATTTTTCACGCACTTATTTGGGACATATTTTCCAGACACCTTTGACCCAAATATTTATCAGTCATGAGACCTGAAATTATAGGTTTACCAGTTTATTCTTTGCTTCATATAATCCTTCTCCAGGGTGGACCACTTGAAAGTCCTACTTGAAAGGGGAAAGAAAAAAGAAAGGCAAGGAAAAGACAGAAAGAAATTAAGCAACATATTAGCTTTTCAGTCCCAGTGGTATCAGGGACTCCAGCTCATTCTGTTGCCATGACTACACAGGTCATTTACCTCACCAAGGGCTTCTTGATGACGCCATCACCAGCACCATCTCCACAACTGCAGGGGCCAATCACATGGGAGAAGCTGCTGTGGCAGATGCAACATATGAGCCACCAAGTGACTGCTGACTCCTTGTACAAAGGCAGAGTGGGTTGTACATTCTACCTTCCCAAAGAGCAAGAGCTGTTCTCCTGGAAGAGCACTATGACAAGTGTCAAAGATATTTCCTTGCTCAAACCCTTCTCTTTGTCTTTCAGGGTAACTACGAGCAGGTGCTCTTAGGAAGAATAGGCAAGCACACACAGCACCAGAAGTGTTTTGCTGGCAAGGTGATCTCTGGTGGAGCAGCTACAGTTACTTCACTCTTTTTCACCTACCCAGCAGACTTTTCCAGAACCCATTTGGCAGCTGATGTTGGAGAATCTGCCAAGTAGGCGCAATTGAAAAGCCAAGGCAGTTTCCTACTCCTGCGATACTGCGAGCCAATGGTTGATGTTGCAGTGTGGGCACAAAGGAGCTGACATCATGAATACTGGGCCCCTTGAATGCTGGAGGAAGATTTCCAAACATGTAGTGAAAAAGCCTTTTTCCAGGTACATAATCCAAAATTCTTCAAGGCTGGATAGAGCCCCTTTTAATGTTCTGAGACTCAATTTGAAAATGGGGCTGGGAAAGTCTTCCCAAACAACACCAAGCAATTCTAGGACACAAGTAGGGTGTCTGAGATTCAGCTCAATTCTGACATTATCTACTAGGAAATAGCACCAGATTCTACAGGTTGAGGGCTTGGTCCTACAAGACTGCCCCCACACCCACCCCACTTCAGCCTTCAGTTGTAAGTCCTGGCTGTTACTTATGTTCCAACAAACTCATTATAAATTGGAGGTTCCTGTGACCCCCTCTGACTCAGGATACCAACCCCAAGTTCAGGTTATTTCCTGTACTTATGACTGACTGGTTACAAATTAAACGTTCCTATGACCCCCTACTCAGGTTGGGTTCGTTTGCTAGAGTGGCTCACAGAACTCAGAGAGACATCTCACCAGATCACCAATTTATTATAAAAGCATATATGACTCAGGAAGATCTAGATGGAAGAGATACATAGGACAGGGCATGAGGGAAGGACACAGAGCTTCCATGCCCCTCTAGTTGCACCACTCCCCCAGCACCTGTTCACCAACCTGGAAGGTCTCCAAACCCAGCCCTTCTAGGTTTTTACAAAGTCTTCATCACATAATCATGATTGATTACATTATTGGCCATTGATTCAATCTCCAGTCCCTCTCTCCTCCCTAGAGGTCAAGGGGTGGGACTGAAAGTTCCAAGTCACATGGTTGGTTCCCCTGGCAACCAGCCCCCACCCTTGGGGGGGTCAGAAATCACCACATTGACACAACATGACATACCTTTAAGGCTTTCATCACGAGAAATTCCAAGAGTTTTAGGACCTCTATGCCAGAAAAGGGAAGACGACCAAACATATATTTCTTACTATAAATCACAATATCACAGAGCCCTTGTACTTGTCCTGTATAATAAATTGAAGAAAGCCATCTAGTTGCAGTCTAACTAGAAATAGCAAACAAGAGATTCGTGTAGAATAGTCACCATACTTACCACGTGAACCACTCTCCTTTGAGAAAATCCTGGGGTCTTTTACCCAAGGCAGCTCATATTTGTATGATGATCGTATGGAAAGCTGTAGAAAGAGGAACTAAGTGTGATCACACCCAATCATTGGCCCTGATGCCTCCCACGTTTTGGTTATTTGAGTTTGGCCAGGGAAAGAATGACTGTTCTTTGGGATCCAGAGATGAGGCAGCTCAACCAATCAGATTTAGAAACCATCTAATTGAAGTATTATTTTATAAGACCCCAAATTATATCCAAGTATTTATTTGGACAAATTACGGTTTCATTTGTGCTCATATCCGCATACCACTTTGCACAACAGAATATTTTCAGTTATGTTCTATGCTGGATATCGTGTTGTAAAATAATAAACACACAGAACACATCTTAGAAAAAACCTACAGAAAGGAAAAGCATGAGTTTTGAAAGAAAAACTGCCTTCTTTACCATTTGCTAATGACTGGCCATGGATGAAAGAACTCTTTCTTCTTATCTCTCTTGCCTCTTCCAAATAAGAAAATATATGTGAAAGTCTCTAATCAGGTGCCTGGCATATTTCCAGAAATAAACATTAGTTTCCTTTTCTTTTCCATTAACCTTTGTCTCCCCAGCCTACCTAGTATGCTATGGAACATATTAAAACCCAAAAATAAGCTACAAAAATAGCAACCTTTGGAACACTAACCAGAAATTATAAGAGAGGTAAACTATACACAGAAGACTTGAAACAATGAATGTTATTCCACCTAATGTCATTGAGTAACTGGATTCGAGACTGCTTTATGTTCATTCTCCCCTTTTCATGTAGCAATGGAAGTCTGATGTGGCAACTCCGTGTCTGATGATGTGGCATAAAGACTACATTTCATAATCTCCCTTGTGTTTGGCAAGGACATGATGCTAACCTCTGGCCGAGGAGATTCGAGCAACAGTGGTGTGTGCAGCTTCCTGGAAGACACCTTACCCAGTCTCACCTCCAAATCACAATAAAACCCCAAGCTGGGCCTCTCTCCCTGTTCTCGTGTCATTCTTGGGCCACTTGGGAAGTCAGCCCAAGAGGCTTTCTATCCCCAAAAACTTCGGTATGTATTTTTTATATACTTTTGATACATACATGGAATCATTAATCTTGAGTTCCAAACCAAATTTTGAGTGGAGGTGCATTCATTAAGATATAAAAATATGGGGCACCTGGGTGGCTCAGTCTGACTTCAGCTCAGGTCATGATCTCGCA
Organism: Paguma larvata; assembly: GCA_030068075.1. NCBI lineage: Eukaryota > Metazoa > Chordata > Mammalia > Carnivora > Viverridae > Paguma > Paguma larvata. The sequence goes on along the minus strand of CM057826.1, from coordinate 31,189,181 downwards.
GTTTGTGAGTTTGAGCCCCACATCAGGCTCTGTGTGGACAGCTCAGAGCCTGGAGCCTGCTTTGGATTCTGTGTCTCCCTATCTCTCTTCCCCTCCCCTACTCATGCTCACTCTCTCTCTCTCTCTTTCAAAAATAAAGAAACATTAAAAATTTTTTAAAAATGATATAAAAATATGTAATGAAACTTTCTGGGGATACTTTTTTCTGGTATCTGTCTGTTTAACAAGGTTTCATAACCACCAAGACTTGAGAAGGCACTGCTCTAAAGCATACACATTATACAGAATGGCCCACAGTAGTAGGCTGATGATGGCACAGCCAGAAAGAAGAAAAGAAGAACAAGAAAAACTTCCGGTTTCTCAACCTAGTTACTAAATGTTTGCTGAGCATTTAGTCTGAGCTGTGACCTATGTCTCAGGGTGTAGTAGTAAACAGAACAGACAAAACTCCCGTCTTCATGGGTCTTATGCAGCCTACTAGTGTGAGAACATTACGGTGCAATTGAGAGTTTTCAGTGGAAGGGTTGTGGGGGAAGGATGCTTGTCAGTGTCATTCGGAAAAACACCTACCCTCATTTCCTCTCAAATAATAACGATGACAAGAATTATCATCAACATGTTGTGAGTAATTATTCTGTGCCAGGCAGTGTGCTTAGCACCTTGTATATGTCACCAAGCATTTCAGCGCGGGAATTGGCACCGATTTGTTCCCCTTTGACCCATTTGGGTACAATAGAAAGAGCACTGCATATAATTCAGAACTCATAACCATTTGGGGGCTGTGTGCTCTTTGGAAGGCACTCAACTTTCCTTACTCTCAATTTTATTAAATGGGAAAGAATATTGCCTTTACACTGTCTTTTTAGAGTTATAGGGAGGATCTACTGACATCTCCCATGCGAAGCACTTAACGCAGCACTCGGCACATAGAAAAGACTCGATAAATATCAGTCATGATGACTATAACTATTTAATACTTTATTAAAAAGACATTGCACTGTAAAGCTAGCTTCATGGCATGGATTTCACAGGGCACCATGGTTTTCTTTCTGTTAGTTTAAATTTTTCTTCAAAAGAAACCACACAATATAACTTACATTCAAATTATTTTTATCTTCTTTGTTAGATTAGATTATGAAGCTAAGATTATACTTTATTGCCTCATGTTCCATTCTGAAAAATCTGAGTGTATCCTTCTTCTAGTGACAGAATCCAAATGTAGATTTTGCTACATAAATATCTGCTGGTAGAAATTGGAAAAGAGGGGTGCCTGGGTGGCTCAGTCAGTTAAGCGTCCAAATTCGGCTCTGGTCACGATCTCACAGGTTCGATCGTGAGTTCCAGCCCTGCGTCTGTGCTGACAGCTCAGAGCCTGGAGCCTGCTGCAAATTCTGGACCTCTCTCTCTCCCTAACCCTCTGCTGCTCACACTCTGTCTCTCTCTCTGTCTCAAAAATAAAGATTTAAAAAAAGAAAAGAAAGGAAAATTGTAAAAGAGTACTTACTTTATGCAGTGTCTTCCAGTTCTGGACCAAGACAGTTTTTAAAAACCTCTTTTGGGGCACTTGGGTGGCTCAGATGGTTAAGCATCTGACTTGGGCTCAGATCCTGATCTCACGGTTTATGAGTTCCAGGCCTGCACCTGCATTGGGCTCTGCCTGCTTGGAATTCTCTCTCTCTCTCTCTCTCTCTCTCTCTCTCTCAATAAATAAATAAACTTTAAAAATTAAAAATAAATAAAACCTCTTTTAATATCAGTTATTTTTACCAGCATAACTGCGACACTATTTTCAACCAACTTCATAAAATCACATTGCTTAGGTATAATATCGTATTTTCTTAAGTATTCCAGGTTTTTCTAGTCCTTTAGATACAATGTGAGATTGTACATTCTTTACATATATATCTTTGCATCTTTGCATACATCAATAAGAACGTATGTAGGATGAATTCATAAAGTAAATTTACTGGGCCAAAAGTTACACGTGTTTAATTTTATTTCTTATATATGCAGTCAAATTCCTTTCCCAGAGGTCTGCAATAATTTATACTCCCATCACCAATGGAAAAGCCTTTTTACCTACTACCTCTATTAACATAATCTTAAAAACTATCATTGGAAGAGGTTGAAATTAATGGCCAAAAGGTGGCTGCTGAATTACTTGTAAATTTTAACTACGTATCTTTGTCTCTAGCCCCTATAAAAAATAATAATAATAAATGATCTCTGAATACATGTAACGTTAGCCTCCACATTTGATATATATTAAACAGTTAAAGAATTTTTCCAATTAACTAAAGAAATCATTTTAATTATACAAAGTTTCATATGTCAGGCCTAGATTGGAAAGAGCTGGACAAACCTCGTTTTTTTTTTTTTTTTTTTTTTTTTTCAGGATCTTTTTTTTTTTTTTGTTATAATAGTTTATTTTCAAATTGGTTTACATATAACACCCAGTGTTCATCCCAACATGTGCCCTTTTTAATGCCCATCACCCCCTCTCCCCCCTCCCTCATCCCCCTTACCCTCAGTTTTTTCTTAGTCTTTGAGAGTCTCTTATGTTTTATCTCCCTCCCTCTCTGTGTCTTTTTTTTCTTTCCCCTCTTCCCCTCCCCCTGGTTTTTGCTTAGTTTCACAAAGTCCACCTATTCGTGGAAACATATGGTATCTGTCTTTTTCTGACTGACTTATTTCACTTAACATAATACCCTCCAGTTCCATCCATGTTGCTACACATGGCCAGATTTCATTTTTTCTCATTGCCACGTAGTAGTCCATTGTATATAAGTACCATAACTTCTTTATCCATTCGTCAGTTGATGGGCACTTGGTCTCTTTCCATGATTTGGCTATTGTCGAAAGTGCTGCTATGAACATTGGGGTACACGTGCTCCTATGCATCAGCATTCCTGTGTATTGTCGTTGATGTGTTAGCTTTCAAAAGATCCAGAAGATGGCAGTATAATGATGTTTTTCCTAAATTTTAAAGAAAAAATATTTGGAGGAAAATCTGAAAATATATAGATTGTTCCCATTTTTTGTATTCTCTTTTCTTAAAATGATGCAAGATCACGAGACGCAAGACACTCAGAAGTGAGTCCAGGAGCCGTCACGCATAGTTTCCAGGAGGGAAGGGCACCCAACGGCGAATTTGAGGACTCCCGCTTCAAATTTCAGCCCTTTGGGCAAGTCGCTTACTCTCTACATCTGCATTTTTGGGGCACCTGGGTGGTTCAGTGGGTTGAACATCTGACTCTTGATTCCGGCTCAGGTCATGATCCCAGGGTTATGGGATCGAGCCTTGCATCAGGTTCCTGCCGAGGATGGAGCCTGCTTAAGATTCTCTTTCTCTCTCTCTCTCCCTCTGCCCCGCTCCCCTGCTCTGCTCTCTCTGTGTCTCTCTAAAATTAAAAAAAAAAATACATTTTCTTGCAGGTAAAGTCATCTAGCAATGCCACCCCGCGAAACGATTGTGAAGGATAAGATGCAATATATAAATGTGTGCAGCACCCCTGGCACACTATGAGCGCAGTGAGTATTCTGTTATTGTAGTTTTAAAAATCCTTCTCCATTGGAAATATTTGCGGTTGAAATGATATGGCTATCTTGGATTTGCTTTTAAGTACTTTTTTCTTTTAATGTGAAAATGTGAACATAGATAAAACAAGACTGACAAATTATTGACCACTTTGGGAGCAGCTGTGATGGGGTGGTTATACTACCCTGTTTGTGGGTATGATTTTATTAATTCATTTTTATTAAAAAATTTTCAATGTTTATTTTTGAGAGAGAGAGACAGAAGGTGAGTGAGGAAGGAGCAGAGAGAGAGGGAGACACAGAATTCAAAGCAAGATCCAGGCTCTGCTCTGTCAGCAAAGATCCTGACACAAAGCTAGAACCCACAAACCATGAGATCATGACCTGAGCCAAAGTCAGACGCTCAGACACTGACTGAGCCACCCAGGCGCCCCTTGTGGGTAAGGTTTTAAATGGCCATGTACATGCACACACCTCACACTGGCTGAAACACAGAGAACAGGTTACAGGGAGGTAGTGACAGAGGCAGAGAGGGTGGTTGGTCTGTGCAGGAGGTGACAGTGGCTTAGGTTGGGCTGGTGCTAGTGGAGAGGTTAGTCAAGTTCAGGGACTCAGAATTCCATGGAGATCAAACTGACAAGACTTCTTGGTGATGTGAGGATGGGTGCAAGGGAAGCACTTCCAGAAGTCATGGTTTTTAGCTTTATTATGATGAGTGGGGTCAAGGGTGAGGTACAGCTTTGAGAAGAGTTTGCTTTGCCCAGTTTGAGATTCCAATCAGGCAACGTTATGGAAATGTCAAGCCAGCAACGTGGTGGAGTTCACGACACAGATCAGGCCTAGAAATGTAGATTTAGGTATCAGAGTCCTGAGGATAACATTTACGGGGGGACTGAGTGATGTCACCGAAGGAGCAAAGACATAGAGAAGGAACCTCAGTGTAGATGTTTAGAGACTGAGCGTCAATATTCCCATAGGGATAACAGAATCATCTTAGCGCTATTGGAGGATTACGTATGATTTTTGTATGCAAAACACTGTGAGTGTTCAACAGCCATTATTCCTCTACCTCATTCATTGCTAGCGGAAGACCTCTCCTTCTACTTCCCTGAAGAAAGCAGAAAACAAAAGGCATCAGGAGGCTACTTCCCTGCCCTCAAATCTGCTTGAAGTCTATCATCCAAAGTCTTTCTTCCAAAGTCATAAGACAACAAATTCCCTTTCCTCTTCAAAGTTCATTTTTCCCAACAGGCTGTCAGCTCTATCCCTCTCACCACTTGTGGGACATTGCACTACCAATTAAGACATTCTGTTTTATATGTGGTGTTCTTTCCCCTTTACAGGTTTTTCCTCTCAGTCTACAAGCATGAGTGTATTCCATCTTTTAAAAAAACAGTCTTCCTGATTGCTTTTAATGATTTTTCTATAGAAAGTTCTTCTCTGTTCTTATTATGCATACGAAATATCAGGGGATCTTGTTAAAATGCAAGTTATGATTCAGTAGGTAGAGAGGGAGTGCAGAGCTGAGATTCTCTTGAATGCTGATGCATCTGCCACTGGTCCACAGACCACGCTTTGAGTAGCAAAGTCCTGAAGCAGTGGTTCTCAACCTTGACTGCGCGTACTGGAGTCACCTACAGAGCCTTAAAGAATGCTCGTATCTGGGAGCCAGGTCTTTGACACGGGCTGTGGGGTTGGCATCAGGCTTTTAAAAAAGTCTCCCTAGAGGCTCAATTGGTTAAGTGTCCAACTTTCGATCTCGGCTCAGGTCATGATCTCACGGTTTGTGAGTTCGAACCCCTCATGCTTGAGATTCTGTCTCTCCCTCTCTCTGTCCCTCCCCTGCTGTCACTTGCTCTCTCAAAATAAATAAATAAATAAACTTAAAAAGAATCTCCCTAGATGATTCTAATGTGCAACCAGAATTAAGAACTCCTGCTTTCCAGAGGGCAGAATTACAAGGAACTTCCAACATCCTATATTTCCACAGTGTTTGAAATTTTAACAAATACGAAGTTCCCTCGGATTTAAACAAAACAAAAACAACAAAATAAAAGGAAGATGGATCAGAAGAAAATAAAGGGGAAAAGGAAGAAATATAGGATGGAAGGAAGGAAGGGGGAAAGGGAGGGAGAAGGATGAGAAGAAGAAACCCTTTCTTGGTCAAGTAAGTAAAGCACTTTCCTTCTCAATCAAATTTCCTGAAGTGTCACTTCCTCACTTCGCATTAACACCTCAACCCTGTTCAGCCTGGCCTCTGTGCCCTTATCGCCCTAAAACTGAACTGACATTGATCACACAAGGCAAGGGCACATGTCTCAGTTCTTATCTTACTGATCTTGCTGAGGTATTTGACACCGTTAGCCACCATTGGAAGAAATCATAGGGACCTGAAGCAATATCTTGGCACTCATCATATATGATGATGTTTTTCTTCCATCTCGTGGGCTACAAAAGAGAATAGCAAATCGTGAATGATTTTATGGTACCTTTAACAAAGCTCTTGCAAAAAATTCTCTTCATGTTCAAAATCAATGTCCAACCTAAGAAAGATAATTAAAAAGAGTCAAAGCATGTTTCCCTCTTTGAAGTAAGCTCTCAACACTATAGACAAAATTCACCAGGCCTGGTTTCTCATACAAGGGTTCAGGGGGGAGTAGGTGTGTCCCTACTTTCAAGTGCACAGACATTTGAAAAAAAGAAGAAATATTTTTCACAAAGAACTTGTGGCAGTTCAAGTCCTTCATGAAACGTATGCTAAGATAGCGTTCAAGTGCAGGGAAAGTCTGTGAAGCAAAAGGGACATAAAAGCAGGAGTGGGTGAGAAGGGTGTCCCACCGCCCTGCAGGTCTGACTCCTGGTAGGCAAAAAGAGGGAGCAGGACTTGGATCGGGGCAAGAGGGAGGGTCGGGTGGGGGCAGAGCCTCAGACCACTGTGCAGCTCAGAGAAAGTCTCAGAGCCCAGAACAGAGGTGACCCGCTGGAGTGCCCCCCAAGTGGGGAGGACCCGCCCAGCTCTAGCTCCCCGCCACGCAGAGTCACTGGCTGAGAGCAGCCTGCCCGCAGGTGGTTTGATGGATTCTATGGTGGATTCTCAAGGCAGCACAGGTGGGTCCGCGGTGAACGGAGAACCGAGCAGCGCACCCATGGCTGCCCAGGACTGAAACTATATGGGCAGGTATTTGGGTAGTTCTGGATACGATTGGGGCAGCAGAATAATCTTTGACAGGTCTTCCTCTTAGTTTCTGAAACTTTCATCTCATTCCTTATCTTAAAAGCTTCCAAAGTAGGTCTAGTCTAAAAGCAAGGAAATTGGCCCTGATTTGATAAAATGCCCAAGACAAACACGCCCCACCCAGGGTTTCCACCACATCCTCGGCTCTTCTCCATCCGGTCCTCCTCCTGGGGCTCTGTCCCCACTGCCCAGGTTCCTGTTGGGATGGGATTTGAAATATTAATTAACGAACTATTTAATTAATAGTATTTCCTCCTCTCTTACCTCATCCCTTAACCCAGTCCAGTTGTGGGAAGTGGGACAGACATTAGAGGTACACAGTATTCAAATCTCTCTTTGGGTTGTATTGCTCATCCTAGGGCCCAGAGGTGGGAGTGGGGAGCTTACCAAGGACCAGGGGTTCGGGGCAAGGGCCGGACTCGAGGACACACACGCATCTCAGTATCTTGATCTATTCTCCTCTCTCTCTGCTTTTGCCATCACAGAGAAGTGTATCTAGTCTGTGAGGCCTAGAGACATGGGAGTGTCAAATCAAGACCCAAGCCCAAAATTATCTACATTGATCCCTAGCAAAGTCGTCTGCCTTTAGTAAAAGAATACTATGGCCTGTACTGGTGACATTGGGCAAGAGGAAGAAAGGACTGAGGCTTGCAGGGGAAAAGAATCAAGTCTTAGCCATGGGCCAAAGAGAAAGAAGCACATTTTGAAAAGTAAAAGGACATTTTTAAATTTAATCAGGCACAAAACTTGCAGACAAAATGTTTAAGTGTTACATATGAAACCTATAGGTAGAACAGAACCGTCCTAATCTTAAATGGCTAAAACTTTTTACCTCATTATCGCCTCTTTACAAACAGCTCTTAAGTGCACAATTTTCCAGCAGGAGATGAATAATGAATGTAATGAGAATGATAAATAAAGGGAAATTATCTCAGACTGGATTCCTGGTCCAGATGAAAATTTCTTTCTCTGAGCACCTGAAAGCAGGTTTGTAGCTGGGCCCTATCTGGATTTTTCAGTGGGAGTCCCAGGCAAAAGGCCATTTCTCAGGCTTACGCCAGACTTACTGAATCAATCTGTAAGAGGAACCCAAATACTATGCAATTTTTTTTTAACGTTTATTTATTTTTGAGAGACATAGAGACAGAGCATGAGCAGGGGAAGGGCAGAGAGAGAGGGAGATACAGAATCTGAAACAGGCTCTAGGCTCCGAGCCATCAGCACAGAGCCCGACGCGGGGCTCAAACTCACAGACCGTGAGATCATGACCTGAGCCGAAGTCGGAAGCCCAACTGACTGAGCCACCCAGGCGCCCCATACTATGCAATTTTAACAACCACCTCTGGTGATTATTATATGTGTTCACATTATGTAACCACTGCTTCTGAATTTAAGGAAACTTGCCAAAAGGGTGTAAAGAATTCTGACACCTGGGATCAGGGAATGGTCTAGTTTATATTTCTATTATAGAATAATAAAAAAGATTATGAGCCTGTGTATAATTTAGGATCAGGAGCTGACAATACCCAGTAGCAAATTTGTTTTATTTAATTTTGTTTAATGTTTTTATTTATTTTTGAAAGAGAGAAACAGAGCACGAGTGGGGGAGGGGCAGACAGAGAGTGGGAGATACAGAATCTGAAGCAGGCTCCAGCCCTTGATCTGTCAGCACAGAGCCCGATCCAGAGCTCATGACCATGAGATCATGACTGAAGTCAGACGCTTAACCAACTGAGCCACCGAGGCATCCCAGCTTCATTTTATTTAAAAGAATATATCATTTAAAATTTTCTCCTCAACTCAGGTAATTATCACCCCTTCCCAACATTAAAATAATTTACATCCTATAATAAGTAATGAAAAACTATGATTAAGGTGGTAGGAACAAAGGTTTGCTGTGTTTTTGGATTCCATCTGGTGATTTTTATCTTCCTCTTCTGGGCCTCTTTCTTTCTTCTTTTTTCTTTTTAATGTTTTTATTTTATTTTTGAGAGATAGAGACAGAGTGCAAGTGGGGGAGGCACAGAATCCGAAGCAGGCTCCAGGCTCTGAGCTGTCAGCACAGAACCTGACTCAGGGCTTAAACTTGGGAACAACAAGATCAGATCACAGCCTAGGCTGAAATCGGTTGCTCAACCGACGGAGCTGCCCAGACACCACTGGACCTCTGATATTCTTGAGATTCTATGATATTTGGGCAAAGCGCTGCTTCTCCTCTTCTTCCTGGATACGTGGCCACCCACCCGGTGACTGCATTTCCCAGTCTCATTTGCAGCTACGTTGGCCAAGTGTGAGCCAACGGAATGTGATTGAAAGACAGTACATAATTTTCATAACATCCCTAACTTAAGTCAGGCTAGTCTCCCTGGAATTTGGCTTTTCTCACATTCTGTGAATTGCATCAAGGAAACGAGAGTGACTTCAAGTGTACAGAAAAGGACAATGTCCAAAGAAATGGTGAAACAAGATGGTAGGAACTTAGTTCTTGATGAGCCCTGTGGAGAAGAATTGCTCCTTCAGCTTAGACAGGCTGTGTGGTTATAGGAAGGAAAAATTAGCTCCCATATTATTTAAGCCACTATATTTTTGCCTTGCCTTTGCTATTGCATCTTACTTAGCCTTTACCCTAACAAACACTAAGAACTACCCTTAAGTAATTACCACTTAGAACCACCCATTAAATCAGATTTCTGAATCCTTGGCAGTCAGTGTCATGTTTATCCTTCCCAACAGACACTTTGCTTACATGGATCCTGTATAGCAAATATCAGAAAGGGAGCTATACCTTACCATGAAGGAAACTATAAAAAATTCTAAGACATAAAGAAATGCAGAAGGTCACCATGCATGTAGGTAAAACATAGATTTATGAGGCTAGTATAACTTATGAGGCAGCTTTGTCCCTATGACCAGTCTTTGTACAACATTAGAATATACTCCTTTCCAGCAACTCAACAAGAGCACACTTTTTCGATGTTTTTTTTTTTTAAAAGTAATCTTTATTGGCTCTTTTGTACAAAATATAAATTGACTTAAGGTTTTAAGAAAGGATTTTCAGGTGTTGAACGAGGTGTCACAGGGTAGACTCTTCAATCTGCTAACAACAGCAAAAAAGCCAAGTACAAATTGAATGCTCTCAGTTTAGTAAATAACACACATATAAACAAGTGGTTCTGAATTTTTGCATATTTGACTTATAACACTTGAACTTGTACTTATACAAAGATGCCCTTTAACTATATTTCATGTCCTGAATTCAGACTTTCTTAAGTCTGGAAAACCAATATTTCATACTGTTCATACTGCCTGTCCCAAAACTGTATTTGATTTTGCCACATTCAACCCTAGTATAGACTTGAATATGTAACTGAGTGCTGTCTATAAATATACATATCTAGAAAAAAATATGAAAATATTATTAGGGAGTCAGAGGGCTACATTACCAGTTACTCTGAGTTAGGAGATTACAGACTATTTTTATATTCCTTTCTTCTTTGTCTCTTTCTGCATTTTCTAAACTATAATATAATGAGCTTATAGGTTTTTTTGTTTTCTTTTTATTTTATTTATTTTAGAGAGGGAGGGAGAGGAGGCAAAGGGAGAAAGAGATAGAATCTTTTTTTTTTCTTTTCATTTAAATCCAAGTGAGTTAACATATAGTTAAAGAATAGAATTCTAACGTGTTGGGATGAACACTGGGTGTTATATGTAAACCAATTTGAAAATAAACTATTATAATAAAAAAAAGAACAGAATTCTATAGTTTCAAGAATAGAATTTAGTGATATATCACTTACATATAACATCCAGTGCTCACCACAAGTGTGCTCCCAAATGCCCATCACCCTTTTAGCCCATCCCCCCACCCAATACCCATCCAGCAACCCTCAATTTGTTCTCTGTATTTAAGAGTCTCTTATGGTTTGCCTCCCTCTCTGTTTTTATCTTCTTTTTCCTTCCCTTCCCCTATGTTCGTCTCTTTTGTTTCTTAAACTCCTCATGAGTGAAACATTATGATATCTTTCTCTGACTGACTTTTTTCACTTAGCATACTACTCTTTAGTTCCATCCACATTGTTGCAAGTGGGATTTCATTCGTCTTGATCTCTGAGTAATATTCCATTGTGTATATATACCACATCTTCTTTTTCCATTTGTCAGTTGATGGGCATTTGGGCTCTTTCCATAATTTGGAACAATAGTTCCAACAATAGTTGATAGCGCTGCTATAAACATTGGAATGCAAGTGCCCCTTCAAATCACCATTTTTGTATCCTTTGGATAAACACATACTAGTGCAATTGCTGGGTCATAGGGTAGCTCTATTTTTAATTTTGTGAGGACACTCCATACTGTTTTCCAGAGTGGCTGCACTAGTTTGCATTCCCACCAGCAGTGCAAATGGGTTCCCCTTTCTCTGCATCCTCACCAACATCTGTTGTTTCTTGAGTTGTTAATTTTAGCCATTCTGACAGGTGTGAGGTGGCATCTCATTTTGGTTTTGACATGTATTTCCCAAAAGGGAATCTTAAGTAGGCTCCATGCTCAGCACAGACCCCTACACAGGGCTCGATCCCACAAACCTGGGATCATGACCTCAGCCAAAATCAGGAGTTGGATGCTCAACTGATGGAGCCAACCAGACACCCCAATAAGCTTATAGTTTTATAATAACGAGGAAACAGACTTATAGGGTCTCACAACTATAGTGGGATTTCTCATTCTCTTCCCATGTCCTCTCAGTTCCTCCTCCAACGTCTTTCATGTGATACATGTTCAATAAATAAATGCAAGAGACAGACGAAAGGAGAAAGAAAAGGAAGAAGAATGAAGTAGAAAGGGAGAAATCTGTTAAGTGCCATCTATTTGCCCCTCCAGATTCACTCTCCACCCTGCTCTGAACCCTAAGGCTGATCAACAGGAACTGTCTCAGTGGGCTCCTTGTTTCCTGGTTTCTGGTTGGCTTTGGCCAAGGGGATGCACTGGCAGATCTGGTGTGAAGGAAATATTTATTCTCTGGAATCACTCCCTGTGGATCACTATAGCCTGCTGTCCCTCTCAACCAGCCAGTCCCAAGACCCTTCCCACACAGCTCTTCTGATTGGAGAATGCACTGCCCCCCTCTCACCCTTCAGATCTTAGGGTGGCAACATGCCTCACTTTTACTAGATCCAGTGTGCTGCCCTCTCTTTTACACTGTTTCTACATCTTGTCCAGCCCTTTATAAATAGTCCCATTATTAAACTCTCCTCAAAGTGTCCAATTTGAATGAACCACATATGTATTGTCAAGACCCAAACTGACACAGAATCTATTGGTGACAAAGAACCCAACAAGTTCTATACTCTAATAACTAATCTTGAAGAAGAGCTCAGGAAAACATTTTAAAAAGATCATTAATACGGCTCATTTCAAAATTTAAATAACAAAAAGAATATTTTCATTTAGACACTCCACTTTAACACCAAAGATTTTGTAGTTATGATAGTTATGCTTTTTCTCTTGAAAAGACAAAGATAAAAACCTACATGCATAGTCCCTTCTTTCTTCATCCTTTCAATAACCCTTAGAGATTCAACACCCTCTAAATACTCAATATTAATTGCTTAAAACATTCACAAATGAAGGATACCTATTGTAATATGAGAATGTTCTCAGAGACTAGTTATTCATTTTTAAAGATCATTTCTTATCTATGCATCAATGATTTTTTTTTTCTCTTAGTATCCTTGAAAGAAAAAAAAAAATTAACCCAGAAAAGGCAAGTGGGGCTATTTAATACTTAAAATTAGTATTAATTTTATAAAAATCCAAAACCAGAGGTCTTAATCCAGCTTACAAATCTTATTTTATTTCTACATCTAGTGAACTTTAACATGAACTTTTAAAGTGACTTTTTATTAATATTTGGTGTCATTTACAATTAAACTTTGCTTATATATTCTAAATTTAATATATTCCTTTTACTTACCCTTCTCATTAGCAGAACTTACTATTTGTTTAGGATACTAATGAATCCAATGAATTAAAATTGTAAATTTTCTAAATCTTAAGTTCTGTTAAACACTGCAATGCTTTTTACAAGCTTTATAAACCTATCTTAATCATTGCAACTTACAAAGTCACAACTCTAAAATTAAAAACTCAAGTATACATTTTAAGTTGGAATCATGAGAATAATGTATCAGATCCTCTAATAAACCAAATTATCTGAACTATTACAAATATTTTAAGTATAAAACAAAGTTAAATCATACCCAAGTTAATGCAAAACAATTTATATCGTTGGTTGTTAGTTCAGTATTTCTATAAGGGCCAAATGAGGGAGTTATATTTTTCAAGCAAATTAGAACTATTATCACAAGTAAGTTGATTTAAACATCCCAAACAAACTAGGTTATCTGCTTAGTGGCTGATATTGACCAAAAATTTTTGACCAAGACACCTCTGGAGCAGCCAACATCTAGAGCAATTTTTCTTGCAACACTGAGGCAGCCTAAGCCTTACTTTATGGGGTGGTCTCAACTGCCCCATTCCTCAGATTCAGGTTATATATTACCTATTATTCAAGGTTGGATTTAGTTCATTTATTTACTCCTTGATTCTACTCTTTCATATTTTTCCTGTTGGTGGATTCAGTTCTTACAAATATTTTAATGATACCGGTGAGGCTGTGTACATCTTTTCTTTTTCTGTGTCAGGCTAATAGTAGTGGTCTCTTACCATCACTACCACTCTTCTTTAGGTTACCATATGATAACAATGGCCTGGGTTAAGGGTACCGTTTCATTTGTCTCTAGAGTAAGCACTTTAACGTTTCCCAGCCCTCTTGGGTGCTGCGCTTGCATGGTATGCCTTAGCCTGTGAAGAACTAGTCTTAGATGACCTGGGTTGAGTGGCCCTGGGCTGAGGAGGCTTACACTGGGAGGGTTGGGATGGACATGGTTTGGGCTGAGTGGGTTTGGGTTGAGAGGGCTTAGTGTGAGAGGGCCGGGGCTCAGTGGGTTTGGGTGGAGAGGGCTTAGCGTGAGAGGGCCGGGGCTCAGTGGGTTTGGGTGGAGAGGGCTTAGCGTGAGAGGGCCGGGGCTCAGTGGGTTTGGGTGGACAGGGTTTAGTGTGGGAGGGCCAAGGCTCAGTGGGTTTTGTTTGAGTGGGTTTGGGTTGAGAGGGCACAGGTTGAGAGTGTTTGACCTGGGATGGCTTGGGCTGACTGGGTTTGAACTGAGAGCTGGGTAAACACTTGCTATTGGACCTGGGATAGGATCCCATTTGGAAGGCTGGCTTTAAAGGCCCATCCTGTGTCTTCAGTGTGGTTCCTTGATGAGAAGCAGGTCTTACAGGTTTTTGTATGACTCCTGCTGGTTGAAAGGACTGAGGGTAAAACCCTTCGTTATGGGATGTCATTTTCATAGGTTTCCCAGTTGCCTTTGGTGGCTGTGTCCTATGGGTGTAGGCTTGCTTGGGCTGTGGCTTCCCAGCTGTTTCTGCTGGCTGCAAACCTGGGGAGTGGGAGTGACCTACCTGGGAGACCACTGCCCCAGACCTTTCAAGTTCTCCCGTTGTCTGTGGCCTCCTGGGCCAGGCCTGTAAATGCTGAGACACAGGTCTTGGTGGTCTTCCAGTTGTTTTAGTCATGGGATGTCCCCAAGCAGTTCTTGAAAATTTCATGAATCTTTCAGGTGAGTGAAATCTCTGGGGTTGGAAGTACTGAAACCTAAAGCTGTTACCTTGACCATAGGCCCTTGTTTTCTGAAAGGGCCAGGGATGGAACCACTTAGACCTCTGCTCTGACCAAAAGTGGGAGCCCACAACCCAAGGGGCTTTCAAAGGAACATGGTTAAAGTTACCTCCAATTCTGGTTGGTAAAGGACAGGAGTTTTCCAGATGAGGCGTGAATACTTGGGGGAGGCAGAAATTCTGGAGATTCTGGCTAGCCCTAGGCTCTCTAACAGGCATCACGGCTGGGCTTTCTGACTGACCGTGTCTATGCTGTCTCTCATCTTTAGCTGTTCCAGACAAATTTTCACTAGGGGCAGTTTGAATCCCCTGAATGTTCTCAAAGTCTTGGTCTACCTGGATTCCCAATTCCCTGGCCAGGGAGCTCATGTCCTCCACAGACACACATCTGAGTGAAGAGGACATCACTTCCTGGAGAGCGGCTTGAAGACCCTCAATATTCTTCCCTCTCTCCCCAGCTTCTTCCTCCTCCCAAAACAGTAGCTGCGATGGCTTCAGCTTCAGAATCCTCTGGAAAAGCTGTGTCTCTTCACTCTCCTGGGCCTGGGGACTGAGGACAAAGTAGAATCTCTCGGTGGCAGCTTCTCCTAAAAACATTAGCAAGTCCCACTCCTTCTCACCTAGGTAGTCAGTGAAAAAAAACACAGCTGAGGAAACTTCCACCAAGAAACCAAACTGTGTCCAAAAACTTTCTAGATCTCCACGAAGGTTGGCCAGAGCAACAGGCTTTTGGAAAACACTAGGATTTTCCTTTAGACAATTGCTATCAGGAAAATGCCACGTTATCTCTACCAGGCCATCAGAGATTTGCCGGGGAAACACCGGGACAGTAAAATCCTGATGTAGAAAGATTTTGTGTGATTTTAGTTGGTCAGAGCCAAGCAGTGTGTTGAGAATTCTGGACTTGGAGAAGCTACAGTATCCCAGACGCACAAAAGAGATGACAGGCATCTTCATGAGAGTCAGACACTTTTCTGTATCCCCCGTGGGCCCTCCTGAAGACTGTGCTGGCCACTTCTCCACAATGCCCTTCATGGCCCCCAGCATTAAGATGCTTTTATTGTTTTCTGCGTCTGGCAGGAGCAGGGGAAGAGCAAACCGGCACTGATACATGTTTGACATGACTTCGCGTTGCAACGAGCTGTCTGAACAGAGCATAGAAGCACAAAGAACATCAAAGGGATTAATGGTTTGTATGTCTCTAATTTCCAAATTCTCCACTCTGGTCAGCAGTTCCTCTTTGTTACCCTCACCCAGAACCTTGTGTCTGAGGATTGGATCTCTGGCTGTCACGTCCAGCGCTTGAACTTTCATCAGGAAATTCCAGGCTAAGTCTGCTGGAGTCTGAGGTGTCCACATACGTCCTCGATCTAAGGAGAATTGTTTAACAACATCTGGCAGAAGCTTTCTGCTCCTATCCATGCTCAAACATGACAGGACATCTTTAAACACCTTTTTTCTTTCTGTAGGGAAAAAGATACTCGGTGAATGTCCCATTCGGAATCTAAGCTACCTTTACTGACTTTCAAAATTAAATAAGTAATTGACTGTTTCATTGTAAGAAGATGGAATCGTACGAATAAAGTAAAAGTTCCCTTTCATCACTCTGCCAATTCCATGTTCCTTCGAGGAGATGCCAGTGTGTTACGTATGTTTGCTTCCCATCCTTTTTCTATACAAGTACATAAGTAATGCATGCATACAGAGAAATAAATTATTTGGTTCAGTGGATACTATTATTTTTACATAAATCATATTATACTAAACAAATGATCCTTCAACTTCTTTTCACTTAATGGTGTTCTTTGCAAATTCTTCCAAGTCAGTTTATACAGAGATTGACTAAATTCATTTTTAGCTAATCCACCGTACTTCATGATTCAGATGGACCATTACTTATTTAACCATTGTCTACTGATGACCATTTAGGTGTTCCAATTTTTTGGCTAATGTTTGTATGCAACGATAAAAAACCGTGTTAATGTTTCATGATATACACGTATGAGGAATTCTCTAGGTTGATGCTGATTTCTTATTTTTTAAATATTTTTTAAGGTTTATTTTTGAGAGAGAGTGCATACAGGGGAGGGGCAGAAAGAGGGAGACAGAGGATCCAAAGCAGGCTCCATGCTGTGAGCACAGAGCTGAATGCAGGGCTTGAACTCATGAACAGTGAGATTGTGACCTGAGCCAAAATCAAGAGTCTGCTATATAACTGACTGAGCCTCCCTCTCTCCCTCCCTCCCTCCTTCCTTCCTTCCTTCTTTTTTTAAATTTTTTTTAATGTGAATTTATTTTTGAGAGAGAGAGACAGAGCGTGAGCGAGGGAGGGGCAGAGAGAGAGAGGAAGACACAGAATCCGAAGCAGGCGGCAGGCTCTGAGCTGTCGAGCCTGGCCATGGGCTCAACCTCACAAACCCCAAGATCATGACCTGAGGCAAAGTTGGACCCTTAACCGAATGAGCCACCCAGGCACCCCTGATTTATTTCTTAAATGTATCTCCTGCTACAGTTTGGAGAAATGAAAGATTTCATGTCCTTTAAAGTTTTCTCAGAATTTATATGCTGTACCTACTTTCTCCTAATCTCCCATTTTCTAATATACCTCCTAGCCACTTCTTGGGAATACAGAGATAGTGCTTAGTAGAGAAAGAAGATCAGAGAGCACTGTTTTACTCCTGGTAGATGGCAAACGAGCATAAGGTTCTTGGATCTCCTGTAAAAATAGCCTGGAAGAAACAACTGAAGTGAGAGAAAAGTATGGATTTCAAGGATTACCAAAGACAACTCTAAGAAATCCTTGGACAGTCTAAAAGTTGCTTGAAGTGGAATATGTGTTGGGGTAAGAAGGTGAGGGAGGAGTTGGGGCTAATAAAAAGGGTTCCCAGGGAAGGCAGTGAGAGGCTAGGTTACAGGAAAGCTTTTAGGTCCTGCTCTTGCCTATCACCTATGTTGCCTTTGGACAACAACGCTCTGTTTCTTTGGCACAAAAACTACACAGCCCAGGCCACGATATCTAGTCCTGACAAGGTAAGGACTTGTCAGTCAGTCCTTCCTGACTGCTATTGGGCTCATCTGGAGCACCACACCAAGGATCAACGGAGCAAATAAATCTTATACATAGCAACAATGATACAATCAATAAGCACAGAAATGCATAAACAGAAAAAAGTTAAGAAGCAATAATATCTAGAACCCAGTATATTTTCATAAACTTAAAATTTATGCAAATAGCCCAGCTAAGGCAAAAAGAAATGATTTTAGCTGCCACCCACTGAAACGAGAATTCTGAATTTGAGTCCAGTTAGGTTATTTGGAAATGAACACAGACCAAAAACACTAACACTCTTTAGAGATATTTAACAATCCAGAGTCTCTACAACCTATCATACACAGTATTTAGGACACAATCAAAGTTAATGGACATAGGAAGAAACAGGACTATAACCCATACTCCTTCAATGGAAACTGACCCAGATGTTAGATTTAGGATGTAAGAATTTTACTTTTTTTTTAATGTTTATTTATTTATTTTGAGAGAGAAGGTGAGTGAGTGTGCGTGAGCAGGGGAGGGGCAGAGAGAGAATCCCAAACAGGCTCCGCGCTGTCAGCACAGAGCCTGACCACGGGGCTCAAGCTCATGAACTATGAGCCAAAATCAAGTATCGGACACTTAACCAACCGAGCCACCGAGATGCCCCTAGTACATAAGAATTTTAAAGCAGCTATCTTAACTACTTGTAAGAACATAAAATAAAATAAACTCATAATGAATCATTAAATAGGAATCCCCGGGAAAAAAATAGAAAATATTTACAAAATAGAAATTCTAGAATAAAAAATCACATCTAAATTTTTAAAAAATCAGTAGATGGACTTAACAGCAAATTGGAAGTGACAGAAGATGGTCCGTATACTTAAAGATACAGCAATGGAAATAATCCAATCTGATGAACAGAGAGGCGAATATTAAATAAAAAATGTAGGGGCGCCTGGGTGGCTCAGTCGGTTGAGCGGCCGACTTCGGCTCAGGTCATGATCTCTCAGTCTGCGAGTTCGAGCCCCGCGTCGGGCTCTGTGCTGACAGCTCAGAGCCTGCAGCCTGCTTTGGATTCTGCGTCTCCTTCTCTCTCTGCCCTCCTCCTGCTCACGCTCTGTCTCTATGTCTCTCAAAAATGAATAAACATTTAAAAAAAAAAAATTGCCATCTACCAATCTGGAGTGGCTTGTCTCTTTCTTCAGTCTCTTCTTTAAAAAAAAAAAAATGTATAAAGCCTTAGAACTCATAGAACAATATCAAAACTTTAACACATATGTAGCTGAAGTGTCAGAAAGAGAGGAGGGAATGAGTGAAACAGAAAAATATATTTGGGTAAATAACGGCTGAAGATTTTCCAATTTCGGTTTTAAAAAAAAGTTTTACGGATTCTGCAAATCCTAAGGAGGATAAAAACAAAGAAAATCATATCTAACTATAAGAGCCAATGGCTAAAAAAATTTAAGGGAAAAAAAAACAACACTTAAAAGGCATCAGAAACAATGGAAGCCAAAAGACGGGAATGGTATCCATAAAGTGCTGAAGGCAGAAAAATTGTCAATCTATAATTCAATATCGAGAAAAAAATATCCTTCTGGAATGAAGGCGAAATAAAGACATTTTTAAATAAACAAAAACTAAGAGAACTTCCCACTAATGGACCTACACCGAAAGAAATTAAAAATAATAATAATAAATAAAAATTCTTCAGGCTAACAGGAAACAACATCACATTAAAACTTAGATCTTCAGGAAGAGAGGCTACAGGAAATGGTAAATATATGGGTTCCTACCACTGGATGAGCTCAACTGTGCGCTGGAAGGGAAGGCGGCTGATCGCTGTAGTCTATACACAAGTTGACCTTGTACCGTGCAGAGCGCACAAAGCAACACCATAAGCCTTCCGGAGACTTAGATTCGGCACCGTGATTTTTTTTGTCATGAAATTTAACAGAACAAAACACATGATGATTTTTCTCCTTTGAATCGGATACATTTGGATTTTTTTTTCCAGTTCCTAGCTGCATGGACAAATATCACAGAGGAAAACGAGAGAGGATAGCCACATGCCTCCAGTCAACTGGACTGGACTTGTTAGCTGTTGGAATTACACTGCAAGTCAGAACAACATTATTACTGAAAATTTTCTGGAACTGTTTTGCTAAAGCTGTTAGATTGATTGCAAAAAATGGCCCCAATTAAAGGCTTTCTGGATATATTTTGGTTTTCTGCAATATTACTTTGAAAGAAATGTTCCCCGACTCTCGAATTTGCACTATCTTTCTGTGATATACTTTGGCCAACGGAATGTGGCAGCAGTGATGTTGTTATGGGTTGAATTATGCATTCCCCCCCTCCCCCGAAAAAATTGTGTTGAAGTCCCCAGTACCTCAGACTGTGGCTTTATTTGTAAACAAAATCTTTACAGAGGTCATATTAAAATGAGGTCATTAGGGTGAGTCCTCATGCAGTATGACGGTGTCCTTACAAAGGGGAAATCTGAAGACAGAGACACGCACAAAGGGAAAGTGATATGAAGACACACAGAAAGAAGATGGTCATCTAAAGCCAGGGAATAACTGAGGCTACCAGAAACTAGAGAGAGGACTAGAACAGCACCTGCGCTAATGCCTGCAGAGCGAGGCCTTGACCCTGCTAGCACCTCGGTTTCAGACCTCCGGCCTCCATAACTGTGAGACAATAAATTTCCCATTATTCTAAGCCACCCTCGTGTAGTACTTTTGTGAGCCCTAGGAAACTAATACAGATGGCATGATAGTTCTGAATCTAAGCTTTCTCTTCTCTCTTTGTCTCTCTTTCTTTCTCTCTCTCCCTCTTGCCTTGTCTTATACTCCTCTGTCCCCTCCATATGAATACATCCCATCTAGTCTGAGAGTAAGTCCAGACTAGCCTGCCAGAAGATGACAGACTAGTCTATAGCCGGCTGACCACAGACACATGAGAAAACCCAGGAAAGACCAGAGGAACTGCCCAGCCAACTCTACACATGAACAATAATATACACTTACAGTTTGAAGCAACTGAATTTTGATAAGCACTGTTATGCAGCACTATTATTATACTAAATAACTGATACAGAAAAGAAATCATACAAAGTAAACAGTAACATACAAGAAACACATAATAATAGTAGAATGTTACCTATGGAATAAGGGGAATGGGGAATGAAGAAAAAATGGGATAAACAGACAACACGGACTTTTTACAGTATAATGCTGATACTATCCAGTGAATAATTAAGTCAACCCTATACAATAAGTGAAATATGTAAATAAATTTAAAAAGTAAGAATGAGGCCTAGAGGCGTGTGGGTGGCTCAGTCGTTTAAGTGTCTGACTCATGATTTTGGCTCAGGGCTTGATCTCAATTTGTGAGATTGCGCCCCATGTCAGGCTCCACACCGACAGTACAGAACCTGCTTGGGATTCTCTCTCTCCTTCTCTCTCTGCCCATAGCCTGCTCATGCTCATGCTCTCTCTCTCTCCCTCCCTTTCAAAATAAATAAATAAACTTAAAAAAAAAAAGAATGAGGCCTAAAAATGATTATGGGTTGGGAAGGTATGAGAGTGGGACAAGAATTGTGTTGTGGATGGAATATTACTCAGCCATCAAAAAGAATGAAATCTTGGGATGCACAGGTGGCTCAGTCGGTTAAGTATCCAACTTTAGCTCAGGTCATGATCTCATGGTCATGAGTTCGAGCCCCACGGGGGGCTCTGTGCTGACAGCTCAGTGTCTGGAGCCTGCTTCGGATTCTGTGTCTCCCTCTCTCTATTCCTCCCAAACTCATGCTCTGTCTTTCTCTCTCAAAAATAAACATTTAAGAAAATTTGAATTGAAAAAAAAAGAATGAAGTCTTGCCATTTGCAATGATGTGGATGGAGCTAGAATGTATTATGCTAAGTGAAATAAGCCAGTCAGAGAAAGACAAATACCATATAATTCCACTCATATGTGAACCTTAAGAAACAAAACAGATGAACATATGAGCGGTGGGGAAAATAAAAAATAAAAAAGAGAGAGGGAAACAAACCACAAGAAACTTGTAACAAAAGAGAAAAAATTGAGTGTCGAAGGAGGGAAGTGGGCAGGGAATGCCTGGCCAGCTGGGTGATGGGTATTAAGGAGGGCACTGGTTATGATGAGCACTGAGTGTTGAATGTAAGTGATGAATCACTGAACTCTACTCCTGAAACCAATATTGTACTGTATGTTAACTAACTAGAATTTAAATAAAAATTTGAAAAGAAAAAAAAAAGAATTGTGTTGTGGGTTAAATTATGTATCCCTCAAATTCCTGTGTTGAATTCCTAACCCCCAGTGCCTCAGGATGTGATATTATTTGGAAATAGGGTCATTGCAGATATAATTAGTTAAGATGAGGTCATTAGGATGGGCCCTAATCCAACAGGATGAATGTCCTTATAAAAAAGGGAAATTTGGACCTAGAGAAATAGAAATGCACCCAGGGAGACAACTATGTGAAGATGAAGGCAGATGAGATGGATATTTTTACAAGCCAAAGACCTCCCACAAACTACCAGAAACTAGGAACAGAGCCTCCTTTACAACCTTCAGAATTAACCAACCTTGATTTCAGACTTCTAGCCTCCAAACTGAGAAGACACATTTCTGTTGTGTATTGTTTAAGCTGCCTCCTTTGTGGCACTTTGTTACTGCAGCTGTAGCAAACTAACACAGCGTGCGATGAGGAGGCCACTGCTCCTCTCCTACCTAGAACTGGATGATGAATCCCCACGATTTGGACCGAGTGTGAGACGATAGCCATGTTTCCCTTCTCGACTCAGAACTTGGTGGTATTTGTTTCCATAGACAATATATCTCCAAATGAAACATTTCTGATATTTTGAATTTTCATTCAGAAATACTCCAATTCAAGATACCAATATAATTTCCCTTATCAAGAGGATAACTTATGACTGGATCAAGCCAAGTACCAATATTTTGGGATTTTATCCAATTATTACAAGCTCTTCTCTGATTTTCACTTCAGTAGTTAGGCCCATAATCTCCATATCCCTCCGATTAGTCACAAAGGCACTAAAATGACTTAAGAGGCTTAATCTGAGCAATAGAGGGTAACACCTAAAATTAGTGGTTAGCAACTTACATGTATCATGGAGGTGACTGCAGAAACCTGTAAGCTGACAGTTAGTATTTATTTTTGCTTATACTGTCCATCATTTTATAGGGCCTATGTCTTCCTCTCTGTCAAACCCACCCATAAGGAAATTTCAAGTTAGAGAGATATAAGGAATTTCTGAGTAGCTGCTTTTTCTGGTGCCTTTCCTTACCCCATCTCCCCATTATGTCATGGAAACCTAAAATAAGTTGTTGCCCAACTATCACATAGTATTGCCATACCTTCCATCCTTCAACTATCACAAAATATTGCCATACCTTCCATCCTTTTCTCCTCCTCCTCCTCCAATGACATGCCAGTTTCTGAATCCTCATAACTCTGCTCCTCATCGGAGAACTGTGTGGTCGCTGAGTATGCAGAGCCCTCTTCGCCATCATAGACACTGTGCTCTGAATCATTATAGCTCTCTTCTTCCACAGAGGTTTTTGCATCTTCAGAGCGTCTAACAGATTCTAAATATTCCTCTTTTCCTAAGTACAAAGAATCATCTGGCTCCTTGTATCTCTGTCCATCCTGTAAATACTCAGTAGTTGCCGGAATTTCATATTTAACGTTCTTAACTAAATGTAGCGATGTGATATTTGGTGTGTTGTATTCCTCCTCGTTTTCCCTTGAGGACCAAGTAGCTTTCTTATAACTAGTTTTCATGTCGCTGAAGGACTCAGAGATTCCCATATTCAGGTGTTCTTTCTCTTCGAAGGACAATGTGATTTCAGGATTCTCAGGCTGTTTCTCTCCAGAAGAAAGAAAATCTTCTGAATTCTTGCTTATCCCTATAGATTGAAGAGGTTCTATATCCTCATACAAGAATTCTGAAAAAAAAAAAAAAAAACAGACAAAAAAAAGAAACAAGAAAGTTTGGGGGAGAGGGTGTTTGTTTTGTTTTTCCAAATTAACAAAAAGAAATTTTCTAATAACTTGAGTTTCCAAGACCTCGAAGCATCATCTCTTTTCTTTATGTCAAAACTGGAGGGTAGGAATACCTAGCATCTCCCAGATAAATAACAAGTCAACTGTCATTCTTTCCTTCTCTCACTGGAAAAAAATCAGATCACATTCCTACCCTGCTCAAAACTTTGGCTCTTCAGGGGCGCCTGGGTGGCTCAGTCGGTTAAGCGGCCGACTTCAGCTCAGGTCATTATCTCACAGTCTGTGAGTTCGAGCCCCATGTCGGGCTCTGTGCTGATGGCTCAGAGCCTGGAGCCTGCTTCAGATTCTGTGTCTCCCTCTCTCTCTGCCCTTCCCCCACTCATGCTCTATCTTTATCTCTCAAAAATATATAAATGTTAAAAATTAAAAAAAAAACAAAAAAAAAACTTTGGCTCTTCATAGCAAACTCAAAGGGTACATGAGTGAAACAGAAAATTTGAATCTTATGAATAGTGCTTACTTGTGGATTTACTGTGGCCCAAAACCAAGTCAGATTTCCTAGGGCCATTGCTGATGAAATCTGATCCTAATAATTTCTAATCAGGAAGCAAATAGCTCTAATTTGGAATAGTAAGTTCTAGAGATAATAATATCTATTTCTCTAAGCATATGTGTCTTGTCCTATATTAGAGACTGTTAACATGAACCTTTTTATCTAACCTCTACCTCTCTAATATCTCTTGAAATAATCTTCAATATTTTTTAGATTTTTAGAAAAAGGAGCTACACCTGCCTCTAGTCTAATGTACAGAATCACTAAAAAATACAGCCAGGAAGAATTACTCCCTCATCTGCCACTAATTATCTTTAAACATTGAAGAATTAGCATTTGAATTGTTCCAGAAAAGTAGGTTTCTGCTGGTATTCTTATCGCAGAAAAAATGAAGTTACTGATACACCATGTACGTGTGCTAAAAATCATTTTTCTGATATTTCCAAAATGGCTATACTAAGTGAAAGATGCAGCTTTTGGTCTTGGGGTTGTTAAATATCCATGAATTTACTTACTGAATAATAAGCAGTTTATACTAGCACTAAAAATCTGCAAGTTTTGGATACAGTTCAAACAAAAATTATCAGTCCCTTAAACCAATAAAATACATTGTTCCCTGCTTTTAAAATCCTGGACACTCTTCCCCTTTATCAGATGTTAGTGAAAATTATCTCCAGGAGACAGACAAATGAAAACAAAGGCAATAATACTCTTTTTTCAGGAAATCTGCCTTGTCACTCTTACCCCCCAAAAAGTACAGAAATCCAACTTACCGTACTGTAAGCTACAAATGGTAGCTGACTCTGGAAAAGTACTAAGTAAACATTTGAGAAAATGCTGACAGCTCACTTCTCCCCTTTTCTGTACCAAAATTAACAGCTTTCGACTTTTCTTCAGAGGATCTGTAACATTCTCCAGAGTCTCATACTCTTCCTCAGAAATCAGCCTCTGAGAGGTTAATGTATCTAAGACAGAATCAGGATCTTGTTGGAGGATTTCAAGTAACTTTTTTCGTTCTCTTTCTATGATCTCTGAAGGAACCCTCCTGGTAGCCATTGTTCCTGTGCCCTCTAGACCAGGAAATGAATTATGAAACCGTTCTGATAGTAAAACAAAAAAAAAAACAAAAAACAAAACAAACAAACAAAAAAAACAAGTTAAAAAAATTGGCAAAGAGTAATTGTATTTGGCAAAGATTAAACAGGTCAAAGATACCCAGCATTGGAGAGGGCAGGTACATACAAGGAGGGGGGGAAGAAGGGGGGAACCAGCCCTAAGCCCATCCAGGCCTGCTTCCCTGTGGATTATTTATCTGCTCTTTTGATGACTTGACTCAGTCTCATCTTGACTCAGCCCCAGGGTCAATTCCTCTTGAGAAGCCTAGTTTGGACTAGGTATTCCTTGCTCTGAGCTCTATTGGTGGTAAGAATGAATTGATTAACTCTTTCTGGAGAGAAATCTGGCAATCTGGAGCAATAAATAAATAAATGCTGATAGATAAAAATACAAATTTAGGGGCGCCTGGTGACTCAGTCAGTTAAGTATCTCACTCTTGATCTCAACTTGGGTCATGATCTCACAGTTCCTGAGCCTCATGTCATCAGGCTCTTGCATTGGGTGTGGAACCTACTTGGGATTCTCTCTCTCCTTCTCTCTACCCCTCCCCTGCTTACACTCTCTCTATGTCTCTCTCTCTCAAAATAAATAAATAAACATTTTAAAAATAAAAAATAAAAAATTTATACCTTTCAACTCAGCAATTTCACTTCTATAAAATTATCTTAAAGAAGTAACCAGACAAATGCCCAAAGTACATGTGTAAGAATCTTCATGACAGCATTATTTATAAGAGCAGAAAAATTTTAAATATCCAAGATTTCCGTAAAGTGGGAATTTGTGGGAAACAAAAAAGGACAGCTTAAAAGGATGAAAGCAGGGCCATCTGTCTGGCTCAGTCAACAGAGCATGTGACTTGATCCCAGGGTCATGAGCCTGACTGCCACACTGGGGTCGGAGTTTACTTAACAAAAAGAAATACATAAATAAGTAAAAGGATGAAGTGAGTTATATATATTGACAGCTGGCAATATCCATGATATATCATTATGAAAGACAAGAAGATCCCATTTTTGTTTAAAAAATTAGAATGTGCATTCATATGTGAATATATGTAGATATATATATTATATATTATATGAAAGTATATAGATATATATTTAAAAGGAGACAGTCAGGAGAGAGATAGCCCAGTTGTAACACTGGTTATCTCCGAGGATATGATGACAGAGGGATTCATACTTTCTACTTTAAATACTCCTGTTTATTTTAATATTTCATATTTTTTTGTTTTTATTAGTAGACTTCATTTTGATTTTCCTAAAAAAACTATCTCAGTGCTGTAGTTATGTAGTTCACAAGAACCTGAAAACAATTTAAATAACTATCGACAGCATACTGGATGAATAAACTCTAGCATTTCATGTAACAGTATACACTATTCAAAAAGAATGACCTTCGGTGACCCATAAGATAACCACAAAAATATTAAGGGAAAACTTTAAGTCCCAAAAGATTATATACAGCAAGATACTCTTTTTAAAAGTTCAATGTGTACCTGGGTGGTTCAGTCAGTTGAGTGTCTGGCTCTTGATTTCGGTTCAGGTCATGATCTCATGCGTCATAAGATCGAGCCCCACAATGGGCTCTGTATTGGGCATGGAGCCTGCTTGGGATTTTTCTCTCTCTCTCTTCTTCTGTCCCTTCCCTGCTCTTTCTCTCAATCTCTCTCAAATAAATAGTTGAATGGGGGCTCTCCTCATACACACATAAAAATGGCACTCTGTGAGGTGTCCATATATTAATTAGATTGACTCTAGTAATCATTTTCTATGTGTATATATATGAAATTATCATGCTGCATATCTTAAATACATAAAAGTTTTTATTGAAAAATTTAAAAAAATAGTTGAATGTAACTAAAATACATGCACATGTAGATGCACATTTTAGGAATCTGCATGGAATCATTAAAATTCTTTAAAACAGGAGTGCCTGGCTGCCTCAGTTGGTAGAGTTTGTGACCCTTGATCTCCGGGTTGTAAGATCAAGCCCCTTGCTGGTGTAGAGATTACTTAAAAATCTTTGGGGCACCTGATGGCTCAGTAGGTTAAGCACCCAAGTTCATGTCTTGATCTCAGGGTTGTTAAGTTCAAGCCCCACGTTGGGTTCTGCTCTGGGTGTGGAGCCTACTTAAAATAAATAAACAACAAACAAATAAATAAATTTTAAAAAGTTCTATGAAATGAAAAATAAGGAAATAATGACTGTGAAATTAAGAAGGATAGTTATCTAGGTTCAGGAGAGGTTGGGAAGATGAGATGAGAAGACAGGGAGACGATGGGGGTAGATGGAGGATATCATCCAGGGATGAATTTATAGGTGCTTGCTATATTATTAAAGGTGGGGCACCTGGGTAGCTCAGTTAGTTGAGCTCTTGAATTCAGTTCAGGTCATGATCCAAGAGTCGTGGGATCAAGCCCCGAGCTGGGCTCCACGCTGAGCATGGAGTCTGCTTAAGATTCTCTCTCTCCCTCTGCCCCTCCCCCACTTGTGCATGCATTTGCATGTTCATGCGTTTGCGTTTGTGCTCTCTCTCTAAAATAAAAATAAATAAAATATACTATTAAAGGTACTTAAATATGTAAGTAAAAGCAGACTATGCATGGACCAATGCTGAGGATGTATTAAGAACCAAGGATAATTATTAATTCAATTTTGCTATTCCCGAGGTTGAGCCCACAATGGGCTCTGCATTGGGCATGGAGCCTGCTTGGGATTCTCTCTCTCATATGATATCAAAAATTAATTTTAGGTCAGAGTTTTAACATGCATCTCAAAAGTATGAATTTCAAGATACATCCCAGCTAATAATAACAAATTGACAGGCAATGTCAGTAAGTTTGCCAATCTTTTCTTGTTTACCTTGGTTGGTAAGGCATTCTAATACTAGGCTCCGCAAACCCCTTCCCCTCCCCAAGGCTCCACCCTAAATACCACTCTCCTCCCACAGTAATCTGCCCTGGGAGATTTCAAAGCTGATGGGGAGAAAAGTGTTTAATTGGGATATTTGGCAGTGAAATTTAAACTTACAAAAGGAAGTTTAAATTCAGTTCTGGGGTGCCTGGGTGGCTCAGTCGGTTGAGCGTCCGACTTCGGCTCAGGTCATGATCTCACCGTTCCCGAGTTCGAGCCCCGCGTCGGGCTCTGTGCTGACAGCTCAGAGCCTGGAGCCTGTTTCAGATTCTGTGTCTCCTTCTTTGTCTGTGGCCCTTCCCTGCTCATGCTCTGTCTGTCTCTCTCTCTCTCAAAGATAAATAAACATTAAAAAAAAAAAATTTAAATTCAGTTCTTTAGTAACAGGAAATTTGCATTGCACAAGCTTAGAATGCAAATAGAACGGGCTGAAGGGCAGACAGGAGATGCAGATTTGAAAATGCATCCTTCAAATCAAATCAATGACACAGGAGTAAAATTTTTATTTGCAGCTAAATAATTTATGTGATTTTTAAACAGAAAAGTCAGGGCACCTGGGTGGCTCAGTTGGTTAAGCATTCAACTTTTGATTTCGGCTCAGGTCATGATCTCATGGTTCGTAAGTTCGACCCCACGTTGGGCTCTGCACTGACAGTACCGAGCCTGCTTGGGATTCTCTGTCTCTCTGTCTCTCTCTCTGCCCCACTCCCTGGTGGTGAAATCTCTCTCTAAAAAAATAAACATTTTTTTTAATAAAGAGGAAAGTCAGCAGTAATTTCACATATTGTAGGGGGGGGAAGATGGCTAGTGTCGAGTTCTGGTGGTCAAGAGCCTTGGATTGTATCAGAACCACGGATGCAGTGTTACGTAGTCTCCATCATTCTCTCTGAAAGGCAACATGTCATAGAGCAAATACCTAGGGAACAGTATATGTCATGCTTCAGGAGTTGATTTATTCCTGACCTAAACCTGGCATTTGGACAGGAGACTGCAGGTTCTGAACTGGCTTTGCAGAGCTAAGGGTTAACCTGACTAGGACCAAAATAGCATGGAATCAAGCACACCAAAAACAACTACTTTACATCAAGGAGGGAAAATATTTCACTATCTCTGTCTACAATTCTGGGAGTGTCTAAGGTAAAAGAGAATCTCGCACAGTGACGGTCATACAGCTTGGTTCCTCAGTGGCTGCCACCAGTCCTACCTTTTCTAATCTCTTATTCTCACACCTGTGCTAGGCAGAAAAATGCACCCCCCAACATGTCGACATCCTAGTTAACACAACCTATAAATATGTTAGGTTACATGGCAAAGGACAATTAAAGTTGCAAATGGAATTAAGATTGCTAATCGGCTGATCTTGAACTAAGGAAGTCGTCTGGTGGGGCCAATGTAATCACAAGGGGCTGTGAAAAGATAAACTGAGGCAAATTTAAATGTTGAAAAGTTTGTTTGAGCAAAAGTCAATTCTAAGAGGGCACTGGCAGGGGCGCCTGGGTGGCTCAGTCGGTTGAGCGTCCGACCTTGGCTCAGGTTATGATCTCGCAGTCTGTGAGTTCGAGCCCCGCGTCGGGCTCTGTGCTGACGAATCAGAGCCTGGAGCCTGCTTCGGATTCTGTGTCTCCCTCTCTCTCTCTGACCCTCCCCCACTCATGCTTTGTCTCTCCTGCTCTCAAAAATAAATAAAAACATTAAAAAAAAAAAAAAAAAGAGGGCACTGGCAAACCAGAAGTGGTTAGCAGTAGTCAGCCTTCAAGAGCCTGGGGAAAGAGAAAATGCAGAAGCAAAGGGAAAATACTTGATGGGGTGTAACTTTTAGCTTAGTTAGTTGTAATTGGTTGTCCTTAGCGGTTTTGTGTTTGTTTTGTTTTGTTTTTGTTCGGCTGTTTTTTATTTTTTTATTTTTTTAAATTTTTTTTAACATTTCTTTATTTTTGAGAGAGAGACAGAGTGCGAGCAGGGACAGGTCAGACAGAAAGGGAGACACAGAATCCGAAGCAGGCTCCAGGCTCTGAGCCGTCAGCACAGAGCCCGACATGAGGCTCGAACTCACAGACCGCGAGATCATAACCTGAGCCGAAGTCGGCCGCTTATCGGACTGAGCCACCCAGGCGCCCCTGGCTGTTTTTTAAAGTCCCGTCTACGCCCCACTCAAGACCCTGAGATCAAGCTGCATGCTCGGTACTGACTGCCAGGCATCCTCTTCCTTAATGTTTTGGTTTCCCAGTGTCAAGGCATTTACAGGCTTAGATTTGTTTGCTTACTTAGGTCCCCAAGGCAGTAGAGCCACCGCAGCGGCTGTCACTTGTGAGATATTAGCAAAGGTAACCAAGTAACTGTTAGCAGAACAAAATGAACTCTAGGAATCAGAGGTTTAATTTGACCAGGTTAACAGTTGGTCACTATATAAGTACTAGGCTCTTTTCTAGGAGCTGGGATTAGAAATGTTCACAGGGCAGTCCTTGTCCTCCAGAAAGCGGTAGATGGGAGATGAGGGGTCAGCAGCTAAGGGATAAAGAGGAGGCCAACATTTAAGTGCCCGACTAAACTGCAATTCTTGGGACTTTCTGCATTAGGCGCTGTATTAGTTTCTTACTATTGTTCTAACAAGTTCCTACAAACTTAAGAGGCTGAGAATGAAACAAATTAGGGGCACCTGGGTGTGTCAGTCCCTTAGGTTTCCCACTCGTGGTTTCCGCTCTGGTCATGATCTCATGGTTTGTGCATTTGAGACCTTCCCTTTAAAGGGCTCTGCGCTGCCAGTGAGGAGCTTGCTTGGGATTCTCTCTCCTTTCTCTGCCCATCCCCCTTGCTTGTGCTCTTTCTCGACATAAATAAACTTTAAAAAAAAAAGAACTTAAAAATAAATTTTTAAAAAAGGGGCACTTGAGTGGTTCAGTACGCTGAGCAACAAAATATTCATTTCCGCTCAGAAAATGATCCCAAAGTAGTGGGACCAAGTTCCGGGTTGGGCTCTGAGCTGAGCCTGCTGGGGATTCTCTCTCTCCCAGCCTCTGCCCTTCTTCCCGTGCCCCCTCCTCCGCTCCCCTTTCACGTGCTCTTAAAAAAATTAAAAAATAGTCAATAAAAGTGCTTAAGTACAGGCTGCCAGGCCCTATCTAAAGGGGCCAAATCAGATTTCCTCACATCAGGGGGCAGGAAACTACATCTAAAGGTTCCCTTGACACAATAAAATTTTAGATCAAAATATTTGGCTCTAAATTATTACAGCTAGAAAAAAAAACATATTCGCCTTTCTTTTTAGATTCGGAACCCAGCTTCTCAGAAGCCGGTCTGTGTCCTCCATACCGCCAACGACGTCTAGGTAAGAACCAGCTCCGTCAAAAGCGTCTAGCCAGAGAGCGCTAGTTTCTCCCAGTTGGGGATTCCAGTCCCACCCCGAGCCCGACACCACACGCCTGGCGCGCGGAGTCAGCACCGGTACCCCGAGGTTACCCCGTGAAATCCGCGGCGTGGCCACAACTCTGAGAACCGACGAGGCTGAAGAGCAGGAGCATCCACACAAAATACCAAGACTGGGCGTGAACGTTGCTCTGGGTCAAGGAGGGCC
Organism: Paguma larvata; assembly: GCA_030068075.1. Classification (NCBI taxonomy): domain Eukaryota; kingdom Metazoa; phylum Chordata; class Mammalia; order Carnivora; family Viverridae; genus Paguma; species Paguma larvata. The sequence goes on along the minus strand of CM057826.1, from coordinate 31,157,424 downwards.
CAGCGAAGCCACGCCCATCCCGACACCAAGAAACTGTGAGCCCTCCCGCCATCGGGTCGCTGAAACCCCTATTGGCCCCGCCTGGCTCTGGATCCTCCTCTAGACCCGCCCACACTGTGGCGTCGGACGTTTGAGAACGGTGCACCGGCCCCGCCGGAAGTACTTCCCTGGACGGAAGCTTCTGAGCTACCATATAGCGGAAGTGCCTTCTTTTCCGGCCTCTTTGGTCTCGGCCGCAGAAACAAGATGGTGAGTTCTTTTCAAGGGTTCCCGGCATCGCCTTCCATCCTCGTCCTCTGCCTTGCCCTCCGTGCCATCCTTAGGAGGCTGACAAGGTTCCTGATAAAGGGAGCGGGTGGGCAGTAAAGAGGCATGCGGTGGCCTTCCAGAGCCAGTAGAATGGCCTCTAACTGGGGTACTCCGTCTACAGCCGTGGAGCAGGCGCCACTCTCAGTCCCTTGCTCCTTTTGATTTTGGGGGGACCCCCACAGCCCTGCCCTCGGATGAGAACTGAAGAAAGAAGCGTGGTTTGGGAGTATTTGGCTCCGTAAGCAAAGGAATTCATGGTGGGAAGACCTGGCAGGAGCTCTTAGGCTTGGGGAGTCAGGCTAGGTAGGAAACCACGTTATTTCGTCTTGCGGCTTGTCTTTCCTTTTTTTTCCTCTTTAAAAAAATGTAGCCGATGCAGAAGGCTTTAGGTAACGTGAAATGCTGGTAGTCGTATCTGATTGAGCCTTTAAGAAGTTAGAAACTTCCGCAGCAGTTTCAGCCGTAGATTGTGTTTAAATATTAAAGAGTACAATTCTTAATCCTGAAAACATCGGGATTCGTATAGAAATTATTAGATCTCCGAAATGTTCATCCCCTTTGCAGACGAAGGGGACGTCATCGTTTGGAAAGCGTCGCAATAAGACGCACACGTTGTGCCGCCGCTGTGGCTCGAAGGCCTACCACCTTCAGAAGTCGACGTGTGGCAAATGTGGCTATCCTGCCAAGCGGAAGAGAAAGTGTAAGTTGAATGAGGCTTCGGGACAACGGTGTAAGGTATTGGAAGGGATGTTAATAGTCTGCATTGTAGCTGAGTGGCCTTGACTTTGGGCATTGAGTGGTGCTTAAGGTAAAAGTCTGTATGGGGGTGAAGTAGATTTAAAAACCAGGAAGGCACTTTTTAAAGTATATTGACCGCCAGTGCCTACAACATGTGTGGGAAAAACCAGTTCGAACCTGACCTGAACTTATGTTTTAGATAACTGGAGCGCCAAGGCAAAAAGAAGAAACACCACCGGGACCGGCCGAATGAGGCACCTAAAGATTGTATACCGCAGATTCAGGTACGGTTTTGTGTTTCCATCATGACTGGTTCTGTGAGCTTAAACAAGAACCTCCTGTCTCTAAAACTAAGGATCCAACCCTGGTTGGTGGGGGTGAAGCATTGGAAGGTATTTCTTTTGCTGCTTCTGTGACCTTCAGATCAGTCAATCTACATTTTGTCAATCTTTTAAGTGAGGGATGGTGAAAGCTATAAGAATAGCTAGAGTCGAGTATATAAGCTATAAATTCGAGCTAGGCTCCCTCAGATGTAATAACACCAGGGATAACCCACATCTTTGTCACCACAGTTTGTCAGGACAGCGGTGGTGAGGGAGGCCTGGGGTCAGGCCTTCACTTTTGAGGCTTTCAGCAAGTCTGCTATACAAAACTGTCTTAATTCTTGCACTAGTACAGAATGGGAGATGCTTTCCTGTCTTGTTAAAGGCAGGCTCTCGAGTTTGTTAGAAGTGCTGAATTTTAGGGGTGCCTGGGTGGCTCAGTCGGTTGAGCATCCGACTTCGGCTCAGGTCATGATCTCGCGGTCTGTGAGTTCGAGCCCCGCGTCGGGCTCTGTGCTGACAGCTCAGAGCCTGGGGCCTGCTTCACATTCCGTGTCTCCCTCTCTCTCTGCCCCTCCCCCACTCATGCTCTGTCTCAAAATTAAAAAATAAACACCAAAAAAAATTTTTAAAAAATTTTTAAAAAAAAGAAGTGCTGAATTTCAGCTCCAACCTAGACTTACAGAGAAACTACATTTTAAACCGCATCTTTTAAGGTGTTGGTCATTTAGGTCTCTACTAAGATCATTCTTTGTTGGGGAATCTCTGGCCTTTGCTGCCTCAATTTGATTATCTAATTTTTAAAGGTAAGGAATTTTGAGGCTTTGTAAACACCACACCCTTTGATGTGTTTGTGTTTGGGTCCTGAGATGACCTTTCTTTGCACTTGAAAGCATCATGTAGTGTGGCCTTAGTATTGAGTGGTCTGCTAGTTTAATGTAGGACTCGAAGAGCGTGAACTGATCAGAAGTCTTTAAAAGGGGGATAACTACTTTTTTAGAGTTTGTATGCATATTAAAAGAGTTAAAATGTGAAGCATAGTTAAGCAGTTTAGAAAATGCTCCTTTTTTGCCTTGGTTAAAGAAAAGTACTTAGAATATCTGCCTAATAGCCTAGGGACCTATTTTCATAAAAAAACCTTAGGTCTCTTAATCTGGAGAGAAGTACTGGCCCTGTGATCAGTACATCCAAATAAATTGTTGACCTTTTTTCAGTTGCCGTTAAGTGTATGCTTAGAATGGGTGTCTTGAAGCAGAAGGAAGTAAATGTTGCAGCTTATCCGTGATGTTGTAAAAATAAATGTCTGAACATATGAATTTGATACTGATTTCAACATTTAACTGAGATAAGCTCGTTTAAATCTGTGTTAGTAAAAGTTGAAATGTAAATACTGGCGTTGCTGAAGTACGGTTTTGTTTTTAACATGACGCAGGCATGGATTCCGTGAAGGAACAACACCTAAACCCAAGAGGGCAGCTGTTGCAGCATCCAGCTCATCTTAAGGATTTCAACGATTAGTCACACAATAAATGTTCTGGTTTTAAAAAACATGTGGTGTGCTAAGGTATTTTTAATAGCCATGTAGTGTCAGTGAATTACTGTAGGATTGGGGATGGGACAGCTTAATATTAGATTTACTTGTTATGTTACTGTTATGGGGCACTAGTTTTGACCTGGGTTGTGAATACCGCTTAAGAGGATAGGCAGAATTTCAGGGTGCCTTCAAGCAGACGACACTGAAAGATGATGGGAAGAATGTAGTATGAGTTAGCACAGCAGAGCTCATGGGACATGGATATTTAGAATGGTAGAGTAAGTGAGAAAGCATACTGTAACTGCTTTTAGTAACCTTTAATCTGCTGTAGTTTGATATATTTTTTTAACGTTTATTTTTGAGAGACATAGAGACAGTATGAGCAGGGGAAGGGCAGCGAGAGAGGGAGGTACAGAATCTGAAGCAGGCTCCAGGCTCCGAGCTGTTAGCATAGAGTCGTCGGCATAAAGCTGGACGTGGGGCTTGAACTCACAGACGGTGAGATCATGACCTGAGCCGAAGTCGGACGCTCAACCGGCTGAGCCACCCAGGCGCCCCTATCTGCTGTAGTTTTAATGGTTGGGGAGTGGTTGGTAATCCTGTGTGATAGGTTTTGGAGTACCCGTGAGAACCTGAAGGATAGTTGTGAATAAGTTGTTTTGGAAAGGTGGTGTTAACTCACCCCAGGTTCCAAAACGCTTGCTTGGTGTCTAGCATACAGGCTTGTGTGTTCTTTCAGGTGGCCAGCTGAGCGAGTACCTGAAGCTACTTGGTAAGTGGGAGTCCAGAACACTTGAGTGGGGTGGGTTACAAGAAAGTGTAGGGCCATATGCAAAAGCAGTGGATTGAGTAGAAAGTAAAGGAAAGCGAAATATGTAAGCGGTTTGTAGACAAAAGGCAATGATAAATAACTCCCCAGTAGCAATTTTTTAGCCCTCAACTGAATAATCATTGATCTTTTGTTTAAGTGCTCTGAAGTTTTTTGCCATGTTTTCCCAGCTCTGGGGGTTTATTGCCAGTTTTTAGAAATGTGAGAACAGAGAAGATAAGTGGAACCCGAGCGTTAGAACAGGCACCATAAAATACAGTGGTCAGGTCCTGTCTAACTTGGCAGCTTTCCACCGATTGTAACCTGACCCGTAAGGGTTTTCATGATCGGGAGTGCCTCGCCAACCTCCTCTCACTGCGCCCTGTAATGCTCTCCCAGGGTTCTAGCTGAGTCTTGCCCTCCTCCTGATTGTTTCTTTAGTTCCTAACTTCTACTTCAGAACACAGCTTTTACTCTGTTGTACGGGAGCCCCTGCTGACCTAAACCTATATCGGGCTTCTTGATAAGAGCGTCTGAAATGACAGAGCTCTGTACTTTAGGGATGTATCGTTAAGTGTGGTTCCTGGAGTCTGGCTTCCATTTGTTAGTGTGATTTTACTAACTTCAGTGCCTCTGTTCACTGGTAAACTGGAAGGCTGATGGTAACTTTCATGGGCTTGTGCGCACAAAAAGCGAAGTAAGTGAAGGTGCTTTTATAGTAGGCAACTGAAAATAATTAGGTTCAAGTTTATGAAATTACTTTTGACCTACAAAAACAATTTTAATATACAGGTGGTCCTTGAGCAACCAGGTTTGAACTCTGAATAAATGCAGTACAGTACTAAAACATTCTCCTCATGATTTTCTTCACATTTTATCTAGCTTTATTGTAAGAATATGGTGTATGATACATCTATAAAATGTCTGTTGACTGTTAACTAGTAAAGCTTCCGGTCCATAGTAGACTCGAGTTTTTGGGGAGTTTGATTTACACATGGAATTTTGACTGCATGGGATGTTAGCACGCCAACCCTGCATCCTTCAAGGCTTAGCTGTACTTTGACTTGAGGGGACTGAACTGAAGTAATCTGACTTGATTGCAAAGTCTTGCTGAAATCTTCCAGTGTTACTAATAGTTGGTTCCTGAGTAATGGAGGGACCCATTAAGATAGGTGATGTCCAGTATGGAATAAACAGTAGGCTTTGAGGCAAATGGGCACTGACCCGAAGACCTGTGGGATTTACTGCATACTAGGTCAGGAGGAGCAGTGGTGCAAAGGGTAGGAATACGGGGGCTGGTGGGCAGTGCTGCATGAGTAAAGGCCTGTGTGTGGGAGTGTAAGGTGAGCTTACTTCATTTGCCAGTGCCTGTGGCCCTTAGCACAGAGTAAGTTTTGAAAATTACTGTGGTAATTCTCCCTGCAGATCATGGAAGGCACATGGACCAATGAAACTGCCCTGATCAATTAAATTGATTTTAAGGCCCAGGGAGAAGCAGCAATGGGAAAGAGATGGGGCTGGATTGGCACATTCAGAATAGAGTGGGAATCCTAGTTGAGTCCTAGCTTGCAGAAAGTTCATGCCTGAACTGGATGATCTTCCGAGGATTGGCTGAGGTTTGGGCAGTGGGTCCCAGTCTGACAAAAGATGCCCCACTTAATTCTATTGAGACAGTAAAAAGTACACTGAGCTACCTATAGCACCTTACTGAACTGTGGAATTTGTTTCCTGGGCAGAAGCTACTCAGGACCAGATGAGTATCACCAACCCAACGTGTGGCTGAAATGAGAACCAGAAAATGGAGTGCCTTGTGTCTCATGTATTATTTACTTGGTCCTTTAATCGCAGATACTGTGGTTTGTCAGGTCAGGAGAAAGGGAGAGAGTTGGCAAGAAAGAAGAATCTAGAGGAGGGGTAAGTAAGCTGTGAGAAGATCAAGAAAAGTTTCAGGTTCCGTGCTAAGGAGTTTGGACATCAGCCTGAATGTAATGAGAAGTCATTGAAGGTTCCAAGCCCCCAGTGGCACAGTTTTCATTCTCGATAAATGTGGAAGGTGGTGATGTGGGTGACATGCATGAGTCTGGAAACTGGGAAAACAGGCAGCAGTTTCTGCAATGGTTGGCGTGAAAATCACAAGGACGTGAACTGAGGTAGTGGCAGTGGGGCTGGCTGTAGTGGGGAGGTCTCTAGTGAGAATATCTAAAATATAAATCAAAAGGAGCTTCCAACCTACCTCCCCCCCCCCCCATTTCCTTCTGTAACAGGCTGTGTGAGCACTCCATGAGATCATACATGCAAAAATACTGCCAGGGAGATAGGGGTCTTAGATGACAGGTTTCTGATCAGGGCAAGGAGGTGATCTGTGCATTTCACTGAGGGAGTAGAGAGAATGGAGGCAAGAGGGGGAAAAACTAAACTCGGGTTTTGTTGCAATTCCTGTGGAACACCAGGAAGAAGAGTTCAGGAATAATTGAATAAACCTGGTGGCAGTTCCGGTTAGAAGGCTAGGCTGGAGCTGTACAGTGGCAGTAGTGCACTTCGGCTTGTGAAAGGGAACCTATTTTAGGCCCCCTGGGTGACTCCGTGGGGGTTCCCACTCTTAATTTCAGCTCAGGTCATGAACTGGTGGAATGTGGATTTGGAGCCCCTCATGGGGGCTGTGAGGGGCCTGCTGGGGACTTACCCTCTCTGCCCCTCTCCAACTCAAAAAAAAGGGGGGAACCTATTTTAAGGGTTAGAATGGTGAAGATATTTTCCACAGAGATGGGAGGGGATGGTGAGACCTAGTGGGCATTTAGAAATGATGGATGCAGTTTCTTGACTGAGGAACTTCAGTAGCCGTCCTTCAAACAGTAATGGTTGAAACCGAAAAGATAACAAACTCAAGAAAAAAAAGACAATTTAAAGAGGCTCAAAGAAAGATGTGGGGAAATGTCCATATACCAGAGAGTAGTTCGTTTGTTCACCATATGATCTCTGTAGTAATTACGTACTACGCGCCAGGCCATGTTAGAGGTGCACTGGGAACGAAAACACATGGTTGAAGTTGACAGTCAACTGCAGTGTTTGCAGAACTAACCAGCCCACAAACTAGGACAAGGTGGAGTCATACAAAGAAAAGAGATTATTTGACAGGGCACCCAATCACCTGGCTGAAGTCAAGTAGAATGAAGTGGGGGGGGGAGAGGTTTTGAGAATGAAGATTTTAAAAATAAAGATTTTGAGATATGGCAAAATTTGGGTTAGTGTTTACTTTCCATAAACTTTATTTCAGTATTGAGAATAAAGCCAGTTTTCTAAGGATTCAGCAAAGATGGGCAATAAGGAATGGAGAGTTTCGTTTTAAAAAGACGCGTTTGGAAGGATACCTACCTAGAAATTCTATGGTTTTCTTTCCTCTCTATTGATGATACAGTGCCCCTTGTCATATACCAAATACCTGTGCAGTGACTTCCGTGTACCAGAAGTAGTTCCAGGTCCAGGAGATAACGTAGAAAATGACAAAGGACCCTGCTCTGATGGATTTCAATCTTGTGTCCCTAGGCTTGTGTGTGTGTTTTGGAGGTTGACCATGAGCAAGTAGGCAATTTCAGGTAGCCGAAAGTGCTCTGAAGACAAAGATGTGATAGAGAACGTGAGGGTAGAGCACGCCTTCTTAGAAAGGTGGCTAAGAGGGACGCATGGGTGGCTCAGGTACGTGTGGGACCAGCTCAGGTCATGATCTCACGTGGGTTTCAGCCCTGTGTCAGGCTCTGTGCTGACAGCTGAGAGCCTGAAAGCCTGCTTCGGGTTCTGTGTCTCCCTCTCTTCTGCCCCTCCCCTGCTCACACTCTCTCCTTCAAAAATAAGTAAACATTAAGATTAAGAAAAAAAAAAAAGTGGTTAAGAAAGCTAAATGAAAAGGAGCCACCCCTGCAAAGACCAGAACAGTCATTCAGGCAGAGGTTACACTCTGCCTTTTTTGAGTTCTGGATGGGTGCAAAATTTAGCTTAGACTATAATTAGCTGAAATTTTGTAATACTGTATATTCATGTAAGAAAAGCAAAGTAAAAGGGTGCCTGGCTGGCTCAGTTGGTAGGACACATAACTCTTTTTGGGTTATGAGTTCAAGCCCCGTGTTGGGTGTAGACATGACTAAATTAGTTAATTAAAAACTTTTTTAAAATGTTAATGTATTATAGAATTGTTTTATTTCAGAGAAACGTTTCTTTTTCACAGTATAGATGGATTATATTTGGTTGGTTGGTTCGTTTTTTTTCTCAAAACAAAAAGTAGTTTGAATCATAATCTAAGAAAAGCACGGGGTAGAGACTATCGTAAGCTTAGGAATCAAGAATGAATCTGAAGCAAAAGTGGCCTTGTACACTGAGGGAGAGAGGGAGGTTTTGTCAAGGAAAACTCCAATAAAAAATGGTTCCAGTGTGTGCAAGTGGTTCGTAGAACAGGCATGGTATGTGGATTGAGATAAAAACATAACTTTATTTTTGTGTCCTTTCTTTACGCAGCAGGAATATGCTCCAGTGCCCCAGGATGAAGAGTTGGTCTGACCCGTGTATTTTTAGAGCACTCACAAATCATAAAAAGTGTCTTCCAGTCGTGATTAGTTGTAAAAACAGTTTTACTTCAATAAGTAAGATGTCCAATCCTTTGTAATAAATCAAAACTCAAAGATGACTTAACCTTAACTCACTTCTTCCAGCTTGACTCCTGGGGGCTGGATGCCGGCAGTGGGGAGGGGAACGGTTGCTCTGGTTTCAGCTTTCTGTACATCTCTGCGGCTTGTAAGCTGTGATTTTACTCCTCCCCGGACCCAGCAGAGGATTCAGCAGACTTTTACTCTCGGGCTCTTGTGTTACCTCTTTGGAGATTTCCACCTGAATTCCCTCTCCTGTAATTCTCAGCTCCGTTCAGAATAGTCTTTCTGACTTCTTCCTAACCCAGAGCATCCAGCCTCTTTCTCCTAGGATCTTCTCTACTTCTCAGGGCTATCTTGGCAGGATCCAAAACTATCCCATGCTGTCTCTTTCCTGAGCGGCCCACATTTGGTCCACAGGAAACATTCCCGATCCTTGACCTGACCAAATTCTGAAGTGCAGGGAGATAGGGCAGCAGGCCTCTGCTGGCACGCCACCAACACAGTTGCAGGAAACACATTTCAAAGCTCTGAGTGAGTGGCTCCTTTGAAGTTTAGAAGGTAGCAACCCTCGTTTCCAAGAAGGTTGGATTAAATACTTAAAACTCTTCAAAGGGATTTCTTTGCCAATCTCTCCCTTGTACCCCTTTTATATCATTGATCCAAGGATTCTAAAAGCTGTGACCAGGGTTTTGGATATATTTTCTTCAGGGGTGGGGGGCAAGAATGTGTGCCCAACTTTGGTAGTTCCCTGAGGCAAGAAAAGTCCTGTTCTGATAGAGTTAGATTTAACTCTGCACATAAACATCTAGCAATGTAAAAAGTATTTGGTTTGCCCTTAAAAATGTTTAAAATGATTTGAACACCTGATTGTTCTATAAAGAAAATGAGTCCTTGAGAAGAAAGGTCTTGAAAAAAAGACAACTGGTAAAATGGTATCAGAGAAAGGCCAAGCGTCCCCAAGCTAGGACGGAGGTGGTGGAGGTGGCTGAAGAGGAAGCAAATGATATAATGCCAGGCGGCAAAAGGCATTATTTCAGGAACATAATTACCTTGGGCAAATGGGAGGAAAGGAGGGGTGGCATATCATTCAGCCACCTCAGAATGGAGAAGGCACAGTCAGGGCAGAAGCTGTTTTTGGTCCCTGTGTCCCAGAGGAGCGGCCCTCTGAGAAGAAACAGTTCCCCAGGCGAGGACACAGGAAGCGGGAAGCCTCGGAGAGAAGTAACAAACAATTAGGGACGGGGCTCCGGGGAGAGACGCCTCTGGGAACAGGCCCCGGCGAGGTAGCATGGCATGGCGAGGTGCTTTTACAGTCGTAGGAAACTTGGGACGGTGTGATAGGACTCCCTTATTTTGGAGAGGAGAAAACTAAGGCATAGAGAGACTATTGGTTAAAGGTATATATTTTCTTTGGTAATACACATTTGACAGCAGTGCGTGTTGGAAAGCAGTCCTTTAATGAAGACCTTGCACAATGTGAACTTACTTCTGTAGCAAATTTGTCTTCATTAGTGCAATCCTTACTCCTCTATGGCCTGGATGTGAGACCACTGTGCTAATCATACTAATCCTGTGTGGCAAAGTACAGATCTAAGATACCATTCACATAATTTTAGCATCGGGTTTAAAACTCGTTTAAAAAGTAAGAGGAAACCATTTTCTGGTCGTCTCGATCAGAGCAAATCTGCTCTTTTCTGATCTCCCTCCTCTCAAAAAGTCCTGTGAGAATGTATCATAGAGGAAAATCCTCAACAGTTAAATTTTGAACAGTTTAACATTTTTGAATAAATTTCATATTCATTAAAGAGAGAACTTTTAAAGTCGGAGTAGATTATAGGTAGATTTAAAGACCGCATTACACACATTCTCCCGTCTGGAGTTTCTCTGTCTTGAGTTTAGACTATGCTGAAATCTGTGTAGATGCAAGCACAGACAGGCATTTAGTATTTGCAATAAGGAAACCTATTGTATCAAAACATGGCGGTTTATTACATAAATACCAGAAAGAACATGTAGAGTATAAAATATAAACATTCAGTAAAAATAGTTGGCATATCAGGGTTCAATGAGGCAGAAACCACACAGTAATTTGAACAGGAATCCTATAATGTAAAGGATTAGAGTTAAGGAGAGATTGAATAGGAAAAATGAAAGAGAACGCTATAGAATATAGGAAGAGCAGAAATAAAGAAGCAGGCACTACCCCTAGAAGCAGAGACAGAGCACCAAAGGAGAAAGCCCTCCCCACCCATGGAATTGAGCTCTAGATGTCAGAGAAAGTAGAGCATAGCTCACTGGATACTTAGTGTCTTGCTGCTGGGACTTAGCTGGAAAGCCCAGTGGGATGTTGATGGAGAAGCCATTCATGGGGAGGTGTGCTGCCCAACAGCCTTCTGCTGTGAAACTGCCCGAAGGGACTCAGGGAAGCTTCTGGTCATTAGGCACCTGTGGCCACTGCAGGAGCCTGACTCGGAAAATTGTAGGCCTCTTTCCCAAGTTTACCAAGAATCATTTTATTTTTAAAGATTTTATTTTTAAGTAATCTCTACACCCAATGTGGGGCTCAAACTTCACAACCCCAAGGTCAAGAGTCATGTACATACTCTGCCAACTGAGCCAGCCAGGCACCCCAAGAATAATTTTATTTTTCTTTTAGAGAGTGTGCATGACTGGTGGCGGGAGGGGCAGAGGGAGAGAGAGAATCTTAAGATGCAGGTTCCGCAGTGAAGCCTGACACCAGGTTCGATCCCACGATCCTGGGATCATGACCTGAGGCAAATTCAAGAGTTGGACACTTAACCGACTGAGCCACCCAGGTACCTTCCCAACCCAAGAATCATTGTAATACATCTTACAGTTTTTTGTCAGATTTAATCTAAGTAAAATTTGTGCTGACTTGGCCAATATAAAGGTCTATAAAATATGCTAGACAATCATTGTCTAATAGAAATATAATGTGAGTCACAAATGCAAACCACATATGGAGTTTTAAATTTTCTAGCAGCCACATTTAAAAATGTACGAAAAGGGGCTGCCTGCCTGGCTCAATCAGTAGAGCATGTGACTCTTGATCTCTGGGTCATGAGTTTGAGCCTCATGTTGGGTGTAAGATTACTTTAAAAAAATGTAAGGGGTGCTTGGGTGGCTCAATTTGTTAAGCATCTGACTCTTGATTTAGGCTCAAGTCATGATCTCACAGTTCGTGGGTTTGAGCTCCACATCCATGCTCAGCGTGGAGCCTGCTTGGGATTCTTTCTCTCTCTCTCTCTCCCCCATGTACACACACTCTCTCTCAGAATACACAAATCAACATTTTTGTTTAAATGTAAAAAAAGTGAAACTAATTATATATGTTTTGTACTTTATTGAGAGAGTGAGCGAGCAAGCAGGGAAGGGGCAGAGAGAGGAAGAGAGATTTTAATATTTTGTAAGACTATGTCTAACATCATTTACCATGCAGTTCGTATAAAACTGGAGATATTTTTCATTCTTTTTTCATACCAAGTCTTCAAATTACAGTGTGTATTTTATGCTTTCAGTACATCTCAGTTCAGACGTCACATTTCGGAAGTTCGATAGCTATGTGTGGCTACAGGCAGCATGAACCTTGACATCGAGTTTACCATTTTGAGGTTGAGTGATCACCGAAGCTGTCTTCATCAGAAATAGAGCTGGGGGCACCTGGGTGGCTTCATAGTTAAGCATCCCACTCTTGATTTTGGCTCAGGTCATGATCTCACAGTTAGTAAGTTCAAGACCCACGTCGGACTCCATACTGACAGTGCAGAGCCTGCTTGGGATTCTCTCTCCCTTTCTCTCTGCCCCTCCCCCACTCACTTTCTCCCTTTCTTTCAAAATAAAAAAATAAATTTAAAAAATAGTGCTGCATTCACCATGTAAATCTATAGGTTAAAATCAAAACACAAAAGTTAACTAGCTTTTAGGTCAAGTAAGCCCAGCCTTTTACCTGTAAAATGGTTAAAAAAAAAAAAAAAGTTGTGCCTACCTAATAATGTTATTTGTTGCAAAGTGTTGCTGTGAGAACAAAATGAGATAGTACATATAAGTTATCAGCCCAGTGCCTAGTAAAAGTTTGATAAATGTTAGTGATCATTATTATTACTATATATGTATCATTCCTGGATAATGGATATCACTTTGATAATAGAAAGACAGAAAGAACCTATAAAGACAGCATGTATATTGGTGAATCCACTGGAGTCAATGATCTATGCTGCATTAGACCCTCTAACGCTGTGGGCTCAGAAATTTGATTTGATCAGAACAATGAGCGTGGCTTCTCTCTCAGGTGAAGCTCATATTAACCAAGTAACCAAGATGACTACATATCCAACAAGCTTGTTTTTAACATTCTGTCTACAAAAGTAAACTGAACTCTGTGTCAGGCACTGATCTAGGCACTGGGGATACATCAGTGAACCAAGAGGGGAAGGGAGGAAAGTGGTCATGTGTTGGGAGCCATTTTGGCCTCACAGGTTGAGACCCTTCCTGTGTAGAAAAGTGGTTAAAGCAAAGCTCCAGCTAGCCAAAATGGCGGGCTTGGATTTCTTGAGCTACTCTCCTTGGCCCCAAGGAATTTAAAGGGGAAGGACCTGGAGCACAATGCCTTGATGGATTTATAAGACTTTAAGGAACACCCTGCTCTCTCCCCGCCACCCTAAATTTATCTTAAAACCAACATACAGGATTAAGGAGGTTTGCCACCCTGCTGGTAAAAATGGATTATTGTTAAAGAGATCAAACTACCTTTTAAATAAAGACACAGACCAGCAGGGAGAGAATCACCAGAATTGAGAATCACCAGAGGAGAATCACCAGGATAGAGAAGACACCAGACTGCTTGGCCATTAGACTACACTTCTCATGACTCTCTCACTTCCTTTCGCCTGACCGTCCGTCCTTCATGACCCCTAGATTGTCCGGAACAAGGACCCCGGCAGTCATGGATAAGCCTAAGTCATGTTTTTTTTTAATTTTTTTTTTTAATGTTTATTTTACTTTTGAGAGAGAGACACACACAGCATGAGCAGGGGAGGGGCAGAGAGAGAGGGAGACACAGAATTCAAAGCAGGCTCCAGGCTCTGAGCTGTCAGCACAGGGCCCGATGTGGGGCTCGAACTCACAAACTGTGAGATCATGACTTGAGCTGAAGTCGGATGCCTAACCGACTGAGCCACCCAGGCGTCCCCTAAGTCATGTTTAAAACAAAATGACTATCGGCTCTTATTATCTAGGTAGCGGTGGGTTAACCATTTGGGAATTATTTCTGATTGAGGATCCCCAGCTACTTGGTGAAGATTCGGTTGAAAGGCAGAGGGAGCAGGAAAGGCATGATCCCAAGATGCCTACCACAGGAGCTCAGGTTCAATCTCAAAGTCATACATTCTCCATTTACTCAATTTCTCCACCACACAGTGCACTCCACCTGCCTCCATGGTTAGTCAGCAAACTGATTAACCCACTCCCAGATAATTAAAAGATTGTTTGAAAATTGGTTTGCCAACTTATCAAAAACGTAACTGTCAAATGGGCAGATGCTCCGGAAGTCTCAACAAACACTTTCTTTAACTCTGAAAGAGCATTCTTATCTTTCTGTTCTTGAGAAAGCACCTTTCCACATAGCTTACATGAACTGACTAAAGGAGAAAGCAGGAAATCCATGCTTTAACAAAGAGCTGGTAAGCTGAAAGACATGGTTTAAGATCAGATGCAGTGCCTTGAAACACGGCTAAGACAGTCTAATTTATTACACTCTTAGGCCAATCCAAGTGGGTCTGGACCTGAAAGCAGACACAATTACTAGGGAAAAGTGTGAGGAAACACTGATCCAATATTCCCAATTCTAAACATGTATGCTACCCAAGCATTATCACAAGGGCACAAAGTTCTATGCCCATGGGCATTTACTATTGCATTATTTATAATATATATTTTAAAAACCTAAATCCCCTAAGTAGAGGTTGAGTTAAATAAATTATAGTACGTTCTTACAATGGAATAGTAATGCAATTGTTAAACACACACACCCACACACAAGACCTCACTATAAAGCTACAGTAGTCAAAGACAGTATAGTACTGGCATAAGAATAGACATAAACAAGTGGAACATAACAGAGTCCACAAACAGGCCCACACATACATGGTAAATACCTTTTAACAGAGGTGCCAAGGTAACTCAACAGAGAAAGAATAGTCTTTTCAGCAAATGGTCATGGAACAACTGGACATCCGTATGCCAAAAAATTTTTTTAAATGAAAAGAATCTCAAGCCATACCTTAATACCATGAAATCAAGATGGATCACATGTAAAACCTAAAACTACCCAATTCTATGAAAACCAGGAGAATATCTTTGTGAACTTGGATTAGGCAAAAATTCCTTAGATACGACATACGAAGCACAACCTATAAAAGAAAAAACTGGTAGATTGGACTTCCTGAAAACTAAACATTTCTGTTCTCCAAAAGAAGTAATTAGAAAATAAATAAAAAGACCAGACCCAAGCTTGAAGAAAATATACGCAAAACATATATGACAAATGACTTGTATTCAGAAGAATGGAGTAATTAAAAAATAAATTTCCCATTTCTTTTTTTTTAAATTTTTTTTAATGTTTTATTTATTTTTGAGAGACAGAGCGTGAGCAGGGGAAGGGTAGAAAGAGAGAGGGAGACACAGAATCCAAAGCAGGCTCCAGGCTCTGAGCTGTCAGCACAGAGCCTGACATGGGGCTTGAACTCACAAACGGTGAGATCATGACCTGAGCTGAAGTTGGACACCTAACCAACTGAGCCACCCAAGTGCCCCCACTTCATGCATTTTAATGTCTTGAGAAGAGATTTTAGACAATTGGTAGGGAGTTTGGGTTGAATTTATGATAAATATGTAGAAATCTTAACAAGAAAAAAATGACAAAATACTAGTTCCAGACAAAATAGTCTTCTACTAATGGTCGATTATAATGTATGTAATCGAGGGGTGCCTGAGTGGCTCAGTCAGTTGGGCTTCCGACTTCAGCTCAGGTCATGATCTCATGGGTTGTGAGTTTGAGCCCCGCATCAGGCTGTGTGCTGACAGCTCAGAGCCTGAAGCCTGCTTTGGATTCTGCGTCTCATTCTCTTTCTGCCCCTTCCCCACTTGTGCTCTTTCTCTGTCTCTTAAAAATAAATAAATGTAAACAAGAAATTAAAATATAATAATATATGTAATCGAATAAGACACTTAGAAGATTCTCCAAGTAAGAATTTCAAACAGTCAAGTAATCTAGAACTATTTCAGTAAAAATAAAACATGCTAGACTTAGACCAAATTCCTAACACAAAGAGAATAAAATTCCCACATCTAATCATCTTAATTTCTTAAATTAAAAGTTCTACACATTTTTCTTTTTTGAGAGAGGAGAGAGATAAGCATGTGTAGGGGCAGAGAGAGAGGGAGAATCTTTTTTATTTTTTATTTTTTTAATGTTTATTTTTGAGAGAGACAGAGTATGAGTAGGAGGGGGGCAGACAGAAAGAGAGGGAGACACAGAACTCAAAGTGGGCTCCGGGCTCCGGGCTGTTAGCACAGAGCCCAATGCGGGGCTCAAACTTACAAACTGTGAGATCACTCTGAGTTGAAGTTGGACACTCAATTGACTGAGCCCCCCAGGTGCTCCAAGGGAGAGAGAATCTTCAGTGGGCTCCACACCCAGCATGGAGCCCAATGTTGGGATCATGTGGGGTCATGACTTGAGGCGAAATCAAGAGTTGGATGCTTAATCCACTAAGTCATCCAGGCGCCCCTCTACACATTTTGTAATATACTTGAATCTGTGCTTTACTTTATAAGAAAAATAATATATATAAAGAATATGAGAATTAAATTAGTAATATCATGTACTGATTACATATATAAGGAATAATATTCCTCACTAAAACAGAAAAAAAAAATCAGGTCTTTAATTCTTTTCTTTCTCCATAATTCCATAATTAGTTATTGAGGAAACCACTAAACCTAAATAACAGAGTGTATGTCTATCTATCTACCTATCGAATCTCCTCTTGATACATTTACCATAACTTTTAGCAAAGCTGTACCATTGTAAGATTCTTTTAAAAAGCATAGAATATCTTAAAGTATCTGAAGAAAGTATTTTAGAATGGAGACCTATCTTACATTTGTAAACATTTTATATTTTTCTTATTTCAAAAGCATTTAACGGTGACAGAAAAGACAGAAATGAAACTCATATGGTTATTGCCAAGTGAAAGAAGCGAGTCTGGAAAGACTCCATGCTCTATGATTCCAACTAGATGACATTCTGAAAAGGGCAAAATGACAGAGACAGGAAAAAGAGGAGGGAGTTGAATATGGGAAGCACAAGGGAATTTTAGGGTGGCGAAAATATCCTTTTTCTTGTTTTGTTTTGTTTATTTTTGAGAGAGAGAGAGACAGAACAGAGCATGAGCAGGGGAGGGACAGAGAAAGAGGGAGATGGAATCTGAAGCAGACTCCAGGCAATGAGCTGTCTGCACAGAGCCCAACGCAGGGCTCGAATCCATGAACTGCAGGATCATGATCTGAGCCAAAGTCACTTAACACATTGAGCCATCCAGGTGCCCCCAGGGTGGTGAAAATATTCTGATACCTCAATAGTGGATACACGGCATTGAACCCAAACCCACAGAACTCTACAGATGGAAGTGAACCTTAATATATGCAAATTTTAAAAAGGCATTTGTAAGGTTGTGCTGTAAGGCCAAATATTCTCAATATTTTATGTTGCCTTGACATCTGGTAATATTGAGAGGGCCTCAAATGGCCCAGCTATAAGTTCCACTCCCCATTTTGCTCCCATAGATAAGTTTCTGTAGCCAGACAGCCCTTGTTACCAAGAGGCCAGGTACAGTTAGTGCTAATCCCTGACTAGTGGGTTCAGTTCCCTGTCAGCCTGTAGAATTATTCAAACAACTAATCACATTCTTCACAGGAACCAGGAGGCATCCCACCCTCCTGGTACTACAAGACCTGCCTTCTGAAGCTACGGTTGTTTATTCCGTACCTGAGTGCAACCTCTGTGTGGCCCTAAGTGTTATGTGCTGCCCCCTCCCTGAGGCTGTGCATATATGTGACCAGTAGACTGCTCTTAATACATCTGTCCTGTGTTGGGCGTTGTGCGTTTGGCCATCCCTATAACCCAAAGGATGGAATTTCTCGCTCCCCAACATGGTCCATAGGAGATTAAAACAAAGGCCAGAGCATCCCAGGATGGAATGCAGATTGTGACAACATACTCTATTGGTATTATGCCTGTATGAAGTGACCTCACTGAGGGGGGTGGAGGGAAAAGGTGCTTATCTAAGGAAATGGTGGAATCCAGATTAGGACTTGGAAATGAAGGGAGTCTATACGACTAAAGACAAAAGAAGGAACTGCACACAAGCACTGGACTCAAGTTGATACAGTTGTTATCCACAGGGGGTAAGATTAACAATTCTGATACTTCCATAAATATATATGCTATTCCAACTGAGCAATTAAGTAAATTAATGCTAAGTAATGGAAGCTAGGTTTCTCACTGTTGGAGTGGGAATTTATAGGTAAGGAAAGGGAAGAAGCTGGGACAACCTATGCAGTAACGAATTAGAGTTGGTTGTATGAAATCATGTTTAGCTTATTACGGAGAGGGGCAGTTCTACCTAAAGAAGTATTTAGAGATGTGGATATATTTATTGGTTAGCATATACACATGTATTTCCTTGCTCTGTCAGCTGAGAGGGTCTAGAAGCAATGACACACCACATGCCAAATCTTGCGTTCTAATACTACTCTCCAAAAAAGTTAACCAGGACACCTTGGAGAATTGGCTGTTCCTAGCACTGAGGCAGGAAATATACAAGATGAGCCTGTAGCATCTTGTAGTGCCAGAAAGTAAGAAAGTGCTAAACAAAAAAACAATAAAAGCTACATTGATGGAGGTATGTCAAAAGGATACAGGAGCCAACTAAAAAAGCAGCCACTGACCAAAGCTAGACCAATTTGAGCAATGAAATGAAGGAGTACTGGATTATAACCCAGTTATACATAATGTATTTATACAATAAATACATTTATTGAATGAACGAATAAATAAATAAATAAATAAATAAGTAAATAAATGGGAGGGAAGAGGCAAATAGGGGAAGAAGAATTCCAAATAATTTATGTAGATAGCATACCATAAAGGAGGAGAAGCATAACTCTCCAACCCTTAAAGGTGGGCTGTTGTTAGGGATTTCCTTCCAAAGGAAACAGAAAGAAATACAGTATGGAAAGGAGAGAGAAGAGAGTAACTCTACAGTAGAGAAACCTTACAAACACAACCTTTGGCAGGTAATTAAAGTTAACATCAACGGTGATGGACAAATCATGTGGACAGTATGAACACTTGATATACTGTGATTAAAATGGACCATTGTCTTTGTTCTTCCTCCCAAACCCATAACACCAGTCTAGCCAGGAGGAAATACCAAATTCCAAAACAGGCATACTACCAAAATGTCTGACCAATACATCTCAATAATATGAAAGTCATCAAAACCAGGAATACCTGAGAAAACCAGGAATACTTGTCACGGCCAAGAGGAGCCTATGGGGACATTATAATTAAGTGTAATGCGGTATTCTGGATCCTGGAACAGAAAAAGAGCATTAGGCCAGAATTCGGGAAATTGTGGACTTAAGTTAATGATAACATATCGACATGGGTTCATTAATAGTTACAAATGTAAGGTGTTGGTAATAGTAGAAGCTGGCTGTCGAGTTTATTAAAACTCTGTACCATCTTTACATATTTTCTGTAATGCTAAAGCTCTTCTAAAAAACAAAGTCTTCTAGGGGCTCAGTCATTTCAGCGTATGACTCTTGATTTGGGCTCAGGTCATGGTCCCAGGGTCAGGGGATCAAGCCCCACACTGGGCTTCGTGCTGGCCATGGAGCCTACTTAAGATTCTCTCTCCCTCTGCCCCTCTCCTCGGCTCACATGCGAATGCGTGTGCGCTCTCTCTCTCTCTCTCTCTCTTAAATAAATAAGTAAATAAATAAAATCTAATAGGGACGCCTGGCTGGTTCAGTTGGAGGAATGTGAAGCTATTCATCTCAGGGTTGTGACTTTGAACCCCACATTGGGTGTAGAGATTACTTAAATAAACTCAAACAATTTTTAAAAACTCTACTTACGTCTCTGAAGGCAAGGGAAATAAAAGCAAAAATGAACTACTGGGACCTCATCAAGGTAAAAAGCTTCTGCACAGCGAAGAAAACAATCAGCAAAACTACAAGGCAACCAACAGAATAGGAGAAGATATTTGCAAATGACACATCAGATAAAGGGTTTGTATGCAAAATCTATAAATAACTTATCAAACTCAACACCCAAAAAACAAATATCCAGTGAAGAAATGGGCAGAAGCCATGAATAGAGACTTTTCCAAAGAAGACATCCAGCTGGCCAACAGACACATGAAAAGGTTCTCAACATCGCTCATCATCAGGGAACTACAAATCAAAAATAACAATGAGATACCACCTCATACCTGTCAGAATGGTTAAAATTAACAACTCAGGAAACAACAGATGTTGGTGAGGATGCAGAGAAAGGGAACACTCTTGCACTGTTTGTGGGAATGCAAACTGGTGTAGCCACTCTGGAAAACAGTATGGAGGTTCCTCAAAAAATTAAAAATACAACTACCCTACAACCCAGGATATCACTACTAGGTATTTATCCAAGGGATACAGGACTGCTTATGCAAAAGGGCACATGAACCCCAATGTTTATAGCAGTGCTATCAACAATAGCCAAACTATGGAAAGAGACCAAATGTCCATCGACTGATGAAGAAGATGTGGTGTATATATACAATGGAATATTACTTGACGATCAAAAAGAATGAAATCTGGCCATTTGTAACAACGTGGATGGAACTAGAGTGTATTATGCTATGCAAAATAAATCAGAGAAAGACAAATATCATATGATTTCACTCATGTGGAACAAACCGAGGGCTGCTGGAGGGAAGTGGGGGGGAGGGACTAAATGGGTGATGGGCATTAAAGAGGGCACTTGTTGGGATGCGCACTGGGTCTTATATGTAAGTGGTGAATCACTGGGTTCTACTCCTGAAGCTAAGACTACACTGTATGTCAACTAACTTGAATTTAAATACATTAATTTAAAAAATAAGACTCTATCAACTACATTTTATAGCTTTAAAAAAAAAAAAGGTCTACTACAAAAAGCATCTGGGGAGCCCAGAGCATAATATTTCCCTGAGAGTAAAGAATAAATAACTGAACAATAAGGAACATAGGGGACAGAAAATATGATAAGCCCAGGGGTGAGGTTAGAACCCTAAAGTGCACACCTTTAGTAACTATCTTTGTTAGAGGCAGGCTGTAAATTTGGACAAGCAGAAGTGAAGAGGTTTTGCACGTCTGTTCCGTACCGCATCTCTTACATTCTTACACTACACCCTTTACTGAGGACACGATGGTAGCATGAGATCAGAGCCAGGTAAGCTGGGCAGCTTCACAGGACTCAGCTTATAAGGGATACTGCGCATCTCCGGGGTGCCAAGACATCACTGAAATTTTTGTCTACCCGAGCGCTTCTTGGAAAGGCGGGGGGGTGAAAAAGAATTACTTTGATAAATCACTTGGGGTGGGATAAAACCCCCATCCTACAGAATGTGTGCTTGGTCAGGCCTGTTGACTGCTAAGAGGTGAGGGTCTGGAAACTGCAGTGTCTTTGCTCCCTGGGACACTGTTCCAGCAATCTTCTATCTTGTAACTTTCCACTTAGGTAAACGCCGAACGAAAACAAAGCTTTTTAAGATTTTATTTTCTTAAAGTAATCTCGGGGCGCCTGGCTGGCTCAGTCGGAACGCCTGACTTTGGCTCAGGTCATGATCCACAGTCTGGGAGTTCGAGCCCTGCGTTGGGTTCTGTGCTGACAGCTCAGAGCCTGGAGCCTCCTTCGGATTCTGTGTCTCCCTTTCTCTGCCCCTCCTCTGCTCACTCACTCTCTCTCTCTCTCTCAAAAATAAAAATAAACATTAAAGAAAAAAAATTTAAAAAAAAAGTAATCTCTACATCCATCATGGGGCTTGAGCTCACAACTCCAAGATCAAGAGTGGTACGCTTTTCTGACTGAGCCAGCCAGGTGCCCCAATGTCAAATACATTTTTAAAGAATATTGTTTTGAGGGGGAACCAAATGAGTAGTCTGAATGGTGAGCCAAATTATTAGCGCATTCAAGGTATCTGAGTGTTTTTCAGCTCCTTGTATTACCAATTTGAGGAAAAACAAGTCTAATAGTGACCAGAAACAGGACAATCAAATTACTTTCTTTCCCTAGGATTCTCAAGGATATTATTTCCTATACTGATAAGAATAGGGCAACAGTGTTTGGAGTTACATTTTTTTGGTGAATGAATCCACTTTCTGCTGCTAATCATGAATAGATCCCCATGTCTGATACTCAGAGAATCAACTTGGAGGTGGGCAGGGTTGATGTTTTCTTATAAATAGTTAAGTAATCCAACCAGGATCAAGCAACCACCTATACATAGAGATGGGCCAAGAGAGTCCTTGCAAACGGTGCTAAGGTTTTCCCTAGAAAACTCTTCTGGGCCTGTATCTACAAGAGTAATTAAAGCTTAAAATTTATCATGAGAGACATTTCTGCCTAAAAGGTTTCTAATTAGGAGTTTGGAATCATCTACTCTACTTAAACAGGGGATAATTATCCACAAACTAATTTTAATCACTGTAACTTCTTGGGAGCTTCTAATATAAATTGACTGCTCTTCTTTCTGTCTCTTCCATATGCTTATATTGCTTCTGGGCCTTTATAATTATCCATATTCTCTAGGTAAATCTGTCCTTACATCTCTTAATTATACAAACTGGGGAGATCTTATTCATACTCATGGCCCTACTTCATCTGCCATTCGTTTACTGATGATACATCCAATCTGTATCTCCAGACCTTTCTTTGGAGTAATAGACCTGTGTTACCAGTATCATCTTGAGTATCTTTACCTGAATGTCTTTTAAATGCCCTAATGTTACAAATAGAATTCATTATTTCTATAGAATCTCTGTTCCCAGGCCCCCAAGAATCCCTCCAGAAACCTGGGAGGTAACTAAGATTCCTTCCTTATCCTTTCTGTCCACACCAATCTCTGTACGTTGCTAATTCCGTGTCTACATGTGTCTGGAGGTTTTCCTTTTCATACATAGTGCCTGCCTCATCATTTCTTCACCAAAAAATCACCAATTCTCCTGTTTTATTACCACTTTGATCTTGCTCTTTTCCAGTCCATCCTCCACGGTGAATTCGGACTTTACGATTTTTTTCTAACAGTTAAAGTTTTTGACTCTGTAATGTATGCAAAAGGTTCAAAACCAAAAAGTTAAGAAGGATACACAGGGAAAAGTGTGTCCCTTGCACCTGACTTCTTGGTCACCTTTTCCCTTACCAAAGGCACAGACAGCCATCAATTTCTTTGGTAAAGAAAGGAATTCTAAAATGTATCTACTTCACATCTTCTGTGACTCGTTACTTTATAACGTTGAGAAGTACAAATGAGGTCTTTCAGGACTTACTCCTATTTCTCTTTTGTTTGTTTCTTCTAAAAAGTCCCTCTATACATCTAGATTTCATCCCCTGTAAATACTTTGTTCTTCCCCGAAAAGCCTAAGGCTTCTTTCTGTCTATGATTTTGCTTATGCTCTTCCCTCTACCTGGGATGCCTTGTTCTCCATATTCTCCCACACAATGCCAGTCTTCTTTGAGTGTAGTGCAATATTCCTTTCTATTCTCCTAAGTACATTCAGGCTGAAGCCTTTGTGGACCTCCACAGATAAAAGTTACGCCTTCCCTTCATGGTACTCTTTTGAAAGTACCATACACAGAGGCACCTGGCTGGCTCAGTTGGTGGAGCATGTGACTCTTGATCTTGGGGTTGTGAGTTTGAGCCCTATGTTGGGTGTAGAGATTACTTAAAAATAAAATCTTCGAGGTGCCAGGTTGGCTCCGTTGGTTAAGCGACTGACTGTTGATTTCAGCTCAGGTCATGATCTCACAGTCACGAGTCAGGCTCTGTGCTGACCGTGGAGCCTGCTTAAGATTCTCTTTCTCCCTTTCCCTCTGCTCCTCTCCCATGTGCATGTGTGCCTGCACACTCTCTCTCAACAAAAAATCCAAAAAATCTTTTTTTAAAAAAGGACTATATATGTTTTTATTATAGCACCTAACACATTGCTTTGCCTTATTGAAGGCAGTACTGTGTTTCTTTGTTTTTTGAGTCCTCAGAGTCTAGCAAACTAATACCTAGTTGTTATTGAATATTAGTTACAATGTAACTACAAGTAAACTAATGACATATTAGGCTGCATTAATAGAAGTGTGGTCTTAGAATTTTTATTTCTGGCCACCATATTCATTTTTTAATTTTTTATTTTACTTTATTTTAATGTTTATTTGTGTATTTATTTATTTATTGAGAGAGAGCAGGAGCAGGGGAGGGGCAGAGTGAGAGGGAAGACACAGAATCCGAAGCAGGCTCCAGGCTCTGAGCTGTCAGCACAGAGCCAGACATGGGGCTCAAAACCATGAACTGTGAGATCACGACTTGAGCTGAAGTTAGATGCTTAACCGACTGAGCAAACCAGGTGCCCCCCTGGCCACCATACTTAGAGAAAGAGATTGAAGAAGTGTAATATCCACCTGACAGTGTATGGTTTACTAACACCTGACGGGCTTAAGAAAAGATCAAGAGAATGCACAGCTCCCTTAGACTCCCTGAAGCGCCAAAGAGGAAACAGTTGACAACTAGTTACTTAGCTTCTTCCTGACACCGGAGGTTCTCCACCGTGGTGTTGGGTCATTGCGGCATGCCTTCATCAGTGCCGAGATGTACTGCAACTTGTTTGTACTAATAAAAGCTGAAGTACTAAAATTTGAAAACAATTTACTTTTCCCTCCCTCCCAAACTAGTGTGGAATCAAGGTTGCTCTTGTAAAGTCACTCCTGTCCACTTACATTCCAATATACCCTGCTGAGAATAGTGGCCGAGTTATAGTTGACGGGTCTGGAAACTGGGGTAAGCCACAGTTTGCCTTATCTTCGCTTCTCCCCTGGGACAGTGTTGAACATGTGAATATTATCTGTCCTGGGTGGGAAGAATACAGAGAACCATCACCCTAGACTAGGAGCTCCTCAAGGGTGGGGGCCACGAATTTTCATTTTGTATTTATCCACAGTGTCTGGCAGTGCTTGAAGAAAGAAAGGAGGAGGGGTTGGGGATGGATCAATGGGAGAATGAAAGGAAGAGAGGGTGGAAGAAAAAGTTACAAAAACTTTTTAAAAGGAATGAAGGAAAGAGAAAAAGCAAAGGATTAAAAGAGGCTTATTATTTACTTTCTTAGAAACTGTTAATTGAATTGTTTTTAACTCAACATAAGAAAAACCCCCCAGCAATAAAAGCTGCTTAAACAGAGACTATGAGAGACTAAATAAGGTGACCTCTCAGTTCCTATTCAATTCTTTGATCTAAGGTTTTATTTCCCCAACAATGCTTTTGAGTGAATAGTGGCATTTAATGAAGATTTAATAAACAAAATTATAATCTAAAACATTATTGCAGAAACAAACTGATTTTTGTTAAAAAAAAGTTTTATTGCTTTCTTAATTGGGTTTTCATGGTTTTGTGACGAGATTGGCAATTGCTTTGCAAAATTCAGCTTCAGTTTGCTCCCTTGTAAGATCCTCTGTGGCTTAACCACACCGGGCTGAGGTACGTTGCGATGTTTTCTTTAAGGTTAAAAGAAGCAACAGAACTTTGCTAGGCTAAATTCTAGACATGATGCAAATTTAAAGCAATTTAAGATGGTATTTCAGGGTAGGGGATTAAAGTTTGTTTGTTTTTTCCTGAGAGAATCCAGCAAGCTATTTCTGCTTTTTAGAGACACAAAATGTCTGAGCTGCAGAAACTCACAAGACAAACAAGTAAAGGTGAAGAAACCAAAGAGCAAAAATTACAACTGTGACCACTGCCCACCCTGCAAGTACACCAGTAGTCAAAGACCTCTTAACTTTCTGGTCCTTCGGAATAGGTTCCCTCCATAAAAATTTATCAAGGCTAGTTGTAACTACTCTGTGCTTATTCAGTCTAAGGCTCAAGCTTTTGCTTCTTCGGCTCTGCCTTGGTTGGAACAAAGCAGGGCTTAATGCATGCTACTTGTATTTCATAAATATAAAGAATATAATAATCAAAGGAGCTGGGTAGGAAGAAAAAGGGTAACAATTTTGGTCTTAACTTACTATTTTCTTGAAGAGCTCAACTCTTTGCCCATTGACACTGGCCCAAATGCTATGACTCTGCAAAACTGAGATCATATCTTGTTTTTTTGGACACTCGATTTTGCCCGTGTCAGCGGAATACAACTGAGTAGTGAACTGGCTTAACAATTTTAATACGAATAAGCATAATTTCTCTACTTCTCCTGTGATATGGCACGATCACGTCTGTATAGATAATAAATTTCACTCGTTGCAAGTACAATACAGATTTGTCGGCTGATTTGGTTGACGCAACTGTAAGAGTTTTCTCAGTCCAAAGTCTACATTTTACCGACACTCGAAAAAGATTAATTCCTCTCTCTCTAACATCCCATTCCTGAGCAAACATACATCCACAATATTCCCAACCTGCTCCTTCCCACAGAGCTTGATTTTGGGAAGGAAATTTCAAAAAAAGCATCCCGAAGGAGGAAAGACCAGACCAACAACGCTACTTGAGCTGTCGAGGTGCCCAATAACAACTTAACTGGTTTAAAGTAACATCAACAAAGAGCGAGGGGAGGTGGGTGGAGAAAGGGGAAACTCCAAAGATGCAACTGACAACTGCCAGAGGCTTTTAGATTCCACCCGAGCAGGAAAAATGAAAAGATTAGAAGACCGTGGCAGGGCGGGGTCCCTGCCATGTTTCAATGCACGCCGCACTGGGAACAAGCCCCGCAGCCGCTTCACGCGAGCGGGCTTCCTCGGTGCCCAGCTCTCCGCTCGGAATCACCAGGAGAGCGGTCCCCCAGCCCAGGAGGAACGACTTGGGGAGACACTGCCGCCACAAACTCCGCAGCCCAGGGAAGGAGCCGAGGGGCCGCCGCCCTCCCCCGCAGTTCAGGAAGCCCTCGTCCCGCGCGCAGGTGGGCGGGCGCCCCAGGCCCAAACGAAGCCGCGCGAGGCTGAGGGGAGCGGCGGCGGCCCTCCCAGCGACCCCCGGCCGCCCCGCCAGGGGGAGCGTCTGCGCCCGACGGCCGGCGGCCGGGACCCGGCGGGCGGCGCTGGGCGGCGGCCGGGCGGCGCGGCTGCCCTCCCCGCGTCCCCACCCCCCGCCCCGCCCGCCCCCGGCGCGGCCCTGCCCGCCCCCTCCGCCCCCTCCCGCGGCGCCATGCGCAGACTCAGTTCCTGGAGAAAGATGGCGACAGCCGAGAAGCAGAAACACGACGGGCGGGTGAAGATCGGCCACTACATCCTGGGGGACACGCTGGGGGTCGGCACCTTCGGCAAAGTGAAGGGTGAGGACCCCCGCAGCAAGGGTGGGCCCCAGCCCGCGATCCAGGCGACTTCCGCCTTTCGCACCTCTTCATCCTCCCCCGCCCCGGGGTGCCTCCTCTCCCGGGCTCGACAGCCCCCGTCCGGGCTCCAGCGGGAGCGGAGCCCGCGGCCACCGCGGGACTGCGGCGCGACCCTCCCTGGCCGGGTGGGGGTGGGGTGGGGACCGGTCGCCATGGCGACGGCGCCGCGGCCGGAGGGGCTCGCCGGGGCAAGGGGCGGGGATGCGGAGGTGCGAACTTTCCCAGGTGGGGCAGTCGGGTGCTGGGTGGAGGCGCCGGGGGCTGGGCGCAGAGCCCGGGGGAGAGGGCCTGCTCTTCGCTGGGGCTGTGCTCCCTGGGCTCAGGGCCAGCGCATCGTTTCCCTGGTAGTCCTCAGTATTGTCCGTATTTCCGTACTCTATAGGAGGTTCTCGACTTACCTGCCCCGGCTGATTCTCGAGTGCGAAATGTGTCGTTTCCTCCCTTCTCCCCCTCCCGCCCCCCTCCCCCCAACCTAAGCTTGCTTTGGGCTTAGTTTACGGAATTTAAAAAAGAGGGCCATCTCGTCCGGAAGGATGACTAATTTTTTTTCCGGAGCAGTTAATGAATATAAACTGGCCCTATATTTGCGATGCATGGTTTATGTTCTGAATGCAGACTCCATGCCTTTAGGGTTTCTGATTTATCAGTTTTGCAGTGTCTGTGTGCCAAAGCCGGTAGGTAGTGCAGATGTTGCCTGCAGATAGTATTTATTAGCTCATTATGTAGTTCGTTTCCATTCGTTTGCACAGAGTATTTATGCTTTAACAATTTAGTGCACAGAGTTGAACTTTTTAAAGGAAAGTGAAATCTCTTACCCTTGTGTTTCAACACAGTATTCTGGAAATAACAAACTTGATCTCCAGCCCACCAATTCTGGCACAAAAAGTTTTTTTTTTTAAGTTTATTTATTTTGAGAGAGAGAGAGAGAGAGAGAAATCCCAAGTTGGCTCCAGGCTGTCAGTGCAGAGTCCCATGCTGGAAACTACAAACCTGACATCATGACCTGAGCTGGAATTAAGAGTGAGCCCCTTAACTGACTGAGTCCCCCAAGTGCCCCTGGCACAGAAAGTTTAATGCAGACTTTGTGAGGCATAAGTATTTTAAAATACTTAAAATCTTTGACTTTGTTTATTAGGGATGTAGAGATAGAAAGCATGGAACGGATAAATATAATTAATGCATTGGCTTTGGATAAATAATAATCTATGACTTGCACATCTTGAGCTCTTGGTAAATATTTGACTGAAAGAAAAAAAAAGTTGTGAAAGTCTGTACAGTGAATTAACTAATTGCGCCTTGCTTTACCGGAGCTAAATAAACATTTTCTGATTTTATCTAGGGATGGAAGAGGAGAACCCTTCCTTCTCTTGCTCTTTCTGAGTCATAGAACTGGAAAGTTGCGGTATAGCCCACAGGGAATCAACTGCCTAAGTCTTCTTATGAAAATCAGCAAGGCCAACAATGTAAGAAAGTAAGAAGCAAATGCCAGAATAGGCTAATAACAGCCATCAGGGTGGGTCTGTTTTAGGCCAGTAAGATGTCTCTGTGCCCTTGAAGTTATTTGTTTCTGGCTGTTTTGTTTCTTTACTTGTTAGCAATCACCAACTGCTTTCAGTTTACAAGTATTTGTAGGACATGCTCATTAATGCCCCCATTAGTGATGACAGTCCTGATACCCTCCCTGCTCCCAGGGCTCTGCTTGGATTAGGATGCTCATCATTCTGATACAGAACTGTGCAAAGTCAGGCCTCATTTTCTTATTTGCTAGATGGCTTTTGGCATGGCAGATAGGAAAGCAAGAGGAAAATTTTCGTTTTCTGGATTTGCTCTGTGATGTGGCCGTGACATGAATCCCTCCAGTGAGTGCTGTTCCTTATCCTTCATTCTTCCACATGCGCCTCTCTCGTACTGAATCCTGTCAAAGTCAGCCTCTCCAAATTGACTAATATTGGCCAAGTGTAGAAAGACCAGTATTAGTCAAAGAATGACATGTTTCAGAGATAGGGTTCAGTTTGTTCATAAATATGTTAGTTGATATTGGTCAAAGTCCCCAACCAGTGCATTTTTTTTTTTAAGAGAGAGGCGGGGGGAGAGAGAGAGAGAAGCAGGGCTCCTCCGAAGTGGGGCTTGTGTTTTGTTTGTTTGTTTATTTACCCGAAGTGGGGTACAAGCTCACCCGAAGCAGGGCTCGAGGTCACTCGAGTTGGGATCCAAACTCACTAACCCGAAGATCATGACCTGAGCTGAAGTCAGATGCTTAACTGACTGAGCCACCCAGGCCCCTCAACCACTGCATTTTTAAGTTATTCAAACAGTTGGGATGCTTTTCGCTCCAAGTACAGTAATAGAAAATCCAGGTCAGCCTAGCCAAGGACATCTCCTTCTGTGGTTCTCTCTCCAAAGCAAGGAAACTTCAGCATCCCTCTCACGAGTCTCATTGGCTCATACAGTCCCTGGGGTCAGGGATGCCAGGTGCCAACTGGTGTAGGCTTGTGTTCCTAGGTAGGCACTAGCAAGGGAGATAGCATTCCTCTTGGAGGATTATAGCCCACTGTTAGATGTGTGTGTGTGTGGGGGGGGCGTCTTCTTCTGAAGAACTTAGTGTGGGGAGACAGGATAAATACACAGAAATGGGTATTAATTGTTAGAAGAAAAGAGGGGCTTAGATGCTCAGGGAGCAGGCAGAAACAACCTATGACAGTGGCGATGTTTGTAACTTACACTAGCTTAATTTGACAAGAATTCTTATGAATGATACGATTAGCTATGTATTTCAATGGAGATAATTTGGAGTAGATACAGCTTTTAAAGTTAGTTATACACATTGGTAAATTTAATATAGAAAAGAAATCTAATAGAAGATGTGATACTGATATGCAGAAAAATTCCCAATACGATATTACATGCTTAGAGGTAATTTAATTTTGGGGATGAAAGGAACTGTGAATTTGCAGTGATTCTTTTGTTTCTTATTTCAGGCTAAAAAAGTCCTTTGGTAACTTAATGGCAGCGTTTTGAGGGGTAGGCTTAGACAACTAGGATTGGTTTGTGATTATACTTGAATTATCTTTTTTATTCCCAAGTTACCTTTTTTTTTCTCCTTTTTTCTGGTTGTCAAGGTGTTAGTCTCCACTCCCTCAGAGGGTCCCCTTGCTTTTCCCCAGATACAACAACTGTAAAAGCACAGATGAACAGAGAGTCATGTTATTGTCGCAGTAAATTAAAATGGCAGTTTCCGTTAAGGTTTCCAAGAGAAGAGAAGATGGTCTCTTTAGTGCCGTAGGTGGTCTCTGGCAAATGAGTTGTTTATACATACGATCTATTAATTAAGTTGGTGAATATTTTTCTACATAAAACTGCAATTTCAGGTAAATAGGCCACTGTTCCCTTTGTGAATGCATCACAGTAGAGTTATTTAAAAATTTCTTTAAGGAGGGGGTGCCTGCTGCAACTCTTAACCTTGGGGTCATGAGTTTAGGCCCCACATTGGTAGAGAGCTTACTAAAAAAAAAATTCTTTATGGAAAAAATCTTAATATTATATGGTAGATCTCAAGTTTATAAGATTAGGCCACAAAAAACATAGAAGTATAAGAACATGTACAATCATACTATTTGTATAATTTTTTTTAATTTTTTTTTTTTTTTTGGTGTTTATTTTTGAGAGAGAGACAGAGCATGAGCAGGGGAGGGGCAGAGAGAGGGAGACCTAGAATCTGAAACAGGTTCCCGGCTCTGAGCTGTCAGCACAGAGCCCAACGTGGGGCTCAGCCCTAGGAACCGTGAGGTCATGACCTGAGCTGAAGTCGATGTTCAACTGACTGAGCCACCCAGGCGCCCCTATAATATAAATTTTAAAGTCATGCAAAAACACTCAAACATTGCTAGTGAGAGTAAATTGATACAGTATTTATTAAAGTTAACTCAGCAATTCAACTTCTAGTTTGTCTTAATAGATCTACTCGTGTGTGTGAAGTGCGTGTGAAATAATGAGTTATTCATTGCAATATCGTTTATTGATACAAAAGGTTGGAAGTAACTTTTCTAGTAGGATCACAGTTAAATTATGGTTAGCTGTGAAATGATATACCTTGCAAATATTAAAAAAAAACAAACCCAGGAGATTTTATATAATTTAGGGAACAATTTCTAAGGTGTATTTTTAAGAAGAAAAATATGGGGGGTAGTAGAACAAATGTGTACAGTATACCTACCGTTCGTGCATAAAAAACAGGAGCAAAAAGGTATTTGAGTGTAACTACTTGCATATGTGCGAAGTGTTCCTTTAAAGATACACATGAAACAGTTACGTTAGTTCAGAGGAGGGGAACTAGGTAGCAGGCATTTCACTGTATATCCTTTTGTACTGTTTAATTGTCCAGTGCAGGTATTGTGTTTTCTAAAAGATATATAAAATTAAATTTGTAGAAACATAGGGAAAACATTGCTAAAATATGGTTTATGGGTTCCTGCACGTGGGGCAGACAAACATTGAAGGTAGTGGTTACTTCTGGGAAAGGGGAGAAGAGAAAGGGATCTAGGAGGAGGCGTTCAGAGCTTCCCCTGCATCTGCAGTGCTTTGTTGCGTCGCCTGGTGGTGTCTGGCACACGGAGGACTGCCTTTGGTTTGCCTTTTGGGATGCTTGAAATGTTTTGTTAAGAAAACCTACCTTTCTCAAAGGTCCACCTTTTAAAACTCACTCCTCTCCAGGATTAAGTTATTTCCCTTCCACTCTGAGGTGTGAGATTTTTTTACTCTTAAAATTTTAGAGTGGGGGTGAAATAAGTGATTAGAATGTCTTCAGGAGATATTTCTTTGTGGCATCTCTTTCTTATTTAAAATGTTCTCTTTCAAAATATGATCTTGTTGCACTTGAGGATTACGTATCTGATTAGAAGAGCGTTTATGACAGTGTTCTAACAGAGTTCCCTTTAGGAAGCAATAACAGATCGTTAGCTAATAGTTGACTAATCTGCCTTTCTTGTGAGGGAGACGTGAATTCTGGGAACCTGTGCTGTGAGTGACCTGCAAGCCTTCCATGGCTGAAATACACCTGTCTTCTGCTTTGTTCAAAAACGGCATTCTGGCACTACTGTAAAACAATCAGTAGTCTCGAGAGCAAAGTTTTGAACTTTCGGGGCGGGGGGCGTGGGGGGCGGTGGTTCTCTTAATGCATATTGCCGACAAGGTCCACTTGTTACTGATTGATTGACTGTGGCGCAGCAATTAATTTGCCTGCAACTGAGTTTAGTCAATGGAGAATCTTTTGCTTAGTTTTGAGAAAACAGTTCAGGGTTTGATATTGTGCCAAGTCTTTTCCCCAAATCTGCTGCATACTGATGGTCTGGTGGAATAGATAGGTCATGAGACTTGGAGTCAGAAGACCTATCCCAACTTGATCATTTAATAGCTTTACTTCATCAAATGACATAGTCGCTCAAAGCCTCATAATTGCCTGTATCATAGGTTTGTTGTGAGGTCCAAATGTGATAATGTTTTTTTTTTTCTAAGCTGTTATACTGTATTTTCAAAAGTCTTATGTTCTGAAATTCTAATATTGAAGTTTGTTGGTAATTGGGTTTGAGGCAAACATTTCTGTTCCCATAATTAAGAAAAAGAACAGATTATCATACCATAGCTTTAAATTACCAAGCTTTTGCTGGGAATAAAGAGGAGGAAAGACAATATTCAAAAGGGCTATTGCCTACTCTGAAAGAGAAAATATTTGAGTCATCAGTGTTGGGACATTATTTGAAAACCTCAGAGGGGAAAGCCTGTATCCAAGTAAGACAGGTTAAAATTTTTAACTTGTTTCTCTCCTAGATGGTTCAGAGCCATTATTGTGTTAATATGCACAGTGCTTTCCCAAAAGGGAGAACATACATCCCCTCCCAGACGTGTCTTCTGTCCTAGTATATTGTAGAGCATACTTCATAAAATTCATTGTAATAATTTTAGTTTTATGATTTTTCTAGCCTATAGAAAATTCAAATTCCCAAATTATAACATTGGAGAGGGGACCCTAAGAGTTGACTCCTGATAGTCTGTGAAGGGAAGGACACCACTTCAAAAAGCAGAAAACCATGGAGCTGGAACAAATAGCCTAGGAGCAAGAAGTCCTATCCTGCTAACTCCCACAGATGTCACTGTGCGGAGGCACAGGGGAGTAAATGATGCTCTTACAAGGTGGACATTTGCTTGGTTCCCAGTCATTTTGTACAGTAGATTCCATTCAAGAATTCTGGGTGTGTGTAGTACAGATTAGAACTTGTTAATTTTAATGGTGAATATCATATTTCAGAAAAAACTGTTAGTTTTTCTGTGGTAACAAAGTACCACAAACTGGGTGGTTTAGAACAACAGAAATTTATTCTCTCACAGTTCTGGAGGCATAAAGTCCAAAAATAAGGGGTTTGTAGGATTACACTCTCTCCGAAGGCTGTTGGTGAGAATCTTTTCCTTGCCCCTTCAGCTTTCGGTGGCTCCTGGTGTTCCTTGGCTTGTAGCAAAACTCCAGTCCCTGCCTTTGTCTCCCCATGGCCTCTTGTGGGTCTGTCTGTGTTCTCTCCTCTTCTTATTAAGGACACCATTCATTAGCTATAGAACCCACTCTAAATCTAGGATGATTTCATTTTGAGATCCTTACCTGTTTACATTTGCAAATACCCTATTACCATATAAGATCACATTCTGGGATGTAGGGGCACGATTCAACCCACTACACTTGCCATTTTATATGCTTTTGGTTTTGTGCTCTTGCTTTCTCCCTTATAATACTTTAATTTTTGAGAAACTTTTTAAAAAATATATTTATTTTGAGAGAGAGCGTGTGTGCACGCACGTGCTCTTGTGAGCAGGGGAGGGGTAGAAAGAGAATCCCAAGCAGGCTCCGCGCTGTCAGCACAGAGCCCAGTGTGGGGCTTGATGTCACGAACTGTGAGATCATGACTGGAGCCAAAATCAAGAGTCGGATGCTTAATCGACTGAGGCACCCAGGCGCCTCAATTTTTGAGAAACTTTAAATTGGTTTGCTGGAATGAATAAAATGTGTTCTTGGTATCTTGTCTTAAAACATTGAAATTGATGAGGCAGGTTTTTAGTAATGAATTAATTTTCTCATATAGGAAAAAGATCATAGTAGCAGTACCAGACACATAGTAGGTGCAGGTACTCAATATTTCTTAAATCAATGAATGAATTTGTAGAATAATTCTTATTGGTATGTGAGAATTCAGTCTATTCTTTTCAAAACTGTAAGACTATAAATTAAGGATTCCTCTGATATGTTCAACTTCTCAGACTTAAGTTTTATTAAAAGGGTATCTGTATTATTATACTGTGTAATGCCCTTTTAGGATTATCTTCTTTGGGGCACCTGGGTGGCTCAGTTGGTTAAGCGTCCGACTTCGGCTCAGGTCATGATCTCACGGTCCATCAGTTCTAGCCCTGCTTTGGGCTCTGTGCTGACAGCTCAGAGCCTGGAGCCTGCTTCAGATTCTGTGTCTCCCTCTCTCTCTGCCCCTCCCTAGCTCATGGCCTCTCTCTCTCTCTCTCTCTCAAAAATAAACAAACATTAAAAAAAATAGCTTTATAAAAACATTAAAAAGTTATCACATTTTAGTTACTATTTTGGGAAAAGCATAAATTTTTGACATAGATCTGTGTTCATGTTTTGATTTTGCTAACCACCAGCAGTATGCCTTTGGCAAATTATTTCATCTTCCTGTGTCTCAGTTACTTGTAAAGTGATGCTATAATAATATCAGGCTTCCAGGGTTGGTTAGAGTTAGGGAGTCAGTAGGTTTGGACACAAAGTGGGTGCGTCATGCCTATTAACAACTAAGTTAGATATCTTAATTATGTTATATGTTACAAATCAATTAGATTTAAGTTAAAAAAACTAGTATTTGTTTAAAAAATGTGATTTAAGCTCAAATTAGTATGTGCTCTTCTGTGACTGAATAAATATTCCTGTAGTTTTTGGGTAGTAGGTGAAATCACTGTTAAGAACTTGGTGCTAAGTATATATGTCTAGCAGTAGTATGTTGAAAATTCACCAAAGTCAGGAAAGGGTTGAACTTTGGAAGCTAGAAATCTCAGGATTGGTGGTTGGTGGAAGTGGGGAGGATGCAGTAGGCTGGTGGAAGCGAAGCTTATGAGGATGGGAGCTAGATGGATGGAAATCATAGCTATTAATCATTTAGCACTTACTATGTGCTTAGATAAAGGGAAGCTACTGAGTCTAAGTGGATAAGGGGGACAAATCAAAGAGCTGAGATAACTGGCCATATGGGGATTAAACGGGAAAATTTAGAGCTGATTATATAGGGCGAGGGGCCAGGTCTGGGAGCAATGGAAAATAAATAGCCCTAAATAGGAATAGCCACCATTTACTTAGCAAGCATTTACTGTGCCGGACACTATGGAAAGTGGTTTACAAACCCTTTTTCAGATATTCCTTATAGTCACTCTTATGTGTGTGCTAGTCTTATTTTTACAGACAAGTGAGTAGAAGGTCGAAGGAATTTAACTTGCCCAGGTCAGACGTTTAGTAAATACCTTCACACTGGAACAGAACCCAGGTCTGTGTGACTACAAAGTCTGTGCTTTGTACACAGATTACCTTCTCACGTGAAAGAGAATGGGGCAGTCCTGAAAAATGTGAATCTAACACCCCTCGTTTGTTTTTTTTTTCCTTCCCTTTGGGATTTTTGAATTGTAAAGAATATAAAACAGCAAGTAAAATATGAAAAGAAATCATTGTAGAAGAACTATTTTTGTTTTAGTACATTATCATTTTCATAGAAGTATTTTTGGTATACCTAGAAAATGTGGAATGCATATGTTTTTGTTTGCTCTTTTCATGATTTATAAGAACATTTTCTGTAGTCTTCCTATGGGAAAGTCTTTTATGTTGGAATAACAATGTATTAAACTGTTCTCTAAAATTTATCGGTCTATTCTTAAATAAAACACTATAATAAAAATAATCACGTACATTTAAAACTCTAATTCTAAGTTACATACTGAGGAACTACAGATTAAAAAATATATATATCACTCTAATGCTTTTCTAGTATATCAGCTTTTTCTTCCCCTAAAATGTTTTGATTGGTTTGTCAGCCATGAAAAAGGAATTAGTGCACTAATTTTCCCTTAAAAAAACAAACCGATCATGTACCCTGCTTATTTACATAGTCGTGTGTGTGTGTGTGTGTGAAAGAGAGAGAGGTTGAATTTGATCTCTTTACAGTGGCTGTTATGACACCTTTCTCCTTGTTACTGTTCAATTTTTGTTTGAATATTATTTATACAGTCATACTTTCGCGATTTCTGTTGTTTCAAAAATCAAGAATATATGCTTCTATTTTTTTCTAAGTCATTTCTAACTTGATGAAATGCTCAGGTATTAGAACAGAGTATTTGTACTTTGATTGTTTGGTTATTGATTTCGTTCTGTTTATTTACCCTTCTTACGGGGGAGGACTTCTGTTGTCATAGGTGGAATAATATTCTCTACTCCCTATTAATCATGAGTTGAATTTTAGTTGATTCCCTGTTCTCGTCTATCACTATCTATCCTTTGCATGCTAATTTTAATTTCTTTCTAATTTTTGGTATATTTACAATAAAATTTTCTGTCATATTTCTGCAACTTGCTATTTTCTAAATGATTTTAATTGTTCTGTTGTAAAATTCATCTTGCTCCACTCTTCATAACTTCTTTTTTTTATTTAAAAGATTTTATTTTATTATTTTTATTTTTTTATTAAAAAGTTTTTAATCTTTATTTAATTTTGAGAGAGAGAGAGAGCGGGGGAGGAACAGAGAGGGAGACAGAATCCAAAGCAGGCTCCAGACTCTGAGCTGTCAGCACAGAGCCCGACATGGGACTCAAACTCACAAACCGAGAGATCATGACCTGAGATGAAGTCAGACGCTTAACCGACTGAGCTGCCCAGGCACCTCTTTGTCTTTATTTTTTTAAATGGGCTTCACGCCCAGTGTAGAGTCCAATGCAGGGCTTGAACTCACAACCCTGAGATCAAGGCTTGAGCTGAGATCAGGAGTTGGACGCTTAACTGACTAAGCCACCCAGGCACACCTTAAAAGATTTTATTTTCGAGTAATTTCTACACGCAGTGTGGGTTTGAGCTTAAAACCCTGAGATCAAGATTTGCATGCTATACTGACTGAGCCAGCCTGGTGCTCCGTAACTTCTATATTATCACCTTGTGATAGTTAGTTTTTCTACAACATTCAGGTATTCTTGGGTTCATGTTTTAGATGTTCATGTTTTAATTAGTGTCTGTTCTTTTTGCTATATTCTTTTGTACTTTAAAAAACTTTTTAGTGTTTCTTACCTTAAAGTTATCTTTGGTCATCTTTGGAAGCCAGGAAGGTCCCAGGGACCCAGGTCGCTTTTGGTCAGTTCAGTTTGTTGTGGCAGTGTTAACTGGCATGTAGCAGATGCTCAGTACGTGAGCGAATTTGAAAGGATACGTGAGTCTCCTACTGTAGTTCCTTCTTTAAAGATAGAATGCACATCTGGAGTTTTGATTAGACCCGTTGTTTCTGGGGTACCTAGGTAGCTCAGTGGGTTGAATGTGATTTGGCTCAGGTTATGATCCCAGGGTCATGGGATCTCTGACATGGCATCGAGCCCTGCATCAGGCTCCATGCTGAGCATGAAGCCTGCTTAAAATTCTCTCCCTTTCTCCCTCTCTCCCTTTGCCCCTCTATCTTGTGCATGCTCTCTTAAAAAAAAAAAAAAGACTCCGTTGTTTCAAAGTTAGTCTGGGTTGAGATTAGGTTGAGCAGGGTATTCTATGGGAGGAGACTGGTTGATTTGTGATGAATCAGGAGTTCAGTTCCAAACGGATTCTGCTTTAACATTCCTTCCGATTCAGAGTCTGCCAGTAGTATCCAGCACTGTGGCTATTTCCCTGTCCCGTTGCGGCTCTGCAGTTAATAGGAGAGGGTTTCTTTAAGCCATTGCTTGGAGATTTCGGGTAGTTCGAACAGATGAGATTACTGCTTCTTTAGTTATCGATAAACTAGGTCTCAGAAAGAAGATACTTCCTGAATTGGGGTTTAAAAGTCAAGTTGACTGCACTTAATCCCATCCGATTGGTATAGGAGATTGGAGAAAGCATTATCCGAAATTAGAATGTGTTTCCAATTTCCACAGTCTCATTTCAGCTGTGATTATAGGTTTTTCTTTGTTACTGATTTCATGTATATTTTAATTAGTTTTTGATGGAAGTATGTCCAATGTATTCCTCCTCTACCGTCTTCCAGGAAACTTCTATAATGTCTTAGCCATGGGTGGTTGAGATTAGTTGAGCTATACAAATGGTGGTTATAAGACAATTTAGAGATTCCATTTACATTGTAGTAGTTTAAAACTGGCATTTTTGATTCTGTGATAATGCTTTGGGTTAGGGTAGACTATGTTGCATTTGCTAGGAAGATTTACATTTTAGAGGTATTGTGCAGGTTAAAGAACCTGGACAAAATAGAAAGTGAGCTTAGGTGATAAATTGCATTTTTGAGAAGGATTGAGATTTACTCTGACCTAAACAGTTTTCTTGGAGGTTTAACACTTTTTTCTCCAAATGTGAAATACCTGTATAGCCTACCTTGGATTTAATATTATTAATTAAAACATTTAAGGAAAATAGCAAACGCTTAAAAAAATTTGAAGGGATTAAGAACTACCCCATCCCTTGCCCTTCTCAACTGCAGGGAGCTCGGGGGCAGAAGAGCCCATGACTCATTGTCTTGGTTGGCCTGGTAGGGGGAGAATGTTGAATTGTTGAAAACCATTGGACCCAATGATCTGTAAGGTTCTCTTTAGTTCTAAAATTTTATGCTTTTTATTATTATTTTTTTATGCACCTGTTAAGTGGGGAGCAAGCAATGAGTCTTTTGTCTTTTAGAAAGCTAATTTAATTATCTTGTTGCTCCCCTGCTTAAAAATCTGCAGTGGTTTGTAATCCTTGAGGGTTTTTAAAGGGTGGGCAGGCTCAGCTCCATCCTAAATCCCAGGTCAAGCAGGAAAGCCTATTTAGATTGAATAATGGGAAAAATTCTTTGTTTAAAATAATGTTTTAAACACAGGAAGTTTAAATCTTTTTTTTTAAGTTTATTTATTTTGAGAGAGAGAACAGGTGCTCGTGTGTGTGTGCATGAGCAAGGGAGAAGCAGAGAGAGAGAGAGGGAGAGAGAGAGAGAGAGAGAGAGAGAGAGAGAGAGAGAGAGAGAGAGAGAGAATCCCAAGCAGGGTCCATGCTGTCAGTGCAGAGCCATGGTGGGGCTTGATCCCACAACCTCGAGATCATGACCTGAGCTGAAATCAAGAGTCAGATAATTAACTGACTGAGCCACCCAGGCACCCCTAAACACAAGAAGTTTAAATTATCAATATTGAGTTTTCAACTTGGAAATGATAAAAACTATTGTAGTAATCTGCTAAGGACTGCCATAACGAAATACCTCAGCCAGAATGGCTTTAGCAACAGAAGTTTATTTTCTTACAGTCCGGAGGCTAAACATTGGAGATCAAGGTTTCAGCAGGGTTGGTGCCTTCTGAGGTCTTTCTCTTTAGCTTGCGGATGGCTGCCTCCTCCCTGTGTCCTCCAGGGTTTCCCGTGTGAACCTCTGCTGTCTCTCTGTCTCCAGATTTACTCTTACAAAGATACGATGAGTCAGGAGGGATTCGGACCTACCTGATCTATTTCATTTTAACAGTCACTTCTTTACAGGCCCTATCTCCACATACTGTCACATTCTGAGAGGGACGGTTTCAACATGAATTTTGAGGGAGACACAAAAAGCTAAAAAGACTTAAAAAGCTAAAACCCCAAGCCACTTATTTAAAAAAAAATTTGATACGTGTATATTTCAAAAAGTCAAGTAGTGCTAAGAGGTATATTTATAAAACATTTCCTTACCTGCACTCTCAACTCCTAGCTGTTTCTTCTTGTATTTATCTCTAGGTTTTGTTTTTTTTTTAAACCTCATATTTCAAATTGATCTATGCATGTATACAAAGTATTTCTTAGTTCTTGTGGACAGATTTTTTTTTTTTGTCGACTTTCTGTTATAGTAGATAAGGATTTCAGTTCTTTACGCCTTTTCCTCTACACCCTCATTCCCCTAGCATAATTATATAATACTTAAAAAACCCTATTTTAGCATTTCATAATTGTGACTGTGTAAAAACTATATGCCAAGGCAATACCGTGACTATAAATTTTTTTAAATGTTTCTTTATTTGGGGGGGGGGGGAGTAGAGAGAGGAGGAGAGAGAGTCCCAAGCAGTTTTCATGCTTATCATGGAGCCCAGTGTGGGGCTTGATCTTGTGACTCTGAGATCATGACCTGAGCCAGTATCAAGAGTCAGATGCTCAACTGACTGAGCCACCAGGCGGCCCTCTGACTGTATTTTCTTACATTACTTATAATTTTTCATGGAGTTATTAAGTTAACATCGTTTTTGCCATTTGCTTAGTTTTCTTTGAACCCGAGGCTAAATTTCCCATATCTTCAAATGCCTTTGTTAAAATCTCTCTCAATATAGCCTTCCAGACTTTCAAACCTGTAAGATAATTTGCTGCCCTTCCCGGCCCCCCTCCAGCTTGGGTCCTCTGTCACAGATCTGTCGAGATTTGTTGCCTGTAGACCTTCTACACATCTGTTACCTAGGACTTTGCTTCATTACCATATTGGAGTTTCTCTTAGCTTTTCTCCTATATTTGATCCCTTCTTTACTGGATATTATTTTTCTTCATTTTCTTCCTGATTTTGATAGAATATGTATTCTTCTGTAGGTTCTAGGGAAAGGGGAAGTAAAAGCTAAAACTTTTGGAGGTTAAATCCTATTATCACTATTGATTATCTGGGGATAGCATTCAGAATGGAAAGAAAATCACTTAAATTTTTTTATTCTTAGGGCGCTTGGGTGGCTCAGTCAGTTAAGCGTGTGACTTCGGCTCCGGTCATCATCTAGCGGTTCATGAATTCGAGCCCCGCGTTGGGCTTTGTGCTGACGGCTCTGAGCCTGGAGCCTGCTTCGGGTTCTGTGTCTCCCTCTCTCTCTTTCTGCCTCTACCCTGCACTCTCTCTCTCTCAAAAAAAAAAAAAAAAAAAAACAATAAAAAATGAAAAAAAATTTTATTCTTAAAAACAGAAACTGCATGCTCATGAACTGAAATTTGAAAGGTTCAAGGGGTTAGAGAAAGGGGGAGTGTCTGCAGCATGAAGGCATTGTTTTGGGATGATGGAACTGTTCTGTATTTGATTCTAATGGTGACTTTACCAGTTACTACAGGTTAAATTTCATAGAGCTCTTCACCAAAAGGAAAAAGTTCAGTTTTTTTTTTTTTTTAAGTTTTGGTTGTATGTATGACAGCTTAAGAATTAAAAAATAAGAATTTAAAAGTGTAAAAAAGTACATAGCAGAAAGGAAGTCTCTTCTTTCTCTGTGTGTGAGCTTTCCAGTTTTCCTTTCTGGAAGAAGCCACTGTTACCAGTTCCTTACGTATTCTCCTACTGAATCACTCTCGAACATGTAAACAGCATTTAGGGGCAAATCAGGCAGAATTGAAAGGAACTTAAATTTGCCCAGTGTTTTTTAAGAATGCAAAGATGACTGCTCTTAGAACACATCTAAATATGTTACTAATCAAGCCTGGCACTAATTGGTTAAAATTATTTTCCTACAGTTGGCAAACACGAGTTGACTGGGCATAAAGTTGCTGTGAAGATACTCAATCGACAGAAGATCCGAAGTCTTGACGTGGTAGGAAAAATCCGCAGAGAAATTCAGAACCTCAAGCTTTTCAGGCATCCTCATATAATTAAACTGTAAGATCTGATTGTATTAAATGTAGTCCTATCATTTTTGAATCATTCTTGTTAACCTGCTTCATCTGACAAGTGACAAAGATGACCCACGTTTCTTGAATCTTCCCTCAAGATTTAGAGATTTTTGCCTGTTCGTGTATTTCTCTCTCTGTAACCCCATTCCTGGTCACCTAAGCCTGTGTTCATGTTTTGCTCTTGTGCTTATCAGCTGTTACCTTTCTCATTCTTTCTTGTCTTCCGGACATGCCTTCTGATGGATAACTTTCTGGGCCCCTGTCGCTGCAGAACCAACAATGATTTGCTAGTAAAAACTCTTGGCCTCCAAAATTTCCACATGATGTCACTTAGCCAGTAGAAAGGGTGTTCTCCCGTACTGCTTATATCTGAGAAAACAGATAACGAATGGTGAAATTTCAGGACTCCAGTATTTCAGAAGGGCAGTGAGGTTATGGTTGTTTTACAGTGACCAATTGTAGGGTCTCCACACAACTTGCTTATTGCTCAGGTTTCTCACGCGGGCTGTTGGTGACAGCTGCTTAGCTTTTGTACTGAGTGAGCTGACTCAAAATTTGTTTCATTTTTCTCTCTCCTCATCTGCTGAGGTGGTGGTTTTAAGTGCTGTCCGTATGCTCATGACCTCTCCATACACATCTCCTGCTTTGATACCTCTTCCCCTAACTCCAGATCCATCACGCACTGCCTGCTTCACATCCCCACGGGGATGCCAGAGCTGAGCTTTGTCACCCTCCCCCACGCCTGCTCTTCCCACAGCTTCGCCTTCTCCATGATAAACACCCAGTTAGTTCCTCAGGGCAGAGACAGGAACCATCCTGAACTTCCTCTCGTCCATTCCATTTCTT
This sequence comes from Paguma larvata, assembly GCA_030068075.1. Classification (NCBI taxonomy): domain Eukaryota; kingdom Metazoa; phylum Chordata; class Mammalia; order Carnivora; family Viverridae; genus Paguma; species Paguma larvata. The sequence goes on along the minus strand of CM057826.1, from coordinate 31,114,654 downwards.
TCTTCAAAATCTATCTAGAACCCAAGTGTTTCTCAATTCCTTCATTGCCATCAACTTGGTTTGAGCCCTGTCATCTCTGTCATGGACTCCTGCAGTAGCCTCTTGCTTCCACGTTTACCATCTCGTCAGTTCTTTACGTTATTGCCGTAAATTAAAGTTTCCCTTTTAAGAGATCAGATCACATGACAACTTTGCTTAAAACCTTTAAAAGCTTTGCATCTCCCTTAGAGTAGAAGCCAAAGCTTCATCGTGGCTTGTAAGGCTTTCTGTCCTCTGGTCTCCAGTTACCTCTTTGAGTCCACATCCTATTTCTTCCTGCCAGCTCACTCTGCTCTAGCCATCTTACCATTCCTCAAACATGCCAGGCAGGCTTATACCTCAGGGCCTTTGCACTTGCTTGCTCACCTTCTTCCTAGATCATGGCATGGTTTGCTCCCTTCCATCAGGTTCTGCTCAAATGTTACTTTATTGGAGAGTTCTTCCTTAATTAAGCCCTGTGTAAGAGTTTCCCTTTAGTTTGTTTTGTTTCTCTTCATAGCATGTTCCACCACCTGAGATATTGCTTATTTATTTAGTGTCTGTTTCCTGGCTCCTGGAACATGAACTCCATGAAGGCAGAGAATTTGTTTCGTTCCCTGCAGTTTTCCCCGATTCTAGCACAGTGCCTGCTGTATTATAGGCGCTTAGCAAATATTTACTGAATGAATGAATATACATGTTTTAATATTGGTAGATAATGTTTTCTCTCACCAGGTACCAGGTCATCAGTACACCATCTGATATTTTCATGGTGATGGAATATGTCTCAGGAGGAGAGCTATTTGATTATATCTGTAAAAATGGAAGGGTAAGCAGTTCTGATTTAATCCTGTTTATATTTTGTAACTCCCCTTATTCCTTACTAGCTTCGAGATGTCAGAGAGCAATTTTGTTAAGAGGTGTGCTTAGTAACCAGTTCCCTTAGTTATATATTTGTCTAGAATCATAGACTATTTAGAGTTAGAAAAGACCTTAAAGATTATTTCCGTAGCCCGCTTACATGGATGTGGAAGCTGAGACTCACGGTTTATAGAATTACTCAAGGTCGTGTGATTTATTAATGACAGAATTGGATTGAGACCCCAAAACTCATGATCCTTCAACTCATGCTTTTGGGGTATACAAATACTTGTAATATGTATCTTGAAGTATATATTTAATCCCTACAGGATATATTAAATAAAGATCTAGGCCTTGCTAGTCAACCGTAGCCACATTTAAATTGCATTCATTTTTTGGTTTCAGAAATCTGATGTACCTGGAATAGTAAGAACAGGCTTCATGAAGGAGGTAGGAATTAGACTTAAAGAATTTAGAGTGGGAAGGAGCTTTAGAAGATATTTTGAACAGTATCTTAAGTTACAGACATAAAAAGTAAACACTGTCCCTCCCGCCCATGTTTTTTCTCATACCCAGGTTATGTGGCATGCTAAAACCTCTTTCTAGAAGGGCTGGCTAGCAGTGAGAAGCCATTTTTCCCCTCCCAATCGAAAGTTCTTTATATCATCATTCATCCATTTGTTCTATGTAGCATGTCTGTTTACTTTCATCCAAATCAAGCTCGTTAACCAAGTTAATTTTGATTTTATCATTTTTTAACATGGTTCATTTCAATTTTCAGGTATTCCACTTCTCTATTCACTGTACCCCCTCCCCCCATGCTATGCTATGCCTGGAAAAATGGAAACAGGCACAAGTTGAATTGGTATCTTGTTTTCTTATCTTTTCCTTTTATCATTTCTTGGTGATTTTGCTTTACATTATGGGAATTTTCTTCAATTTTTACGTGTTGTATATTAAAATTTCAGCTGTTGGGGTGCCTGGGTGGCTCACTCAGTTAAGTGTCAAACTTTGGCTCAGGTCATGATCTCATGGCTGGTGACTTCGAGCCCTGTGTCGGACTCAGTGCTAATAGCTCAGAGCCTGGAGCCTGCTTCTGATTCTGTCTTTCTCTGCCCCTCCCCCACTCATGCTCTGTCTCTCCCTCTCTCTCAAAAATAAATAAACATTAAAAAAAATTTAAATTTCAGCTGTCATATTTTCAGTTTCAAAGGTCTTATTTTCTTTTTTCTTTTTATTTTTTTTTAAAGTTTATTTTAATTTTAAGAGAGAGAGTAAGTATGCAGGTATGCACACGGGGGAGGGGCAGAGAGCAGGAGAAAGAGAGAATACTAAGCAAGTTCCATGCCCAGCATGGAGCCTGATGCGTGAGATCATGACCTGAGCTGAAATCAAGAGTTGGACACTTAACTGACTGAGCCACCCAGGTGCCTCTGAAATTTTCTTTTTTAAATAGCCAGTTCTGCTCTACAAATAAAGTAATCTTATCTGTCTGAGGATAGCAATTAGTTGTTTTTTTTAAAGTTTTAAATTTTAATTCCAGTATAGTTAACATGCAGTGTTATATTCATTTCAGGTACACAGCAGTGAACTGTTGTGATTCAGCAGTTCTGTACATTACTCAGTGCTCATCATAAGTGCAGTCTGAATCCCCAGCACCGTGTCACCCGTTCCTCCCACCTCTGGTGACCGCCAATTTGTTCTCTGTGGTTAAGAGTCAGCAGTTGTTTTTTATTTTTTTAGTTATTTATTTTTTAAGTTTTCATCTGTTCACTGCATTGTTACTGAACCTTCTGTGCTCCCTGTTACTTTTTTTTTTTTTTCCCTCTTCCTGTTTTTGGTCTTTGTCTTTTGTAAAGGCCCTTCCTCAGATATCTTGTGATTCTTGGTTGTCCACTTATATTTGAGTAAGGTACTAAATGCCAAGCTCATGTAGGTGGAACTTAATGATTGGTGGGCCTTCCCATAGGTTGAATAGGTAGGAATCTGTCTGTTTTGTTAGGGTACCCCAAATACCAGTCATTTCAGATATTTTTTTCCTTAGATCCGAGGGTTGCTCCTGAAGAAATCTTCCAGTTTCCTTGAGGGTATTAGCTTAGCTGTCAGTTCTCTGAGAGCTGAATGGGGAAGAGGCCTGCAAGTCCAGTAGTTAGTATGTTGACTTTCACTTAATCCCCGTGTTTTCCTTCGGGTGCCTCATCCCTGCCTTGGTGTCCTTGAGAACAGAGCTGGTTCGGCCTTACTCAAGAGTAAATCATGGGTCTTACTCCCCGGTAGGCGTGAGTTTAAAACTTATTTCAACCAATTGTCCTGCTTTCGGTCCACCTCTCATTTCTCCCTTCAAAAATTTCCAAGGTTTCTAATTTCTAAAGTTTTCCAGAGTTCTGTGTGCAGCCTAGTTTATTATTGGTTTCCACCCTGCAGACTTTTAAGGTTTCTGCTTTCTCTGTTTGGCAAAGTCTTCATTGCTGTTCATCCACTCTAGCTTGGCGACTCCTCCTGATTACTGTTGTCACTTTTCTTGCTCTTTTTGTCTTTATATGATAGTGTTCTTTTAGTGATGTTTCAAGGAGTGGAGACAAAAGATTCAGTCTGCCATGTTTAACTGGAAATACATTTTAACTTTCCTAACCTTCCTTTGTAGACTTCCTCTTTTTCATCTTTTGTACTGTATTTATTGTTAATATAGTATAATTTTCATTTCTGTAGTCTGTTCAGTTTATTTAATCAGTTAAGTTTCTTTTACATTTAGAACACAATTCTTTTTTTCATGTAGTATGTTTAATATAAAGTATTAAAAGAATGATCCTATATTTCTTCGAGAAATAAATGTGTTAGATTGCTAACAGGTTCTTTTCTCTAGAGGAAGAGTATCTCATTGTACTTCATTAGTTTTAATTTTGCTTTAAAAAAAATTACTAGTTCATCTTTTCTCCCAGATTGTCCATGCCATTTAAAGTGTAGAAATCTGGTTTTAGAATGCTAATTTGTGACATCTGTTATAAAATTGCATATTATAGAGAATTAATAAGCTATTTATTACATATGACTTCATGGGTACAGCCTCATCCAAATAATGGTTATTGCTTTTAGGAAAAAATCATAAAGCAAGACAATATGGATAAATGCAATGAGAAGTTTTTAAAGAATATTTTTAAAAACATTTCTGCTTTAGATAATTTTTTCAGAAAAAAGACTAAAGATATATGCTTTTATATTTTATAAAATAGGTGAATTAAGGTTTTTAATTTAGTTTTGTTAAAACTAAAAAGTTTTTATTTCGGGATATATAACTTGATTGCTTGCTAGTTTATTAAAAGTCTTGAATGTTACTTCCTCATATAGTCTAAAATAGTATCACTCACCCCAACATAATTTTGTGCTCTTTTTCTGCTTTATTTTCTTCACAACACTACTTGATGGTCTATTTATTTCTTTATTGTCTATTTTCGTCAACTAGATTAGAGCCTTTGTTTTATTTGTTGCTGTATCTTAAGTGTCTAAAACAGTGCATGGCACACAAAGACTTTCAATAAATATTTGTAAAAGGAATGAAGGATTAAATGTTTGCAATTTATAGGAGAAAACATGTCTAGTTTCAAGGTTAAGGTGAAACTATTCGAAGTAGCTCATGAAATACAGGGGAGAGCAAGCTGTTACAATGTAGTCCGAAGAGTGGTAACAAGTGAGTTACTGACTCAGGTTCCAGGATCCTCTTAGCTTAGCATCTCAGCTTTGGGCTGATTGTATCCATCTCCCCATTTCAAAAGTGTCTCAGGATGAGGTTCATTTGGAAGTTTTCATGCGTTTTGACAGTTTTATAGGTCGGAGAATTGTAGGTAGAAAAATTTCTTCTGAAAAGCACACTTTTAAAATGCCTCTCTACTTTCCTTAGCTGGATGAGAAAGAAAGTCGACGTCTGTTTCAGCAGATCCTTTCTGGCGTGGATTACTGTCACAGGCATATGGTGGTCCATAGAGATTTGAAACCGGAAAATGTCCTGCTTGATGCACACATGAACGCAAAGATAGCTGATTTCGGTAAGGAGGTTTTTATAGTTTTGCATATTCATTATGTTTATGAACATCAATAGCATTCTTCAGATAACTTTTACTTCTGTGCAATGGACTGAGTATCCCAAAATAGTGTATCCTCACCATTTTGCCTATGAGCATACAGAAAGGAGAAGAGGTAACAAATTCTCTTCTTAACTTTATGTCTTTAAAATTTAGTTTTAGGACAATAGGTAAGTAAATTGGCAGCATTAGAGACATCATTTGAATAGAGACTATTATTTTTGAGGGAGAAGTTAGCAATCTTATTTCCAGTGTTTTTTTTTTTTTTCTTAAAGTTTATTCTGAGAGAGAGAACACGCATAAGAGGAGGGGCAGAGAGAGAGAGAGAGAGAGAATGAATTACATGCAGGCTCTGAGATGCCAGCGTAGAGCCCAACATGGGGCTTGAACTCACGCCATGAGATCATGACCTGAGCCCAAATCCAGAGTCAGATGCTTAATCAATTGAGCCATCCAGGTGCCCCTCCAAAATGTTCTTACAATCAAGTATAGAGCAAGAGGAAAGAGACTGGAATGGAGTTCTTCACACTCTGAAAACCAGGAGGGAAACCGTATGAACAGTATCATTCATTTGTTCATTCACTTATTTTTAAGAAGTTTATTTACTTATTTGGAGAGAGAGAGTGCACGCATGCGAGTTGGGGAGAGGCAGAGAGAGAGCAAGAATCTTAAGCAGGCCCCATGCTCAGCTTGGAGCCTGGTGTACTCCATCACACCGCCATGAGATCATGACCTGAGCTGAAATCAAGAGTCAGATGCTTAACCGACTGAGCCACCTAGGCACCCCATGAACAAAATTATTTAAAAAAAATAGTAAAATATTTTAAATGATAGAAAAGTATAATTTCACCTTGAAAAGGAGCATTATTTTGTCAAAAATGAATTTGTTTTTCTTTTATTTTCTATGTAAATTGCCATTGATATATTTTATTAAATTTAAGAAAAATGAATCTCTCCAACTCTCTTTTACTTATTAGCTTAAGTACCAATCAGAGGTGACTTTATAAATACTTTCCTCAGATTCAAGTATATGTATTTTAATCAGTAGGGATTCACTGAGCAGTGCCAGTCAGCTCTGAGCTACTGACTTGCTGTTGTTGTAACTGACTAAATTTTTTGACTTTCTTATTCCTTAATTGTCATGTTTATTTTTTTAAGATTTTATTTTTAAGTAATCTGTATACCTAACGTGGGGCTCAAACTCACAACCCTGAGATCAAGAGCTGCCTGCTGGCAACCGAGCCAGCCAGGTGCTCCTGCTATGGTTATTTTTATCTAGTTAATTTTTGAGAAGGCAGAGGTTTCTTTTTGTAATAAAACTATGAGGGAGCTTCGATATTCAAAGTTACTATTTGGTCTTTTAAAGAATCCGAACAGGTTCATAGAAACTTTGAATTTTAATTCTTCTACTCATCTACATTTTTTTTTAGTAATTTCTTTATTAATAAATTTATATATGCTGAGTTTATTCTAATAATAAGCAGAACAACCGATAGCTTAATATATACTCATTAACTTCCAATAAGGCACTAACTTAATTTTTTTAATGTTTATTTATTTTTGAGGGGGAGAGAGAGAGACAAGCAAGGGAGGGGCAAAGAGAGAGGGAGACAGAGAATCCCAGGCAGGCTCCTAGCTGCCAGCACAGAGCCCAACTTGGGGCCAGATCTCATGAACTGTGAGATTATGACCAGAGCCAAAATCAAGACTCGGATACTTAACCGACTGAGCCACCCAGCCGCCCCCCAATTATACACTAACTTTAAATGCTGAAGTAGATTACAAATTTTAGGGCATGATGGCAAAATATTTGGGAACAGTAAAGACTAGGAATTTCTTTAGGCAAAGAATATAATGCTGATTTATCAGCTTAATGCAAGTGGAGTTTTGTTTTTATTTCCTTGGGAAATCTTGAATAGTTGATTTTTTTGTGTGCATTTTCAGGTCTCTCAAACATGATGTCAGATGGTGAATTTCTAAGAACAAGCTGTGGCTCACCGAACTATGCTGCCCCAGAAGTGATTTCAGGAAGGTAGTGTTCGGCACCCTCCACCCCAGTACATTAGTGATTGTCTTCTTCTCCTAGCTTTTGTCTGTCTGTAGTGTCATATTAAATTCTAGTGAAAGGAAAGACATTTAGGGCTTATTCTTTTCTTATCCAGAAAGTGTTATATTTTACGGATAAAACATAAGTAAGAATTAAAGGACTCCGTTTACAGAAGAGAATACTGGTTTGCAAGCCAATATTGGCTTGAAGTAGTTTGATGAGAATACTTTTCACTCTTTTTCCCCTGGTGGAAGAAATGGAAGGTTTAAAACTAGCAAGTTTTAAAGATAGGTCAGACATTAAAAACTTGCATAATACAGGAGTACCTACTACTGTGAAATGGCTTACTTAGATGAAGAGTTAAAAGTGTAATGTGTACCTTTATTTTTTCAGATAGAAGGCATTTTATAATCATCAGACTTCATTTATTTTCTGGAGACTATAGTGTAAGAATTCTAACCTCTCAGTTTATTGACCCCTGGCATCGAGAACGTGAGGATTTTGTACACCGCAGCTTTTTGAATAGATGAGATGACAGGAAAATTTAATTTTTAAAAAGTAATTGGTTTTCACTATATTACTGAAATTGAAAAGAGATGGTTAAGTTTGTTACTAGTTTTTATAATTAACTTTTAATAACTTTTCACTCAAACCATGTTTCTTTGTTTGAATGTTTTACATTCTAATTCAGAATGCAGAAATAATACAGTATTTTCTCTCTGTTTTCATAACCTTGCTTGCCCGGCCTGCTCAGAGAAATTATATTTGGGTAAAGTCATGGCTATGATTAAGGCAGAAGTATCTAATTTTAGACTTATCAAGCTTCATCATTTTTTTTTTAGATCAGCTTAATGTTAAAAAAAAGTTTTTAAATTATTTCATTTGTGCCATCTAAATTCTTTTGGAAGAAAACAATTCTGGGGGGAATGTTAATTAGGTAAACAAAAAGAAATATAAATATGTGTTTATGCGTGGGCCATTTCTGAAGTCTAATTTCCAGTTTGGAAAGGTCTTTCTGTGAGACCTGGATGAGTGGGAACTTGTATTAAAAGCACTATTTTATGGATTAGTTAACAATTTATTTATTCAATTTACAGACATCCTTTACCCAAAGCCAGACTTTGAGCTAATAGTCTGCAGTAGTTAAGTCAGTTGGCTACAGTGTATTGCAAATACCATTTTAGAATCTTCTGTGAGCCAGTCAGCCCAGCTTTCTTTCACAGCCTCAGGCCCCTTTTACCTTGGTAGGAAGTCTCGGATTGTTGGGGGAGAGTGGGATTAGAGTTCGTCACTAAAGAACATTCTTAATTGATATCATGAGGACCATGGTCAGGGAGTAAGAAGAGAATTTTAGCTGTAGTCTAACCTAAAAAAATTCTTAGCTTTTGTTTTTAAAGATACTGCTGATAGAATTATATAGAATCTTTATGTATAGTGTGTAGCAATGACTATGGAAACCATACTCTAATAATTCTTTATACAGTATTCATCTTTAAAATTTTTGATTAATTGGCTGACTCTGAAGTTACTAATGATTATTTAATCCATTTGGTATTTCCTGTTACAGACTGTATGCAGGTCCAGAGGTGGATATATGGAGCAGTGGGGTTATTCTCTATGCTTTATTATGTGGAACCCTTCCGTTTGATGATGATCATGTGCCAACTCTTTTTAAGAAGATATGTGATGGCATCTTTTATACCCCTCAGTATTTAAATCCATCTGTGATTAGCCTTTTGAAACATATGCTGCAGGTGGATCCCATGAAGAGGGCCACAATCAAAGATATCAGGTAATAATGCAACTTGGAGATTACCAGATCTAATAGCTTCACTGATATAAGTTAAGTGAAGGGAAAAGTTGCAGGACAGTATGTATAATGTAATGTCATTTTTATGTTACAAAATACAGTATATAGGCACATTTATTTAAGTATTTAAAAATATGCAGTAAACTGGCTACCTTAGGGAAGGAAGATTAGTAGGAAGAAGGGTTTTTACTTTTCACTTATGTGTCTGTCTTTTGAAATTGTAACGATGAATATTATATTACTTTTTAATCTAAAAAAATAGCTAATATAAAATAAAAAGGACCCTGGTGGGATGTTAAATTTTGTAGTAGCATTTTAAGATTTTCTGTAATGTGCTTCCTGTTTGACTTTGATGGCATCTCTTTAGGATTGATGCCTTTCAGTAGTAGTAAATTTGTGTGTTACTATTTGAGTTCTGATCTCATAAATTACTCCTTTTTTTCCTTTTGTTCGTCTCAAGGAAATTTTAATTTAATCAATGACATGCTTTTGTTTTTTGGGTTATGTATGTTGAATCACATGTGAAATTACTGATTTGTTAAGTTTCATATGGAAGGGCATGCTTTTACCACCAGTAAAGGAAAAGGACAAATCATTCTTTAAAATTTAAAATATCTAAGTGAAAGATGCTTTTACTTGTCTTTTGCATGTTTTTTTTCCCAATTTAAGTGCAATATGTGACAATTGGAAGACTTAGAAAACACCCCCCCCCCCCAAAAAAATTGGGGAAAATGATCTTTGATTCCATCACCCAGATGTTAATCATTGGTTTTTTTGAGTGTTTTCCTTTCATGGTGTTTTTAGTTTTAGCAGTTTTTGACATAGTTTAGGTCAAACATATCCTTTTATATTTGAAGAGTTGTTATCTTAATAGAGTTGTTTTATAAGGTGAGATAATGTATATGAAGTATTTGGCCTAAAGTCTACTACAGAGTAAGCATTCAGTGAATGATAGTTGTCTGTTTTTGTTGTATTTTTCACCTAACATTGTATCAAGAATATTATAATAATGAAGCCACAGAATATATTCTTTTTCTGAACTAGAAATAAGCTGGTCTTGGTCATTTGCTTGTCATTGTCCTTTGTGCCAAAACTTTAAATAAAAATGTAGACATTTCTTTTCCGGTTAGTGCAGCGCTGCTTTTTCCTTTTAAAATGTGAAGGAGGGTGGAGCATTTCCCCCAATATATACAATGAGATGTGAGCCAGAAGAGGAAAGGCTCAGTTAAAAAAAATGAAAATTCCCTATGTGTATAAATAAAAATTCATATACTAGATTCCCCAAACTGTTACAGTCTCCCCTCTATTCAGAATCCTTCTCCCGACCTTGTCATTTTTTCTCAGGGAGCACGAATGGTTTAAACAAGATCTTCCCAAATATCTCTTTCCTGAGGATCCATCATATAGTTCAACCATGATTGATGATGAAGCCTTAAAAGAAGTATGTGAAAAATTTGAATGCTCGGAAGAGGAGGTTCTCAGCTGCCTTTATAACAGAAATCACCAGGACCCTTTGGCAGTTGCCTATCACCTCATAATAGATAACAGGAGGATAATGAATGAGGCCAAAGATTTTTACTTGGCAACAAGCCCGCCTGATTCTTTTCTCGATGATCACCATTTGACCCGGCCCCATCCTGAAAGGGTACCATTCCTGGTTGCTGAAACACCAAGGGCACGCCACACCCTCGATGAATTAAACCCACAGAAATCAAAACACCAAGGTGTAAGGAAAGCAAAATGGCATTTGGGAATTAGAAGTCAAAGTCGACCGAATGATATCATGGCAGAAGTTTGTAGAGCAATTAAACAACTGGATTACGAATGGAAGGTAAGGAAGAAAGGGCGTTCTCATTTTAGGCACATTTGGCAAACCTGTAGTCTATAGAACATTTTATAGAAGAATTGCTTTTGACTGTTTTTGTCCATACCACACACTAGGTTGTAAACCCGTATTATTTACGCGTTCGAAGGAAGAATCCTGTAACAAGTACGTACTCCAAAATGAGTCTACAGTTATACCAAGTGGATAGTAGAACGTACTTACTGGATTTCCGTAGTATCGATGGTATGTACATCCTATAAAACAACTTAGTTGACAAACTAGACCTTGTTGCCTAACTTGGCTTTTTAGTCTTGGATTCTTTTGAAGCTTCTTGAATTGTTCCTAGTAACTCAATAGCAAAAGGGTATAAAATGTGAGATTTTGTGCTTCTGTGATGTTACAGTGTATTGTCCTTTTACCCTAAAGCCAGATTACCCTAAAGCCAGATGCAGTCCGATCCTAAAATGAAAGTTTCTGCCACATTTCTGTTTTTTGGTGTGGTTCATTTTGGTGAGATAAAATGTTTTATTTAGGAATAAATGTTGACTTTTTATGAAATATTTTTATATCTGATGTTTAATAAAATTTTTATTTTTCATTTAAGAATTAGAGCACAGTTATTAGTCTTTAGAGTTGATTGATAAGGCAATGTGAATAGATTTGATTAGTAGCTCATAGGACAAGAAATTATTTGTCAAGTAAGGTTTCTTGGAGGGGACTCAGAGAGAAATGTTTTGGACAGGTAAGGGACTTAACAGTTGTTTTTCTCCTCTCATCCAGCCCCTTTTGCTCCGAGCCTGACACTACAGACATACCAGAGATACACATCCTTTATTAGCTTTGTGAGAGTTACATGATTCCAATTTTATCTACCTCTCAATAAAGTGTTCTTAAATAATAGATCACTTTTATATGAATGCACAACATGGGGATTCCTGGGACTAAAGATAATGTTCAGGGTAATGATTATAATTAGTTAAAAGTGACATTGTTAACCTTAACTTTGGATTGCTGTGCATTTCTATTAACCTGCAGTCATGAACAATCAGAGACAACCTGATGATCAAATTGAAATATTCAGTCAGACTTTTTAAGTTAGGTATTTTAATTGGTCATCAAAATAATGATTTATTTCAGTATAAAATCTTAAAAATACCTCCTTGAATATATTTTTTTTTATGTTTTATTTATTTTTGAGAGCAGGAGAGACAAAGCATGAGTGGGGGAGGGGCAGAGAGAGCTGTCTGAGCTGTCAGCACAGAGCCTTACTCGGGGCTTGAACTCATAGACCGTGAGATCATGACCTGAGCTGAAGTCGGACGCTCAACTGACTGAGCCACCCAGGCGCCCCTCCTTGAATATTTTGAAAGAAACATTAAAGTATGATAAGTATTGCTTTACTGTTTTAGTAGCTTGAAAATGAAAACCTATACTTAGAAAATATATCTCTGATTTACCATTATGTATATTTTGCCAGAATATCTTACCTATTTAGATTGATTAAGTTGAGATAAATTATTAATTGCAGAAAGCAGACATTTTTGTAATTGTTGTTTATTTATTTATTTTTAAAATTTAAATCCAAGTTAGTTAACATATAGTGTAATAGTACTTTCAGGGTAGGATTTAGAGATTTATCACTTACATATAACACCCAGTGCTCATCCCAAGTGTCTTCCTTAATGCCTCTCACCCCTTTTTAGCCCTTCCCCATACCTAACACCCCACCACCAACCTTCCGTTCTCTGTACTTAAGACTCTCTTATGGTTTGTCTCTTTTTTCTGTTTTTATACTATTTTTGCTTCCCTTCCTTTTTATGTTCACCTGTTTTGTCTTAAATTCTTAACGATTTTTTTGCTTAGCATAATACATTCTAGTTCCATCTACGTTGTTGCAAATAGCAAGATTTCGTCCTTTTTGATTGCCGAGTAATATTCCATACATATACGTCCATATATACAATGTATGTGTGTATTTGTACATGTGGGGTGTGTGTGTGTGTGTGTGTGGATGTATGTATGTATGTATATATGTACATTGTATACATATACATATATCAGTCAATGGACATTTGGGCTCTTTTCATACTTTGGTTATAGCCAATTGTGCTGCTATAAACATTGGGGGGCATGTGCCCCTTCGAATCAGCACTCCTGTATCCCTTGGATAAATACCTAGTAGTGCAATTTCTGGTTCATAGGGTAGTTCTGTTTTTGATTTTTTGAGGAATCTCCGTACTGTTTTCCGGAGTGGTTGTACCAGTTTGCATTCCCACCAGCAGGGTGCAAATCAACATCTGTTGTTGCCTGAGTTGTTAATTTTAGCCATTCTGACAGGTGTGAGGTGGCATCTCATTGTGACTTTGGTTTGTATTTCCCTGATGATGAGTGATGTTGAGCATGTTTTCATGTGTCTGTTAACCACCTGGATGTCTTCTTTGGAAAAGTGTCTTTTCATGGCTTTTGCCCATTTCGTCACTGGATTATTTGTTTTTCGCATGTTGAGTTTGATAAGTTCTTTAAAGATTTTGAATGTGAACCCTTTATCTGATATGTCATTTGCAAATATCTTCTCCCATTCTGTCAGTTGCCTTTTAGTTTTGCTGGTTGTTTCCTTTGCTGTGCAGAAGCTTTTATTTTCATGAGGTCCCAATAGTTCAGTTTTGCTTTTCTTTCCCTTGCCTCGGGAGACAGGTCAAGTAAGAAGTTGCTGTGGCCAAAGTCAAAGAGGTTGTTGTCTGTTTTCTCTTCTGGTGTTTTGGTAGCTTCCTGTCTTATGTTTAGGTCTTTCATCCATTTGAGTTTATTTCTGTGTAAGGTGTAAGAAAGTGATCCAAGTTCATTCTTCTGCATGTTGCTGTCCAGTTTCTGAACACCATTTGCTGAAGAGACTGTCTTTTTTCCATTGGATATCTTTCCTGCTTTGTCAAAGATTAGTTGGTCGTATGTTTGTGGGTCCATTTCTGGGTTCTCTGTTCTGTTCCATTGATCTTGTGTCAATACCATACTGTCTTGACGATTACAGCTTTGTAATACATACAGCTTGAAGTCTGGAATTGTGATGCTTCCAACTTTGGTTTTCTTTTTCAGAATTGCTTTGGCTTTTTGGAGTCTTTTCTGGTTCCATACAAATTTTAGGACTGTTTGTTCTAGCTCAGTGAAGAACGGTGGTATTATTTTGATAGGGATTGCTTTATTTTTATTTTTAAATGGGAAAAATATCTTTATGCCAATGTATGTATGAGTAGACTATAATAGACATTTAGCAAATGGTACAATACCATAACATGGTTTGAAATTTATATTAATTCAGATTTCCCATATGTATACACTCTTAAAACTAATTTAACGCTGTCTATTAAAAAGCCTGACAGAACACACTTGACTCGTAATTCAAGTAAATACTCTATCACAGCATTTTAAGAGTATAAATGTATGTATAAATGTTCTTTCACAAACAAAGCCTTTAATTAAGTACAAATTGTTAGCAATTCTTCATTGGCCAAATCAATTGAGTTAAGATCTGTAACCACTTTTGTTTATCTAAGATCCTATGGAATTATTAGATTTACCTATGAATTTTCTTTGTCTTTATAAACAAAAGAATAGTACCTACTTAGTGTCAGAAAGACACAGGTTTGAGCGGTGATGTACTGACCAGAGCTGTTTGTCTGTTTCTGTCTGTCCAGATGATGTTTACTGTGAACACATGCTAATGCAGTTTGAGATATGGAATCGGTTTTACATTTCTATTGCATTTGGATCAAATTTATAACCTTAGGTTTATTAGCCCTTGGGTTTGCCAGTTGAATGAACATTTACTTTTTTTGTACTGTGCTTTAAACTTTGGTTTTTCCTTCATTTGTTTATTGGAATTGTTTCATGAGATCTTGATATGAAGAGAAAGTGGGAGAGTGAAGAGCCCTGAAATGACAGGAGAAGGAGGTTCTAGATTTACCTCTCTGTTTACGGTGGCAAGTCACCTCACTTTTTGGGGTTTATGTTTTCTTATCAATAGAATAAAGCATTTGATGAGGTGATTTCCAAGATTGCTTCCAAATTTTAAGTGCATTTATTCTATGATTTTAATATAGAGGGATTAATTTTTATCACTAGGGAAGGTTGTTTATTGAACTCCATGTTATTAGTTTATTGGGCTATTTTATAAAGTTTTCAAAATAAACATGCTGTTGATAGCTGGTCAGTGGTCTCACTCAAAGAAGCAAATTAAATACTATTCAACTTTTGGTCGGTGGAGGGGGAGTGGTGCCTGGGTAGATCAGTCGGTTAAGTATCCAGTGTTGTTTTGATTTCTGCTCAGATCGTGATCTCATGGTTTGTGAGACTGAGCCCTGTGTCGGGCTCTGCACTGGCAGCATGGGGCTACTTGGGATTCTCTCTCTCTCTCTCTCTCTCTCTCTCTCTCTCTCTCTCCCCCCCCCTCCCTCTCTCCCTACCCCCCCTCCCTCCCTCTCCCGCCATCCTCCCGTCCTCGCTCATGCTCTCTCTCTCTCAAAATAAATAAACTAAACTTTAAAAAATAAAAATTACTGGGTGTCCTGGATTATAATAAATTGAAATTTTTTTTTTGCCCAGATGAAATTACTGAAGCCAAATCAGGGACTGCTACCCCGCAGAGATCAGGATCAGTTAGCAACTATCGATCTTGCCAAAGGAACGATTCAGATGCTGATGCTCAAGGAAAATCCTCAGAAGCTTCACTTACCTCATCTGTGACCTCACTTGACTCTTCTCCTGTTGACTTAACGCCAAGACCCGGAAGTCACACAATAGAATTTTTTGAAATGTGTGCAAATCTAATTAAAATTCTTGCCCAGTAAACCTAAAACTTTGCTTATTTCTTTGATAGCAATAAGCATGCATAAAAAGTCATAGCCAAATGCTTCCATTTATAATCAAGTTATACATAATTATAACTGAGGATTGGCCTTTTGGAATGCAGTTTGCACAGGAATTGGAACATGATTAATAGTTAAAAGGCTAATGTGCAAAAATGAATTAAGATAATTTTGTTGTTCATTGTTCAGTAGGCATATAGCATAATGTAATTTTCACAATGAATTATAGGTCTCTCAGGCTCACTTGATTTTTGGCTATTTTATATTTAGTGTATACAGGGCTTTGTAGAATATTAATTTACCATAAAGGCCTTCATATATTATTACAAGTTGATGTGTTCTATAACTGCTTCATAAATTTATTCAATAAATATTTGCCTAGAATCCCCAGAGACCTTCTTAGGTGATTTGTTTTGGGGGGCCTCCTGAACTTCTTAAATAACAGGTATCTTTCAGTAGTGACAGGCTGGAGAACTCTTCCGTATCTCTTCCCTTAATATTCTTTAGTATATGGTAAGCACGTCAAAGATTAAATTAGACATAACTGAAATTTTTTTCTTTAGTCTGATAAGTCCGAAAACACAAAGAACTTATATATTCAGATACTCTAGGCACTAAGTTAAATCTTATAATTTGTCTCAGTATATTCTGTACATAAATTTCTTTTTGTCACAAGAGCTGAGTTGCATATACTATAAATAAATCATGTTTTGGTCAATCTCACAAATTCCGCTGCTCATGTCCGTCAGTATTGAATGTATACAAAAACTTCTAGTCACTCAATTATGTATCTTTTAAATTGACTTAGCACACAGATTATTTCTTACCATTTAAATGCTCAGATAAGACTTGTTCTCCCAAATTTTACTATGAATATTTTTAAAAACAGAAAAATGGAAAGGCTATAGGGTGATCACATGTGTATCTACCACTTAGGTTCAACACTGGTTAACATTTTGCCATATTTGCTTTATATCTATATATGTATATAGATATAGCTGTACATATGTATGTGTATATATATATGTATATGTTTTTTCTCCTTGAACCGTTTAGATGTTGCTGACATTTACTTACCACCCTCAACATTTCAAGCATCTCCTAAAAATAGTAACATTTTCCTAAAAAACCACAATACTATTATAAGGTTAGTAATTCCCTAATGTCATCTAATCATGCATATTTCGGTTTCCCCAGTTGTCTTCCAAATTTCTTTCATAGCTGGTTATTTCAAACTAGGATTCAGTGAAAATTTAGACATTGCCAGATATGGCATTATTATTTCAATAAAATATGGAATGAATCAGTTAGTTCTTCTAACTGGTCAATTTGTTTTGGATTTTAATCATATTTTAAAAAGCATTATGGGAGCTGCCTAAAGACGCTTAATTAATCTTTGTAAGATCTCTATATTTTCTTTGCTCCTTCCTTTTTCCATAATAGTTGTAAATGAAGATTTAAAGTCATCTCAGTTAAAATTGGTGTCCTATGTATGCTAATAAAAAATAAAAAGTACTATATCACCCATAACTGCCTTATACTATTTTAACTTCAAGGTATTGATTTTTTTTGGTATCAATCATTTTTCCATCACAGAAGAGCTATCTTATTTCTCATTTAATACCTTTGTAGTATAGGACTGTTTTTGGCAAATCCAGTAAACACCTATGTAACCAGACAGTAATGTACTCAAGTGTCTCGACAGCTTGCACAGTTAACTGTAGTTTTAGATTTGGTTCCAGCACCCTTAGAAACATGCACTGAATTCAAAAGAAAAATCTTGCTTCTTTATGTCCAGGACTTATCTATTCAACCTAGAATCTGAAAGCTGTATAAAATAATAGGAGTGCAACTTACATAATAAGTTCAAAACTGTATAACTTGTATGCGGCCCCATGTTTGGGATATTGATTTAATGTAGGGTCTCTAAATGCAGCATTATGTTCCTGATATTATGAACAGAAGACTGTATTTTTAAAGTTACAGATTTGTACATAGAACTAAGACATCTTCAGAATGTCTCTATAAGCTGTTGTGGGGAAGGGGGGGCGGTATCGAAAGGAGGAACCAATTAAATAGGACCTTCTAAAAATTGTTAATTTTGTAAACTGTTTCTTGTTAAGTTATTGTGATTCCTTTTAGTTGCTGAGTTTTATTTTGAAGATATTTAAATATTGCACTTGTACAAATAGTATGATAAACACACAGGTTATTGCAGCAGATTCTTTTTTTAAGCTGGGGTATTTGAAATGACTTTTGGTTGAATATATCAAGGTTGCATCAGAATTTTAAAAAATTAATTGTAATTTGCAAATTCTTACTAACCGAAGATATAAAGGAGTCAATGCAAATGATTTTTAATCTTTTTTTATTATCTTTTCAGCAATTTATATTTTTTGTGATTTATGCAACCATATTTTTACTTTGTCTTGACAACTGAAAGATGTATAAGGTTTTTGCCAGAAATGTACTGTATACATAGTTTTAAATATAACAGATTTTACTGGTATGTAAAAATTTTGCCATTAAAATAAATGATTTCTCACCGAGAGGAAATTTTCTACCAGATTGGGGGATATGGGAGCTTAATATATCTAATTTAAAAATAATTTCACTGAAATAAATTCCATTGCTTTTACTTTGATTATATTTTCTCTTGAGATGCTTTTGTAGTTTTTCAGAGTTTTAAATGATTTTATACAAAAAGTCCTGTGCTTTCACCCTCCCCACCCTCACCCCCACAACCCTTGCTTTTTGACCTAGTAGTTGTACCCTTCACACTGAATGAATGCTTGGTGGACTGTGGCTAGATGCAGGACTCCATGCATCTGTGCTCAGACTGGCACCCTTGAAATGAAAAACAAATGGTGTATTGTTTAAATCATTTCCTCTTAATTCTTGTCCGTCTCCTCCATATACAGCAGAAGTCTTATTTTCATTGTGAATTCTCCTGACAAGAATGAAATTCCACGTACAACATAATTATAAATTGGTAATAGGCTAGAAATCAATCTTTGTGGTACAATATTTCTGAGATGTGTTCACGTATATCTAGACTGGGGTATATTTAGGTATATAATTTAAAATATTTTGACTTAGAAAATGGATGGTAACATAATTTTTCCTGTTACAGCGTGCTTAAATTTTTTAACTTCTGGAAAAACTTTAAAAAAAAAAACACTGTTCCAGCTGACCATGTGTGCACCTTTTGGACAGTGTGCCTAAATATAAAATATAGTGCTTAAACAGATTTTAACACTCAAACATTGTATTTTTTGTCTCAACTAAATTACTGAGTTTTTATTTTATCTAAAAATTAACCACCTGGACAAAATATTAAGATATATACGACAAGAGCCAAAGTGGTTACCAGTTTTCCTTGGTTGCTAACATTGGATTTGGTTAGAATTCCACTACTGTTAGAATTCCACTGTAAAGAAATCTTACATCCATATGGCAGTGCTAGGCAGGCTAGCATTCTAAATCGTTAAAATAGTTTGATAATTGTAACAAAAGAAAACAGTACTAAAGAATGTTGTGAATAGCACATAAGATTGTTCTTTAGGGAACTTAAAAATTGCTCTAGATATTTATTTACCCTGACTGTATCAAGTTGTACAATAAATTCTCTTTGTTTGAAAAATCAATATTTATTGAACTGTTCTATTGTAGGCAAATAGACTATTTATTGTGAATGCCAATAAATATTAACTATGATAAATCTGGAGGATCTCTAGCAACTTAGATGATCATATTGTCAATAAAAAGCCTGAGAAATGTATTAAGTATATTAAGTACATCAGGTTCATAGGACAAAGTAAGTAGGGAAGTGGTGGATGAAGTGTGAGAACTTAGTGTTGGAGGTAGTTGGAGGTAGCCTTTACTAAAGTTACTTGAGAGATTTAGGAAAGACCCCTAGAAAGGGGTATAGCTTGAAGCACCACTTACTTAGTCACTCTGCAGATTATATCCCCTCATATAGCTACTATGAACCACGCACTAAGGATGTGACCATAAGGGCATAAATCCTGCTCCGAGTGACTTGTCAGGGAGATACATGTGTTTTAAAGGCTTATAGATGTATTACAGAAAAGTGCACAAATCATGAATATTTGGCTTGATGAATTTTCTGTGATTCAGGTTTGCAGCGAGCACAGTCTGTAAACCTCTACCCATATTAAGAAACATTTCACTACCTTCGTATTTTTTATAATTAATGTCAGAAGTTCTGTACTCCCAATGATAATACTTCTATGATATGATAGTATAATTGGGAACACCATCAATTGTCTTCCTTGAAGTAACAGGCTCCTTTTGTTCATTTTCATAAGGCCTGTCACATACCCAAGCCTGAATAACCAAGTGGACTGCTGGTGGTTTTTCTAAGTAAGAGTTGCATTCTACAAAAAAAGTACCTCAGTTTATAATGCAATCTCACAAGTGCTTTTACTGGAGACCTCCTACTTCAATACACAGCAAAAGTACTTAATGAGTACTTCTCAATTTGTGATCCAGATTAAAAACTACTCAAGGGTGTCAAGGGTCATTTTAGTAATTTTTACTGCTTCATGAAAGGCATTCTTGAGTGCCTTTTTTTTTTTCGTAGTATGAATGTGGTGGTGAAAAATACAATGACAACAACTAGCTCAGAGTTTGGTATCATTGCCTTGATACCAGCTGAGCTTGCGGCAGTTTTACCCACCACTGCTTTTCCGTTATGAGTGCAATGTCGATATTGTGAAAAAGGCCAGTGACCTCCTGTGAGCATAAAAATAGTTTGAAAATGTCTTGGGAGCCCTCAGGGGTCTGAGGGTCACCTTGGAGAATCATTGTCGTACAACAGCTGTTCTAGGCGCAGCAGGGGTGGAGGTGGACAGTTTTTTTCCAGGGACATTTGGCGATGACTGGAGACATTTTTGGTTGTCACAAGGGGTGGTAACGGTGGTGGTAGTGGATGCTAATGGCATCTAGTGGGTAGATTCCAGAGATGCTGCTAAACACCCTACCGGGCACAGTAGAGCCTCCCTTTCTCCAACAAAGATTATGCAGTTTGACATAGAATGCTTAGTTTGAAAAAGTCTGGTGTACAAAACTAGTCTTCCTTTGCACAAGATAGCTACATTGATATATTAACTATCTTTATTTTTCAATTTCCTAAACAGTTCCCTGGGTTACATTACCCCGATTAATTATTTTCACGACATAAACTACAGCTACTTTCGGGTTATAATTCTTTTGGGCTCAATTTACTCGTTTTCCCACGTGAAGCCTACAGTTGAACCAAGGGCCTCCCTCATCTGCTCCCCTGAACCCTTTTTCAATGCAGTTTTCCCTTTGTCTTTTGCGTCCAGCTGGCCTCTCAGCCGAACTACAGACTTCTTTAAAGCAGGGCGCTATTTTAATACTATGACTTCAGTCTAAATCCTTTCCCCCCCGAGTCCCGTTTGTTTCGGGAGGGGGACCTCGCGGCTGAATGGGTCCCTCAGCCTAGCCGGACCTGCTTTTCCCTGCGCGCACTTCGGCCTGCGCAGCCGCAGTTTCCCTCGCTCCTGCACTGCGGTCGTCCGCGCGCCAGACGCCTGGGGCTGCTACTAGAGGGCGCTCCGGGCCCTGGTGACCCGGACTACAGATCCCAGAGGGTAATGGGGATGGAGGCTGCCGCAGTGACTTCTGGGATTTGTGGTCCCAGGAAACGGATCTGCAGGCCATAAGGGCTCCGAAAGTCGCCTTTTCCCTACCCACCCGCTTCTCTGCGCGGTTCTGACGCCTGGGGTCGGCTAGGCCAGTTTCTTGGGAGACCTGGCATCAAAGGCAGGCAGGTAGGATGTCGGGCATGTTAGTTTCCGCTTCCGGTGGGTAAAGGGCAAGCACAATGTAAACACGGGATTTGGGGAGTGGTCATTAGGTAACTGGGGCTACGCTGACCGTGGTGGAAGTCAGAGGAAGAGGAGGAAAACGAGGCTGGTGGGTCTCGTGGTTAGGGGAACAAGGATCTTCGGAAGTCGGAGTTGAGACCTGACGGAGGTGCGGCAGAGCCGGGATACTAAGGTTGGTCTTTAGGGACGAGCATTTCTAGGGGGTAGGGCCCTCCCTTACACCTGCGGGAGGAGCGGATTCCGCGTTTCCACGGCGGTGGGTGCGGCTTTGACCTTCCCTTAACGGTGGGAGGAGCGGAACCGAGCTTGCTTCCCACCCCTGGTTGAGGGTGTCCGCAGCTGAGGGCGGCCCGGTGAACTCGCGGGCGGCGTCCAGGGTAGCCTTTATGAGCTTCGCATATCTTTATTATTTTGGAAATGAGAGGAACTTAACAAGTTTCTCTCTTGCTGTGACATTTTCTGGTAAATTGCTTCTTGAATTTCTCACCTCTGAATACATCCCGCTACCCGAAGAAGGATCCTGTTTTGGTTTCCTGATGGTGTTCATCTAGTGGTTTCTCGCCTTAGGTGCTGCATCCTCCTATGCAGTGAAGGCAAGCATTCTCGGCTTGGGGTTGGATAAACTGTGCAGCCGACAACAGTAATTGAATGCCTACTGTAGGGATCATTGTACCAGCAAAAGATTTTAGAACACATTGTTGTTTAGAGTTTTCATGGCATTCATTCATTATGGTTCTGTATAAAATGAATTTGTGTTTCATGAGTTTAACATGAAACCTCTATGATTATGATTTACCCGTATGATTTCTTGTCCGGGTGAAAAAACGTAAAGGCTAAGATGTTGGTGCCGTGTGCATTTAACTGTAGACTCAGGAAAATCTTATTTATAGGAAACCTTAATATCATGTTCAGATATCCTTAGAGGAACAGTAAACTAGTACTGATTAAGATCCCTGAATCAACTCTGAGTATTAAGTTTTTGAAGATAGAAACGATTTTGCAACGGTTGGGTTAGGACTAACCCAACTTTTGTTTTTCAAAAACTATCAGTCTCCCTTCCAGGAAGGCTCCAGTGTCTCCACTGAAGTCATAGTATCCTTTGTTTACTCTCCAATAGCTCTTATCCTGGAGCGCATTGACTATACTCTTGTCTCCAGACAGTTGAATACAAAACTGTGCTAATGGCCTTGGTAACTGATTCAGTGGGTTTTAACCTCAGTGGGCCCTTGATACTGTTTGGTATCTTTATTCATCCTTTATTCTTGCTTTTCCTATTTTCCCACTCTCTCCAGTGACTGTTTTGGAACTTTTCTTCTCAAGTACTCAGATCTATTTCTTTTCCCTTTACTTGGAGCAGATGACCAGCTGCCTGTTTCTCTGGGAAGTGCGAAGCTTAGGGTATGAAATCCTTCATGGTCTTTTCCTTCTGCCCCTAAACTTGCCTATACTTTTTACTCAGTATGAACTCCTTTCCGATCGGAATGTAGTCTTTTCACTCTCTTCAAGGCTAAACTTGTCAATTACTAAGACTCTTACTAAGAGTCATCAGGCCTTTTGCACCCTGTAACCTGATTGTCTCCTGATCTCCACAGCCTCTCATCTCTAGCAGTGCTTAACAGATTTGTGGAGGAAAATGGCAGAAACACCTGAGGCAGAATTGTATGTGGCTTTTTCACACACGGTTGAGAACCACCATCTGGGGCCTTAGCCCATCCCTATCTGACATTTAATTTTTTTTTAACATTTATTTATTTTTGAGAGACAGAGAGACAGAGCATGAGCAGGAGAAGGGCAGAGAGAGAGGCAGACACAGAATCCAAAGCAGACTCCAGGCTCCGAGCTGTTTTTTTGTTTTGTTTTGTTAAATATTTATTTATTTTTGAGACAGAGAGAGACAGAGAATGAGTGGCAGGGGAGCGGGGGGGCAGAGAGAGAGGAAGACACAGAATCCGAAGCAGGCTCCAGGCTCCGAGCTGTCAGCACAGAGCCCGACGCGGGGCTCGAACCCACAGACCGTGAGATCATGACCTGAGCCAAAGTCGGCTGCTCAACCGACTGAGCCACCCAGGGGCCCCTCTATCTGACATTTAGAACAGTGGTTTAGGTTGGAGATAGGGGAGGGTAATGGGGGTCTGATTACTTACTAATTTTTGAAAAATATATGTGGGTCTCTCTGTTCCTTTTTCCTTTCCTTGCCACCTTAACCCCTGCTCCCAATAATGTATAGACCTGACAGATGATTTCTAATGGAATTTGGCGGTAGTAAATACACCAGGTTTTCTTCTGTTAACAGGGTTCCCACACTACCTGGTTCTTCACATTGCTGATTTAGAGACAGAGTTCGTTTGGAAACTTGAAGGCAGAAAACGTAATCATCCTCATCCTTGTCACTTTCAGGGACAATCATAAATACAAGAGTTCTTGATATCCTGATATCTTATGAGACCTTCCTAATTATTTATTTATTTATTTATTTTTTTATTATAATAGTTTATTTTCAAGTTGGTTTACATATGACACCCAGTGTTCATCCCAACATGTGCCCTTTTTAATGCCCGTCACCCCCTCTCCCCCCTCCCTCACCCCCCTCACCCTCAGTTTGTTCTTAGTCTTTGAGAGTCTCTTATGTTTTATCTCCCTCCTTCTCTGTCTTCTTTTTCTTTCCCCTCTTCCCCTCCCCCTGGTTTTTACTTAGTCTCACAAAGTCCACCTATTCGTGGAAACATATGGTATCTGTCTTTTTCTGACTGACTTATTTCACTTAACATAATACCCTCCAGTTCCATCCATGTTGCTACGCATGGCCAGATTTCATTTTTTCTCATTGCCACATAGTAGTCCATTGTATATATGTACCACATCTTCTTTATCCACTCGTCAGTTGATGGGCACTTGGTCTCTTTCCATGATTTGGCTATTGTCGAAAGTGCTGCTATGAACATCGGGGTACACGTGGCCCTATGCATCAGCATTCCTGTGTCTCTTGGGTAGATTCCTAGCAGCGCTAATTATTTATTTTCTGACCTTGTCTCCACTCTGTGTCTCTGGCCCTCTGTTCCATGGCAACCACACCAGCCATTTTTTGGTTTTTCCCCTAAGTTACAGTCGTCTTCAAACGTAGGAAACTCATTCTTTATTATAACGGGTCTGGGGAGAGAGTTTGGCATTGTCCTAATTTCCTGGTATAGCTTACATTACTCCTCTAGGCTTTTTTTTTTTTTTAAACAATCCCTGCTCCATTAGGGAATATGTGGTTTGCCCGTATCTGCCTGTACATTTCTTTTTAAAAAATTTTTTTAAAATTTTTTTTTAACGTTTTTATTTATTTTTGAGAGACCTAGAGACAGAGTGTGAGCAGGGGAAGGGCAGAGAGAGAGGGAGACACAGAATCCGAAGCAGGATCCAGGCTCTGATGAACCATCAGCACAGAGCCCGACACGGGGCTCGAACTCACAGACCGTGAGATCATGACCTGAGCCGAAGTCGGCCGCTTAACCAACTGAGCCACCCAGGCACCCCTGCCTGTACATTTCTTGATTGCTGTAATTTGTTGAGACTTCCTTGTATTCATTAGAAACTTAGGCACATCACCTATGATTTTCTCATCCCTCCAAGTTCTGCCATTATCTTAGGCCTTTCCGTGTGAAGTACTTCATAGTCACCTTTACTTTTTGGTCCCCTCCCTTCTGTTGATTACTTATATTTCATTTCAGCCATGTGCCTAGTGATGAAGACCTTGACACCTGCTAGAACTTATTCACTATTTCATTTCTCTTCTTCCTTTACCCTCTCAGTGCCCATCGTTTGGTAGTTTATTATAAAGACTTCTGCTTCACTGCCTTTCTTTATCCCCCTAGTCGATTGCTCGGTTGATCATAATCTCTTTGGGGTTATGGACTCACTTGAGAATGGAATGAAAGGTTAGATACTCTTCTTCAGAAAACACACAGACATAAAAATTTATATACCTTTCCAGGAGTTTCTCACTATCTTTAACCTCATCCATGTAACTCGTAAGAGTTCTCGGATGTCATCATAAATTCTTTCTCTAAATAAATACTTGTTGAATGCTTTTATAGTTTTCTTTAATTCTGTTCCATCAATTGTCCTTCATTTCTTATCCTTCACATTGTGTATCATTGCTGAATATACGTAACAGTTTAACATTTGTTATTGAAAAAAATTTTTTTGTTTTATTTGTTTTTAAGAGAGAGAGAGAGAGACAGACAGACAGAGGGCCAGCAGGGGAGGAACAGAGAGAGAGGGAGACACAGAATCTGAAGCAGGCTCCAGACTCTGAGCTGTCAGCACAGAGCCTGATGCAGGGCTCAAACCCAGGAACTGCGAGATCATGACCTGAACCGAAGTCAGGTGATAAACTGACTGAGCCGCCCAGGCGCCCCTTAACATTTGCTATTTTTTAGATTTACCCTATAGTTCTGTGAATGAAGTTATTTACCAAGTTTGACTCTTAAAACTTTTTATTGTGGAAAATTTCAAACATGTATGAGAGAGGAAAGTACAAGGAATCCTATGTACGTATCACCTAACTTTATCTATTACCAACTCAGAGCAATGTTTTCATCTGTGTTTCTCCTGTGTTGTATCCCACCCCCTCTAGTGATCACTTTGATACAATTTCTAGATATCATAGAATTCCATGTGAAATATTTTAGTATACATTCGCAAAAGATATGCATTCTTTTTATAAACATAATTACAAGACTATTATCATACCTTAAAAAATAGCAGTAATTTTTAATACCGTCAAATATCAAATCATTGTTCTGCTTTTCTCTGTTATTTCACGTTTCCTCCCAGTTGGCTTGTTTGAATCCAGAGCTAAACAAGACTCATGCATAATTTTGGTTATTAAGTCTTTGAGGACTCTTTTTACCTCCATATTTCTCTTTTTTTTTTTCCTAGAAGTTTATTTCCTGAAGAAACCAGTTTTATTTTTTAGTCTTTGTTATTTGCTGTCTGCATCTCGGACGTGTTATTTAGCATGCTCGTCTACTTTCCGTATTTCCTTATAAACTGGTAGAGTTTGTTAGACTTGATCTGATTCAGGAATAATTTTGGCAAGGGTACTTCATGGGTGGCATGCCACGTCCAGCAGGAGATACTTACTGCCCAGTTGTCTTCCTTTATGATGTTAGCACCCTTTGTTAATTGTTGCCTTTATCCATTATTTAAATTAGGCGTGCCTGGGTGGCTCAGTCACTTAAGCATCTGAGTCTTTCTATCTTTTAATGTTTTATTTTTATTTTTTTATTTTTGAGAGAGAGAGAGTGTGAGCAGGGGGAGGAGCAGGGAGAGAGGGAGACAGAGGATCTGAAGTGGGCTCTGTGCTGACAGCAGAGAGCTCAGAGCGCTGCTTGAATTCATGAATGGTGAAATCCGGATCTGATCCCAAGTTAGACGCTTAGCTGCCCGACCCACCTAGCTGCCCCGGACTGTTGATTTCAGCTCAGCTCAGGATCTCATGGTCGGTTGTGAGATCAACGTGTGAGATTAAGACCCACCTGCTTGGAATTCTCTCTGTCCCCTTCCCTGTTCCCTGCAAGTGTGCTTTAAAAAAAAAAAAAAAAAAAAAAGTGGTGACAGTCTGATTCTCTTATCTGTCTTCACCTGTTATTTGTAATACTTCTCTGAAGGCCAAATTTGAATTTTAAAGCTGTTTCTTGGTAATATTCCAGAATGGCTTCCTTTGGATGGAAGAGAAAAATTGGCGAGAAGGTCTCAAAGGTCACTTCCCAGCAGTTTGAAGCTGAAGCTGCTGATGAGAAGGACGCCGTTGAGAGTGAAGAAGGGAACTGGCTTCATGCCGGTAAACGCAGGAAAGAAAGCCTCCTTGAGAGCCGTGTGGAGAAGAGTAAGCAGCTGAAGGATGAAGCAGCCAGTTTGGTTGAAAATAAAAGGTAAGCGTTTAGAGCTTTCTTACAGAGAACAGTTTACATTTCCGACTGTCAGTAATGAGACGAAGAGTTACAAATTCTATAAATTTACGTTTTAAAAATCTGCTCTAGGTGCTGAATTAATCAAATAAATAAGTTTTAAAGACATCTTTCAACATCCCCATGGAATCTGAAAGTTTGCAAGAGTCTAGATACTTGTAATGTCTGCTTTGCCATCATTTTTGTTCTGTCTAAAGAGGGGTAAATGCTAAGTGAAATGTAATCCAGATTATTGGTTGATAGGAGATAGTTTAATTTCTGGAAACTTTGTGTTTTATATACCAGATAAATTAGATGTTTCCTGGAGGGTTTCGAGGGCATGTACTTTTTAATTTTTTTAAATAATAGGTGTTCAGTTATCCTTTGCCATCGGCTTTACAGACTTCAGGAAATATGGTTGGTACGCAGGAATTTGACAGTACTTTCATTTATCCTCAGCCCCTTCCTCAGCTAAGCTTTTATACTTTTCAGTTTACTCTTTGCCCTTTTCTTTTTTTCCTTTTCTCTTTTTCCTATTCTCTTATTCCTTTTCCCTGCCTCTGCTTAGGTCTTTCAGTGAGACCAAAAATCATTTTTTCACAAATCAGTGAGGAGAGGACCCATGGGTTAGTAGATTGTGTAGAAAAAGCTGGAATTTTATATATAGGGAAACAAAATTCTGTATATAGAAAAATAAAATACATAGAAAAACAAAATATATATATATATATAAAATGTATCTAATACCACAAAGATGAACTCTAGAGAGATCGAAAATCTCCACTGTGTAATGTAAAACCTACACAGTTAGTGAACGAAAATATAGAAGGGTATCTTTATAACCTAGGAGCGAAAAAGGACATTTTTTAAAAAAGTTTATTTATTTGAGAGAGAGCGAGCGAGCACGTGTGCATGCACAGGAAGGGGAGAGACAGAGAGATGGAGAGAATCCCAAGCAGGCTCCTTGCCGTCAGCACAGAACCCGATGCAGGGCTTGAACCCATGAACTGTGAGATCGTGACCTGAGCTGAGATCAAGAGTTGGACATTTAACCAACTGTGCCACCCAGGTGCCCCAGGACATTTTTATTTTTAAAAATTTCAAATCTATATTAGAGTTGAAAGAAGTTCACCCTCCACCCCGTATTCCCTATTATCTAGACTCAAAATTTCTAATAACTGCTTTATTTCTCTCTTGCTATACGTGAATATGCATACACTGACGTACGTAATTGTATATTTATAGTTTTTTGGTGATCTGTTTGAAAGTAAGTTGTAGATGTAATAACACCCCCTCTCCTAATTTAGCATCCTTCTTATCAGAATAAGGATATTCTTGGGTCTCCTGACTGGCTCACTTGGTGGAGCATGCAGCTCTTGATCTTGGTCTTGGTCTTGGTGTCGTGAGTTTGAGCCCCACATTGTGCATGGAGCCTACTTAAAAAAAAAAAAAGAAAGAACAAGGATATTCTCTTATTAAACACAATAACTGTCAAATCTATGAACGTTAACAATTTTGTAAACTTCTAGAAAGCCCGTATTTAGTTTTTCCTAATTTTCACTGAAACATCTTTTACAATATTTTTAAAAACCAGGATCCAATCAGAGTTCATACATTTCATTTGACTATTATATCTCCTTAGTGTCTACGTAGGTCCCCTGCTATAATCCCCCATGATAACGAGTTTTTGAAGAGTTTAGACCAATTTTCTCTTTGATTGTTCCCTTATGGATGTCATTTACCTTGTTCCTCTTTCTCACGTGTTTCTTGTAAACCGAGGTGTGGAGGTTTGATTTAGATTCTGATTAACCGTTTTGGCAAGAATACTTAAGAGTTATGTGTGCTTTCTATTGCATCGTATTGGGGGATAAATAACATCAGGTTGTTAGCCCTGCAGCCCTTTGAAAGACATCATGCCTGTGTCAGTCTGTTTGCTGTGTTAAATATCTGCTGAAAGTCGTATATTTATAAAAATTTTGAAATGTTTATCCTTGGTGAAGGAAAGAAATCATATTAAGAGAATTACACTAATCAGCACAAGGACTGTCGTTCTGTTTGCACTATGGATATGATTTTGAGAGGACGTCTGGTTGGCAGGAGAAGTATGTTGCCGGGATCCAGTTCAGGCGAATCTAGAGGTCCCTGAAGGATGGACGGTCAGGCAAAAGGAAATGAGAGAGCCACGAGAGAGACAGATGTAGTCTGACGACCAAGCAGGCAGCCCTGGCAATTCTGGCATCTCCCCTCTGCTGGTCTCAGTGTCTTTGTTTAAAAGTAGTGAGTTACATTACAGTAATGAGTGACATCCCATCACTAAGCATAGTTTGAACAATAATGTGTTTCTATCAGTAAAGCGGAGATTTCCTCAATCTTGCAAGTTGTTTTCAAGTTAATTAGCATATAAATTTAAGGCAGGGGAGAGAACAGGGCGTTACCTAGGCCTGCCTATGTTACTTATCTATAAACAAGCCAGGAGTCCTTAAGCCAGGAGTCCTTCTGCCTATTCTTCCAACTACAATGGGGAGGTGCAACCCATCCGGCAAGGACTGCAAGGACGGAATTCCCACTGCTTGTCCTTTGCTTGTGAATGAGTGAATTTACATAATAGGAGCCTAACATTTACACAAATCACAGCAGTATTCAGCCAGCTCATAACTGCTTCAACCACCTTTTCCACACAGGGAGGGGGCTCAACCTCTGAGCCCAAAATGGCTCCCAACAGTATGTGAATAGGTCTTTGTTTAGAACAATATTCTTCAGGTCATCCAGAGATCTAAAATTTCTTTGTGCCTTTGACTGGTATCTTCCATGTGATAAAGAAGAACTTGAGAAATTAAAAGGAGTAGTACTGAGCAAAAAGCAATTGTTTTCTCTTTGCTCTTTTTTTCTTCTTTCTTAATTAAAATCGGTCAGGGTGGTTATAAGATTCCTTGTTAATCATTTTTGTCATGAATGAGTCAAAGTCGAGGAAGCAACATTTTAGTGTCTAGGTCTGTTTTCATTTTAGATTCTTGGAGTAATCTTTTATTACTGTATTTTAATATAAAATATCAAAAGGTGCCTAAACTATAGTACATTAGCACCTCAAACTGGAAATGAATGTTAGAAAATAAATAACAACCACAGGGCCATTGGTGCAGTGGATAACGTGTCTGACGTGTCTGACTACGGATCAGAAAATAAATAACAATCAAGGACAATTAACAGCCTAACAGCCTAATGTTACATTGTGAATTCTCATTTGTACTATTTTAGGCATAAAAATTTTTTCTTTGTAGAACTTTGCAAGATTGACCATTCTGTCTTAGTCAGAAGAAAACCAACTATAAATTTTCCACATTTATGAAATCATTTGCAGAACATCCACAGAACATCTTTAGAAATTCCTGTAAATGCCTGTTAAAAGTTCATTAACTTTGTTTTTGCCTTTTTCTCTAGACCACACTAGTGCGGAAGGGAAAAGCTATTCAGTTATTGCCATGGGAGTCCCTCTGAATTTCCTGTGGTAGAGGAGAGATATCAACTTTGTAGATAAACAAAATAACTCTTGTTTTCTGCCTGCATGTCAAAACATTGAGTCATTTCACCAAAATCAGCTGGGTTGGATTCTTTACTTTGGATGGGGAACACTGTGAGATGATTAAGTTTTTTACTGGTTAGCATTTGTTTTGGAGTAATATATACACAGCTTTAGAAAAGAACTAAACAGAATAAAAAGAATCTAGTGGAATTGAACAGTTTGGCTACTCTGTGCCAACAGAGTATTTAAGAATATCTGCGGTAAAAAAAAAATACCTAAGACAATGTTAAACTTGATTTACGTAATATGAGGAATAAAAAGAATAATGTTAGGAGGAATAAGGAAGCTGAATCAAACAACAACAACGAGCCCCTCAGTCCCCATCTTCGAATCAACTTAATCTTTAAGCATTCTCATTTTACTGCATTTTAGCCACACCAGCCTTTTTTGTGTTTTTGAACACAGTTCTTATATAGCTTTGTCTCATGACGCCCGTCTGAAAAGTTGTTATCTTCTGTTTTCTGATGCCTGTCTTCTTTTTCCTGATATCTGCTCACATGTTGTCATCTCTGTGAGCCCCTCTCTGAGCATCTAGTTGGAAGTAGTGCCCCCAGGTCCCCTTGGTCTTCATCATGTGAAACTTCTTTAATGTTAACATTTCTCCCTTTTTGAAGTTACCTTATACAGTTACGTAGCTATTTGCTTATGTTGTTTCTCTTCTGTAGGAATGTGAGCTCCAGGACAATAGGGACTTTGTATGACTTTTCTACTCTGTCTTTAGCACTTAGAACAATTTGTGGCACCTACCAGACCCTCAGTCAATATTTGTTAAATATTTATAAAACTACATTTTATCTTCTATATTTTGGCTAAATAGGTTTTTGTGGGTTAACTACCATTTAAGTGTATCTATAGGAATATACATTTGTAAAAAATGTTTATTTTGAGAGAGAGAGCATGTGCACATGAGCAGGGAGAGGGGCAGAGAGAGGAAAGAGAATCCAATCCCTGTCAGCGTGGAGCCCAACTTGGGGCTCAATTTCACGAACTGTGAGATCATGACCTGAGCTGAAATCAAGTTAGATGCTTAACGACTGAGCCACCCAGGCACCCTATAGGAATGTACATTTTTAAACTCCAAATTAGGACACAGTATTCTGAGAATATATTTTATTTCGTATCCCAGCCGCAAAGGGCCTTTGGGATTAGAGGTTTCCCGCCCTCCCTCTTGCATGAGAATATAGCAGTTGAGGATCATCGCTCTTTTCTGAGTCTCATTTCTTTCCTCATAACCCACACTTCTCCCTATTATCTCATCCTCTGGGAAACCACATGGATCCTGGTGGTCTTGCTGAGTTCAGGAGACAGAGATTGGGTTTTGGAGAGGCTGAGGTGGCTAGAAGTTGTGGAGCTGAGTCCCAGAGGAGAGGGGGTCCCTGGGAGGAAGTGCTCTAGAAATCGGTGTGAGGTCTCCTTGAGTATTTGTTGAACATCAGGCCGTTCACCTACGGGGGAAGTTCCACAAGTCCAGGCAGACTGACTGGGGAGTTGTAAGCTGAGTAATTCCAGAGTTCATACAGAGCAGAGACCTATTCAGGCTTCATCCGCAGAGTGGGGCGTCTTTGGTGGTCACCAGTGCTGTTCACTAACGTCCCCAAAGGAGATATGCCACACTCAGACAGCTGTGTTACCCCTGGAGGGAAGGCTATGATGGACCTTCGCTAGCAGAGCTCAAAAACAGGTTTCAAAAGGTGTAAACTCCTATAGAAGTAATTTAAATGACTTTCAGAATAGTAAAAAAATATCTAGTCAGCTGCATAACATTTCTAGCATCTAATGAAAAATTACTAGACATGCTGAGGAGGAGAAAATTGACCTGTAAACAGGAGAAAAACCAGTCGACAGAAACAAATTCGGAAATAAGATAGATGATAGAAATAGCAGACAGAGTCATTCCAGTGATGATACAACTGTGTTCAAATACTTAAAAGGAAACTCCAACCTCATCAGGAGTGAAATGAAAGACAAACAAATGGAACATCTAGAGGTGAAAAAAAAAGTATCCAAAATAAAAAATACACTGAATGGTATTAACAGCTATGCTAGTTGAGTCCTTTGAGAAGCAGATGCCAAGAACAGCTTAAATATGCAAAGATTTTGTTAGAGGAAACATCCGAATGAAAGAAAATGGGAAGGGAGCTATGTTATTTGGGAGAGCCATCAGACCACAATGTCTGACCCCGAGTGAAAGAGAAAAGGAAATTTGAGTGGAAGTGTGAGACACTTCTTAGGAAGAGGGGTTAGAGAAGTCCCACGCCTCTAACCAGTGGGCCCCTCTTACTGTCACCTGCTATTCTCAGTCAGTGTGGGGAACAGCCCATGGGAAACATCCTTGCTACAGATGTGGCTGTGGATTTCAGAGTGCAGCAGCTGAGGTGAAGGTCTAGTTAAATAATAGGATGATATTTTTAAGGTTCTGAAAGAAAATAAATTATCAGCTTAGAATTCTATATGCCACAAAAAATATCTTTCAACAATAAAGGCAAATGCGCTTGGGTGGCTCAGTCAGTTAAACATCCAGCTCGTGATTTCAGCTCATGTCACAATCTCAGTTTGTGAGATTGAGCTCCGCATAGGGCTCTGTGCTGACAGCACGGAGCCTGCTCGGGATTCTCTCTCTCTCCCTCTCTCTTTGTACCTCCCTGTGCTCACTCTCTCTCTCTCTCTCAAAATAAATAAATAAACTTAAAAAAATTAAAATAAAGGCAAAGTTTATCAGACAAACGAAAGCTGAAATAACTCATTGCCAATAAGCCTACACTTCAAAAAATATTAAAAGAAGCTCTTCAGGTGAAAGAAAATGGCATCAAATGGAAATTTGTATCTAAACAGAAGAATGAGGGGTGCTAGAAATGATAAACATGGGTAAGTAGGAAGACTTTTTAAGTTTTAAAATTCTTTTAAAGGATAATTCATTAAAAAATAGCAACATATTAGAGATTTATTATGTATGAAAGTAAATATATATACAGTAAATTACATAAGTAAATAGCCTATATTGCTATTAGGGTCTTAGAGTATATGTGAAGTAGTATAGTGTTATTCGAACCTAAACCCTTGAGCAACCACCAAAATAATAGGAAGAAGCTCATGAGCCAAGGGTGGAGATAAAATGAAACATTGAAAGTGAAATTTTTAAAAAGTACCATTTATAGTACCATCCCCGAACAAAATTATTAGAACAAAAATCAACAAAATATGTATAAGAACTGTACATGGAAAACAGTGGAACATTAGTAAGAAAAATGTAAGGAACTAAATATATGTTAATATGTATACATTCACACACACATATACACATATATGTACATTTGCACATGCACATATAGGTTAATATATGTGTTAATATGTGTATATTTATACACACATGCATACACGTATATATGTTAATATGTATATACACAGTATACATATATATGTTAATGTGTATGTTAATATGTATATATTTATACACACATACATACATATGCCCACACATATACATACACCCAGTTCATGGTTCAGAAGATGAAGTTCTGTTAAGATGTTAATTCTCCCCAAATTGACCTGTAAACTTGATGCAGTTCCCATCAAAACCCCAGCAATCTTGATTTCGTGGTAATTGACAAGCTTGTACAAAATTTATATGGAAATGTGAAGAATCTAGACTGGACAAAACAATTTTATGGAATAAAAAAGACTTAGAGAACTTATGCTACTTTGTCACCATGTTTTTTTTTTTTATTTGTTTTAGAAGATTCTCTTTTTTTAAAGTTTATTTATTTATTTTGGGGGGGGTCAGAGAGAGAGAGGGAGAGAGAGAATCTCAAGCAGTCTCTGTGCTAATAGCACAGGGCTCAATCTCACAAACTGTCGTCACCACATTCTTGAATGCTACCTTTATAATTTTAGTGTGAGAATGGACACCTGCAGATCATAAGAATATAAAATACAGAAATGACTTGCATGTATGTGGTGAGTTGATCAAAGTTAAAGCTTCTGGTTATCAAAAGGCATAATTAAGAAAATGAAGTCAGGTCACAGACTGCAAGAAAATATTATAATACATATATCTGACATAAGATGTTTTCCTAGACTGTATAAGGCATTCCCACAACTCAGTGGTAAGACACTGTCCAGTTAAAGAGTAGATACAAAATTTGACCTGAAGCTTTACAAAAGAAGATAGATGAATGGCCAGTAAGCACAGGAAAAACTGCTTATCATGATTAGTCATCAGAAAAGTTCACATTCAAATCACAGCATACTGGTACATACCCACTAGAATGCTAAAATTGAAAAGACTGACAATTATCAAGTGAGAATGTGGAGCAGCTCAAAGTTTCATATATTGCTCATGAAAATGTGAAATAGTTTTACGACTTTGGGAAACAGTCTGGCTCTTTTGTGAAGTTAAACATATACCTTACCATACAATCCGGCAATCTACTCCTTTCTAGATATTTATTCAGGAGAACGGAAAACATATATTCACTCAAAGACTTATCTAACAATGGTCCTAGTAGTTTTATTCCTAGTGGCCATGAAATGGAAACTATCCAAATGTCCATCAACAGGTGAATGGATAAATAACTTTTAGAGTATCCATCCAGTAGTATCCTGTGGAATAATGAAAAGGAATGATTGATGCATCCAAAAATCATTATGTTTAGGGAAAGAAGTCATGAGGAGGGCATACTCTCTGATTCCATCTGTGTACATTTCTAAAGGCAAATATATAATCTATAGTGACAGAATATCAGTGATTGTCTGGAACCAGAAATTGTGGGTTGACTGCGAAAGGGCATAGGGAACTTTGGGGTTCTTTGTTATGGTTGTGGTATTTACAGGAATATATACATTTGTAAAATCTCCTTGAAGAGTATGCTTAGAATGGGTACATGTTTTGTCATCTAAATTATAGTCCAGTAAATTTGATTAAAAAAATTAACCTTGAGTGCTCGATAAATGTAAAATAATTCTCTATTTGTTTCATTTATCTCTATGTTCAGGATATATTTTTGTTCTGTACTTGCTGTTATTTTGCAAGTTAATTGATAGAATAATTTTGATTTCAATAAGACACTGACTCTGGATATTGTGTATTTGGGGGTCTTGATCATTTTATTTCCCTGTTGGGCTTCTTAATTACCTCCTGTGTCCGGGGAGCCGTGACAAAAGTCCCCAGTCTTAATCTGGAAATGGGGAGGGAATTTTGCAGTTGTATGTATTCCCAGTTCTTGAGTTAGAATCTCACCTCCTCAAGTTACCATCTCAAAGGCTGTAAAAAATCAAGTCACCTGTTTTAGGTTGGATTTTTTTGTAAAACAATGACAAGGTTTAAGTACATCAAAATATGGAAGAGCTTTGAACTTGGAATGAGTACTAATCATTAGAGTGGTGGAGGAGTAGGGGCGCCTCTAGAGGAAGGGAGGAAGGTTGATGAAGAAGGGGGAGTTATTTCTGTTTCCTAGGATATAAGCTTTTGCCTCTTTGTGATTCCCTCCCTCCTTTCCTTCCTTCCTTCCTTCTTTCCTTCCTTCTTCCTTATTTCTTTCCTGTTTTTCTGCCTTTTTTACACTTGATATTTTCTCATTTAGTTTTATTTAGCACTTAAAGGGTTGTCTGAACACATGAAATGTAGCACAATCCAAGTGTGTTAATGTTTCCCTTCCTCCAAAGGCTGTACAGTTCTTTAGCATTACAGAGCCTCCTGCTGTCAGTTTACTTCATTAGTAACTGACTCTAACTACTCTTGGAAAACTTCAGTTTGCAATAGAATGGTTTTTAAGGTCTGAAGTTCTTCCTTGTACTGTCTGTGATTCTTTGTAACCGAAATCTGGTGTGTTCTTCTATCTAACCACTAAGTAATTTTGACACTTTACAGAGACAGTATTGTGAGTATAGTGGTTAAGAGTGTGGAGTTTGAAGTCATTTTACCTCCCTTCAGATCCTAGCTTTATCATTTCTATCTATATAACCTTTGGCAGATTATTAACTTTTTAAGTGTTAATTTCCTCATATGTAAAATGGTGAGACTTCTCAGAGACTGGGGGATTAAAAGGTAAGTTAATGTAAAAGAGATTAACATGTCACCTAACACATAGGAAACATTGAATAAATGTACTTCAGATGTTATATTTTAGGATTTTATATGTGATTGGCACATTTCATGTAATATTAAGATTTTTTTATGGGTCATTTTGTTCAGACATCGTTTTCTAGAATTGTTACTAACTGCAATATGCACTTTTTCAAGAGTCGCAGTGTGAGTCCCTGCTTTGAAATGTTGGCTTTTAAGGTTTCAACCACTAGATGGTGATATTTGATTATGTAGCTAAGTTCAGTTTTTCTCTGTGGGAATTAGTGTGTGTGCGTGTGAAGCAGAGATAGAATTTACCATGCATTTTGCCTCTTGTCTGGAAAAGTATACCTACCAAAATGAACATGAGGGCCATCTGGCCGTGTGACATGCATGCATCTTACGGGCGTCCGGATGAATCAAATGACCGATCTTCATTTTAATGTCATCCATTCCTCTCTTTTGGTTTCTTTTCACTGGTATACAGACATACTCTGATAACAACCATTTCAAAAGCCTCCCTTGACTCCATGCCCTACCATTTCTTTGCTCCCCTTTCACCATAAACTCCATTTCTTGATGAATCATCCTCTGGGTCCATTCCAGTCAAGTCTCTGTTCCCACTGGCCCCCTGAAGCCACTCTTGTAAAGGTTATATGACCCTCGTGTTGTCAAACCCAGTCATCTGTCTCTGTCCTCATTTATTACTGTGCCTCCTCATTCAGCAGAGTTGACCACTGACTTCCTAAATACACGGCTCTCTCATCTATGACACCACACTGATGGTTCTTCTTTGTTTCCCTGCCCACTTCTTAATCTTCTTCGCTTCCTCTTTTCTTGTCTTCATTTTCTAAATATTGGTGGGCCACAGTATTTAGAAAGTACTTCTCTTTTCTGTATCCGTTTTTTCCCTTCTTAAACTTGCACGGTCTCCTGCTTTCAGTGTACCATCTCTATACTGATGACTACCAAATATGTCTGCAGTGCTATCTTCCAGTTGGATTCCAGACTCTTAAATCTCCAGTGCTTACTTTATACCCACTTGGATATCTAATTAGTATCTCAAACTTAACATGTACTAAGCAGAGCTCTTGATCCCCCCCACCCCCCAAACATCTGGTCCTTTTTAAGTCTTCTCCGTGTCAGTAAAAGGCATTACCATTTACCCCGTTACTTATACCCGAACGCCGGGGTCAACTCCACTGTGTGTGTGCCATTACAGAGCTAACCAGCCCCACTCACCTCCAACTCCTTGCCCTTCATGCTGTTCTTATGGCCATAAAGCCCTGGCAGCAGCTGCTGTTGTTACAGACCAACCGTCCTCATTCATGGTGCTAACTGACCATCAAAGACCGTCCATCACACCTTGACACTGGCCAGATTGGACCTGTAGATGCTCAGAAGGGACTGGGTTACAACTTTGTGGGGTAGAATTTGATTGATGGGAGACTGGGTATGGGAGGAAGCCCGCAGATAAATTCCTTTCCCTTCTTCCCCTCACTGGACAGTTTCCAAGACACACAGGTTTTATACAGTCTTTTGAATAAGTTCTACAAGATTAGCAATCATCTGTTTTTGAAGCTGTTGCCAGCTTAGCAGATGCCTTGTATTTCTTCTCCCTCCTTCTGGCCTCACTTCTCTTTTCTCTTCACTCTTGCGTCCCTGGGATCCTGCCCCCTACAAAGTGTAAGCCTAGGCCTCCGGCTCTGTTTCCCTGGGAACTCAAGCTAAGACGTCATCCTGGATTTCTCTTCTTTTACTCCTCATATCCAATCCAAGTTAAGTTGACTTCATTTTTTAAACATATTTTAAATCTTTTTTATCCTTTCTTCTGTTTGCATTGCTGTCATCTTGACCTAATCTCCTGTCATCTCTTACCCGGGTCATTCAGGTAGTCTCCGAACTGCTCTTCCTGTGCTCATACTTACACCCCCACAGACCACTCTCCTCCCTGGGCCTCACTGATTTCTTCAAGATATAAATCATGTCTGTGCGTTTGTTGCACAAAAACTCTACGGATTCCCCATCACACACACAATTAAAGCATCTGAGCCTCCCATTCCCCTTCCTCCTCCACAGCCGTGCAGGTTTTCTTTCCTCAAAACGTGGGGTGTTTGGCCCTCTGTCGGCTTGGGCTCTTGCCTTTGTCTGGAGTGAACTTTCTCCAGATCTTCAGTTAGCTGACTTCTGGTCAGATTGCAGCTCAGATGCCTTTCTAGAGAGACCTTTTCTGACCACACATTCGGAGTAGCCATCTAGTCAATTCCCTTTCACATCCCTCCACTTCTTTTTTTTTTTTTTTAAATCACACTTGCCATGTTTTAACTTAGGCTTGTTTTTCCTGCCTTCTTCCTGCATGTGAACATTCTAGAATGTAAGATCTAGAAAAATGGTGGCGTCATTTTATATCTTGTTGAGTGCTGCAACCTCAGTACCCAGAATACTACCCGGACCAGAGTAGATGTTTAATAAATGTTTATTAAATAAATAAGCTGATGATTATAGAGCAGATTAAACTCAAAGCTGTCGTAAATTGGAAATCTAATTGGGAACAAAGTAGTTAAACACTTTGACATTTCTGTCTGATAAATGAGTGTGCTAACGTATCTGGCTTGATCACCAGCTGTTCCTTACCTCAGTGTAGGGTATTACCTCATCCTGCCCCCATGCTGTCCCCGTGCTGTCCCCGCAGCCATTCGCTTTGCTTCCTGCCTTGCGCTGGTTCCCCAGCACACCGTCAAGGCTGTCTTTAAACTGGCCGGAGTCAGACTCTGGTCATTTATTAACCATAGTGACTTTAAACCAAGTTTTTATCTTTTAGTGCTTCCTCTCCGACAGCTGCAGCCGGGCTGTGTCTGTTCAGTCTGTTCCAAACTGAAGTTGAATTAAGAGATACGCTGTAGAAGTCATGAGAGACCATCGATTTATTAGGTGCCAAGTTTCCTGTGATCCCAAAATGGAGGACCTAGGTGGTGCCACCCTTTATTTGTAGGCCAGGGGAAGTCTGTCAAAGAGAGAAATGAAAAATGAGGGCGGAGAGGGAATTCAGTAAGCTTCTGACAGTGAAGTAAAAGACCACCAGTTGCTGCTTCCTTCTAGCCAGTGGAAAACAGCTCGAGTGTTCCTTTAAACTTTCACACCTGAAAAGTGCTTTCTGCCTCTCACCTTCTCACACTCTCTCTGTCTCAAAAATAAATAAACATTAAAAAAAAAAAGCCACAAAGACTCCTGAAACCTCATACATCCCAAGGCCTTAAAAGTCCTCTGCTCTACTTAGAATTTAAAAATAGAATTTTTAATGTTCATTTAATTTTGAGAGAGAGAGAGGGAGAGGGATAGTGAGTATGAGCAGGGGAGGGGCAGAGAGAGTGGGAGACAGAATCTGAAGCAGGCTCCAGGGCCTGAGCCGTCAGCACAGAGCCTGATGTGGGACTCGAACTCATGAACTGCAAGATCATGACCTGAGCCGAAGATGGACACTTAATCGACTGAGCCAGGTGCCTCTCTATCTAGAATTTTAATCTCTTGGTTCTTTCTGCCCATATTCCCATTCCCCTAGTCTTGGGATTCTTGTAATTTCTGTACCTGGAATTGTAAGATGGAAGAAAGTAAGAAATAAAGTATTTGCTACTTTTGTTGTAAGGTGAAATTTGTTTTTATTTCTTTCCATTTTTTTAATGTAATTTCATCATACTAGTTTTTGTCACATTTTTTCATGTGTTTCATGCTTTTCTTTGCTGTCTTCCAAGACTTCTCTTGGAGAAGGTAAGACAAATGAAGTAGATAGAATCTGGGACATTAGCACCTCCTGTGTGTCTGGCCATGTTCTGGGTGTTGTAGAGAATACAGGTGGATCTACCTTTTGGTCCCTGAGCTTATTAGTGAAGAGAAGATAGAAATGCATGGAACAATTAGAGAAAAATTAAATGGGTGACAGCATTGGGGTAGTTGGAAAAGTTATTAGTCTTGTAATTATAAGAGCTAGCTTTATTTAGATCGTGGCTTTTACAGGATTAATACCATGTGCCTTTGGGCGAGTCCTACAGCTGCCCTCTCCCTTTGTTTCCTCGTCAGTAAAACGAGAACAAGCAGTGCCAGTCTTACGGGACTTTATGAGCACTGAGTGAATGCACTTTTTGTGAGAATAGTTGTATGTTAAGTGATTGTATAGAAAGTACTTCGTAAAACAAAGTACTATAGGAATAAAAGTGTTCCTGTGTGATCATGTAAGTGGTTCT
Source organism: Paguma larvata (assembly GCA_030068075.1). NCBI lineage: Eukaryota > Metazoa > Chordata > Mammalia > Carnivora > Viverridae > Paguma > Paguma larvata. The sequence continues at coordinate 31,073,467 of CM057826.1, read as the reverse complement.
CGTGGTCTTCATGCAGAACAGAATTTTAATTTGGTCTTAGAGGAGAGAGAGCCTTTGAATAAGTGAAGAGGAGGAGGAACAAAATCCTAGGTGTGCCTGTTTGTGTACTGCTCGACCCGCGTGAACGAGAACATGATCCTGCGTAGGGACTGGGCGAGTGTGCAGCCGGTGGGGAGCAGCGGTGTGCGGGGGCTGTCACAGAAAACAGATTGGACCGATAAGCTAAAACTGGAAGAAATCGAGTCACTAGTATTAAGTTCTACAGAATTTGCTACTACTACATTTCTTAGAATATTAGGAGTAGAGGATTATTCAGAGAAAGAACAATATAGCAAATTTCCAAAGTTTTTCATGTTGTGTCTGTAACACCATTTGGAAATATTTAGATATAGGCTCGAAATCACCCATAATTTGCCTAAAGAAGTACAAACACTTTCTTTTTAGGTGACATAATTATAGGAGATAGCTCTAAATAGTCAAAATAGATGTTAAGTATTGTTGAATGTCATGTCCTTTTTTTCCCCCATTATTAGTTGTATCTGAAACTTCTCTGATGCTTCTCTGAGGTGTATTCTACATGGTCATGTGGGTTTCATACTTTTTAATAAGTTGCTGGATTTAATTTATTAATTAGCATTTTTATCTTCTGGACTAGAAAGTCTAGAATGTTTATTAGAATTCTCTTTTTCCAGATAATGTATCTTTTTGAGGACAAAAGCATTGCTTATTTATATCGCTAGATTGTCCAAATATGCTGAAATGCATTAGGAGTCTTAAGACTACATCTTTACTTGTGGTATTTAAAACTCTGGCTTAGGCAGTGGCAGCTGTTTGCCGCGCAGGCCATGTTGTCCTCCTTTATCCCACAAAGACTGTAGACCACTCCTGTGTCTGCCTTATTCCTTTAGAAATTATTGGTATATGTTAGGTCCTGTTATGTTAGCCGCATTTACCTTGGTCTGCAGAGAGCTTTTAAACAAACACAGAAGTCAATGTAAACAGGAATAAATGTAAAAGTTCAGGTTCTATAAAGACAAATACCTGAGTACCATGAGCCAATATTCACCAGAATTATTGAGGTAAGGGGGTCACAGTGAGCTCTCTGAGGAAGCAAGAAGGCAGATTGATTTGATTTAGCTAGGGGAAGGGAGTCCGATTTGTTGTTTTGCCTGTTGCATACTTTGTGATTTTATCATATATTTATCACTAAATTAAGACACTTAATATAGTTCTGCCCATTTACTTACATGTTTTAATTTGATCCAAATTATTCCATGATACTGGAATTAATTTCTAGTGAATTTATTTATTTATTTACATGTATGTTCATTTACTTTTTTGAGAGAGAGAGCAAGCAAGCGAGTACAAGTAGGGGAGGGACAGAGAGAGAGACACACGCACAGAATCTGAAGCAGGCTCCAGGCTCTGAGCTGTCAGCACAGAGCCTGACACGGGGCTTGAACTCTGGAGCTGTGAGATCTCTTTTTTAGGTTTATTTATTTATTTTGAGAGAGGAGGAGGGGCAGAGTGAGAGGCAGAGAGAGAGAATCCCAAGCAGTCTCCATGCCGACGGTGCAGAGCCTGACCTGGGGCTCGATCTCACAAACTGCAAGATCCTGACTTGAGCCAATATTAAGAGCCAAATGTTTAACCCACTGAGCCACCCAGGCACCCCTAGCTGGTAAAAGAATTTTAAATGATTTCCATATCTGAAGTAGAAATTGGGAGGTTAAAATTGTGACTTTTTACTTGTTTCAGAAAACTCAGTGTCTAGTAGGGCAAGGAGTAGACCAGGGCAATTGCTTTCAATACAGGAATGTCCTGCAGCAGGTAGAAGTTGGCATCATTGTTTTAATTTGCTTTGGAAAATGACCTTTATTCCGTGTGCATACACTTTATGTAATTTCAGAGCTCCTTCCTACGGTTTCCAGAGGCAATTGATCTGCTCTAAATTGTTTGTTCTTGTCTATCATAAAAAATTAAAAACTTTTAAGTTGTGTTTGTTCTTTTATGTAAGTAAATAGTTTAAATTATTACTGAAGGTGGGCTTTATGATTCAGCCTAATCCTGTGCCCACGTAATTTTAATAAGTGATAGTGACTGAAACTTGGAGCAGCTTAGAATTTATTTTAAAGTATATTTAATTTTGTATAATAAAAATCACCCAGGAACTCTAGTCTGAGCATTATCTCAGCTTTTCTTTTTTCCAGTCCAGCTCCCCTTTACCTAAATATGTATGCCTTGAGAAGATACCCAATAATTTTTTTTTCTTTATTGTCTTCTGCTTCTTTTTTCTTTCTTTCTGAGCTGTGGAAATTAGGTTCCTTATTAGAATGTTCATTGTATTAGCTACACATTATTTTGTCCTTACTTTCTTTAGAATGCTACTCCAAATTGTAGACAGAAAAAGTCAAAATAACTTAAGGAATTTTTTTCTTGGTTTAATTCAGAAAATTGGTCATTGTCTAAAAGCTGGAACTTGGGGCGCCTGGGTGGCTCAGTCGGTTAAGTGGCCGACTTCGGCTCAGGTCATGATCTCACAGTTCGTGAGTTCAAGCCCCGCGTCGGGCTCTGTGCTGACAGCTCAGAGCCTGGAGCCTGCTTCGGATTCTGTGTCTCCCTTCTCTGCCCCTCCTCCACTTGCACTCTGTCTCTCAAAAATAAATAAACATTTAAAAAATAAATACATAAAAGCTGGAACTTGATTTACCTACTTGATTTGGAAATCACACAACTTTTACTCAGATTAAACCTGTCTAAAGCTACTTTCATCATCATTATAACATCTATACAAAAGCTTTTACAAAATCAAGGAAGTAAACTAAACTCTTAATTTCAAATATATCCTGAACAAAGGAAAACCACTTCCAATAAGAAAATAGAAATTGAGCCAGAAGAGTTATTTTTTTTCATTTTGGGGCACAATTAATATTTTTTAATGTTTATTTTAGAGAGGGGGGGAGGTGGAGCAGAAAGAATGGGGGAACAGAGTATTGAAAGCAGGCTCCGTGTTGCTCCCCGGTGGAGGGCTTGAACTCACAAACCATGAAATCATGACCTGAGCCGAAATCGCACGCTTAACTGGACTGACTCACCCAGTAAATAATATTTACTGTAAATATTATTAGAAACACAATATAAAATAAATAAGGTGAAAACTTTAAAGTTCTTGATGACATAGTTTTTAATGAGGAAATAAAATTGTGAATCTTAATATTTGCTAAGGATTTGATAAAAATGTAACTGTATAGAAATAGCTTTTAAATTCGTTTTGATATTTCCACATAAGGATGTAAAATTGTATGATAGAAATTAGTTAGAAATCTGTCGCGATATTAGTAGGAAGTGATACTCCTTTTTTTTTTTTTAATGTTTATTTATTTTTGAGACAGAGAGAGACAGAGCATGAGTCGGGGAGGGGCAGAGAGAGAGGGAGACACAGAATCCGAAGCAGGCTCCAGGCTATGAGCTGCCAGCACAGAGCCCGACGCGAGGCTCAAACTCACAGACTGCGAGATCATGACCTGAGCCGAAGTCGGACGCTCAACTGACTGAGCCCCCCAGGCGCCCCAAAGTGATACTCCTTTGTAGCTAGTTACATTTTATTTGACATAGAAAAAATGCTGTAACATTTCTTCTTAAATACAGTGAACCCTCATTCATGGCTTCCTCATTTATGAGTTTGCCCACTCACAAATATATTGGTAACCCCCAAATCGGAACTCATGGTACGCTCACAGTCATTAGTGGACATGCGCAGAGCTGAGAAAAATCTGACTGCCTCCGTGTGGATTCCCAGCTGAGTCAAACAAGGTGAGGCTCTGCCTTCTTGTTTCAGCTCTCCTACTGTAAACAGGTGTCCTTTTTGGGGTCTATCTAGTGTTATATTTTCCACATTTTTGTCTCCTTTCTTGGTGATTTTGCTGTTTATAACACCCCCCAAGTATAGTCCAGAAGTACTGTCCGGTGTTCCTAAAGACAAGAAGGCTGTGATGTGCCTTACAGAGAAACTATGTGTGTTCATTCAGTAAACTTCGTCCAGTAAGCTTTGTCCAGGCTTGAGTTCCAGTGCTGTTGGCCGTGAATTCAATGTTAATGAGTCAGTATTTATTAAATAAGATGGGAGGAGACAGCATCAGGCAGGGCAGAGTCAGGAAAGACACATTGGAATTAGCTGAAGAACAGGCAGAACACTGTTCCAGTCATAGAGATTTAGTCAAGAGGAGGCCAGAGAAAGTCATTACTTAGGGCCCCTGGGTGGCTCAGTCAGTTAAGCGTCCGACTTCGGCTCAAGTCATGATCTCACAGCTTGTAAGTTTGAGCCCTGCATCAGGCTCTGTGCTGACAGCTTGTAGCCTGGAGCCTGCTTCGGATTCTGTGTCTAACTCTCTCTGTCCCTCCGGTGCTGATGCTCTGTCTCTCTCTCAAAAGTAAATAAGCATTGAAAAAAAAAATCATTACTTGAATTTTTTTTTTTAATTTTTTAAAAATGTTTTTATTTATTTTTGAGAGCAGGAGAGACAAAGCATGAGTGGGGGAGGGTCAGAGAGAGAGAGGGAGACACAGAATCTGAAGCAGGCTCCAGGCTCTGAGCCGTCAGTACAGAGCCCGACGCGGGGCTCGAACTCACAGACTGTGAGATCATGACCTGAGCCGAAGTCGGACACTCAACCGACTGAGCCACCCAGGCACCCCCATTACTTGAATTTTTGATAATCCCAGCAACAAAGGCTGAGGACTTACACTAAGTAGGAGCAGTGACAGTGGGGGGGTTAAAGGATGAGTTAGAGGATTGATGACTGATGTAACCCAGGGCAGGGCAAGTGTAGTCAAGGCTGACTCCGGGATTCTCTTTGTGACTTGGTGCTGTTCTCTAAGCCAGGGTTGCAAGGATAGAGTAGGTCTAGAGTGGGAGATGATTGTAAGTTCAGTCTGCACATGTGTTTGAGATCTGTGTTCGCCTTCTCTTGATTTTATATTCCTGGTTAGTTATCTTTTCATTTCCCTTTTTGGTATTCACAGACTTCCCCAATGAGTTGCCAACATTCGTTGTCCCTACTTCCTTACTTCCGCTTCTGTCAGCAGTCTGGCGTCCACTCCTGCCCTTCCAGGAATGCTGTTTTGGTCAGTGTCACCAATGATTGACATGTTGCTACATCTCCCTTAGGTACAACCCGGCACTGTCTCTGTGACAGGCTTCTCTTTGGTTTCTTTGAAATCACACACACTCCTGAATTTCTTCCTTCCTTTCTTTCTCTGCTCCTCAGTCATCTTTGCTAGCCCTTCCTTCTCTGCTTGACCTCGGAATTTTGAAAACTCCAGCCCTGGTATCTTTTCTCTTTCTCATTTACTCTCTCTCTCTCTCTGTATGAGCTTATCCAGTCCTTGGTTTGTTTAATATATTTGTATAATTTTTAATGAAAAGAAAAAGGCAGTAACATATGTACATGATTTAAAAAAGCAAATGCAATACTAACAAAGGATATACAATGAAAAGTAAATCTTGCCCTTACCCCCGTCTTCTGGTCTGTTAGTTCACTTTCCCACAGGAAACCAGTTACCAGTTCTTTGATATCCTGCCAAAGATAATCTTTAGATTTATAAGCATGTGGATCTATATATCTTTTAAAACAGCATAAATGATGACATTCTAAATATATACACCATTCTCTCTCTTGCCTTTTTTACTCAATTTATCTTAAGAGATTATTCTGTATAGAACTGCCTTTTTTTTTTTTTTTAAAAAAAAGGGCCACATACTGAATGCCTCGCCATCCAGACTCTTACTATCTAAAACTAGAAACCAAAACAGAAAGATTCGTATATGACAGGATACGTGTATTTCATTGCATGGGGTATTAAAATGTATCTTGCCATCTGTCTTTTGAGAAAGGATGTTTTCATCTTTACTTTTTATGAAAGGTATAGTGACTGTCCTTTCAGAGATAGAAGTATGCATACATCCAGGCAGCCCAAAAGAAAGATTTATAGAAATGGAATTGCTGGCTCAAACTGGATGTACATTTAAAAAGGCATTCCCCCCCCCTTTTTTTTGAGTGTATTGTTACCAAGTAACAGATGGGTTTTAGGGGGCATGTGCACGTGAGCTGATTTTTCCCACTTTAAAGAACATTTCCTTACTGGCCTTTGTTTAGAGGTTTGTTATTTTTATTTGTAAGTTTTTGAGGGAAAAAAATTCTGTCTTTGTCACTCAGAGGTTTTGAAAATAGTGTTCATGTACATGTTATTTTATGGTTTACACAGTGTAAATTGAAAGCAATCGTCCATTTGAAGTGGAGCTTTTAAATGTATGCGTTTCTATGCACGCGTTTTGAAGAGAGGACGTCAGAGGGCTGCTTACTGAATTTCATTATAAGGGTTTCCCCCCTTTTCTGTAAGACTGAAAGTAAATAGAAAAAGAAAGTTTCAAAAGTATAATTTTAGTTGTTAAACATGTAAGCTAGTTTTTAGAGGATTAAACAGCCAAAATATGATTTGTATTTTAGGTATACATAATCTTATCAAAGAGCGTTAGTGCCATTTAACTTTTTGGTTAGCATAAAGATTGCTAGTTTTAAGAACTAAATCACGTGGGAACCAAAGTTATGTTTCCTGTAAAGCTGGAGGGTCATATTGATAGGAAATTAGAAGGGGACTAGGACAGACAAGGAAATACAGTGTTCCCTCATTGGCTTTTTTCCTAATTATAGGAAATCAATGAGAATGCTATCTTGAGTTCTACTAACCTTCCTTCTAAGGTGATCTCATTTCCAGTCAGTTTGACATCAGACGTAATGTGTGTCTTATATTTGACCTCCAAAATACAATTTTCTTCAATAATTTTTCATGGCCCACTTCCTTCCAGAAGATAATTATAATGGCCAAAGGGTAATTTTTTTTCAGTTTTATTGAGATATAATTGGTGTATAGCATTGTGTAAGTTTAAGGTGGAGAATGTGATGATTTCATAAACATGTATATTACAAAATAATTACCACAGTAAAAGGTTAGGGGACATATCTGTTAACTCACATAATTCCCTTTTTGTGTGCATGTGTGGTGAGAACATTTAAGATTTACTTTTAGCAGCTTTTAAGTGTAATGTCTAACAGGATTTATTTGAATGAATTTTGAACTGAAATAGTAATAATCAGTTTCTAAGCATTATGCTATACAGAGAAGCATTTGATACTTTAAAGACAAAAAGTTTTTCATATGTGTGATATACATTAAAACACTTGGAAGAATATACAGTAAAAGTGTTAACTATGGTTGTCATCTTTTGGTGAAATTATGAGTGTCTTTAATTTCTCTGTGTGTGTGTGTGTGTGTGTGTGTGTGTGTGTGTGTGTCTGTATGTGGGCACTTGACTTTCTAGTTCTCTATTTGTATATTTGGGAAGCACTTTTTTCTATCAAAACAATTATGCCAAAACCATCGTCATTTACTCAGGTATAGAATATAAGGAAGGCCTGATTTAAGAACATTTTGTGTTAAAAAAAATAAAATACTTTATGTGAGCCAAGCACATGTTGCGTAGGTTTGCAGTCCGGGGCCGCCACGCTAGATGTGCACTAGTACGTGCGGATCCAAGAAGGAAGAGATCCACGGGGATCCTGCTTCCTCCTCCTCCTCTTTCTCTCTTATCCGCAAGCTGTGTTTTTTATCCCCTTGAGAGTCCACCAGTGAAGTTCAGACTTTCTCATTTCTTCTCTATAGGTCTCTTTTCATCTTCTTTCTTAGCTTGAGTACCAGGTGAGGTCCATGTATCTCTTCTGTGCCATCATTCTTTTTAAAAGTGTGTTTTGCTTAAAGGAGGCTGCTTTATGGGGGGGGGGAGGGGCGCTGGGAAAAGAAGGACTATAAGAACGGCATCCTTGAGGGGCGGGGACATGAATCCAAGCAGTGTGATCTGATAGGTGGTGACCCTACAGAAGCAGCTAGTTAATTAATTCTGTATAGTTGATGGTGTTTTAATAAGAGGAGAATTCATAAATAAAGAATTTTAATTGTACCTGAAAAGATACCCTAAATGCCTTACATTGAAGTTCAGTAGGCAGTTTCTAAGCTAACATTAACGTATGAATTATCTAAAAATAACTGTGTCAGAGTCCCATTCAGGGTAACTAGGACCAGCAGTGGGACACGGTGGTTTAACCAACCCGTGTCTATCACCTGCTGAGCAGAGTTTGTAGGAAAGGCATGTGTCAGCCACTTAACACCTGTGCAGGCCACACTAATGGGCATAGCCCAATACTGTGCATAAGTGTTCAAATATGTGGAAAGCAGAGATGTACGGGCACTCCAGAGGGACCTCCGAGTGAGATGAAGGAAGAGCAAATACTTTCCACTTTGGGGACCCTGGCTCTAGATAGATGCTTGAGATTGGGAAGATTCTTGACAAAGGAATAATTTTCCATCAATGGAGCTCTTAGTGGTTTGATTTGTGACATAAGAATATTGCGATGCAGGGAGAGCACTGGGGCAGCAGATGATAAAAACGAGGTGAATAATGGCCACACTGTGTTCCTAAACTTCCAGTAGTCTTTCACCCAGAGTTAAACACAGTGTTCAAACAGGTGTCTCTTCAGTGCTCAGCAGGAGCCCTTATTAGGGAAGAAGATACTAACTGCGGTCCAGACAGTAGTTCTGATAGCCTCTGCGTGTTCACATTTGGTTTGCTTGGAAACAAAGACTACCAGCTTTTGTGGGGTGAATCTTTTTATTTTTTAATTTTTAAAAGTTTATTTATTTTGAGAGAGAAAGAGAGAAAGAAAACTGAATGGAGGAGGGGCAGAGAGGAAGAGAGAGAATCCCAAGCAGGCTCCATGTTCATCACAGAGCCCAATGCGGGGCTCAATCTCACCACCACAAGATCATGAGTCGATATCAAGAGTTGAACACTTAACCGATTGAGCTACACAGGTGCCCTGTGAGATGAATCTTAGGCTTATAGTTATATATAGCCTGCTACTACAAAATAGCAGTAGCCGCTGCTACAACCTGTCATGGCGGCTAAGGCAGGCTTTGTAAAGCCCACTCGCACCATGGCCGCCCTCACCCCTGCTGCTGGCCATGGAGTTGGCTCTGTGGCAAACTTATTTTAAGGTGTTGGTAGCCCATTCGTCATTTGTCAAGCTGCCATAAGACCCCTGGAGATGACGTTGTCCGTTTGTATTACTAGCAAAGGAACTCTATAGCAAGGTGAAGACAGTGTACTTTTTTATGTTCTTCAACTTTGTATTTTCTACCAAATTTTGCCTTTATTTCCTTATTTCACTGCCTTCCGTTTGAATAATAATCAGTGTATATTAGCCCATAATTTGGTTGTTATATTTGGTTTGCACCTTCACATATTCAGTAGGAAATTATGGAGAAGAACGCATACAGAGGAAATAAGGGTCTGGAAAACAGGTAATAATGAGTGATTCGAGAGAAGACAGCACATGGATAGGGCTTAATACGCTATGAAAGTTATTATCCATGGTTCACAACCTTGGTGTTTATTAGTATTACCTGATTTAAAAAATATAGATGCCTGGGCCCTGTTGTGAGAATATCTGTTTTAGTTGATCTGAGGCAGGGACCAGCTCTGTGTGTGTGTGTGTGTGTGTGTGTGTGTGTGTTGTTTGTGTGTTGTGTTTGTGTGCGCGTGTGTTGTGTTGCATATTTCATCCTCTCCAGAGTCTCCGTAGATCATTCTGTATGTTGCCAAGAATTAAAACTAGTGGATTGTATATTTTCTGTTTAGTGCTAGAAAGCAGAATTAGTAGCACTGGGGGAAAAGTACAAGATAGAAAGTTTCAGCTCATAATGGAAAATATTCTGGTCAATAGAACTTTCTCCTCATAAAATATTTAAGGATACATGAGTTAACCACTTGTGAAGGATGCTGAGGAAGTGACTGCTTTGGATAACGCGTAGAACTCAGTAGTTCTTTAATTTTATTTACAAAATGAAGTGCTATAGTGCTTCCACAGATTTGGCAGGGGGCGTGCTCAGATCAGGTTTGGACAGAATGAGTTTGAGGTATCTGGCACATGTTGGTGGAGATGTGAGTTGACCACATGGCTCTGGAGCTCACAAGAGAAACCTGACTAGGAAAACGTCCGTGAAAAGGTGGTAGTGGAAACCACCATCTCTATACTGTTTACCATTCATTTGATCTCTTTTTTATAAGCCTGCCATGCATCACTAGTCCCTGAGTTCCTGGAATTTACAGACAAGGAAGCTTAAAACTGAAGAATCTTTACACAGTTACCAGATAACTTCTTAAATTGTTCTGTATCTAGCTTGCCCAGCAGAGCCCAGGATTGCAAATCGGATGGTAAAGTCCTCATTTAAGTCCTTTGCAATACATCTAACATACATGACAACATTCACACATGGAGGTTGATGATAGAAAGGGAAATTTTGGTGGTGATTTCTCAGCCCAGAAAATAAAATTGGAGAAAGACTTCTAAGATACCTCTTATTTAATTTATGTTTGTCTTTTTTTTCTTTTGCCACCCTTTCCCTTTATCTCTTAATTTTTCTTGCTTCTGTAACATTATTATCATCATTTCTTGAATAGAGCAATTTCTTGATATACAGTTATTCCTTAGTACCCGATTTTAAAATCTGGTCATATACTCTCAGGGACTTACTGAAAATATAACACTAATGTAACTTCACAACCACAGATATCGAGAGGCGATTCAAAAATGGGACGAAGCACTGCAGTTAACCCCAGATGATGCCACCCTGTATGAGATGAAATCACAGGTAATGGTTACGAAGGATTTCACTTTCATATGAAATTGTACTGTGTTTTATATTTGTTTCGTGAATAGAAATGAACCAAAATAGCATTTCTTTCCATTTTCTTTCTCAAATATGTCTTTTTAAATTGTTTTTTCAGTATTTCCCTTACAGAAAACATGTCACCATATTTATTGCTCTGCCTCTTGCTCAACATTAGAAATTCATTTATTTTCACAATGAAGTTAACTTATTTCAACCTATGGTAAGATATGAACAGATGGCTATCTTGTAGGAAGTCACTGGTGATTTCTTAAATAAATGAAATGTGTTTGCTTCCCTTAGAAATTAATTATAGTGGACTCACCAATAACTCGGTTTTTTCAGAATGAGGGTGGATTGGACTTTGGATAATATGTCTCTAAAAATGGCCTAGTCCTTAGCAAAAGGTCAGAATAGACTCAATTTATTAATAGTTTAAAAATAACATTTGAATTTTAAAAATACATTTCTAATATTTTGTGGGAAAGTCTATAAAGAAAATCTCTGAGCACTTGGATTAAGTTATCTAAAAGACTTTAAAAATCTCTAATGGAGCATCAGCTATATTTTTGGTCGAGATTAGTTGCACTTCAGGTTTGATCTACACATCTTACAGGTAGCTTTCAGATAATGATTTCAAACCTAGGGCATATTCTTCATCAGCTTTGATTTTAGATTAGCCAAGAAAACCCCAAATAAATTCTGTCCACTGGATGAAGTGCTGTGAGGACCTTCATTTGGTTGTCTTGACTAGCTGTATATTAAAGGCTGTGTTTGTGGTGAACTGTAGGAAATAGATCAGTTGTATTACAAATCTTGCGAAATGTGAATGGTCCCCAAAATGATAGATAAAATCTAGCCTTTTCCCATAGATTGAAGTGGAAGAGTCTAGAACTCCCCTATTTTTCTGCTTTGTATGGTTTGAAGAACCCAGTTGTGGACAGGCCTGTGGAGTGTTTGAATGATTTTTGTAGCAGGAAGAGGTTTATAGGATGGGTGGTTGAACAAACTTAAATTTATCTCATTTAACAGCAAGACCTGGGATCTCCTGGAAACCACATTGTAACTAGAACAATCAGAAGTAGAGTTCAAATAGTTCTGAGCCACCGTGCCTAGAGTCTGACCACCTTATTTTTAACCAGATGGACAACAGGGTTCAGTGACTGAAAAGTGGATGGCTTATCTTTCCATAGTTATTTTAGGAATAGGAAGAAGAATATTTGTTCCTGACCCCGATTGGCAGAGGAGTGGGTCAAAACCACTGAAAATGCTATATTTACCAGACTAAAAATCTTTTTTTTTTAAATCAAAGGGTTTGTTTGCATATGGTTATTCATTATTAGTTTGCTAGTTTATTGCTGACAGGTTTTATTTCTTCTTTTTGGCTATAGGTCCTAATGTCTCTTCATGAAATGTTCCCGGCAGTACATGCAGCTGAAATGGCTGTCCAGAGAAATCCACATTCATGGGAGTCTTGGCAGACTTTGGGACGTGCTCAGCTTGGATTAGGAGAGATAGTGCTGGTAAGAAGTCAGATTATTACGACGGTGAAATTTTGTTTTGATGTGTTTTTAATTAGCTAAACCAAAAAGTAAATAGCCATCTATCACATCTATGCAAAGAGTAAATAGCAAATTACCTCGTAGAGGTATTAATCCATAAACACAGATCAAAGTTATTACTGAACATCTTTTCCATTGTAAACGTCAATTATATTAGAGTCAGACTATTTTTTCAGGTATTAGACATGAAAATTAAAACAAAATGGCATTTGGTAAACCTTGTTGTAGTATATATAACTAACTTTTAGGTTAGTGTTTTGCAACATTAAATTTCCCACGTATAAAGTGACGCCAGTAGCATATGGAAACTACACCACTAATAGATTATGTAAGGGAAGGAAGAAAGAGTATGGGAGAGTAATGATAAATATTCAGACAGAAAAGTTGTCGATCGTAGTGAGGGGAACACGGGGTAGGGCAGAAGTTTGTGAAAATGAAATACGTATTGTGTTGTGTTTGTTATTAATTGATACTGCATTTCTCAACTTGTCTGGACCATAATTTGTAGGAAGCACAGGCTAAATAGATGAGAGGTGGTTAAGACAATTATCCTGTTTTTGTTTTTGTTTTGGCAGGGCTGTGTATACCTGGCAGCTGGCTTCCTAAAGAGTGTTTGCAAATCTAATCTAGCACTGCCAGATTTTGTCTGCCATTAATTAAGATGTTTCAAGGCTTTATTTGCCTTTTACAGTTAGAAATAAAACAATAAATAAAAAATTAAAAATAGTTTCTTTAAAGGCTAAGGAAATTACTGGTAAACCCTGAGTTTAACTTTACTAACAATGGCTTTAGTAAGTGGTGGATAACAGATTTTTCTGGTACTCTTGTAAATATTATTTCTATTTACCAAAAAGAGGTGTTTGTCGAATTCTCAGAAATAATAAATATGGAATTTTGATGAGAGAATAATTGGTGTCAAGTAACTTAAATATGATAATGTGAAATGAGATTCACAGTGATGGAAATCAGTTTAATCGAAGTCCATTTTCCATTTTTTTTTTTTTTTTTTACCTGAAGACTTAATTCATACCAGAGTTGGAGAAAAGAAATTCATGGTATTTTGCTTTCTACTAGGTTAACAGGAAAACAAACAAAGCTTATTACATAATACTTTCCCCCCATTTCTCCTTTATTTAAAAACTTACAAAGCATTATCACTTGCTTGTTAAGTGTCTATGATAATGTGAAAAAAATCTCTAGGATGTAATAATGTTTAGCAAAAACTGCCCAACAGAGAAAGAAAATATTGCAGGTGACACAATAGAAATACTTTCAGTCAGTTGGTAGAAGTAAAATTGTTTAATATTTTAAGTTGTTTTGAATAAGGGAAACAGTTGTTCAACTCTTAATTTTTTTTTCCTGTTGATGTGGTTCTGTTGATTAAAATTGTGAAATTCCTAGAGGGATTAAAAGTGTTATTTTTTTCCCTCAGTTAATTTTTTAGAGCTCTACTTGGAAAAATCAGATATTATAATTTTTATGTAAACTTAAGAGATTCTTTTGAAAGACTGGAATAATAAGAAAAAAATGACTATATTTAAAATGTCATAAAGGAAGGATCACCATGAAAAATATATTGAAAACATGCTAAAAACTTGAACATCTAACCATTCTTCCTACATATGTATATATTTGGGCAAAAACACAAGAAAATACATAGATAAATAGATCAGGTAGTAAATGAAAAGTCAATAGCTGGGGATAGCCTCAGGAGTAATTATAGGTTTCTGTGTAGAGTTGGCTGTTGGATGTTATGAATCACTAAGTTCTTCACCTGAGACTAATATTACACTATATGTTAACTAACTGGAATTTAAATAACTTAAGACTAAAAAAATAAAACAAAAGGAGTTGGTTATTGGGAAATGATTATAGGCTTAGTTCTTCATTTTCTTATAGGGGTGTAAAATTAACCTATTAATCGAGATTAAAAATTTTTTTTTTTACTGTTTTTATTCTTGAGAGAGAGAGACAGAGTGCAAGCAGGAGAGGGGCAGAGAGAGAGGGAGACACAGAATCTGAAGTGGGCTTCAGGCTCTGAACTATTAGCATAGAGCCTGACATGGGGCTCGAACCCATGAATCTTGAGACCATGACCTGAGCCAAAGTCGGACACTTAACCGACTGAGCCACCCAGGCATCCCATCTTTCTTCTTTTTTAATGCAGGCATTTATCTCTATAAAATTCCCTCTTAGTTCTACTTTTGCTGTATCCCATAGATTTTAGTATGTTATATTTTCATTCTCATTGGTCTCACGATGTTTTCTCATTTTCCTTTTGATTTCTTTGACCCATTTGTTGTTCATAATTGTGTTGTGTAGTTTCCACTTGTTTGTGGATTTCCCAGTTTTTCTTCTGTTGATTTCTAGTTTTATTCTATTGTCATCAGAAAAGGGAGCTCCTGGGTGGCTCAATTGGTTAAGCATCCGACTCTTGATTTTGGCTTAGGTCATGATCTCAGGGTCGTGAGATCAAGCCCTGAGTCAGGCTCCTCGCTGAGCATGAAGCCTGCTTAAGTGTCTCTCCCTCTCTCCCTCTGCCCCTCCCCCAGTCACCCTCCTGCACTCATTCTCTCCCTAAAAAAAAAAGGCGGCATACTTGGTATGATCTTAGTCACCTTAAATTTGTTAATAAGACTTGTTTTGTGACCTAACATGTGATGCTATCCACTTATGTGATCTCTGCTGGAAAATGTCATTTGTACTTGAGAGCAGTGTGTACTCTGATGCCGTTGGGTAGAATGTTTTGTATATGTCTCTTCGGTCCCTTTGGTCTACAGTGTTGTTCAGGCCCTCTGTTCCCACATTGATCTTCTGTCTGGATGCTGTATCCATTACTGAAAGTTGGGTATTGCAGTCTCCTGCTAGTACTTTCTTGCTATTTCTCCTTTCAGTTCTGTCAGTGTTTACTTTATATGTTTAGGTGTTCTGATGTTGGAATGTATATATATCTATAATTGTTACATCTTCTGGGCGAATTGACCCTTTTATCATTCTTTAAAAACCTTTATCTCTTGTGACAGTTTAACTTTTCTTTTTTTCATCATAATCATCATCCAGTGTTAAGGGTACAACCCTAATTCCTATCCCTGCATTCTAATATGTTTTTTAAAAAGATATATACATATATATTAAAAAAGATATAGATGTAGATATTGAGGATTATGTTAAGTCCACTCATTTTTTAAAATAAAGCAAATAAAAAGCTCTGATTTTTTTTTTAATCTCCCTTAGGCAATTCGAAGTTTTCAGGTAGCCCTTCACATCTATCCAATGAACCCTGAAATATGGAAAGAAGACCTTTCTTGGGCAAGAACACTCCAGGAGCAGCAGAAGGTAGCACAGAAGATTAAGAAGTGTGATGCGTCCGCGGAGATGACACATTTCTCACCAAAGTCCATCCCCGACTATGACTTTGAAAGTGATGAGATTGTTGCTGTTTGTGCGGCAATTGCGGAGAAACAGAAGACGGTTTCGGCAAATAAAACAATGGTTATTGTTTCGGCCTCTGGGACTGTAGAGACGGTCACTGAGAAGGAAGATGGTGCTACACCACCAGATGGCTCTGTTTTTATCAAAGCCCGATAAAGTCGCAGAAACCCTTTGAATCTGGCTTTTTGATTGCCACTTAAAGTTTGAGGCATAGGGACATTTGCTGTGGAGAAACAGAGCAAAACTCCTGTTTGTAAAATGAATTTTGCAGATGAGGCATATAAAAACTAAATGGTAGAATTATTGTATAGTGTTTGGGCTGTGCTTCAGTAAGTCACGGTTTAAACTGCTTAAGATTAGAATTGTGAGTACAGTGGGTTTTGATTAATAAACTTAATTTAATCCAGAAACATAAGCGAATGCATTTTAAAGACACAACTTGAAAAGTGAATTCTCTAAGAGCGAATAACTTGATGGCCAGTGTTATTAAAATGTTGACTCGTCAGCTTTTGTTTCATGATAAAGGAAGTTGGTGATTTGTTTCCCTCCTAGAAATATACTGCTGTTACTATTCACTCTTCTGTTTTCTGGTTGCATTAGAGGGAGTCTCCCAAAGCTGGAATACTTTCTGACATTTATTTTGATTCAAAGTTGTCATTTGGTTATACATGGAATCTTTGAAAGTTTGGCTGAAAATGCATGTAAATGTGTACATTCTAAACATTTTCTGGACTTTCTCTTCATTCTGATTTGTGCTTATATTTTGACTTTAAAATTATTATAACAATGGTAGTTGCCTCCTTCAGTATTATATATGTGAAATACTCATCAATGTCACATTGATAGTTTTATTGTTTTGGCTGTGAGAGTAGAGTATTCCTTACCACAAGTGAGTCATGTTTAAGATATGCATTTTTAAAAAATGAATGGCTTTTATACATGTGTCCTATCAAATTGTACTGCTGGTTTGTCCCAGTCAAGAGCAGTATTTTCTTCTCCTTATTTTTAAAAGCTTAAAAACTCTGAAAAAAACTTTATCTTTTGCTTATAACTTTCCAGCTGATGGCTTGGAATTCTTTTTCTAGATAACTTTTTTGGAACTACTCAATTAAATTACAATTTTACATAGCTAATTATATCTTTCTAAAAAAAGTAGGAATATTAATGAGTGTCAGTGAGTGGATAGCTTGGGCACGACATACGGAGAAGCTGAAACATGACTTACGGTACAATCCCATGAGTAGAGAAGGATCTATTTACAGAAATATTTCATTGAAAGGCCGCGATCACATTCACAAATCAATACTGTCATTGCTAATGTGAGTTGTTATTTTTATACCACATATGTTATAGTACAGTTACATAGAACTACTGGGTACTACTATTACTTCTGACACTCAGGAAGCTATTATTGCTGTAAAACTAATCGTTTCCTTGTTAGAGATGAAAGTAAGCTGTTTTATTTTAGGAATCGTACCGTAACCTGTTGGAGCATGTAAGTAATGGTCTACATTTTTCTGAGATGATTTAAAAAATTTTTCCTTTAGTGGAATGCTTACCTCTTTTTTTTTCACAGTGTTATATTTTCCCCCAAAGGTACATCAGAAAGTTAGCTGTGGTTAGAGAGGTTAGTTTTAGAGGAATCCAAAAAAACAAATATTAGTTATATTTTATTTTGTTTAATCAAGGATATTCTCACAGGGTAGATACTTGAGTATCTGCAAAAGTGAGCATTCACCCTTTGGTATGTGCTTTTGAGTAGTGAGTTTTTGTTTATTGTGTAACTTGTGAATAAATGTTTTTTTCCTGCACTTTAAAGATTTGCCTCTGTGTTGTTAGCTTTAGAAAAATTTGGTTTATTTAATTTCTTTCTTATGTGAAAATAAAATATATAAAGCATTTTGTAGGGTATCTTGCGTAGGAAGTCCTCAGTAAATGTTAGCTATTTCTATGAAGAACTTGAATTAATATGGAGATATTTAACCTCAGTGTCTTCTGATTTTAAGAAGGTAGGGGAACTTTGTAATCTTTATCAGAAAGTGAGAAGTCATTACTTCTGATATTATAGGACAGATGGTTATCAGTTGGGATCGTTCTTGGCGTAAAATCTATGCCTTGGCCCCAGAAGAGGCAACACCCAGGATGGAGGGTATGTAGCCATTAAATTCTGTTAACAGAACCTAGTGTTTTTTCTGTATTATATCGGTAGGCCAGATTAGTCTCTTCCGTACTCAGATAGAGGACATCAGATGGTCTAGACATAAGATGGAGGAGAAAAAGGAACAATGAATTATGGAGAGGGAAGGTAGCTCATTTATCCATGCTCCAGAAGATTCTCAGTTAATAATCTTCTATGCATGAGGAGAAAAACATATCATTTTATAAAGATGCGAATATTGATATACAGACATTTGCTAAACCTGTTAACTGCAGTAACAAATACTTTTGAGTCTGAAAGAAAAATAGTTGATGTTCATGATCGTGATATAATTAAAGATGTTTAATATACCTTCTGAAATAACACTAAACACTATATTGAACATAATTTATATTCTTGTTTGAAAATTGTATGGCATAGATACTCATAAGTCAGAACACCACACATCCAGATCATGTCTGATAATTTGAAAATCCATATATTATTCTTAGACGACAGGATTTTAGATTACATTTATCCTAAATCTGCTAATAAATATGACACAAGCATTGAAAAATCATGCAAGGTGTATAAATCACAGAACCCAGATGTAATCGGGACCTAGGTACAAAATTTTATGGTAGTTGTCTTAGTATAAGGACTTCTAAATTGATATTATTTGGTAAAACTATAATGAAGACTTAAATAAAGAAGCTTTGTCTGAGAAAGCTTGTCTTCATGATTAAAACTGACCAGCATAGCCTCTTCAGTTTGAAAATTATGCTTTATGTAATGATGTCAAAAACTTGTCACTACCTTTCCCAGCAGTAAGAAAATTGTATGTGTGTGTGTATATATATATATATGTATATATATACATATGTTTTTTTAATTTCAGGTTTTGTGAGTTAGAAGCCTTTCTAAATTGACCCTGGACCAGGCATTCTGCGCTTTGATTTCTTGACGTATGTGTATCTAAGTGAGTTGTGAGTTGACACAAGAACCATAGTTCCATAATTATCTTTAAATCAATGGTTATATTAAATGTGTTTTTTTCTGAGACATTTTTATTAAGCCTGTAGTGTGTACTTTGATGACATTTTAGGATGGAGACAGTAAGGGTTTGGTTTTTTTAAAAAGCCAGTAATAAAATACAGAGATTTGTAAGTGATTTATTCATTACCAAAGTAAATTAAAATGAAATGTCACTTTAGTCACTTGCAATTAAATATGTCCCTTGAATGGAAGGGAAGGGGTAGCCTTGGGTAGCTGTATGGCTGGTTTACCATGAATTGTGCCTTTGTGCGGGTCGTGTGTGAACTTGCTGTGTGTGTCAGGGTGGAAGACAAGTTGGAAAATGTTGATCTACCCTCTGGGGGGAAGTCAGAGGGTAGAGGTAGCTTCCTTTCACAGTGCTTCTTTGGACATCCATTAAGCAAGCAATTAGTCCCTTCCCTCATCCCTCCTGCCTCCCTGGGAAAGAGAGTTTGGGATAAAGAACTGAACATGCAAACCCTTCTTCCCTTTTTTTGGGATTTGTCATGCTTGCGGAGCCTATGTTGTATTCTCTTGCCAGAACATGTCGTAAACTTTGTGGTGAAGGCTCTCTGCTCTGTGGTTGTGTCGGACTGCCCATGCCTTGGTGAGCAGGTCTGTCTCATTCTGGGTTAGATATTAGGTGGCCATTTTCAGCGCAAACCTAAATTACATCCTTTAACCTAAATCTTTTAGCACTGAATCTCCATTTGCCTGACTTGGTCTCTCAAGTCTCAGAAGACAGGAGGGGACGAGGGGTATTATTTTATGATTTTCTCAAACTCCCAACAAAAATTAGTGAAAATTACGTTTCATTTATTTTAGAAATAATTTTTTAATTTTTTCTATAAAGTTTATATATTTTTAGAGAGGGAGAGCAATCAGGGGAGGGCAGAGAGAGAGAGAGAGAGAGAGAGAGAGAGAGAGAATCCCAAGCAGGTTCTGTGCTGTCAGTGAGGAGCCTGACATGGGGCTTGATCCATGAACTGCAAGATCATGACCTGAGCCCAAACCAAGAGTTGGACACTTAACCAACTGAGCCACCCAGGCACCCCGTGAAAATTACATTTCAAAGTAAGCATGAGATAAATTAAAAGCCAAATTGGGGATTTTTTTTCTAATTTTATATATTTTTTAAATCATGGAAATTCTGTTACTAGAATGTTAATTATAAGGTAACTGTTAATTACAAGGTAATATGTAAGCATATTTTCAGGATATTTAAAAGATCTACTCACTTGGAATTGTGATAGACTACAATACTGACGGTTTAAAAATTTTTTTTAATGTTTATTTTTGATTAGTTTTTTTTTAAGTTTTTAATTTATTTTTGAGAGACATAGAGTGTGAGCAGGGGAAGGGCAGAGAGAGAGGGAGACACAGAATCAGAAGCAGGCTTCAGGCTCTGAGCCATCAGCACAGAGCCTGACGCGGGGCTCGAACTCACAACTGCGAGATCACGACCTGAGCCGAAGTGGGCCACTTAACTGACTGAGCCACTCAGGCGCCCCTTAATGTTTATTTATTTTTGAGAGAAAGAGAGAGACAGAGTGCGAGCAGGGGAGGGGCAGACAGAGAAGGAGACAGAATCCAAAGCAGGCTCCAGGCTCTGAGCTGTCAGCACAGAGCCTGATGTGGGGCTCAAACTCACGAACTGTGAGATCATGACCTGAGCTAAAATTGGACGCTTAACTGACTGAGCCACCAAGGCACCCCACTGATTTGATTTAATTAGAAGGAAAGAATGTAAAATAAATCAAATTCTTTGCCTACCCTGTCAACTTTCTTAAAAGTAATTTACATATAATAAAATGCACCCTATGTTATAACTCTACAGTTTGAGGAGTTGTTAAAATTTTTTATTTATTTTTAATGTTTATTTATTGAAAGAGAGAGAGAGAGAAACCCAAGCAGGCTTCATGTTGCCAGTGTGCAACCTGATGTGGGGCTCAATCCCACAAACCATGAGATCTTGACCTGAGCTGAAATTATGAGTTAGTCACGGAACCACCTGAGCTACCCAGGCGCCCCTACAGTTTGTGGAGTTTTAACAGATGTGCAACCCTAGAATCCCCAATACCATCAAGAGGTAGAATATTTCCATCACCTGAAAATTTCTCTAATGCTCTTTTGCATTCTGTTCCTCTCCACCCCAACAACCAGTACTTTTCAACTACTCTACTTTCTGTGACTTTATGTAAATTAGGTTTGACTTTTGTAGAATTTCAGATAAATCATACAATATTTACTCTGTGTCTGACACTGTTCAGCATACTTTTGAAATCCATCCATGTTGGGATTCAAATATGCTCTTGTGTGAATTGGCGATGTGGTTTATTTTTATTGCCGAGTATTCTGTTGTATGCATACACCACGATTTGTAGTTGTTCATGTGTGTTGATGGACGTCAAGGTGGTTGATAAACATCTAAGTTGTGTTCTGTTATGAATAAAGCTGCTATGTACATACGTCGCAGGTCTGTGTGTGGATATGTGTTTTCATTTCTCTTGGTTAAATGCCTGGAGAGAGGATTGTTGCGTCTTATGGTAAGTGTATGTGTAACTTTACAGGAAACTGCGAAACTTTTCCAAAGTATTTGTGCCATTTTGCATTCTGACAAGCAGTGTATTTAAAAGGTTTCGGTTGCAGTATATCATTTTTATTTTATTTATTTCTTTTATTTTAGAGAAAGTGAGCATGAGTTGGGAGAGGGGCATAGGAAGAGAGAATCTTAAGCAAGCTCCATGCTCAGCACAGAGCCCAACATGGGATTCAGTCTCATGACCCTGGGATCATGACCTGAGCTGAAATGAAGAGTTGGATGCTTGACCAACTGAGCCACCCAGGCTCCCCTCATTGTGGTTTTAATATGCGTTTCCCTGATAATGTCAAATGTTTCTTCATATGCTTATTTGACATTTGTATATCTTCTTTAGGGAAGTGCCTGTTCAAATATTTTGCCAATTTTTTACTTGGGTTATTTAATTATTGAGTTGTAAGAATTTATTCTATATTCTGGATAAAAACTCTCTATGAGATATTTGTATTGTGAATATTTTGTCCCTATCTGTGGTTTGCCTTTGGTTTTCTTTTCTTTTTTTTTTTTTTAAGTTTGTTTATTTTGAGAAAGAGAGGGGGAGGGGGAGAAGAGGGGAGAGAGAATCCCAAGCAGGCTCTGCACTGATAGTTCAGCTGTTAACTGGGCTCAGTGTGGGGCTCAGTCTCACGAACTGTGAGATCATGACCTGAGCCGAGATCAACAGTCGAACACCTATCCTGTCAGAGCCTCCAGATGCTCCGTCCTTTTGTTTTCTTAATGATACTTGTCGAAGAGCAGAATTTTAAGTATTTGATGAAGTCCATTTTATATATATATACATATATTTATGGCTTTGCTTTTTGTGTGCTGAGAAATCTGTGCTTACTCCAAGATCAAAAAGATGTTCTATGTTTTCTGCTAGAAGTTAATAGTTTTAGCTTTAATAATTAAGTCTGTGATCTGTTTGGAGTTGATTTTTATGTGTCATTTGAGGTAAAGGTCAAGGTTCATTTGTTGATGTCCCCTTACTCAAACACTGTTGAAAAACTGTTCTTTCCCTTTGAAATATCTTGTCACCTTAAATATCTATTCATCATGTCTTTGTTGGTCTGAGTTCCGTATTCTGTTAAACTGATTCATGCATTTATTCTTATACCAATTCCACACTGTCTTGATTACTATGGCTTAAAAATTGTAGTCTTAGAAATCTGTGATTTTTTTCCAATTTCATCTTCTCACCCCCCATAATCATTTAGATGTCCCAGGTTCTTTTCCCTTCCATATACATTTTTTAAATTTTTAAAAATTTTATTTGTTTAGTTTGTTTTTGTCTTTTCATATACATTTTAGAACCAACTTGTTATTAATTCTGCTAGGATTTTGTTTGGAATTGCAATGGCTCTACAAATCAATTTGGGAAGAATTACCATCTTAACAATATCCTATCTTTGAATTCATGATTGTGGCACAACTGTCATTCTTTTAGATCTTTAATTTCTCTTAATGATGTTTTATGGTTTTCTGTGGATAGGTCTTGACCTTGTATATCTGTAGTATTTCATAGTTTTGATGCTATTACAAGGAGTGTTTTTAAAATTTTATTTTCGAATTTGATGCCATTACATAGACATACAGCCGATTTTTTGCGTGTTGTCCTTGTAGCCTGCCGCCTTGATACTTCATTTATTAGTTGAATTAGCTTTGTTGTACATTTCTTATGGTACCTATCTGATCATGTTTTTGTGAATAAAGACAGTTTTTCTTCTTCCTTTTCAAACTGTATGCCTTTTATTTCCATCTGTCTTATGCAATGGCTAAGACCCACCAGTACAGTATTTAATAGAAGCTGTGGGAAAGGACGTTCTTGCCTCATTTGTTTATAGTCTTTTGGTCTTTCACCGTCAAGTACAATGAGACCTGCAGTTTTTTTTTTAAACATGCCCTTTTTTCAATTGAGGAAGTTCCTGGGTAAATAGATTTTGTTAAATGCATTTTCTGCATGTATCAGAAGATCTTATAATTTTTCTTTTTATCCTGTTAATATGATGAATTATATTTATTTTTCAAATGGCAAATCAACAGCATTTCTGGGATAAACCTTATTTATTCTTGCTGGATTATCCATTTTAGATCTTTCTTGATTCAATTTGGTAACATTTTATTAAGGATTTTTATATCTATGTTCATGAAGAATATTAGTCTGTAATTTTCTTGTAGTTCTTGAATCAGGATAATGCTGACCTCGATTTTTAAAAAAGTTTAGTATTTCCACCTATTCTTGTCTCAAAATGTTTTCGTAGATTTGGTATTTCTTTCAGTAGTAATTAGTAGAAGTGACAAGTGAAGTCATCTAGGCCTAGCGTTTTCTTTGGGGGAAGGTTTTAAATTATAAGTGCAGTTTTAAAATAGCCGCATCCTAGGTCTTGTCAGTTATGTCACATTGAGTGATAGCATGGTCTGATTAAATTAGGATCCCAGAGGAGTCTGGGATCATTGCATCTGTTGATATGTCTCTTAATCTTTTTTTTTTTTTTGTAATGTTTATTTATTTTGGGGGAGAGAGGGCACTTGCAGGGGAGGGGCAGAGAGAGAGAGTGAGGAGAGAGAGAACCCCAAGTAGGCTGTCAGCGCAGAGCCCAGTGACAGGCTCGATCCCATGAACTGTGAGATCGTGACCTGAGCTGAAATCAAGAGTTGGACGCAACTGACTGGGCCACCCAGGTGCCCCTCTTAATCTTTTTTAAGTTCCTTTCCTTTTTTCCTTTAGAATTTCCCATGTTTTACGTTTTGTTTATTGCATCCCACCTGATGTCATCAATGTTCCTTTATATTTACATTTCCTATAAATTGATCAGGTTCTTTCAATTCTTTGGCAGGAATACAGCAGAGGTGTCTTTCGGTGCTTAGACGAGAAATAAAATATTTCTGGCTGTCTCTTTTTGTAGTATCAGTAGCCATTGACTATCATTGCCTAGACCTATTATTTTATTAGCATCTATAAAATGTTAATTGTTAGTCTTTTTGTGCTCAAAAAAAAAACACTTCCCCTTATCAGCTATTTTGTGACCATGGGAAACAATTTATGTAGTAAGGGGAATTTTTTTGGTGGAGTCTTTGTTCTTTCCATTTATGTAGCTCTTCTCAAATAAGAGGTTGGTTCCCTAGCATCCTTCAGAAGTGACTAGTGAGGTATTTCATCTTGTTTTGGTACCATTATGAAGTCATGCATTGAGACATATTTGATATGTTTCAATCCCTGTAGTGTTATTTATATTGGTAGTGTGTACATCTGAACGTCCGAAAATAATGCCAAATTTAGTTTTCAAAATGGCTATATCAGTTTTATACCCCACCAACAGTATGAGGGTTTCAAAAGCATACTTGGTGTTTTCAGACTGTAAAATTTTTACAAATATGATTGCTGTAAATCATTGTTGTGGAGCATCCTGATTGGGTGGAGGCTTCTGGCATGGGCGGTGAAATAATTCACCCATGGCAGAGCAAAAAGAGTTTATTGAATATGCTGCAAGGGAGTAGTGGGTAGGACAGCAAAGGAGAGACTGCCACGTGGCGGTGGTGAGGGGCCGTAGTTACATGGCAGAACGAGGGAGTATGGGGGACGTATGGAATTTTCCCTTTTTTGGTAATCTTGGGAGCCGTGCTTGGTTGTAAGTAGCCCTTTGATCAGTTAAGGGCTTCACGAATCTGTGTCGGGTTGGTGGCTGGTGTGGGCCGTTTTGCCTTGCTCAGGTTTCCATCGCTGAAGTCTGTTGCCTAAAAGCAGCCTCTTCAGTTGTGATTTCACCACTTACTCATGTTTAGAAATCTGTGACATGATCTTGATTTCTTACTATAGATGACTCTGATTTAGCTCTCCTGCATTTCCCCAATATATTTATTTACTACTTCTGACTCCATTCCCAATAAAATTGACTATAATTTATCTTCAATCATATTCATTATTTAATAGGACTGTGTAATTATTACACATAGTTAATCTCACCTAGAATATTATTATTTTACCTTTTTGGTACTTCTCTTTGTTTCTCATGAAGTCAGTAACTGCTTTTTTATTGTTATTCTTTAGTTTTCCATGTATATATTACTAATTTTTCCCTTGACCGTCTAGTAGAAATGTAATACTACTCTCAATGTTGCCAATGTTAATCTGTCAAAATTGTTTTTATTTTTTTTTAATTTTTTTTAATGTTTATTTTTGAGACAGAGAGAGACAGAGCATGAGTGGGGGAGGGGCAGAGAGAGAGGGAGACACAGAATCCGAAGCAGGCTCCAGGCTCTGAGCTGTCAGCACAGAGCCCGACGCGGGGCTTGAACTCACAGACCGCAAGATCATGACCTGAGCCGAAGTCAGACGCTCAACCGACTGAGCCACCCAGGCGCCTCTCAAAATTGTTTTTAAACCTTAGAGACATCCTACAGCCGCCTCTCCTGCCTCAGTCTGGTTGCACGTCCTCTTAGCCTGCTACAGAGCTATTGTCTTGAGCTCTTTCATTATTTATTATTCTCAGAGTTCTCTTTGCTTCTCCTTTGCACTGAATTTTGTTTCATCCCTTTCCAAAAAGAAAGATTGACCTAACTGTTCAGATTTTAGTGGGTGCCATGTTTAAAATTTTTTAGGACATGAATGTTTGGTGTACTCTTCTGTTTTCTTTTATGCTGTGGCATGGGGCGGATGACCTGGACAGGTAGATATAGGGGAATGAATGAATGGTAGAGACATTGATATTGTTATAAGGATAAGAGGCCCCAACTATCTTTCTCTTTTCTTTTTTTCCAAAGTGCTTCCGGCCCACAGCGAAAGCCCCGGGTATGGCCCAGCACAGCTCCATGCTAAACAATAAGGTGAAATGTTCTTTGCTACGAGTCTCTTTTTCTCTGGTTCCAGTTCTTGTGTATCTGGAGAGCCATCTTGAGGTCATACTTGCAGCGTCTGAGACTCCGGTTTGGAGGTGGTGGGAAGGGCATGTGGTGGGGAGAGCAGGGGAAGAAAGCACACTTCACGGTTTGTTTTGTTCTAAAACTAACCCCGGGACAGGTTCACTGCTAGCCAAAAGGAGAGCTTTCCTGTTGGACCTTTCGTAAGTGGAAATGATGTAAAGTGAAGAAGCAATTACCATTAATTTATATAAGGAAAAAATCTGAGCTTTCCAAACCCCAAAAATAACCTCTCTTAGACTTTTTTGATACCTTAGGACACAATTTGCCCAAAAAATGCACAAAGTAAATCCAGAGAAAGCACAGATACTCAGAGACAGTTCAGGCTCTGGCAGCTTGATGCTGAGATGCTGAGTGTAGGGCCTGGGGCAGGAGCTTGGCGGGGCCACTGTTGCTGCTCAGGGCTGTGCTGCTTCTGTAATGGCTGGATGCAAAGCCAGCACTGGATGCTATTTTTGCTTCTCACCTTTTTTGGTAAAAGCAAAAATCTTCAGAATTTTTTGGCTGGTGAAATGTAGACATTTTGTAAAAGTGAAGTGGTATCATACTAACTTTGGGAAAGTAGGGGTTTAGGAAAAATGACTTTCATATAATGCAGCTCTTTCTGCCGTAAGGTTTAAGGCCAAAGGCACAGCTAACAGTAAATACTACTATGTCTTGGTTTTCCCATGGACCTTTGTATGTATGACCCGAGTAAGAAAGTCATGGAGAGGGTGGCTGTACTTTGGGAAAGGACTTTTGTATCCCATGCCTTCTTGTCAAAGTGCCACTTTAATAGCTGTATGAATCTCACAGTCTTTCCTAATAAACTTGACCTAGTTGGCTAGATTGTCTTAAAGATTATGAGATGGAGTTAAAATTATCTGTCAGGTATGACCCATTGGGACCAGGTAGAATTTAGTAATACCAGCCAGTTAGACGATGAGAACTTTCTTGCATAGAAAGTTAGAAGCACTAAGTGATCAGGAACAGGTTTCCCACAAGCAACGGTCTTCATATAACATAGCTGGTAAGTTTTATAAATAGATGTAGAACGAATGATGAATAATGCTGAAGTTTTTGTTCCTTGGCTGTTCTTTTAATAAACCAGACTCAACAAACAAAAGACACTGTCATGGACTGAACTGTATCTCCTTGAAATTCATGTGGTGAAGCCCCTCCCTCCTCCCCACCCCACCCCCTACCCTGACTAACTATATTTGGAGGTAGGGTCTTTAAAGAGATAATTCAGGTTAAACAAGGTCATAAGGGTGGGCCCTAACCCAATATGAGTAGTGTCCTTAGAAGAGAAGCATGCGTACAGAGAGAAGGCCATGTGACAGCATAGCAAGAAGATGCCATCTGCAAGGCAATGCTAAGCCAAGCCTGCCAGCACCTTGATCTTGGACCTGTAGCCCCCAGAACTGTGAGAAAATAGATGTCTGTTTGAAGCCATGCAGTCTGTGTGGTATTTTGTTATGGCAGCCCTAGCAAACTAATATGGACATATAACCCAACCTAAAAATGCGCAAAGGATTTGAATAAACATTTCTCTGGAGAAGACATACAAATGGCCCATAAGCATATGTGAAGATTTTCAACATCATTCATCACTAGGGATATGCAAATCAAGACCACCATGAGGTACCACTTCATATCCGTTAGGATGGCAATAACCAAAAAAGACAATAATGAGTACCGATGTGGATATGGAGAAATCTAAACCCTTGTACATTGGTGGCGGGAATGTAAAATGGTGCAGCCACTCAGGAAAACAGTTTGGAAGTTCCTCAAAAGATCAAACGTAGTTAACATAGGACCCAGCAATTTTATTCCCAGGTCTATAGAGAATTGAAAACATAGGTTCACATAAAAACTTGTATACCGATGCTGCTATCAGAAAAACAGAAATATTTTTCAGGCATTAAAAGGAAGTGAAGTACTGATTCATGCTATAACATGGATGAACCTTGAAAATATTATGCTAAGTGAAAAAAGCTTGCTAGTAAAGGCCACATACTGTCTGATTCCATTTATGTCCAGAATAGGAGAATCCATGGAAATACAGTGCCTGCCAAGTGCTAGGGAGAGAGAATGGGGAGTGACTGCAGATGGGCTTCTTTTTGGGATGATGAATGTGTTCTGGAATCAGATAGCTCTGATGGTTGCATCCTGTGAACAACATAAAATATGGGGCAAACTTCATAATGTGTGAATCGTATTTTAATTAAAAAAGAATAAGCCAGAATCAGTATTCTGGGTGGTGAACCTGAGGTAAAGAATGAATGACATTATGCTCTGAGTATTAGTAATGCTAACTTGTGAATGAGGCTTTTGTTTCTCCCCCTTAAACACAGGTGATATATATACATATATATTGTGTGTATATATATATATATATATATATATATACATATAGTATTTTGTAATATACATATTTCATTTAAATACAAATCTAGGGGTTGTCTCATTGTCCACTACATTGGAGAAAAATGAAAGCCTCCTTCACAGGTAATCTCTGAAAACATTGTTTTCTTAGTTGTGATTAGCATGGTGAAATAGAACATCTCAGGTTTGTGCCAGACGCTCCTTTTCTAAGCTACTCCGACCTCAGCTGAGACTCACTGTGCCTTCAGGTCTGTGAAGATGACAGTCCTTTTTTTCTGACATCATCCAAAAATATTTGTTTTTAACTTGCAAATAGCAAATCACAGCCACACTCCTGGGGATTACTTCTACTCCAAGGGTGTCCTCATACTGCACCATTAGAATCACCTAGGAGCTTTTCTTTCAGAAATGTATCCACCCCAGACCTACTGAATCAGTGCTCGCGAGCTCTCCAGATGATTCAGATGTATGATAAAGTTTGAGAAGCACTGATTCAGAGAATTTATAAGTGGGAAGGGCCATAAGCATGCGTTAATTTTTTGTAATAAATATCTGGGTTCTTCACATGCAGCAAGTTAGGCATAATATTGTCTCCTCAACACACTCTGCCACAAACTCTTCATACACAAATGTGGCTCTGAGCACTTCTTACACCCAGATCTTGGTTTCTAAGGATCATTCTCCACTAAGTGGATCCAAGGCTTTGTACTGTTGCAACTTTTTTTTCTAAATTTGACATTACTTCAAAAGAAAACAGCTTACTCCAATTTAAATGGAAATAGACGATGACCTGAAACAAACAAACAATAATCACACAAGTTTTCCAAAACTGATGATATGGAACTCAGACTGAGTGTATTTATTTATTATAATCTCCAAAATAATTTCAGTTGGTACAACCGCTTCTCAAAACCACATCACATCAGGCTCAGAATGTAATTATAACCAAGCAATTCACAAAAACACTTTAAGCAACAAAACATGCTTAGTATTTTCTTGAGAAAGGGCCTTCAAATGTGTACAGCATCACTGGGTAATTCACAAAACCACCAGAAGGGCACCCTCGTGTGTCCAACCTCGGCGCCTCTTATGTGTTGTTGGACTCTTACAAAATCTGTGATCCTTCCACATCTCAAAATAAAGGCCTTTACGGTACAATCTGCCTTCCTCTTAAATTTTAAAGGATATTCTAGATCATTCCTTAGGAAAGTAAAACTATGAACACTTTAAGAGGGAAACAAGTTGCTCGGACTTCTTTTATATTATACACTTCAATTATGGGTTATTTACTGAGACTTTTAAAATTTTATGTTATATTTTAAAAAGTATCAGTGGGGACAAAAGTAGAAAATATTGACCAGCAGGTAAGCTTCTCCTGAAATCACAGTTTTCTGGATAAATACATACAGCATCACTAAAAATTTTCACTATGTATTATACATAGCTTGGAAAGAACTTTAACAATTTGGGCTAACATTCGTGTCTTAAAATACGATTTTGCTTGATTCCTTTTATAATCCTAAACTCTTTCTTTTAAAAATTTGTATCTTTTTTTTTTTTTATAGCTCTGAGTCTCACTGTATTTTCAACACCTTGGCCTGAACTTGTGTATGGAAAAAGATTTAACATCCGCAACTGGAGCTGGTTATACTGGGAAGACAGGAACTACCGGAATTTCATTACACCTTGTGTTAGCAATAAACCTTCTCACAGAGAAGAAAATACTTTAAATACCTTAAATCATATTTACAACAATAAAATTCACATTTCATGCTTTAGTGAAACACTTAAGTCGTAAGATAGTCCTCATAGTTTATTGGAATGGAGCCCTTCTGTACCTGGCCTTCTTCCACACGCCGGGTATAAAGCTCTGGGTGTTATGAAAATAGCAAAAACTTGCGCCATCCTCCTATCAAGTAGAAAAACTGAGGGTAGATCTTGCCAGCCATTGAGTGGTGACAGAAATCCTGTGTCCTAGTGAAGTGACAACCCATGTGCTTCAGACATTGGGTCCTGTAGGTATCAACTTGACTATTTGGAAAGTGCTAAAAAGCCCAGATGTTCTTTATGAGTTGAAGGACGAGAACAGCCCTTCTGAGCACAGGTGAACACCTCATTTATGTGTCTATTGCACAGGACTTTATACGCTTCCAGAATTAGTGCTGTGTTTCTTTCCTTAGCGACTATATACATTTTTCGGATAAGTTCAGCGTTTCATTGGGAAATGTGACTTGCAGAGAGTTCCCCTTTGGGGCAGGCCCACACCTGCTACTCCCACCGACCTCGTCCACCAGTAAAGCACTATCTGAATCGTGCCCCTGGGAGGAGTCCGAGGTCTCCGATATTCGCAAAGTCCTCAGTGAGGTGGTGTCTGTCTGGGCCAGGCCCATGCCGGGTACACCTGGAAGTAGGTTCCTGCCTCCGAGACCGTTGTCACTGAGGTCCGGCATGTAAAGGAGGGTCTGAGACGTGCTGCTGATCTCTTTCAGCTCTCGCGAGAGGAACGAGCGAGAGTGAGCAGACATGGCGGAAGATGTCCTTCTGCTGTCTGAGCAGTGCTGTCCCTGACGGTCTCTGCGGGACCCGCCGATGCGGCAGAAGAGGCATTTAATCTTCTCGATTGCTTTGCTGAGCACGGTCTTCCGCAGAAGGATATAGATCCAGGGGTCCAGGATGGGGTTCACAGAAGCAATTCGGATGGCCTGCAAATCTGGGTTTTTGCTGATTTCTTGCACCAAACGTGGCCGATATAACTGGTTGACGAACACCCGTACCTGCATAAATGAGATGCCCACATTTAGATTTTGTCGTTGATCAACTAGGGAAATATTTATATGCAATGCCTAGCGTTGTAACATTAGCTAGCTGCCTTCCTTTCTGTTAATAACTGCCAAGAAAGAGTAGCTTACACGATAAGCCTCCGATAAACCAGCGATTGTGCAATTACAGTTCTTTTGAGTGAGTGTAACTTTAAGATTTTTGTAACTGTCCTATGAAGATCTTCTCAGATCAAAGATGGTATACAAAAAGGCAATGTATGTGCAGGCGACACAAGCGTAAAGTTTCTTTGAGAAACATTTTATTACCTTCATTTCTGTGAGTGCTTTTAATTTTTTGTAGTTCTAATGAAGTATCTTTTTTCCCCCAGAGAGCCACTGATTTTCCTTATTCCAGTTGCTTTTTTATATATTTAAATGAAATTCATTTTGTAAGTTGACCAACCATCCAGTCATCACAGAGAAGCCCAGAGATCCCTTTAATGTTTTTTTTTTTTTCATTTATTTATTTTTGAGAAACATAGAGACAGAGCGTGAGCAGGGGAAGGGCAGAGAGAGAGGGAGACACAGAATCCAAAGCAGGCTCCAGGCTCCGAGCTGTCAGCACAGAGCCCAATGTGGGGCTCGAACTCAGACTGTGAGATCATGACCTGAGCTGAAGTCTGCCGCTCAACCAACTGAGCCACCCAGGCACTCCTATTTTATTTTTGAGAAAGAGAAAGAGAGAGAGAGAGGAGACACAGAATTGAAGCAAGCTCCAGGCTCTGGGCTATCAGCACAGATCCCGATGCGGGCCTTGAACCCACAAACTGTAAGATCATGACCTGAGCTGAAGCCGGAGGCTTAACTGACTGAGCCACCCAGGCGCCCCTGAATACCACAACCTTCTTGAAGGCGGAGAGTAATCTACAGTGCAGAAGACAGGAAGGGAGATCGACTCTGACTGCAGGGTGATTAAATGAAATGGGAGAGTATATATGCGGGCACGACTAATCCACATCCAGAGGGGAGGGCGGCAGGGTTGTCTCCTGCAGAAGAGGAATCTTGCAGGGAGTTTTTGATGGGTGAGTGGGAGTTTGCTAAATTTAGAAGGTAGGACATAACATTTCAAATAGAGGTAATTCCCTGTGTAAAGTCATTGGAAATGACTTCTAGGAACTTCAAATGATTCAATGAAGAGAGAATGAATTTATGCAAACGTAAGGAAGACTTTATTTTATTCCTTAGAGGAGAAAGCACTAAAAGTACACTCTTATATTTATTCTCAGAGTATTATTATTATTATTGTCTAAATCTTCTAATTCCACAAGGAGTTTTTTTTTGTTTTTTTTGTTTTTTTTTTGAGAGACAGAGTAGGACAGGGGCAGAAGGAGAGGAAGAGAGAAAAACTTAAGGAGGCTCTGTACCCAGTGCAGACCTGAGCCGAAATCAAGAGTTGGACGCTCAACCGACTGAGCCACTCAGACACCCCTCCACTAGGATGTTTTATATAAAAATCCTACCTCATATTAAAAGGGACTTTAAAAGTGATCTCTGTCTTGGGGCCCCTCGGTGGCTCAGTAGGTTAAGCGTCAGTTCTTGGTTTTAGCTCAGGTCAAGATCTCACGGTTCACGAGTTCCGAGCCCCGCATCGGACTCCACACTGACAGCACAGAGCCTGCTTGGGATTCTCTCCCTCTGCCCCTCCCCAGCTCGTGCTCCTTCTTTCTCAAAATAAATAAATAAATAAAAAGATAAGTGACCTGTATCTTTAGTAATTATTTAATAATTATTACTTGCCTTTAGTAATTATTTTAATATAGGGAGAGGTAAGAGGCAAATCTCAGCCAAAGAGGATGTGTAAAAACCATAAAAAGGAGAAAGCACCCACAAAAGCAAAACTGGAGTCATTTAACTAAGGGCAAATATCTCTCTAACTTTAACAAGGCTTGAGGCTACTGCTACTTTACCATACAGTATAATATAAATATATTAATTACAATACTTTAAAATACTGTAATATAAATAGTATTAATATATTAATAAATACATTATAAGTATTATAATATATTAATAATATAAATATATTAATTATAATTAATTATAATACTTTAAAATACTATACTACTATAATAAAGTACTTTAAATTATGTACTCTACCATACAGTATAATAAATATATTAATTATAATTAACATATTATAATTAATAATATTTTAATATATTCATGGTATAAGAATCACCATGAAAGAAGGGATATTTTAGAAAGATAACAATTTGGGTAAAATAAGTATAAAACGTTTAAGGAAATAAATGCATTAATCTGTAAAACTCAACTCATGTGAAACTTATTTCTCGATGAGCCTAGATCAATGAGATGTAACTCTATTTCTGTTTCTTCCTTAACTGGAATTCAGACTGTGATCAGTTATATGTCTAGAGTCCCTTATTAGGAAGTTATTGTTTTTCCATTGCTGTTGCTTTGTTGTTATTCATTTGTTTTATTTTGTGTTTGATTGCAAAACTTGACCTAACTTATTTTGGCAGTAAAACCTGAACGGAGCTAGACTGTGAGGCTACTTATAACTTATTTATTCTACTTAGTATAAGTATTCCTGGGTTTTGCTTCAGAGATATTGTTCCCGATTTTGATGGGAATATTACATATGGTTAATATTACATATTACTAAAATTCTAAAAGCCAAGAAATTCTGAATTCTAAAACACATCTGGCCCTAAATGTTGGATCAGGATTATGGTCCTGTAAATCTCACAGAATAAAGTAAAACGGTCAAATGGCTCTAACTAGCATGAAATTAATACCTCGATCTCTGGCAGACAGCTAAATAAAAACTGAACCAGAATAAACAGAAGTATATGATGACTTAAAATACCTTTAAAAACTGTGCTTGGATAAATGATATTATCAAGATAAGGCATGATTGATTTTCCATTTTATAAAAACCTGTGACACAAAGCACTTTGGTTTCTTCTTACCATAAGCTGTATTTGGGCTCTGAGAGATGCCCTCAGGTCTACAGGCCTTTTCTCAGATGAAATGTTACTGAGACCTGAAGGTTTTGAGGAACTTATCAAGCCACCTTGTTGGTGGCTCATTCTGGTGTGGGCCTCAGGTCTTCTGATGACTTCCATGTTGCTTTTTCTGTTCTACCAGGCTGGCTGGTTTCCTGTTTAAGAATTATTTCCTGACAATGGAATCTTTGGTAAAAAGCATGAGGTCTCTAGTTTACTCACATCACATACTGCGTTTCTAAGCGTAAGAGAAACGATGGACTTAAATCTGTTAGTATCAGGCCTTCCCTGTACTTAGTCTAGAAAAAAAAGCCTAGGCAGGGTCTGTGAGAAATGGAGACTTCCAGCCTCTAGGTGGCAGTGTTGCTCCGCTTGGCGGTTTTTGGTCCGCAGGTTCTCCCGAAGCAGCAGTTTGCTCAGCCATCTCTAAGACCCTCTTTCAGAACAAAATCTGGGGTAAGTCTGAACTTTGCATTTTTGAGATTTTTAACATTGAAATCTTTGTTGCTGGTTGCCTCTCCCACCATTACCTCAAAGGAAACATGGTGAGTCCTGAACGGAGGAACATTTTTGAACAGTTGAAATGGATATAAAAGGAATAAAATTTGTATCTATTTACAAGAATGTATTAGGAGTTGGCATTGTATTTTAAAATTTCTATGACCTTTCAGGAAAGCTAGAGTGTTGTAAATAAATTAATGAGCTTTCGTAATCCAAGGTGATGAGAAGCGGGGAAAGACCACATCACTCTGTGTCTCACTTCCTCCACAGCTCTCAGTGATTTTGACTAGCATCCGAGGGAATGAAGGAAGCCCTATTTGAGAGTTCCATGGAAGGGGGGCAAGCTTACAATTAATACGAGCCACTGAACCTGGTTATTTAATGTCATTTCAGCAACGGGGAGCTCACAAGGAAGCAATAATGAGGAGAATGAAAATCAACATGTAAAAATTCAGATACAAACATTCTCAAATTATTAAAAAATAAAAAAGAAGACAAACTCGTTTTCCTTTGTAGCGTGTTTGCATTGGGGTGGAGAAAAAGACGAAATGAACAAAAGCCCTGTGCACTCTGTAGTGTGTGACAAAGCTTAGCAATCCCTGCCTCACTTTAAAGGCTACTTGGTTTGCTCTCCCCAAAGCCGGGGAGACTCCAGATGAAGATGGGAATGGCCACGGCAATACTTCAATGTCATGTGGGTGGGCGGTGAAAGCACTTTTCTGGAATTCCTGTCCTTATATGCTTCACAAATACGCATGCTCAGGCAGTTCTCAGTGTTGGAAGAGTGTGCTGCTGATAAAACAGAATGTCTGTGTCAGGGGGGAAAGACATCTTAACAAGTTCACTCAACACACACAACATATATACTCTCTTGCAATTTTAAAAGTGAATCTGTTTTTCAGGAGCTGCGGATTTGTGCACGTGGCTTATCTTTAATATTGGCATACGTTACAATATTCTAAGCTTCTTGAGGATGACTACGAGTTAGGATTCGGGAGCGCTGGAACAGAACTTGGAGATAATAGGGGAAATTCAAAAGAAGGTGTGATGACGGGAGGGCGATAGGGAGGCTGAATGTTGCAGAGGTCCACGCACAAGCTTTGGAATGAAACACACCTCTCTTCCAATTCTGGCTCTGCTCCTTCTAATTAATGCACAAATTATGAAAGTGCTTCGTGCAATGCCTAGTACGTAACATAGATGTATCTGCTGCCCTTGCCATACATGGAAGTTCGGCTACTGTGGAATATGTGAATAATTCCCAAACCACAGCTCAGAGGGAGCTTTGGCATCAAAAGACGTGTACTTCCCATGTGAGAAAAACCTGTTGGCAGGGAACGTCTAATTGAAAAAGAATGTTGAAATTTTGATGAGACCGATTTAGTAATTGACTGTCAAAGTACAAATGCTTTCCAATAAATGACACGGCCCTACAGCCGGATTTGTGTGTGCTGGGTGTCCTGTTCCAAGAACATAAAAGGAATTATCTGTGTGTGCTCGGTTATCTAACTGCCCTGTGAAGGATCCAAAATTGACACAGCTGTCACTGGAAATTCTTACCACCTTTTTTTTTTTTTGAATGACAAGAAAAAAAAATCTTTAAGTAAAGGATATTGGAAAGCGTTCTTGAGTGTGGTGGCGTAAGGGAGTTCTTTGTCCCTCTCGGTCACCACTTGCTGCAGGCAAATCATTTAACCTCTACAGGTCAGTCTCTACACTGAACATTTATTTCTGAAGTCTTTTTTTTTTTTAGCTCTAACTTTCAATATTCTAATAGGAGATTACAAGAATCACTTCATCTCTGAGGGGAAAAATCTTGTTAGTAGATGTTCCATAAAACCAAGGCTTGACAGGTCAGCCAAGCATGGTGACAGTCTGTTAGACTGGGACTCCCCAACCGCCCCCTCCCCCCCAGCAAGGATATAAATTCCTCGTCTGCAGGTGAGAAAGCTGAGGAGCAGAGTGCAAATGTTGGCCAGCCCTGTGTTCTTCCTAGAGCTTTCTTTAAGAATCAGATGAGAGGACATACGTGGGAATCCCTTTTATGTGCTACTCTGCAGCCTGTAAGGTTCTACCAATTCCATGGTTATGGCTAAAACACTGCTTTCAAGAATTGCTAATTATTTTTAGAGAGAGAAAGAGACAGAGAGAGCGAGAACACTCAAGCAGGGGAGGGGCAGAGAGAGAGTCCATGCTCAGCACGGAGTCCCCAACCCGGGGCTTGATCCCACGTCCCTGGGTTCCTGACCTGTGCCGAAATCAAGAGTCCAACGCTTAACAGACTGAACCACCCAGGCGCCCCAGGAGTTGCCATTTTTTAACTTAGCCGAATTTATTTGAAAAGCTAATCAAATCCTTCAGGTTCTGCTGTAATGGTACTCAAATTTATGGCATTACGCTTACTACACCTTTAAATGCGAATTGTACTCATCTGAAATCCCATCAGTTGATCTGTGACTCTACTTCAGTTTGCCAACGTAAACCAAAGGGTAACTATTTACAGCTTCCTCTGCTCTAAGAAATCTTTCTTGATCAAACGCTGTGAAGGCTTTATCGAGACAACTGGTTTATTAGTAAACAGCCAAGTAAACACTCACAGAAAGCTATTTTCCTAACCATCTGTTTTACCTGTCCAAGGCAGAAGACGAATCAAATTGGCCATTCTACCCCTAACGGAGATGAATACTTGTTACTTCAGAGTAAGAAGAAAGAAAATAAAAGAAACAGGTAAGCTATTAATATGCCTCGGCTTGCCTATGCATGGGGAAAAGTTCCTTTCCAAAAATCTTACAGTCTGTTTAGCCCTGAGGCAAAAGATTTGATTCTAACTGCTATCTTCACATTAGTAACTGCAAATACCGGGCACCAGAAGTTGACACAACTGTAGCATTTAACACTGAGACCTTAGAAGCCTGTCTTGCTTGCACGTTTCTGAAGAATTCAATCCCTCTTATTTATCTTAAGCGTAAACTCTTTCATTTCTTCAGCTTTTTCTGGGTTAAAAAAAAAAGACTGGTTTTAAATAGAAGAACAGACAAAATGACAGGAACCACCAAATCTTGTCATGCAATATTCCTTGTCAAATGTACTTACACCTTCTCTGTTTGTTGAGTATGACTCATTTTAGAAAGTTTCTCAAGTTTAGCACGGTTTCTTATATCCACGATTAATTTCCCAAGTTTTCTCCATTTCCATTCCAAGCTCTATTTATGAGACATATGTTTTGGAAAACAAGTTAAAATTTGCTTTTTCTATGAAACTCAGTATCAATTGCCCTCTAAGAGCCACTGTGGTTTTTTCCTTCCCTAGTGTCCAAAAGACAAAATTTGCCTTTTAAGTGACTGTTAACGTCATATACTGTGTCAATCTTTCTGAAATTCCGAGTAAACTATATTTGCTCTATGAGGCTTTGCAAAGCATGTTAAGTGTTTGAAGGGTTTGATTTTCCTCGAGTAGGATTAGCAACCAACTTGATTTGATATACGTAAAAAAGGTGCTTCATTAGTTTCCTTGGAACTGAAGATACGCCCGACTGCTTCAAATGTCAGAGTTTAGAAACTTTAAACTTAAATCACAATCTCAATATGAGAAACATGAAAATACATGAAAGTTGTAAAAGTAAGCTCAGGAAGATGACAGTTGTGGGTAAATTCCCCTTTTAACTCTTTCAGTAACAGCCAAAGTGTGAGTAGTAATGACTTCATTGCTTATCATTAATTTACAAGTAAACTGATTCTGAAATTAAGAGGTTAGTAGCCAGAACTAAAGGCTAAAAACTGAAGCTACTATTACTTGTATGGTTCTTTACTACTCAAAGGCATGTGAGTACGTCACTATGTGATTACTCCTTAGTTGAGCCAGTTCCAATTTTCAGAGTAAAATTACTTAGTATCGCACATTACTGACTTTATGTAACAGAGTGGATCGTAGTTGTTGGTTAAAACGTGGCTCTTTTGCAAACTACGAATATAGCTCCCATAATTTCTGGCCTCTAGCTTTTCAAATAACTTCAAACACACTGTGATAAATGGCCCTGTACCCTAGGGGTCGGGTCCACCACTTCAGCCCATGAAATGAATGAAGTTCTGTAATGTCTCTCCAGATGCTCCAAGGAAACAATTCATCTGTGACTGCAGTCATCAACAGCTTCACAGCCTCACCTTCATATTTGAAAAGTCTGTGCCTGTTGCTAAACTTCTAGCTCTAATTCCTCAGTTCCTCAAAGTGGATGTTCTGTACATAACGACCACTCACTTTGTCATTTACTGTTCTGTAAAACATAAGACAGAAGCCAGAGAAGGGAGCACCAGCTGGAGCAGATATGTTTCTTCCAGATCTCACTGTATCGAGTTGCCATTACAGATAGTAAAATATATTTATGTGGCTCAAGTGTGACTTAACTTGGTAAATTATATTGGGTCCTGGAATGGTTTAAAGGCCCTCCTGGCCAATTATATTTATTTCTGTTTATACGAATTGTCAAGGAGCTACTGTATGCTGGCTCTCAGCCATATCTAAGTTCCTTCCATTTACACTCACTTTTATCAGAGATATAATATTTTATATTCAATATCCCTGGACAGTACTAATAACAGAAAGCAATAATAGCTCATTGCATTTATTTTCTCTTGCTCCCAATCAGCATAAGAGAGAGAAGTCATTTCTTTTTGAGTTGGTAGTTTAGAATTTCCAGAAATGCAGTGTTTTGAGAGGCAAAAGAACTCAGAACTTGTTGCTTTCAGGAGAAAAACTATATAAAGTATTATGCGTGTGAGCCCAGCAGTTTCTGGTGCACTCTATTTTAACGACAGGCAGAGTAGAGAGCTAGGTATGTCTTCAACCTTTCTGCTTATAACAAAGTTAATCCAAAGGCAATTTTAAAGAAGGCGGTGGCCTGAAAGTCAAGTGTGCCAAAACTCAAATGCACTGCCCGTACAAAGGCCAAAATTAGAAGTGTTCCAGAGGGAGACGTGATGTAATATTATGTGAACGGGGTTCAGAGTCAGGTGGGTCTGAGGTTCATCACCAGCTGTCGGGCTTGGGCTTGGCAACAATTACATGACCGTCCCTCAAGCTTCCTTTCTTTAGAACGACACTGTACCTCTCGCGGTTGTTGAGAATTCAACAATGATCCATGTACATCAGCCTGCCCTTAATAGGCCCCTGAGAAGGCTGGCTTTCCTGGTCCCAAGAAAGAATGAGGGAAGCTGACTCAGGGCCATGCCCTGGTAGCAATGGTGACCCACATGTGCAATGAGAGGGTCTCCCAGGGCACAGCTTGGTGAAGAGCAGGAAACCTAGCCTGACAGTGGGGTTCTGCTAGATTATTTTAAGCAAGTCAAGCCCTGTGTACAGTGAGCGTGTTAGATGAGACCAAAAGACATCCAGTCTCCCTAGCTCTCAATTTCTACATGATCTATCAAAACAAACAAGCAAAAAAGCCAAAACCAAAACCAAAAACAAAAGCAAGAAACAAATCCGTACAAAAATCAAA
Source organism: Paguma larvata (assembly GCA_030068075.1). Lineage (NCBI taxonomy): Eukaryota > Metazoa > Chordata > Mammalia > Carnivora > Viverridae > Paguma > Paguma larvata. Next base: position 31,032,874 of record CM057826.1, on the reverse strand, counting down.
GCACCAAACCCGCGCTGACCCTAAGGAACGGGGTAGAACAAAGAAATCACCACCCCCGAAGTTTCGGGCTTCTGCGGTTCACTGGGGAGGACGGGGCTAAGTCACACTACAGCGGTTTCCCCTCCACATCTGAAGCAGTGGCAGGTGTTCCCGGAAGGCTCAAGGCCAATGTCAGGCAGCAAGGGGTAGGGGCTGTCCCGGGAGAGAAAGGAAACCAGGCTTTCGGAGAAAGCAACTCGGGGACGGAGGAGAAAATCACCTACTACATCTCATTAGGGATGCGGCCGGAGAGGAGGCTGGGCCTGGTCTGAGAAGCCGAGGGTCAAGATCCCAGGCCCGAGCTGGAGGACAAGTTCACCGCCTAGGCAGGAGAGGGAAAGGCGGAAACGCTAGGCGGAGGAGGTATCGGATGCGAGGAAAGGGCCCAGGAGGGCCCCGTCCCGGCCACTCACCACGAGAGGGATGGAGCAGATGAGCACCACCAGGGAGGTGGCGATGAGTAAGATGACCATCTGGATCTCGGCTCCCGCTATGCGGCGGAAACTCCGGCGGCGGCGAAAGTCGCTGAGGCGCGGCAGGGCGGGGGAGGCGGCGGCCGGGGCGCCCCGGCAGGGGGCCCAGGGCAGGCCCGCCGCGTGGTGCTGCTCGGTGCCTAGCGAGGTGCGGCGCATGAACTGGCGGTGCATGCGGAGCAGCGCGCCGCACACCAGCACGTTGCAGAGCACCGTGGCGAGAATGAGGAAGGAGCTGAAGCCCGCGTACATGTAGGAGAAGGCGGCGTGCGCCGTCACGTTGGTGGTCCAGTCGATGAAACACCAGGTGTCCGGGTACTGCCGCCGCGAGCTGCCGAGGCCCATGTTGGGCAGCGCGCAGAAGAGCACGTTGGACGCGTAGACCGCGACGAGCGTGAGGCCGGCCAGCCGCTTGTCCACGTAGTGGCTGTAGAAGTAGGCGTGGTTGATGGCCAGGTAGCGCTCGATGCTCATGGCACAGATGATGCTGAGGCCCGACAGGCTGAAGAAGAGCAGGATGAAGGTGCTGTACTCGCAGAGCGCCTCGCCTCCCGGCCACTGGCCCTTCAAGTACGTGGCGATGGTCACCGGGCTCACCAGCAACGTGCCCAGCAGGTCGGTGACGGCCAGCCCGCAAACCAGCGTATAAAAGGTCGTCTCCTTCTGCTCCTTGCGCGACTTGCACAGCACCACGATGGCCACCAGGTTGCCCACCACCCCGAAGATGAACATCACCGCCGGGATGGTCACCGGGCTGTTTGGACGGTCGGAGGTGGAGGAGGCGGACGCATTGACCCCAGGGGTGGACATGGTGGTGGCCCGTGGTACACAGCCTTGGACTTCGAGGCTGGGTCTGGGGCTGGTAGGAGAGACAAAGGCGCGGTGAGATTAAATTACCATTTGCAAGGTGTCAGACCCGCGCCCAAGAAACAATATGCAAGAGACAAGACCAACCAGGGATCCTGCCTACATGGTGGAGAGTAGCCACTTACCGACTTCGGCTACGCGAGCGAAATCGCTAGGCTCAGGAAGCCTCCTGCCAGCAGCCCCACTCTGCTGTCATTAATATTTCTTAGTCGATACTGCCATCGTCTCCTCCCCCTCTGCCCCCTCCAGCCCAACTCACTCCACCGCCAAGATGAACAAGGCCTATCTCAAGGGAAAAGTGAGTGGTTCGCTCTTATTCCCGACAGATTCTGAGTCAATAAAATCCTCACTGAAAACAAGTTACGGAAGGCAATTTGGAAAGCGCGCTCGCTCCTCCCGGGCTCCGCTCGAGGAGCGCCCGCCCATCGCTCACTGCCCGGTGCCCTCAAACCCTCATCTCACCTGTGGTCGCTGCGCCGGTGGCAGCCGCGTAGGCCCCCAGGGTCAACACTCAGACGGTCCAAGATAAGCCTCCAACCTGCTCTAAGTCTCTCCCAGCTCAGTGTGGAGTCTGCCAAGTCTTTGCCTTCTCAGAGCCGGGTCTCCGCAGCTGCCAGTTTTCCGGAACTGGGGTCAGAATGGCCAGTTTTCAAAAACTTAGAGAACCAGAAGGGTAGTGGGATGGGTCAATGAAGTCCGAGCTTGGATTTCTTTCTTTCCTCTCTTCTTCTTCTTCTTCTTCTTTTTTTCCTCGTTCCTTCAAAGACGGGACCAAACTTTTCGGAGCCTGCAGGTCCCGTCCCCGGGCGGACAGCAGTCAGATGTGGGGGCCGCGCGCGCAGGTGGCACGGAGCCTCACTCCCGGAATCAGGTCGCTCCCCTCCGAAGCCCAGGGCACCACCGGCGGCTATCGGGGCTGGCAGCTGCCACTGAGGCTGCTTCCGGCGCCCTGGGGGCGGCTTGAGGTCCACTCGGCCTGAGGCTCTGACCTGAGATCTTTCATCTTCTTCCTCTTGGCTGCAGGGTTTCGCGCTCGGCTCTCGCCCTTCCAGGCTCTGTAGAAACTTTTCTCCAGCTCCAAGTTTCCGCGGCCGAGGCGGAGACACACACTGCGCGGCCCGGGCGCCCATTGGCCGGACGGGCAGGGGGCGGGGCATGTCTTCAGTCCTCGGCGCCGAGAGGCGGCGCGCCGGGCAGGGGGCGGGGCTCCGAGCTGCGCGGGCCCTTGCCCCGGGCCTGGAACCTCTGCGCGCGGAGTTCCCCGCCCCTGCGGGGCTGGGGTCGCAAGGACGTGGCCGCGCGCCTCAGGCTAATGTGCCGAGTGCCGCCGTCGGCGGGGACCCTGGGAAGCCCTGGTGCTCTCCCGGGAACCCTCTTAGCCACTCAAAGGGGGCTAACTGTGAAACCGGCATCCCTTCTCCCCCATTGCCTCCCGCTCCGAGGGGGCTGTTTCTCGCACCTTCTACAAGTGGATCGCAACATCTGGGTGCTGGGCTGGGAGGTCAGCGGCTTTAGAACTCCACCTTGGAGCGGCCGAGGTGTGTGTGCGCGCGCGCGCGCGTGGCCCCGGGGGAGGTAGGGTAGAGAGGCACGGGGTGTGCGCGCGCGCGGCCCCGAGCTCGAAGTCGGGAGCGCGCGCGCCGGACAGGGCGGGTGGTCAGATCGTCGGGTGCTGGGCTTGGGAGGGGAAACAACGAAGAATCTGTCCTCTGAGAGGAATTATAATCCATCCATGAAGGTAGATGGTTGGCAGTGCCCAAGCTGTGGGCTGCGCTCCGTTGGGCATCCCCAGGCAAAAGAAAAAAAAAAAAAAATAGAGAGACCGCAGCCTCTCCAGGCGCTGGTGGCGGAGCCGAGCGGCCGTGGAGGGAGGTGACCGGCAGGTACCTCGTGGGAGAGTTAGGGTGAGAGGGCTGCGTAAACGCGGAGATCTTCCTTCTCCCGGGAAGTGTTCCTCCCAGTAAGAACGGTAGTCTGAGCTTCGTGCCTCGGTCCTGTTATATGCACTTCGGATACTTTGACCACGAATCCTTTGGTCGGCTGGCTCTTGGAGGGTGCAACGGGATTTGAAAGTTATTGGAGTGAAGGAGTTCTCCAGTCATTACCTCAGTGATTTACTCTGGGATCATTACAGTTTGACTTACTTTGTGTTGGGAGTAGTTTTTTTTTTTTTTTTTTTTTTGTAAACTCATTGTTCAACTTCTTTGTGCTCTGGTTCCTAAAATCAGGACCGAAAACTTTAAAAAGAAACGATTGCAAAACTCCATGGTGTAATTATAACTGCTTCACCATTTTTTTTTAAACCATTAAGTAGGATTGTGTGGGCCTTTTAAATTCCTAGAAAAATCTGTTTCCAAGTCCGGGATACATACATATTGCATCTCTTCAGAGATTAAGCAAATAAATAACTCGATTCTTTTATGTGATGAACAGGTTTTCATTCCTTAAAATGTGATTTCATGAATAAATCTCCTAAGAATTCATCTGGTTCTCCTCTTACTGTGAAATGGCACAGTAACAAATGAGTAAAAACAGAGCATTCCAGACTTAAGCTAATTACAGATAAATTAAAGATAATTAAAGATATCATGTAGATATATTAATATAACATTCTCTTGTTTATGCTATTTCTTCATGAATATCAGGGATTCGGAAGTAATCTACAAAAAATAACTGATGGCAATTGGTCAGTTTCTCAGTCTTCCCTTTATGACCATAGTAACCATGACTGTGATGGCAATTGGTCAGTTTCTCAGTCTTCCCTTTATGACCATAGTAACCATGACTGTTATCTATGCTCTCTTTGAGTAGTAACCTCTAGGGTTGTGTCAGCACTGAGAACAAGTTGGCACTAGAAAAAGGAAACTGCACGTTCGACACCCATTCTTCCCTAATACGGTTAGTATTGCATCACTGTCACCCTGTCAGGTGGTTATCGGTAAATATACCAGGGGGAGGTGGGAAGTTCCACTTAGACTCATTTTATGCTGGTAAAAATAGTCTTTCCAGTTTTGTTTCCATTTGAAGTTCCTCTAAGGGAAAACAGTTAGGATGGGTACCTGTTACATTTTGAAGGATCAAGAGTATATTAAATACAACAGTTGAAGCACACTGCCGAAGCAATTAGTGACTGTTACAGGTTTTAGCATGTCATTGAGGAACTGGGGGCTTGTTATCAATGGAGCTTTAAAAAAAATTTTTTTTATGTTTACTCATTTTGAGAGAGAAAGAGAGAGAGTGTGGGAGAAGGGCAGAGAAAGAGAGGGAGACACAGAATCTGAAGGAGGTTCCAGGCTCTGGGCCGAAGTCAGGTATATAACTACCTGAGCCACTCAAGAGCCCCTGGAGCTGTCTTTTATTACTGGTCCTTTAAATTTTATCATCACGGTAGCTTTAGGAAGATTGACATAAGTAAGAAACCAGGATACACGATAAAAAAAATTTAGTAAGATTTACCTGTCCCCTCTTTCGGTGTATGTTTCTTAAAGCTTAAGTTTAGGGGTACCTGGGTGGCTCAGTCTGCTCAGGTCAGGATCTCATGGTACATAGATTCAAACCCCACATCGGGCTGTCTGGTGTCAGCCCAGAGGCTGCTTCAGATACTCTGTCCACCTCTCTCTCTGCCCTACCCACTCACGCTTTCTCTCTCTCTCTCTTTCTCTCTCTGTCTCTCAAAAAAAAATTAAAAAAAAAACAACTTAAGTTTAACTTTTAGAAGTAGAATCTGAAGGTTAGGGAAACCATTATTTTACTTTCTCAGCTTAAAAAACTGGGACGGTGTGGTTCAATTTCCCTCCCAGCCTGCGAGGAATCTACATTGCAAAAGGAAATGAAGAACTGCCTTGAGCATATAGACAGCACTTGTCATTACTGACATATTTCAATGAAAAGATTTTTCTTCTAAAAGTTGGTCTGAATCCTCCCTTGGGTTCAGTTCTTTAGAACTGTTGTTAAATCCTCTTTGAAGGTTTGACCTAGTCCAAGAATTGCCTGACTGATCCGTTTGATTGCTGTTTTAGCTAATTATTTGGCTACTTTTTTTTTTTTTTTTTTTTTTTGAGTAAACACCTGAAGGTGGGAACCTGTTTAAAAGCAAAGGCTGCTTGGAGGTTATCAACCACATTCCCTTTGACTAAGTTGAGTCTTCCTTGGATCGAAGGCATGGGTAAGAAAGAGGATAACTCCTGGGAGGAGGACAGCAAGATGAATCAGATCTGGCCTGGACCCTTCACTAAGCCTAACCTGGCCAGACCTTAGAGCATTCCTAAAGCACTAACAGTTATGTAGCAAAGCCCGTGTAAATTGCGTTTGCTCTCCGTCTTTCATGACAGGCCATGCGGATGCTAAAAACAGTGGAAAAAGGCATCTATCTGGTGTGAATAACCCAGTGCCCTTGGATGCATTTGCCTTCCACACGTTCACCCCGCTGGTTCAATGGATCACAAGTGTGGCATTAACCTGACCTTGGGCATGAAGAGAGGTCCACAGTTGTGGTTGTGGGCCTTGAATGATTGCCCTCCCTTCTTAGTGGTACATTTCATACGTGTGGTCTCCCAGTTATCGTTTTCTGAAGGTGAATTTTATGCTGAGTCCAGTGCCTGGAGTTTGTACACATGGCAGTACTGTGATTAAGTCCCCAATATCTTCAGGTGGTGATCAGTTGACTCCTGTGGAGGCCGGTTGCCACCAACCGAAACTTCAGGTTACTTCCTTCTCCAGCAGTTTTGCCCCTCGAAGTGATGACTTTCTACCCTTTTTATTTTTCCCCTAGATATTTCCACTGCTCTCCCATTGCGAATAGAAAAAAGAGGGCAAAGAAAGAGGGTTATATACTTACTGTTGTCCGTTTTGAAGGTCTGGGTAGAGAGGGGAGGCCTTCCTCATTCGGGAGTCTCTCCTCTAGGAAGACAGACGTTCGGATTATATTTCAGGTTCTCTTTACCCACCTATTCTCTCTGTGGCGTTAGACAACGTCTGGGCCAGTTGAAAGGAGGAACCTGTGACTTGAGAGGATTGGTCACTTGTCTGTGTGTGATGCTTAGTGAACCCCCGCAACAGAAGTTCAAAGCCCTTCATTGGGGAGCAAAGGGAGAGATGAAGTAGGATTGCCATTTGTTGAAATTCAAGCCAAAAATTAATCTCTTCCCTGGCCTCCTCCTTAACCTCCAGCTTAATGGGTATCGATCACAGAGTACACTAAAGTTACAGGAGGAACCTCTGTGTAGTTTATGAAGGTCTAAAGATATGAAAGTCGGACGCAGGTCAGTTCCTTCAAAGTAAATGAACTAGATGGGCAGCTAATTTATAGGAAAACTTAATATTTTTTAAATAGCTACAGGGCTTGATCTAACAAGAAATGAGATTTGACTTTGCATGTAAACAGCAATTTTAAATACGATTTTCTGATGCCAAGTTATTTGGAGTACTTATTTTCCTATAAGATAATAGATTATATGTTAAAAAGGGCTATAAAATTTACCTCAAGCATGTTGGCAGAAAGATTCATTCATGTGCATTTTGAGGATGTCTAATAAGAGGGCTGAGCAGCAAATATAGATTTTTTTCTTCTCTGAATCTTGAATTAGTATAAGGTGTCAACTCTTAAGAAATAAAAAAATTGCGAGATTTTAGTAGCTGAAAGAACAGGATGCACTTTTCAAAATTGTCTTGCTGTGTTAGTGAGCTGTTTTCGTCTCTGGTCATGTCACACCCATGCTGCAGTGGTTTTAAAAGATATACTGGCAGGGCATTGTGTAAAATGTAGCTCACTCTGAACTATGTATGTTTAATTTAAACTTCGTTTTTTAACCTTTTTTTTTTTAATTTTAGAGGAGGGGGCAGAGGGAGAGAGAGAATCTTTTTAAGTTTTTTTTATTTATGTAATGTTTATTTATTTATTTATTTTTGAGAGAGAAAGAGAGCCTGAGTGGGGGAGGGGCAGAGAGAGAGCAGGGAGATGGAGAATCCCAACCAAGCTCCATGCTCAGCGCAGAGCCCAACCAGGGGCTTGATCCCATGACCCTGGGATCGTGACCTGTGCCGAAATCAGGAGTCAGCTAGCTGCTCAATTGACTGAACCACTCAGGTGCCCTTAACTTTTTTTTCGTTTAAAGGTTTTTTTTTTGTTTTTTTTTTTGGAGCGCTTGGGTGGGTCAGTCTGTTGAGCCTCCAACTCCATTTCGGATCAAGGGCATGCATGATCTCATGGTTTCATGGGCTCGAGCCCTGTGTCAGGCACTGCACTGGCAGTGCAGAGCCTGCGTGGGATCCTCTCTCTCTCTCTCTCTCTCTTTCTCTCTCTCCTCTCTCTGCCTCTTCCCTACTTGTGCTGTCTCTGTCTCTCTCAAAATAACTATAATAAACTTTAAAAAAATGAAGATTTATTTTTAAGTAATCTCTATAACTCATTGTGGGGCTCGAACTCACAACCCTGAGATCAAGAGTTGCATGTTCTACAGACAGAGCCAGCCAGGCACCCCTAACTTAAACTTTGATAGCAGTTAGTTATTACCTGAGTATTCTACCTGTGGATTAAAATGTTTTTTTACAGCCAAAGAAACCATAAAAAGAAAACGTATTATTTGGCTTTTGTCTTCTTATTCCTGGCTTGCCTCTCATCTTTTGTTTCCCAAATTGAACACTTAAAAAAAATCCTCCCAAAAGAATAAAAATAAAATATATTTTCCTCTTGAGGCTGAGGACATATGCTACATACTTTTTTTTCTGGACTCCTGTAATTTTGGAGATCCTGTTTACAGACTGCTTTGGGTTCTGATAGGCGTGGTGCTCGAAGTGCCCATTTTACGAAGTGTCCATAAATCCTAGGTTGTGGAGGGGAGTCTCTGGGTCTCTCTTTTTGGCTTAGATGGCAGACGATTCAGCTCTTAACTCCAAGTCAAATGGCTTTGCTTCTGTCAAAGGCGAGTCTTAAGGATGATTTAAAAATATATTTAAAAAAGTAATTTGTATTTTTTAAGGGTTAGTGTACTCTCCTAGGACTTGGACAAAAATGTGTTTTCGCACTGACATTTTCCCCTGGTTTTCTACGATGAGCTCCGTACAAGAGAGTTAGAGGGTTGTGTCTGCTGTTTTAGAGATTTCCCACAAACACCACTGTTAGAAAAAGCGGCCTGAGATCTGTAGCTTTATAAAAGCTGCGTTTATCAGAAATTCCTGTTTCAGGAATTTATCAGCTCTGCCCAAGTAACCCCTGCATTGCCATGTGGAGCTTTGTGGAATTCTTGTTTATTTTTAGAAATTTGAGGGAATCATTTCCCTTGCAGAACCAGTATCAACTCTAATCCCTGAGCTAATGTGTTAATTGTAGTGGCATTTAAAACTTTGGGCAAATGCTAACATCCCATTTCCCCCTTCCACCCATAATAATGATAAAAGCTTTCTTATAATTCAAATTAAGCTCATTATTGAGAGTTTCCCTTTCCACACACTGTTCCTGCTCTGCAATAATGGCTCCCGCCACTCTTTTCTAGAATGGCAGCCACCTGTGGTCTTTAGCTCCACAAACCCTGGGATCTAGACAACCAGGATTCTAGACACCTTGTAAAATTACTTACAGAGCAAAGCCTCTTTCTTTTCTCCTCTTGCTTTTTCTCCTCGCCCTTTCCATTTCTCTAACAACAGTATCAATAGCTAACATTTATTAAGTAGTTACTATGTACTTGGCAATGTGCATCGTGCTTTGGTGAAATTTTTGGCCCTTTGTTACAAATTAGGATACTGAGATGGAGAAGTTAAGCAATTTTTCCAGGGTCACCGAGCTCACAAGTGCTGTGACAGAGCGTGCGAATTACCGACCACAGAATTACAGAGTGTCCTTCCCCAGCACTGAGCAGGGGCCCACTCCTAAACACCTCAGCCTATCCCTTAAACAAAACAAAACAAAACAAAACACAAAACAAATGCCACTACATTTTAATAAAGGATGCAAGTAAAACTTCTCTGAATAATAATGATATATTCAGTCTAGACACCCACCACCCATCCCTGTGCCCCTAGGAAGCAGGTGCAAAAATAGGAAGTAGAAAATTCACAGTGTTTCTGATTTGAGTTTATAGCCACTTACTTTAATTTTCTCTTTTATGTGGAGTAGGTTACCTCTTCTGCAACTACCAAGGGGATCGTTAACAATTTCTATGACATTTAAATGATCGAATGCTTTCTTACGAAGCTCTGGCTTATTCTGTTCACAGACACACAGCGAAAATCAACTTTCCTGCTTAGGTTGAGCCTGTAGGTGGAGAGTGGTGTGGATAAAATGAAAAAGCATCAGTCGAGTAAAAACTATATGCTATAGTTTATAGCTTGGCTTATACTAAGCCCTTTGTGTTGATCTTAGATAAGCTTATGGTAACCCTTCAAGGGAGTTGGCATTGTTGCACCTGCAGCTCTATCAGGGTGTAAAGTTAGTTAGAAAATCTGCATTCATTTGGTAGGTCTCTTTAACGGGAAATGGTATGGGAATGGGTGTAATCAAGAAAGTAGACATAAACTCAGGATGAAATACATCATCTATCTCTTTTTATTTTTCTATACTCATTGCAAACATTGGTAATAACATCACTCTTTCCTTCAAGGGCCCACCACAAATTTACTAGCAATGGCACAAGAAATGAAACTCCTTTGTCGTGCTTGATCTTCCTTATGATGTGTACAGAGCTGGTTTTAAGAGACCCTAACAGATGGTGGTTTTGTAAACTTGTGATGATATGTGTGTGTAGTTCTTTTGGCCTAGGAGATTATGGAAAGGTTATGAAGATCTTTTATCAGGGTTTTTTGCTTTGGACGGCAGGCTTTGTATGAAGAGAATGTGAAGTGGGTACAGCGGGAGAGAAATCACGATCATTAAATATGTAACTAGAAAAATAAATCTCAGGATAGAGGGTCTTGCAAAGCATATTCACCTGTTAGATGCTTTAAGAATGTCTGGAATGTATCTCATAGTATAATAAATGACTTTATGCAAAATACCCGCATTTGCAAGTCTGGGAGCAGCAGGATACAAATGGAAGAGTCAGGAACCGCTTGTGCTTGGGTCAAACTATGGCATTTAAGTCTGAATGTTTTCAGCGTCAGCTAAAATCTTCCGATACCTCAGATGGAGTTCTGGCACCCAGGTTGGGAATAAATGATTGAAAAAAAGATGAATTGCAATCATTAAAACCTAACTCTACGTTACTCAGTAGGTATCGTAACGTTTAAAGGTACACAAAAATGAATATTTGAGAAACTGAATCATTTAAAACCTATGGTATAGAAGTTTGCTAAAATAATAGAGCCCTTGGGGGATTATTTTCCTAAAGATCAAACATTTATTAGTTACATCTATTTTATCTTTTGCTCTTGGCATATTTTAACAACTCTCACTTGTATAAATTAGGAAACATATTTTTAACTATATTTATACAAGTTGAACTCTTGTTTATCTCCTTTACTAAATGGGTAAAATGCTATTTATAGCACAATTAATTTTAGAACCAGAGAGAGGAGAAACTTCATTTTTAGTTGTAGTTTGTACCTACCTTAAATTCCAATGAATTGAGCTTATGCGGGCAGATTATGTTACAATGCATCAATTGTAAATTTGCACACTGACAGGAGCCGAATCATTTTCTTGAATGTTTTTCTGACCTCCAGTGTTTGGTGAGGAACCTCAGAAGAATACAGCTTTCTACTTAATAAATATTTTTGAACAAGAGAACATAACACATTTTATAGAATAAAAATTCACTCTGTAATTTGATAACCCCTGTAAGGTGTGGAGGAAGAACCTATTGAAACTTTGGTTGGGAAAAAATAAGTCTTTATTAAGGGTCGTACACTCAAAATGGCCTGTGAGTTGGTGCATGGTTAGATGAAGGAATACTTTCTTCTTAACATATCAACGTTATTAATGTAATACTCAATTGCATTAACGTGAATACTGAAAAGTGGTGTTACAGCGTTTTCTTTGCTTTGAGTTTTGGTTCTTAATTTTATTTGACAATTCAGTAGAAAGAAATATTCATATACTTTGGCTTTAAGGCATTAGTTTAGAAGAAACAAAAAGCAGAATCAGAGACAGTGCAGAGAACAAATTGATGGTTGCCAGAGTGAAGGGTGGTGGAGGATGGGCAAAGTGGGTGAAGGGCAACGAGAGATACAGGCTTCCAGTTATGGAATGAGTAAGTCACAGGAATAAAAGACACAGCAGGGGGAATGTAGTCGGTGATATTGTGACAGCATTGTATGGTGACGGGTGGTACCTACACTTGGGGTGAGCATAGCGTAACGTATAGAGAAGTTGAATCACTGTGTTACACACCTGAAACTAATGCGACGTTGTCCACTATACTCAAATAACAATATTTTAAATATTAAATCTTAATAATAATCTTATTAATATTGAAATATTTAAAAATATTTTCCCCATGATATCACAAATACTTAAAGATAAGAATGCCTAAAGAAGATAAAAATTCGATTCTTTTTTATCACTATAAAAATATTCTCAATATGCTAATAGGGATACAGTGTAAATTACTATTTATAGTATCTGTTTGTATAATTTTTGGACTCAAAAAGAAAAACTAACTTTTTGAAAATTAATACAACTTAGAAAATGTTTTCAATACTGATCCTATCTAGAAGAAAGGCTTTTGTGGTCAAATATGTTTTGGAGGGGCGCCTGGGTGGCTCAGTCGGTTGGGCGGCCGACTTCAGCTCAGGTCATGATCTCACGGTCTGTGAGTTCGAGCCCCGCGTCGGGCTCTGTGCTGACGGCTCAGAGCCTGGAGCCTGCTTCCGATTCTGCGTCTCCCTCTCTCTCTGCCCTTCCCCTGTTCACGCTGTGCCTCTATGTCTCTCAAAAATAAATAAACATTAAAAAAAATATGTTTTGGAGATGCTGTACTATATTCCCCTGTTAGAAAGTCTTATTGCATATTGTTATAAAAGGCCCTGAGATGTCTGGCAATTAAAAAATTCAAAACTGTTTAAATTTGTTTTAGTTAACATCGCCCAGGTTTATGTGATCATGCATTCTTTCCTCAATAACACCTGTTAACATGATATATGTTAAAATTCCTTGGAACACATGCAAGGAATCTTGCCTAATTTGGTAAAGGATAATTTATTATTTGGGGGAGTGGTTTAGAGACAAACATTGTAATTGCAATAGATATGTATTTATTTGTATGTGTTAGGAAAAATGCATATCTCATTCATGATTTTATGGCTATTGTTGGTTAGGCTGGAGCTAAGTTAATATATGTGAAAAATGAGTAGATTTAAAGAAAATATAAAGTGAATGATAGTAGAAATGACATATAGATATGGCAAAATCATGAAGGTGGGGGTGAGTTTTTGAGGATTGGGAAATATAAATAGATTGCAGTAATTTGAATGTGTGTATGCAGACTCATCATGAGGACATATCGGGAAGAGGGATAGCAGCTCTCTGGAACTGGTTTAAAATAATTCTGACCTGGGAAGAGAAACCTGGTCTAGCCCCCAGTTTCCTTATCTGTAAATAGGGATTGCACGATTGGAGAAATCTGTGGTTGTCTTCAGCTCAGCACCATTGATGTGAACTGAAGGTTAAAGTGGCAGTTTATGGGCTATCTCCCCTCAGGCACTCTGGGACTCAGGCAAAGCTCCTTTATTGTTGCATAGCGGGAGGATGGTAATCCTGTAGCTATCTTTACCAGGAGAACAGTGGCCAAATGTTGCACTGACTGCATCTTAGGGAATGTTGGCTGAACTGTCATGTTTGCTTTAGTTCCTGGGCGGCGGTGAAGCAGAACACTTCATTCTTTGACATGCCATTATTTGGGATCTCTTTACGCCCTTTTCTCAAAGTAGCTGAGCCAGGTTCCTGGTTCTCAGCTCTTTGTGTGAATGGTGCACCGTGCAGTTCTAGCTCCAGGGAATTCTCTGGCTTGCCTGTGAATGAGGTTATCTGGAGGGCAATGTTTAGTCTCTTAGGTTTTACACCCACCCCTCCTACCCCACTCCATAGTTTTTTTGTGTGATTTTGGAGAATCGACATCCATATTATGTAATATTTAGGCTTCCCATTTGGTCTTGTTTTAAATTTTCAAAATTATGACTTTCTTTTGTTAGATTTATCCGTAGGGCTTTTTGGGTTTATTTTGTTTTGATTTCTATTTGTGTTTTTAATGATTCTTGATTTATGAATGGGATCCTGTGATCTATTACATTTCTAATGCCTTACGGTTAAGGCAATGTAATGTAATGGTTATGTACACAAGCTCTATCAGGCTCTGTCACTTACCAGCTGTGACTTTACACAAGTTACTTAACCTGTCTCTTCCTTCGGGTGTTTTTAATCTTTAAAATCGGGATAATACTACTAATCTCCCTCAGAATTAAATAGTAAATACACTAATTACTATATACTGAGTATATACTATATGCTGAGTATATACATATGAGCATATACTGTACTCAGTACAGTGCCTGGGAAATAGCCTCAAAAATGCTTGGCTGTTATTATTGCAGCCAGCGTCCAGGACAGTTTTTTGGTCAGATTCCTGAACTGTTACTCGTGTTGTTACACTGTCAGTTGATTGTCTTGAAAGTTCTTGGTGCGTAATTATATCGCATGAAAAGAATAGCAGCTTAAATATGTTTTTCCTGCTTCGTTTTTCTAGAGGAACTCTTAACTGGGATTCTTCAGCACAACATCAAATAGTAGTTGAAACGATTTCTGTCTTGTAGTGACAATTCCAACTTTCTTTCACATAATCTGTCTACTATAATTTATAATCAATTTTATATCCTTTTTTTAACTCACCATTATGACATGAGCATTTTTCATGTTAATAAATTTTAGCAAAGATTATTCATTCTAGAGTATATAAAAATTGTATATTATAAAATATAGCATAGACACATGTATTAGTGTATAAAATATGTGTATAGTTTAAATAATGAAAATAATAGGAACATCTGTGTATACACCAAGCTTAAATAGAATATGAGGAGGGACTTGGGGGCTCTTTGTGCCTTTTCCCACTTGTATCAAGAATTTTTATCCATCATTTCCTTGGCCCTTTTTTTTACTACCAATAAATAAATATTGCCACATAGATGTATTATACTTAACAGTTCTTCTCTTGTGATTATTTGTATTGGTTTATATTTTGGATGTTGGGAATAGAGCTTTCCCATACTGATGATGATTTCCTTGGGATAGATTCTGAGGAGTGGAATTACTAGGCCAACAGGTGTACGATTGTTTAAAAGCTTTGGCCAAATACTGATTATCAAATTGCTTTTAAGAAGGTTTGCATGTATTTATATTCCCAAAAAGCAATACACGTAAGAATGACTATTTCAGTTCAACAGCCATCAAAACCGAGGGTTAGTAACGCAAAAGTCAAGACATACCACGTTTTTATAGAACGCCTAATGAGGTTGGATTTTTTTAAAATTAATTAAATTAAATTAATTAAAAATTAAAAATTTGGGGGGGATACTCTGTCTATAGAAATGTTCATGTATCACAAATGTTTCGCTTGACAAACTCCCACAAAGAGGACACAGCTTTGTAATGAACACCTAGATCAAGAAACATACCTGCCCCCAGCTGTAGTTGTGTTCACCTTCCAGTGTGAAGACCATTTTGTGTGCTAAAACCTTGGAAGAAAGAAAATTGGCCTTGCTTTGACCCATTTAGTTTTGACAGCCAGCAGCAAGTTTTCGCATTATATTCTCCTCATATAGTAAAATAGGATTTATGGTTCTGAGTATAATTAATATATTATAAATAATATAATTCTGATCTCTCTTTTGAAATGGTTTGATGTCATTTGGCTATCAAACCAGAAAACTTTGCAATTACTCAAGAGTTTTTATGTGGGCCATAATAGTGTGTCCTATAATGCAGGCACTTTAATTATAGTGTATATAAATAGGGATTATCTCCATGCTTATTATTTTTTTTAACATTTTTTTTAAATTTATTTTTGAGAGACATAGAGACAGAGTGTGAGCAGGAGAAGGGCAGAGAGAGAGGGAGACACAGAATCAAAAGCAGGCTCCAGACTGAGCCATCAGCACAGAGCCCGATGCGGGGCTCGAACTCACAGACTGTGAGATCATGACCTGAGCTGAAGTCGGCCGCTTAACCAACTGAGCCACCCAGGCGCCCCTCCATGCTTATTTAAGACACGATTCGAGGGACCCAGCTAAGACTCACTGAATCAGCATTTGCGTTTTCCTGAGCCTGTGGGTGATGCCGATGCTTGCAAAGGGCCGCTGGACCACACTTGAGTAATGTTGCTCCAGAGGATAAATGTCTCTAGACATTCTGCAGATGTTGGTAATTGAAGCAGTTACCTAAGACAACCCTTCCACATTTCGTGATCAGTTTTTAAAACATGTAATAAAAAATTTGTCATCCGTCAGTCCTTTCTAGGCTTTCCTACTGTAGACCTGGACACATGGTGTTTAACATAGGGGTGGTGCCGTTTGTGTAACCAGAACAGGAAACATCCAGCTCAGAACACACCCCTTGATTGCAAAATCTTTGGAACTGACCTGGTAGAATGGATCTAGCTTTTCAAAGGATCACCCTTAGCTTATTTATCTTGGCAGTCTTATGGGTATATTATCTCTATTATGTGGTAGCCAGGTGAAACACTGTAACTTAAGATTTTACCTGACTGTACGAGTAGCAATAAAATGGAAACAAACAAACAACTGACTCCCTCGCTCCCAAATGTGTTCTATTTAACCTAAGTTCACCTCTTTGGTGCTGCAGCTTTGCAAGTGGATCATTTTATAAAAGGGTTGATAATTCAAATTTTTAGTCAGAAGAGATGTTTAGAACATTATCCCTCTGTTTCTTCTCTTTAGACATTGAAGAACACTAAGTGCGTATGTTTTTGGAGAGTCATTTTAGAAAAAGCGGACTGCTTACTAAGTAGTCAGATATTAGGTAATAACTCACAGAAAAAGTTTTGTGGAGTTTGGTTTTGCTTTGAATGATCTAATTCGAGCTTTTGCTTGTTCTCCTAGACCTGATGGATTAAAGTCATATTCATCCTGATCCATCGATATTGCTTGAACCCACCTACTTCTCTCCACCTCCACCACCACTCTGGGCTGATGCACTTGCTTCTCGCTCCTGGTCTAGAGCCATGGGCTCCTAACTGTTTCCCCTTGCACTCTTGACCCCTTCTAATTAGTTCTTCACATTACTATCAGACTGGTCTTATTTATAATAAAATAAATTGGATCATGTCATTCTTCCACCTCCTCCAGAGGCTTTCCATGGATGCAAAGTCCTCATCATGGTCCACAGATTCCTGCACCATCTGCTTCTGGGCTCCCTTTTCCAACCTCAGCTCAATCCCGTCTCTCTCTTGCTCATTACACTTAAGATGCTCTTTAACCCGTGCAAGCCCTTTCTTGACTCAGGGCCTTCGTGCAGGCTGTTCCCTCTCCCTGGAAGTCTCTTGCTACGTGGCTAACTCTTGCCCTTCTTTTCCATCCATGTTTAAATGCCACATCCTTAGAGAGATCCTCCAAGTCTACATTACGTCTCGCCGATGTTTCTCTTCATGGTATATATTTTTTTCTCTTGGTACTTATCACAATTTATAAATATAAACAGATGTGTTTGTTGGTATCTGTTTTTTCTCACTCGTGTGTTTTGAGGGAAAAGTTTTAGCAATGTTGTTCATCATCATACTCCCCGGCCCTGAATAAATACAAGATTTATAAATACCCAGTATGTGAGTTAGCTACTGCTGTGTAACAAATGAAGGCCCAAGTTTAGACATTTACTTAAAATATTTACTTAAAACAAGAAACAGTTCTTATGTCATTGTTTTAATAAACCAGGAATTAAAAAAAATTAACTAACTTTTCTATTTTCTGTGGGTTCTTCAGGCTGTGGGCAGAAGGCCTCTGTTACATGCCTCATGGTGACTCTAGGGCTGTTGGAGTGTTCTCAGATATGACAGCTGGCTTCTTTTAAAGGGATGACCCAGAAAGCAAAGAGAATTTGGCTGCCACATGTTGTCACTTTTACTATATTCTCTTTGTTAAAAGGAAGTCACCAAGTACAAGTCATACTTAAAGAGAGAGGATATTGGCTTCATCTTTTTTTTTTAATGTTTATTTATTTTGAATGATAGAGAAAGAGACAGAGAGAGTGAGTGCGAACAGGGGAGGAGCAGAGAGAGAAGGAGGGAGAGAGAATCCCAAGCAGGCTCCAAGCTGCCAGTGCAGAGCCTGAGGTAGGGCTTGAACTCATGAACTGTGAGATAATCACCTGAGCCAAAATCAAGAGTCGAGCGCTCAATGGACTGAGCCACCCAGGTGCCCCGCTCCATCATTTGAAGGGAGGGGTATCAGAGAATTTGTGGGCATATTTGGAAACCACTACAGTTCTTCCTCTGGCCATAAATTACTTATATTGCCTCCACATGAAAAATATCTAAACCCCTCCTACCATCCCCCAAGAATAGTATTCATTTAAATTATGAGCTTAAAATGTGGGATATTAGCTTCAAAATCAGGTCGAATATGGAGAGACAAGTTCATGGATGTAGTCCTGTATAGCGCCTCTAATACCATTCCTCTTGATCTTAAGACTTATGAACTGAAGAGACACGTTATCTACTCCACCCTCCAGCCAACCTACAGTGGTGGGATGGGCCTAGCATAACCACTGTAAACGATTCCGTCATAAAGAGGGTGAACGAATGTACATAGCACTGCTTGGTCCTCGGCCGTTCTGAAATCTAGCTGGTCATGGGTTAGGAGTTCTTAATTAGGAATCAAGGCTTGAAACAGTGCTCCTTGGCTCTTTGCTCTTATATTCAAGCTCTGAGCCATTTTTTTTTACCCCATGAGAGGTATGCGTTTGCAGCTAAGTAGTCAATTTGTAGCTTATTTCCTGCTTGGAGAAGTTCGAGGTGTAAAGTCCTCTTTTCACTTTGTATTCTCTCTGTCCTTTTCAGTGCAAGCTGATGGTGTCTATGTCAGTGTGATATATGTAAAAAATATAAGTATTTACAAGGCACAGAAATTATATGGAAGAAGAGATTAATTTTACTGTGGGCAGGGAGGGACTGGGAAGGCTCTAAGACAGACGATATTTAAGCAGCATTTTCAATAATGAGTAGAAATCCATTAGAAAGACCACACAGACAGGAACAATCTGATATTGGGAAGAACATGTACAGAGGTAGCACTGGACTAAAATTGTAACATATATACAGGGACTTATGTGTAGCTTGCTATTGAGAGAACATACGGCACGCTCAGACATTTGGATTTTATTCTGTAACTCAGTATTTCTCAAAATGTGGTCTACCAGTGTCTCACATCTAAATCATTTGGGCACTTTCCTGAACCTCACTCTAGACTTACTGAGGACATATTCTGGACCCTCTCAAGGAGGAACTCAAGTTGAGTTTTAAGGTTAGCTGCTCTAAGGGAGTTAGAAGTTTCTCAGTAGGTTCTCAGCATGATTGGCACTTTAGATAAATTACTCAGGGAGCTGTGCAGAGAGTGGCAAGATGGTCAGAAAGGGAGATCAGTATGAAAGCTTTTGCAATGGTCCAGGTAAGAGAAATGGAAGGCCTGTGGAGATGTAAAAAGGAAAATTTAAGAGTTGTAAAGATAATGAAGATAACACAGATAGAAGAGATTGTTACAATGAGATTTTTATGTATTCTCTCACACACACACACATATATGAAACTTACAGTGCATTCATGTGTAAAGTTTTGTGGGAACACAGGAAGCAGAAAATAACACTAGTAGTCAGAGAAATGAGGTGTAGGAGAGTGGGAGTGATATTTGAACTGGGGACTTGAAGGAGGAATAGGAGTTCACAAAACAAATAAAGGAACTTACATGTAGCAAAGAGCATCCATGAGGCAAAGTGAGGATCTGATACGCTTTGAAATAATGAGAGGTTGGGTTGGATTTGAATGTAGTTGCTTGAGAGAGAGTGGTGGGTTATGAGGCAGAAAAGAGAAGTTAAGACCTCACCAGAGAGTAGCTAGCTGGTCACTGGGCTATTTCTTCCTCTTCCTGAGCACGCAGATTTCTCAGCCTTTCTTGCAGTTAGGTGAGGCCACGTGATAGAGTTCTCACGACTGCAATGTGTGTGGAAGTGATTCGCAATCATTCTAGACTTTTTTGCACCTTTAGAAGTCTCCTACAAGCTTGTCCCCATCTCACTGTAGATATTTATGGCAACCTTAGAAGGCACTTGTAGGGGATGGTAAAGCCACAAGACGGACAACGCCTGGATTCTTGAATCATCTTTTGGAACATGGGTGCCTGCCGATAAGGAACACCGCTTTTGGACTCAGTATAAGTAAGAAACTGACTCCTTCGGTTTGAGCCATGGCATATGCTTGCCATGCAAAGGAACTGGGACATCATCTTCAAAGGTGAAGAGTCATTTCCAATAGGGAGTGATGTGATCTGGTTTGATATTAGGGGAAAATCACTTTCAATATACAGTAAAGAGAAGCCTTGGGGTAACGTGAAGGTCTTCCACAAACGTTCAGAAGCCATCTAGTGAATGGAGAATGAGTTCTTCTAGGGCTAGGATGCACACCAAACACTGAACACATCAGTGAAAGTTATAGGAGAAAAGAGCGCAACTCTACTCAACAGAAATTTCTAGTAGTCAGAGCCGCTCACACAGAGGTGAGCTTCCTCAGTGGGCTTCCTCTGCCTGCAGAGATAGCCAGAGGGAGGCTGGAGGACTTCTGTTCAAGTTTTGGTGGGGGCTTGAAATAGGATGCCTTTAAGATGTTTTCTGTTTTGGGATACCATGACCCGAAGTGATTATTTCGGTCTGAATTAACCTACATGTGCATAGTGCCCCACATGAGCCATGCGATTAATCTCTTTATTTATACCATTACACACATTTGTATTCTCCAAGCACCGACTTTGAATTCTCTTGTTTCATTTTATGTGTAAAGCCACAGTCACCCTTTCTGTATATGTAAGTTTGAACCTGCAAGCACAGTTTAGCAGCTATGAAATTTGCATTAACTCTTCATCTGTTTATTAATTTTGCTTTCTATTTCCTCAGTGTCATTTCTGAGCTATCACTTGATTCTGAGAATGAACAGAGGCTTCACACACACACACACACACACACACACACACACAGATACACACACACACACAGAGTTCTCATGAAAAATCTATAAATTACTTCTTTTTAAAAAGATAGAGAACTTAATTTTCTTAATGGCTTTGCATCTTTTTCCTGAGACCTGTCTTGATTTCTTCTAGTTCCTGGTAGTAAGGCCTATGTTAATTTACATAACTGTATAAAATATTGCCAGAGATCGTTGAAGAAACCAACTAGATTATAACAGAGCAGTCTTTTGATGCCTAGATTATATAGCTCTTGAACATGAAAAAGGTGATTGACGTGGTATCTTTTACTTCCTACATATTTTCTGGGATCTGGCTGGCCGTCTTGGCTTTAAGAAGACTGCACTTGATCGTAAATGGTTGGGAATCAGGGGTAAAGTTTGTTAGCTTTGCCTTAATTAAACTGGTGCCGTGCAGTAGGGAGCAAGGATATCACTGCCCCTTTGTTACTCTTGGCGGTCCTCCAATTTCTCTTTTGTGATATATTACCCACCCTTTGGCCTCTGATCAACCACCAGTGAAACAGGTTATTGCTTTGTGGAGCAGAGGGGAAAGCGTATTATCGTTTAATTTTCAACGACAAGGGCTGACATATTGTGTCAGGAACAAATAAATCTTAACAGTTACTCATCTAATGTTTAAGCAATTCTGGGGTTCTTTTATTAGGACTTTATAGAAGGCTTTCTGTAAAGGTTGACATTCTTCTCTGGCTGGCAGATACCCGGGTTATGAAGCCATGGCTGGGTCTCTGCCTTTAGAAATGAAGGAGGTATCTTTTCGGGCCGGGAGTTGAGATAGCTCGCAGAACAGTCTGTAGAGAAACTTGTAGAGTATTGCAGATGTGATTTTAAGAAGGCCGCTCCATTTAAGGCAGGAGTTTTAGCAACAAACCACGTTGTCGACAGTGAATATTTCTTTGGAGAAGGATTTGGTCAGCAAATAGGGGTCGCTTCCATTTTTAACTTTATATACACTCATAGTTGTTCGACTTTTAAAAATATAATTGATGTAAATTACGTTCATAATAAAAATGATCAGGACAAAAACTAGTAGCTTCCCAAATGCTTTTAATTTTGGAGAGACACTCTGACCTGGTACACCGTTTCTTGTTAAAAATAAAAAAGTTGTTGGCATTTCTGCATGTGGTTCAGAAGTGATCCTCGTACCAGAACTATAGCTTGTATTTTAAAATTAGGCTTGACTTAGTAAAGAAGTGGAGAGGAAACATGACATGGAGGGGAAGGCAGAGCCCGAGGTAGTATGGACAAAGCAGAACACGTGAAGCACCGACTCTAAGGAACTGACTTGGTGGGGGAGGGAAGTACGCTCCTCCGTGGGGGTATGAGTTTGCTAGGCTGCCATACAAAATACCACAGCCTCAGGGCTTTACACAGAAATTATTTCCTCCCAGTTCTGGAGGCTGGATGTCCACGATCAAGATGGTGGCAGGTTCAGTTCCTAGTAAGAGCCCTCTTCCTTGCTTGCAGATGGCCACCTTCTCACTGTGTCCTCAGGTGGTCTTTCCCCTGTGGGTGCTCCTCTGGGTGTGTCCTGATTTCCTCTTATAAGGACTCGGATCAGATTGATTAGGGCAGACCTTACCTGCCTCATTTTAGCTTAATTATCTCTTTACAGGTCTTCTCTCCAAATACAGTCACACTCTGAGGTTAGGCTTTAGCATGAATTATTACACAATTCAGTCTGTGAATTGTGTAACAATGGATACATTTTCTTAGAGCTTTTTATTCTTACAGATTTCAGTGAGAATGAGTTGGGAATGGAAACGACTGTAAATATTCAGACTCAAAGCAACCCTAGTTCATTGAAGAATAACACATTAATCATGAACCCACTGTACAAAATAAAGTTAAAACAGAATATCATCTTGAGATGTAAGCAAAGTTATGTGACACATTTAATGGATGAAGAATAATCAAAAAATTGTACATTTACAGAGGAAGGAAGCTAACCTGATAAGAATGCTGGCAGTTTTGGCGTTCGTGTGGTTTATTTGGAAATATTGCTACCATTATAGTTGAGGGATTTGTTTTACTTTCTTTGTTATATATGTATATATAACAAATATATATATATATTTTTAATTAAAACCATTTTTTTTTATTTTAAAGAGAAAGCATGCAAGCAGCAGAGGGGCAGGGGATGGGGGGGGAGAGAGAGAGAGAGGAAGAGAAAGAGAGAGAAAGAGAATCCCAAGCAGACTCCACACGCAGCACAGAGCCCGACATGGGGCTCAATCTCATGACCCTGGTACCATGACTTGAGCTGAAATTGAATCAGACACTCAACAGACTGAGCCATCCAGGCGCCCCATCTTTATTATATTTTAAAGAAAAGCAGACATGGCAAGAAGGTATAAACATTAAACACACTGAAGCTTTTATAGAATGTTATTCAGTTACAAAGGAAATATTTACCTGGTATCCAATTCAAAATCTTTTTAAAAGCATAATCCAAGTATTTAAATTGGAGAGTATATTTAGTAAAATGTTTGTTTGGTTATACCAAGATTTGAAAAATAATAGCACCACAATTATAGTAGAAAATACAAAACTTTTCACAGTTTTCTAAATTTGAGTTATTCCTAGAGCATTTTATATTCCTTAGTGTTTAGAATGCTCAATGCTGAAATTATTTCTAGAAGAATTTTTTTTTACACTTGTTGTCAGCCTCCCAGTTTGACGTGTACCATGCATTGTGTTGTCGTGGTTGTTTTTTTTCTATGTTCAAGTATTGTCTTCACCAGTAAGACAATGAGCATCTCGGGAAAGGCCATGACTAATTTATGATTATTGCTCCAGAGCCTGGCACATACGTAGCTAGTGAAATATTTAATGTATCGAGGTCAAGTAGTATAGAAAATTTCCTATAATATGATTATTTTGTAAAACTGTGAAAATGTAAATTAAATTATGATTTAAAAAATGTCAGATAGGGGCGCCTGGGCGGCTCAGTTGGTTGGGCATCTGACTTCAGCTCAGGTCGTGATCTCACAGTTTGTGAGTTCGAGCCCCGCGTCGGGCTCTGCGCGGACAGCTCAGAGCCTGGCGCCTGCTTTGGATTCTGTGTCTCCCTCTCTCTGCCTCTCCCCTGCTCACGCTCTGTCTCTCTCTGTCTGTCAATAATAAATAAAAAAAAAATAAAAAAAAATGTCAGATAAATGCATGGTTTATCTTTAGCTGTTGGGTCAGTTGTCCAAATAATTATCTCAGACTCCCATATACTTTTAACTTGAAATGCTTAGAAAATGGAGGTTGAAAGATTGTTTTAATTTCTTTTTTCAAATTACCTGTGGTAGGTTTAGCATAGTGGCAAAAATAGTAGCTGGCTTGGGAGTCAGGGGTCTACAAAAATAGGAACTGCTGAGTTCATAATCCTGGCCTTGCCACTTACTAGCTGTATGACCACGGGCCAGTTACCTACTTTATCTGTGCCTGAGTTTCCCATCTATAAAATGGCATGATATTAACACCTACCTGTCAGGGTTTTCCTCGAGATTTAATGAGTTGATCAGTGAAAAGCTCTTAGAAGAGTGCCTGGTGCATCATATATGCTGCAAGTGTCTGCTTTTTAAGATGTCTTTTATCAGTTCACTGAAATAGGTGTAGACCCCTGACTCCCAAGCCAGCTACTTTATTGGTCTCCCACACTTGTGATGTTCCTCAGTTAAGCAAACAAAACAAAATCATTTCACTGGTAAATAGAGCCCACAAGCGAAGGAAGTTTTAGCCTGTAAAATTAAGACATACTTCCCAGGCCGAATATGAGACTGTTTACCAGCTGAGCCCTAATGGCACAATGCTTCTTCAGAAACGGCGGCTCCCTCGGATCTTTTCCAGTGAGTGCTATGCAGTGAGTGCATGTCCCCAAAACGAGCTGATTAAAGTGAAGTACAGACAGTATCGATCATAGTTCCCTACGAAGGAGGCACTTTAGAAGTTTGATTAGAGCACAGAATGAGCTCTTCTCAGCACTCTACAGGTGTGGCTTCTATGTGGTGAGTTACTTAACAGAAAGATGCAGGACACAGTAGACCAAGAGCACTCACTCGACAGACTTGGCCAACAGGTCAATGCCCAGCAGTTGGGAATTTAGCTCTAGCAAATAAATCAGGATGGAATCACAAGGAAGCTGTGTGTGTAGGGGCTTGGTTTGTAGCAAATGAGAGCTACTGCTAGCCTGTGGGAGGGTGCCTCCTGTAACAACTAGGATCCCTTTGGTTACAGTCCTGAAGTTAACCATCGAGATGTTATGAGAGGTCCTAACACTCCTGGCTTCATGGCTTCGGGCTTGTCACTTAACCTCTTTGGACCTTAGTTCCCTCATGTGTGAGGGAAAAGAACAAGCTGTTCTTTAATTTCCCATCCAAATTCAGTGGTCTGTGATGATTCTGCAGTGGCAGTAGAAGTACAGTCAATAAAGATCTATTTCATTAACTCACTATGCGTCTTCATAAGAGCAAAATCTAAGTTTCTGCAATAATATAGTTAATCCTGTATTTGAAAAAAAAAACCCTCTATTTTGTGATTATACAACGAGGACTGGAAGTGGACTAATTTGGGCTTCTAATGTAATTAATTATTTAAGCATTGGACTTTTAGGAGGAAGAAGCAAATCTAAAGAAGACAGTTTATTATAAAAACCAAATATCCCAAAATCAATTGTCAGGGCCTACCACAATTTAGTTCTATCTCCTATAAATTTTATGTCTTTAACATGCTACTGTTATAATTGATGCTCAGTAATATTTCCCTAAAATATCAGTGACAGATTAAATTACTTTAACTAGACTATTCTTAGAAGTAATATGCCCCAATATTTTCATATCCTTGCAGATACATTGTAGAAAACTTTTGGATCACAGCTACAATCAAACGGATGTCATGTGCAACTTTAATGAGAAAATTCCATTTACTAGACAAGAGCTTGATGAGCAGTATTTCATTATACTTTCACTAATAATCTGTGTGCATTTAGGCAAGTCACTTCACTTTGTAATCTGCACTCTTCTCAGACAAACGCGGGATAAGAGAAGAGACAATGTCTAGGATGCTTCTTTATTTCTAGAATTCCATGTGAAGTCAAGTTCTCTATTTCTTTCTCCTATTTAAAAGATCCATCCAGTTAGTTTTATTCTGATTCTCCCAAAAAACTCCCTTTGCCCCCCGCTGTACTCTCTGTATTACCAGTAGATACTGGATGCTTTCACTGACAGTAGTCGGCAAAGGAAACGTTTGACAGCTTTTTTCCTTTGCTGCTTGCAGAGACTTGGGTGTGGGTGGTTTCTTGGGTGGTTTCATCATCCTTACAAGCCCTGGCCAGAGAACAGATGTAGAGAATAACAGATAAGAGGTGCAGATACCTGAAACTTGAGTTTGTTGCCTAACACAAAGCAAAAATGTTTCCTAAATTTAATCAATCAAACACCTAACAAATGTGTGACAGACTAAGTCTAAGTGATAGCGTTGGCCTTGAGAAATGTAAACTGTTAACCAAATGAGTTAGTGCTGATATATCTGAAATGTTCAGATAATTCTGAAATGCTAAGCTGTATGAAACTAATTGTAATTGTATTAGAAGTTCATGGAGGGGAGAGTTGGGTTTGGAGCTGTCAGCAGAGTGTGATGGAGGAAATTTGACCTGTAGAGCATCTTTGGGGAAGAATAGTATGTATGTTAATACATCAGTTCATTCAACAAATATTTATTTAGTGACTATGATGCTTTGAACTTCTCTAAGTGCTGGAAGTACAGCAGTGAACAAAATGGGAAGAAGTCTTTGCCCACACAGCTTGCTTTGGGATGTAAGAAAAAATGAGAAAAATATATAGTATTTCAAATGATAAGTATTATGGAATTAAAAGAATATTTAGGTTAAAGTAGAGAAAGCTCTAAGAAGTGATATAATCAGACAGTATCAGGCTAACCCTCTTATCTTATAAATGAAAAAAAACTGACTCAGGGAGGTTAAGCAACATAGTTAAGGTCACCCAGTTTATTAGCAAGAAAGAAATAAGATCTGGGCTTACTCTCTCCTAGTCTGGTGTTCTTTCCCAAATGCACGCACCTCCTAGGTGGTCAAGTCACACAGCTTCAAAGGTCCAGGGAGAGGCAGGCACTTTGCACTGGGGAGAAGCGGAAGGTCTGTGTGAAGGGTAAGGGCCAAATCTGCTGAGCCACAGAGAGAAGGTGACATTAGGTGTGCTGCCGGGAGAGACCTGCATAAAATGATCCCCAGAAAATTCTGGAACTCTTTGGTTGATACTAACTTATCAGATTAAAAAATGCTTCTCTTGTCCGATGGCCTTCCACTTCCTTTCCTTCTTGCTCCCACAGTTCCCTGAGAAGAAATTCCTTTGTTGCATCCTGTTTACCATCAGGTAGAGCACTGAAGTTCTCTGTGAATGTCAAAGACACCCGTGCTGTGGTTTGTCTTGAAAGTAGAAACAGGGGTTTCGGCTGAACTCAAATATTCTAGAGCAGCTCAACTTTTAGGGGATTGGCTGCTGGCAAAATCATGTTGAGTGACAACTAAATCTAGACATTCGATTTGGATAAAATGAGCAAGTTGAATCAAATCGAAGCTGCTGTTACTCATACTTTCTTCATAAATTAGGAGTTAAATACATTCTTTCGGGAGTCGGTGCATAAATTATAAAGCAGGTCATACATTTCCTTAAGTGCAGCATTCGCTGTTGCTGATTCATTTTCATGTTAAGTTTCCAACAGTTAGGTGGGAGGGAGGGGCAGAAAGAGAGAGGAAGAGAGAAACCAACCAAATGCACAAACGAAGATTTACTTGCAGGTATAAACATGCCCTAACGACAATGTAGGTGCAGAAATAGCTTTAGTTTTCACTTTTCTTTAAGAAAAACAGGAGCATAAAGTAGGAAGAAAATATGTGCATTAAATACTTAACCACAAGTTCAATAGCCAGAGAGTTATCAATAGGGCAAAATCTTATCATTGTAGCTGCTGACGACATGTTAGATATGAGTGCTTACTGTGTCCTAAATCTTATGTTAGGCATGAGAAGTATTTTGGGAAGGCTTAGGATGCTTTCATGTAAGGTTATAACCAGGGGGTTGTGAGCCTTTCTTATATGGGGGTCATGGAATACATTCAAGGGCCTAACTACATTTTGAGGCCCAAGTAAATTTTTAGGAAATGGTTTAAGTCCCTGACTGCCTAATTCCAAACACAGATTTAATGCAATACAAAGGCTACTTAGGTTTTTACATCTTATGATTAGGATGGAGATGGGGGTATTAGCTCTAACACTCACTTTTAGGTCATTCATTGCCTGTTGCAGTCTTCCCACCAAAAGACCAGAATCACTTGCATAAGTGATACAGTTACTCAACAAGTATTCACTTTATTTCAGGATTCTGGTCACCTTGGGGTTAATGATCCATGCATGACACTAAGAGACCTCTAAGTAATGAGAAAAATATTCGTTGCTGAATTTGAGTACGCTGTTGGAGGTCAGGAGAGGAGTCGCCCTCAGCCCTTCATCCAGAACATGCGGAATACATACAGCAAGAGTGCGAGGTAGAAGAAGGTCTCAGAAGTTGAAGCACTGGATTATATACCTCGAGTACAATAGATACTTAAAATTTGTGGGATAAATGTATGGAAAGGGCTAAGGGAGAAAAGTGCCAAAGACCTCAAAGTATGTGAGTCAGCAAAATAACCCCATGACAAGAACTGGGGAAGACAGGAGGGAAGAATCACTTTTGGCTGAAAGATTCCATTTTTGATACGTGACATTCGTGGGGAGAGTAATCATGCCCACAGTTAGCCCTTTGCGTCTCCTCTGCCTCCATGATGGAACCCCTATGTACTTCTCTAGCCCCTCCTGCACTCGGGGTCTCCAGTCACGGCCACTCCTTCCAGCTCTAGGGTTTTCCCATAAGCCTTTCCTTAGCCTTAGGATCTTGTTCCTATTCTTTCTCTGACCCCATTTTACTCAGACTCAGAGTTTCCTTAAGGAGGATTTTGTTGCCGTGCGACCACCAAAATTAACTTCCCTGCTGCCATCCTCATTATCCTGTCTCTAGATGGTTCCTTCATAACAGACCACTCTTGTACTTTTGCAGTGATTTGTTCAAGAGCTCGCTCCCCCTGCTAGATGACCTCCGTATGGTGCGGTATTCCCAGGGTCTAGGACTGTGCCTGTCACACAGTCAGGGCTTGAATCATTGGATGAAAATGTGCCAAGCATATTTAAACACATATAAGTAATTGACATATAACGTATTAGTGTCAGGTATGCAATGTAATGATGATTGAATAATAGTTCGATATTTATACATCTTGTGAAATGATCACCACACTAAGTCTACATGTCAGGCATTTTGCATGCTGTATTCTCATTTAAACCTCACAACAACCCTATGAGGTAGATTCTACTATTAATCTCATTTTACAGATAAGGCACAATAACTTACCCAAAGTTACACAGCTGGTGTGTCACAAGATTGGACCTTGGATTCTGGTTTCTCTGGTGCTAGAGTGGGACTTTTTCATCTCTGGGCTCTCCCCCCTCTGCCAGTTGATTAAATATATAGGAGCTCGGGAGCGCAAGCACAACTGTAAGAAGTCAGAAGGGAAGGGGTGCAAAGACAAAAGAAGAAGGAGTTTTTAGAAATTGCAGGTATTTGAGTAGGAAGAGATCTTAAACTTCATGAAGCCCATGCCCTTGATTGCACGGGTGAAGAAAATCAGTCGAGGAGGTTAAATTCCTGTGCCAGGGCCACACTGCTGGTTGTTGTTTAGAGCTTGCTAGATCCCAGGTTCCCAACGTCTAGCTGTGTGCCCTTTCTATGGGCAGGATGGATCGGGGCAGTGAGAATACCAATCACTTTGACTGCAAGCCCTCAGTTAAAGACAGAGGGAAAAGAAAGTGGCAAGGAACTGAAATGAGTATCGCGGATGAATGAAGTGTTTTATGGAACCTTGTAAGGCTCTGATTATGCTACAACCAATACAGTTGGCTCACCTTTGATATTGGTGCCTCCCCTTCCTTTCACTTCAGTGCCCACACTCGGCCAGCTTTACTGGGGAAGGGAGATGATTTTGCCTTGTGAAGGAATGTGGGGGTCTCTCTAATACTCTGGGGTTGTCGTTGCCTAAGTGTAATCCATACCCCGCTCCCAACTGCCCCACCAGTTTTGCCAATGAGGAAACTAAAATACAGAGAGGTTGAACGATTTGTCATTTTTGGGTAAGAAAGTGGGGGTAGTTAAGAAGTAATAGGGAAAGAGGAAGAAGGGGAGGTAAGTTAATTTGTTAACAGAATTAAATTTGGGATATGTGTCCTGTCTTATATATGTCTAGGGTGACATACACCAGTCAAGTCAACACACAGTTATGCATTTCTTGTCCTCAAGAATACCCAAATGGGCACCTAGCTTCAGACTTCCCCTTGCATCAGACCGATGCCTCCAGAACTCTTTTCTCTAACTTGAACTTCTAGGACTGGGCAGGAATTAACTTCACCTTGGAAAGAAGGGAGATGGTGCTTCCTTTTCTAGGACCTTCTCCTCAGGGTGACTGGTATGGTGTTGGGGCTGCCACAGAGGCCCAGGACAGGGGCCCAGGACAGAGGGGATTAGAAATCAGAAGGCCATGGCTTGACGCCCTGATCCGAACTTTATTTATATATAAATGATGCAGACTGCTTTTACTTTACTTCCTTTCAAGGCTATTCTCTACGTTCAAAGCTTGGCCACTCAATGTAGGCATTCCCCTGACATAAACGTGGGCTGCTGTCCTCCCCGAGGTGTTGGCTCCCCATCTACTTTCACAGGGTTTTTGTGAGCAGGCAGGTAAGAGTCAAATATGTGCTGCTGAATATGATGATGAGGCATGTTTGATGAAAGCTGGAGTTTGGTTAAGATAATTTCCCTGAAGTTATGACTAGCAAAAAATTCTCCTATAGTCTGGCCTTTGTAATGTTCTCCTAACAATGCCAGGAATTTGTCTGGCATCCGTTTTTATGGAACTCAGAGTGATTACCAGATGTGATCCGGTTATCCTCCTCAATCCCTGGGTGTAGCAGGCGGCAAGGCATATCCGCTGAATAGCGGTGTTGGATCACCAGGATTGAGGTGAAAGTTCTTTCCAAGCCATATCTTTATTTGTGCTGGAAACCTGAGACTTCTTGCCTTTCAGCCAGGCTTTGTCTTCATAGAGCAAGGTGTGCTTGTGGTTTAGCTCAATTTCCCAAAGACCTTTCCCATAAGGGACTGTACTTCTCCATACCGTAATGAAAGCAGAACAGATTTCAGTTCTTAAGATGTACACTTAACTCTGCTTGCTCATAGAGTAAAATAAAATCAGAACCTGAGCCAGAATGTTCTAGACACGGTTTACCTTAAAAGCAACCGAAAAACAGGATGCATGTGCTTGAGGCTTATGATTAGGGCAAGCATATGATTATCTTCCCAAACACAGCACTGTTACCTTACAGCGAGCTTGAACTGCGGCTGGCCTGGCTACGAGGGTCATGTATTCACACTACTAACAATGGTGATGGCAGTGTGGTGTAACTTCCCAGAGTTGAGTGTTTGGCGCGTTTTGTTCCTTAAGCTAATATGTAATAAAGTCCTATTGTAGGTTCTGTGAGAGAAATAGATATACATCTCCTACCCTCAAGGAGTTTACAGTGTTGAGAAAGAGATGGCTATTACGGAGTCAAAACAATACTGGTACGTTCTTATTTATTTTAGTCTCTGTTCTCATGGCATTAATCTCACGGATTATCTGTGCTTCCTTATTTGAAAGGAAATGCCGTCTTAACGGCATTCTTCGTTAACATCATTTAGTGAGATATATTTTACAGAAATTTATTTCTCCTTGTGAAATGTTTTTCTTTTCTAGTTGAGTTTAGATTTTTTTTCCAACTATGTTCTTATGAACCATAACATATACTAGGTCTGACAAAATATTTTGATAATAAAATAAAGAATTATTTTTTACAAAATTGTATTCATTTATGTAACCAAATGTATTATCTTGTGTAGTGCTTCTACATTTACAAACTACTTTAACATAAATAATCTCTCAAATATCCACCACTCAAGGGCCTTCTCTGTCTTGTTCACAAGGAAAACTCCAGCACCTAGAACAATGTCTGGTACCTAGGCCCTACTCAACAAATACTTGACGTGAATACATTTCTTGGACTATTTTTGTTTATTTTGTCCAGGGAATTATTTGTTCAAATAAAACCTTACTTAGATTTAGCAAAGAAAACTGATTATAGTAAAATTTTTATGGTTAAAAGGAGGGCATGGTTGTGAGGCCCATACTCCCATCTCTTATAAACCCTATTCTTTGGAGCAGATATGAAGACTACTCATCAAAGATATGGAACCGTGGAGAATAGAGCATTAGATCACATAAAGGCAGAGAACTCATTTTTGTCTATCGATGAAGAAAATGAAGCTCAGTGAGTCTAAATAACATGCTGCAGGTCCTTTGTTATATGACTGACCAGGAGAGGCACTCAGATCAGCTGGCCCCAGGGCAGAGATTTTCCTGTTATAGCCAGAGCTAGACTTGGAGGAGTAAAAGGTAGGTTAGTCAGGCAGCTCTGGAGGAAGCCAGTTTGCCTAGGAGCTGGACATTACTCAGAAAGTAACAGGGAAGGAATGAGAAGTACAAGAACTCTTCCCTGAAGGGCTACTGACTTTGTTGAAAGAAATATTTTGATAAGTCAAAAATGTTTTGATAAGTCATGTGCACGAGATGTGAGGTCCCCTCAAGAACTGTGTTTGAGAAACTCAAATAAATTAGTCCTGGAACTGCTTTCAAGGGAGGACGGATCAGAGTCTTTGTATCGTTGATTTGAGTTTGCAGATTTGGGGCCAGACTTGCTGATCAAAGAGTTGAGGAGAGAGCTTTCCTTCAAATAAAGGTTGAATATTTGTTTAAAGGATCGCAGTGTGAAAGGGTGCTAAAAAACTGCCTCTTCAGGACTCAAAAGTCTGGGTCCAGTCCAGATGACCGAACTCTGATATTCTCATTTGCGAGTTGGGTATCGAGACTTTCCACTTTTAGAAACAGAAATATGTTAGATTGTGATATTGTAATTATAAAGATAAGCAGATTGCAAGGGTATTCTAATACTCCCTGAAAGAAGGTAAAAATATATCAACCTGATAATAACTTTTAAAGAATGAAACCAAAATTTTGGATCACTCAAAAATGTTTAAAATTGGCTTTGGTCTGCAAAAATCAATTAATCAATATTATTGAATGCTTCTTATGCATTTATAGTAATATTTTTCAAACATTTTTGATATGGCATACTATAAGAAATACATTTGATATCACAGCCACTATTCACATATATAAATATAATTGAAAAAAATCCAAAGTATTATGTAATGAGTCTTACCTTTATTATGTATTGCACCTTTATAGTTTTAATTTTATTCTATTTTGTTTAAAAAGCACTGGTCATGACCCTCTAAAGTGATATCATGACTCTCTAATGGGTCATTACACAAAATGTAAACAGCGATGATGCAAACAGTATGAGAGAAATCAAAGGTAAAGCTCCTGAGGGAGACAGACTTGTAGTCTACTTGGGGAGACAAAAGCTATTTACAAACTATTGGGCCATATTTTTTTTATTAAGGTTTTAATTTTAATTCTAGTATAGTTAATGTACAGCATTATATTAGTTTCAGGTGTACAATAGAGTGATTCAACATCTTTATACGTTGCTCAGTGCTCTCCTGATAAGTGTACTCTTAATCCCCTTTACCTGTTTCACCCATCCGCTCTGGTAACCATCAATTCGTTCTCTATAGTCAGGAGTCTGTATCCTGGTTTGTCTCCTTTTGTTTTTCCTTTGCTTGTTTGTTTTGTTTCTTAAATTCCACAGACAAATGAAATCATATGGTATTTGTCTTCCTCTGACTGACCTATTTTGCTTAGCATTATACTCTAGCTCCATCCATGTTGTTTCAAAAGGCAAGGTTTCCTTTCTTTATGACTGAATAATATTCCACTGTATATATATACCACATCTTCTTTATCCATTCATCTATTAAGGGACACTTGGGCTGCTTCCACAGTTTGGCTATTGTAAATAAAGCTGCAGTAAACTCAGGGGTGCATATATCCTTTCAAATTAGTGTTTTTGTATTCTTTGGATATATATACACGGTACGGTAGCGTAATTACTGGATCATGCAAAATTAATTTTTTGAAGAACCTCCATATTGCTTTCCAGAGTGGCTATGCCA
Organism: Paguma larvata; assembly: GCA_030068075.1. Lineage (NCBI taxonomy): Eukaryota > Metazoa > Chordata > Mammalia > Carnivora > Viverridae > Paguma > Paguma larvata. The sequence goes on along the minus strand of CM057826.1, from coordinate 30,999,049 downwards.
GTTTGCATTTCCACCAACAGTGCACAAGGGTTCCTTTTCCTCTAGATCCTTGCCAACACTTGTTTCTTGTGTCTTTGATTGTAGCCATTCTGCGTCAGATTCTGTGTCTCCCTTTCTCTCTTCCCCTCTCTTGCTCGCCCTCTGTCTCTCTCTCCCTCTCAAAAATAAATAAACATTAAATCATGTGTCCCAAAGACATTGGATTTGTTCACTGAGAAAGAACTTTAGTACAGAACTAAACTATATTATTTAGAGGAAATGTTAGACCCAAGCCCTAAAGAGGAACCTGAGATATATATAATTCTTGGTAATGTGAATGAACCTTGTTGAGGTTCAGTTTAATTTTTTATAGGCTTAGAAAATGTACATAAGTGATTCTGTAGGCTTTCTCAGTAATAAATGGATTTGCAGTGACATAAACTGAACCATTCCCCATGCGCCTACCTTATAAAGTTAGATAAGAGGAGCTGGCATCAGCATGTCTGCCTGTCACTTTGTGGTTATAAACTCAAGCTTAACAATGATTGGAGTGAGGAGGTTTTAAGAGAGAAAGTCTAGGCCTTAGCCTTGGAATACAGAACTATTTTGACACTGAATTTTTGATGCATCTTGCTTTTTTGTTTTTTTATTTTTATTTTTTATTCTCAAGTTAGATAACATGCAGTGTAGTCTTGGCCGCAGGAGTAGAACCCAGTGATTCTTCTCTTATAACACCTGTGCTCATCCCAGCAAGTGCCCTAACTTAATGCCTGTCACCCATTTCCCCCATCTCCATCAACCCTTTTTGTTCTCTATATTTAACTCTCTCTTATGGTTTGCCTCCCTCTCTGTTTTTATTTTATTTTTGCTTCCCTTCCCCTGTGATCATCTGTTACATTTCTCAAATTCTGCATAGAGTGAAATCATTTGATATATCTTTCTCTGACTGACTTATTTCGCTTACCTTAACACCCTCTAGTTTCATCCACATTGTTGAAAATGGCAAGATTTCATTCTTTATCATCACTGAGTAGTATTCCATTGTGTGCGTGTATATATATATATATGTATATACTTTTATACATAATATATGTATTTTTTATACATAATATATGTATATATTATGTAAATAATGTATGTATTTTTTAATTCGACAAGCATTTATTGCAAAGCATTGTATTGCTGGGAAAGGAATGAACAGAGAACTTAAGCCATGATATTTCTGAGCTGAAAAATTCTAACTCCCTTAGAATTCCTTCCTTCCTTATACATATATATATACACACATCTTCTTAATCCTTTCATCGATGGACGGACATTTGGGCTCTTTCCATAATTTGGCTATTGTTGATAGCAGTGCTATAAATATTGGGGTGCATGTGCCTCTTTGAATCAGCACTCCTGTATCCTTTGGATAAATGCCTAGTAGTGCAACTGCTGGGTCATAGGGTAGTTCTATTTTTAAATTTTTGAGGAACCTCCACACTCTTTTCCAGAGTAGCTGCCCCAGTTTGCATTCCCACCAACAGATGCAACTTGCTTTGTATAATAAACTGTTTCTCAGATGTCCTTGTGGCTGTGAATGGAGTGAAAGGGAGACCTCCTTGGGATCAGGTGACCTGTCCTAAGAGCCAGGTGGAGGCCAGTGTTCCTGAGGGCAGGGTAGCGGTGGGGGAAAGTGGCTTCCACATATGATCCCCTTCTGATGCTGACAGAGGCCAGTAGTTTCTGAAGATGGAGACACTTACTCCAAGGCTACCAACTTCTGAACGCCAGTTCCTGAACCCTGGGTCTCTATGTCTTCCAGTGAGAACTTAGTGTAAGTTTCTTTCTTGAGTGATTAATGCATACAAGGGGCATTTCATAGGTCACCCCATTTAACCCTTACAGCTACCACAAGGGGCAAGTCTTTCTCATTTCCATTTTAGAGGCCTAAGAAGGTCAAGGATCTTGTCCAAAGCCACACAGCTAGTCAGTGAAAACTTGGGCCCCTTTGCCATCACGTGGGGGAATTTCTTTCTGTTTCTGGATTTGAAAAACAAGCCAGTACTTTCAACTGGGATATGAGAAAGTAATCCAATATCACCCATGCTTCCATGTAAATTTATATCGTCAGCCTCGTTTTCCTTAACATTGTAAAGAGTTCTAGTTCCTTATGGATATTCTTATGGTATGAGATCTTGGACAAGTTCCCCTTTTCCCTTTTCCTGTAAGAAAGAAAAAAATTGCCCAAAGAAAATTCAGCAAGTTACTTTACTTCTCTAAGCCTTAGTTTCTCTATCTGTAAAGTGGGGATAACAACCAAACTGCTCTCATAAGGCTACTGTGGAAGTTGGGTGGGGATAGTGTGTGTAAAGCTGTGAAAAAAGTCAGAATTCCAGATTATTGCTATTATCACTAATAATTGGATTTTTTTTTCACATGCAAAGGGAAGTGGGGACAGAAGCTCGTATGTGGAAATATTTTCCCCTTACTTCTTGTATTTAACCTAGATGAACAGAGAACTTAAGGCATGATATTTCTGAGCTGAAAAATTCTAACTCCCTTGCTTTCTGTTTTGAGAGTAGGGAAATGAATTTAGAGAAAATTCAGTGGCCATGAAGATGATTGACTGAAGATGCTATAGGAGATATGTTCATTTTTTTCTCAATCTGGTTTGGTTAAACTATAAAAGGAAAACCTTTTCCTGTAATTCAGTGGTAGAAGAGAAAATATAACCAGAGTTTTTGGGGCGCTTGGGTGGCCCAGTCAGTTAAGCGTCTAACTTCAGCTCAGGTCATGATCTCGTGGTTCATGAGTTCCAGCCGTGCATCGGGCTCTGTGCTGACAGCTCAGAGCCTGGAGCCTGCTTTGGATTCTGTGTCTCCCTCTCTCTCTGCTTCTCCCCTGCTTGTGCTCTGTCTCTCTGACTCTCAAAAAATAAATAAATAAACATTAAAAAAATTAAAAAAAAAGAAAATATAACCAGGGTTTTCAAATATGAAACATTAATACTTCTATGTATCAAAATTAATTTTTTTGTGTTGTGTAGAAGAGGCCTAATTGCTAAATGCCATCTTGTCCCTCTTTCTTTCTTCCTTTCTTCCTTCCTTCCTTCCTTCCTTCCTTCCTTCCTTCCTTTTCTCTTTCTTTCTTTCTTTCTTTCTTTCTTTCTTTCTTTCTTTCTTTCTTTCTTTCTTTCTTTCTTTCTTCTTCCTTCCTTCCTTCCTTCCTTCCTTCCTTCCTTCCTTCCTTCCTTTTTGGTATTAGTTTAAGAAAGAAAGACTGTGACAGTTAAATGTCACCTCATAGAATAACAAATTAAAAAATTTTTTTTGAACATTTATTCATTTTTGAGAGACAGAGAGAGACAGAGCAGAAGCGGGGGTTGGGGCAGAGTCAGAGGGAGACACAGAACCGAAGCAGGCTCCAGGCTCCGTGCTGTCCGCACAGAGCCTGATGTGGGGCTCAAACCCACGAACTGTGAGATCATGACCTGAGGCTGAAGTTGAAGGCTAACCGACTAAGCCACCCAGACACCCCATAAAATAACAAGTTTAAAGACTAATGTTCAAAATATTGACACGTAGTGTTTGAATGCTGTATACAAAACATTATGCTTAAGACATGGCCTCCCGATGATGAATTTGCCGCAGGAAGTGCTGCCTAGTAGCCATGGAGAACTGGTCCGTATGTATAGGCCTTCCCATTGGGGCAGTTGTAATTAAAAAAAAATTTTTTTTAATGTTTATTTATTTTTGAGAGACATAGAGGCACAGCGTGAACAGGGGAAGGGCAGAGAGAGAGGGAGACACAGAATCGGAAGCAGGCTCCAGGCTCTGAGCCGTCAGCACAGAGCCCAACGCGGGGCTCGAACTCACAGACCGTGAGATCACTACCTGAGCTGAAGTCAGCCGCCCAACCGACTGAGCCACCCAGGCGCCCCTGGGGCAGTTGTAATTAAAAGACCTGGATTAATAGCCTCGATTTAGAATTTTTTAATTCGACAAGCATTTATTGCAAAGCATTGTATTGCTGGGAAAGGAAGATGACTAAAGACCCAGTCTCTGCAAAGCAGTAATTTAAGGAAGAAAAAAGGGAAAGGAAGAACACCACGTGTGCACGGCAGATTGGGTCAGGAGGGTCTGCCTTGTCTGCTGGGCAGAGAGTTTTGTCTGCTGTGAGCTGCTGACGGCAGGAGCTCTGCTCTGCCTCTTCTGGGTGGTAAGGGTGGAGGACCACTAGTGCCCTCACGTGAGGTGCCTTCTGGCCTGGCCTCCCTTCCAAAAATACTTTCCTTTCAGTGAACCGAAATTAGTCAGAAGACTTCACCTCTCTTGGGAGTGTTTTTATCCGGTGGGGGGTTTGGTGGTTTTACTGTAGCAACTTGTTTTATGGTTTGAGTTCTGCCTTTGATTATGTAATCTTTGAACTATTTTATCATCGTTCACTTCCCTATTTCTTTCACTTTGAAATGCAGAATATGACCCAGAGGATATAGTGATAAGTGTAGAGAGTGAAGATGAGAAGAAATGGAATTTACAGCTACTGTATAATGTGACAGCCTGTGTCCCTGACAAGGAAGACCTCTGTGTCTCCTCTAGACAGCCCTGCCCAAGGAAGGCCTTTATCTTTTCCAGAGCAGCCCTCCTAGGCTGGCCTGTGGAGAAGCTCCAATCTTACGTCTAATGAATTAGACCCTTCCACCTTCCAAAAGTATCCTTCCAGGTAATTCAGGAGATCCAGAGAGTAAGCTTCCTTGCGAGAGGGCAGTAAGTTAGTCCTAAAGATTGCTCATGGAAATTTCTAGATAATGCTATTTTCTTACTTTCAGAGCAATTCAGAGACTGTCACAAAAGCCAACGTGAGGCCAAATGAAAGCTCCCAATTAGAATCTTCAAGTTTTGATGCCAATTAAAAATAAATGATGCTGTTTATGATAGAGTCATACATGGATTTGAGGGAGGAGGAACAGAGCAGAGAGAGGGACTTTGAAAGCTTGATATTTAAAAATAAGAGCAAACTTTATTAATAAATGAGTGAATATTTCAGAGAGTATAGCTGCTGAGCGTGAGCCTAAAATGCTAATAGGGAATTCAAGATTTTCAAGGGAGAAGATCATTAACGTAAAAAGGAGGTACACTGAGAAATGCGTAAAGGTAATGAGTTTTGAAGTTACAAAGTTAAAGTGTTTTAGGGACAGAAGAAAAATTCAACTGTGTTTCTAGTTGGCAATATATTGCAAATTGTTGTTCAGGTAAATTGGCTTTGGTTATACCCAAACACAGAGCTTCTCAAAAGATCTAGTTTCTGGTTTCCCCAAAAAATCACAAAGCAGTTAATGTGCTTAAGTTTATATTGATATTACTGATTGCTGATAGGATGGTTTCCCATTTTGCTTCTTAAGAAAGCTCAGTTGTTCTTTTAGTAATTGAGGGCTTCTACTTATCCTTAAGCAGAGAGATGCTACCTAAAATGCCCTCAGTTTTACTTTTTAAACACATTTACTGTTTTGAGCTATTTCTCTTGTAGTTCCCACTACAAAGTCATCCAAAGCAGTGTTTTAATGTCAATCCCGGTCTTTAACACATAAGTGTGAGAAACCCTCCTCAGTTTACTAATTTCTTATTTCAACTGACATATAATCCTGCTATTCTACATAATACATGGCATCAGGTAGAGCCTGTGTTGGTTTGTATACTGTATACTGTTTGCATATTGCTCATATACATATAGGGATCTACCAGGAAGAACTACTATGTCATTTTCACAAAGCCAGATTCCAGCTTTGCTATTTATCAACACTGAATCATCGTAGGCCTCCATTCCCTAATTTGGGATAACAATGTCCACTGAATAGGCTGGTTCTGAGTATGAAATGACACACTACGTGTAAAGCACCTGATTGATACCTAGGGAACACTCAGGGATGTTAGCTGTTGTCTGTCTCTCCTTCCTTCTGCTATATTATTGAGGCAGTCTTCCTTAAACATTGTCATCATCTTCTCTATTGGCTGAAGTGCCTATAATAATTATTCATTCATTTATTCAACATTTTATTCAAAAATACAAATTCAACATTGTGTTTATACTAAAATGAATAAAAACATGATTTCTGCTTTTAAGAAGTTCACAGTCTATACACCAAATTAATGCCAGAATTTAAAGCTGTCTTTTAACTAAGTTGCAAATATCTGGTTCCCATTTCAAGTACATCATCTTTTCTTACTGAGTTACACGGTCCCTTTACTCAGGGATTCTGAACACTGGCTGAACAACAGAACATATGAGGAATTCTTTTAAAAATACTCATGCCAGGGCGCCTTGGTGGCTCAGTCGGTTGGGCGGCCGACTTCGGCTCAGGTCACGATCTCATGGTCTGTGAGTTCGAGCCCCGCGTCGGGCTCTGTGCTGATGGCTCAGAGCCTGGAGCCTGCTTCGGATTCTGTGTCTCCCTCTCTGTCTCTGCCCTTCCCCTGTTCACGTTCTGTCTCTATGTCTCTCAAAAATAAATAAATGTTAAAAAATTTTTAAAAATACTCATGCCTGGGCCCTACGTGGATCAGTGAAGTTAGAACTTGGCGTGTGTGTGTTTAAAAAGTTTGCAGGTGCAATTAGAGATGGAAATCATTGATAGCACAAGCCAAACTTGACCTCCAGACCCTATTCTGCATGTCACACTTTTGTTCCCCTTCCACTGAGTGTGCCATTCCTTCCCCTTTTCTGTCAGTGTCTCCATGACCTTCAGAATACAGCTTCAACCAGCAATTGCACAACAAGGAGTTTGTCCAAAGGATACAAAAATGCTGATTCAAAGGGGCCAATACCCCAATGTTTATAGCAGCACTATCAACAATAGTCAAATTATGGAAAGAGCCCAGATTTTCATCGACTGATGAATGGATTAAGAAGTTGTGGTTTATATATGTGTACACATACATGTACATAGACACGCACACACACACACACACACACACACACACACACACACACACACACTGGAATACTACTCAGTGATGAAAAAGAATAAAATCTTGCCATTTCCAACAATGTGGATGAAATTAGAAGGTATTATGCTAAGTGAGCTAAGTCCATCAGGGAAAGACAGATATATGATTTCGCTCATATGTGGAATTTGAGAAATTCAACAAATGAACATAGGGGAAGGGAAGGAAAAATAAGATAAAAACAGAGAAGCAAACCATAAGAGACTCTTAAATACAGAGAACAAACTGTGGTGTTGGGTGGGGGGTGGGTTAAATGGGTGATGGGCATTAAGAAGGGCACGTTTGAGATGAGCACTGGGTGTCAAATGTAAGAGACGAATCGCCGGGTTCTACTCCTGAAGCCAAGACTACATTGTATGTTAACTAACTTGAATTAAAAAAAAAAAAATCCAACATCAAATACATCATACTACAATTCACACCCTAGGTTATGGTCCCTGTTCCTGTGGTGCCCTCTTTACTTCTATGCACTATTTTTCCCATTTGGATATATTGACAAATGAAATTTATAAAAATTTTCTTTGACTATTTCTTTCGTGTGTTTCGTTTCCCAGGTCTGCATGGAAGCTTCTTGTGGAGGAGATCGAATGTTCTGTTTTTTGGGCACTGTTTCACAGTATCTTTACAGTGCTTGCGGCTGCTGTGGGCACTCAGTCTTGGCCAACTGACTCACTTCTGGTAAGCTGATTTCTTCCTCCACCCTATTTTGGTGTTAGCAGCTGTGGAATCGCAACGTGAATTATTGAACTTTTAACTTGATTTTCTAACTCCAAATTTTAATGTCTTTCATCAGTCAGTTCTTTGGAATTTAATCTTTTTTCCTTTCCACAAGTCCAAATAAAATATTTAAAATGTTCATATCTTTGGTCAGTTTTTGGGAAGCTACCTGCATTAATTAAATACAAATATAATAAAAGCTATAGGACTGAATTATGTTCTGCTAAGAGTCTTGAATGCAGGGACGATGTCATATTTATCTTTGTGTCCCAGACATATGGACAAGGGCCTGGTATACATCAGGTTCTCGGTAAAGGTTTGTTGAATTATTTGAATTCGTTTTTTGGTCAAATTTAACTTTGTTATCAGAGACATTCCCAATTCATTTGTCTTGTAGATTATTTGGAAAATCAGATGCATTTCTAATAGCAATTTTTCTCTGCATTTATCTTTTTATTACTCATAAGTTCTGGGAATCTAACTTTCCTGTTTTATATTACTGTGTCTCCCTTAGCTTTTTAGTTTGCTGACATTCTTTTGGATTTTGTGTTGCCTCATGTTGGTCATTGATGTGTCTGGCCGTCACTGTGAAGCTAAGAGTATGTAACACCATACCTAAACAAGGCCATTCTGAGTTCTTGTATTTAATGCACTTCATTTACTTCTTGAAGCTTATTAGAGAAAACAGGGAAAATATAAAAAAGTAAGGTAATATGTCAGTCAATTATTTCACTCAAAGACCATCATTGGGGATTTTTTGATATATGTCTTGTGTCTGTGCATTTTTAAAGCAGGATTGTGATCTAAAATCCAATGTTTACTTGATTTTATATTGGGGTTTATTTCTTAATATTTTAAATTAAGTGTTTTTCAAGGGTTTATAAACCTTTTGTTAAGTTCTACTTTTTTTTTTAAAGTTTATTTATTTTTGAGAGACAGAGAGAGACTGAGCAGGAGTGGGTCAGGGTCAGAGAGAGAAGGAGACACAGCATCCGCAGCAGACTCCAGGCTCTGAGCTGTCAGCACAGAGCCCGACGTGGGGCTCCAACTCGTGAACCATGAGATCATGACCTGAGCTGCAGTCGGACATGTTAAGTTCTACTTAATGGATCTATTGTATATTAATATATAGATGTATAATCATTTTAATAACATTGTCTCGTTGAACTTTAGGATTGTCCTGTTTGTTTATTTATTTATTTATTTATTTATTTATTTAATTTACATCCAAGTTAGTTAGCATATAGTACAGCAATGATTTCAGGAGTAGATTCCTTAATGCCCCTACCCATTTAGCCCATTCCCCCTCCCACAACCCCTCCAGTAACTCTCTATGTGGTCTCCATATATAAGAATCTCTTGTGTTTTGTCCCCCTCCCTGTTTTTATATTATTTTTGCTTCCCTTCCCTAATGTTCATCTGTTTTGTATCTTAAAGTCCTCATATGAGTGAAGTCATATGATATTTGTCTTTCTCTGACTGATAAATTTCGCTTAGGATAATACCCTCTAACTCCATCCATGTAGTTGCAAATGGCAAGATTTCATTCTTTTCCATTGCTGAATAATACTCCATTGTATATATATATATACCATATCTTCTTTATCCATTCACCTATTGATGTTTTGGGCTCTTTCTATACTTTGGCTATTGTCAATAGTGCTGCTATAAATGTTGGGGTGCATGTGCCCGTTTGAAACAGCACACCTGTATCCCTTGGATAAATACCTAGTAGTGCAATTGCTGGGACATAGGGTAGTTGGATTGTACTGTTTTTAATAACTGTAAATAATCCTGTGATGACCACCTTCATACATAAAGAATTTTCTATAAATAGCATTATGTTCTAGAAGCTGGGTCCAAGGATATGAACACTTTCAAGCTCTTGGTATAGGCGAAAAAATTGCTTCCCAAAAGATTTTAATCTCTCACACCCCTGACTACAGTGCATCAGTATTTCCCTTTTTAATGAACTCTCGTCAGACTTGAGGACCTATTTTTATTTAAAAAAATTTTTTTTGATAATGTTTATTCTTAAGAGAGAGAAAGAGACAGAAGGGGGAGAGAGAGAGAGAGAGAGAGAGAGAGAGAGAGAGAGAGAGAGAGAGAGAAAGCATCCATAGGGGAGGGGCAGAGAGAGAGGGAGACACAGAATCTGAAGCAGGCTCCAGGCTCTGAACTGTCAGCACAGAGCCCAACGTGGGGCTCAAACTCACAAACTGTGGGATCATGACCTGAGCCAAAGTTGGACGCTTAACCAACTGAGCCGTCCAAGGTGCCCCTTGAGGACTTATTTTTACTATAAAAATGGTAATTTATATTTTATTTAAGATCCCCCTACAGAGTTCCACTGTGCACATGTCTTTATGTGTCTTTATTCCATTCACTATGGTATATTGCCTCACCTATGTGTGAATCTTTCCACACCAATACTGTCCTGATGCAGTTGTTGATAGGAAGAAATAGGTTACTTGGGTGGGTTTGAAAGAGTTGCTCTGTGTGTGTGATAGAGGCTGGTTGGATTGTGTGGCTGTGGGTGTCCTGATAGAGATGCATAAGCCACCATGTCATGTGTCATAGTATATGTCTTTTTGGATATCCAAAGCGAAATTGAAGCTTAAATCTTTGGCTGGAATTCTTGATATAGGAGTTTGGGTATTTAAGCTAGAGAAAGCTATGATAAAGTCATAGGGTATCTACAGACCTTTAAAAATAGGGTGGAATATTTTCTAATGATAAAAGGCAATGTGGGCTTTGTGGATGCCTTCAGTTGACTCCATTTATATCCTCAGGCCACTTCCATATTTCATTATAATTTTTTGGATCCATTCTCACACCAAAAGGGATGAAATGTGGTTTTTATTTGGCAATGGGGTTGTCCATCCTTCCTTGTCAGAAGGAAATTTTATTTAGAACCATGTTTGAGTTGGCTGGAGCGCTGGTTTTTTTGTTTTCTTTTTGTTTTTTTTAATGTTTATTTTTATTTTTGAAAGAGAAAGAGAGAGAGCACGCAAGAGCTGGGGAGGGGCAGAGAGGGGGGAGACAGAGGATCCAAAGCAGACTCTGCACCGAACCCACGACCTGTGAGATCGTTATCTGAGCTGAAGTCGAACACTGAACTGACTGAGCCATCCAGGTGCCCCGGAAGCACTGGTTTTTAACGTGTCATGAAAGTAGACCAAGCATCCATTAATACGGTGCTACACAGAGAGAGAAATTTTATAGAAAAATATGAAATATTCCTTTTTCAAGGTACTGGTCAAATGTCACATCTTCTCTGAAGTGTTACCTGATCACTCTAACTCGTTTGTTCTTTTATAGCCCTGGGTCCCTACCGCTATTGTAGCAGTAACACTGCATTAGCGTTACTTGTTTAAATGAGTCTTTGCCTCTACCCAATTATGGTCTTGTAGAAGGCAAAGACAATGTTTTACATATAAAACAGTATAGACCCATGTAGTACCTCACAGGGCCTGACATATGGAAGGTGAGTGATCATTGGTTAGTGGATGATGGAAACACGGAGATGTAGGAAGAAATGCAAACTCTTCTCAAATGGATGTATCATAAACAGCATGTATCTTAAATTAGCTTCTTTTAGTAAAAAATGTGCTCCTCATTTTATAGATGAGGAAGTGGATCATAGGAGAGGTGAAGTGACTTCCTCAAGTGACACAGCTGACTGAGGCACAAAGGCAGTTTTAGCATGCAGATGTCCCAGTTCTAGTTCCATGTTCTTTTCAGTCTATCTCAGTGTAATTCCCTTGCAAACAGTGGATGTATAGAAGTTAGTTTCTGATTATGTGGGGAAAACACCCAGCAAGATAAGCTTCCTTCATGTCATGGTGCATGTTGATTCCATCTGGCATATTGAAACTAATGCAAATAGAGAAACACCCTTAGTCAACATAAGGTTCGTGGTATTTTTGGACTTCATAAAGAAGATTGAAGAACTGAATCTTCTCACTGGATGACTTTATAAAAATTGTAGGGGCGCCTCAGTGGCTCAGTCAGTTGAGCATCTGACTTTGGCTCAGGTCATGATCTCATGGCTCATGAGTTGGATTCCTGCGTCAGGCTCTGTGCTGACAGCTCAGAGCCTGGAGCTTGCTTCGGATTCCGTGTCTCCCTCTTTCTCTGCCCTTCCTCTGTTCATGCTCTGTCTGTCTGTCTCTCTCAAAATAAATAAACATTAAAAAATTAAAAAAAATTGTAATGTTTTAGTGTTAATGTCACATACTGATAACTTCTACTAAGCGTTATATTTGAACAAGTGTCACACTTATATTTATACTTCATATTTTTTGTGGGTTAAATAGTTGAGTAAACTTACATAATACAAATAAAACTGTGTTTGACCCATAGTGTAGCAAGTGCTCAATATTTCTATTTTTCTTTTGCTTTATTTATTTTTGAGAGAGAGAGAGCGCACAAATTGGGGAGGGGCAGAGAGAGGGAGACAGAGAACCTGAAGCAGGCTCTTCACTGACAGCAGAGAGCCTGATGTGGGGGTCGAGCTCATGAACTGTGAGATCATGAACTGAGCTAAGGTTGGATGCTTAACCAACTGAGCCACCCTGCTGCCCTTCTTCTTCTTTTTCTTAATGTAACATTCTTTAAGCAGATTTTTTTTCTGTCTGGAGACATTCAGAGGAAGTACTGAGAGGGTTTTCTATGGTAACTAGAAGAAGCAGTTGACAATTTAAAAGAAGTTATTTTGAGCAAAGGGAGGTTCCAGAAGAGAAAGTTGATGTAATATATACTGGTCAGTTCATACTTTTGACAGGTTGCCATATCAGGCTTCGACAATTAGGATTCTACTGGGCCTTAGAGGGGGCCAATACATGAAGTAAATCATTCTCTTTCTTTCTTTTCCTTTCCAAAGCAGATACTGGAAGAAGCCAGTGGAGGAGGGTCATATGAGAACCAGGCAGTGTTCTGGTTTTCTAGGAACACAAAGACATCGTGAACACCATGAAAGCAAAAGGGACAAAACCAAAACAACAAAAATAAATTTTTTGTCATCTGAGAACTGGAAAGTGACATCTGATGATGGCAGAAGAGAGGGACAAAGGGACAGATCGTGGGAGTTGTGAGGGAGCACAGGTCCATAAGTAAACTCAGTGTTCCACATGGGTCTCCGTCTGGTCTGTCTGCCATGCTTTCCAGCCAGGTGGCCTCCAGGTCCTTGGATTTCTCCATGAGTAAAAAGAAGATGAATGACAAAAGAAGGTTTTTTTGGTTGGTCTTTTCGAATAAGATAAGGGAATGTGCCATTAGCTAGATGTCCAGTTAACCTAACCATCACCATAGTCTAGCTTATGGTTTTAATTAGCACTATTTTCTTTGATTATGTTTAATTACCCTTATAAGCCCTAAGCATTTTGGCAGGGATGTGGTAGAGAAAGTTACTATAAACCAAATTGTGGATTTTATTGCTATAATTGCAGTTGAAACCCATGACATCAATTAAATCCTCATTTCTTATTTCCTTGGTTCATGCAGTCATCACTCTAGGTATGTATAAAATCTCAGTGTGGCATAATTATGTAATTCCTTAAGCAAAGGAGCTCCAGTACATTAGAATACCCTGGTTAGGAGAGGCAGGAGTCTAAAATCTTGGTGTAATAATACTGGGAGTGTTGTGAGAGCCTAAACCATGTCTTTTTCTTTCTTGTCTCTCCACATCATGTAGCTCAGACCAAGGAGCATAGAAGGAGTTTAATAAGTGGGTCCTATGGAGACACTGATGCTTGATCTCCCCAGTTACCTCCATGTTCCATTGCTTATGGTCTGTCGCAACTTGACAGGTAGGTTTAAATCCACGTTCAAGTTTCAAATAGCATTGAAGTCACAAAATCTTCTGCAGAATCAGAGTTCCAAGATATATTATGGTAACTAGTCTTAGCTGCCACAACAAATAAAAGCTTGAAATCTCAGGGGGTAACCAAATAAATGATGATTTCTTTCTTATTTCCTATTTTGCAGCTATGGAATTTGGAACGCGTGGTTCTCTGTGGTGGTTGTGGGTAGGAAAATGGAGATGGTTGAGGTGCATTGGCTCTCGCCTGCCTTGGCCTGGAAGTGACATGCATTTCCACTCAGAGTCCTTGGGCTAGAATTAGTTACATGATCCCAAACGTACTGTGAAATATAGGGGAGTTCATGGAATATTCGATGAGTGCTAACTGTCTTTGACACATCAGGATTTCTGTAGAGCCCTGGGGATTCTACCTGTAGCTTTAGGTATTGCCCTCTGAATGGTAAATAATGTAAACATATAAATGAGTTCGTCTTTCAGTTGTGTGGGAAATTCTTTTTTTTTAACTTAAAAAAGTAATTAATTTTTTTATCAAAGAATAATTGACATGTAACATTATATTAGTCTCAGATGTACACATGATTCGATATTTGTATATATTGTGAAATGATCACCACAGCAAGTCTAATTAATATCTGTCACCATAAATAGTTATAATTTTTTCCCAATGAGAACTTTTAAGATTACTCTCTTAGCAATTTTCAGGTATGCAATACAGTGTTATTAACTGTAGTCACCATGCTGTACATTATATCCCCATGACTCATATATTTTATAATGAAGTGTGTACCTTTTGCTGCTCTTCAGCCATTTTGTCTACCCGCACCCTCTGCCTCTGGCAACCACCAATTTGTTCTCTGTGTCTCTAACTTCAATTTTTTTTTATATTCTACATGTGAGTGAGATTGTTAGTATTTGTCTTTCTCTGTTTGACTTATTTCACTAGCATAATGTCCTCGGTGCCTGTCTATGTTGCTGGAAATGGCAAGGTTTCATTCTTTTAATGGCTGAATATACTCTATCTCGTGTGTGTGTGTGTGTGTGTGTATACATTTTCTTCATTCATTCATTCATTCATCGGTGGACACTTAGGTTCTTGGCTATTATAAATAATGCTACGATGAATATGAAGGTGTATATCCATTTGAGTTATTGTTTTCATTTTCTTTGAGTAATATGCAGAAGTGGAATTGCTAGATCATGTGGTAGTTCTATTTTTAATTTTTTGAGGAACTTCCGTACCATTTTCCACAGTGGCTGCACCAGTGTGCATTCCCACCAACAGTGCACAAGGGTTCTCTGCACATCCTGACTACGGTTGTTTTTGTTTTTGTTTTTTTTTTTTTTTGCCTTTTTTAAATGTTTATTTTTTGAGAGAGAGAGAGAGAGAGAGAAAGAGAGTGAAAGAGAGCACATGCACAAGTGTGCATGGGGGAGGGGCAGACAGAGGGAGACAGAAAACCTAAAGTACACTCTGCACGGGCAGTGCAAAGCCCAACATGGGGCTCGAACCCGTGAACCATAAGATCATGACCTGAGCCAAAGTTGGATGCTCAGCATACTGAGCCACCCAGGTGCCCCCTTGTCTTTTTGATAATAGCCATTCTGACTCATGTGAGGTGATAATCTCATTGTGGCTTTTTGTTTTGGTTTTGAGAAAGAGAGAGAGAGAGAGAGAGAGAGAGAGAGAGAGAGAGAGAGTGTAAGTGGGGGGAGAGGCAGGGAGAGGGGGAGAGAGAATCTTTTTTTTTTATGGGAATTTCTTTTTTTTTATTTTTAAAGTTTCTTTATTTTGAGAGAGACAGATAGCGTGAGTCTGGGAGGGACAGAGAGAGGGGGACAGAGAGGGAATCCCAAGCAGGCTCTGTGCTGCCTGCTGTGGAGCCCAAGTTGGGACTCAAACCCATGAATCATGAGATCATGATCTGAGCTGAAATCAAGAGTCAGCCACTTAACCAACTGAGCCACTCAGGCACCCCTCATTGTGGTTTTGATTTGCATTTTTCTGATTAGTGATGTTGAGCATCTCTTCATGCACCTGTTGGCCATCTGTATGTCTTTATTTTTTAAGTGGATTTTTTTTTTTTGCTATTGACTTTTTATTTTGAGATCTTTCACCTCTTTGGTTAAATTTATTCCTAGGTATTTTATTCTTGTTGTTGCAGGACATTCTTTTATTAAAATAAGTTAAACATGCAAGATAATTACAGGCAGGTTATCCTTTTGCCATGTCCTGGTTCTGCAGGATGTTTAACTGGACTCTTCCGTGGAAGCCCAACTGAAAAAAATTATACACGCAAGTTCCATTATAGATTTTAGGTTGCAAATATTCTTTTCTTATATGGTTCTCATGTAACCTGTAGAATATTTTCTTTTTAATTTGGTATCTGCATTAGTCTGCTAGGGCTGTCATAACAAAATACCATAGACTGGGGGCTTCAATAGCAGAGATTTATTATGTCACAGTTTTGGAGACTGGGAACTCCAAAATCGAGGCGCTGGGTGGTTTGGTTCCTGTGAAAGCAGACGGTCACCTTCTCACTGTGTCTGCACATGACAGAGAGAATGAGCTGAACTCTGTTGTTTCTTCTTATGAGGACTCTATTGCTTTCAGATCAAGGCCCTACATTTATGATCTCATTTAATCTTAATTACTTCCATAAAGGCCCTTTCTCCAAATACAGTCTCATTGAGGGTTAGGCATTCAGCATATGCATTTTGAGGGGACATAAGCATTCAGTCTATAGTGTTTGAGGATTTCTTATAAGAAATGAGTTCCTCTTGCCTAAGGGAACAAAAAGAACACAGGAAATATTACCAAAATACCAAGCATCCTCCTTAAACCAAAAGAGAACCAAGGTTTCATATTAAAGAGAATTTGGAATTTTTTGTTGTTCAGAACGTTGAAATAAGCCTTAAACTTGGTTTAGGTTGTTGTTGTTGCAATTTTTTTTAAAGCCCATCTGTCAAGAATTTTGTCTCATTTTTCCTTACTGACTCTAAGAGCTGTTTTCTTGAATGTTGCATGTAGTCACATTTCTGTACAGAACAGTTTGAATTAGAATTGTGTATCTTGCAGCTCTAGGAACCCAAGAAGAGTCTCATGTAGTTGTCTAGATTTAGTTTTGAAGTTGCCCTCCTGAGAGACCCTGTTTCCATGTAAACAATTGTTATTTGGGAATCCTTAAAGAAAGTCTTTAAATAATGTAAAAAAAAATGAATAGAAAAGTGTTACGTTATTTAACTATTACAACAAATTACAATAAAACAGTAGATGAAATTGGCCACGATTCCGTATAACAACTTGAGTGTCCATATATAGATGCATGGATAAAGACGTGGCGCGCGCGCACGTGCGCACATACACACACACACACACAGACACACAGACACACACACACACACACACTGGAATAGTGTTCAACCATAAAAAGAATGAAATCTTGCCATTTGCAACAACACGGATGGATCTAGAGGATATAATTGTAAATGAAATAAGTCAGCAAAAGACAAATACCGTATGATTTCATTCATATGTGGAATTTAGGAAACAGAACAGGGGCGCCTGGATGGCTCAGTCTGTTAGGCTTCCTACTTTCACTCAGGTCATGATCTCACTGCTTGTGAGTTTGAGCCCTGCATCGGGCTCTGTGCTGACAGCTCAGAGCCTGGAGCCTGCTTCAGATTCTGTGTCTCCCTTTCTCTCTGCCCCTCTGCCACTCATTCTCTGTCTCTCTCTCTCAAAAATAAATAAACATTAAAAAAAAGAAGAAACAGAACAAAGAAAAAAAAGAGATGTACAAAAAAAACCCCAGACTCTTAAATACAGAGAACTGGTTGTTGCTAGAGGAAATGTGGGTGAGGGGATGGGTGAAATAGGTGAAGGGAATGAAGAGGACATTGTACAATCATTATATTGGACACCTGAAACTTTTCTAACACTGTATACTAATTATACTTGAATAAAAATATATAAAAATAAATAAAAAATAGAAAAGCAATAAACTGTATATTAATATTTTTAAAAGCCAGTACGGAACCAGGGAGGTATTATTTGATCATCTGAATAATATCCTTAGGTGGTAGAGGGTTGGTTGGCAGCAACCTCATGTGTGTTTGTTCTTAGCTCAGTCTTATCCAGTGTGAGGTCAGCTATTGTATAATACAGTTCACCGGGATTTCAGCTTTCCCTTACATCATATACCGCATTATCATAATTGATGGAAGCCATCTTTTAAGATACTAAATTATATGGATGAAGGAACATCTTATCTAAACAAGCGCCTTGCGAGCTGCGTGGCTAATAGATGGGAAGATTTCCATTAGTTTCCAGTCTTTGTTCTCACTTTACTTTCTGCTCTGTCCTACTCGTGTTCACGCTCTGTCCTCCTCGTGTTCAGGAGGCTGCACTCTCCAAAATGAGAGTCAGAACCCCCTGTGCTGTCAGGCAAGAGTCAGAATTGCTTTACCCTAAGACACTTTGCTTCCATGGGTTAAAACACATTTAGTATTATATTAAAGCACCAATTAGTTGATAGTTGTAAAGTTCTTTGGAAAGAAAGAGCACCCATTGTATGAATTTTAGGAGATATTATCTTTTTATTGTTTATAAAACACCTTGAAGTTCGATTATCTTTGTTTTAAAAAAAAACATTTTGTTTGAACTCAACAGCATGTTGTGATTATTGTCTAAATTAGCAAATCTTCTAAGAGCTATAATTAGATTGGAGAAACCACAGGGGGATGGGACAGATTGGAGGCTTGGCTAAGGACTACGACTTGAGAAGAGGCCCACACAGAAGGACTGGTTTGAGAGTGATTGCATGACCTTCTTTCTCCCACTGGCTCTGGATGGCAACAATATGGCAGAGAAAAGGAATTTTTCCTCACAAGTAGCTAACTCTGAAAATTTGTCATAGGTACAGCATTCTCTTGGCTTCAAGTATTATAAAGCATAGTATATAGAAGGAACTTGGGTTTTGGCATTAGACAGTTCTGGTTGGAATCTTGACTTCGTTTCTTTTTTAAAAATATTAAATATTTAATGGGACACCTGGATGGCTCAGTTGGTTAAGTGTCTGACTTTAGCTCAGGTTATGATCTCACAGCTCGTGAGTTTGAGCCCCACGTCAGGCTCTGTGCTGACAGCTTAGAGCCTTGAGCCTGGTTCAGATTCTGTGTCTCCTTCTCTGTCTGCCCCTCCTCTGCTCACGCTTTGTCTCTCTCTCGTCTTCAAAAGTAAATAAATATTACAATTTTTTTTCAATATTTAATATGTAAATATTAAACAACACACTACTGCACAAGCAGTGGGCCAAATAAAAAATCATGGAAAATCAAAATATGGCTCAAAACAAACAGAAAAAAGAAAACACAATATTCCAAAACCTATGGGATGCAGCAAAACCAAATGTTAGAATGAAGTTTATGTTATAAATGCTTGTATTAGAAAAAAGTTCAAATAAACAACTTAATGTTACACCACAGGGAACTAGAAAAAGAAGACACTTAGCTGAAAATTAGTAGAGGAAGGACATAACAAAGAAATTTCAAAAATAAATAAAATAGAGGCTAGAAGAAACAAGAACATAACATTGAAAGTAATGACCAGTTTTTCCAAAAAAACAAAATTGGTAGTGTTTTAAACTACATTTGCTAAGGTAAAAAAGAGAGAAGATTCCAAAATCAAAATGAGAAATGGAAGAGAAAACAATATAATAGATAACCACAGAAATAGTGTGATAACAGATAACAATAAACAATTATATAGTAACAAACCAGATAACTTAGAAAAAAACACAGATAATTCTTAAAAATGCACAAGTTACCAAGATTGAATCATGAATCTTGAATCCAAAAAATAGGAAATCTTCTTAGACCAATAACAAGAAGAAAAGTTGAATTAGGAATAAAAAAATCTAATACAGAAAAGCCCAAGACCACATGGTTTCATTGGTGAATTCTACAAACCATTAAAAAAAATAATTAACGACAGTCTTTAGCAAAATCTTACAAATAATAGAATAGAGAGAACACATTTAAAGTAACTCCGTGAGGCTAGTACTATCCTGATATCAAAAAAGGATAAAAACAAGAACAAAAAAAGTCTCATTTGTCTAGTGTAAGTATTGCTACTACAACTTTCTTTTGACATCCATTTGCGTTATGTTTCTCCACCCCCTCATTTCAATTTGCAGATGTCTTTTGGTCTTAAAGGAATCTCTTGTAGGAACATATAGACGGATCTTGTTTTTTATGCATTCTGATACCGTATGTCTTTTGATTGGAATGTTTGTTCCATTTACATTCAAAGTAATTATTAGTAGATCTGTATTTATTGCCATTTTATTACTTGTTTTATCATTGTATCTGGAGATTTTCTCCTGATCCTTTCTTGTCTTTGTCTCTCCTTTGCGCTAGAAGAGTCCTCTTCAATATTCCTTGCAGGGCTGGTTTAGCGTTCACAAACTCCTTTAGTTTTTGTTTATCTGGGGAACTCTATCTTTCCTTCTATGCTGTGTGATACTCTTGCTGGGTAGAGCATTCTTGGCTGCAGATTTTTCCCATTCAGCACTTTGAATATACTATGCCACTTCTTCTAGCTTGCCAAGTTTCTGTTGAGAAATCTCCAGCTAGCCTTATGGGTTTTTCCTTGTAAGTTAAGGACTTCTTTTGTCTTACTGCTTTTAAGATTATTCCTTTATCACTATATTTTGTAAGCTTAATTACAGTATGTCTTGGTGTTGGCCTACTTTTGTTGATTTTAGTGGGAGTTCTCTGTGCCTCCTGGATCTGGATGTCTGTTTCCTTCCCTAGATTATGGAAATTTTCTGCTATTATTTTTTGAAGTAAATTTTCTGCCCCCTTTTTTTCTCTCTTCTTCTGGGATCCCTATAATATGAACGTTATTATGTTTCATGGAATCACTGAATTCCCTAAGCCTATCCTCATATTCCATAACTTTCTCTTTTTTTCAGCTTCATCATTTTCCATTATTTTGTGTTCTGTTCATTGCTCTGCTTCTTCCAGCCTGCTGTTCATTGCTTCAAACCTGTTTCCAATCTCATTTGTTGTATTCTTTGTCTCTGACTGATTCTTTTTTAATTCATTTATCTCTGTGGCAAGGGTCTCTTTGATGTCTTGCATTCTTTTCTCAAGCCCAATGAGTATTCTTATGATTATTGCTTTAAGTTTTTCATCAGGCATGTTATTTATATCTATTTTGCTTATATCTCTGTCTGTGGCCTTATCTTCTTTCATTTGGGATAAATTCCTCTGTCTTGGCATTTTTGTCTGAGTCTCTGCCTTTGTCAGTGTGCTAGAAAAGCCAATTATGTCTTTTTCTCCTGAAAGTAATGGTCTTGTGAAGAAGAGGTGCTGTAGTGCCCAGTACTTGGCACTTCAGGGAGTGGCTCCGTGTGTGCTGCATGTGCTATGCTGTTGTCTTGTGGCTGCTCTATCCTTCAGGCCGGTTGTCTGTAGAGGCTCTCCTCGCCTGCCATGGACAGTGTTTGGTCCCAGGCATGATGTAGCAAGTTTTAACTAGGTGTGCTGTGGTTTGCTTGTGAATTGAGACCCGACACCAACTCCACCAGAACTGAGGCTCTGCAGAACTCTCTGGTCAGGAGATATGGTGCGAGCAGGGGTTTGTGCTGGTTTTCTGGGGAGTGGGAGGTGCTGCACTGGGACTGAGGCAAGCATGACTGAGAAGGGCAGTTCCACTGAAGTGCAGGGGGAGTGGGGCTTGGTGTAAGCAAGTTAGATGGCCAGCGTTGGTGCTGTGTTGCTTCGCACATAAACACAAGTGGCTCTGTGTTTATGCTGAGGGGTGGGGGAAGGAAATGCTGCTGGCTAGCTCCTTTGTTCCTAGAGAGGAGTCTCCAAGAATGCTGACTCTCAGGGATGCTCTCAGAGAAGAGTGAATAATCTCCTCCTGTGTGCCCAAGGCCCTCTTCAGATTACTGTTTCCACACTGTTTGTCCCTGGGTTGTTTGCCTTCCTTCTCTCCAGGAGCTCGGCAGTTCTCTAGGCTCTATCTCAGCCAAACCTGCTGACCTTTAAAACTGTAGACTTTAAGCCCCAAGAGTTGCAAGAACTTACAAAATTCAGCCCTCTTGTTTTCCAAACCAGTGGCTTTAGGGAAGTGTTTTCTTGTGCATTTCCCTGTATGCTCCTCCCTCTTTCTCTTGCTTGCCTTTCTCCATAACCACAGCTCATTCCCCTCTCAGCAGCTACAATGTTTCTCCCCTAAACTACCTCCCTGTACTTGCTGCCTTTGATGTGGCCTCTTCTCTCCCTTTAGTTGTGAAGTTTGTTCTGTCGGTCCTCAGGCTGATTTCTGGGTTACTTAGGATGATTTGGTAGTTAATCTAGTTGTATTTATGGAATAAATAAATAGGGTCTTCCTACTCTGCCACCATCTTGGGGATTTCAACTTTGTTTCTTGATCCTGATTAATTACCTAATTTCATTGATCTCAGTTTTCTAATCCATGAAATGGGAAAAGTAGGACCTAATGTGTGACAAATACTAACTACTGGGCCCAATTCCTTATGGGTGCTTAATAAATTGTACTGATAATAATAATCATTTTTATTAATATAACATGAGAAAAAGATGAAGAAGTTAAGCCCAATCACCAATCAACAGTGGACTTTTTTTTTTTTTTTTTGAGTTGGGCTTTGCATTGATTCCATCATCTAAAACTTTTGGTTCTAACAGGTTAATTGGTTAATTGGTTACTCCTTTAAGAAAACCACTACATTGTTTGTATTCTGAGAGATATTCTGTAGGCATTACAACAGTTTAACCCAAAGAATGGCTTTCATAGGAATTTCAAGCACAGGGTCAGGCTGGTGGAGAAAGATTTAGGGAGTATGACCTACTCCGGACTTTTATATGAGTACAGTTTACATAACAGGCTGTGGCGTTTACATTATTCAGTGTATAAGAGTTTGGTGTTTGATGTGGTGATTAATGGAGTGGACAGGAAGGGGCATAGTGCATTTAGAAGTCAATTGTTGCTATGTTAAGATGAAGCATGACAATTTTAGTCCTTTGTGGGCATATAAAATGGGCTTTTCTACCTCTATTATTGCATCTCATAGTTTCCAGACTTATGCTATGACTATTCCAAAAAGAATGCAAAGGAATATTTATATGAATATTTTAGACACAATTTGATTACCTTGGTATATTTATTTTTTAATTACTGAAATAATTCATATTTATTCTAAAGAAATCCTAGCAATTCAGAAGTATACAAGAAAAATTGAATATTCTTAACCTTAAGAAATTTTAACTCTGAAAGATTTTTGAAAAACTATTTCATCAGGGCTCCTGGGTGGCTCAGTTGGTTAAGCGGCTGACTCTTGATCTCGGCTCAGGTCATGATCTCACGGTTCGTGGGTTTGGGTCCCGCATCAGGCTCTGTGGTGACAGTGTGGAGCCTGCTTAGGATTCTTTCTCTCTCCCTTTCTCTGCCCCTCCTTTGCTCTCTCTTTCAAAATAAACAAATACACTTACAAAAAAAAAGAAAACATACTTCATCGACATTTCAGTTTTCGTTGCCGTTTGAAAGATGATGAAGGACCTGGTGGCATTCTGGTAAAGGTTTACAAACTGTAAGCATTTGAAGTGAACACACTGTAACCTCTTTTATCCACAGTTTCTTTCAGGATGACTCTTGGGCATAGCGGCAAGACAAGAACACAAGCTTCTGGCCTGGGGCCTCCATACAGGTATCAGGGGTTTGTCACACATGAATGCATGGCAGAGGGATATAAAATTTCCCTTTAGGAATAACCAACTTCATAACCAACTGATAAAAACATACACCTGACTCAGTTGGTTAAGCGTCCAACTTTTGATTTCAGCTCAGGTCATGATCTCATGGTTCATGAGATCGAGCTCTGCATTGGGCTCCATGCTGACAGTGCGGAGCCTGCTTGGGATTCTGTCTCTCCCTCTCTCTTTGCCCCTCTTTGACTCATGCTCGCTCTCTCTCTCTCTCTCTTTCTCAAAATAAATAAACTTAAAAAAAATACTCCTGTAGAATAATCTTGTGGTCACAGCGTAATGTATTTTGTTGGTGGGAGGAGCGCAGGGAGAGGGTCTTATGGTTTCAGTGCTCTTTCAAGTCAAAAGGATGACATTAGGCTTTCAAAATGGAGTTTTTGTCTGAGCTTCCATTTCTAGACTTGTCAGTGTGAAAAAGTAGCAAGATTTCTGGGACATAGTGTTGATCACTGCTGAAGGCCTCTGCTGAAATTACTATTGCTAAAAAGCCTATGTAAGAGACCTGTTAGAATGCTTGGTTTCTGACCAGCAGGAGCTTACAAGTTCTCTCTGCACAGATGGCTGCAGATATTGGGTACATGTGTACAGTAGAGAAAGTATTGAATGAATTTATGAATATGCCGTTGTATACAGGAAGGAGCAAATCTATGCTGGATGGTGGAATAACTTGTGATAGTAATTTAAGAACTTCACTTAAAATTTTCTTTTATTTGTTACCCATTCCTTCTTTGTTCAAAGAAAGGATGAGGCCAGCTTTTAGGGATGTGTTTCAGTTATCTACTACAGTATAACAAACCTCTCTAAAACTTAATGGCATAAAGTAACAATAGCTGTCTATGGACTGAACTCAGTTCGGTGGTTCTTCTGCTGGTCTCGTCTGGGGTTATGCAGCTTCAGTTATCTGGAGCTGATCTAGGGCCGGAAGTCCTACGTGGCTTTAGTCATATGTCTGGTACCTCAGCTGAGATGTCTGGACCAGATAGGGACTGACTGGCAGTCAGTTTCTCTCTCTACACAGTATCTGCAGCGGAATAGCTGGACCTTTTTGCATTGGTTTAAGGCTCCAAAGAGGGTGAAAACAGAAGAAGCTTCCATACCTCTTGTGGCCTAAGCTAGAACTGGCAAAATGTCACTTTCCCCAAATTCCCTTGATTGAAGAGAGTTACAAGATGAGCCTGGGTTCTACGTCAAAGGGAGAGGAGACTAATTTCTTGATGAGAGGGCCAGCCAAAACTTTGGGTCATCTTTAATTCGCTAATATCTAAGGCATGTAACAGTAATGTCTAAAAATTGCCATTAAACTTTTTGATCGAAGGGCAGCTGTCAGATGTGACGTGTTTACAACAACACAAATGGTCTAATTTCAAGGGCCTTGAAAGGTCAATTTGCCAGCTAGGGGGGCCCAAGGTTTAAGATTTTGGTTTTTTTTTTTATCACTCATGAAATTTTACAATATTAGAGTAAGGAGAGAACCTGAAGCTCACCTAGCCCAGCTGAATGTCTTTTGACGAAAAGCAAGATGACAGACATTAATCTGGAACACATCAGTGTAGCATATGGGCTAGCTTACTTTGTTCATATGACTAATTCGCTGTGACTTTGATTAAGGACAGGATCTAAGGAGATTGAACATAGGACAAACACACTTTACATGGAAGAGAAAAGGCAGGAAAATGTTCAGGGTTTGGGGTGTATTCTTACCAGCAAGGCCCTAGGAATGGAGATGTGTATGAAAGTCCTAGATAGCACAAGGTTCTTAGAGTAGAGGAGGAATCAGAAAATTCGTAAGATGTATTTTACTAAGCTTACAATTTTGCTCCAGGGAGGAACTCTGAAGTGATTTACTACAACTCTCTTCCCATTAGTCAGAGAGAAGACTTCTTGGAAGAAATGTTTCAACATCATTGGAAATGAGAAGCAGCTTTCTCATGAACTGCTTGGTTAGTATAGGGAAATGCTTAATTTTCCTCCCAGAGATTGTCATTTTTTTCATATCCTCGTATAAGGATATGAAAAATGTATCGAAAGATAAATCTTGGCTGATTCTCATCTTTGTCTTTCTGTAATTCCTCTTCCTTGTCTTCTTAGAGGAGGACGGTGTTAATCAGGTGATCTGGGTGTTGCTTCTGGCCTCCTCTGATGTTTTCAGAACATATATTTCTGGTGTGGGCTAGTATTCTAGAATACGTGTTCATCCAGATAGAGCCCAGCGAAGCCCAGCCCGCTGGCCTTTGCCCCTGAGCTGATTAAAACACATTTCTATTTCGTTTTGATGTTTTCCTTGCTCGTTGGGCTTAGCAGCTTTGGTCTTCTCATTTTCTGAAAATATGGGGATACTCTGAGGTGTCAACATGCCTCAACATGTCCTCAAGGAAGTTTCAAGAGGACCTTTTCAGTGAAGCTGATACATCTCAGCTGGAAAAGGACAGCTCTGTAGAAGAGAAAAATAGCAGGGAAGGGATTTCCCCCTGATGGTGGTAAGCCAGGGGTTCCCTCCAGCCCGCTTTCCTGCCCTGAGCTGGTTGATGGCATCGCTATTTCCTTCCCAGTTTCTGGCCTCTGGTTCCTCGCTGACCAGCCCTGTGTCCATAACAGGAGCTGCTCCCATCTGCACTCTCTGAAAGGGATAGAGCTCCTTCTTGTAACATTTGCGAGGTTCTTTTTGGGTCTGAGTAGCTTTTTTTTCTCATCAGTATACAAGCACTGCGATTCCTGAACTTATTTAGAAAGAATCCATGCATGTAGTGGTGTAAGAAAAAAATGATTCAATTAAATATCTTTTTTCTTAGACAGAGAATAATTTCATATGATTCTGAAGTATTTAAAATGTCTTAGTGTTTTGGAACAAAATGCTCCGACCCTAGACTGTTTCTCAACACGAAAGATTTATGGAACTTGAACTAATTCACACCTCTAGGTTCTGCTTCCCTTGGTGCCCTTATGTTTGAATTAGCTAAAATATTAACCGTTTAATGAGTTGAAAAGACAGACTTCCTGGTCCCACATGTGATACTTGCAGAAACTTTAGATACCTATTTCAGTAAAGCTGAAACAGAAATTCTTTTTTTTTAAATTACAAAAAATTTTTTGTGGCACCTGGGTGGCTCAGTTGGTTAAGCATCAAGTTGTGCTCTCGAGGTTCCTGAGTTCGAGCCCTGCATCGGGCTGTCTGCTCTCAGCACAGAGCCTGATTCAGATCCTCTGTCTCCCTCTCTCTGCCCCCTCTCCCAAAAATAAACATTTAAAAAATAAATAAATAAAATAAAATTTAAAAAGTTTTGAGAGAGAGAGAGAGAGAGAGAGCGAGAGCGCTTACATGAGCAGGGGAAGTTCGGAAGGGGAGAGAGAGAGGATCTTAAGCAGGCACCACATTCAGCGTGGAGCCTGGTTCAGGGCTCCATCCATCAACTCTGGGATCATCAAGACCCCAGCTGAAATCAGGAGTTGGATGTTTAACCGACTGAGCCACCCAGGGGCCTCTAAACAGAAATTCTATGCAATTAATTCTATGCAATTAATTTATAGGACTTTTGATTGATCAGGAAAGCTGACCACTGTTGATGTTTGCCTCTGCTGGGGTAATTTTTCTTTTGAAACTTTGTTAAAGTATAGCAGGCGTAAATCAGTGTCTATTGACTCACAGTTTTGGTTTCTCATTTGTTCTACTGACCTGTTGTGATGGCTCTTTGCCTCATTTAGCCCTATTAGAAAGACACCCCTGGCTGTTTGCAGTGCTTACACATG
Organism: Paguma larvata; assembly: GCA_030068075.1. NCBI lineage: Eukaryota > Metazoa > Chordata > Mammalia > Carnivora > Viverridae > Paguma > Paguma larvata. The sequence goes on along the minus strand of CM057826.1, from coordinate 30,972,004 downwards.
TGTCCTTCTGTCTTTACTCACTCTCTCTTTTCCTGTGTGATTCCTGAAGGACAGGTTTTCTCGGGGACTTTCTAATCTGGTCAATACCAGAATATCCAGGTGGTCATCAGAAAAACAGTGTCTTAGGAGAGGCTGAGAGAGATGTCAGTGAATCTAAAACAATTTAGCTGAAGGGGGAAGCATCTCTGCCAAAGTCTGCCTTTCAGGTTTCTTGGGAATCTGTGCTAGCATGGGCCTGCCGTGAGTGTTTTCTGGTGTTGCTTCACTTGCAGGGACCTATGTAAGGCTTGGACGGGAGGTGGGTGTGGCATTCATGACTGTGGACCTCCCACACCTTTCTATTAGGGGAAACTGAGAGAAGAGGAGTTCCTGCCCACTGTTATCAGACACCAGATTTCAGACAGCAGCCATCTTCCCATGGTGGTGGAGACGCTTGAAACAGGCTACAACAAGAAGAGTACACGCTGTCAATCAATTTTGCACAAACTCAGGCTAGTTTAGCCTCAGAGAAAGAGAACAATTTTGCCTGAAGGCATTTCTGGGACGGATCACAGGCTGAAGGGTTCTGAGGGCCATGTAGCTCTGACTTGGAATAGTTTGTTAGCTTCTGGGTGGTGACTTGCAGAGGAGGGTGGATGGTAAGGAGATATGCGATCAATCCTGTAATCAGAGGGCCTAGCTGAAGAGAAAGACAGGAGAGGAGGAAAGCAGAGGAGAGGAGAGGAGGAAGGAGAAAGATCTGGGTTATGGAGGTTTTCCAAGGGCGTAGAAGTAGAAGAGATTGGGAGGCCAAAGACAGATCCTTGAGGGACTCCTGTTCCTAATGGCCTCTTTGTCAATCCTCCTTCCCTAGCAAGGTGTTATCTGTAGAGGACAATCTGGAGAACCATCCTTCTTTCAAAGTCTTGAGACACATCTAGGTTTCTGGCATGCAGCATATTTTATTTCTTCTCTGAGATTTATTATTATTTTTTAAAATAAACTCCTCAAAAGAATTAGCTGTATTGCCACCTCAACTCCTCATGTCCCATCCTCTTTTGAACCCACTCCACTTAGGCTTTCTTCCTTTCCATGCAGGTGACACTCTTATCAAGGTCTCCCTGTGCTCCAGATACCCACCCCAACCTCATCATCTGCCAGTCTCCCTCCCTCCTACATTGGCCTTACTGTGCCTTCAGTGAATAACTGAAGAAACCTTGCATCCCAGGACTTCGTACTGCTCTTTGTACTTGTTTGTACAAACAAAAGAGCAACAACAACCCATAACAACCCAGCAAAACTCAATTGTTTTCAATTGTTATTGAAAAACAGTTCAATTCAGCTAAATATTGAGTGGGTGTTTTTGATGTAAGAAGTATGATAAAGCATTTTGTTTTCATCTTAACTTCAGCATAGTATTGTTGCACACTGTGTATAGATACTTAAATTTTATTTTTACTTTTAATACTTTTTCTGGTTTTATCTTAGTTTTGTCTTCAAGTGTACAGAATTGCACAAACCTTGGTGCGTGTCTCCCAATACAGTCTTATCATTGGCCTATGTATGGCCTGCATCTATCTATCTATCTATCTATCTATCTATCTATCTATCTATCTATCTATCTATCATCTATCATTATTAATAACATAATCATTCATGAACCCATCACTAAAGAGAAGAGTTAATTCTTGATAATAACTTACATCTCCCTAGTCACCCCTTGCCTTTCACTTCCTGAGGAAGCATTGCCCTTAACCCCATGGTTTTCTTTCACTCGCTTTCTCATTTCTTTTAATATAGCTTTATTGCATTGATTGCTAAGATTTATCCATATGGTTGTGTATTGCTGGAGTTATTTCATGTTGACTTCAGGATAGTATTTCATTGTATGGATAGGCCACAGGTTTTTCCGTGCATTCTCCTGTTGATGGGCTTTTTAGTTATCCCTAGGTTTTGGTTTTTCCGCTGCCTTGGCCGTTCTTGAGCTTGTCTTTTAGAGTAATAGCATAAGGGTTTCTTTTGGGTCTAGACCTAGGAGTGAAAAAGAGTACATTAGATGGTGCCAAATGATTTTCTGAAGTGACTGAGCCAGTTTGCACTTCCTTCCGCAGTGAATAAAAGAGTCTGTGGATCCACATCCTCTCCAGCACTTGGCTTGGTCAGACTTTTTTTTCCTAATTCAGTGGGTTTAAGGTGCTATCTCATGTGGTCATTCGCTGATTACTAATGATGTTGAACACTCTTCATATTGTCATTGACTATATTTGGTATATCCAGTGAAATACCTGCTTATGTTTGTTTATTTTTCTACTAAGAATTTTAATTCCTTTTCTGTTTGCAAAATAATACTCATTCAACTTACAAAATGCCAATAACTTCAGAAAGAGGTCAGCAAAGAGCAAAAAAGCCTTCATTATAAGCCAATCTAGCTTATATTAGTCATGTAAAACTTTTAGGTTCTTTCTTTTTGGTACGTTTCATAATTTTTTAATGTTTATTTATTTTGAAGGAGAGAGAGAGACAGAGTGTGAGTGGGAGGGGGGCAGAAGAGAGAGAGACACAGAATCTGAAGCAGGCTCCAGGCTCTGAGCTGTCAGCACAGAGCCCGATGCGGGATTTGAACCCATGAACTGTGAGATTATGACCTGAGCTGAAGTCCGTCACTTAACTGACTGAGCCACCCAGGTTACCATCTTTTTGGTACATTTCAATGGCTGCAAAAGATATTTGAGGTGCTGATGGTTGACTTCTTTTCACAACCTCACTCCCGGGTTATAAAGAATACTAAGATATGTGTATATCTCAGACTAAGTCTACTATATATTCAAATGCATATTCATCAAACATTCATTAACAAGCAGGTCCAGAACCATTTGCAAGGTTGGTCTGTAGGCTCCTTGAAATCTCTGTAATCTGTTCTTTCAGAGTGTCAGGGTACATATTGTCATGCTTCAGTGTCCTCTAGTGTCAGATCAATGACTGGATATTGGATGTATTAGGGATTAGGTTCCATCCTGTAAGGGGACAAGATAGTCACATTCCTTGTGCATGGAAGTGTGGACAGATTTTTGACAATGCTAGACAATCCACATTCTTTGAATGCCTTTAATTGTACCAATGGGAAAACACTTCTAGCTTGCATTGTGCAAATAAATACTCATTAGTTTCACCAGTACCATTCATTTTAACATAATATGCTAATTAACAAAGAATCAGTTGTCAATCAAGATATGGATAGTAAAAAGACTTGGAATAATCACCCCTGGAAAGTGACCCTTTCTGATATAATGGTAGCTGACATCCCTGGACTATGCATTCTTGAAAGAATGTTGCTGAATATCCTGAGAATTGAAGTTTGAGGTAATCAGTCCTTTATAATATCACAATAATGATACAGAAATATTTTAAGTAAAATAACGGGCACCGTGTTCGCTATTGGTGTAAGGGAACGAGTGTGGATCGAACAGCCCTCTATTTGAATCCCAGCTCTGCATTTTATGGCTCTGTGACCTTGGGCAGGTTACTTAACTTGTCTAGGCCTCAGTTTTATTGTCTATTAAGTGGGAATATATATTAACAATTACATCGTAGGGTTCTTGTAAGAGTTAGAGGGGTCTAAAAAAAGAATTAAAGGGGCACCTGGGTGGCTCAGTCTGTTAAGCATCCGACTTCAGCTCCAGTCATGATCTCATGGTTCGGTTCGTGGGTTCAAGCCCCACATCGAGCACTGCGCTGATAGCTCAGAGCCTGGAGCCTGCTTTAGATTCCGTGTCTTCCTCTCTCTCTGCCCCTCCACCCACTCATGCTCTGTCTCTCTCTCCTTCAAAAAGTAAAAATAAAACATTTTAAAAAATTAAAAAAAAATGTGGTCTAGCATAGTGCTTGACTAGATATATAGAGATATATCTATATCTATCTATCTCTAGTCCACAGATTTGCTTCTAAGCCCTGGGCAGTTTTCAAGAATCAAATACTTCTCTAAAAAAAAAAGTTATCATGATTTTTATGGAAGAGAATTATAGAATCTGAAGGTTGGAACGAACCTTCTAGATCACTAAGTGAAGATTTCCAAAACTATATATGTGTCTACATCACTTGAAGAACTATAAAACATGCAATTTCCTGAACTCCAATGTCAGAAGATACTGATTTGTTGAGTCTGGGGTGGGGAGAAGGAGGTCTAATCTTTAAAAAGTTCCATTGATCATGATGGATATGTGTCATTACACATTTGTCAAAACCCATAGAAATTACAATACTGAGAGTAAACCCTAGTGAACTAGGGACTTCAGGTGACAGTGATGTTTTAATATAAGTTCAGCGATTGTAACAAATGTACCAACCAAATTTTAATATAAGTTCAGTGATTGTAACAAATGTACCAAAATGTGGCTCAAATTGTTAATAGTAGGGGAGGCGTTGTGTATGAGGGGCAGGGAGTATCTGGATATTTTCTGTACTTTCTGCTCAGTTTTGTGGAGAGCAGTAAATAAAGTCTATTAAAAAAATTCGTTGAGGATTCGACAAACAGTCAGGTTTGGGAACCCGTGGTCTCACTAGTTCACCACTCGGAGCAGAAACACCTGCAGCTACGTTGCTCTCAGTCATGGCTTCCTTCCTGTGCTGACCTGGGAAGCTCGCTTTTCTACCAAAGCCACCATGGTGGGTGGCACCAGGATTCGAAAGTTCTTCCTTATATGGAACTGACGTCAGCTTCGTTGCTACTTCCAGTCACTGTGTGTGATTCCTCCCACCTGAGCTACAGAGACCAACTCTAATGTTTCCCACATGACACCACTCATGTCTTTGAAGGCAGCACTCACATTCCTCCTGTCCCCACTCCATCTCCTGTCTTCTCCTTTCAAGGCTAAAGATGCCTCAACTCTCAATAGTTCTTCCTCTGATATAATTTCCAGGCAATTCCCTCTCCTGGTTAGTTGCTTTTCTAGGTATTTGCATTTTGAAAATATTAACAATGCATCTGGCAGCAGGTAGCACCCGATCAGAGCGGAGACCTGGCTGTTCCTGTCATTAACCCTTACATTGTTGGGGAGGAGGCGAGGTCCTGGGAGAAGGGCTGAAATGACATGGCGCTCTAAGTAGCAATTTACCAACTGGTGCTGAAGCATTTCAGGGTTTTAATAGTCAATGTGGCCATTGTGGTGCCCACTTGGCAAATACCAGCCTAGTCAACTTCCCTCTTAAAACAACTCCAGAGGCGCCTGGGTGGCTCAGTCGGTTGAGCGTCTGGCTCTTGATTTTGGTTGGGTGCCACCAGGATTCGAAAGTTCTTCCTTATATGGAACTGACGTCAGCTTCGTTGCTACTTCCAGTCACTGTCATGATCTCAGGGTCGTGGGATCAAGCCCCATGTTGGACTCTGTGCTGCGAAGCCTGCTTAAGATTCTCTCTCTCTCCCTCTCTGTCCCTCTCCCGTGGTCACGCTCACACTCTCACTCTCACTCTCACTCTCTCTCTAAAAAAACCAAAAACCAAAAACACCCTCTGGTTTTGAGCATGATGCTATAGAGGTGGTCTCAGGCCCAGAGTTGAGTGGGAAGGTGTCAGCTCGCAGACATCTGCGTCGCCCAGGAGACTGTGTGTCTGGTGGTAAGACAAATCTAGGAAATATTTTCACCTGAGGAGCAGTGAAACCATTTTTACTGCACCTGTTGACTGCAATTTTACATTTGACTTCTGAATCTGAATGGAGGTTCCTTTATCATGAGATTTACAGTTTATTTTTTTTCCTGCCGTTTTGGACTATAGTGTTGGTCAGGCAGCTTGTGGTCCTGTCTCATGACTTTGTCCTATCTGCGGCTGATAGCTTTCAATGTCATTAAGGAAAGTAGTTGCAGAGGTGGGGCTGAACAGACAATGCAGCCACATACCTCTAGAGACTTCTCTGTAGCAAGTGTTCAATCCATTCATTCTGACTGGTTGTACTTGGAAATTACTGGGAGAATTTTTTAAAAATCAAGATACCAGACACTACCTCAGACCTCCTGAATCATCTTTTCCAGGGTCTGAAAAACTTTTACATTTTTTATAAATCACTTACAAAAGTGTAAGTGTGACACATGGTCAGCTTTAAGGCCTGCTACTTTAATGTTCTCTAGGTATTATTTTCAAACTTTGTGAATGCACTCACTTGATAGGTTTTTAGTCCTTTTCACTAAATTTTGTCAAGCCTAACATGCTCTAGTTTTGAGCATGATGCTATAGAGGTGGTCTTTAAAAATCTTTAAACACCTTTAAAACAGCTTTAAAAATCCTCTTTATTCACTACTTCAAACCTAGGGGCGCCTGGTGGCTCAGTTGTTAAGTGTCTGACTTCGGCTCAGGTCATGATCGCGCAGTTTGTGAGTTCGAGCCCCGTGTTGGGCTCTGTGCTGACAGTGCAGAGCCTGGAGCCTGCTTCGGATTCTGTGTCTCCCCCTCTCTCTGCCCCTCCCATGCTCATGCTCTGTCTCTCTCTGTCTCTCAGTAATAAATAAAAATGTTAAAAAATTAAGAAAAAATAGTATTACTGTTAATATCTTTTCTAACTTAGAGTCATTACTTCACCTGTGGAAAATTTTTCTCATGATAAAATGGAAGCAGTTAAGTGACTGGTTCATTTTAACATGTTCTAGAATTTTTCTCCCCCTCTTCAAGTTCTCTGTTCACCAGTTTACTTTATTTGGGGATATTCTGAATCCACAGATTTCTTCTTTGAAAAATTCACCAGCATAATACCCCCTCCCCAGTTGTCTTCAGCTTACATTGTCTTCCACTGCTCCAGATGAACGGGGTGGGCCGATGGTATATTGATTTTGTTTATCTTACGTAGTGAGCAGAACTCAGAACTTACCGTGTGACAGACATTCTTCTGAGAGGTCTACATGTATCAATTTATTTAATTTTTATAACATCTTATGAGGTAATATTATTGCCTTTATTTCTCAGATGAGGAAATCTAAGCGAAAGAGGTGAAGTAATTTGCTGAGGGTCGTACATCTAGAGAGAATGGATGTGGTTCCAGAGTCCATGCCCTTAGCGCCCTAGCAAATACCAAAAAGGATAGCAATACATCGCAAGTGGTTTTTTAATTTGATATTTTCTGTTTTTGGTGGTGGCGGCGGTGGTGGTGGGGAGTTTGATGTAAGTGTGACAGGTGTCACATAAATGAACCCACACTAGAAGTGGCAGTGGTTACCATCTGGACTGTTCGTTTTTCATTTACATAAATTTATAAGTTCTAGACATTGAGTTCCACATAGAAAATTTTCTATTTTTTTAAAAATACTCCAGGGGCACCTGGGTGGCTCAGTCGGTTAAGCATCTGACTTCGACTCAGGTCGTGATCTTGCGGTTGGTGAGTTTGAGCTCCGCATCAGGCTCTGTGCAGACAGCTTAGGGCCTAGAGCCTGCTTTGGATTCTGTGTCTCCTTCTCTCTGCCCCTCTCTGCTCATGCTCTGTATTTCTCTCCTTCAAAAATAAAGAAAACATTAAAAAAATACTCTAGCCCTATATTGTTTAAAATGTGTTTTTGGGGAGCCTAGGTGGCTCAGTCAGTTAAGCATCTGACTTTGGCTCAGGTCATGATCTCACAGTTTGTGAGTTCTCAAGTTGTCTGCTCTTAGCATAGAGCCTGCTTTGGATCAACAGTCCCCACCCTCTCTTCTCTGCCCTTCTCCCACTTGCACTCTCTCTCAAAATAAATAAATAAACTTACAAAAAAACCTATAATAGATAAATAATAAAGTTTGTTTTGGAATGAATAAGGGGAATGCAAATATATGAATGTTGCTCTTTATGTCTCCAAAATAATGAAAAACAGCCAACAAGGAATAATGTGGACTTTCAGGATGTAGCCTCTAACTTTGCCCTTCACTGGATCTGTTCTAGCAGACTTAGGTTTATTTCTTTTATGTCCCTGTGACTTGGCCATTCATTCATTCTTTTGTTCACTCAACAAATACTTTTTTAGGGGCGCCTGGGTGGCTCAGTCAGTAAGCGGCCGACTTCAGCTCAGGTCATGATCTCACAGTCTGTGAGTTCGAGCCCCGCGTCGGGCTCTGTGCTAACAGCTCAGAGCCTGGAGCCTGCTTCAGATTCTGTGTCTCCCTCTCTCTCTCTGCCCTTCCCCTGCTCACTCTCTGTCTCTATGTCTCTCAAAAAGAAATAAACGTTAAAAAAAAAATTAAAAAAAAACAAAAAAAAAACCACAAATACTTTTTTAGAACTAATCATATGCCGGATTTTGGGGGAATAGTGACGAGAAAAACCTAGGTCCTTACCCTCGTGGGGCTTAGACTCTAGTGGAAGAAAAGACAAAATCAAACTATCAGGATGCTTCCCAGAACTATACTGTGTACAATTTGTCCCATCCTAGCAATTATCATAGTGAATTAGAAACGCGGAGTGAACGGCCTGTCCCCTGTTCTGATCCTAGCAGGTTTGAGGGAAGGCCCTAGGTTTGTTCCTTCTCTGTGCCCCTGCCGTTTGCCATTTCGACATCCACTTCGTACTTAATTATGTGTTAAATTAATATGTAGAGTCACGGTTTTCTAAATACGGATCTGACATAATTGGCCTATAGTGATTCCAACTTTATCTTCATATTTCAGAATGTGGAAAGATAAGGTAATTTTGGGAGCAATTCAGGAGCATTTTAGGGGCTTAGTTAACGAATGGGAAGATGATTTGTCTGATGTCTTTGCTGAACCGCAATTAGAAATTTCGCCATTTTCTTAACATAAAGAGTATAGAAGATAGATGAAATTTCTTAATAATCAGAGAGTCATTGAAGTATTTGAGCTCACAGAGACATTAAAGGTCACCCGACTCAACCTCCATATATTGTCAAAGAGGAACTTGAGGGCAGGGGCTAACTAATTTAACCAAGGCCACGTAACAGACAGAGCCACAGCTGGACACCGAGCTCTGCACAGTCAGCTTTAAAACAAAACAAAATGAATACTAAGTAGTGCTTGGTTTTTCATTTCATTTCATTTCACTTATTTATTTATTTAAAAGTAGTTGCTTTTTTTTTTTTTTAATAGAATCAGTTCTCTTTGTGTGCGTGTGTGTTCTTTTATTTTTGAGAGAGAGAGAGAGAGAGAGAGAATGAGGAAGAATGAGCTAGGGAGGGGGAGACAGGGAGGGGGCGGAGGATCTGAAGTGGGCTCTGTGCTGACCACAGAGAGCCCGATGTGGGACTTGAACTCATGAACCATGAGATTATGACTTGAGCTGATATCAAGAGTTGGATGCTTAACCGACGACTGAGCTGCCTAGGTGCCCTGGTTTTTCCTTTAAAAAAAAGAAGAGTATGTGAGTTTATTTTCCCTTCCCAGTTTACTGAAATTTTAGAATTTATCTATTGATTAATTGACTGACAAAAGCAGATCTTGCTAGAACAGAGATTATTCATGACGATTATAATTATCTTGTTCATTCTAGTCTTCCTTTTTTTTAAAAAAATTTTTTAATGGTTATTTTTGAGAGAGACAGAAAGCAAACTGAAAAGGGACAGAGAGAGAGGAAGACACAGAATTCTAAGCAGGCTCCGGACTCTGAGCTGTCAGCACAGAGCCTAATATGGGGCTTCAACCTAATAACCGCAAGACATGACCTGAGCCGAAGTCGGACACTTAACCGACTGAACTACCCAGGCGCACCTAGTCTCCCTTCTTGAATGGGTGGTCCAGGAGGTTATAGAGTAAGATATGGAGATTGTGGTCATAGGGAGGTTGCTGGATTCAAAGGCAGCTTTCACAGGGGAATTAAATAGGCAGGTTCAGATCTGCTTCAAGGACCAGCAAAATAGCCAGCTGACTGGATTTTCCTGGAAAATACATTAATTGGGATGTATATATGCAAATTCCAAAACACATTTTTCTGGTCAGTGGAAAAGTGAAACTAAACCATTCTCTGTTTCGTTTTCTCCAATCTGTAGTTTCTATCTTTGCTGGAAATCCAGATGGGTTTGATTCTTAGAACCCTGCAAATAGTGATTTCTATACTTTAAATTATTTGGAGGATGGTGAAATTATTGAGCCCTAGACCTGGGTTTCTTTTCCAGTTTCCATCCTTTTCCTTGATTGATTGATTGATTCATTCATTCTTTATCTAAGAATATTTTAAATGTATGTGTACCTCTGTATTATGCCTGATCAGGATATGACTATGAGGATTAACTTTGGAAAAACTAACAGTTTATTTGGCTCAGCAGCACCAAGAAGTGAAAAGGCATAGAGCCCTGTTATGCTCTCTGATGTCACCCAAAAGCTTATGACCTCTGAAAACGATTCTTCTTTAAAACTCACTACAGAAATACCATCTAGTGATTTATGTAACCATTTTGGAAACAATTTCTATATTTCATTTTATATTAAGATAATGTTTATAAATCCTCCAGAAGACTACTATGTTCTGGATACATGTCTTTTAAGTTTCATATTTTAATTGTAGTGTTTTGATATTAGGTGATGAGATGCGTTTTCATTCAATTCAGGGTTTTATAAGCCAGGGACAGTGCTTGTCAGATGCGCTCTGAGGATCCTGGGCAGGTGCAAGCTGGTGGTTGATGGTTCAGAATTATCACAAGAGAGTTGCAATTTCATGTGTGCCCAAACATTGTCTCTGGTGGGATAAATACATAATGTCACACATAAATACACACATACCAAGGTAGTGCTGAGATGAATAAAATGAAAGTTAATTAAAAAATGACTCAATTCGTGAATGTTTTTTGTCGTAATGTGAATGACTCAATTCGTGAATGTATTTTCCCAGTCAATAATTATTAAATGTTTAAACACTATCACATGTGTTCACAAACTATTCTGATATTAAAACAGGTTTCTCTACTCAGAAAGACTAGAAGCCGCTAACATAAAATATGTCCCGTAATAGGCTTTCTTTTTCTTGGTGAAAAGTTCGCTTCTTGTTTATTCTCCTATAATGTACCTGCCATCCACTTCAACACTTTAGTTTCTGTCTTCCGTACTTTTTCTACTACTGTTATGTCTTTCTTTACGCGAGGTCATAGAAATTTCACACATTTCTTGTCATACAGAGGTGAGATAACAATGTGTTGTTTTGTTTATACCACAGTTTCTGATTCTACTAAATATTTTCGGGGTTCTCCTGGCAGTACCTACTCACTGGGCCTGTATTCTAAGAAAGCACCTTCCGCGGATTGATTTTGTTGTTTGAAGCTAAGGGATGGTTTCCTGTGATGTCACCCGCCCTGACTCCAGGGTCCTCAGCCCTCCCCTCCTGTTCTGGAATATCAAACTCTCATCCACACATCCTGTCATTCCTTTTCTTCTTCTTTTTGTAAGTCAACCTCTCCTTTGATGTTGCTCTATCTCCTATTAGCATCCTTCAGCTTCTCATCTTAGAAAATAGAACCTTCTCTATAGCCCGATGTCAAATCCCGTGGCTCCTCTCTTTTCAGGTTTAGAACAGCACTTCCTGAGTTAGTGCTCACCTTCATCCCCGCTTTCTTACCTCCCGTTCATTCCTCAGCCTGCACCCATCTATCTGGCTTGTGTCTTCCCCTTTTCCCTGAAACCGTGCAGGCTTAGGTCAAAGTGGAACCCCCCTATTTCAAAATCTAGCAGGCACTTTTAGTTCTTTTTTCAGTTGCCCTCTCTGGAGCCTGTGAACTGCTTACTTCGCCTGGGTCATGCTATCACATTTCTCTAAGGCTTTCCCTCATTGTAGAGTGCTCTTTCTCTTTCCTTTAGCTGATCGACTGCTATGTAGCCTTGAGGATTTCATGTTAGAGGCACTAATATGGGAGGCCGTACCCAGTCTTCCCCTCAGCTTCAGACTATTAGGGGCTCCTAGAGCATCTTTTTATCTTTTTTTATTGGTATTTTTAAAATTTTTTTGTTTATTTTTGAGAGAGAGAGCGAGCGAGAGAGAGCACAAGTGGGAGATGGCAGAGAGAGAGGGAGACACAGAATCCAAAGCCGGCCCCAGGCTCTGTGCTGACTCAGAGCCTGCTGCAGGGCTTGAACTTGTGAACTACGTGATCACGACCTGAGCCGAAGTCTGATACTTAACCAACTGAGTCACTCAGGTGCGCCGATTCATCTTTTTTTTTTTTCTTTTAAGTTTATTTATTTATATATAGAGAGAAGCACTGGCTGTGTGGAGTTTATTTGGGATTCTCTCTCCCCCATCTCTGTCCGTCCTCAGCTTTCTCTCCCTCTCTCTCTTTCAAAGTAAGTAAGTAAACAAAAATTAAAAACAATGTTCATGTCAGTTTCTAATTCGGTTAAGTAGTCTGTGTTCATTATACATAAGTTAGAAAATCTGGTGAACATGAAGGAGGGTCTCTAAGAACCTCCTAATCCGAGAGAACCACTACTAGTATTTTGAGTTTTACCTTCCATTGCATGCACGTACACACATGTTGATGTAGCCTGTTTTGAAAAACATAATCATATATCTTGAATATCGTTCCATAATCTGCATCATCATTTTTTTAAATTTTTTAATGTTTATTTATTTTTGAGAGACCTAGAGACAAAGTATGAGCAGGGGAAGGGCAGAGGGAGAGGGAGATACAGAACCTGAAGCAGGCTCCAGGCTCTGAGCCGTCAGCACAGAGCCCGACGTGGGGCTCGAACTCACAGACTGTGAGATCATGACCTGAGCCGAAGCCGGCCACTTAACCAACTGAGCCACCCAGGCGCCCCTGCATCATCGTTTTTAAGGCTTCAGTGTATTTACTTTGGATATGTCCTAATTTATTTAAACTGTTCTCCTTTTCCCTCTTTCTTACTGTTGTTTAACATATTGCCTTGTATTGACATCTTTGTAACTTATATCATTTTAAACCAAGGATACATTTCTAGGAGGGGAGTTGTTGGGACAAATGGCATTTACAGTTTTAGGACTTTTCCTATGTTCGATGAAATTAATCTCTAAAAAAATCTTGTTATAGTTTATAAGAGTGGCTGACCACATACTGTTGTAATTGCTGGCTTATTTGATGTCTCTTCCTAAATTTTTGGTGCTCGAGTGTGCTGATGCTGTGTTTCATGGAGATTCCTATTGGAGTGACAATTATTTGTTGAAGGAATCAATCTATCTTGATTTTTTTCAAAGAAGCATATTTAGGCCTGGCTTTGGGGAGACAATTTCCAAAAAACAAGTAAGTTAGGATAGATTTATAAGTGAATACATTACAACCATTGCAAATGTTGATGTAGATGTATGGAAATTGTTTACAAATAGACTGTCATCCAAAAAGAACAGGCTATAAACAGTATATGTAGTATGAATCCATATTTGTAATAAACACCTATATTCATAAATTACATTTATAATATTGAAATTGGGATGTACTGTGTTTTTTTTGTGTTAAAAGAGTGCCGGAGAACCATTCTATACCATATAGATAAGCAATTTAAATCTTTTACCAGTAGTGTTTCCTCATCATCCCCACTTTTCCCTTACTAAGAGGTGACAGTGCAGTGTGGCACCGTGTGATGGGATAGTTCATTCAGCTTTCCTGTGAAATGTTTCTAACCAGTGACTATCAGGAGCAGCGATGCCCGCCTGCACCCCCTTCCAAGGAGCGTTGTGAAATTAGAAAGATTACTTGGTGTTCTTGGGAGGAAAATTCATGTAGAAATGCTGGGTGTTTCTATTTATTATTAATATGTACCCTTGAGTTTTGAAATGACTCAGGACTTACTGTGGCTTACTGTGTGTAATGGGAGGCTACTTTGGGAGGAGGGAAGGAATCTGATGAAATGTAACACAATATTATTAGCAACATAATTACATTTATTCACTCTCAGAGACTATAGCATTTTGTTCCTTACCATCTCTGATGAGGTAATGATACATTTGTGTCTTTTGTACTTTCCTTTCTTCTTTGCTGATAATTTTGCCTATTGAAAAACTTTAAAAGTCACCTGGGTACTGGTTAAGAGAGAAACTTCGCAAGTTTCAATTTGTATACATTTGTTTACCATCTTTATGTCAACACTTGAAAAAAAAAACAAAACCCAAACAACTGCCTGGCAATACTTGAGGTAACGCTATTTCTGTTTTTCATTCTATCCACAATAACATTCTTGCCTTTCCTTTGAGAAGGTGCCAAAATTGGAAGGGTGGAAAATTCTGTTGCAGTTATTAGATAAATCACTTTCCAGACAGAACTCATAATAATTGCTACAGATTGCTGGCATCAAGGAATATTTCTTTTAATTAAATGTTAAGGAGATGAATTATAGTTTTCTTTCTTATTTTATGCCTTTTAACTTTTTAGGAACTGTCCCATCCAGGGCCATAGACAGGTTTAGGTAATTCTCGTATGAAACATAATGATAATAATTACCGTTAATTATCGAAAGTTTCTGGAGTTCTAAAATTATTCAGCGTGCCTCACATGTCTTACTTCGTTTATTATTCTTGCTGTTATTTACTATCAGGTAGTTATTTAATCATTTTATGGGGGCTCCTGGCTACCTCAGTTGGGAGAGCATGCAACTCTTGATCTTGGGGTTATGAGTTCACACCCATATTGGGAGTAGAGATTACTTAAAGATAGAATCTTGAAAACCTGCAACAAAACAAAACAAAATAATTTTATGGACTTTCTGGCTTTCTCATATGCTCCATACCTTCTAGTCTTCTAGGATATGCTATGTAACCTGTCTCTTATTTTGATCAATTTTGAAAAAAATAACTACGATTGTCACTTATGGAGCACTTACTAGTTGTCAGCTGCTGTTCAGACAATCTTGTTCCTACTTCCGTATTCCTTTCTTTCAGATGAGGCGGGCTGAAAAGTTAAAGTTTTTCTCCATGTCCCACAGAGAGTAAATGTTAGAGCTGGAATTAGAAGGCAGCTCAGAGTAATTCCAAAAAAAAAAAAAAAAAAGGCCACTTTACACTCTGCCACCTGTTCTATGTGACATTTGATGAAAAAAGAAGACATTCTGTGAGTTATGTGAGTAATTAAAAAACATAACAATAAGGAGCTCTAAGTGGACATTCACAATAGGAGCCCAAAGTCATTTAATTACGAGGTGCGCTAATTTTCTCTTCTTCCCTCCCTCCCTCCCTCCCTCCCTCCCTCCTCCTTCCTTCCTTCCTTCCTTCCTTCCTTCCTTCCTTCCTTCCTTCCTTCCTTCCTTCCTTCTCTTTATTGTTTATTTTGAGAGAGGGAGAGCAAGCAGAGGAAGAACAGAGAGAGGAGAGAGCGAATCCCAAGCAGGCTTCGCACTGTCAATGCAGAGCCTGACATGAGGTCCGATCTCACAAACTGTGAGATCATGACCTGAGCCAAAACCAAAAGTCAGACACTTAACTGACTGAGCCACTCAGGTGCCCTAGAGGTGTCCTAATTTTAACAATCGGCTTATAATTTGGTTCTACTTGCTAAGGAATGAGTGAGTCAGGACCTAGAAACATCTGCTCTTATAAAAGCTTTTCTAGATCATTGGCCAACTGATACAGCTTCAAGTTCAATTCGATCAACACTCATGGAGCACCTGTTGGAGCACCTGCTATGCACTGGGTGCCAGTGTAGAAGTAACGAATAGAGGGATGTTGTAGTAGGAAGGGGCCTGAGAAATCACATAGCCTATTGGTTGTCACTCTGGATTCCACAGGGCTTTTGGGTTCTGTCTCGGTCTATCTACAGCCATTGATGGGTACAGGGAAGAAAGGGAGAGAATCAAAGGGGCGCCCGAGTAATAGAATCGTGGTTCTCTCCTGCTCCCTTCCACCAAAGAAGCTCTAAACTTTTACTTATTGGCCCTTTTGAAGTTTCTTCCTTTTACAGAGGAAGAAACTTAGGGAAAGGAAGAAACTTAGGGACGGTGAGCATCTGCGGTGAACAAATGGTGGGTTAAGAAGGCACAAAAATGGGATCCTTCCATTTGCCAAACCAATGAGCTGCATAGTATTCTTTATACTCTTTATACCCGTCCTAGGAGTGAGTTTCACTTTAATCTCATTTCTGCGATCCTCAGCCAAGACGGTCATATTGCAATCAGATGGCCGTGTCATAGGCATTGACTAATGGCCAATGTGGTGGCTTTGGGGCTATTAAGAAATTGCAGTCAGTGAATGTGATGCACATTGCTTTGACCTTTATTGAGGTTAACTCCCCTGGGATTGTTGCCCATGATTCCAGTTGAAGTCCTGCCTTTACTGTCACAATTTCAAAGTTACATTCTTAGTGATAGACTAAGAATTATGATACAAACCCAATTCCATGTCTTCTTAACAAATACTCTGATAGAGGAGAAGATTCTGGGTTAGGGGAAATGACTCTATTAATTCTAACTATTTGTGCTCTAAGACTATAATTCTGTAGTCTTTGTACATTATATTTAAAGAAAGGATACTTCTCATTCTATGTTTCTAGCAATCCAGCTTCTATTGCTTTTATCCATTAAGATAATCAGAGAGCAAGGAGACTCAAGTATTCTGTATCAAGTCAGAGGTAAGAACTGTTTAGCCAGTGTTATGAAAATTATATTAAGTTACTGTTAAGGGGCACCTGGCTGGCTCAGTCCGCTAAGCATTCGACTCCAGCTCAGGTCATGATCTTGCAGTTTGTGAGTTCAAGCCCTGTGCTGGGCTCTGTGTTGATAGCTCAGAGCCTGGAGCCTGCTTCAGACTCTGTGTCTTCCTCTCTCTGCCCTCCCCCAGTCATGTTCTCTCTCTCTCTCTCTCTCTCTCTCTCTCAAATAAATAAACATTTAAGAATTAAAAAAATAAATTATTGGCTAGAATGACAAAAGTGTGTTCTAGCTGAGCTTTAGAGCCCAAGACATGGGCTTTTCTGCTGTTGGACTGGAGGATGGAGGCAAGGAAGCTGGCTTGGACTTTAAGACTGGGGGACTTTGCTGAAGCGGAGGAGACAAGGGAAGCAATGAAATCCAATTAGTCGCTGGTAGGAGCAGATGACATCTGCAGCTGGAGGAGATCATGCAGCAGCTGTGGCTGGATCCTCATGGTGACTGTAACCCAGACAAGAAAAACAGAACGTGGGAGGCAACCTGCCTGCAATTTCCTTATGCCAGTATTAAAACAATGTTAGGGCTTACTGATTTTTTTCATGAAGGAGAAAAAGCTCACCCAAAACGGATGTGGATTGAATTTTTTTTGAGAAACAAAAACAACGAACATGACTTCCATTAATAAAAATCTTCCTTTCCTAGACATTTAGGTAGTTTCTTTTTTAAATTTTGCTTTGAAAGACGATACAGTGACAAGAATCCTTGTTTGCTTATTTCTTAGTGGACACATTCCATTGTTTTCCTGAAGATAAAAACCTAGAATATAAATTTCCGGTGGTGAAGGGTGTATATATATATATACATATATGGTGAAGGGTGTATAAGGTTTTTGATAGGTAAACAAATGATCTTTTCAAAGGCTGTTGCATTTTTTTAAATGTTCATTTAATTTTGAGAAAGAGAGAGCGCACACACACACATACATGCATGCACAAGTGGGACAGGGGCAGAGAGAGGGGGACAGAGGTTCTGAACAGGCTCTGTGCCAACAGCAATGAGCCTGATGGGGGTTTGAACTCACAAACCATAAGATTATGACCTGAGTGGAAGTCAGACTCAACTGAAGGAGCCACTCAGGCGCTCCAAAAGCTGTTGCATTCGTATGTGGATTTCTTACCATTTGTTGGAGAATCACAGAAATTAACATGCATTGTTGCTTCACAGACTCCTGAAGTTGGATGGAGCTCTAAGGGGCTGGATGGATCCTTTTTACTTATTAGATTTTCTGAGTACTCTCCTTGCCAAGGCCATAACCTCTTCCAAGGTCAGTTCCGGCCTTCTCTTTAGTTTTGTCTGCCTTGTTAATACCCGGGGCCCCTAGCTAGATGAACTACTGAGCCAAACTGAGACAGATTTTTTTCTCTTAAGAATTTGAGCCAAGAGGCATTAAGTCTAGAAACTTAGAGAATGTAGCCGGATGTAATAGATCCTGGACCTCTATGGTCATACAGAGTTAAGGAGAAGAGTGGACATATAACAAACTATATGTTTTGAAAAAAGGTGAAATAGAAACCTTGCTCTATAGAGGGGATGTAGAGAAAGAAACGGATGCTGAACGTCAGAGACCATGTACCCTGAGCCAGTCAACAGTGTAGTCCCTGTGAGTCAGTATATTCTGTGGTTTATTCCATAAAGACCCTCCCCTGCTTTCTGAAATTTGATCTATTTTGATCCTCATTCCAGACACCTGACTCTGGGTAAAATGCAAAGCATTTGTTTCAGAAACATCAGCCTCCAAACATAAACAGAGAACTTTATTTTCTGAAATATAAATTAGAACATGTATGACAAAATTATTTTTTAGAATAGTACATTTACATAAAAAATTCCCAGACCAGACCTGTTTGAGCTTGTGGAATTTCATTTACCCAACTTCACCTTGATTTATCTAGTACAATAGACTACTCAAACTTGAGCACACATCACAATTACTTGGGACGCTTGTTACAACTCAGATTGTGGGACCCCATCCTAAGTTTCTGATTCAGCAGTTCTGGGCTACGCCTCAAGAATTATATTCCTAATAAGTTCACAGGTAATGTTGTTGCTTCTAGTCTTGGGGCCACATGTTGAGAACCATTGAACTAGTAAGAATGTGGGAAAGTCCCTCAGCGAAGAAAATGACACAATTTCTCACGTTCTTACCAGTCACTCTTATGAGGATCTTCTTAGCGTTAACTCTTCCTCTTATCCTCTCCTCCCCTCTACTTCCTTACATCTCCCAACCTCACCCTTGGAAACACTTCGTCTCAGCTGCCATATTCTACCATGGATGGCAGTTGTCACACTGCTTGGCAATTGTCGTGTGCCCAATTAACTGCCACGTGCTGAGGGCAGGGACCAGTGTATTTCATCTGTTTGTCTTCAGTGACTAGCACCATATCTCAACGTGACAGGCATGAAACACAAACGTGTTGACTGAATGATAGAGTGGCTTTTTGAACTGGCTGTTTGTACTGACTATTTTTTTTTAATGTTTATTATTTTTGAGACAGAGAGAGACAGAGCATGAGTGGGGGAGGGACAGAGAGAGAGGGAGACACAGAATCCGAAGCAGGCTCCGGGCGCTGAGCTCTGAGCTGTCGGCACAGAGCCCGACGAGGGGCTCGAACTCACGGAGTGTGAGATCATGACCTGAGCCGAAGTCGGACGCTCAACCAACTGAGTCACCCAGGCGCCCCTGTACTGACTCTTTAGGTCCTTGATAAAGTCCATCTCTGTGCACTTGAGCCCTCCATTTCTCTCTGGTGAAATTGAGAGTCTGTTGCTTATCTCTTTCTTCACCTTTATTCTTAGGATGTAAGTGTCTGGTCGGGACGAAATAAAGTAGGGTTAACGGAGAGACCAGGTGTGTATACGCACATGCACATGTGCTCTGTTTTCCTTTTTTTTTTTAATTTTAAAGTAAGCTCTAGGCTCAATATGGGCTTGAACGCATGACCCTGAGATCAAGGGTCACATGCTCCACTGACTGAGCCAGCCAGGCACCTCTGTTTTCTCTTATTTCCTTCTTATTCATGTAGATGCAACAACTGTGTGAGTTGGTGGAGTTGGGCATTTCCACCAGACCACGTACCTCCTTGAAGAAAGTCCCATTCATAGAAAGTTTTATTTTACCTCTTGTGGCTTACAGCTCTTGGCTTTGCTTGAGTACCAATGCATAACCCACAAACCTAGATTGTCATTCGTTCACATAATTTCTTGTGAGTCAAGGCATTTTGAGATAGTACAAGAAAGTATTCGACTAAGAATTAGCAATTCTGGATTCTAGTCTTAACTTAAGCCTAAACTAGTTACATGCCCTTAGCCAAGTCTCCTAATTTGATTTTTCAATGAAGGCTTTAATAAAAATAATCTAAATATTCTTTCCAAATCTTAACACTCTCAGCATCTATGAGGAGAGAGGAATATGTTCTCAAAAGTGTGACGTGCTTTAGACATATGCTTATTTGCATATTCAGGTTTGGCTCATTTATCCTTTTAGATTAAAGAGACCATTTGGTGAAATAAAGACATTCCAAAGGGCTATAGGTAATGTTGTGTTGCAGCAGCCTCTCCTGTGTCTTTGAATCTTCTAGGAGTGAATGAAAAAGAGCATTTAAAGAAGAGGAGCCAATTAGAAGAGATATTTTGCATTTATTCCCATGAAGAAGGAAGCTAGAGTTCTTGCCCAGGTCTGAGTATTTAATTTTTCAGTAAGCAGGAACCAGATCCATCAACACATCCTCTTCTTGGAATATTTATGGTTTGTTCTATATCTTGTCCCTGTGGAATTTCCTGAGCAAAGAGATTGTATGTTTGACTCTTGAAGAAGATAATGTGATCTCAG
This sequence comes from Paguma larvata, assembly GCA_030068075.1. NCBI lineage: Eukaryota > Metazoa > Chordata > Mammalia > Carnivora > Viverridae > Paguma > Paguma larvata. The sequence continues at coordinate 30,951,645 of CM057826.1, read as the reverse complement.
AAATAAGCTATTTGGCATCCGAAGAAAGTCCAGATTTAAAGTATCAGCTTGGTCACTTGCTAACTTCTTCCAAATGTCCAGCTGTTATCATTACAATATATCATGTCTTGGTCTTGGGAAGTATAGTTTACAGCCGTGTCACAATGGCAGAATAGTTGGTAAGAATGTTTTTTTTGCATATTTGATTTGTTAAAAAAAAACAATTTTGGGGAAGTGATGGTGAGGGTGGAGAAACATATTTTCATGGTGATGAAGCCACAGCAAATTTCCAGAGGAAGACATGCTGTCACTTTCTTGACCTTTTGAGATTCTCCATGAAGTTTAATTCTTCATCATTTTGCTACTTCACAGGAATTAGATTGGATTTAAAAAACTGGGCTGGTGTATTGCAAGTACTTCCTTTCATGGAAACTGAGTTGAAGGTGATCCTTAAACTACTTGGTGCAGAGTATGAACAGAGATATTAACTTGCCTTCGCTCCCGGTATTCTGATGATCTTTACTTAAAAAAAAAAAAGACAAAAACAAAAAACCTAACTCAACTAGCTTGCCAGAGTTGTGCCTCCTTTGAATAATATTTCCATTATTATTTACTGGAATACTCAGAAAACCTTAAAATCTTTAAAGGGTCATGTTTCCTTTGTAGATGGAGAAGAGTATTTTGACTTTCTGGGTCCCTTTAAAAAAACTTTATCAAAATAAAGTATACACATAACAAGAAAGTACTGGGGCACCTGGATGGCTCAGTGTGTGAAGCATCCAACTCTTGATTTCGGGTCAGGTCATGATCTCACAGTCATGACATGGAGTTTCGCCGTCGTGAGATCGAACTCTGCACTGGGCTGTGTGCTGAGTGTGGAGCCTGTTTAGGATTCTCTCTCACTCTCCCTCTGCCCATTTCCCCTGTTTGTTTGCACTCTCTCTCTCTCTCAAATAAAAGCAACAACAACAACAACAACACTGTTGGCCCCACATAAGCCCCCTTGTGCTCTGTTCTAGCTCCTATTTGCTCTCCCCACCAATGGTAACCATGAGGTTGACTTCAACAGCGTAGACTACTTTGGTCTGTTTTTATACTTTCGATATTGTTTCGATCATATTAAAGACATTATTTGCCTATTCAAAAGTATTCTTTTGGACAGGACTTATTTCATTCAATATTACGTTAGTGAGAGTTATTGTGTTATGTGTAGGTGCTAATCATTCATTTTCATTTCTGAATAATGTGTAAAAACGCAGATTTTTAACATCGGTTTTACTGTTGATAAATTTGGGTATTTCTGTTTCTGGCCTTTATGAATAGTTTGGCTGTGAACGTGCCAGGACATGTCCTTGTTGAATAGATGTATGTGTTTGCGTGGGACGTACACCTATGCGTGGAATTACTAGGTCATAAGATGTGCATGAGTTCAGCTTTACCAGATTCTGCCAGCTTCCGAAAGTCGTACTAATTTACTGTCTCATCCTTGGGTTCTTTTGACTGGTGTTCCCGAAGGTGCAAAGGAGAAAGGGTAGTTGAAAGAACGGCTTTGATTGAACTAAAGCTGAATTGTGGTAACAGGTAGACCGCTGCTGAGTGTACTAAGGGTCTGATCTTTCTCTAACACATATTTAATGAAATCATAAAGGCCTATGCCTCTTTTGTTCTACTAAAGGTAACAAATAATGTTTTGAGCTTCCTTTATGAGATAGGAGATAGTTTAAAATAATTCTTTAAACTGTCTATACTAAAGAAAAGTGTAAATAGATAAGTCTTTAAAGATTACTCCTCCCTGACTAGTATCAAAAAATGGTGAGTGGAACCCATGTTTGAAAAAAATTTTGATGGTGTTCATTCAATTTGCTTCCAGCTTCCACTAAACTAAGAAGGACAAGATATGAGATGTGGAAATGTTGGAGCCATCCGTTTTTAAAGAAAAAAGTGCTTTTCATCAGGGGAAACAACATAACACCTATGAAAACATATGGACATATCTGTATGAAAATGTTGCTACAGGGACTAGAATGAATTTGTACTTTAATTTTTTTAAATATTTATTTTTGAGGGAAACACAGCACGAGTGGGGGAGGGGCAGAGAGAGAGTAAGACATAGGATCTGAAGCAGGCTCCAGGCTCTGAGCTGTCAGCACAGACCCTGACACGGGGCTCGAACCCTTGAACTGTGATATCATGCCCTGAGCTGAAGTTGGACACTTAACTGACTGAGCCACCCAGGCGCCCCTGAAACGTATTTCTAAAGGACCTAGAATGAATTTGAATACTACCACATAGCAAGGATATTTACTCTAAAAATAAGACACTCCTCAAGTTTTCTTTGGACAGCTTTCTTAGAGAGACTGGAGCACTCCAAATTACTCAACTAAATATTTCTAAATTCTTAGGATATAAACATTATTGTTATGAATTAAACAGTTATAAACAATGTATAAATTAAAGCAATTTAGTGTTTGTTATAGCCTGCTTATTAATTTTAGATAAAATATTATGGACTAGAGTGCTCACGTGTGCTCGGTCCCTGAGGTGATCCACAATGACAGTATTTGATCACATTTCTTATTTGACCTGAAGGATAATTTTATTATATCCGGGAGTCCTTAGGATATGTATTTTTAGCTGTATTTTCTCACCTCTTACTATGGGCATGTTATTTATGTCATATAAGTTTCTTGGTTCAGAATGCAATATGTAATTAAACATGGGTTCTTTGCAAAAATAAATCACATAGATTCCAGGAATGTATTGTATTATGAGTGAAAATACCCCTCCCGAGTGTATTGTGTGATTGACTCTGTGTAAACACACACACACGCATACCAAGTCTTATGGTGTGAAGTAGGGAAATTTATTTTTGTAAAAGCGATGCACCGTAATATAGCTCAAAGGACCCCTGGGGTCTCTGTTCAGATGTTTGGATTTTGTGCAACAAATAATGGTGAGCCAATTAAAGGTTTTCATAGAGGAATGAGATCAGAGGTGCTTTAAGAAAGATGATTCTGGGAGGAATTGGAAGCAGGAAGAAGCTTTAGAAGCCCAAACTGGTCCTGATCTCGTGGTTCATGAGTTTGAGCCCCTCATTAGGCTCTGTGCTGACAGTGCAGAGCCTGCTTGGGATTCTCCCTCTTGCTGTCTCTGCCTCTTTCTTGCTCCCTCTTCCTCTCTCTGCCCCTTCTCTCTCTCAAAATAAAGAAATAAAACTCAAATAAATAACATTATTATTATTATTATTTTAAAAAAGCAACTGCACGTTTATAGGCAAAAACAGATAGAGAAAGTACTCTTAGAAATCACATTTGTCTTCCCCCTCAGAGTTCATGCTAGATTGCTAGTGTTCAGAATCATGGAAGCAGCGAATTAGGCTTTTGGAAAAACCAACCTCCTCCCTTAAGACAAAATGTTCTGTAAGGTGTACACTCCACACTCCTGCCTGACATTAATAAATAAGTCCTTAATTATGCTTATGTGCCTCTATTCTTGCGAGGCAACCAGCGATATACAGCAGAGCTGGAAAATCCCAGGTGGCTTATGGTTAATAACAAAGGAGCATCAGCAGCACTGACTAATGAGGTATTGAAAGAATGATACAGCCTAATTTTTGTTAAGCCACTGCACAGATAAATGACTTCCTTGGATAAATAGTCATGCATTGACCTTAATGATAAGTGTGCACAAAACAAACAAACAAAAAAAACCCGACAGAAAGGTTTTGGCACAACCTTGGCCAGCTTTCTTGGGCCCAAAGCCAGCTTCAGAAAAGTGTGGATGTCTTCTTTGGAGAAGTGTCTATTCATATACGTGGCAATGAGAAGGAATGAAATCTGGCCATGTGTGGCAACATGGATGGACCTGGAGGGTGTTATGCTGAGTGAAATAAGTCAGGCAGAGAAAGACAGATGCCATATGTTTCCATGCATAGGTGAACTTTGCGAGACTTAACAGAAAACCAGGGGAGAGGGGAAGAGGGGAAGGAAAAAGCCACAGAGAGGGAGGGAGACAAAAACGTAAGAGACTCTTAAATACTAAGAACAAACCGAGGGTTGAGGGGGGTATGGGAGGGGAGAGAGTGGGTGACGGGCACTGAGCAGGGCACAGGTTGGGATGAGCACTGGGTGTTCTTGTATGGAAACCAATCTGACAATAAAAAATCATTAAAAAATAAATAAGAGGGGATATGTCCTACTATATATACATATATATACATGGTGAGCCAATGTATATACATATATATACATATATATATATAAAGAAAGAATGAAAAGTGTGGAGTGAACGATATTGTAGTATCCACAAACTGGAGGAAAGTAATACATAAGCTTTGGTGTGGCACAGAGGTTGTAATTTTGTGCACAAGGTATACACTTTCTCCTTGGAAAAGGACAGCAGCAGTGTGTTTTGATGAGTGAGGAATCAGAGAGAGACTTTAGTCTCAGTCTTAGAGATAATTGATTCACCTGAGGCAAATCCTTGGGTTTGCTTTCCTCCAAAGGTAACCATGTCATGGTTTGGAAGTTATTGTAACACAGCTTTTAAACGTAGCTATTAAAACTTATCTCCCGATGTTTAAGGGGTTTACATCTTAAATTCCTTCACCTGATCATGTAAACTTCTGTGGGCATACATAGGAGGCTAGCTACAAAAATGCATTGAAAACAAGAATGTTAAATATAGCTGAAATATTATTGCCGGAAATGTTAAGTCATCTCTTGAAACATTGAGCATACCAAGATTTGGTTTTGGCCCACCTCAAAAAGCAGGAGGTTATAACTTTCAAAGGAAACTCTCATAGAAGATGTTAGGATACAAAGGGCCAAACTATGTGTATGATTATCAACGGGGGCCAGTTTGCTTTATTTAAGTCTTGCTCTGCCACTCCGAACTAGGTTCCAACACAGCCTGAAACTGCACAAATGATGGCGAAGGTAACGGAAATAAATACATTCCTCCTCACTTTGAGAAAAGTGAATTTAAAATCGTATATAGGGGATACAACAGAAGAGTCAGGATGTGTCTCATAGTACATAACTCTAAGGAAATCATATCTAGGGTTAACATTTTTATCTTGGCACATAAAGACTTCATGTAGGGGATTGAGGGAAAATAACTTTTGATATTTGTAAGATTTAGAGATGAGATTTGAGGCAAGTTTAAAGGGCTTTTTATTATATATATGCCTCATATATATAACCACATATATATATATATATATATATATGTTTGTATACATGAGATATATAACACGTGCAAAGTTTTATACATAGGTGCGTATATGTATATATATGTGTGCATGTTTGTATAGTATAATAAATATGACACAATCATATTTGAAAGCAAAATGGGAAAACTGGCAAAATCTCTCGGGAGCGATTTCGAGGGACGAGTGACATTTAAAATCTGTTCATATAAACCTTTAAATTTTCCTTGAAAACCAGAATAATCTAAGCAAGACTTCAAGGTCTTTCCCCATATGAAATAAAGACAAGCAGTGGTATCTTAGGAGCAAAGACTTAGTGCACTCTTAACCTCACATTAAACTTGTATTTTAGGATAATATTTTGAAAGAATGCATCAAAGCATGTGAAACTGGTGCCTAATTGTATTATCATTAGTATACAGTAGATAGTGTTATCATTCTTCATAAAGCACTATGAAATGAGTACGTTAAGAATATTTAATTATGTGGGTGAGTGAAATAATAAAGGAAAATTGCTAGTTAATTGCTTTTCTTAGAAATGCTATTAGGGGTGGCAGTCGCCCAGCACTCTCATGATTCATCCTAAAGAAATACGCTGGTGGGCTATTCTCTGCAGAATTATTCTGGGGAGCCAGGAGGGAGTGCTCGGACTTGTTGGTACAGATTTTGTTCTTTATTCTCTGTAATGTGCTCCTGCCTCTGGGAAGCCTTCCCTGACTTCATCGGGAAGAACTCTCTGAGCCCTGAACACGTTGCCTGTACCTCTATGATGCTTCTCAGCATGTGGTATTTTAATTATTATTCCATGTGTTTGTTTCTCTTTCCAAACTGGGAAATTATTAGACACATGACTGTGTATTATTCTTCCTAAGCCTTAGGTCAGGGCCTGGCACAGAATAGCTGCTTGATGCAGGTCGTGGAGTTGCAAAGAATCAAAGGCAGCGGCTGGGGAAAGTGGGTGTGAGCCGAAGGTTCTCTCATTTTTTCCTTTCAGGAGCATCTGAAACAATCTCATTACCTTTAAAAAGAATTGCCTGAAGAAATTCAGTCTGTTGACAAACTTCTTTGCTTCCTTATTTTCTGTAAATGAAGAAAAGAGAGAGAAGGAGAGAGAGGGGAAGAAATGCATTTTCTCCTCCTTACATTTCATCTCATTGGAAAAACATCACTTGAAGGGTATGACTACTTAGAACAGTAGAATCATCTATAACTGAAGATCAGTTGTCTTTTGTGGATGATTTACATGATCTTAACTACTCTAAATATGTCTTTTGATTTTCCCCATTCACTCTAATGTGTTATAGATTTGGGTGGGTGTGACAGCAGGAAAGGAAAGTGGAAGTGTTCTACAAAATAGTTGAACCTATTGCCTTCTTAATATAAAGTTCTAGGATCCTAAGAAAGTGTATATATAATAACTTTCTCTCAAATGATTTTTCTCGTATGCATTGCAGACTTCGGCACCCATCTGTTCTCAAGGGTACATATCTAATGGGGGCATGCCTCATAAAAAATCTGATTTGGAGTCAACAGGGGAAGAAGTAGCCCCACAGGTACACATAGTGTTTAAGAATAAGAATGAGAGGGGCGCCTGGGTGGCTCAGTCAGTTGAGTGTCTGACTTGGGCTCAGGTCATGATCTCGCGGTTTGTGAGTTTGAGCCCCACGTTGGGCTCTGTGCTGACAGCTGGGAGCCTGGAGCCTGTTTCTGATTCTGTGTCTCCCCCTCTCTCTGCCCGTCCCATGCTCATGCTCTGTCTCTGTCTCTCAATAATAAATAAAGACATTTAAAAAATTAAAAAAACAAAAGAATGAGAATGAGAGGGGTGTGTGGGTAGCTCAGTTGGTTAAGCATCTGACTTCAGCTCGGGTCATGATCTCACAGTTTGTGGGTTTGAGCCCCACACTGGCTCTGTGCTAACAGCTCAGAGTTTGGAGCCTGCTTTGGATTCTGTGTCTTCTTCTCTCTCTGCCTCTCCCCCTGTCGTGCTCTCTCTCCCTCTCAAAAATAAATAAACATTTGAAAAAAATTAAAAAAAAGGATGATAGCGAGAAAACTAACTTTATTAAGGAACTCCTCCTTTTATCAGGAAAAAAAGCAGAAAGTTGAAAAAAAAAGTCAAAAAAGTAGAACTGTAGGTGGTTTGTCATTAAAAATGGAGTAAAATAACTGTTACGGATCAGTTGCAGGTAAGAAGAGAAAGAGATGCTGAGAGAAAATGTATCAGTTTTGAAACAAGGAGGAAAGTGATATGTAAGTTACCAACCAGAGACATAAACTAGCCAGTGTCCAGCTGTGGTGGCGCTGGGAGTATAACCTAGTTTTAATTAGGAGTATAACCTAATTTCCTATTGGAAATTATCTTCCCTCCCTACCTGCCTGTCTCTTGCAGACTAAAATAAACACTTGGGGTAACACATAAGAAGGAAAATGAGAGCATATTGCTGGCACACACATACATGTACATGAGGGGGCTTTCGCGGTAGAGAGGTAATTGTCGATGGACTGCTTTGGGGTTCACCTGTCTTAGTGTTGATCTGGACTCCTGGCCTTCTCTCTCTCTCTCTATTTTTTTAAGTAATCTCTACATCCAATGTGGGACTCAAACCTACACCCCCTTGATCAAGAGTCACACGTTCTACCGACTGAGCCAGCCAGGTGCTCCCCTGGCCTTTTTCTCTCTAGATCAGTGCCTGGCTCCTTAGCCTAAATGTTTGTGTGTGTGTGGGGGTGGGGTGGGGTGGGAGTTGTGTGTTAACAGAGACAAAAATTGAGATAAAGACAAAGTTAGAAAGTAACAGTGACATAGAAGATGAGAAGAAGTATTTGTTCGTTTCTTCCTACCATGTATCAATTATATCCCAGTTGATGTTGTATGAAAAGGATAGGGAAATGAAATGCCAAATGGTTTAATATATAAATTCCTAAGCCTTCTTTTAAATTTCAGAGATTTATTTTGAAAATCAGGCTTAGTGTCAAAATTTTTCTAACCACATTCAACTTTAAACTGGCATTGAGATTTCATGTCATTTTCATGTTTCAGTTTCTTAAAATATATGAAATATCTAATTTGTAGCTAATAGGTTCTATGGAATGCTAGATAGTCTGGATAAAAACCACTAGGTTGGAAAAAATAAATTGGCACAACAGCGTGTCATACAAAGATCCTTCTCTGGGTTTTTCATTACATATATATATATAAAATGAATTAATTTTATATGAATGAATATAAAATACATATATATACGTATAATATATATAATGTTTTATTTAATTTTGAGAGAGAGAGAGTGGGAGGGGCAGAAAGAGAGGGAGACACAGAATCCGAAGCAGGCTCCAGGCTCTGAGCTGTCAGCACAGAGCCCGACGCAGGTCTCTAACCCACGAGCCATGAGATCATGACCTGAGCTGAAGTCAGACACTTAACCAACTGAGCCACACAGGTGCCCCTCCCATATTTTTGTTTTATTTAGTGACTCATATATTTAAGATGTTTCTAAAAAGAATGTAACTTGATATATTAATATGATAATAAGTGAGCCTCCTTTATTTTATTTGACTTGTTTCCATTCCAACCCAGGAGCACAGACTTTATTTTTATACTTTTATAGATAAGGAAACCGAGACCCATAAAGTTTAAGTGGCTTTCCTAAAGGTTCACTGCTGGGCAGCTCAGTGAACAACCTGTCTTCTTTCCACTACATGGCACTGCTGAGTATCAGTCCTAAGTCATTTGAAGCTTGGAGTCATGCAGTCCGGGACTTTTGCTAATTCAGCTGATGACGGGAATGGTAATCATGAACAGATAATATTGTTTCCACTTAAGCTGATTATGGCCTTAATTTCATATTTTGTTTTTTCCCCCTTTAGTACATTCTGACTGCAAATCTGGAAAGTTCGTTCTTAATAAGATAAATTGCCAGAGTTATGCTCTGAAGCAGTTTTTTAAGTTTATTTATTTATTTTTGAGAGAGAGAAAGAAAGAGAGAGCACACACGAGAGGGTCAGAGAGAGAGGGAGAGAGAGAATCCCAAGTAGGATCCAAGCTGCCAGCCTAGAACTTGATGAGGGACTCGAACTCACTAACTGTGAGATCATGACCTGAGCCAAAACCAAGAGTTGGATGTTCAACAGAGGGAGCCATCCAGGTGACCATAACACAGATTTTGAATTATTTGGCAATATATGTATATTTGGTAGGAGTCATTGTTTAACCCAGAAATTTGACCCCTTACTTCCTATTTTAAAAGAGACATAATGTCACAAAGATGATTTATGCTGATGAGGGTAGTTGTCATTCCTAAGCTCCTTGATCTTGGAGTTGAAGCAGTGTTCTGACCCCGACTTCAAAGCTCCCGTAGTCTTCCCTGCAGGGTTAGTAGAAAAAAATGTTATCTGGGGTTCTTGGTGAAACTTTTAGACCCAAGGCTTCATAGTTTTTTTCAGTTTCCATCTACAAACACAAAGATGCTCTCTACTCCTTGTTTCTTTGTCTCCACTCTCATCCTTGCCAAATCCCAGCTGGGGATAGTAGACAGTGGCATTTGTGTCTTACTATTGACATTAGAGGTGGTGTCTGTCATTCAGGAGAGGACCTGTTGACCTAGAGATAAATCAGTGGGGATGCTCCAATGCCAAAGCTGATAAGCATCTTTTCTCTTCAGCTTTGACTCTAGTGTGCAAGACTCAGAATATCACCATTAGGTACCTGTTTGGATCTCTATTGCATGCTTGGCTTCAGACGGGCTGTACACGGGAAGGACTCTATTGCTTGCTTACTTCCATGCTAGTGTACCCGGCCCTGGGTGTACATCACATTTGGTGTAAAGCACTTATGACAGTCTTGTTGCTTCTTGCCAGTGACTTGTCTGGATGAGCATATGAACCTGTTCTGGAAAATAATCTTTAAGTAATACACTAGGAAAGTCCTACTGTCATATGAAGACAGGGTTCTGTGATACTTATCTTAGACCTTGAGGAAAAAATACTAAATCCCTACCAAGGATGGTGGAGCAGAAAATTTGAAGGAGCCTGCATCCTGATGACATCATTGAGCCACGGATTCAATGTTGGGATGACTTTTCTCTGGTCTTTTTGTTAAGTAATGTCCTTGTGGCTTAAACCCAGTAGTCAAGTTTTCTGTTACTTGCAGCTAAAATTACTCGTAGCTGATAGAATGTCCTAAAAGGAATTGTATATTACATTTCACTTTTCATAACTTTTAATTTCACACTACAGAAGTTCTTACACTATAATTGAAAGTACAGTTTAGTTCTCCCCTGCCCTCCCCCCCCATCCGGCCCCGTGCACCAGCCTTGCTGAGCCAGCCGGCCTGGCCTCCCCCCTGAGGAGAGGGCTGGGCTGGCCGGCAGGTGGGCGACGATGCCGACCTTCTGCACTGCTGCCAACGGCACGAAGAAGAGCACGCCGTGGGACCTGGCTTTCTTCAGGTTCCCACAGAATGCTGCCAGATGCCAGAAGTGGGTGGAGAATTGTAGGAGAGCAGACTTAGAAGATAAAGCACCTGATCTATGAAATAAACATGATCGATTATGTGCCAGACACTTCGAGCCCTCTATGATCTGTAGAACTATATATTTTGCAGAGGCATCAGAAAACTCAAGAATGATTGGGTTATTTTATTTCTCAAAATTAATTGAAGCACATACTTGTGAAGTCATTGGGAGAGCCCTTACAGGACAGTTCTTCGAGATAATGTAATATCAACGATATTCGATCTTACCAGTCATTTGAACAATCCACAAAGTAGACACAGAAAACGAGTGAAAGAATTGAGTGAAGATGAAATCAGGACTCTGAAACAGAAAAAAATGGATGAAATTTCTGAACCAGAACAAAGACATAAAGAAATAAAGAACAGCAATGCTCAGAACCCCTGTGCAGAAGAAGGGGGTGAATAACAGGATGAAGACATTTTACCTTTGACCCTTGAAGAGAGAGAACACGAAGAATACTTAAAATCTTAATTTGAAATTTTGATTCTTACGGGAAGACATGACATACCTCTGGATCATCATGAAAATGATGAACGCCCAGAGGATCTCTTTACTCCTGGTAACTTTCTAGCACTTTTACCTGGTGTCCTGGGTAAACTCTGGCGAAGAGGTTCTGAGAAAGCGCTCTGGACAACAGCAGTTAACACATCGTTCGGCTCGAAAACACAGCAGAAGCAGATGCTGGGGCGCTGTGAGAGCCGCACTCGACAGGAAACCCTCAGGGAAGTGAGAGACTGCCGCTTGTTTCCCAGCATCACTGACGACGTAGTGGACAAAGCGGGGGAAGAACATTTGCCTGTGTTGGTGAGCTTTGTCGATGAGTCTCATAACCTGAGAGAGGCCTTTGTGGGCTTCTCGCCTTAGGAAGCCGATGCGGAGATTTTGGCTGTGAAATTTCACACCACGATAACGGAGAAGTGGGGATTGAACACGGAGTATTGTCGTGGCCAGGCTTACGTTGGGCCCAGTGGATTTTCTTCCAAAATGAAAGTTGTTGCTTCTGGACTTTTAGAGAAATATCCCCAAGCTCTTCCTGTGTCTTAAATATGTGGTCGGCAAAACCTGTGCCTGTTGTGGGAAGATCCGTTGCATTAGGAACAATTGAGGAAGTCTGTTCTTTCTTTTGTCTATCCCCACAACTGCTCTCAGAGCTTGACAGTGTCATTTCTGTCCTCGTTCAGAACAATGAGGAAAAGGTAAAGAACTGAGGGAAATTTGCCATTCTCAGTGGACAGGCAGAATGATACTTTTGAAATTTTAGTAAATCTCCTACGAGAACTTGTTTTATGTTTAGATGGTGTAAATAGTGATAGAAACATGAGGGGGAATAATAACATGAGGGTTGAGCATTTGCACTCTGTATTGTTGATTTCATTGTTACCATTGTTGTTCTTAAAAATGTTCTACCTTTTATAAGAGCCTTTGGGAAAAATCTCCAGGGCAAACCTCCGATGTCTTCTTTGCAGCCGGTAGCTTGACTGCAGTGCTGCCTTTGCTAAATGAAATGATGGAAAATATTGAAGTTTATCATGAATTTTTGTTTGCTGAAGAGACAAATTTGGCAACTAAACTTATTCAGCTGAAATTCCCTGGGAAGTTCTGCAGAGCTCAGCAAGGTAATCCGGAATCTCACCTCCGAGAGATACTATGAAGAAACTCTAAGTGTCCCAACTGTGGAACACATTATTCAGGAACTGAAAGATACAGTCTCAGAACAGCACCTCAGAGCTCTTAAGCGGTCATCTCTGGTACCCTCTGTCATGGGACGGCTCAAATTTAATACATCGGAGGGGCACTGTGCTGACACATACAGGAGTGACTTACCCAAATCCCAACACACTCTTGGCTGAGCTGCATTGTTGGAGAATCAAGTGGAAACACAGGGGGAAAGATATGGAGCTTCCAACCACCATTATGGAGCCCTGCATCTGCCGGACATCAAGTTCTTTCCTAATGTTTATGCATTGCTGAAAGTCCTGTGTTGTATTCTTCCTTTGATGAAGGTCGAGAATTAACGCTATGAAAACAGGTGAAAGTGTCTCAAAGCATACCTGACGAACACTTCGACAGACCGAAGTTCAAGTGATTTGGCCTTGGCTAACATAAACTGTGATATAAAACATGATCTGGATTTCATGGTGGATACCTAAATCAAACTCTATACAACTAAGTCAGAGTTCCTACAGATAAAACTCAGAAACCATTGAAAATACCTAAGAGACTTTTAAAGTAGGCTTTCTCTTATGTTTGATATTTGGAAAAATGTGTGAGAAATTTGAAAACATCTTACGGAAAAGCTATCAAGTAGGCCACTTAATCACTGAATATCTTGACCCGTTGACCTCTCATTGAGTACATTAGCCTTTGATAATCTGCCTATTTAAATGGTCCCTATTTGCTCTCTTATGCCTTGGAGACATAACTGTTCTTCCAGAAGATAGCATTGAAAGTGCCACGTTACACTTCTGTGGAATCTCTGCTAATGGTGCTTTGCTAGTTGTTTTAGTTAAGTCATTTTAGACATAGCATTTATTATCACTGGGTCCAATTGTCAGGTATTGAGTTATCAGTTCTTAGAAGAAACAGATTTTGAAGTGGTGTGGGGGAAAGGAATACATTTTATAAAATGTTACAATGAAGCTCATGAGTGACCTGGAGTGTGACGTATGTTAAAAAAATCTGTAATGGACAGTTAAGGGAGTTACCAGACAGCTAGAGAGAGAGAGATAGAGAGAATGGAAAACATGTGAGCTTGCCAAGCAAGGATTTCAGTGTAGGTTTTGTCTTTATCAAATGAACTTAAAGGAACAAACTACAGTTAAAGTTTGAATGGGTGAGCCTGCCATTGTTGGTGCACATTGGGTTGTCACTGTTTACAGTCCTTTTTTGGGTCTACATCTTCATAAGCTTTTTAACAGGTCTTTGTTGAACCCCTCTGTTTCATGGTCAAGACAGGATCAGAGGCCATGGATACTGACAACCGATTTGTCTGTTTTCCTGTCTTTTTCCATGACTAATCTCCTGCCTTGTCTTGATTTATAGGCAAAACCTCGAAAACTTGCAAATATAAGTGTTTCGTGGTTTATCTAGGAATAATACAGAAGATATTGCTGATAGTTTTGGTGAAGAAAATCAGTTTTGTATAGTTTCTTTCAACCTAAATAAAACGTGAACTTGGTTTTGAAAAAATGAAAGTACAGTTTATTCACCCAACAATTGGCATAATCTAGTAACACAATAAATAGAGAGGACACTTGAATATTATGTTAAGAAAGTAAGCAAGAAATTAACTTAGCAAATTAAATATGCAAATACATAATGCATAAATGTGCCTTATTGGTTCAATGCCAATTATCTTCGATGCCAATTATCTTTAATTCATAAAAGCATCCAAGCTTAATTATCATCTTCTATATCATATCAACATCAGTACTTACAGCAGATTTTTATATGCCGACATTTGTAGGTCCGTTGAAATATTGATGCCTACATAAAGCAAGACCATAAATTGAAAATATTTAAAATAATGTGGCACCAGTGCAGGCAAAGGTGAGGGTTAATTCTGGAAAAGCAGGCCCCAAACTTAACAGATTACTTACAGTGCTCAAGCTACCTGTGGCCCAAGTGTGGGTGACCCCGGGTATTTGTCCTTTCTCTGCCCAACTTTGCTCTCTGGTGAAGAGCCAGGGAATCAGGAAATACTTAGAGACCCTAGGATGATGAGCATTAGGAAAAAATGTGGGAGGTTTGAATATGCCATTAACTAGATACTGGTATCTAAGTATTTGAACCTCTACTATATGTGTATTTTCTCAAGGTCAGCTCACATGTTACTTAGGAATGCCTGGCATCGGTACAGTAAATAGAACATCTAGCTCCCTGATGTTCAAGTGCTGAAACAACAGTTGTTCTTAGGCCAGCACATTCTCATCGTGCACAAAAGCAAACCCAAGTCTTTAAGGGATTATTAGAGGAAGGATATTATTTTCTCAGTGACTCAAAGCCAGCTGTGAGGGCCTTCAGTGCAGTTTATGCGTTCCTCTCTTCCACCTCTGGCATGTCTACAATTGGATGAAGTGCTTTTCCTGAAATGGCAATCACTATTAAATCCATTAGCTGGAAACCAAAATGTTTCCCTAATTGTTTAAAGTCTCATTGCGAAAAGGAAGTTTCTATTGATTGCAGTATGAGGGGAAACAATCCCAAGTTCATCATTTTTTTCCCCTTTTTATAAACACAGTCAGATGAGACTGATACTCAAAGTCACCAGATTTACTTCTCCAAAGATGCTAATTCACCCCTAGAAGCTTCTAGTCTGCGTTTCTTTTTGCTCATTCTTTATTTTGTATTTGCTGACCACTTTCTCTCAGTTTTCTTCTTGGGCTTGTCTTATGTGCTGTCCGTCTTCGCCTTGTCTTCAATTTTGTAATTAATTTACAGTTATTTTTAACGGCAGTTCTTTTAAAATATGAGTTGGCTGGACCATACTCCTGGAATACAGCCCTTCTTCTCGTTTCTTCAACAGACATTTCAGCTACTCTCAAGCACTCGCTTTCAGCCCTTGCCCAGTATTTGGAATCCTGATGATGCCTTTCTTTGGCCGTGTCCCTTAGGTATGTATCCTCAGTTCTTAGAACAGTGCCTGACACCTAGTGGGTGACGTTTAATTCATCCTTAATGAATGCAGAAATTCAGGTGTTATTTATTGTTTTTTATCTTACCAAAAACTCACTTTGACCAAATATATCCACCCAAATTAAAAGAAAAAAAAAAAACAACCCAACAGTCAGAATGAGGACTTCTACTGTGGTTACACGACATTTATTTGGTTTAGATTCGCAGCCTCTTTGACAAAGTTTTGCTTCTCTCCTCCCTAAACCAGACGTGTTGGACAATTTCTGAGCAAAGAAAAGATGTTTTTCACTTAAAAGTGCTTATAATCTGATTAACCTAAATCCTGATAAATATGACATTACCAACCACTAAGCTTTATAACTTTGATATTTGTAAATGGGAACTATAAACAGATCTTACTAAACCTTTGTCTTATAGATTTTGGCTATAATATTCACATTGAGGGAAATTTCATCTTGCTTATGGAAAACTTAAAAGACTGCTAGTCCAGAACATTTCCATAAGGGTGATGAAAATCATGGAATGACTGAAAACCGGATTTAATCAGACTGTGTAATTGTATACTTACCAGGCTAGTACTTAATTTCTTCTGAGATCATTAATTATATAGCTTATCACATTGAGAGAAGTTGCTGTATTTGATAATATAAAATTGAATTTCATTTGACAATCACGATGAAGTACAGCCCAACAGGTATGTTCCCCTTTTCCATGGTGTTGACATTCAGGTATCGTCAGTTTTCTTAGTGCTTTAAATTATATGGTGGAGTGGCTGCCAAAATACTTGAAAGGAGAATAAATAGAGAGAGATTTACTGATTCTAATTTGGCAGTAATTTTGCAGGAATGAGGATAGGCCGTTACAACATTGTAATAGCAAAACTCCAAAGGGTTTTCAGTGCAATCTATGTTTTAAATAGCGTTTAGTTATTGAAGTAAGACATCACGTGCTCCTGTAATTGTCTTTGAGCTTTGTGCGCTGGGTAATCCTCTAGCGTGATCAATCCCAAGGGATGAAGAGGCACGAATTAGCTATCTCTTTAGCTATTTCCCAGAAACAATCCCTAGAAGCTAGAGGAAAATTTTTCCAAAGGATTGATGAAAGGGAGTTTGGTCCAACTGAGTGGCTCTAGTTCCAAAGTGGGTACCTTAAATGACACTTTGTTTTCTATTTCCTTGGTGTTAGCTATGAGAATTGCTATACAGAGTTTTTGGACTTGGGACATTGGGGGCAATTATATGATATTAATATATAATTAATTATACAGAACAAAAGGAGACCCACTCCCTTTGCTTTATTAGATCCAAGTTATCTGAGGCTGTAGAAATTTATCTTTTTGGTAAATTTGTTTAATTATGCTCTATCTTTGTTTGTACTACCTGCCCATAGTGTGGCAATTTCCTTGAGGTCAAAGACTGTCGGTCTTAATCCATGTAACTCATATAACTCATAACAGTAAACCAGTGGGCTTATCAGGTTCTTACCTGATTTTTTCCTGGATAGGCTGTTATTTTAACTTTCAGTCTGGTAAAATAAAAAAAACTAGATAGCAGTGGATTTTAAAGGTGGATTTTAAAATAGTGTCACTATTTTCTTCTCAATGCTCCTAGGACAGAGACAGGATTTTGCTTTGGGGCTGACCATTTCTGTGTCCTGGGAGGGATTCTTTTGTGGGCACTTTGAGTCATGCAGGTGTGAATCAAGCCAAACTAAGTAGCATGTATTGAGTACTTGTTATGTGCTGCTCTGTTCTAAATGGTAGTACTCATTTAAGCCTCATAACAACCCTGTGATATAGGTACTAAATACTAACTTCATTCTATGAATGAGAAAACTGAGGCACAAGTCATACAGTGTAAGTGGTAGACCTGGGATTTGAGACCAGGAAGTCAATCTGCAGAGCCTTGATTTACAGACTATCACAACTACTACCTTATATGTGTTGGAATGGCTTCCAACAGTGCCAGAGGAATCCGAAAGCACTTAATTCCAGACAAGGATTTTGAATGTTATGTTTTATAACATATAAAAAGCCATCCTATGGAAGAAGCTATATCTCTTCAGAACCTCCGTGTATGTAATGTGTGTATGTATATATGTATTTCTCTCTCTCTCTCTCTCTCTCTCTCTCTAGTCTGTTTACTGTGGTAAACAATAACCCTTTGTGCCCACCCAAAGATGTTGATGTCCTAATCTTGGAGCCCATGGATGTTAGGTTACATGGCAAGGATGAATTAACTTTGCAGATGGAATCAAGATTTCTAATGAGCTGACCTTAAAATTGGGAGACTATCCTGAGTTATTTGGGAGGACCCAGTGTAAAACTGGAGTTGGGAGTCAGAAGGGCAGTAGAATCGTTAAATGTGCGAAAGATTTGACCAGCCATTGTAGTCTTTACAGATGGAAGGAGCCACAAGCATAGAATTGTGGCTACCTTCTAGAAGCTGTAAAAGACAAAGAAATGGATTCTTCTTCTGTAACTTCAAGCAAGAATTGCAGCCCTGCTACATTTTGATTTTAGCCCTGGGAGACCCACGCCAGACTTCTGGCCTCCAGAACTATGAGAAAATAAATGTGTTGTTTTAAGACACGAAGTTTCTGGTAATTTTTTATATTGGAAATAGGAAAGTAATATAATTACTTATTTACCATAAGTCAGGACCTAGCATTTTCTTTGGTGGGCTGGGAGATAGGGCTTGGGGGGTTTTGTTACTGATAGGAGACAAAAAAAAAATTTAAGAATTTCTTTGTCAAGGAAGAGCTGGCCTCAGAATTTTTTATTCAAAAGTTAATTATAAATTTACTAAGTTTATGTCAGTATTGTGCAATGTTTATGATTTTTCTGAATTCTTAACACATGAAAAGATAGAAAAAGAGTAGAAGAATATACAATGGTAAGCATGTATTTGCTTTTCAATATTTGCTTCTTCAAGCTCCAAGGACAGAAACAGGATTTTACCTTGTTTTTGTCTTATCACCTAGGATTTTACCTTATCGCTAGGCTACCTACCTTCGCTCCTCAGAGGCATCACTAACCCCAGTTCCTTCCAGAAGTATTTCATGTCTCTGAGCATATACTTATGTATAGTCTTTTTCTCTTATATAACAGTAACATACTAGGCATACTGCACCTTTTCATTGATTTCTATCTTAAATTCAGAAAAAAATTTATGGTAATTAAAGATGAGCAAAACAGAATGTTAGTGGAGTCGGCAGGAAGGGAACTGTGCACGATTTTCCACATTTCCCTATTCCACGAATCAAAATATATCCAGGGGATTCAATAGTGAAGGGTATATTATGGCTCATGCAAGCCGTGAGCTTCTTGCAGAAATTCCTGGGAAAGAGAACGTGAATACCCGGGATATAAGTTCTGAAACATGACTCTTTGATCTTAGGGTTTAGATCTTTGAAATCTGAATGGCAATGGTAGAAGGTGAGGGCAAAAGCAACCTGTCATTTCAAAGCTGTAAGTGTATCTGCATGAGCTGGAGATGTGAACACAACTTTGGCAGAAAGAGTTCTTTAGTTAGGGAAACCACAGGACTGGGGTGGTTGTTTTTATAATTACAGAGCTTTGCTCATAATTAGAAAAGTGTCTGTATGCCAGCCATAGCTCTCAGTAGCTAAACTGGTCTATGTCACATCGTTGGAAGGTGTTTACGTTCTAGTCAGAGCTGTATCTCTGAAGACACCGTGCCCTTTAGGTAATTTCTAAATTTACCGATACAGAAATAGTTACTTACTCTTGTTAAAATATTTTGTGTGTACTTGTTTTTTTCAAGCGAAGTTAGTAGCTGAGCTTTGGAAAGGTTGGAAATGGGAAGATGACACCCTGCCCAGTGTCTCAGATGGGCTTAGATGAGTGATGGGCTTTGTAGGGCTCCAGATATAGCAGTATGGCTTCCAGCTCCAGCCTAAGACTGGGCGGAGGGCTTTTCATCTCACCTGTGGGACAGAGCCCAGGAGCTTTCTGGCATCAAAGGACTACAGACAGCATCTTTGGCACAGTCATTCGAGTTCTCATGATCGGCATTATCTGCAGTGGCAGCGGGGGGTTCCTTCAAGAAGCTTTGTGAGCATAGTTACACAGGCTCACAACATCGTCACACATATGTGTAGGATTCTTTACATATTATATAAACTGAAGTGCACTAGACATAATGTTTTGCTCACTTGTACATTGTTTTATATCTAAGAAGGAATTGTCAGGGTGCCTGGGTGGCTCAGTCGGTTAAGCGTCTGACTCTTGACTTCAGCTCAGGTCATAATCTCATGGTTTGTGGGATCAAGTCCCACATCAGGCTCTGCACTGACAGCATGGAGCCTGCTTGGGATTCTCTCTCCTCTCTCTCTACCCCTGCCCCACTCACTCTCTACTCTCTTTCTCTCTCTCTCTCAAAATAAATAAATTAAAAAAAAGAGAGAAAGAATTGTCAGCCAAAAAAAAAAAAAAAGGATTTGAGAGTTGATGATGATGAAAAATGTCAGTAGCTGAAATTTATTGAATAATTACTATGTGCCAGGTACTTTGTGCTTTATGTGTATTTGCTCATTAATCTTTACAGTTGCTCAGCAGAGGTTCATAGATACCTCACAGAGTATGGAGCTTCCTGGCTACAGATGTTATTAAGCAGATGTTGGCGACCATCTGCTCTGAATGTAATAGAGAAGGTTCCTCCTTTGGGGGTAAGTCAGAAGAGGTGATTGCCAGACCCTTCCCAGGTGTCCGTGCTTAGGATTCCACCAGTTAATGACTGAGTGCAAGGTTGGGTATTTGGAGTGTTCAGTAATGTTTGTCAAGGACCAGTGAAGACTCGAGTTTCTCTCTTGCTTCTGGGCAATGACAGGTGCAGGTGAGAGGTGATGAGGGCAGTCACTGCATACTGCTCTCATTGAACCGAATCAAGTGCAGAGTGGCCTGGCTCTGCCTTCTAGACTGAGTGCGTGACCATGATTAAATCAGATTATAGTGCAAATGGGAGGTCTACAGAGGAGAAGCTCTGTCTTATTTTTTCTAAGACCTCTGAGGCTTCTTCAAGTAACAGATATGCACCCAAACTTTTAACCTTTACCTCAGCTTCATCTCTGAGCTATAAGAATGGCTTAAAATGGCAAGTTTAGGTCATCCGATTACCTTGTAATATGGCTGGTATGACAGCACTAAATTGATGCTTGCTGAGAAACAGTTTTATCAGAGGAGTAGGCTATTAATTGCTTCATTAATTCATCAGTGATTTAGTTGTCAGGATCCATTCTAAATGCTTGAAAAATAACTTCCTCTCTGGAGGGGTGGTCACATAAAGAAACAGCTAGATGCTGTGTTAAGTGCTGCAATGGAGATATGAGGCAAATGTGGTCACATCGAGGAGGAATAACTTTTAGCGACAGAGGTGTCACAGTGGCAGTTGTGCCTCAACTGGGATGTGAAGGATGAATAGGATTTCACCAGGCAAAGAAGAGAAAGAAGAAGATTCTATTTAGGGAGGTGATAACTCTGCGGCTTGCAGCTCTGAGAGAGAAGGGTGCACTGCAGATGGGGGGCTGGTCATAGCATGTGGGGGTGGGGTGGTGGGGTGTGTGTGTGCTGGAGCAGTGTGTGACACTGTGTGTGCAAGTGGAGTAAGAGGTGAAGCTGTATAACTGAAAAGCTGGACATTGAGAAAGAAGGAGCCTACATAAAAGTGAGACAGAGAATTAAAAACAACCCTACATCTTAAAAAAATACATCTTGGCTCATAATTTTATTTTTTACTTTATAAGCTTTTATTTAAAATTCCAGTAGTTCGCATACAGTGAATATTAATTTCAGGTGTACAACTTAAGTGATTCAACACTTACATACAACACTCGGTGCTCATTACTGCAAGTGAAGTCTTTAATTGTCATCACTGGGGTGCCTGGGTGGCTCAGTTGGTTAAGCTTCCAACTTTGGCTCAGGTCATGATTTCAGGGTTCGTGAGTTCAGACCCCTGCATTGGACTCTGTGCGGACAGCTCAGAGCCTGAAGCCTGCTTCAGATTCTGTCTCCCTCTCTCACTGCTCTTCCACTACTCATGCCTTCTCTCTCTCTCTCTCTCTCATAAATAAATAAACATTAAAAAATATTTATTGTCATCACCAATTTTACCCATCCCCTCACCTACCTCCCCTCTGGCAACTATTAGTTTGTTCTTTATAGTTGATAGTCTGTTTCTTGGGGGGTGGGGGGCGCTTGGGTGGCTCAGTTGGTTGCATCTGACTCTTACTTTTGGCTCAGGTCATGATCTCACAGTTGGTGGGTTCGAGTCCTACATCAGGCTCTGCAGGGACAGTGCAGTGCAGAGCCTACATGGGATTCTCTCTCCCTCTCTGTCCCTCCCCCACTGTGCTCTCTCTGTCAAAGTAAATAAACCTTTTTTTTTTTTTTTTTAAAGAGTCTGTTTCTTGGTTTGACTCATAATTTTAAATGACAGACCATGGTTATTGACTTTAGGCATTCCCAGGGGTAAGTAAAGATGGACCACAACAGTTGCCTAGAAAATCAACATTAAAAAAATATTTTAATGTTTATTTATTTTTGAGAGAGGGAGAGAGACAGCGTGTGAGCTGGGGAGGGGCAGAGAGTGAGAGAGGGAGACACAGAATCTGAGGCAGGCTCCAGGCTCTGAGTTGTCAGCCCAGAGCCCAATGCAGGCCTTGAAATCGCAAACTGTGAGACCATGACATGAGCCGAAGTCAGATGCTTAACTGACTGAGCTACCCAGTCGCCCCAAAAATTGAAGTTTTGTCTGAACAAGTTAGGAGCCCAGCTTGGAATGTGAACTGGAACCCCCTGACACCTGGAGCTGCAAGCAGTTTTTGCAGCTATAAACCAAATTTCAGTCTTCACATACAGGCAATGAAAAGGAGATTGTTTATATATTTATTTTTTTGTCAGCCACATCCGCACACATGAGATAGTGATCTCCATCTCTAGGGTTATCTTTAAATAGAAATGGAGCTTCCTGCTGAGGGCTCAGAGGCGTGCTTTTGGTGAGTGCCATCTACCCTGCTCCGTGACAACTCACTCAGACACTAGCCCAACTCTGTCAGTGTCTGTGCGTGGTTCAAGCATGTCATTCCCACCCAAGATGCTGAGAACCTTGAGAGAAGGATCACATCTTAGGATTCTTTGTAGCTTGAATGAATTTGCCTTACATGTTATCCGAATGGCTGAATGAATTCCATTCCCAGGCCATCCTGGAGAACCTAGGAATAGTCTTATCTTCAGGGTTGACACTGACCAGACTCACCCTCCTTGTCCAGGCTGATATTGACAGGCCCTAATTTTTTGCCTCTGTGACCTGTTTTTCTTTTTTAATTTTTTTAATATTCATTTATTTTTGAGAGAGAGAGGCAGAGCACAAGCAGGGGAGGGGCAGAGAGAGAGGGAGACATGGAATCTGAAGCAGGCTTCAGGCTCTGAGCTGTCAGCACAGAGCCCAACGCCGGGCTCGAACTCACAAACCGCGAGACTGTGATGTGAGCCGAAGTCAGATGCCTAACTGACTGAGCCACCCAGGTGCCCCACCTCTGTGACTTGTTTAAAAAAAAATTCACCTGGAGACTAATGTTCAGAGTTCTCTTGTTTCAAGCCATGGAATAGCAGACATTTGATTAAAAAGCCAGTGGTTAATTAAAGTGCTGAAGACTTTCTTTGGGAGAGCTCAATTCCTTTGCAGACCTTTGTAGGGTCCTCCTGTCTCTGCTCTTTCCCACAGAGCACTCTTCACCTCACACTTCTCTAGCAGAATCTGCAAGCTTTGCATCACATCTAATTTTACCCGTCTCTTTGTCCATTCCCTCAGGGTCTTGTTCTCTGAAGTTGGCTAATGGTTAAAGTCATTTGCGCCGAGGGCTAGAGTTTGGAAGTTCAACTTGAATTTTAATAGGGACTTGGTGGAAACAGGGAATTGACTCAAAAGAAAGAGAGAACATTCTGGAACTTTTGACCTTTCTCATTTCAAGTAGCTATCTGGACCTGGATTCAGAATTCATTATCAGGGGCAGCTCAGAGTAACCTAAACTCTCTTTAGATGCTTCATGTGAGAAACAGCCAGATGACGAGCAGTTCTCTGAAACCAGATAGAAATTGAGGATAGTGAAATGATTCCTTTTCCTCCCACCAACTGGCTGGGAGTTTATTAAAAAAAAAAAAAAAAAACATAGAGCAGGAGTCTAATTGTGAATGAAATAAAGAACATCAAAAGAATCTTCCTAATTAGCTTAAATACTGATTGTTACCATTAGAAAATGAGTCAGCCTAAAAACACATGTAATTGCAGTCTTCCTGTGTTGTGGGAAACCTAGAGACTGAAGAACTACATTATTAGCAGGAAAGGACATGGTGACATCCATCACAAGGAAGAGATGGTTTTGCCATCACTGACTGTGGCATGTGACATTTGCTTGACTGAATGCAAAGCATTTGATGCCCCGGAAGCTGGTAGTCTTCCCCACACAGCCAGCAAGCACATACTACCACTCCTGTTTGGCAAATGGGAAACCGAGGAACTGGAAGTTGTAAACACTAGGACTAAAGTGAATCATCGAAGTTTAGGGCAAAATTGTGAGAGAGACTTTGGTGCTCTATTTCTCTTGCTGTGCTCTTTTCCCTCCCTCCTGTGCTTTTATTGCATAGTCCTATTAAAATTTTCCTTGGGTGGGGGCACCTGGGTACTCCGTTGGTTAAGCATCGACTTTGGCTCAGGTCATGATTTCGTGGTTCGTGAGTTTGAGCCTCGCGTTGGGCTCTGTGCTGACAGTTCGGAGCCTGGAACCTGCCTTGGATTCTGTCTCTCTCTCTGCTTCTCCCTTGCTCATACTCTGCCTCTCTCTCTCTCTCAAAAATAAATAAACATTAAAAAAAATTTCCTTGGGGAAAGTGTGTGTTTTTATACCTCTGTGTGAATGCTAACCATCCTTCTTGTAAAGGGCACTTGACTATTAACTCTTATCCCTAATAATGATACAAAAATTTTTGAAGGGGCCTTCCTAAATCCTAAATTCGTAAGGAAATTACAGGCATCCATAGTTAGCATGAATTTGGTAGAGGAGGAAGGAAGAAGGAACAAAATCTTTCCTGGAGCCCCCGACATCCCGCCGCAGATCTCCCTTGCGTAAGGTGAGGTATCTAGGAGCAGGTGCAGTAGCAGAGAGCAATTGAATTTCTTCCGATGATGCGAGTGTGAATGACTTGTTTGCTAAGTTAACTAAAAGACAGCCTTTTAAAGAGTATGTATTACGAGAAGTTACTTGAGAAACATGGGATGCCCAGATTGGGGATTATTGATTAGTAGAATTGTTGTCTTAGTTCAATCAAAATACAATAAACAAAACCAATTTGTATGTCATTGCTTATTCAAATATTTCTAATCATATGGCCCTACGTAGGTGTTTTTAAGCTTATTAGTGCTGCGAACTTTGGGGCAGTCTTGTGAAGTCTATGGGCCCCCCTTTTACAGAATAGTACCTTTTTTATTTTTTGAGAGGGTGAGAAAGAGTGTGCACATGTATGTGAGCGGGCGTGGGGGGAAAGGGCAGAGAGTAAGGGAGAGAATCTTAGGCAGGCTCCACGCCTAGTGTGGAGCTGGTCGCCGAGCTCTATTGCACAATCATATGATATGACCTGAGCCAAAATCAAGAGTCAGATGCTTAACTAACAGAGCCACCCAGACGCTCTGAGAATAACATTTTTAATACATAAGATCAAATACTTGAAATTTGAAAGAAAACCAATACTACTGGAAGACATTAATCAAAATTTTTGAAAATTCGTGATATATGCTTTATTAATGAATTAAAAACAAGAGCTAGTGCACAGACATAATCGTTTCATAACTTCATAGTAGTGATGAATACAAATAATATTTTAAGGTATCTGCAACAACTATACTGTGATATTAAAATATTTGAGAGTGCTTTGGAGGTGAAATTACAAATACCTGAATACCTGTGGCTATTAGTGACTCCTGGTCCATATTTATAATGGAATGAAATGTTATATTTAATTCAAGGTTGAGGAAAGGTTTGCAGTAGACTTCTTGGCTTAGCAGGCTATCTACCTCTTTGAGCTGTGGGGGGTGTTGGAGGGAGAACACAGCCTTTGAATCGCAGCTCTGAGTTCAAGTCTCCATGAAGACTTTACTTCCAGTGTGACTCGGCTATTTTAGTTAACCTTTTGGAATTTAGTTTGCTTTTATTGAAATGGGAAAGTAGTGAATTCTGCATGAAGTCATTGAGCAGACTAAATGATATAATGTATATTTAACATCTAGTACAATGTCTGTCATGAAGAGGGAGCTCAGCAAATAACAGCTCCGTCTGGACACTTTTTCTCCCCCAGCTGAAGGGAAAGTGAAGTAGGTAAGATATTTGTAAAGTTAAGTCTCGCCCTACCATCCTAGTTCTGGATAATTCGCTGTCTGAGATGGGGTACGTACAGTCTTTTAGTTTTGAAAGAGTTTGGGAAGGAAGATACTCTGGAAAATATATTCCATTTTATGCAGCTCTAAAATCAAGCCATAAATCTAGCTGTCTAAAATTTCAAGTCTGTAAAATTCAAACCGGTTTTCAGGAATTAATTGTTAAAAAGGTAATTAAAATTCCAGTGAAATAAGATATCATTTTAGGGTTTGGAATGCTGGCTTTTCTGTTTTATGATGATATTAAGATTTTAGTTGAGTCCTCATCTTCTCCCACGCAGAACTGAGAGAGGGCCGACATACCACATACATACTGTAGCCCTGTAGGAGCCACGCGGAAGACGAGGACAAAACCCTAGTCTGTTCAGGAGTTCTGAACCACAGGTCAGAAACAAAGCAGGTAATGGACACAGTGGCCAATTTCAGGTGTTTTGCAGACATCCCTAAAATGAGTTAATTGAGAAGAAACTCAAAACCACAAGGTATTTCCTGAGTGAGAACTTCTTGAATTTTAGCTTCTTAAACTGTCAAGAAGTTATTGGATTTTTGGAATTTTTCTTGTTACGTATTCCAGATATCTTAGAATCTACTAAAATTTATTTGGGTTTTACAACTTAAAATATTAACTTAAAAAAATAGAACTTAAAAAAAATAGAACGTATTGTGTGGTATATAAGGCATAAATATTCAATTTAATGAAACTTGTTTAAATTTCTGTTTTCAGATCTGGGAAGCTGCAATCAAGGTCATTTGAGAAGTAGGACCCAGTGTATTACCATTACCTCTGGGTGTCCACGTAGAGATTTATAGACCCGGGAAAGGCTAGATAATGAGAATGCCCCATATAGAAGCACTGTGTTTCACCAGGGAGTAATGCATCCAAGTTACCCCGCAGATATTAAGAAATATGCGTACTTAATTGTATGGTGCATTTTCCATGGTCTTTGCTTTATCCGTTTCATGTGCATTCTGATTAAAAATTTTACATTTTATTATCTCTTATGTTTTCCAATAAATACAAACCTGGACTGCTTTTTTTCCTCTCTTTTTTCATTCTTCTCAGAGGTGTAGTGAGCATCGAATACAATAATAATTTTGAAATGCTTAGATCTTGTCCATTTGGGCTGCTGTAGCAAAGTATCGCACCTTGCGTAGCTTATGGATAACAGAACTTTATCTCTCACAGTTCTAGAGGATGGCAGTCCGAAAACACGGTGCCAGCATGTCAGGTGAAGGCTCACTTTCAGGTTACAGACTTTGTACATCCTCACGCGGCCGAGGGGGCTCCTGGAGCCTTTATTATGAGGCACTAATCACCTTCCAAAAGCTCCACCTCCTAATACCATCATCTTTGGAGGTAAGAATTTGACATATGAATTTTGGGAGGACACACTCTGTGATACTGTGATTTATAAGAAATATATATTTGGCCATTTAATGACCAAAATATACAGTAGTTCCCCGTTTCTGCAGTTTCGCTTTCTGCAGTTTGTTACCTGAGGTCAACCTCGGTCCGGAAGCAGGTGATCCCCTTCTGACATTATCAGAAGGTCAACAGGAGCCTCACGCCACATCACAGTGCCTCCATCCTTCACCTCACCTCACCGCATCATGTAGGCATTTCATCATCTCACGTCATCCCAAGAAGGGTGAGTATGGCACAATAAGAACTTTCGAGAGAGAAAAACCACATTCGTGTAACTTTTATCACAGTAGATTGTTACAATTGTTCTATTTTATTATTGTTGTTGCTAATCTCTTCCTGTGCTTATTGTATAAATTAAACTTTATCATAGGTATGTATACATATATAAGAAAAACTTAGTATATATAGGGTTCTGTACTATCTGCAGTTTTAGGCATCCACTAGGGGTCTTGGAATGTATCCCTTTGAATAAAGCAGAACTACCGTGTCTTTCATATACATTTGGTCTCTGTCGGAAGTTGCTGGCTCATAGTTCCCCAAACCCTTGGAATTTCCTAAGTGTTGAGAATGATAAAGGTGTCTTATGTCATGTTAATGAGATGACCTCTGGAAAGCACCTAAGGCTGGGGGGTGCTTTCCAGGAGAACAAACCATATGATCAGGTTGGGACTCTCAGGCAACTCCCCAACCTCTGGGGAGGGGAGAAGCCCTGGATGTTGAATTCATCCTCAAAGGCCAATGATTTGATCAACCATCCTATATAATGAAACCTTCAGAAAAACCACGAGGACAGAGTTTGGAGAGCTCTGGGTTGGTGAACGCACGCAAGTGCTGGAAGAACGGTGTCTTGGATAGAGCATGGAAGCTCTTTCCTCACGCCTTGTCCTGTGCAGCTCCTCTGACTGGTTGTTCCTGAGTTATATCTTTTTATGATAAACAGGAAATCTAGTTAGTAAAGTGTTTCTCTGAGTTCTGTGAGCTGTTCTAGCAAATTAATCCAACCCAAGGGAGTGAGAGTTGGGAACCTCTAATTTACAGCTGGCCAGTCAGAAGTACAGATAACAACCTGAGCTTGCAACTGGCATCTGAAATTGGTGGCAGGGGTAGGAGTGGGGAGGTGGCTGGTGCAGTCTTGGAGGACTGAACTCTTAACCAGTGGAACCTAATGCTGTCTCTGGCTAGGTGGTGTCAGAGGACACTGATGGTGTCCAAGAATTGTTTGTTGGTATGAAGGGAATCCCCTTCGCACACACTGGAATTAAGTCCAAGAACCCCAAGAGACACTTATACATAACGACTTAATAAACAGAATTATCTGTTCTTTCTTAAGAAGATGGCTTATTAAAAAAATTAGATGACTTATCTTATTACATCATTATCCAGCTATGCATTCAAATTGGTATTGGCGTTGAATGATTCTATAAGATACTCTTTTTGCTTTTTTAAAAATAGATTTCATATTTTAGAATAAATTTAGTTTTATAAGAAAATTGGGAAGTTAGTACAGGGCCCCACACTTGGTTTCCCATCTTAACATCTTCCATTAACATCTTCCATTGGCTATGACAGAGGCTCAGCTTTCCTCATTTTTGAACACCTTGCTGGTTTTTAGGAATACTGGTCAGGTATTTTATAGAATGCCATCTGTTGGATTTGTGTGATGTTTTTCTTGTGGTTAGATTGGAGTTGTGGGTTTTTGGGCGGAAGATCATAGAGATAAAGTGCCATTTTTTAAGTCATATTCTATCAAATGTCCATACTATCAACAGGATTTATCACTACTGACATTGACCTTGATCACCTGGCTAAGGTAACGTAGGTTAGGTTTCTCCACTGTAATTTTGGTGCTAGGTGTGCTTTTCATTACTGGTGTATTGTTACTTTTAGGTATTCTCTGCCAATGGAATAAGGAAAGATAATGCGTGTGTGTGTTTTATATATTACATATTGTGTATATTTATAACATCTGTAATTATTTCTATGTGTAACCATTGTGTGTCTATATTAAGCTAAACATGAGTGATGCTGGTATCTCAAATTCTCTTTTTTCTAAGTTTATTTATTTATTTTGAGAGAGACAGAGAGAGAAAGAGAGAGAGAGAGCACAAGTGGGAGAGGGGCAGACAGAGGAGAAAGAGAGAATCCCAAGCAGGCTCCATGCTGTTAGCAGCAGAGTCTGACTAGGGACTTGAACTTACGAACGGTGAGATCACGACCTGAGCTGAGATCAAGAGTTGGACGCTTAGCTCTTGAGAGCTGGACTGAGTCACCCAGCTGCCTCTGGTATCTCCAATTCTAATCAGTTACTAAATAGTTCATACTTGCCTTTTCCTCCTGCTCTTTCATAACTTCCCACAGCAACATTGAGAAAGCGGGTTCCCACTCAAAATAAAGAAACTAAAAAATATATATCCCTTCAACCACAGTTTTCTAAAGAGTATCTTCTCATTTACAGACATTTGGTGTGAAGAAATATAGAAAATGTAAAGCACATTTTATTATAAATTTTTATGAGTCAAGAGAAATACCTAGAATTATATTGCTGATTATTTTTTTCAAAACTGTTGAGATAGGGGCACCTGGGTGGCTCAGCCAGTTGGGCGTCTGACTTTGGCTCAGGTCATGATCTCACAGTTCGTGAGTTCAAGCCCTGCATCGGGCTCTGTGCTGACAGCTCAGAGCCTGGAGCCTTCTTCAGATTCTGTGTCTCCCTCGCTCTCTGCCCCTCCCCAACGTGTGCTCTGTTTCTCTCTCTCTCAAAAATAAATAAACATTAAAAAAAATTCGAAACTGGTGAGATAAATATTTAAGATTAGATACGTATTTTCTCTTTTTAGCTTTTCTAACTCTGTTCCCCTTCTCCCCCTTTGTCCCCAAAGAACTGAGATTTAAACGGAACTTAAAATTATGAGTTGTAAAATTGATCTACATCAGGATTTCCAACTTACTTACCATCAAACACAACAGGAGGTGTAATTCCTTGGCAGAGCACAAGTGAGGTGTACTTGTGCTCTTGGAATGGAGTGGGCAGCGACAAGCATCACTGTCCCTGGTGACACCAGTACTGCCAACTGCAACAGGCGACTTTTTGTTTTCATCCTCTCTGGTTTCTCATCAGCGATTGAGCGGATGAGCACTCCTCACCTCTGGAAAACTTTTCCTCTTGCGCTTCGAGTCCTTAAATTGTCCTGTTATCCTTCTATTTTTTCTGCCACTCCTTCATAAGAGCGTCTTCAGGCTCTTAATGTTCTATCCTAGGCCACTTTCTCTTTTGTGGTTGTCCTCTCTCTCTTACTTTTTTTAAAAAAACATTTTTAAAATTTCACTTATTTATTTTGAGAGAAAGAGAAAAAGAGCGTGCAGGGGAGGGGCAGAGAGAGGGAAAGAGAATCCCAAACAGGGGATGGTGCAGAGCCCAATGCAGGGCTCAAACTCCTGCACCGTGAGATCATGACCTGAGCTGAAATCAAGAGTTGGGACACTTAACTGACCAAGCTACCCAGGCGTCCCTCTGGTTATGTGACGTTTTCATTCCCAGTCTTTAAGCTCGATATGCTTGTTTTAAGACTCCAGCTTGACCTCTCTCTTAATCTTATCATCTACATTTCTTAAAGCTTTAGATACTGAATTATTCTGAAAAGTAAAGAGGCCTTATTGCGAAGGGAAGGGGCAAGTTTTAAACTCTGTTTTCTTGCAGTGGCCTATCAAGTGAATTCTTAGGCTTCAATTAACTTAGATATTTCCTCCAGGAAATGTCTATGCAATTCTGAGTTTCTGTCAGGAAGTTATTTCTACTTATCATTGTTTTTTCAACTTCCTATTTGGGCTATGAATTAGCTTATAAACATGCTGAAAGGAATCATCTGCAGTTATGCTTCTGGCCAAAAATATTTGTTTTGGCCACTTACAGGAACTCTGTCAATAGGTCTCAGAGATCTTGGTTACTTTGTGTCCTGGACAGGTGGCCTTTTCACTGCCTATTAGTTCATGGCATTTAGGTAGCCTTCTACTAGCACAGTATCTTCACCCTTGGCCTCATACACACTGTGATTATGCAGAAAGCTTTTTATTTTTATTTTATTTATTTTTAACATTGTTTTTAAAGATTTTCTTTTAGTAATCTCTGCATCCAGTGTGGATCTCAAACTTACAACCACAAGATCAAGAGTTGTATGCTCTACTGACTGAGCCAGCCAGGCGCCGCCCCCCACCCCCTTTTTAACAATTTTTTAAAAAAGATTTTAATACAGGAATCTTTTTATTTTATTTTTTTCTATAAATTTTTTTAATGTTTAATTATTTTTGAGAGAACAAGAGACACAGCAAAAGCTGGGAGGGGCAGAGAAAGAGAGAGACACAGATTCCGAAGCGGGCTCTAGGCTCTGAGCTGTTAGTGCAGATCCTGACGCAGGGCTCAGACTCGTGAACTGTGAGATCATGACCTGAGCCAAAGTTGGACTGCTTAACCGACTGAGCCACCCAGGTCCCCTGATATAGGGAAGTTTTTAAAAACTACTTATGTTTGGCTCCCGTAGAGATTCGTGTTCATCTGACCTTGAGTGGTCCAAGCAGGTAGTTTTTGAGAGATCCTTTGGTGACAGCAGCAGGAGGCTAAGTCTGAGAACCAATGACATCTGTACTGGAACAAACAGTTGTTGCCTCAGTTGAACGTGGCATTCATTTCTGCCTCCTAGGTCTCACCTGAGTGGGCATATCGCTTTCATGTTCAGAGCCCAGTTCCTCCTCTATAATGTATGAGAAATCATGTCAACACCACAAAAGCTTGTTCTGAACAGTATATAATTTAGCCTGACATGTCTAGCACTTTAAAGGATCTGATAGGGGTTTATCTCTAATTATGACCCTTTAATAAGACTGTCTTATTTTTCTTCCCTGGTGACATTTTCTTTTAAAAAACCAATAGTGACATTTTCTTTTGTCCTCTTTAAATGTAGATATATCCCCATAATAGCACTTAATATCCTGCTGTTGATGATAATAGCCTGGAAAAAGCAGCAGATCAAAAGTCAAAAAACGGGGTCTTGGATCAGCTGTGCTTTTCTCACTTCATTCTTAATATCATATCTTCATGTTGAATAACCCGATAACCAACCTCAACTTGGCCCCAACACCAGATCTTTCTTGGCATTTTGGAACGATATTTGATATTTGTATCCTCTTTCTCTAGAATTAACTCCTTGAAAATCCTTAGTTTCAACTTGTTATGCCTGCCTTGTGGTTGGTTACACATAGACAGTGCTGGTGATGATGGTGATGATGAGGATGGTGACTGATGTTGTTTCCAGGACACTACAATCACAGTATGAGAAAGAATTCGTTGTAGTTTAGGTGCCAGAACATGAGTTAAATGATCACTTTTCTTCACTGGCTGAAAGAAATTTTATGGATATTTCCTCTTTTCCATTGAATCAAGAACTAATGCTTAGAGCCAGCCTAAAATCTGTTCTCTCAGCCTTTTGTCACAGCTCATGAGATAGATACTTTTCCCATGAGATTGTTCTGAGTTCATGAAAAAGTTAATGACAGGCTATTGGCATCAAATTATTTTGAAAATGCCACGTTAGCTTTTGTTTTCAGACCAGTTTTACCTGAAACAAAGGATACTTTTTATGTTGAAATTTTAATTGGAATCATTTCTAGGCTGTCATCAGTATGGATGTAATGCCATCTCACTACATAAAAACTGAAATACTAGATGTAAAGTTCAAATTAATGGGGAGAAGAAAGATATAATCAATATTTTACTCACATATTGGTGATTTATTTTGTTGTTGCAGATAATGTGCTGTTCAGAAGTATTTTAATCCATAAAGGGCCATCTCGAATCCATTTGTGAAGTATTCAATATGAAAAGACATAGTAATTCAACAGTAATATATGCCCCCAAATCAGATATCATTAAAGAAAAATCAATAGCTCATCTTCAGCATAGAGAATACAGAACACTGCACTTTACTCAGCAAAACACAATTCTTTTCTGAGAAAAGCTGCAGATTAAATAATTCGGTGACTGGTAGACTTTAAAATGACTAAATAATACCAGGGAAATGAAGGGAAAGGTGTTTCTTTAAAAAGATAGCCAAAGACCCAAAGATGACCTCATTGACTATTTTCCTGTTGTGATTTAGAAATGACTAATGAGAAAATAGTGTGGGCATCCATATTAACCCTAGGTTTAGTTTTATGGGAATTAAAAGAGGAGAAACAGGTAAGGAGATCTTGGAGCAGATTGCCAAATTCCATGATATCTATAAAATGAGGACAGCTGTACACGGTACACCTAATATTATCCTGGGCAAGATAAGTAGGCCTTGCTAAACTGGGGAGTCATTTATTACTTGAAGGAAGGATGCAGACAAATTAGGGAAACACCAACAAATTCATTCAGAACATAAAGGAAACATACGAACATAAGAATATATGAATAATGCCAAAGTCTTATTTAGGACAAAGTTTCAACTTCCTTTTCCTATCAGTATTATTTCAGAGATTTTGGCAGAAGCAAAAATGATTTGCATTTAAGGGCATTTGGATAAGCTAAGTCGGTCTTGGTAATGAAATAATTTAAGACAAGTAGTTAGAAGGAAGCTGATAAAGGAAGAAGTGGCGGTCATGCACATGCACACTTTCTGATGACTCCATAAGAGCTTGATGTCAGAAAACTTGTTCGACACCAGTGGGGCTCCATGAGGTGCTTTGCAGCAGACTTATCTGGGAACCACTCCTCTAAATCATCTTATACAAAGTTTGGAATTGCTGAGTCCAGTCAGAGAGAGTTATTTCTGCTGAATTTATTCATAAACCTTTTTTCTGCTTTGCATTAAAAATATAACTCACTTCGAGCCAGTTCAATATAATATAATAAAATATGGATTTATACAAAATCTTAATAATTTGGGGATGTTCTGTCTGGGTTCTGAGAGGAGGATGAGAATGGTCAGGTGAAGTTCAGGGTTGTAAATCCAGGCAAACGGACATGAAATGAGCCTGAAAGAAGGTTCAGAACTGGATTAAGCCAACAAGCAGGAAGGACAGATAGCGCCCATCTACCTTTGGCCTGAGTCAAATGCAAGATCTGGAGCAGGTGACCTATAGAGATTCAGAGGTCAGGCAGTTAACCTGGGCACAGTTGAAGGCAGCCAGCAGGAGCAGAGACCTAGTCTCCAAAAGACGAGGGAAAGGGAGGAAGACCTAGACTTTGGAGGTACTAGAATATCAAGCAGAGACATGAAAAAGAAGTCAATAACAAATACCAGGGACACGGAAAACTCTAACCCAGTAGGCTGGGATCTGTGGTGCCATGGACCATCAGTGAGAAGTGTACCACACTGATTCAGAGGGCAGTGGGTAACCAGGACACCTTAGAGCACTAGGCCTCAGGCCAGGACGATGCTTGCGTCAGAGCAGTGTAATCACTCGGTAACAGGTGTTTGAGTATCACACAGGTACAGAGTCAGACATATGATTATGGGAGTGATCTGTCTACCCTAACAAAGAAATTTAAATAATGTGGGATTTGGTTTTGTCAAAAGCAGCTCTGTTTGAATTTCTAGATTTGTTAGAGTTAAGTGTCATATATTCTTTTCTCCTTTAATTGACTTGTTCAAAAATTTTATTCATTGCATGTTATGACACATGTAACAAGCCAGGTGCTGGGGATACATGGATGTATATGACATAATATTTGCCATTAGAAGCAAACAGATGGTGAATTGATACTTAAAATATCCAGTAGTTAGTGCAGGGGAGATGCACAGAGGGAACTATGGGGTACAGTTTGGGAAGAGGAAGCTACGTGAGGCGTCTTGCAGTTGGACAGCTACAGTCTGACGTATAATGAGAGAGTAATGTTTATTCAGGTAGATAGGCAGGGGTGAAGGGTAGCGAAAAATGGGGAAGAGGTCATTCCAGCCAGGAGATCTGCAAAGCCAGGGTAGGAGGGGGAGAGATAGCAAGTAGTAAGGCCAGAACGGCCAAGAAGTGGCAGAAAATGAGGTTAGAAGATCAGCAGAGGTTGGATCCCAGAGGGCCTTGTGAATGAGATAAGGAACCTGAGGTAATGAGGAGCCACTGAAGAATTTTAAGCAGGAGACAAGGTCAGATTTGCCATTGAGGTAGCTTTCTCCCATGGCAGTAAGAGACTGACAAAAGGAGTTAACGCTGGAGGAAGCTGGTTGTAGTGAGAGATGCTGAAAGGCCTGAGCTAGAGCAGTGGTATTCGTTTATAGAAAGAAGAGAATAGATCCACATGTAATGAAGAACCTGTTGGAAATGGGAGTTTAAATTTGAGAGAATTTATCTTTAAAGTTTGCTGACAAGAAGGATATAAAGACATAAAATTGCCAGAAGCCTTGTTTTTAGCAAAGGAGAGACTAACTATGTTTTGGAGCAAATATAGTTTTTTTTCTAGCAAATAACTAGTACAGGGCCTCTCCTACTCAGATTTCTCCAGAAAGTGGAGCCCAAGTACTTCTGGGCAGTACTTTCCTGGGGAGGGTTATTGCAGGGCACAGGAGCGAGGGAAAGGACAAGTGGAGCGAAGAAGGAAGGAGAGCCCAAACTAGGAAGTGTCACCAAGCTGGAAACACGATGGAAAAACAGGTTGTTCAATCCCAAGGAAGCTTATGAGGAACAGCATGAAACGCACTTAAGGGGAAATGTTTTTCCGTTAGCGCCCATCCCCACTGGTCAGAGGTTTGCCCCACAAGGAATAACTCTCCGGCACTTCTGAGTTAGGTTCCCATAGTGTCTCTCGCTTTGTCATCAAAAAAGAAGCCCCAGCGTGGGAGGCACGTGGGAGGCACAAATTCCACAAATGGAACCCTGGGGCTGATGGTGGGAAGAGCCAATCTGATTTCTACTCCTGGGTCCTGAGACCGATATATTACAGCTGTTGAGGAGATAGCACCATTTTTCAGCTGTTAGTGCAGCACATATATCACATGGAGGTCAGTATCTCGATCCTGCACAGTGTTTGCCTCAAGCTGGTGCCTTAGCAGAGTTGTTGACAAGCCCCCACTGTTTTATTGGGTCCATTACTTCTAATTTAGTGCATGGTAAGGGCCAAGGGATTGTGGTCTTGTGCCCACTGTCACACGTACTTTGCAATAAAACAGGCCTCTTGACCTAAGGGAGGGTTGTATGTGATACCATGTGATGGTTCAGGCATTCTGTCACTCCCAGATGGTACTATTGCAAGAGGCACTTAGGACAGGAAAGACACTCTTCTGAAAGTAGATGTAAATTCTGAAAAGGACAAAACTGCAGCACTTTTAGCGGGAGGGAGTCCAGTGCAGCCCACCTGCCACCCAGTGGCTGGCTGCTCCTCTGAGGCATTTTCCACATTCGATTCCTCCTTTCTGAATACTCAATATTATTTTGGCTGCTGGCAGGTTGGACACTCTGCAGTGACAGTAGCTGGGTCAGACGTCCTGAGAGTGGCCACAGCATAGCCTTCGTTCCCACCATCACGGATCCTGTGTTCATGTGCCTATCACGTCAGCACTGGCTTGAACAAGGGAAGAGGCTTGCTGATGTTAACTGAACACGTCATACTGAGTACCTAGTTTTTGACTGGAATGGGTAGAGGTGGGTATTGTGGAACAAAAAATCTGCATACCTTGGCCATCTCCCATGGTCATCCACATACCTCTTTACCAGTTTCCTTTTTTTTTTGGTTCCCCAATCTCTGAGTATAATTACTTCCTGACCTCTAACAACCATCCAAGCCATTCGTCGCTCAAAAATCCATGTATATTTGTATCCTGGACCAGTTCTCTCTCCATATAAAATAAGTAACCAAATAGACTGCTTGCAGAAGTGCCTACTGGAGGATTTATCATTGCACATTAGGACCACTCCTGAGTGGGACTGTGTTAAATCTGAAGTACATTTTTTGCCAGCACCAACCTTGAACTGGTTTATCTGTACATCAGGACTGTTTTTCCTCTATCATTTGGTCGGAAGGGACAACCTCTCCTTTCCCATGAGACTGTCTATGTAAGCTGAGGGACTGGGGTTAGTACAAGCAATGTATGTGGAATGGGAGTCTGGGCTGCCATTTCATATAATTTACTGGTGCCTTCTGGATCTGATGCAGAATGTATTGTTTCTATCTTTCTGTCAGTAAATCAGCCAATTACTATGACTTGCTTTTCACAGTTAAATGTCAATAGCTGATTCCTGTTAATCTGGAGTATTCATCTCTTTGACAGTAGGAAACACAGTTATATGGTGCCGTCTTCTACTGTCAATACTGTATTTCAGAGGACATCCCTCACTGAGTTTCTTAATGATATTTCTTAAAGATCTCCCTCATGCCCTATCTGTGCATTCTGTTGTTCTTGTGAAGGGGTATCCTCTGTGCCCTCATAGGAAACATAAACATATATTGGATTCTTACATAATAAATCCACTTCAATATTCCACCTTCCCTGAGTCTTCTGATCCCATTTTTAGTATTATGCTAAGAAAGTTTTGGCATGTCCACTTCATTTACAATGGACCCATCATTTCTAAGCTTCAAGAAAGCATCTTAGCAGTATAATAGAACTGGTCCCACTTTTCAAAAATTCTCCCTGTCTGATTTTGTATCCTTAGACCAAATATGCAAATACTTTACTGGGGAGTATATTTCCAAAGAACAGAATTTCAGGGCAGCAAAGAGAAGTGTACAAGGAAGTGTTATCAAGTTGGTCACCACTTCATGGGATTATCTAGAAACCTTGTGAAATGCATCTCAGGACCATCTCTCCTGAGGAAGAGAGGGGGAAACACTCTCTCACCCCCTGTTTGTCAAAGGTTCACCTCACAGGACAAATATCTGCACTTCTGGGTGTGTGTGGTTTAGCAGGAAATAGTTTCCTGTAGTGTCTCACTCTGTGCTGTCAACGGAGAAGCCCAAGGATGGAAGGCAAGGTGGGCTCGGCCTAGGACTGACGCAAAGCACCAGCAGGTTGCACTTGCAAGAAATGGATCAGAATCTGGGCAGAACTGGTCATTATGGCAGTGGCTGGAATGAGAGACAGGTGAAGCTGAGGAGCTCTGAAATGGTGCCTGAGCGATATCTGATAAAGTCCCCCAAATACTAATATACTACATGGGGCCACTCATTGTTTTCAGGACAAAACTGTAGAACTCTTGAAATCCGAATTTGTAAGTTGAATACTAGAATGTTAAGTATTGTGTTTGATAATATAAATTGAAAGTACTGTTAGAAAACCATATCATTATGGAATTAGAGAAACAAGGAATTAGATTAATTTGGCTCTGTGTCTCTGTGTCTTATATTTGATCAATATATTATTTTTTAGGAGACTGTAAAATTGGAAACCTGCAGGAGGGGCCTACAGGTCTGTTCTTTTCTCCATTCATGTTAAGGGAATGGCCATACAAAGGAATTAGCCTGGGCTTGGTGCTGAGCTATCTAGACTAGATTTCTGGGAAATCTAATGCAGGCTACCAAGGTGCCCCAAATGATGAACCAGAGCCTCAAAGCAAAAAGCATGTGAGCTAAGTTGGTATTAATGAGTGCTAGGTGGACTACCTACCCATTAGTCTTCCGTGCTCTAGCATAGAGGCCTTCAAACTTTTGGCCTCAAACGTCCATTAAAATAACACTGAAAAAATCTATGTATTTCTTCCACATTTATAGCTAAAATGTTTTACTCTAAGTTGTTGAAAGTAATGTAATTTCTTCCCCGTTGCAAATATTAACATCAAAACAAACTATCAAATCACCTTAATCATTTTCTAGTGGAATCCTAGCACAACAGCAATCAATAGCCATAATGTCTCACTTAAAAATATGTGAACGAGGTAATTTTAATAGAACTTTTATACCATTTCTTCTCCTTTTGAATTCATGTCCATCCAACCTCCCCCTGCATATTTTTAATCTACTGTAATTAAAACTCCTTTTAATGTTTATTTATTTTTGAGAGGGAGAGAGAAAGAGGTGGGAGGAGCAGAGAGAGAGGGAGACACAGAATCCCAAGCAGGCTCCAGGTTCTAAGCTGTCAGCATAGAGCCCAACACCGGCCTCTGAACCTACAAACCACGAGATCATGACTTGAGCCAAAGTCGAACACTTAACCTACTAAGCCACCCAGGCACCCCTCTAATTTTTTAACGCTTGAATGTCTTATACTGATCCTGTATACTTTGCAAAAATTATGTAAATAAGTTGAAATGTGACATTAACATTTTTCTGTGCTAAGTCTCCAAATAATAAAAATTTTATTCGGAATAAATATAACCTTATATCCGTTATGACACGAAGTAGCTTATTTTACAGTTACACAATTATATATTTATAAACGTAAAAGTAGACTTTATGAGAGAAAGGCTCGTGCAAATACATACAGTCTTACGGGACCCCAAGCTTAAGCGCAGCTGGCCGCTAGTGCCAGACGGAGAGGTGTCCTCCGAGCGCGGTCGCAAAACCCTGGCCGCAGTGCCGTAAAAGCTCCCTTCTGGGAAGTACTGGCGCTGCCCTGGGGCTGGCAGAGGGAGAGCACGAAGATGGCGCCTGCCAGTCTCCCTCCGGAGGGCTCCCCGACAGGCCTCTAAATGTGTGTAAATCAGATGCCTGTCCCTCAGGCCAAAGCTCCAAGACCAGCAAGTGAGCCTCTCCCGCACAAAATCCGGGCTACCCCCCATGGGCGGCTTCTACGCTGGAACCCCGGGTCGGGTGAGTCCTAGCGCGCCAGCCCTTTCAGTTTAATAATCTTTATGCTTTGGGGAGTCCTTTCTCAGGTGCAGATCTTAAAAGTCAGGGATGCCCCTTGTGAGGTTCAAATTCTTCGCTTTTCAGGGAGAAGCTCCAGGTTTTGAGTTCCCTCCTGACTGGGTTGCCCCAAGCCGCATGGTATGTATGACAAGATCGTGTCCCAGGCCTTCCTACCCACTTGGGTGTGGGCCTCCTCTCCTTGGCTCACTGCAGACAAGTCAGTTCTTAGGTTTTTTTCAGAGGAGGTTATTCCATGTGTAGCTGTAGATTTGGTGTATTAATAGGAAGAGGGCCATTCAGGATCCTCTTACAGAGCCATCTTGAACCCAACCCTCCTAAAGGCTTGTCATGAGGTGCATTAGGTCATTAGCTGCTTCTGAGTATTACTGATTATTGGAATGGGAGAGGATTCAGTGGAATTCAACAGCCAAAACTGTGATGGATCCTAAATGTACAAAAGGTATATTAATCATAGCATGTTCTCATTAATGTAAATCTGCCAGGTATATAAGAATGAATAAGAAACCAAAAAAGTGGTCGATAAGTGACAGTTGTCAGAAGACTTGGTGCCCAAGTAAAATATGCATATGGATTTTCATTGTATGGTTGTGGAAGGAAGATAAGCTCTGCTGTAGCTGTAGGCTACGAATGCTGCTGAGAATCTGGAAATTCATTGTTTGGAAATGGCCCATACTTGCCTACTCTGTTATGTAACTCAAGTAGGGCTACTTGGGACCCAATTCAGAGACCCCTGATTATTTGCCATATTTTATAAATATCATTAATTATGTCATGAACGAATAGAGCAAAAACAGCAAAAAAAATAGAATGCCTGTACGTTATGATGTGTGTTTACACTAGAAATGAAAGTACGAATCAAGGTAGAGCTAATTTTTTTTTAAGAGGAGAAAAATGAATAAAGTTCATGGCTGTATGCAGTATAGGAATGATTTTGAAAGAAGAAAGGGCAAATCAAACAAATGTGGGCAGTGCTGATTGGATCCTATCGGCAATATCAGAAACCCCCAAACTGAAAAATCAAAAAACAACAAAAAAGACCAAACCTCAGAAAACAACACAACCTTATAAGCAGGTGGCTAGAGGTTTCCATCACCACTGCAGGTCAATTATAGTGTCATGAATTCAGGAGAGACACTCATGTGTTGGGCAATTTAAAGCCTAAGCTTGTTGACAGTACTCTGAAGAACCCATTCTCAATAGATTCCAGGCCTGGTACCCTCTGTACAAAGAGCAAAGTGATGGATGAGGCCGCTTGTGAAACACCTGCACACCCATGGTGATCATCATAAAAGGTGTTGTTGGCCGCATTGAATTTCAAAGTAGCTGTGAGTGGCCACCCCTACTAACAACAGTGTAGGTTCCTCTGGAACATACTCATGCTATCTCCAAATTCAGTAAAGATTTGTTACGCTTCATGGGGTTTTCTGTGTTGTGGGGGAATTCAGGTTGGGACTGTATTCCCACTTTCAGCAGACTGGTAGCGGGGAGAGCATAGCAGAGCATGATTGGTGGGGCTGTGTTAGATTTTAATTGACAAATCAAATAGACATTTTAAGCTTCTATATTTGAGTGTGTTTGGCTTGGTCTTAATCTTCATAGATGATATTAAAGACAGTACAGTAAAACCTTGGATTGCGAGTAACTTGTTCTGTGAGTGTTCTGCAAGACAAGCAAACATTTTAAATAAATTTTAACTTGATAAATGAGCGATGTCTTGCAAGATAAGTAGTATATGACGCCGAATATCACATGATTACAACTGAGCCAATGGTTCTCCTTTCTCTCTCTTGGCGGAATTGTGAGTGATCATCTCCCATGCTCAGATGCTCCCATGCTTGGACACTTAGGCCGTGGTGTTGGGCAGAAATCAGTGATTTTCCAGAACATTGGAAGGTGCTCACAACTTGCATTAGTGTATTTTTTGGTCACTTCAAAGCACCTGTGGACATTCCTTTGGTTTTCCATATGAGTAAGCTTAGGAATGCTTTGCTTCATTCTAGGTCGGGCTGCCTGCAGAAATAGACTCCTTCCTCTGCTGCATTATTGCCTGTTAAATACAGTATATGACATTAAATACAGTATATGACAAGAGTTTGTTAATACTGTACTGTAGTCAGCATCTGTTAGTGACAGTGCAAGTTGTCCTACACAATAATCTTCCTCTCTCTTGTCTCCCTCACACCAGCCATGAAGGTTTTCAAAGGTAAGTGTAGGTAAATTTGCTTATTTTTCTTTATATTTGTATTTTCTTTATTATTTTGCATTATATTACAGTATTATAATCATTTTTATATGAATTTTTTGCGTTGAGGGGCAAATCATCTGAGTTTCCATTATTTCTTATGGGGAAATTCACTTTGATATACAAGTGCTTTGAATTACAAGCATGTTTCTGGAATGAATTATGTTTGAAAAACCAAGGTTCTATTGTAATTAGCTTTCTCCCCCGACTATTGAAAGAAATCTTACAGCTCTTTCCATTCTTTGTGCTTATTTACACTAGTCACAATTCAGATAATACCCATTTTTAAAAAAATGTTTTAAACATGTCAATTATATATCCATTTATTCACCTATTCAAGACATATTTATTGTGTAGCTACTATGCATTTGGCATTGGAAATAAAGTAGTGGTCCAGGTGGTGACTGTCCTTGAGGTCATGGAATTTAGAGCATCATAGGGAAATAGATGCTTAAAAATTAGGGGCGCCTAGGTGGCTCAGTCGGTTAAGGGGCCGATTTCGGCTCAGGTCATGATCTCGCGTCGGGCTCTGTGCTGACGGCTCAGGGCCTGGAGCCTGCTTCAGATTCTGTATCTCCCTCTCTCTCTGCCCTTCCCCTGCTCATACTCTGTCTCTATGTCTCTCAAAAATAAATAAACGTTAAAAAAATTAAAAAAAATTAGTCTAATAACTACTTATAATAGTATTAAGAGTTTTAAAGAATAACTTTAAGGTACTATGGGAGTATATGACTTATCAACTGGACTGTAATTGTGTTGAAATCAGGGACTATGTCTTAAAGTTCTTTTGAGTTTTCCTAACATAGGTCATATGTAGAGTAGTAGGTGCTCAATAAATGTTTGATTGATTACTATCCCTGTATTTGAGGCTGCAATGATTGATGTCAAATCAAGTATTTTTTTTTCTTCCTTACTAAGCAAACATGAAGGCTGCATTACAATTTTAAATCTGTAATTCGTTCCTGAAACCATTCTTTGCAAAGCTCACCGAAGTTGTGCCCTTCACTTAGACTTGCACTCTAACCAGAGCCTGTGTTTAAATAAGAGCAGCTGCATTCTTTATCTCTGAACCATCACCAGTTACTGGGTCTCAGTTCAGGGCCCTGTTGTTGTTCAGGGTGCCTCCAGAATCTGAAAACAGTTCTTCAACTTGTCCTTGGTCTAGTTGCCGACATCTACCTGCCAGATAATTGCAGCTCCACTATCCTGCCGCAATAGAACAGGGTGCTCAAGGTGAGCCTCAGTAGCCTGCCATGTTTCAGGATTTACAGTTAAGGTCAAACAGGCTGGTAGATAATGCTGTTGGAATTCAAGGAGTTTCATGCTGGTGTTATGCCCCAGCAGTATGCTTGCTGATTGGGCAGGCCTCAATCCAGTACTTCAAGGACAAAATAGCAAATCCAATCAAAGCCAGAATGTCTTTTAAAGGATTACCAACAGACAAGCAATTTTTGTTTGCTTGTTTGTTTTAGCAAGTAGCTGTCCATGTACTATAATTTGGTGATAGTTTTGGACACTAAGATATCACGGAGTCAAGTCATTTAAAAAAACTATTCTTAGTTCATAGTAGTGGGGCTATGGTTATATCTGAGGACTCTTGAATGTGTATTCCAGAGGGTCCTAAGAGCAAAGACTGTCTTCTTTGTGGTCTCACAGTACATGCTATTTTATTGTGAGTTACGCCCTACTTGAATTTTCATACCTGTCTTTTTCTGCACCCACGTAATAAGGGGTGAGATCAGATTCATCTGTATAGAAACATTAAGTGCATATCACCATGCTCTAGGATTTAGAACATATTCTGTTAAGTGAATAAGTGTATATGTCAACTGTTGAATATTTATGATGCCATTTAAGTTGGAATTTTCTTAAAAGACTCCTAAGTAAACTTTGATAGTGGATTCTGAGCTCCTCCACTGAGTTTGAAAGTGAAGAAAATTAAAAGAAAAAATTGGAGCTCTAATCTCATAAAAATGCCCCTTCATCCAACAAGAAGAGAAAAATAGATCATATGTTCTGTTTACTGCTTTCATATAGAAAACCTTAACCTTGGGAAGTGGAATGTACAATCTTAATGAACTCTTCTGGCAAACAATAGCTAAAAATACGTTTAACTAATGGATTTTCAAATAATTAGCTCATCTAAAATTTTTTAATTGATTCTCTTGAGTTTTACAGGCAAAAAAAAATCACACTACATGTAAATAATAGTAATGATTCTGTCTCTGCTGCTTTTAAATTTATAATTTATTTCATGTTACTAGTTTTGGTCAGACTACCAGAACAGTGCTAAATAATTGTGCCTTCTGGCACACTTGTCAATGGAAATTTTTCTTATGTTTTGACAGTAAGCATGAAATTGAGTGTTGGTTGCTGGATTGGGAACATTTTTCTCTATTTTATTAATATTTTCTCAAATTACCAAGAAAGAATGTTTAATTATTTACAAATGTTGTTCCAGCATCTATCGAGATGGTTGCTTTATCTCTTTGGTTTCCTGATCTGATAAATTGCAGTAAAGATTTTCTTTTATGTATTAAAGAAGCATCCACCT
The DNA here is from genome assembly GCA_030068075.1 of Paguma larvata. Classification (NCBI taxonomy): domain Eukaryota; kingdom Metazoa; phylum Chordata; class Mammalia; order Carnivora; family Viverridae; genus Paguma; species Paguma larvata. The sequence continues at coordinate 30,906,867 of CM057826.1, read as the reverse complement.
AAAATTCTTGGAATGTTTTCTAATTGGCACTGACTGTGGGGTCTTTTTTGTTTTTTTAATGTTTATATTACATTAAAAGGTTTTTATTTGCTAATATCTTATTTATAAATCTTATATTAATATTTTTTTTTTTTTTTAATTTTTTTTTTTTTTTTTTTAATGTTTATTTATTTTTGAGAGACATAGAGGCACAGCATGAACAGGGGAAGGGCAGAGAGAGAAGGAGACACAGAATCGGAAGCAGGCTCCAGGCTCTGAGCCGTCAGCACAGAGCCGGACGCGGGGCTCGAACTCACAGACCGTGAGATCATGACCTGAGCCGAAGTTGGCCGCCCAACCGACTGAGCCACCCAGGCGCCCCTATATTAATATTTTTAAGTTAGATGGGTTTGTGGTTTCTTTTATCTGTTATGTCAGATTTCTGTATAAGGATTATTTTAGATTCACTAAATTAATTATGAGGCATCTCATCTTTTTTCTTTACTTTTTTTTTTATATTTTTTATTTTTGAGACAGAGAGAACATGAGCGGGGGGAAGGGGCAGAGAGAGAGGGAGACAAAGGATCTGAAGCAGGCTTCAGGCTCTGAGCTACAGCACAGAGCCTGATGAGGGGCTTGAACCCACAAATCGCAAGATCATGACCTGAGCCGAAGTCGGAGGTTCAACCAACTGAGCCACCCAGGTGCCCCTACTTTTTAACAACTTAACTAGAAAAGGGATTGTTACTTGAAAGAACAGAGACATTTACCCATCCATTTGCATGGGTGTGGGCCATACATTATCTTTTCCATGTTTTTCTTTTGACAACTTTCCTCGATTTATCCTATGGTTATTTATTAAAATAATTTTTTTTTAGAATTATGCTAGAGACAGAGCATGAGTTTGGGAGGGGCAGAGAGAGTTAGAATCCGAAGCACGCACCCGGATCTGAGCTGTAAGCACAGAGCCCAGCGTGGGGCTCAAACTCACAATCCGTGAGATCATGACCTGAGCCAAAGTCAGATGCTTAACCAACTGAGCCATTCAGGTGCCCCATCCTGTGGTTATTAATCTTTTACTTTTTTCCCAAATTAAAATACTTTTCATTTTTCGTTGTTTGATCTTTTTTCTTTTTCCTTTCTTTTTAAAACTTTATTTATTAGAGTGCCTCTTCCCCTCCCCCACTCACGCTCTGTCTCTCTCAAAAATAAATAAACGTTAAAAATTTAAAAAAATAAAAGTTTATTTATTTTTTAGAGAGAGTGTGTGCATGCAAGTGTGAGTAGGGGAGGGGCAGAGAGAGAGGGAGAGAAAGAATCCCAAGTGGGCTCCATATGGGCTTGATCCCACAAACCGTGAGATGATGACCTGAGAGTCAGATGCTTAACTGACTGACCCACCCAGGCGCCCCTGATCTTTTTCTTAGATCAAGTAATGTATCTGTGGTTTTTTGCCCCTTTACTTTTCTGTTTTTAAATTATATTTGACCAGACTAGTTTATTCTATCATTCTGTGAAAATAATTGACTTTTAAATTTATTTGTAATTCTAATTTATCTATTTTACTATTTCTTAATGTATTCATTTGTATTTTATTTTTAAAAACAGTGTTTTTAATGTTTATTTATTTTTGAAAGACAGAGAGACAGAGTACAAGTGGGGTAGGAGCAGAGAGAGAGGGAGACACAGAATCTGAAGCAGGCTCCACGCTCTGAGCTGTCAGCCCAGAGCCTGATGCAGGGCTCAAACTCATGAACAGAGAGATCATGACCTGAGCCAAAGTTGGATGCTCAACCACTAAGCCACCCAGGGGCCCCTATTGATTGTATTTTATTAATTTTCTGCTTCTTTTCCTAAAGTTTGTTCTGTTTTACTCTTTCTAACTTGAGTTACTTTGCCCATTTATTTTGTTTTTTAGAAATTAATAATAAACCATTTAAATTAACTTTCTTTGACTATACAGCAGTATTTTCCAATTTTTTATATGTAGTATTCTCATTTTGTTATTTTCCAAATGGTCTGTAGTTGTAGTGGTTTTTTTGTTTTATCCGAGGGTTATTTTTTTATTTTTTATTATTTTATTTTATATTTTTAAGAGAGAGAGAGAGAGAAGAGAGAGAGAGAATCTCCACACTCAGCATGGAGCCCAACAAGGGCTAGATCCCATAACCTTGGGTTCATGACCTGAGCTGAAATCAAAAATTAGATATTTAACCAACTGAGCCACCCAAGTGCCCCTATCCAAGGGTTATTTAAAAGTAACTTTCCTCTTCTAATTATCAAATGGTACCTAAATTAAAAAAAATAAGTATTATAATCTGCTTTGTGGTAAGAAAGTGTAACTTGAACAATTGTTGCTCTTTGAATGAAAGGAATTTAATTTTGTTTTGTTTTTGTAGCTGAATTAGAATATCTGATGGTGGGGAGGGTAAGTGGGTATAGTTACTCCTTTCTTTATAGAGTAGAATAGAGAAAGTAAAAAGACACACTGACCTTGTTCTTCATTTGTCATATCTTGGGTCTTTGAGTCTGGAAATATATGAAGACAAATAAGAAAAAATATTCCTACCTTCTTGTTTCTAGTGGTTCCTATTTCATAGTGTCAAGTTGGAATGTGCTGTGAGGAGAATCGTTTGTAGGCTGATTTTCATCCAATTTCTTCTGTTGTGGGATAACCTAGTAGTCTTAATCTACCAGGTTGATTTTTTTAAAAACTATTTTTTTTTTTTTAAATTGTATTTTTGTGTGATATTTGGCTAATGTGTTGGGGATTACTATCCAGATGCCAATATGAACCCAAATTTATGTAGGTAATAACTTTGGCTTTCTCAGAATTAGCATTAATATGCTATTTCGTTAATCTTGAAACATACAGAAAAGCAAAAGTAAGTAGGTTACTATCACCGATAATACAAACATCCTTAGATAACCAAACTGTTAATATTTTGCTGAATAGGTGTCCAATTTTGTCCTGTTATTTCAAAAAGTATTGTTGGGCATACATTAAGCTTTTTACTTCTTTACTTGAAGGAAATTCACTTGCAGGAAAAAATAGTCTAGGATGAGTAGATCTAAATTTTCACCTACTTTCAACAGGAAGGCAAACCTATTTCTTCTTGACAGATGCCCACAGCATATCCTGAATCACCACAGAGATCAGTGAACACTTGAGGGTAGGAGGGATCAGGAACAGTGAACATGTGAACGCACAAAACCATCCGGATTAAAACTAAGGGAGAGCTGGCATCTGTGTAGATACCATTGCAGAGGAGATGCAGTTGGGCTTATCATGTTAGATCTCTACTGCCGACTACATAGTAACGATTAATAAAATGCCTACTATTAAAAAAAGGATCCTACTCATCCTCAACAGTTCATGTTAGTAAAGAAGACACTTTTGGGGGGAAAATGAATTTTGAGCAATTTGAAGAAGGAATAAAATAGCTTGCTGAAAGAATAATTTGAATACATGATTATCTTGAAAGAATTTGAAATAAGAGGAGAAAGGGAGACGGCAGGCAGAAAATAAAATTTGGCTGGACTGATTGGATGACAGATATTTGTGGGGCGGCTGGGTGGCTCAGTTGGTTAAGCGTCCGACTTCAACCTAGGTCATGATCTCGCCATTACGAGTTTGAGCTCCGCATCAGGCTCTGTGCTGACAGCTCAGAGCCTGGAGCCTGTTTCAGATTCTGTGTCTCCCTCTCTCTCTCTGCCCCTTCCCCACTTGTGCTCTCTCTCTCTCTCTCAAAAATAAATAAACATTAAAAAAAAAAAAAAGGAAGACAGATATTTGTAAAATGGGACTCCTGTGTATGTGGGGAAGAATATAATGTAATTTAGAGAGGCTCACAGCATTGTCTCCCTTAAAAAAGGTCCTATGAAGATGGATAGAATGGTAAGGATTAATGTTGGCTGGAAAAGCAGGATTGTTAGTGAAGGCTAGTTATGCTATCGCCCAAAGTTTAGCATCTTACACAACACCAAGTTTGCATCAGTGCTCTGGCCAAACGCCAGGAAAACACCCATGGGAAAATCTATGGAGCCAGTAAACAACTGGTTTCTGAAGAAACACATTATGAAGATATTTTGTATTCATAGACATTAGAAGTAGCCTCTGTGGTCGGCAGAGCACTTTAAACAGTAATGTGAAACCACTTGCATCTGCTAATTGTTTACTTATTCAATTGTCTTTTTCGACCTGTGCAGTCAGTAGCAGGGAATAAGGAGAAGCCAATAATAACTGCATGCTTGCAGCTTTAACTATGAGACCCAAGTTGGAGTCTTTGCTATGCCCCTAATTTACCGGTTGACCTTGGTCATATTAGTTTATCTCTCTCTCTTAGCATCAGTTTCCATAGAAATAAAGTAAGATATTTGAATTGTTAGCTCTTCATGTTCCTCGTTAATGTTGAAGTTCTAGAAATCTGTGATTCAAATTCCTGTCCATGCTAAGTATTAGGTGATAATTTCAGCTCTTTGGTGTTTGTTTTGTTTTGTTTTTAGTGCAAGTCGTGTGTGTGTGTGTGTGTGTGTGTGTATTCTTTTACCTCCAAGTAGAACTATGTGTAAACCACTCCTAAAATATTATAATGATAACCAATATTTATAACAGGGTATGCTAGGCCCTTTACACGCATTCTCTAATGCAAAGAAGCAGTGCAGTACAGGTTGTGGAGGGAGCCCTGTAGAGTTCAACCCCCTTCACCACTTATAATTAGGTGGTTTTAGTCATGTGCTTCTGAAAGTTTAATCATCTGTTGATCTTATTAAAAGGCAGATTTTGATTCAGTAATCTGAAGTGGGGTTTGACATTCTGCATTTTTTAACAAGTTCCCAAGTGATGCTATTGCTCCTTGTCTCTGGAGCACATTTCTGTGCCTCAGTTTCCTGTTCCACAAAACAAGGACAAAAGTAATACCTATCTACCTCTTCTTTACTCTAGAGCTTCTGTGAATTTGTACTACTGAACTAATAGTGCCTGGCACATAGCAAACACTTAATAAGTATTGGCTATTATTCTTATCGACATTCAAATCAGCCTCATGGGGCAGGTGCTATTATTGTGCATTTTCCGGGGAAGAGAACTGGAGGTAGGAAAGTTAAACAACTTGTTCAAGGTCACGTAATTAGTCACATAGGGCAGGGCTTTGACTTTAAGTGGTAGTTTTTCATGATTTCTTCAGGAAGCAACCCATAGACTCCTTTGTTCATTAAATTTTTTGTCATAAATGACTCCAAGTACCCAAGTTCTCAACACTGTGTTCCAATGTCCAGTAAAAGAGTCACCACAAGTTTTATTTAATAGCTTTCTTCAGTGTCTATTTATTATCAGGAATTTTTTCCTGAAGTTAAAACGTGTGCTTCATCTAACTTGTTGAGCTATGTGTTCAGTAGACACAGATGATCCTCTACCATTTCCATCCTCTTGAATTGAAAGTTTCTGTTCTTTTTCAAGAAATTTGCTTCTTTTCAGCAAATTTCCGTATCTTTTCATCTGCATTAGCTTTGTCATACTGCAGATGGAAAACCTAAGAAATGACTAGCTTTATTACCTTGCTGAGAGGGTTTTCCAAATAATATATAAAGTTTCTGTCAAGAGTGTATGTGTTATGAGATGATGTTCCAGAAGTGGTACATAGAATGTGCTTTCTACTTTCCAGTTGTCCTTATCACCACTGGGTATCTCTGTGGAGGCCTTGTCAGGATGAACTCGCTATCTCCTGACTGACTTGTCAGTGTGAGGAGTGAATTTACAACCTGGGCCTCAGACAACATTTTATAAAAGTGTATTATTTGTACACTTCTCATCTGGTAAGTTCTCTCTAAATTTGAAGGAACTTAAAAGGAATGTGGATGATTGTCAGTAAACCTAAGATGCTCATGGGTATGTGAGTCAACCCGATATTTTGCTCCTTTGTTGAAAAAGCAATGACCTCAACAATTTTTATAGGCAATCATGTACTTTGTGTACAGAAGAAAAGTGAATTGATGTTTCTGATTCCTAAAAACATTGTTTACATTTTTAATTAAATTTGGGTTTGAAAAGCAAAAAGGAAATATTTGATTAAAATACTAAGTTCAAGAAAACACCTTATTTATTCCACCCTCAGAATGTATTCCCAGAGATAATGCGATATGGCTCATTATCTTCCTGCTGTGGTACACCGATGCTATTGCTCCTTTCATCTAGGAAGTTAGTTTAATTAGTTTTGTTCTCCAGGTTTTCACCTGAGCAGTTACGAAGTCAATGGCTGGAAATCAGTATTTTACGGAAATTTAGGGATTTATTATATTTGGAGAGCAAAGATTTAAAAATGCATCATGTCAGAAATTATTTAAACTAGTTAACAGAAGTCAGACCTTCCAAAATGGCAGCACTGGGCACATTATACCGGTAATAAGGGGAAGTGAGGACTGCTGATATAAATCTCAGCATTGTTATTACAGGTTTCATTTCCTCATAAGTTTTTTAAAAGGCACATTAAGAATAAATGCTGTTGGTTGCATCTTTGAACTAAAAGGGGTAGTGTTTAATGATTTCTACTCCTGGTACAAAGCAGTTCCACACGCTTGCTTGGTATTCATCCGTTCATTCATTCCATACACATGTATTGAAATCATACTGCAAGTCAGCCTTACTTATGGATTGAATGTGGGGAGTCTGAGAAAGAGAAAAAATAAAAAAAATACTCTTAGGTTTTTGGCTGCTGGATAAGTGGGGTTAGTAATGGAAGAGTATCTCATTTATTGCAAGACTAGAGAAGGAGACATTTTAGAGGCTATACAGTGGGAATCAAGTGTTGGGTTTTGGGGATACTAAGAGGTGTCTTGTAGATGATTGGATATGCATATTTAGTGTTTAAGTGAGTGGTCAGGGTGGTGATTTGGGAATCATTGTCATATAGACAGAATATTTAGCTAGGTGACTAGAATAGAGTACCTGGGGCACAGGGGTCGTCTTGGATAAGAAGGTCTAGAACTGAACCCTGGTCACCCCACCTGCACTGGGGTTGAGAAGAGAAGGGGGATTCTATGTAGTAGATAGAAGAGGAACAGTCTGTGAAGCAGGAGGTAAAACAATCAAGTGTGTCATCCTGGAAGCCAAGAAAATAAAGTGTCTCAAGAAGGACATGGTTGGCTGTGTTCAGCTCTGCTAAAAGTTGTTATAGGCTGGGGACCAAATACTGATGGTTGGGTTTCGCAATGTGGATGAGCTTAGTGGAATGCTGAATTAACTTTCTGATCATAGAGATTGAGAGCGTGAAGACAAGTATCATAAGATGTCTTTTGGGGAGTTTTTCTATAAATGAGAATTAAAAAATGGCCCAGGTTCTGGAGGGAGATTGTGATAACATGAGGTGTTTTTAAGATAGGAGATAGTACAGCACAGTTTATACTGATGAGAAAACTGCATTCCAGATGAGAAAATTGGTGTTACAGATAGGAGAGAGGATAATTGTAGGAGCAAAGTCTTTGGGTTAGGGGCAAAGGGGTGGAATCCAGAGAATTAAAGGAGAGGTTAACTTTAGACAGGAGTAGGAACAATTCTGTCCTTGTGACAGGAGGGAAGATAGAAGGTATGGGTACAGATGGAGGTAGGCTGGTAAACTTGGTATAAGAAGGTTATAGTATATTTCCTAAGTGATTCTATTTTATTAGGAAAATGAGATGCAAATCTTTTTGCTATGAGTAGATGTAGAGTTAGTGGGGAGGTGTGGGGGACAGAAAAGATATGAAAAGAGGTGTCCTGCAGAGTGGAGAAATGAGAGGAATATGGAAGATTGCTGGGCAGTATTAGCCTTTTTGAGATTTGAGTTCATCCTTGAAAGACCAGTCAGCAGTGATTCAAGTTTTTCTTTAGCCCTATTCAGCTGCTCAGTTGCGGATATGCAGTGGGCATAGAGTTAGGTTTTCACAGGTTGTAGTTTCGTTGGACAAATCTAAAAGATGCAAAATAGATGAGGATATAGGCAAAGAGTGGTTAAAATCATGGGTCTTGGACCTAAATTTGGTGGAAGTGAAGGAGGGACTTGAGAAAAGTAAGTGGTCGGACCAATGGATTAGATGTGCCAGTAGGGCCAACAGAGTTTTGGAATGAGTATGGGAGAGAAAGGAAGCTGGAAAGATAGAGATTAGAGAATGGCATCCTTGAAATTGAAATTAGGGATCTCTGTCAGTAATGACAAGATCTAGGGTAAAACCAGGGAAGTGTGTGCTTGAGGTAAGGTTGAGAGCAAGATCGATTCCAATGAATAGGTCAGGAAGCTGATATGCCTCCTCCTCCTCCTATTCCACTGCCGGACTTTGAGGTACAGAGAGGCCAGAGAAGAAGAGATCCTTTCTTCAAGAGGGCTGCAAGGACACTGTGTTACCAGATGGCAGCTGGGGAAGGGAGTGTTTAGAGAAGAATTATATTAGTCAGTTGGAACTGCATAACAAAGTACCATAAATTGGTACAACAGAATTTTATTGTCTCACAGTCTCAGAGGCTGGAGGTCTAAAATCAAGTCGTTGGCAAAGCCATGTTCCCTCTGAAGACATAGGGAGGGATCTGTTCCAGGCCTTTACTAGCTTCTGGTAGTTCCTTGATTTATGACAGCACAACTCCAACATGATGTCCTCCCTATGCGCATGCCTGTCTCTAAATATCCCCTTTTTATAAGGATATTAGTCCTTTTGGATTAGGAGACCACCCTACTCTAGTATCGCCGTATTCTATTCTAAATTGAATAATTACATCTGCAATGACCCTGTTTCCAAATATGATCACACTCTTAGGTACTTGGGTTAGGATTTCAATATATGAACTCGGGTAAAGAGGGGAACACAACTGAACCCATAATACGAGTGTTTCTTGATGACGGACAAGAAGACATAATAGAAGGGTTTTGGAGGTAGAGGATGGTTGGGAAGGTGGGTCAGAGTACTAGATATACACAACACTTGGGATGATGGATGACTTGGGAGCTCAGGTTTCTGATTAACAGGTAGCAGGGGTGTTGCCCGTGATGGTCTTAGACCTGAGGGCCAACCAGCGTGACATGGAGCCACCGGACAGGTGTTCTTTCCTGCAGTTCTCAGCAGGGTCATGGCTGAGGGAGTAGTAAAAGAGCCCTCAGTATGCTGACCTCAGGAGCAGAGGAACTCTGGAAACTTCTTTTCTTGAGTTCTGAGGTGGTGTGGCAAAACTCAGGGAAGGCCAGTCTCACTTGGAACTTGAGGCTGGGAACGCCTCTCTTTTGGGGGGGATTGTGTTGTGCTGGTTGAAACATGAGTTGTGGAGAAGTGTCTTTACCATCTGATAGCCTCATGTTGCGGAACTTATTAATCAGGTAACCTCTCAAAATTACAAGTATTTTTTTTTAATTTTTAAAAAATGTTTATTTATTTTTGAGACAGAGAGACACAGAGCATGAACAGGGAAGGAGCAGAGAGAGAGGGAGACACAGAATCTGAAGCAGGCTCCAGGCTCTGAGCTGTCAGCACAGAGCCCGACGCGGGGCTCAAACTCACAGACTGCGAGATCATGACCTGAGCTGAAGTCGGACGCCCAACCGACTGAGCCACCCAGGCGCCCCACAAAATTACAAGTATTTTGTTAGCTGTAGAATACAGTGTGGGGTATGGTATTAGAAGAAAGTTTCTTAACATGTTTCAGCAATACAATTTAAAATTTGAGTAAAATTTTAAGGGGACATGTATATTCTTTCTTTTTTAAAAAATTTTTTAAAATGTTATTTTGAGAGAGACAGAGTGTGAGCAGGGGAGGGGCATAGAGAGAGCGAGACACAGAATCTGAAGCAGGCTCCAGGCTCTGAGATGTCATCACTGAGCCCGAAGTGGGGCTTGAACCCATGAACCGTGAGATCATGACCTGAGCTGAAGTCAGATGTCTAACTGACTGAGCCACCCAGGTGCCCCTATTATTATTATTTTTAATGTTTATTTTTGAGAGAGAGATAGTACAAGCGGGGAGGGAGGCAGAAAGAGGAAGACAGAGGATCTGAAGCAGGTTCTGTGCTGACAGCCCCCGTCCGATGTGGGGCTTGAACCATTGGCTCGAACTCATAGAACTGTGAGATTATGACCTGAGCAGAAGTCAGACATTTAACCGCTGAGGCACCCAGGTGTCCCAGGGGGCATATTTATTCTTAAAGGAAGGAACTTTTGGATATGAGTACTTGGAATTATTTAATGTATTCGTTATTATATGCTGCTGCAAAGTGAGTTTTCTATGTTCATCAAGAGAGTCATGGTGGGACCTCTATCACAAATTTGTCAAATAGAAGAATTTTGGTTTGGGTGTCCATCTATTTTTCTCTTCTATTTTTATATTCTACCTGCTGATACTTGCTTTTCTTTCTACTCTGTGGGGATTCCTTACTTGCCTGCTTTACTCTTCTTGATTCTCCATTCTCTTCCTGAGCTGTCTCATTGATATTTTAGAGAAATATATTTATAGAACTAATTGATGTTCCAAAAAAACAAAAAGTGAACAGCAAAAGCTTGTTTACTAATTGTTAGCTAAGATATTAGATGCTTTCACAGTGTTACCTTTTTTTTAAATTTTAGAGACAGAGAGCATGAGCTGAGGAGAGTGATGGGGGGAGGGAGACGGGGGGGGGAGGGAGAGGGAAAGAGAGAGAGGGAGAGAGAGAGGGAGAGGGAGAATTCTAAGGAAACTCCACACTCAGTGAAGAGCTTGACTTAAAGCTTGATGTAGGGCTTGATCCCCTGACGCTGGGATCATGACCTGAGCCAAAATCAAGAGTTGGATATTTAATTGATTGAGCCACCCAGGCACTCCAATTGTTGCCTCTTAATCAATTACTCCTCATAAGGAGGGAATAGATGGTATTCTCTTTCATAGATGGGGAAACAGCCACAGTGAGATTAAGAGACTTTGCTCAAGGTTATACATTTAGTTAGAGAGATGTACTTTTGATTCAGACTCAGTCTGATGGACTTGAAAGTACTCTTTTCCCCATTACATCATTTATTTCCTAGTGTGACACACATGTGGCCTCCTTCAAGTGTATTGGTTTTGAAAGAAGATGCTGCCTGATATAATAAAGGCAGTTTCTTGATTTGGAGGTTCGAGACCCGTCGTCATAGCTCGTTTTATCACCAGTAGCTTCGTGATCCCCTATCCTCAACTTTGAGGTAGAGCTAATATTATCTACCCTCAAAGTTATGATCATGATGAATAAATGATATGAGAGAGAACTGAGGAAATCATTGCATTCAATGTGTTCTTTTTTTGTGTGTTCTAATGACAGTTATTTCCTTCTCTTTGCCATTAGTTGTTTAAATTCAGAACGAGAATGCTTGTTAAACCAGAAGAAAAAAACCCGTAACAACTGGTAATGATGGACCAGGGCATAGGTGATTGGGAGATTTTACAGTACATCTCAACCCATATCAAAGCCAAAAGCCTAGATCTAAAGTTTGGCCTTAATTTGTGATTAGAATACATTATTATTGCACAGGAGAAAAATGTCTATTAAAAACGTCCACTGAATCTGACCCCTCCCAAACTCGTGCAGTCTTTCTTTTAACAGGTCCAAATTAATCATGCATTACTATATTCAGCTCTTTAAGTGTGTCTGAGCTATTAGTAAGGGTAATTGAGAAACATTCAGCAATTTCCTCTCAAACCCAAGAGCCAAAGGAATTCCTTTAGAATGTGAGCTTGAGTATGGAAATAAGAGGATGAATCTCTTAGTAAAATTTAACCCCAAGTAACTGAGTCATTCTCTCATCTAGGCCTGCACTGGAATCTCCTGAAAGATACAGAGGAGATGGTTCATATGGCAGCAGTCTCAAAGTTTAGTGTATTTCAGAATCTCTAGGGAACCTTGTGAAAAAGCCCTTTGCTCAGAGACTGTAAAATGCTAGATGTTAGGTGAGACCCAGGCCTCTCCATTTCAGCAAAGCTCTTGTGGTCATTCTGATGCCAAAGATCAATAGGCAACACTTTGAGAAATACTGACCAATTGACACAAGCTTAACATTTGAAAAATGCAGTCATTTTAAGTCAGTAACCAGTTTCTTACTGTCGTCCTTTGTTCTTGTTTTGTTTATTTATTTTGAGAGAGAGAGAGAGAGAGAGAGAGAGAGAAAGAGAGAGATAGTGCAGAGGTGGCAGAGAGAGGGAGTTAGAATCCCAAGCGGCTCTGCACCATCAGTGCAGAGGCTGATGTGGGGCTCGAAGTCATGAACCGTGAGATCTTGACCTGAGCTGAAGTTGGATGCCTAACCAACTGAGCCACCCCGGGGCCCCTATTGTCCTTTATTCTTGACTTGTGGTGCACATGAATTTAGCTGAATATATCTTAGTGGGTGAAATAATCTTGGGAAATTTTACCTGTAAAATATTAGCACTTCAAGGAAAGAGTCAACATGAGTTATTTCTCATATAGACCTTTAACAGAAGATGTTAGCCACATTTTTGTCCTCCTGTTTCCCCCGGCTTATTGAATCACAGTTATTCGCAATAGAATGCTCAGTAAAGGAAGTTAAGTGCATCACTTCTGTGGCTGTATTTTCTACAAAACTCAATAATGCTGATCCCTTTAATTTCAGTTCTCTTAAGGGCAAAGAGTCAAGAATCAGATTTATAAAACTACAGAAACTCATCAAATGCTATCTAGTATGTTCCTTGCCTTTGGCAGGATCACATTTAAGTCAATCTATTGCAATTATACTTCTAAGGGGACCAGGAGTACCTGCACCTGCACTGGAGGGGGGGGACGCCCCCCTGCCTGCACACATGTTCCCTCACCTCTGCGTCCTAATTTACAAAAACCAGTTCTCTGTGCATTGGCCATTATTTGTAGAGGATTGTTAAGGCAAGAAAAGGCACCAGGTCTTTGTTAACGTGGTCGGCAGACATGGTCCTTATGAAAATGAAAGGATCATTGGAAGGAAGAAACATCAGCACCTCTTCTTTAAGAAGAAGCACTGAGACCCAAAGTGTGTATTAGAAACCGGTAGCAAGTGTGTTCTCTTTACTTGGGAAATACTGTTGACTGCCGCAGGGCTGTTTTATGACAGTACCAAGCTCTCAAAACCAAACCAGTGGGAGGAATAAGGAATTCAAAGAGCAGGAGTTAGTGATATCTAGGTTTAGTTTGTGACTTTCATATTAGTAAAGGATTCTTTTGAATTGATTTGCTTAATCTAAAATTTTCCATATTACCTTCTTAGAGAGGTCTTAGTAAGAACAGTGAACAAAGCCATCCAGGAATGGGGACAAGAAGGCCACCTGTTAGTTGAATGAGCAACTTCGACAAAATTGGAATTAAAACAGTTTTATGTTCAGATGTAATTGCCATTCATTCTCCCCCAGCCAAGCCTGTGCAACCCCTAGCAGGGTGCCCTGTGCATACTAGGTATTCAATACATGCTTACACTCTATTCATTTTAGTGTATTTGTGAGACAAGAGTCATTGGATTGAGATTCTTTTAGTTCTGAGATCAGAATCATGGAATTTTTCAGAGTTGTCTATAAGGGATGGACAGGGTTTAGACTAACGATAAGGTCCATCATCTCCTTGGGGAGTAGAATGAGATCCTGGGTGGTGGCTGAGTGGTGCTGAGTGGCTTGTAACACCTCACAGAAATGACCTGTATTGTAGCATAGAAACTTCCTCTTTTGGGGCCTTCCAGGCATCAGGACCAGTCTCTTCTGAGACATAAGAATGAGTAGGTCTTGAGACTTCTGGCTGATGTGGAATTGCATTTGCCACTAGGGGTGGGCGCGTTTGTGACAGGCAGCCTATGCCTGGAATTTGCTTGTGTGGGACAAATTCTGCAGCACCGTGTCTCTGTGGTCCCATCCCCTGTGGGCGATTGGACTTAGATGGTGGCCAAAGTGGTGTTCAGGGTCAGTCATCCTGCCTGACTCTGTGTCCACCCTGGGCTGACGGTCCCAAGGACTGGGGGAAAATGTTGCACTGACAGAAAGTAAAATCACCCCAAGGCTTTCTTTAGTGTCCTGTTTGAGTATTAAGATAAATATTTATTATTTTGGTGAAAAGAATTTTCCTTGCATGTCATATTCTATCTTCTGGGAAGAGAATATTGAGACAAGAGGGCATTTATCATTCTAGAGTTTATTGGCTTGTACTGTTTATTTATTTTTGAAAGGAAAACAGTCCACATACCAGGAAGTGGTGACACGACAGAGCCAAGCCTACAGATGCAGGGTGGAGAATGGGCTGGCAGTCTTGGGCTGCCTTAGCAGTGTCATTTTTCAGAAAATGATTCTACCCTCATGTTGATGGCACTGACGCTCTGCTCTCTCCCTGATCTAGTTCACGGCCACCCCCTTCCCAGGCTGTCAGACCTCACCTCAGTGTCAAGCCCAGTTTCCCCATTTACACGTGAGAGATTGCAAATGTTACTTTAGACGTGTTTTTTGTCTTCAATGGCTATACTATTATCTTTTAAACATTTAAGACTTTTTTGGTATATTGTATTAAGAGAGTGAAAATCCTTGGGGCGCCTGGGTGGCTCAGTTCGTTAAGTGTCCAACTCTTAACTCTGGTCATGATCTCATGGTTTTGTGGTTTTGAGCCTACTTGGGATTCTCTTGTCTCCCTCTCTTTCTGCCCCTACCCCAATGCCCAGTCTCTATCTCTCTCACAATAAATAAATAAACTTAAAAAGAGTGAAAATCCCACAAAAGCCAGAAATCCTGAAAGTATAAACTAAAATTTGTCGGGATTCCTTGTATGGTGGTTGACTAGACCAGAGGAAGGTTAAGTGTTGGTATGGACACTTCTCTGCAGGCATGGGAAGGCCAGTGATCTTTTCTGGGAGGCTGGTTCTCACTAACATGAACCTCTGGAATGTAGTGCCCAGGAAATCAGAGCTCTGTTCTTGGACTGGTGTGCAGAGAACAAAATTATGCCTCGTTTGTGCTTTCCTGGAGTCCCCATCTCCTTCCACTCCCTCCCCATGCTCCAGCTTTACCATTTTCCTTCTCTGCCTCTCTTGCTTCCCTGTAGGAATTTTTGTACATCTGGTTGCCTTCTCTCTCCATTTCATTTATTTCCCCCATGCTTCCCTCTTTTTATTTGTCCCGTATTCTTTAGACCAAACATATTCTAGGTTTTAAAAGTTTCTTTGATTTTTTAAACCTTCTTAATTCTTAATGAACAGAGGCTTATTCTTTTTATACTAAATGAAAGTGGAGTTAAATTGATTTCCTTGCATATGGCCCCTGTTTTCCCTTTTTCCTGCATGAAAGTGATTTGCAAAGCCAGAAAGAAAGCAACCAAAATGAGGAAACAAGTAAACAAAAAAAAGCTCCTCCACCTTAACTGTTAACAAGGTATGAGCGAATAGGGTGGGGAAATGTAAATTATTTTACTACTTGTTGCTTTTTAGAGGGTAGTAACACTCAAGGTAGGAAGATTTTCATTTTCCAGGGAACCATGAGGTTGGGATTGGGCTTTCAGATCAAGGATCTTAGCCTAAGTGAAATATCTGAGAAGCCTAAAGGTAGAGATTATGGTAAGGGGGTGCTCAAGTAGGCAGACGTCCAGCCTTCCTCCTCATATCCAAACCCCTACTTTACAAGAAGTTTTAGGGCTTACTCCCTTAGCAACTTTCAAATATACAATACAGCATTATTGATTATAGTTATCATGCTGTAATTACATCCCCATAACTTACTTTATAACTGGAAGTTTATACCTTTTGACCCTCTTCACCCATTTTGCCCCCCTCCATTCCTGCCTACCTTTGGCAACCACTAGTCTGTTCTCTGTGGCTATGACCTCTGTTTCGTTTTTGTTTTTAGATTCTGCATACAGTGAGATCAAACTATGTCTTTCTCTGTCTGACTTGGTTCACTTAGCATAATACCCTCAAGCTTTATCCATATTGTTCAGTTTCATTCTTCCCTCTCTCCCTCTGTATCCCTTTCTTTCTCTTTCTTTCTTTCTTTCTTTCTTTCTTTCTTTCTTTCTTTCTTTCTTTCTTTCTTTCTTTCTTTCTTTCTTTCCTTTCTTCCCTTTCCTTCCTTCCTTCCTTCCTTCCTTCCTTCCTTCCTTCCTTCCTTCCTTCCTTCCTTCCTTCTTTCTTTCTTTCTTCATTCCTCCCTCTCTCCTCTGTATCCCTTCCTTCCTTCTTTTCTTTTCTTTTTTTTATTTCTTTTTTTATTTCTTGTTAAGTTCTACTCTCAACATGGGGCTGAAACTAACAGCCTCAAGATCAAGAGTCATACCTCTACCAACTCAGCCACTCAGGTGCCCCACCATTTTCTTTTTTATGGGTGAATGATACTCATGTGTGTTTGTATGTGTGTGTATACATTTTCTTTATCCATTCACCCTTTAATGAACACTTAGGTTGTTTCTGTGTCTTGGCTATGGTAAATAATGCTTCAATGAACGTGGGGAGGGGTCCATGTATCTTTTCCAAGTTAATGTTTTCATTTTCTTTAGATAAATACCCAGAAATAGAATACCTGGATCATATGGTAGGTCTTTTTCAAACTTAAAAAAAAAAAATCGAGGGACTGCCATACTGTTTTCTATAGTGGCTGCATCAGTTTACATTCTTACCAATAGTGCACAAGGGTTTCCTTTTCTCCACATCCTTGTCTTTTCTTGTCTTTTTGGTAATAGCCATTCTAACAGCTGTGAGATAGTATCTCATTGTGGTTTTGATTTGCATTTCCCTGCTGATCAGTGATGTTGAGGATCTTTTCAGGTACCTGTTGGCCATATGTTGGCTATAGCTTGCCATGTTTTCTTCTAGGAGTTTCATGGTTTAAGTTCATGTTCAAGTCTTTAATCCACTCTGAGCTAGTTTTTGTGTACTACGGTGTTAGATAGTGGTTCAGTTTTATTCCTTTACATGTGACAATCCAGTTTTCCCACCACCATTTATTGAAGAGAATGTCCTTTCTCCAAATGTCCATTTGTTCCTTTGTTGTAAATTAATTGCCCACATATACACGGGTTTATTTCTGGGCTCTATTCTTTCATTGATCTATGTGTCTGTTTTTATGCCAGGGCCATACTGTTTTGATTACTAAAGCTTTGTAATCTAGTTTGAAATCTGGAAGTGTGATGCATCCAGCTTTGTTCTTTCTTGAGATTATTTTGGCTCTTTGGGGTCTTTCGTAGTTCCAAACAAATTTTAGGATTGTTTGTTCTATTTCTGTGAAAAATGCCACTGAAATTTTAATAGAGGTTGCATTGAGTCTCTGGATTACTTTGCATACCCTGTTTTTAACAAGGAAACTCCCTGCCTGGCTTTTTAGCATATTGGTCTTAACATGAGATTTTAATTGATGAAATATATCCCCTGTTGATTTCATGCAACCTCTTCATTGTACAGATGAGGAAATTTCCTCTTTGGAAGAAAGTTCTCTTTAAGGAATGTATCCCTTTCACGGTAAATGATAATACCACCAATACCACAATAATAGAAGCATACTGTTCATTTCAAGGTAGGGACTCGGGCCAGTTGGGTATATTGCAGTCATTGTGTTCTGCTCTAGGTATACAGAATATAAAAATCACTAGTGATTTAGAGGAGAGTGACCAGGATGAAAAGAAGCTGAAAATCTAGTCAAATGAAGGCTAGTTCAAGGGGAAAGTGATGTTTAATATGAAAAAGAGAAAACCAAAATAGGCACATGATTGCAGTTTTTATAGACATAGGGCAGATGTGTAGAAGGAAGAGAAGATATTTTGTATCCTCGAGGGCAGAATCTGTTCTAGGGCAGAATCTGGAAGTCTCTAGGAACAGATCCAGGCTCAGTTATCAGAAGGGGTGGCCAGTGGATTGGAGTTGTTGCACAATGATGCAGTTTTGTCTTGTGCTGTAGGTTGTTAGGTGCTGATTGTTTGCTTGAAGGAGTGTTCCAGCAAGGGGGCCAAAGTGGAATTTCTGCGTCAACTTGGAGGTTGTATCCGATGACCACTAAGGTCCTTGGGCTCTAAAATTCTAAGAGGGAATGGATTGGGGAGTCATGTTATACTTACTTCAAGAATCACTTTGGGGCGCCTGGGTGGCTCAGTTGGTTAAACATCCGACTTTGGCTCAAGTCATGATCTCACAGTTTGTGAGTTCGAGACCCGCATCGGGCTCTGTGCTGACAGCTCGGAGCCTGGAGCCTGCTTTGGATTCTGTGTCTCTGTCTCTCTCTGCCCCTCCCCTGTTCATGCTCTGTCTCTGTCTCAAAAAAAAAAAAAAAGAATCACTTTATATTTTCAAATTATAACTTTAAATTTACGCAGCTTTAAGAGGTGGTGAATTCCCACAGATTCATTTCTGCCATACATTTCAAATTGCCTTTTCACTAGATAAAAAGGTTGCAGGAAAATACAATATACCTGTAAACTCACCACAGTTTTTAGCAAATGAAGAGGCTCTTATGAAACTACAATTTTGTTACATAAGTGAACATAAATAAAGAGTATGTGAGTTGATATTTTTTAACACTCCAAAACTTTTCAGTGGTATTAAGAATCAGAACACTAAGGGGTGCCTGGGTGGCTAAGTCAGTTAAGCAGCCGACTTCAGGACTTCAGCTCAAGGTCATGATCTTGCAGCTCATGAGTTCGAGCCCCACATCGGGCTCTGTACTGACAGCTCAGAGCCTGGAGCCTGCTTCGGATTCTGTGACTCTGTCTCTTTCCCTACCCCACTTGTGCTCTTTCTCTCTCTCAAAAATAAGTAAACATAAAAAAAAAGAAATTAAAAAAAAAAGAATCAGAACACCATGTATAAAATTTAATATTCTTTTTATTTGGTATTCAGTGTTGTTTGGTTTACAATTTGGAGCAAATCTATGACACCAAAGATTTTAAAAATTAAAACAAAATTAAAAAAATTTTTAATATATAGAGAGAAAGAGATACAGAGTGTGAGCAGGGGAGAGGCAGAGAGAGAGGGAGACACAGAATCTGAAGCAGGTTCCAGGCTCTAAACTGTCAGCACATAGCCCGACGCGGGGCTTGGACCCACGAGCTGTGAGATCATGACCTGAGCTGAAATCAGACGCTTAACCGACTGAACCACCCAGGCACCCCAAAAATTAAAACAAAATTTAAGAGAGATAACATTTTCCACATTTCCCTTTAATCTTCTTTAAAATCCCTCCCCTGGTACCAGCAAGATACTGATTTGTTAGGGCATTTCCCCTCAGTATCCTTTAGGGATTCCTAAGTCCCATATAAAGTGACCTTTCTGTTTCCTTCTGTTCCATAGGAATTTCTCAATTAGAAATAGAGATAAAAATGTTAAGGTACATTCCAATATAGCTGAAATAGCAATGTTTTCTGTTCTGGAATTTCAGTATGAAGCTATCAGCAGCTTGATTGCTGTTAGATTGAATACACACCCACTCGAATAACTTCAAATCTCTTAATGACATAAATAAAGTTCCTTCTTCCTTCTCCATCTTATCTCTAACGTAAAGTGGGGAAACCAAAATGCTGAGTCTTAGTTACAGGCAGAGAGAGTCATGATTTTCTCTTTCTTGTTTTTTAAATTGTATGTCTTATTTTGAGCAAGAAAGGAAGAAGGGATTTAAAATTTTACATGACATTGGCTAGTGGGTCCTTCGTGTGACTAAATGCCTAAGAAAGTTTATTGAATTTGAACTTCATCTTTTTTTTTCTTTCTTTTTCTTCTTCTTCTTTTTTTTTTTTTTTTTCTGGTAGGGAAAGACTTCTGCACTTCTACTTTCGAGAGCATTTTAAATTAGGAAGTACTCTCATTTAATGTCTGTCCATTCCAACCTTCCTCTCCCCGCCCCCTCTTAGCTAATTTTAGTCTTTGCTAGAGTTTAAGACAAACAATACGGGGAATTCCATGTGATGCAAGATCCTAGCTTCAGAATTTTATAGCCGTGTCAGATAGATTTTAAAGACTGACTTTATGGCTCTGTCATTGATTAGAACACTGAAGCTTTGAATTCAGTGATTTACCGAAGTGCATGCATCAAGTTGAAAGGAATTGGGTCAAGAACTTGTATTTCCTAACTTCCTGTGCAGTATATGTTCTGTGTCCTATGTCATAGATGGATATGTGGATAAACTTCTTTCTTTTCATGAACATTCTCTATGAATGAATTTATTTGATTTTAAAAATTATCACACAGTAAAAGTGACTTTTTTCTTTGGTGTAAAATTCTATTAATTTCATTTTATTTTTATTTTTAAAGAATATTTATTTTGGGAGCGAGAGAGTGCAGGTGGCAGGAGAAGAGAGAGAGAGAGAGAGAGAGAGAGAGAGAGAGAATCTTAAGCAGGCTCCACATGCAGCGCAGAACTTGACTCGGGACTTGAACCCACAAACTGTGAGTTCATGACCTGAGCTGAAATCAAAAGTCAGATAGATGCTCAATCAACTGAGCCACCTAGGTGCCCCAAAATTCTGTGAATTTTAATGCATGTATAGATTTGTATATCATCACCAGGAATGAGAATAATACTAACTTGAAAAACTTTCTCATGTGATCATTTTATATTCATGCATTTTCCTGCTTTCTATCCCCTGACAACCACTGACATATTATCTGTCCCTATTTGTTTTTAAGGATGTCTTTTAAATTGGTTTATGCAGCATATAGTCTTTTGAAACTGGCTTCTTCCACTCAGCAGAATGCCTTTGAGATTCGTCTGATTTGTTGCATGCATCAATAATTTGTTCCTTTTTATTGGTGGTATTATTCTATTTTATGGATGTTCCATAGTTTATCCATTAACCCATTAAGGGACAGTTAGATTGGTTTCATAATATTGATAAGTGAGAAGTTTTCTTGGGCATTAGACAGATGGACAAACTGGAATCAGTGATAGGATGACTAATCCTGTGATTGGTTCCCAATCATATGATGACCCAATCTGCAGTGGCTGATTTTAGCCTTGAAAATCCCATGTCCTGGTAGCTCCTCAGACCTGTTAGTCTCCTGTGACCAGGGCTGATCTTAGCTTGAATTGTAAAGCAGTGAAGTTTGTCTGCTTCCAAGTTTTCTCCACACAGAAATTCTACTTTCCTCCTTTTCTCCTTTGTCAAATCTAACTTTCATTTGATCATTATCAAAATGATTTGATAGACTCATTCATATGGAATGACACATTTCAGATAGAGATTGCTGAGCTTTCTGGTAAAGGACAGTGAGATGCTTAAGATAGAGGGATATAGCAATTTACAGTATACATTGGGAAGTTTTTGTGACCTCATCACCTGTGAAGAGCTTATACCCTTCAGAAGAATCAGAAGGTGAATACTCTTATTGGATCCTTGTGGCAAAGGAGTAACCGGGGGGAGCTCATCTTCTGCACGTGAGTTCCCATGAGTTTAGACATCCTGTCATACCCTCGTTCAAGTACTAATAGAACTTATGGGCATCAAAACACTCAGGGTGAGGCAAGGCCTTTAACAGCCCTTTCAGGAATCCCATTTCAGCTCCTGCTTTCATCTGTGTGGTGGGTAGTCTGAAGAACAGTCAGCTCTGTGCCCGATGGTTGGGCACCACATGGCTAGGAGGCCAAGATCAGAGGATTGTTTCCTATTATGAGAATACCCACCTCTGAATTACCCTCTGAAGTAGCCTGCTTACAGGTAATCACTGAAATGTCTCACATATGTGGGTTGCTCCATGGCATAGTGGTTTAGTTTCCTGACTCCAGAACTAAATGCCATAGTTTTAAATCTAAATTCTAGATTTTCCACCTGTGTGGTCTTGACAAGTTACTTGACATTCTAGGATCTAGTTTTTTAATTGGTCAAATGAGACTATCAGTAGTACATGCCTCATAGGATTTTTATGAGATTTAGATGGAATAATACATAGAGAATGTTAATAAATGTTAGCTATTTTATAATGAAATTAAGATAAAGGTTGTGGGCAAGCTTGTAGTAGTAGATCAGTGGATGCTTTCTCTGTTACTTGAAAGCCTTCTTAGCTTAGGTGGAAACGTAGACACAGTATGTCCTTTGCCTGATTTCTTCTTGAGTAAAGGAGAGATGATAGAAGTTACATGCAGTATTTACCTGCAAGGTAACCCTAGGTAGTCTTTATAGCCAAAATTCATCATTTTGATAGCAGACTTCTCTTGTCTTTCCCTTGGAGAGATATTAGCACATACTGAAATTCTGGATCTGTCCTTTTGCAGCCCTTTCTCTTTGTTTATAAATATGGAAAAAAGTATCTTTCTTTTCTATATACGTGAGCCTATGTTCCTAGAAACTCACATGTAAAGACAATTTTTATATGCTGGAGCTTAACAACCACATTAAGAATGGCAGCATGGTAGAGTTGATACTTTTAATGAACTTTGTTAATCAATACCTCTGACTAACACTATTGGTGAAGAAGTGTACAAGTAATTTACAGTATCTGATATTTGCCCATTGCATTTAAAATGTTACTCTAATTGCAAACTTTGAAATGTATGCATCAGATTAAACACAGGCCATCCAGTTCAACTAGCTTGGGATACTCTTCATAGAAAGAAACAAATATTTTCTCATACTAAATTTAATTAAAATAAATTGAAATCCAACATTTTTCCCCCCAGATGAGAAATAATCCAGTCTCTTCATAAAGATCTAAATGGTAAATTCTTTTTTATTCAATATTTTTTCAGAAGCAAGATAAAAAATGAGTAGCATATGTATGAAATGCACAAAATAGGAGTAAAATTAGCAAGGTCAAGAGAGGCTGGATTTGAAGTTGGGTTAGGTCATTGGATGCAATTGGTATCAAGAGATTAAGTCAAGTTTGCTTCAGTTTTGGCCTTGGGTTTCATGAGATTTTCCTGACTAGTTAGGAATGGGTTTAGCAAAAAAAAAAGGAAAAAAGACCCTAAGTTATGGAAACTTACTCAAATAAGCATTTACTTTGCCTTCAAAATAGGTAGTCTGGGGGTAGTTGACTGGGGGCGTAGATTCAGGGGCTCAGTGACGACAGAGTGGCATCTCTGTGGTTCTCTTTCTCATACGTTAACCCCTCGTAATTACATGATGCATGCTGTAGCTCCAAATACCTTGTCTTTGTTCAAGGAGGAAGGGATTGCACTATCTTTAGCTGCCCTATTTTTCAGGAAAGGAAAACTTTCCCAGAAACTTCCCTAGCAGACTTCCCCTTCTATCGTACTGGATAAAACTGGATCACATGGCTGTCACATGGCTGTTGCTAGCAGAAAAAGGAAGTTGAGAAAGTGGGGGAAAGTATGTATGGCTAAGGCAATCGTTATCTATTACCTAATGTTGGAATAAGGGAATGGGTGATTGGGTGCGTGAGGAACAGTCTACCTCGTATATCATGGCACTTCTCCCTGTGTTTGTTGCATTAGCTAGGCCAAATGTGTTTCTGTTTCTGTTTCTTGAAGTCATGAAGATATTGTAGAATTCTTTTTTAATGATTTAGAATTGTGCTGAATGGCTTCTAAAAGATGGAGGTGACTATTTTTGCAGATAATCTATGAAATTTAGTCTGTTAGTCTATTGCTTAATGAATGATTATTAGAGTGATGTTCTTTACAGTTGGTAATTCTGTAGTCCTCAAAGCACATGATGTTCTTCAGATGTTGTGACATTATCGGTTGCTTGGACCCTGGGACTCTTTCCTAGACCTTGAAGGGCTTTTCTGCTTCTGCCTCCCAGGGTAAAATGGAAGTGAAAGGCCTTTGAGGCAATGCTAAATCCCCTCATTTGCTACTACACATCCCAGGAATTTAGCCCAGAACAGGCAGAGCAAGTGTCTAAAGCCCAAGGTGGCTGATACTAAGGCCTCAGAAAAACTGCATGCTCAGAATG
This sequence comes from Paguma larvata, assembly GCA_030068075.1. Taxonomy (NCBI): domain Eukaryota; kingdom Metazoa; phylum Chordata; class Mammalia; order Carnivora; family Viverridae; genus Paguma; species Paguma larvata. The sequence continues at coordinate 30,883,089 of CM057826.1, read as the reverse complement.
TGTGCAGTATATTCCAAACCCTGTTTCTGCTTCTTTCTATATTAGATAGTTGTCTTACTACCCATGTAGTACTCCTGTGACCCAGGCCCCCCCTGGGTCCTCCTACAAAGACCGGTTTCCTATTTTAGTTCTCTGATGTCTCTAAACTTTAAGTTTTCTTAAATGGATCAATCACTGAAAGACTCACTAGATGTTAAGAAGAATCATCTTAATTTTTTTGCTTAAATTTATTCATAATAAACATGAAGGATTTCAGATTTAACCTTTTATCACTATTTACATCAATATTTATAAGCATCCCTTGAACTTTTACATTCCAATAGGTAAAATGATAGAAGAGAAAAAAAAGAGAGTAGGTCTAAATGGACCAGAACCAAAACCTCTTGGCTCATAACAAAGGTGAAGACTAAATTTGAGGGAATACCTCTATTTTGTTTTTAGAACATGGAATAGAGTTTAGTCCTAGAAGGGAAATTAGAGGTCATGTAGTCCAAATATCTCATTTTTTTTCTTTTTTTAAGTTGAGATTTAATTGACATACAACATTATTTTAGTTTCAGTTGTACGACATAATGATTTGGTATTTGTATATATTTCAAAATGATCACCACAATAGATCTAATTAACATTCATCACCACACGTAGTTACACATTTTTTTTTCTTGTGATAAGAACTTTTGAGATCTAATCCCTTAGCAACTTTCAAATGTACAGTACGGAATTATTAATCACAGTCCCAGTCACCATGCTGTACATTACATCTCTAGGACCTATTTGGTTTATAACTGGAAGTTGTACATTTTGACCACCTTTACCCATTTCAAATACCTTATTTTATAGATGAGAAAATCAAGGCCTAGATTGGTATATTAACACTCCCAGAACATGTAACTTAGTGGCAGAAGAGAGAGATCAGCATCTTTTGAATTTAGTGCTTTAAATGTGACCTGAGTTTTCTGAAAGCTCTGACTCACTGTCCATGTGACCCTGTGTTCATTTGTACTTATACACATCTTTTTTAAATTACAGACAGGTAAAAATAACAGTGTGGTTTGATCACTTCTCCATTTCTCTGGAGGTCAGGTCACTATTATCATCCTCCTTTGGCGGTGATTCTGTGGCTTTATATTAATGATTTCATTAGATATCAGTTTTTAATATAGTTAAGACTGGGGGCTACTTAAGAGAAAATTATAATGAAAAATATATAAAATGAAGTCATGTTGAATCCAGGGAAGGGTGAGTGAGAAGAGATTCAGGGAATCCCCTGGGACTCTGTGGAGGCATCAGAGCAGAAGTGAGAGCAGGGAGGGATGCCATAGATTTAGTGACACCACGTCAAAGCCCTGAGTTAGGAGTCAGGAGATCTGGGTTTACCTTTGGTGAGTAATTTCACCTTTCTGAACCTTGGTAGATCTTTCTGTATCACGAGAGGGTTAGACTAGGTGATTTTATCTGTTTACTGTGGATTTTATGACTAGAAGGAGCTTGGCTAGGAAAGGAGGCCACCTTTGAAGTGATCTCTGCCACCCGGAACTGATAAAATATGTCTCGGTACCAGGTACGCTGATCATTCACACCTTTTTGAGAAGCTGCACTATGATTTTTGAACTTGGCCTGAGGCTATCAGCAGAATGTGTACTCTTGGGTACTGGGGGTGAGGAGAGGTCTTTCTGGATGTGAGTGAAAAGATGCTAGGGGCTCCCACAGTTAGGATGGAAAAATTCTTTACTCGATCCAACCTATAAGAGCGATAGCCATTAAAAAAAAGCACAATTTGAAAATAATGACATGCTAGTTGGGACTCAGTCATAATGAGCATAATTTTCCGTTAGATAGCCATCAGAGTGATACTATAGGATGCTCAGTTGGCTTTTAGTGATGGCACAGAAAGGACAGTCACTTTGGTCGATATAAAGACAATGGAGCTCCAAAGTAGCTAAAGCAAGAGGAATGAGGCCAGCCCCGAAATTATATTCTTCAGGAATATCTCTCAAATGGGAAGGGTAGTCAAAAAACAGGTATGATGACAGAAATGGTTGGTAGGTGAAATTTTGTGACCTGAATTTTCAAGAATAATATGTTTGCATTTTAAATATTTCATCTCATTGTCAGTACAGATTTGCAGATTTTTTTTTGGTTCAGAAAATATGATTGCTGAAAAGATAGGATTATTTATTTGTTCATGGAATTGCGCGTACTGTGAATGAATAGGCGTAAAAGATATGGAGATGCACCTGTAATAGTTGGCTTCTTTGTTTTCTTTTGCTTCACAATGTGGTGAACTACATACATCCAGGGAGGCCAAACGCATTTTTTCTCAAACTCGATTTTTCCCTGGCCAAAGTCCATGCTACCATGTTCCGTCTATTTACTAGAGTAGTGCTCAGGAAAAGGCTTCCAATTTTAATTATACTAACCTCACAGGTTATTTGCTGGAAAGATAAAATAAAACAGAAGAGCTCTGATAAAGAAGAAGTAGTGTCATACCAGTGCCCATAGCTAAAGTTCTGATTCGAGTTCCCTATACTGGCTGTGTGACTTTGGACAAGTCCCCGAGTCACTCTGGGCTTCAAATCCTCATCTAGAAAGTAACAGTTGGGGTGAGTGCTTTTTAAGTCCCTTCAACCTCCTATATTTTATGTATCTGTGCATTCCAAAGTCTTTTATTAATGACATTAAAATTAGCCCCTGGTACAGATTAGTCACACTGATGTTGCTTCCATTACTGTTACTGATATACGGCCATTCAGATTGCTTCCTGTGGCAGCTTCTTTCTGAAATCCATGTGCATATCTCAGTTATTTCTATAACAGCTATATGTGACCAGCATTATTATCTCTACTTCATAGATGATGAAATTGAGGCTAAGGATCAGGTAGTAAGTAGTGAAGCTGATATTCAGATCCAGGCTGTCCAACCCCAAGGCTCATACCTCAACTTAGATATTTTCTACAATGCAAAGTTGACACCTTTATGAATTTTGAGGAACGTCTTCTAGGGTCATAATTTTAAGATACGGAATATAACTACAATATAACTATACTAAACTGATTTCAACCTGGTATTTTTCTGTTCACTTAGATTGTTTCTGGTTAAGAGACCAGGTGATTTATTTTGGTTGTTAGTTTTTAAAGAGACCTATGTGGATGAAACCATTTTTATCAGATTTGGTAGTTTGTAAAAGCCCAGAATGTCTCAGTTTGGGTGTCAGAGCTCACTCTTCCAGGAAATTGCCACCTCTCCCACCCCAGCATGAGAAGCCCACGTTCACAAGAGGTTTCTAGTGAACCTTAGAGAGATGCGCACAGCTTTGGTGAGAATTTAGAAGATAAAAACCATGTAAGCAACCATCCTCACCCATATACATATGTCTAATTATGAAAGAGTAGATGAGGTCTGAGTTGGCATGAAGGTTTATGTCAGTTCTCTGGGCTAGGATAGAGGATACCATTTTTACTTTTGAGGAATTGGGTGAATTATTCTTTTTTTCCCCAGCTTAAATGGAATATAATTGGTAAATAGAAATTGTATATTTTAAGGTATATGACTTAGTGGTTTATTTTGTTTTTTTTTTTTTTTGTTTTTTAAAATATTTTTAATGCTTATTTAATTTTGAGAGACACAGAGACAGAGCGTGAGCAGGGTAAGGGCAGAGAGAGAGGGAAGTACAGAATCTGAAGCAGGCTCTAGGCTCTGATGAGCTGTCAGCACAGAGCCCAACACGGGGCTCGAACTCACAGACCATGAGATCATGACCTGAGCTGAAGTCGGCTGCCTAACCGACTGAGCCACCCAGGCGCTCCAATGTTTTGATACACATATACATTGAGAAGTGTTTATCACAGTCAGGCTAGTTAACATATCCATCACCTTACATAGTTACCATTTTTCTGTTGATTCTTTCTATGCTAAGATTTTCCTACCCTCTTAGAAAATTTCACATATACAGTACAGTATTGTTAACTCTCACGACCATGCTATAAATTAGCTCTTCTGAACCTGTTCATCTTGTACAGCTGTAATGTACCGTTTGCCTGACATCTCCCCATTTCCTCCACTTCCTGGTACACACCATTCTCCTCTGTGCCTCTATAAGTTTGACACTTTGAGATTCCACATATAAGTGAGATCATGTATTTGTCTTTCTGTGTCTGGCTTATTTCACTTTGTATGACATCCTCCAGGTTTATCCTTGTTGTTGCGAAAGGTGGGATTTCCTTATTTTTTTTAAAAAGGCTGAATAATGTTCATATATTTACAAACACCACATTTTCTATCCATGTGTCAATGGACACTTGGATTGTTTCCATATCTTGGCTACTGTGAACAGTGCTATAGTGCACATTCTCTGTTAGATATTTTTTCAAGATACTATTTCATTTCCTTCAGATATATACCCCAGAGTGGGATTGCTGGATCATATGATGGTTTCATTTTATATATATATTTTTTTAATGTTTTATTTTTTTTTTTTGAGAAAGAGATGTAGTGTAAGCAGTGAGCGGGGTGGCTGCAGCTCTAGAGAAGGGGAGACACAGAATCTGAAATGGGCTCCAGGCTCCTAGCTGTCAGCACGGAGCCTGATGTGGGGCTCAAAACCACAAACCACGAGATCATGACCTGAGCCGGAGTCAGACATTTAACCAACTGAACCACTCAGGCCCCCCTGTGCTTGTATTTTTGAAGAGCCTCCATACAGTTTTCCATAATGGCTGTACCAATTTACATTTCCACTGTGTACAAGGGTACCCCTTTTTTCACATTCTTGGCAACACTTGTTATTTTTTGTCTTTTTGATACTGGACATTCTAACAGGTATGAGGTGATACCTCACTGTAGTTTTGGTTTGTATTTCCCTGATGATTGGTGATGGTGAACACCTTTTCATATACCTGTTGGCCATTTGCATGTTTTCTTTTGAGAAATGTATATTCAGGTCCTTCATCCCTTTTTAATTGTGTTATTTTAATTAATTTATTTTGCTATTGAGTTGTATAAATTTCTTAGATATTTTGGTTTTTAACCCCTTACTAGATAATCAGATATATGGTTTGCAAATATTTTTTTCCATTTTGTAGGTTGACTTTTCACTCTGTTGATTGCTCCCTTTTTCTGCAGAAGCTTTCTAGTTTGATGCAATTCCACTTGTCTGTTTTTTGCTTTTGTTCTCTGTACTTTTTGTGTTATATATAAAATATTATTACCCAGACCAATGTCAAGAAGTTTTCCCCTATGTTTTCTTGTAAGAATTTTACAGATTCAAGTCTTACATTTAAGTCTTTAATCCATTTTGTGTTGATTTTTTTTATATGGTGTAAGATATGACTCCAATTTAATTCTTCTGCAAATAGATACCCAATTTTCTCAGCACTGTTTATTGAAGAAACTTTCCTTCCCTGTCGTGTGTTCTTGGCAGTCTTGCAGAAGATCAGTTGAATGTAAATTCATGGGTTTATTTCTGGGCTCTGTATTCTATTCCATTTATCTATATGTCTGTTTTTATGCCATTCCCATCCTGTTTTGATCACCTTAGCTTGGTAACATATTTTGAAATCAGGAAGTGTGATGTCTCCAGGTTTGTTCTTCTTGCTCAAGATTGCATTGCTCTTTGGAGTCTTTTTGAGGTTCCGTATGAATTGTTGGATTGTTTTTTCTATTTTTTTAAAGATTGCCATTGTGATTTTGATAGAGATTACATTGAATCTGTAGATCACATTGGGTATTAAGAACATTTTAACAGTATCAATTCTTCTAATCTGTGAACATGGGATGTCTTTCCATTTATCTGTTTCTTCTTTAATTTTCTTCCTCAATGTATTATAATGTTTAGTATAGAAGTCTTTCGCTTCTTTGGTTAAGTTCATTCCTAAGTATTTTATTTTTTTGTTCTGATTTTTTTTTTGTTCTAATTTCCTTCTCGGAAATTCATGATCAGTGATTTTTGTATGTTGATTTTCTATCCTGAAGCTTTACAGAATTCATTTATAAGTTCTAATAGTTTTTGTTGTTATTGTTTAGTTAGGGTTTTCTACATATATGACCATGTCCCCTGCAAACAAAGATAACTTCTTCCTTTCCAATTTGGATAATTTCATTTCATTTCCTTGTCTGCTGCTTTGGCTAGGACTTCCAATATGATGTTGAATAGAAGGGGTGGGAGTGAGCATTCTTGCATTGTAATGCATATTAGAGAAAGAGCTTTCAGTTTTCTCCACTGATTATGATGTTAACTGGGCTTTTCATATATGCTCTTTATTGTGTTGAGATAAATCCCTTCTTTTTTTTTTAATAGTTTATTTTCAAATTGGTTTACATGTAACACCCAGTGTCCATCCCAACACGTGCCCTCTTTAATGCCCGTCACCCCCTCTCCCCTCTCCCTCACCCCCCTCACCCTCAGTTTGTTCTTAGTCTTTGAGAGTCTCTTATGTTTTATCTCCCTCCCTCTCTGTTCCTTTTTTTCCTTTCTCCTCCCCCCTGGTTTTTGCTTAGTGTCTCAAAATCCACCTATGCGTGGAAACATATGGTATCTGTCTTTTTCTGACTGACTTATTTCACTTAACATAATACCCTCCAGTTCCATCCATGTTGCTACACATGGCCAGATTTCATTTTTTCTCATTGCCACGTAGTAGTCCATTGTATATATGTGCCACATCTTCTTTATCCATTCGTCAGTTGATGGGCACTTGGTCTCTTTCCATGATTTGGCTATTGTCGAAGGTGCTGCTATGAACATTGGGGTACACGTGCCCCTATGCATCAGCATTCCTGTGTCTCTTGGGTAGATTCCTAGCAGGGCTATTGCTGGGTCATAGGGTAGCTCTATTTTCATTTTTCTGAGGCACCTCCACACCGTTTTCCAGAGTGGCTGTACCCGTTTGCATTCCCACCAACAGTGTAGGAGGGTGCCTGCTTGTCCACATCCCCGCTGACATCTATATTTTCCTGATTTATTCATTTTAGCCACTCGAACCGGTGTAAGATGGTATCTCAGTGTGGTTTTGATTTGTGTTTCCCTGATGATGAGTGACTTTGAGCATCGTTTCATGTGTCTGTTGGCCATCTGAATGTCCTCTTTGGAGAAGTGTCTATTCATATCTTCTGCCCATTTCTTCACTGGATTATTTGTTTTTTGGGTGTGGAGTTTGGTAAGTTCTTTATAAATTTTAGATACTAGTCCTTTATCTGATATGTCATTTGCAATTATCCTTTCCCATTCAGTCGGTTGTCTGTTAGTTTTGTTGGTTGTCTCCTTTGCTGTGCAGAAGCTTTTTATCTTGATGAGGTCCCAATAGTTCATTTTTGCATTAAATTCCCTCGCCTTTGGAGATGTGTCGCATAGGAAATTGCTGCGACTCAGGTCAAAGAGGTTTTTTCCTGCTTTCTCCTCTAGGATTTTGATGGTTTCCTGTCTCACATTCAGGTCCTTCATCCATTTAGAGTTTATTTTTGTGAATGGTGTAAGGAAGTGGTCTAGTTTCATTCTTCTGCATGTTGCTGTCCAGTTTTCCCGGCACCATTTGTTAAAGAGGCTGTCTTTTCTTCTTTACCTATTTTCTTTCTTTTTTTTTTTTTTATTTTGTAATTAATAAACTTTATTTTTTTTTTGTTATAATAGTTTATTTTCAAATTGGTTTACATATAATACCCAGTGTTCATCCCAACATGTGCCCTTTTTAATGCCCATCACCCCCTCTCCCCCCTCCCTCATCCCCCTTACCCTCAGTTTTTTCTTAGTCTTTGAGAGTCTCTTATGTTTTATCTCCCTCCCTCTCTGTGTCTTTTTTTTCTTTCCCCTCTTCCCCTCCCCCTGGTTTTTGCTTAGTTTCACAAAGTCCACCTATTCGTGGAAACATATGGTATCTGTCTTTTTCTGACTGACTTATTTCACTTAACATAATACCCTCCAGTTCCATCCATGTTGCTACACATGGCCAGATTTCATTTTTTCTCATTGCCATGTAGTAGTCCATTGTATATAAGTACCATAACTTCTTTATCCATTCGTCAGTTGATGGGCACTTGGTCTCTTTCCATGATTTGGCTATTGTCGAAAGTGCTGCTATGAACATTGGGGTACACGTGCTCCTATGCATCAGCATTCCTGTGTCTCTTGGGTAGATTCCTAGCAGGGCTATTGCTGGGTCATAGGGTAGCTCTATTTTCATTTTTTTGAGGCACCTCCACACCGTTTTCCAGAGTGGCTGCACCAGTTTGCATTCCCACCAACAGTGTAGGAGGGTGCCTACTTCTCCACATCCTCGCCAGCATCTATAGTTTCCTGATTTGTTCATTTTAGCCACTCTGACTGGTGTGAGGTGGTATCTCAGTGTGGTTTTGATTTGTATTTCCCTGATGATGAGTGACATTGAGCATTGTTTCATGTGTCTGTTGGCCATCTGAATGTCCCCTTTGGAGAAGTGTCTATTCATATCTTCCGCCCATTTCTTCACTGGGTTGTTTGTTTTTCGGGTGTGGAGTTTGGTAAGTTCTTTATAAATTTTAGATATTAGTCCTTTATCCGATATGTCATTTGCGATGATCTTTTCCCATTCCGTTGGTTGCCTATTCGTTTTGTTGGTTGTTTCTTTTGCCGTGCAGAAGCTTTTTATCTTGATGAGGTCCCAATAGTTCATCTTTGCTTTTAATTCTCTTGCCTTTGGAGACGTGTCGAGTAAGAAATTTGTGCATCTTAGGTCAAAGAGGCTTTTTCCTGTTTTCTCCTCTAGGATTTTGACGGTTTCCTGTCTCACATTCAGATCTTTTATCCATTTAGAATTTATTTTTGTGAGTGGTATAAGAAAGTGGTCTAGTTTCATTCTTTTGCATGTTGCTGTCCAATTCTCCCAGCACCATTTGTTAAAAAGGCTGTCTTTTTTCCATTGGATACATTTTCCCGCTTTGTCAAAGATTAGTTGGCCATATACTTGCGGGTCCATTTCTGAGTTTTCTATTCTATTCCATTGGTCTATGCGTCTGTTTTTGTGCCAATACCATACAGTCTTGATGACCACCGCTTTGTAGTAGAGGTTAAAGTCTGGGATTGTGATGCCTCCCGCCTTGGTTTTATTCTTCAGTATTATTTTGGCTATTCGAGGTCTTTTGTGGTTCCATACAAATTTTAGGATTGTTTGCTCTAGCTTTGAGAAGAATGCTGGTGCAATTTTGATTGGGATTGCATTGAATGTGTAGATTGCTTTGGGTAGTATTGCCATTTTGACGATATTTATTCTTCCAATCCATGAGCATGGGATGTTTTTCCATTTCCTTGTGTCTTCCTCAATTTCCTTCATAAGTTATTTATAGTTTTCAGTGTAGAGGTCTTTCACATCTTTGGTTAGGTTTATTCCTAAGTATTTTATGGTTTTTGGTGCAATTGTGAAAGGGATTAGCTTCTTTATTTCTCTTTCTGCTGCTTCATTGTTGGTGTATAGAAATGCCACCGATTTCTGTACATTGATTTTGTATCCTGCAACTTTGCTGAAATCATGAATCAGTTCTAGTAGGCTTTTGGTGGATTCTGTCGGGTTTTCCATGTAAAGTATCATGTCATCTGCAAAAAGTGAAAGTTTGACTTCCTCCTTGCCAATCTTGATGCCTTTTATTTTGTTTTGTTGTCTGATTGCTGATGCTAAGACTTCCAGCAGTATGTTAAATAGCAGTGGCGAGAGTGGACACCCCTGTCGTGTTCCTGATCTCAGGGGGAAGGCTTTCAATTTTTCCCCATTGAGGATGATATTAGCTGTGGGCTTTTCATATATGGCTTTTATGATGTTTAAGTATGTTCCTTCTATCCCGACTTTCTCGAGAGTTTTTATTAAGAAAGGATGCTGTATTTTGTCAAATGCTTTTTCTGCATCTATTGACAGGATCATATGGTTCTTATCTTTTCTTTTGTTGATGTGATGTATCACGTTGATTGATTTGCGAATATTGAACCAGCCCTGCAACCCAGGGATGAATCCTACTTGATCATGGTGGATAATTCTCTTTATATGCTGTTGGATTCGATTTGCTAGTATCTTGTTGAGAATTTTTGCATCCATATTCATCAGGGATATTGGCCTGTAATTTTCTTTCTTTGCTGGGTCTCTATCTGGTTTGGGAATCAAAGTGATGCTGGCTTCATATAATGAGTCCGGGAGTTTTCCTTCCGTTTCAATTTTTTGGAACAGCTTGAGGAGGATAGGAATTAACTCTGTTTTAAATGTCTGGTAAAATTCCGCAGGAAAGCCATCTGGTCCAGGACTTTTATTTGCTGGGAGGTTTTTAATAACGGATTCTATTTCTTCACTAGTTATGGGTCTGTTCAAATTTTCTATTTCTTCCCGTTTGAGTTTTGGTAGCGTGTGGCTATTTAGGAAGCTGTCCATTTCTTCCAGATTGCCAAGTTTGGTGGCATATAATTTTTCATAGTATTCTCTGATGATTGCTTGTATCTCTGAGGGATTGGTTGTAATTTCTCCCTTTTCATTCACGATTTTATTTATTTGAGTTCTCTCTCTTTTCTTTTTGAGAAGCCTGGCTAGAGGTTTGTCTATTTTGTTTATTTTTTCAAAGAACCAGCTTTTGGTTTCATTGATCTGTTCCACTACCTTTTCTGTCTCCATATGGTTAATTTGAGCTCTGATCTTTGTTATTTCTCTCTTTCTGCTGGGCTTGGGTTGTTTTAGTTGATCTGCTTCTAGTTCCTTTAGGCGTGCTGTTAGAATTTGTGTTATTGCTTTTTCTTGTTTCTTGAGATGGGCCTGGACTGCAATATATTTCCCTCTCAGGACTGCCTTTGCTGCATCCCAGAGCGTTTGGATTGTTGTATTTTCATTTTCATTTGTTTCCATGTATTTTTTAATTTCTTCTCTGATGGCTTGGTTGACCCAGTCATCTTTTAGTAGGTTATTTCTTAGCCGCCATGTTCTTGGATATTTTCCAGGCTTTCTCCTGTGGTTGATTTCAAGTTTCAAAGCATTGTGGTCTGACACTGTACACAGTATGATCTCAATTCTTTTATATTTATTCAGAGCTTCCCTGTGCCCCAGAATGTGGTCTATCTTGGAAAATGTACCGTGTGCAGATGAGAAGAACGTAAATTCCTTTGCTTCTGGATGAAGGACCCTAAAGATGTCTGTGAGGCCCATCTGTCCTAATGTGTCATTCAGGGCTATTGTTTCTGCGGAGATTTTCTGTTTTGTTGATCTATCCAATGCTGAGAGTGGAGTGTTGAGATCCCCTACTATTAGGACATTTTTATCGATGAGGTTGCTAATGTTTGTAATTAGTTGTTTTACAAATTTGGGTGCCCCTGAATTCGGTGCGTAGACATTTACAATTGTTAGCTCTTCCTGCTGGATGGTCCCTGAGACTATTATATAATGTCCTTCCTCATCTCTTATTACATCGTTCATTTTAAAGTCTAATTTGTCTGATATAAGTGTGGCTACTCCGGCTTTCTTCTGACTTCCAGTAGCATGGTAGATAGTTCTCCATCCCCTCACTTTCAATCTGAAGGTGTCTTCAGGTTTAAGATGAGTTTCTTGAAGACAGCAAATAGATGGGTCTTGTTTTTTAATCCATTCTGTTATCCTGTGTCTTTTGATTGGCGCATTTAGTCCATTTACATTCAGTGTTAATATTGAAAAATATGGGCTTACAGTCACTGTATTATCTGTAAGTTTCATGTTTGTAAGGCTGTGTCTGGTAGTTTGTATTCTTTGCCTCCTTGTTTTCATAGAATGCCCCTCAGGATCTCTTGCAGTGCTGGCTTATTTGTGATAAATTCTTTCAGTTTTTGTTTGTTGGGAAAAACCTTGATCTCTCCTTCTATTCTGAATGACAGGCTAGCCGGATACAGAATTCTTGGTTGCATGTCCTTCTTGCTCATCACATTGAAGATATCCTGCCATTCCTTTCTGGCTTGCCAAGTTTCCGTAGATAAGTCTGCTACTACCCTTATAGGTCTCCCTTTGTATGTTAGGGTTCTTTTGTCCCTAGCTGCTTTCAGGATTCTCTCCCTATCTTTGTATTTTGCCAGCTTCACTATGATGTGCCGTGCAGAAGGTCTATTCAAGTTACGTCTGAGGGGAGTTCTCTGTGCCTCTTGGATTTCCATGCCCGTTTCCTTTCTCATGTTGAGGAAGTTCTCAGCAATGATTTGTTCCAGAACCCCTTCGACTCCTTTCTCTCTCTCTTCTTCCTCTGGGACTCCTATGATACGGATATTGTTTCTTTTGACTGCATCGCTCAGCTCTCGAATTCTCCTTTCCTGTTCCTGGATCAGCTTCTCTCTCTTTTTATCTGCTTCCTCTTTTTCAATGATTTTGTCTTCTAATGCACTAACTCTTTCCTCTACCTCTTCAATCCGTGCTGTGGCTGCTTCCAGTTTCCCCTGTATTTCTTCCAATGTCTTCTTTAATTCTTCCTGACCGTTTTTAAGGTCTTTGAACTTTGCCTCGTGGGACCCCTTGCATTCATCTAAGCTTTTTTCAAGGCCAGCAATTAGTTTTATGATTAACATTCTATATTCAAGTTCTGTTATGTTGCTTATATCTGTTTTCATTAATTCTTGAGCTGTCACTGCTTCTTGTAGACTCTTTTGAGGAGAATTCTTCCGTCTCGTCATTTTGGCTGGATGTGTTATGGGTTGTTTCTTGAAGTTGCCCTGGAAAGGAAAACTGACAGACACACAGAACACAGAAATACTCAAACGTACCGACAAATGGTCCAGACAAGCAGTTCACAACAGAAAAAAATAACAAGTGACTCTCTGAGGGCAATGTCCTGAAGTAACAGCTACACGTTAAGGACAGGGTATGTAGTGTGCTGGTGGCAGAGCATATATAGACAGAATAATGACTGGTGCAGGGAGAAGAAGGAAATGGACTTTGCCCAGGTAGAGCGACTAAAGGGTTTAATCCAGACTGATAGAAATCAGAATAAGGACAGGTGCGAGGGAAAAGGAATAAAGATCGATGTCGTCTAGATGAACTTATACGGCCTGGTTATTCCAGAAAAAGGGCTAGGGAAGTAAAGAAGAGGTTGTAGGACATGTCCTCGAAGAGTGGGTTAAAAAACAAAACAAAAACAAAAAACAAAAAACAAAAAACAAAACAAAAAAAACCCAAGCAAAACAAACAAACAAAAAACAAAAAAACAAAAAACAAAAAGAACGAAAAAAATGATTAAGCCAGTCAGTACCCTGGATGACCAGCTCAGGGATGGGGATCGGTAGGAATGAGAAAGGGAGGGATAAATTTAAAAAGAAGAAATGACTGGCGTTACTCCAGGCAGCAATCTCCACTTGGATCAGTCGCTCCTGCTGATAGTTTGGGAGGGGCGTGGTTTAGTGTAGGCGGGTCCGGCCTCCACTACTGCAGGGATGGCTTCTGGGGTGACTTCCTGGCTTGTGAGACGACAATGGCGTCTCTCCAGACCCGCGCCACCAGTCCTGGAGGCTTTATTCGCCCCTTTATTTCTGTTCTCTCTCCACCGCCCACGCCAGCCTAGTGTGGTTTACTGGAGCCGCGCCTGGGGCTGCCTGGGTGCCTGCTGCCTATCCCGGCAGGGTGCGTGCCCGGAGGCGCTGGGCGAGGGTGGCGCGGTGGCGCGGCCATCTGCTACCCCCCGATTTGGCTGTAACTGTGCGGGGGTTAGAGGTGCTCCGCAGGAGCCGCCGCCTGAGTCCCCCCTGGCTGTCCCGGCAGCGCGCGCGCCCCGGAGGCGCTGGGCGAGGGTGGCGCGGTGGTACGGCCGTCTGCCACCCCCCGATTTCGTTATAATTGTGCCGGGGTTAGAGGTGCTCCGCAGGCGGCGCCGCCTGCGTCCCCGCTGCCAGTCCCTCCCGCGCGCGTCCCAGTGGCTCAGGACGGGGTTGGTGCGGTCCCAGCAGCGCGCGGGGATTGCTGCTGTTTGCCACTGAACTTCTCTTCAAAAGCCCTGCATTTAGGGGCTGGATGGTAGCAGTCTCACCCGCTCTGGCCCTCTCGTTCAGATGTTGTTCGATCGGCACTTTCCCAGCTATCTCCGAAGACGCTCACCCTCCCCTCAGCTCAACTTCCCGAGTTCGAGTTCGTTTTATCCGACCCAGATTAAACTCACAGTTCAGTTGGGCCGTGTCTGTTTTCGCCTTAGTTTCTTGTCAGCTCTAGCACCTTTTCCCCCCGATTTTTGGAGTTGAAAGAGAGACAATGGTTTCAGTCGTCCCCCTTTAAAGGGCAAGCGAAATACTGGAGCCCCCTACTCCTCCGCCATGTTCTTCTTTACCTATTTTCTTGAGAGTTTTTATCATGATTGGATGTCGAATCTTGTAAAAATCTTTCCCTTGTATCTATTAAGATGATCATGTGTTTTTTAATCTTCCATTCTATTCATATTGTGTATCGTATTGGTTGATTTGCGTATGTTGAACCATCTTTGCATCTCAGGTATAAATCCCACTTGGTCATGGTGTGTGATCCTTTTAATGTGCTATTGAATTTAGTTTACTAGTGTTTTAATGAGGATTTTTGCATCAATGTTCAGGGATATTGGCCTATAGTTTTTTTCTTGTGGTGTCTTTGTCTCTCTTTGGTATCAGGGTGATCCTAGCCTAATAAAATGAGTTTGGAAGTATTCCATCTTCTTCTATTTTTTGGAAGAGTTTGAAAAGTATTGCTATTAATTATTTTTTGGATGTTTGATGGAATTCACCTATGAAGTCATCTGGTTTTGGGCTTTTATTTGTTGGGAGGTCTTTGTTTACTAATTTAATCTTATTTGTTATTGGTCTATTTAGGCTTCCTATTTTTGCTGATTTCTGTTTTGGTAAGTTGTATGTTTCTAGGAATTTATCCATTCATCTAGATTATCCAAGTTGTTGGAGTATAATTGTTCATACCAGTACTTTATGGTTTTTTAATTTCTGAGAAATCTATTGTAATGTCTCCCCTTATATTTCTGTTCTTATTTATATGAGTCTTTATCTTAGTCTAACTAAGAGTTTGTCAATTTTGTTTATTTTTTAAAAACCAATTCTTTCGTTGATTTTTTTTTCTGTTTTTCTGTTCTCTATTGGATTTTTTTTCTTGTTCTAATTTTTATTATTTCCTTCCTTCTACTAACTTTGGCTTGGGGTTCTTTCTGGGTCTACAGTTGGGTCTGTAGATTGCATGCCTATAAGCAGGGGCAGAGGACTGCTTCTGGACCATGGCAAAGTGGGATGAAGCCAGATTCACTGGGGATTGGGGCTACTTCTGGTCCTCGATTGGGACTAATCAGCAAGCCTGACATTGAGGCATGTGCCTGCCTTCTCAAAGCAGCCCTCCTCAGTCTTGGCTCTGCTAGGGTTTCACAGTCTCCTACCTACATTCCAAAGCTTCCACAAAGACACTTCTGTCTGGAATAGCTGCCAAGTCATTATTTCCGTGGAGGATCTGAACTGGGAACCTTCTATTCTGCCATTTTGCTGATGTCCTGAAATATTCTTTTCTGAGGATACTTTTATTAAGTGAATTTTGAGAATGAAAGTTTTTCTTTTCTTTCCTCACTTGAAAATTCCTTTCTATCAACTGTCGTCTTTTTCTACTTTGGTCAACGTATCAGTGCGGGTATTTATTTTATCTCTAGGATTTCCTCACTGCATCTGACAGGCCATTTTATTAAGCAAAACTCCTATACACTATTGCCAAATGAAAGTGGACCTTGGATATTCCTCCGTAGCAATACAAAGATTTTAGAAAACTTGAACACCAATCGTCAATCATAGCCTCCTGGTTTATGTTATATTGTTCAGTATTTTAGTGCTAAAGCTTGGATTTTCACCATTCTTCCCCCATTACTATTACTATTTTTTACAGCTTATGTTACAGATTTGTCATATATTTACCGTTTTCTTTGCTCATCATTTCTTTTTATATTTCACATTTTCTTTCTGGATCATTTTCCCTTTTCTTGAAACACACCCTTTAATCAGAAACTGGTAGAGGACAATGCTCAGTATTATATTTGCTTGAAAGTATCTTTATTTCGTCCTCGTTGTGTCATGTGAAGAAACCCTGAGAAGTGTGCGATCTGCAACCAAAAAGAGGACCCTTAGCTGCTTTCAGTTCTACTGGCACCCTGATCTTGGACTTCCAGTCTCCAAAAATACGAGAAATAAATTTCTGTTGTTTATAAGTTACACCACCTATGGTAGTTTGTTATATATTCGCCTGAATGGACTAAATAAATACTTGACCCATTTGTCAAAATGAATGATGAAAATTCAGGACGGATGAAGAGGGCCTTTCATATTTTATCATTTGTTCCTTCTAAGAACTCTCGTTCTGGCACCGGGGGAGACATATAGTGACCCGAGTTGCAATGAAACCTCTTCCTTGATGGTGGCACTACATTGGTGTTCCACTGCCTTTCCACTGCAACCTGCCCTCAAGCTGACATATGACTCCCTTCTTGCCGACTAACCTGAGGCAGAGGTGAGCAAGAAAAGTGTGTAGTATCAGCAACACTGACTTCCATGCCAAAGTGCGCATTAACCTTTAAACGTCTGGTGGCCGCTGGGTGGTGTCTGGGTGAGTCATTCACTGAATCACACTGATAACGGTCACGGCATCTACTTGGTAGCTCATCAGTGCTCAAACACTGCAGAATTTCCTCTTTATTTCTTTATGGTTATCATGCCCACAGAAGTTCAAAGCAAGGGATAGCTCAGGAAAATTTCCTGGGAGCTCTCTTTTCCTCCTGTATGTGGTCAGCCCTCCTCTTAGTATCATGGCATGATATTTGTATTAGCAGATCTCTTCTACTGTACAAGTTCAAGCCAGTAAAATCAAGCCGTGAGCTGAAACACCTTTATGGTTGGTAGGCTTATCGACGTACATAGTCTCATGAAAGCCTTATTTCAGTGACTTGTCTAATCACTAGTGTCATTACCCAGTGATCGGTAAGCAAGTGGCACATTTAGAGTTCATATCCAGGTCCTCCAACTTCAGTGCTAGTCATTTTCCACTTCAGCACAGGCTGGTGGGGCTTTTTTCCTGATGTTTAGTGATGTTACAGCTACTGGAGGGGACAGTCATGGAGTTTGACTTCATAGATAGTGTTGGGTAAACACAGCCATTGATGTGGGTCACCTTCCTTTCCCTTTTGTGTCACTATGAATGTCACATTTCAAACGTTGCTGCCCTGATGTCTTCATCTGATTTTCAGTTTTGTGATGGATACTTTGCTAATCTGTATTAATTTTAGTGGGTTCAAGTCCATCAGGTTGGCAAGTTCATTTAGACTCTAGAAACCTGAGGCTTTAGGGGCAGCTGGGCGGGACCTATTGTGTGATGCCAGAGAAGTTTCTTGATCATTTGAGGTCACTTTTCTTATTTACATGAGAAAGGTAGCCTCGATCAATGATTTTTTTATTACCCCAGTTTTAATCACAAGAACTCTTTTTCTGGGCACCAGATGAAATATGACATGGATCTTAGTGTATCCCACAGAATAGATTAGTTGACTCTGGTGGAAGCAGGGATGGAGCCCAGAGCACTGCCTTCTTAATGTTCCTGTTTCACCTATTGTGGCTCTTGAGACACTGATCCAGATTAAGTAGATGATTGCTAAATTACTATTATTACTTGCTACAGGGGTTTTTAAACTGTTTAATAAGTGCCTAATGCTGGGAGATTCCGAACTATTTCACATCTGCTGGATTTAAACTGTAGCTGGATGCCTGGATTTGAATCCCTATCCTATTTCCTTATTATTCAAACTCTTTTTGGCAAATCATTTAATCTTTATTTCTCTGTTTCTGTATCTTTAAAATAAAGATAAAAATAGTACCTGCCTTAGAGGTGCCTGAAGCATCTGACTTCAGCTCAGGTCATGATCTTGCCATTCCCAAGTTTGAGCCCTGAGTTGGGCTCAGAGCCTGGAGCCTGCTTCAGATTCTGTGTCTCCCTCTCTTCCTGCCCCTCCCCTGCTCGTGCTCCGTCTCTCTCTCTCTCTCTCTCTCAAAAATAAATAAACATCTAAAAAAATTTTAAAAATTAATAGTACTCGCCTTACAGGTTTATTGTGAAGACTAAAATAGCTCATGTATGCGAAGCATTTAGAATAGTGGCTGGCGCTATATAAATAGTAGCTATTACTCTTATCATCTTGATGATCTAGCAGGACTATGTAGGGAGTGGAAGCTTATTAGTGACCAACTGGCTTCTAGAGAATACAGATCTGGAAGACCTTTCAGATGTCATGTATTCCAATGTCTCCTAAATTGGTCTTTATAGAGGCTTTCCTGGGTCATTTGTTAAAATGCAGATCCTTGGGCCTCACTGCTATACTTATGCAGCCAGCATCTCCAAGGAAGCAGTATGGAAATCTAAGTTTATAACAAGTGTTCTACAAGATATTTATGAATAGGCAAGTTGGGAAATACTGTGGTATCCAATTGTTGTATTTCACAGATGAGAAAGCTGAGCACATGGAAGGAGAGATGGCTCACTCAAGGCCAGAGTTAGTGGTGGAAATGGTACTAGAGTGCCAGTTCCCTGTCCCTGGTTCAGTGTTATTGTCACTCATCTCTTTGCTCTGTGATGGCTCTGCCATTTCTATCCAGGTGTCTGAGGTTGGCTGTATAGGAGCAGTTCTCAGGGCACCTTTATCAAAGGAGCATTTGACTGCAAGCACAGTTTACCTACCAAAAGGATATATGAGTTTTCTTCTTTAGGCAGATTTGAGCGCCCATGTTTACTCTTGATTTTGTGCTTCCAGGATAATGATCCCCGGGAACCCGTGTGTCTTGAATGATCTCAAAGTCTGGTAATAGTTCTCACTCTCCAGTTTGCACAGGAATGAGCGATACATTTCAAAGTGCAAGTCAGTGCCAAGAGAGTCCAGGAGTGGGCGGATAGATAACATGAAAATGCCAAAGTGTTGAGCGCACTTAACCAGTGTGCACCATGTGAACCACTTTGGAGCCTGAGGACAGAAACCAAAAATATGCTTCTGTTCAGAGGCAGCCAGTTCTTACTAGTGCCGTTATTATGATTAGCATCACCACCACCACCGTTCTTTCTTCCATAGACTTACAGGTAGGTGGTTGGGTGCTATCTTTGGGAGCAGTCCTGCAGGAAGTAAAAGCTACGATGAGTGTAGACGAGTAAGTGTGGGAGCGTGCTAGCCTGGTAACTCAGCATCTTCAGCTCAAACCACCCTCTCAGCTCCCCTGCCCGCAGGTAACTCAGTGTCTCCAGCTCAGACCACCCTCTCAGCTCTCCTGCCCACCAGCTTTGTTATCACTGTGAAGTCAATTTTCCACACCCAGGGCTTGTTCTAACAATAAAGAACATAGAGAAATGCATAAAGTTAACTGATTATGCTGGGAAATTCTTACCTTTTCCAGAGTAAGGGAGGAGAACAAAGGTTGGGGAACCGGACAGGGGAAGAGGAGCCCTTTATTCCTGGAGAGTAGGTGGAGACCTTGAACTTGAAGAGATTTAGAGATTGGAAGATAAGATGTAATTGGAGTCCAGGTCCTCAGGGGAAGTGCCAGTTTAAACTCTGTGGGTGGGATTGGAGCTTACTTTCAGGTAGAAGGGGAAATTCAATTGAGTGCCTTAAAAAAAAAGAACAAAACTGTTTATGTGTCCACTCTTACTCAGCCTTGTGCTGCTGCTGCAGATAACAAATCTCACTCTTTGTATGACAGAAGACGCTGGAGCCTGACGGAAATTCGTGATTTTTTTTTTTAAGGCAAGTTCTTTCTCTAATCTGAATTGTATAGATGGAGCCTGAGTCTGAGCTAAGGAGGTAGGGGAGAGTCCCAAGGTGTAATATAGGGGAGATTTCATTTGTTCTCCTAGCTAGTCCCTTGTTCTCCAGCCAAAACCTCATTTTAAGCTTCTTTAACAATTTACTTTATTTCTCAGTTGAGTAAATATTTGGCATGGCCTAAGTTAGAAGAGGAATGAAGTATAGGACATACAATTACATGGTTTTTCCTAAACAGTCCTGGACTAAGCAACATTTTCCCACACCTACAGTGCAGTTAATACTAATGTTCATGTCAATGACCGTCAGGCACTGAAAGATTCCAGAATATTTTCTTATTCCTTAAGCAATTCTGAATTATATTCATTCAAGTTTTATTGAGGATTAATAAATACTTAGAAATAAGTTGAAAATCAGAGATTCCATGGACATCACCTCAATTTTCAGTAAAAGAAATGGAAAGGTTAAATAAGTGACTTGCCTAAAGTCACTCAGACTGGTGAGTAGCAGACCTGAGATTCCAATTTAGGTCTTTTGATTCATTTATGTATTCTAATCTTTTAAAATTCAGTCAGTTCATAGTATGGTGTTCCTTCTCTGGCAGGTTAAATTTGTGTTCTAGGATGTGCCCAGCACTCAGCTGTTTAATATGCTTGTGTGAGTGAGACACAGCAAAAAAATTATAAGATATGGTACTAGTGGTCCAAGTACTTATAACCTAGTTGGGGATATGAGACCTATACAGGTCTACCTGCTGTAATGACTGGTAAAACTCCATGGTGTTTTTCAAACTTTTATGTGCATGAGTATCACTGGGAATTTTGTTAAAATGCAGATTCTGATTCCGTGGGTCAGGGATGAGGCCTGAAAGTCCGTATCTCTAACAAACTTTCAGGTGAAGCGTTTGCTGTCAGAAGAGGCATACTTTGAATAATGAGGCAAGGCAGCAGATAATTAAGGGGCACATTATGTAGTGTAATTATAAGATATGAAGGAGTTGAGAGTAATGAAGGGTAATCAGGGAAAGTTTCAGGGAACACATGGAATTTGAGGTCATCTTGAATAATGGTCTGACTGAGTTGGTGAAGGAGTTACGTGAAGGGATAAGGGGTGACGGGGTGATGTGTAAAGGTACCAGGCAGGAATGCTCAAACCTGTGCTTGGAAGATGGGAGCAAACTTGTCCATTGGGATCGGATGGTGTAAGATGCTATGGCAGGCAGCCTCTGAGATGCCCCATCCGACTCGTCCTGGGATTTATGCCCTTGTGCCTGGCCTAGGGCTAGTGACTCCCTTCTGAGGAACAGAATTTACGAAAAGCAATGGGATGCCATTTTCAACATTAGGTGACAGTGAGACTAAGGTCCTGTTCCCTCTGATGCACCATCACTTTCTCTAAAGGAGTAATGAGCTACTCTGTAGAGAGGCTACCTGTGTAGCAAGGAGCTGGTGGGGTGTTTCCAGTCAACAGACGCCAAGGATGGAAGGGACTACAAGAGCCATGTGAGTGAGGGAAGGAATCCTTCCTGAGTCAGACCTTGAGATGACTGCAGCCTTGGCAGACGCTGAGAGGCTGAGCCACAGGACCCAGTTAAGCCATTCCAGATTCCTGAGCCACAGAAACTATGCAATACTTAATGTTTGTTGTTGTAAGTTGCTACATTTGGGGGTAGTTTGTTACAGAGCCATAGATAACTAATACAGTTGGAAATAATTTTGGAGCAGAATGAGGTCATGTGACATGTGATTTTGGAGCAGGGAGGGGCTTGAAAGACTGGCACAATTTGGACATGTTCTGAAAGCTGTGGTTAAGTTCTAAGTTCTCTCTCTGTCTCTCTCTCTCTCACACACACACACACACAAACACACATACAGTTTTATGGAGATATAATTCATATATCAAATAATTCACACACTTAAAATGTACTACTCATTTTTTTTTTTAAGTATATTCATAGAGTTGTGAAACTCAATATAATCATTTTTGGATATTTTCATCATCCTTCAGACAAACCCAGTACCTATCAGCCATCATGTCCCATTTCCTCCCAAACCTCCCAGCCCAAAGTAACCACTCACCTATTTTCTGTCTCTATGGATTTTCCTATTCTGGACATTTCAGATGAATAGACTAATATATGACCTTTTTTCGTATGTGGCTTCTTGTACTTAGCATAATATTTCTAAGGTTTATCTGTGTTGTAGCTTGTATCAGTATATTGTGACTTTACGGCCAAATGATATAACATCGTTTGGATCTATCCCATTTTGCTTATTCCTTGATTGATTCATGGATGTTTGGTTATTTCTACCTTTTGGCTGTTAGAATTAATGTTGTTATGAACTTTCTTCTCTAAGATTTTGTGTGGCCTGTATTTTCATCTCTCTAGGGTAAATGATGATGAGTAGAATTCCTGGGTCATATCATAACTCTGTGTACTAACATTTTGAGAGACTGTCAAACTGTTTTCCAAAGGAACTGCACCATTTTACATTTTTACTATGAGGGTTCCAATTTTTCCTCTTGTTATCTGTCTTTTTAATTTTACCTTATCCTAGTGGGTGTGAAGTGGTATGTCTTTGTGATTTTGATTTCTCTTCTAACCATGTCAAGCATCTTTTCATGTGCATGTTTTGCATTTGTATATCTTCCTTGGAAAAATATCTACTTAAATCCTCTGTCCATTTTTAAATTGGGTTATTTGTCTTTTTATTATTTGTAGGTAGTTTTTTATATACTCTAGATACAAGTCTTTTGTCAGATCTGTGAGTTGCAAAAATATGCTCCCGCTCTGTGGATTGTCTTTTGAAAATGTCCTTCAGAGCACAAGCTGGTTTTAATTTAGATGAAGCCTGATTTATCTATTTTTACTTCAGTCACTTATGCTTTTGGTGTTGTATCTAAGAAGACTTTGCCTTGCCCATGGTCACTAGATTTAATCCTGTGTTTTCTTCTAGGACCTCTGTACTTTTAGCTCTTATATTCAGATCTACTATCCATTTAGAGTTAATTTTTGTGTCTCTCTGGCTCTCCCCCACTCGCACTCTGTCTCTTTCTCTCAAAAGTAAATGATAAAAAAATTAACAAAATAATATGAAAAAAAATCTTTAGTAGAATTCACTAATGAAACCAGCTTTTTCTGGGCTTTTATTTGTGGGATGTTTTAGAATTTCTAATGCTATTTCTTTACTTTCTATAGCTCTATTCAGAATTTCTGTGGTTTTTTTGTTTTGTTTTGTTTTGTTTGAGTCAGTTTTCATAGTTTGTGTCTTTTTAAAAAAGATTTGTTTAATGTTTATTTTTGAGAGAGAGAGAGACACAGAGCATGAGAGGGGGAGGAGCAGAGAGAGAGGGAGGCACAGAGTCTGAAGCAGCTCCAAGTTCTGAGCTGTCAGCATAGAGCTTGACGCAGGGCTCGAACTCATAGACCATGAGATCATGACCTGAGCTGAAGTCGGCCACTTAGACAAAAGTCGGCCACCTAGGCACCCCAGTGTAGTTTGTATCTAAGAATTTCTCCATTTCATCTAAGTTATGTAATTTGTTGGCATGGGTTCACAGTTTTCTCTTATAATCCATTTGAATTTTGTGAGGTCAGTATTGATGTCTCCTCTCTCATTTCTGATTTTTGTAATTCGAATCTTCTCTCCTGTTTTCTTGGGTAGTCTAGCTAAAAGTTTGTCAATAATTCAAAGGACCAACTTTTGGTTTCATTAATTTTTATTATTTTATTCCCTATTCCATTAATTTCCAGTCTAACGCGCTTATCATTTAATTTCCTTCATTTTGCATGCTTTGGCTCAACTTAATTTCGTTTTTCAGTATCTTAAGGTGAAGATTAAATTACTACTTTGAGATCTTTTTTTTTACTATTATATATAGGCATTTTCGGCTACACATTTCCCTTTAAGCATTGCTTTTTTTGCATATCATTGTTTAATGTATTGTGCTTTTATTTTCATTCATCTCAAGGATTTGTAAATTTCTCTCATTATTTCTTCTTTGACCCACTGGCTAGTTAGGAAGTTGTTATTTAATTTGTACATATCTGCGAATCTTCTAAATATCTTTCTGTTATTGATTTCTAATTTCATTCCATTTTGGTTAGCAGACACACTTGGTATGATTTCAATCTTTTTAAATTTATTAAGGCTCGTTTTCTCATCTAGCATATATAGTGGATCTTGGAGAAATTTTCATGTGTACTTGGAAAGAATGTGTATTCTACAGCTGTTGGTTAAAGCGTTTTATAGGTGTGTGTTAAGTCTACTTTTGTAGTGTTTTTCAATTCTTCTGTTTTCTTTTTGATTTTCTCTCTAGTTTTTCTGTCTTTTTAGAAAGAAATAACAGTTATTGTTGAATCATTTATTCCCCCCTTCAATTCTGTCATTTTTTTGCTTTATGTATTTTGGGGGCTTGGTTGTTAAACGCATATATTTATAATTGTTATATGTTTCTGGTGGATTGGCCATTTTATCATTATGAAATGTCTATCTCTATGTCTAGTAACTTTTGTGTTGCTGTTTTAAAGTCTGTTTTTGCGGATACTAGTAGATCTACTGGAGCTTTCTTGTGGTTGTTGTTTGTGTCACATATTTTTTCCTATCCTTTTACTTTCAGTCTTTTGTATCTTTGAATATGCAGCGCAAATAGGTGGATCTTGTTTTTTATCTGGTCTGATAATCTCTGACTTTCACTGAGTTGTTTAATTCATTTACATTTAATACTTTTATTGGTATAGTTGGATTTATATTTGCTATTTTACTTTTTGTTTTTTATATATCTCATGTCTTTTATGTTTTTCCTTTGCTGCTTTCTTCTAAATTAAATGAATAGTTTTTAGTGTAACATTTTAATTCCTTTAAAGAATTTTTTTTCACTATTTTAAAGTTATTTTCTGATAAAATAGAGAAAGAAGTTCCTTATGTGTGGGAAAATAGAATTATTGGGTGAGTTAAATATTAACTCACCATTTAAACTTAAAAATTTTACTTATTTAGTTAAATATTAAACTTAAACATTTTTAAGTTTATTTATTTATTTTTAGAGAGAGAGAGAGAGAGCCAATAGGGGATGGGCAGAGAGAGAAGGAGAGAAAGAATTCCAAGCATGTTCCATGCTGTTAGCATAGAGCCCAATGTGGGGCTCTATCTCACAAACCTAAGCTGAAATCAAGAGTCGGATGCTTAACTGACTTAGCCACCCAGGCACTCCAGTTTACCAGTATTTATTAAACATCAAGTGCAGAAAGCATGAGTTAGGTATATGTGTATATATGTGGAGGGGGACAGACAGAGAGATAGAGACAGAGAGGAGGCAGATGTATTTTTCATATTTTTGATTCTTGTAGAAATACTGAGGGAAGAGTTGTGCAGGGTTGAAGGAAGAAGTGTTGGAAGACCATGAAGGTACTTCAAGCAATAACTTCTAATTTTATATCATAGGAAGTAGAAAGTCTTCTAGTAAACTGACATCTATCCAAGAGGATAGCTTACAGATACTAGGTAAGTAATCAGGTTAGTAATTAAGAAGAAAGAAACCTACTAGCTTACAGATACTGGGTAAGTAATTGGGTTAGTAATTAAGAAGAAAGAAAGTTTGAACTTTCAAACTTTCCTCTTCACCTTGAGTAAGACTGGTTTTGTCACAAGGTCACTCTTGTTGGAATACAGAAGTGTTTCCATGATTGGATCTGATATTGATCTACCAATAGCTGCTTAATTTAAACAGGGTGTTTTCCCCATATGGAGACCATCCAATCATGATTACTTCCCACATTTTTCCTCAGGGAAAGATTCTATATTTATGTTAATTGTTTCAAAGTGGCCACAAGGTAATTGCTGTTTATAGTTATTTGCCCTTCACTTTACGTTTTTCAAAAATAGATCTTGGCACAGTCTCACAAATAAAAACCCTATTTATCAGATTTCAGCGGCTGCTAAGTTTTGGATCTGTGAATTCTACCATCACACACATTCAGAGGGGAATATGGAGGGTGATTAAGAAGCTTTATACTTGAAATGGAGCTTATTGTTTAAAGTACCTCGTAGTTGATGGTGTATCATTCATATGAACTTTAAAATTTGGCCTCTATAGCTATTTCCTCTTTTATGTACTCTATTCTGCCTTCCCTACCCATCCCACCTCACCCCCCCAACTATTTCACATTCAGCTTTGATCTGTGATGAAATTCTCTATGAAGTGTAAGAGTATTGTGCTTTTGCAGAAGCAAGTAACGTAAAGAAAATTAAGTTATTTTGATTTTGAAACCCCAAACTTCAATAATGGCAGTGCAAGGCCTTTGAAAATATTACTCATTGCTGCTTAAAACATCCCTCGGAAGTGAGTCAATGTTTTATTTTTCTCTGTTGGATGTTATTAAGTAGGGACAATCAAAAGGAGTCAAAGCAAGGTTAAGTCATTTGTATAAGACCCTAGTAAAGAAGCCAGAATTAAAATCCAGGTCTTTGTTATCTTGAGACTGACTTGCTCTTTCTCAAGATCATCTTCCTCTCTAAAACAGCATTCTGTTCGCTGATATAATATCCGCATTGACCTGATATTTGCTTCCATGACTCTCTTGACTTCCAGTCAAGACTTTCAGTCTTGTTTCACAAGAGGGGAAAAAGTTTGCATTACTTGTAAGGTGGGTTGACAATTGATCACATGAATGGGAGGTGGGTGGTAGAGGTAATTATTCCCTCTGGGATGAGGTCAGAACCCCACATTATGCTCGTGGCTTTTTACTTCTGGGGATTGCTCCCATATCTCTTATGCACGATTCTCTGTACGGGAGATGGAGCTCATCCTAAGTACATGGCCGTGAGGATACATTGTTAGGAATGCTTTATTATCACATCAACTAGACCCTGAGTTGAAGGATAGAGATGGGAAGGAACCCACAATATATACTCATGGACCCGACCTGCCCAGTCTTTTGCTGTGTCCTCACAAATGACCACACAAAATCTGTTTTATATTCTTATCTTTTTTTAAAAAAATTACTTGATTCTAAGATGCTATAAATTTTCAGATACACCATTAATTTAATAATATCACCAGGGAAAAGTTTCTATATCAAGTGCATGTACCTATGGAAAGAGGTATCCCAATTTCAGGAACATTAATATAGGAAGAATATATCTTAGAATCAAAGAAACGAAGTACTTGTTCAAAACTTCTCCACCATATACTCTTTTTTTAAAAAAATTATTTTTAAAAGATAGAGTATGAGCAGGGGAGGGGCACAGAGAGAGGGAGACACAGAATCCAAAGCAGGCTTGAGGCTCTGAGCTGTCAGCACAGCCACGAGATCATGACCTGAGCTGAAGTTGGATACTCAACTGACTGAGCCACCCAGGTGTTCCACCATTTACTCTTTTGAATGGAATCTGCTTCCGCAAGCCCACTAAGAAAAGAATATAAAGAGTTCTGTTTCCTTAGTCCCTATTTACTAGGAGGTCCATTGGTTGTTTGTACTGGTGGTCCCAACTCATGATTTTCTGGGTAACCATAGTATGATTATGTATTTTCCTGCATTAATAAATACACTTCAACCTAGAAAATTTAAGCTCTGTAAAGATAAACAAAAGACAAAGACAAAAGCCCTAAATTCTTGGATAAACCTTACAGTTAATGAAATACCCATTTACTAGATAGATAGTAAGAAGAACTCATCTGTTTTATGTTTCTATTGGATGTCCTTTCCATGAGAGATAAATCATTCCTTCCAGTTCTAAATCTTTAAAGAACTATACTAATACCCAGGGATGATGCAAAAATCTATGTCATAGAAGGTTAACATAGGCTATAAACCTGTGGTGTCTCTGACCTCTAACTGTCTTTGGGTAGTTTTTTAAATGACAGTTGATTCTATTATTTTCTGAGGGTGTCACATTGCTCACCCTCAGTTGCTTGCTTCTGGTTGAGATGTTTGGTTTTGTTGCAGCAACTGAGAACAAAACCCAAGCTATGTTTTTGGTTAGAACAGTAGGATGTAGGGAAAGCTGCTCTGTACAGCTAAACATCGAGCACATTGGGTTAAGAAAATATATTGGTCCTACAATGTGGTGTTGTTTAAAAATGTTGTTTCGTATGTGGTCTTCCAAAGTCCTTCTGCGATAGTTCTCATCTGATGTTAGGGTATACATAGAGTTTTTTTCATTTAGACACAGTATATTCCCCTCCAAAGGTTCTGGCACATGGTTTTAGAGAGATGTTTTAGATACTAACACAGGCATAGATTATATAAAAAAAACTCTGAGTAATTTTAATACCTCTTTCTCTATCGCTTTATTCTTGACTGAAAACTAATGGTCCATTTTATTTTTTTACTTTCAATAAAAAAATCCAATATGGTTAACATACCGTATTATATTAGTTTCAGGTGTGCAATATAGTGATTCAACAATTCTGTACATTACTCAGTGCTCGTCATGATAAGTGTACTCTTCATCCCCTTTACCTATTTCACCCATCCCTCCACCTCCTCTCTGGTAGGAGTCTGTTTTGTTCGTTTGTCCCTTTTTTTTTCTTTGTTTGCTTTGTTTCTTAAATTACACATATGAGTAAAATCACATGGTTTTTGTCATCTTCTGAGTAACGGTCTACTTTAAAATGGAATTTCCATAAAGAGGTTTTCTTGATATTAGACGAAGGAGTACTTTATGACACCTTATGCACTGAGAATTAAGGCCCCTTTCAAGTCTTATTTATTAGGTTTTATCTTCTAGTTCTGAGAGTTGCTCCCATTATAGTCCTCTGTTACCTATGGACCCTGTAGCTCAATACTCTCATCTGCTGGATTGGAGCCCATGTCCCTTCTGGTCAGTTTCTTCTTCATCCTCCCTAGTGCACTAGCTCCATGCTTGGGTCTACTAATTTCATTTCTTTGTCTGAGTTATGTTTTAAGATTTCTAAATCATTTTTTATTTTTTAAAGGTCAGCTCTCCTCTGACCTCTTCCCTGAGACTTTTCCTCAACTTCATTTGCTCATGAGATGTCTCTCTGCTCTGAATTCTCTAGCATTTGCCGTTTTCATTTCACATTTCACATGTAATCATTTACTGGTTTGTATTTTCCAATTGTTTTCTGTGTTTGCTCTGCATTTTCAATGATCTTTCAGACTACTAGAGAGCATAAAAAATGTTGCATATTGCTTTTATAAACTTGATGGCACTTAACACACCATTCAACATGTAGTAATATCCCAGTAATGGTTAGTTAAATTGAATTGAGCTTTTGCTTCAGATTTCGGTTTTACAGTAATGTTCTCATTGAAATTTCCAACCACTAGTATGGAAAAGCATCAGCCTAAAAAGTGTTTGAATATCAATAAGCTGGCAATATTATAGTGCTATGTCTCCTTGAATAATGGTAAGTACTCGAGTATGCATGGAATTAGCCAGGGCATAAATTAGTCAAAAGATAGATTATCTGCCCTCTAGAAAATTACATTTACATCAACACTGCACCGAGTGAGCATAATCTCCTTTTAGAAGGGCCAAGATTTATAATAGGATTTTATGTTTTCCTTTGTAACTCTTGTAAAAAGCCATAAATAATTTTACTGTGCATGTATAGTAAACATATTCAGGCAGTCATTGGTGATATACTGTTTATGCATATATTTTAGAAAATGTATGCTGAAAAACCCTTAGTTGAAACCACTGGTTTATGCAAGTAAACATAAAATGAAAAAATAGAGATGAAAGAAGGCCTTGGAACAAAAATTAAGTCTGGTTTATAAAATATTCAGAAATTTGTCATTACTAGATCATATTATTGATTGGAAACCTTTGCTTTTCTTCTGTTGCAATAATGACACATATTAGTGGTAAATTTGTAACATATCTTTATTCCAATATCAATTGCTTGACTGTGACTAATATTCCTTAGTGCATTTACTGTGTAGTAACTCAAATATTCAATCTGTATTTAGATGTTTGAGAACAGAAGAGAACTTGATGAGAATATGGTTACCTGATTCTTTTTCATATCAGTTACTCGGAAAATAAAAGTCCAAAGGACAACTTGATCATCTTCTAGCTCTGCCCTTGCTTCTGGGCACAATCAGGCAAAGATTGGTTTGGGCAGAAACAATTATTGCCTGCTTCAGTTGCTCAGGAGACTTAAGGCTTTCCAATTTGCCTTCTCCAGACTTAGAGAAGGGAAGCTGTTTATGTCAGTACCGTAACGTATTTTTTTAAGAGTGAGAGTTAAAGGTTCAAGTGATGAAGAGAAATCACTTACAGTGGTTTTTTAGATAAAAGCTGTCAGTATTAACAATTTCTCATTGTGCTTTGGGACAGTTTTGTTTTTCCTAATTAGATTTCATGGTAGTCCCAACTATCGGTCTCAATCACTGAAGGTAGACAAACTCCTAAACAGTAACTTGATCTTTTTCCCTTCATTCTAATTTTTTCCCTTATATCTTAGAAAGAGTTTTAAGCTTCTGTTTTGTTTCTGTTCCATCTCACAGTACTTTTATTCCCAATTGGTTTTCTTACTCAGTGTGTTCATCTCTCTGTAGCCTCTGGAGAACTAACCAAGGATTAATCAACCTTCCCCACTGGGCCAAGCTTAATCACTTAACTCTCCTTTTGTGTTCTGTGCAAGGGGATGAGATAATCTTGATGTAGGAAAGATTTAAAGCTTCACTTCTTAACAATTCTTGGATTCAATGACCTCTTTGAGAACGTAACAAATGCTAGATCTTCTCTCCCCATTACAAAGCCCATGGGAAAATTCTGACATAGTATTTCGTATGCTGGACAACCTCCACATACTTCCCTTCCATATCCATAGACCTCAATTAAGATGTCCTACATAGTCTTAGGCTATGAAGGGCTTTGTTTTGCTTTCCTGTAGATTTGATTCTAAGATGGGTATATGGGCATTAGATGGGTGGTTGGTTAAGGTAAGCAAATAGAACCTAATTCCATATAAATATCTTTGTGCCTATGATGGAATAACAGCAGTTTAAAAGAAAGCCAGTGTATTAGTCTTTCAAAGCAGTTTTGTTTATGTATCTGTGTTTTCAGTGTGGATTATATCAGTGATGACAAAGACTCCAAAGATCACATACCCATTCCACAGCAGCGTGCTATATCTGGAACATCAGTTCCAGACATATGAAAACTTAAATCTCATTGGAATTAATGTGATACATGAGAAGAAAAATGATACAATGTTCAGTTTATATTAAATATCTTGGTAAAATGATTGATTCATGGCCCAAAATAACACTACGTCTTGAAATACAAGTATTTATTCATGTTATAAAATTAACTCACCATCTAATTTGGATTGTGAAAAATTCTCATCCAGAGGGAAGTCTTTAGAAAGTAGGCTAAGAAGTTTCTTCAAAGTAGAGAACTTTCTTTCTTTCTTTTTTTTTTTCATTAAATAATTTATTTTCAAATTGGTTTCCATATAACACCCAGTGCTCATCCCAACAAGTGCCCTCCTCAATGCCTGTTACCCACTCTCCCCCGAGAGCTTTCTTTCTGAGAGAACATGACCTTGAAGAAAGAACACCAGGTTTTGGAGTTAGGAGCTACTTTGGACTTTGATTTCCATTACCAACTTGTTGAGGTATTCCCAGGACTTCCCCAGTTTTAGCACTGGGAACTCCCTTCCTTTCCCCTAATCCCTTTTCCCTGTCTGTTCCAGACCCAGGCAAACTGAGATGTTTGGTCCACAATTAGTTGTATGATCCTCAATCAGACACTGAACATCCCTGGGGTTCAGTTTTTTTATGGGTAAAATGAAGAGGGTGGATTCGATGGCTACGGATCTTTACAGGCCCCCAAATGATTTTATCCTCAGGTGTTTTTCTTCCTTTCCCATTCTTCCCTAGGTATCCATGAGTCTTAGAGATTAATTCTTCACTTACCTTTGTATCTACTTTTAATTTATACCACATCCACATCAGTTCAGCACAAGGCTTAATTTCCTTCAGCGAGCCAAACACAGCTCGCACAGATTTTGGGCAGTGGAGATGTAGAATTAAATTCACACGCTTATGGAAAAAGTGGTGAGAGCATGTAGGCAATTTTGGAATTTGTACCAATAGATTACCTGGATTTTAATGAACAATAGATTTCACCACTATTTCTTTTCTTTTTTTTTTCTTTTTAAAGCTTTCCTGGCAATTTATATATAATTTTTCAAAAATGTCTCTTCATATCCCTTGCCCACTTAAAAAAATTAATTGAAGTATAGTTGATGTATAATATTAGTTTTAGCATAGTAATTTGGGAATTATATACATTACAAAGTGCTCACCATGAGAAATGTAGTTGCCATCTCTCATCACACAAAGTTATTACAATATTATTTATTATATTCCCTATGCTGTCCTTTTTAATCCCCATGACTTATTTATTTTATAACTGCAAGTTTGTATCTCTTAATCCCCTTCACTGTTTTGCCTATCCCCTCAAGCCCCCATCTCCTCTTTAAATTGGGTTGTCTTTTATTACTTAGTTGTAAGAGTTCTTTATATATTCTAGATACAAGTCTCTTATCAGGTAAATGATTTTCAGAAATTTTCTCCCATTCTATGGGTTATATTTTCACTTTCTTGATAGTGTCCTTGCCTTGTTCCTGCTATTAGTGAAAAACATCCAGTCTTTTATCATTAAGTATGATGCTAGCTGTGGGTTGTTCATGGAGGCTCTTTATCAGGTTGAAGAAGTTCTATTCTTAGTTGGGTGTTTTTATCATTAAAGGGTATTGGATTTTGTCAGATGCCTTTTTTTTTTGCATCTATTGAAAAGATCATGTAGTTTTTTTTATTCTCTTGATATGACATATTGTAATAATTGATTTTCAGATGTTAATCCAACATTGGATTCCTGGGATAAACCTCACTTGGCATGTGTTGCTGGATTCAGTTTGCTGTTTTGCTAAGGACTTTTGGATCCATGTCACATAGTCACATAGCGATCTGTAGTTTCTTTTCTCGTGATATCTTTATCTGGATTTCGAATATCTAATTTATTGGCATACAGTTGTTTACAGTATTCCTTTATAATTCTTTTTATTTCTGTGAGGTTGTTAGTAATATTTAATCTTTCATTTCTCAGTCTAGTAATTGAGGATTCTTTCTTTTTTTGTTGATCTGTCTAGTTAACAATTTGTTAATTTCGTTGATTTTTCAAAGTACCCACTTTTAATTTCATTGACTTTTTTCTATTTTTTATTCTACATATTATTTATTTTCATGCTAATCTTTATTATTTCCTTCTTTCTTGCTTTAGGTTTAATTTGCTCTTCTTTTTCTAATATCTTAAGGTCGAAGGTTTGGTTATTGATTTGTGATCTTTCTCTCTCTTTTTAATACAAGTATGTACAGTCATAGATTTCTCTCTAAGCACTTTTTTTAGCTGAATCCAATATGTTTTGATATGTTATATCTTCATTTTTTATTTATCTCAAAATATTTTGAGATTTTTCTTCTGATTTCTTCTTTGACCCATTTGTTAGCGAGGAGTGTGTTGTTTATTTTCTACATGTTTGTGAGCTTCCCAAATTTCTTTTTGTTACTGATTTCTAATTTTATTATGTTGTAGTTGGAGAACATACTTTGTATCAAGGTTTGTTTTATGGCCTAGCACATGTTCTATCTTGCAGAATGTTCCAAGTGTATTTAAGAAGAATATATATTTTGCATTGTTTGGTGGAGTGTTTTCTAGATGTCATTTATGTCCAGTTGTTTGTGTGTGTGATTCAAGTTTTCTTATTTTTTGTTGTTGTTGTTGATCTTCTGCCTATTTATTCTGTCCATTATTGAAAGTACTTATTGAAATCTCCAACCATTCTTGTTGTACTATTGAATTTTAAATGTGTAATAGCAAGTTAAATCTGTTCATTTTGAGAGTTAGAAATATATCAAGTGTAAATATAACCATTATGATAAATTTAATAAACCCAAATTTGTTGTAGTTGCTTGCCTAGGGCTTCATGCATATGTGAAGGAATTTCTTCTCACAGATGGACCATTGTTAATTAGAAATATAGAAGCATCTTTACCACAGAAAAGTGATTAAGTGGATGGTTGTGTGGTCTTCGCTCGGATCCAAAGGAGGGAGTTGATAATAGAAATAGTAATTCTTTGATGTTGGAATACTAATCACCCAAGAAGAAAGCTTCTGTAAATTAAATCCTTAAAAGTTTGAAAATATTGATTATTTTGTTCATTTCTTGACTTTAGCTATAGGAAAAGAAGCATAACAAAAACCCATGACCATATTTTGTGTTTGGAGTCAAAGCAGTTTTTTTTTCCTGTTTTGTAATTATAAGCTACATACAGAAAAGGATACTTAGTTTCTTATTGAGGACAAGTCAGAGTATTTAGTGGGTCTCCTTTTAATTTGTAAGATCAGTTTACACCTAAGTGTTGGGCACACTCATACTCCTGAGCAATCTACTGTCTTTGAAGACTCTTCCTAATTCCTCTTTCTCTTAGGAAAGAGTTATGTGGAGTGGGGGCTGGGAGTTAACATATGGGATGAATCTATCCTTTTTTGTTGAGTGTGAAGGAGCTGGTCAGGCAACTTAGTATTTCATATTTTAGGTCATGAAATTCATAGGATTGATTATCTTTTTACATCTTTACAATGTATATGTTAAAACAAATTATTTAGATATTCTTATAGTGGATGAAATGTGACTATAAAAGTAAAACAAAAACACCCAGCATTCTAGATTCAGATGAATGCTGCCTTTTCTTATTGGTGACCTTAGAAGGATGCCTGGGTGGCTCAGTCTGTTGAGTGTCTGACTCTTGATTTAGGCTCAGGTCCTGATCTCATGGTTCGTGGGATTGAGATCCATGTCTGGCTCTGCACTGACAGCACGAAGCTTGCTTGGGATTCTCTCTCTCCCTCTCTCTCCCTCACTCCATCCCTCCCCCATTCATGCTCGCTCTCTCTCTCTCTCTCTTTCTCTCTCTCTCTTAAACATTAAGAAAAAACTGACCTTAACATACAGCATAATGTTACAATTGCTAAGTTCTAAAACTTCTGTTTTGATACTATCTGTTAAAAGAAATTTCTGGGGAAATCAGTAATATGTATGAAGACTGCATCTTGAAGATTACATCAGAAATCACTCACGTTAACCAATTTATTAGTTCTGAGTCTGAGGAATTTTGGATATTTTAAAAATAAAATAGATGCCAGTTCCTGTATCAGATGACAGACTTCGGCTATTCTTTATCATAGTTTATACTGAATTAATGTACTGAACCTGAATGGATGAAGGTTTATTCCAATGTTCTAAAGAGTCATTGGAAGCAGGGTCATATGCAGAACTGAATCATTCTATGGAATTTTAAAAATAGTATTCTTTCCAACCACATTTATTATAAATATGTAGTGTGCCGGCCACCGTGGGCATTGTAGTTTAGCAAAGGAACCTAACCACCATTCACAGCATTGTTTCCACGGCAGTTGTATCTAGGTTCAAAACACCAATCTGCTTACTTTCAGAACACAATTTGCTGAAAAACTGGAGGCAACATGGGCTTTGAGTTCCTGCCAGATTAAATGTTTAACTTTCGTGGCCACAAATCTTATGAAACAATAAGGCTTCCTTGAAGCCTTTCCATGGTTTCTATTACTGGGTATACCGTGTATTTCAAAACAGTACAGATGTTAGGGATAAAGTCAGCAGCACCACACAGAAGGGGAATTCATATCATTATGGCAAATAAATAGAAGCATATTTTAACCATGTGATGTTTTGGGTTTCTCAGACTACAGATATTATTTGAAGTTCTAATGCTTTCTGTTATTCCTTGGGGACCCCAAGGATTAAGGGAGACTTTCTCCAAGAACCAGAGCTGGGTAAATTTATCTTGGGAACTAATGCTAATGACCAAAGAATATATTTCATTTTGATTGGTTAGTGGCTATTTCATTTGGTGTCTACTATAGATTTAAAGATTATGAAGTTGAAATTTTATAAAAAATAAAACTTAGGTTTATGTTTTATGTCCAGTATTGTTGCTTTTATAATCATAATAGCTCTGTAAATAGACACGGGTGGGCATGAATTACATGGAAAGAGGGGGGAGGTGGTGGTAGGAACAAGCGCTTTGTTACTGTGCTTGCATGGACTTCCTTGCCTAGTCCTGCCTCCCATCTTTTTGTTATGTGATCTTTATGTTTCCAGGATCTCCCTGGTAACTGTAACGTAGCTGGATGTGAATTGAGGGGGCAGGGGGATTTTTTTGCCCTGAACTTTGCCAAGATCAAGCTGGGTGCCAGAGAAAGAGAAAACTTCCTCTCTAGAAGGAGGTGGTGTGGTTGAAAACACATGGGAGGGTATTAACAACATTTAGTTTCTTTCCTGCCAATTGCCCCACCTCTGTCCCTCAGACTTTTTTTTTTTCTAAAGCATCTCTGTCCTTCTATTTACAATTTTACATTATTGAACACTAAGGGACCTTAAAAATTGATTATATTTTGCAAATGAAGATCAGCTACATGATCTAAATCATATGACCCCGTAAAGACAGAACCGTGGGCAGAATCCAAGTGTTCTCTACCCAACATACCTTTCTGGCATTGCACAGCCTGTTTTGTAGAGTTAGGGGGTCCAGCGTGATTAAAAAAAGTTTTAAATCATTCTCTTCCTTTTCTAAACACACACGTGCAAACACTTCTGTTAGCTATGGAGATGGTTTCTTCTTTGAGACACATATTGTTCTGCCTCCTCATATTTTGAAAGCCTCCCCACCAAATTCCCCTTTTATTGCTGCCATGGACTTGTTAACCTTCAACTGGATTCCAGCTTCTTATCTGTAATGCAGATTAGACAGTGGTTTGTAAGTGGGAAGGTGAATTCTTGGGGCATGGAGTCCAGTCTTGTAGACTTCATAGTTTTGCTTATGGCCAATTTTAGTTACATTTGCTATTTGTCTACAGAAAAAGGCAGTGCCAAGAAAAATTTGAAATACAGTCCTATTGCACGTTGAATAGCTTACTGTGGCCAGTGTAGCCCTCCAGCTGTCCGTTGTGAACTTGACAGTTCCAAGAATGTGGTGTCTCTTGGAAAGTAGAGGGAAAAGAGTGTGCTTCCTAGGTTTGATCCACTCACCACCTAAGTTCCTGTGGATATCTGGGTTCATTGTAATTCAACTCAAAATATTCATCATCAGAAATCTCTAAACTTGGTATCGTGCCTTACTCTAAGGCTCCAAGGAAATATTGTTTTAAGGCATGATATTGTTGAGAACGAATCTGGTGTTGACATAGATCGACCTCGAGGAGAATGAAAGTTAACCATTTTTTCAGTTTTCCTTATGAGATCACCAGCTGAGGTCACCAACATGAAGTCACGGATGCTGGTTCTGTGACTAGTTTCTGTTGAGAATGCTGTCAGACAGGCAGAAATGTTAGGAATTAAAGGTAACTTACAAGTAATAAGAAAATTCATAGTGATAATTCCCCTAGACACACTCAGGCTCTCAGGCAAACAGAAAATGAATTTTTCAAAGGGAATTTCAGAGGAATTAATCAAAG
This sequence comes from Paguma larvata, assembly GCA_030068075.1. NCBI lineage: Eukaryota > Metazoa > Chordata > Mammalia > Carnivora > Viverridae > Paguma > Paguma larvata. The sequence continues at coordinate 30,845,818 of CM057826.1, read as the reverse complement.
TAGACTACTAGAATGGGACGGAGAGGAGTCGTTCTGGAGAAAGACGAGATTCTTTTTTCAAGGGTCACGAGGGAATAAAAGAATGGGTCAGACAGTGCTCTGACAGCCACGAAGCAGTTATGTGGTACTTAGTGAATAATTTTTACAAACTGATTCTATGTTGAAATGATAATATTTTGAACATATTAGGTGAAATAAAATATATATTTAAAGTTAATGCCACTTTTTAAAAACTTTCTTTACTAGAAAATTTAAAATTATACTTGTGGCTCACATTTGTGACTTGCGTTATATCTCTCTTGGCCGATGCGGTGTTCAGTGCTGCAGGGGTGTGCCTCGTGGGGCCGGTCATTCCACTCTGGGCTTCAGCACACACATCTGTGAAAGGTGACCAGCTAGAAGGGATTCTTGTACACTTTGATGTTTGCCTAATTTCTAAATTTGAATCATTCCTCTGGTAGATGTTTAAGCATTGAAAAAACTATTTGATATGAACAACTATTTTATGTTTCCGAATGTCTCACATAGTTGCTGCCACTTTAGGTCCCACAGCTTGAGCGAATTTGCAAATAGTCTCCAAATATAGCTGATTGCTTGTGACATGTTAATAAAGAACCGTACCCCAATATCTTGGGAACCCCAGCGGTGGAGAGTGTAGGGCAAGGGTCACAGAATGAGTCAGGGCTTGGGCTAGATTAGCATCTCTGTGACTCACGGTCGCATTCTAACCACCAAATGATTCTCTTCTTGAGAAATACTGAGGGTGATGGCCCTTTTCCTACCAGGGTACCAGGGTTTGCTGAATCAGTGTTTGCCAGGGTGACTACTTAGGTGATAAAAACTGGGTGGGAGCAGCCAAGTTGGTGGGTGTTAGCCCACAGTGTTGTGCTGTTTACGAATGAACTGCTGTAGAGGATACCTGACTGGTTTGGTCCAAGAAAGAGTGGAAGGAGAAACCACTGGTGTCTCTAGTAAAACATGGGGGAAATCCCACTGCGGAAGTGAAAATGTTACTTGCTACTTTTAACAATGTTTTCAAAATGGAAACATTGAATTTAAGGCAATACTAAGAATAAACCCACTAAAGCTTTCTTGCAAGCCTGAAGGTAGCACAATTGGGTTCGGGAATGTGCACAGATTCAGTTGTGTGCCAGAAAGTTTTCATGCAGGTGTACTGTCACCTGACCAAGAGCGCCATGCCTGTGCTGGAAGCATATTTAAGTTTTGAAGATCATATTTGACAGGACTTAGCTTTATTTCCATAATACATTGTTCCCAACTTTCTTGTGGCAAAGAGGACAGTGCCTTCCTTATACTAGTGTGGCAACATCCATATCTTCAGCTACTTTTTGAGTTTCTCAAGGGAAGGGACTGTGTGTTATCCCTTCTGCTTCTATACTAAACAGCATCTACTATGTAGACAGGAGTTAATAAAGACTTGGTGTATTGAGTCTTATTTATTTAGGTATAGGACACAGAAAGAGGAAAAATAACTCATGATGCACAGAAGTTTCTATTTAGAGACTAGTAGATAGGGAATCTAACTTCATAATTCAGAATTTCATAGCACCTGCCTATTCTTGAGCTTAGATAAATAGTATTTTTTTGTATCTCTCTCTCTCTCTCTCTCTCTCTCATACAGACACACACACACACACACACACACACACACACACACACACACACACACACCACACCCCACACTACACAAATCTGAGGGAAGGTAATCCAAGGATGCCATAGGCACCCAGGCTGATTCTATCTATTCTCTCCAAAAATGTAATATTTTGACCTCATGCTTGCTATTCATGGTCACAACATGGCTGCTGCACTTCCAGATTCATACACATGTTCCAGGAATATAAAAATGGATAAAGTATAAGTCTCATTATTATTATTATATATTATTATTATTATTATTATTATTATTTTATTTTTTTGAGAGAGAGAGACACAGAAAGCACATGTGAGGGTGTACAAGGTGGGGGGGGCAGATGGAGACAGAGAGAATCTTAAGCAGGCTCAGTGGGTAAGCCTGATGTTGGGCTTAACATGGGCCTTAATCTCACGACTGTGAGATCATGACCTAAGCTGAAATCAAGAGTGAACCACCCAGGCACCCCAAGTCTCCATATATTAAAAGACTTGCCTTAAAGCTCTACTCAGCAATTTCTGTTTGTCTCATTGTATGGATCTCAAATGGCTACCTCTACTGGATGCATATTGCTATCCCAAATAAAACTGGGGCCTCTTACCAACAAAAGAGGCTTAGTAAGGAAGAGGCGTCTCCATTAGGTATGCCAAGAGTAGTGTACTTTCTTAATCTTCCTCCTCAAACATCAAGTATTTGTAGAACTGTAGGATATTTATAGTCTCAAAAACATTAGATAATGCAGATCAACATTGTCTTCTCATTTTACAGATAAGAGCACTGAAGTTCAGAAATATTAAGTGAGTTTTCCATTTAGAGGCAGGGAAAAGAGAAATGGAAAGCTTAATTCTTTTTTTTTATAATAGTTTATTTTCAAATTTGTTCCATATAACACCCAGTGTTCATCCCAACACATGCCCTCTTTAATTCTCGTCACCCCCTCTCCCCCCCCTCACCCCCCTCAGCCTCAGTTTGTTCTTAGTCTTTAGAGTCTCTTATGTTTTATCTCCCTCCCTCTCTGTGTCTTTTTTTCCTTTCCCCTCTTCCCCTCCCCCTGGTTTTTGCTTAGTCTCACAAAATCCACCAATGCGTGGAAACATGTGGTATCTGTCTTTTTCTGACTGACTTATTTCACTTAACATTATACCCTCCAGTTCCATCCATGTTGCTACACATGGCCAGATTTCATTTTTTTCTCATTGCCACGTAGTAGTCCATTGTATATATGTGCCACATCTTCTTTATCCATTCGTCAGTTGATGGGCACTTGGTCTCTTTCCATGATTTGGCTATTGTCGAAAGTGCTGCTATGAACATTGGGGTACACGTGCCCCTATGCATCAGCATTCCTGTGTCTCTTGGGTAGATTCCTAGCAGTGCTATTGCTGGCTCATAGGGTAGCTCTATTTTCATTTTTTTGAGGCACCTCCACACCGGTTTCCAGAGCGGCTGCACTAGTTTGCATTCCCACCAACAGTGTAGGAGGGTGCCTGCTTGTCCACATCCCCGCCAACATCTATAGTTTCCTGATTTATTCATTTTAGCCACTCGAACCGGTGTAAGATGGTATCTCAGTGTGGTTTTGACTTGTGTTTCCCTGATATGAGTGACTTTGAGCATCGTTTCTTGTGTCTGTTGGCCATCTGAATGTCCTCTTTGGAGAAGTGTCTATTCATATCTTCTGCCCATTTCTTCACTGGATTATTTGTTTTTTGGGTGTGGAGTTTGGTAAGTTGTTTATAGATTTTAGATACTAGTCCTTTATCTGATATGTCATTTGCAATTATCCTTTCCCATTCCGTCGGTTGTCTGTTAGTTTTGTTGGTTGTCTCCTTTGCCATGCAGGGAAAGCTTAATTCTTATATATCTCATAATGTGTATTACATTTGGTACTTTATTGTACATGCTAGAGTATAAATTAATTACTTGAATGTATTATATATTGTATTTATTTCTTGAATTTATCGTATCTTGCATTAGTTGTTTTTGTCTTTTATATTGCATTTATTACTTGAATTTATTGTTTATTGTATCTATGTACTCACTAGTTATGCTTATTGTGTTATATTTATTTTATGCTGTATTTATTGTATATTGTATTTATTACTTAAATTGTATTTTATACAAATTTATGCCTTTGCATTTATTACAAATTATATTTATTACTTTAACTTGTTTTATAATGCTTTATTGTAAAGGTTGGAGTACAAATAACTTGAATGAGGGACTGCCAAATTTATCTTTGTATCATCCTCAGTAAATAACCAAAAAATTCACTGAAGAAACTTCTTTAAATATTATTTGAAATTATCGTATCATGAATATCACTAGCAAAATGTCAGAGGGGAGAAGGAAGGAGACTTATATCTAAAAGGAATCAATTCATAAAGTAGAGGAAACATAGTAATACCAAAAATATTAATCAGAAAACATACTTCAAATATGTAGGAGCAATCTATTGTGAAACTGAAGTTTCATCTGTACCACATACTGCCGCGTGAAAAACCTGATGTATGGGAGGGAGAAATGAAGATGGATGAGATGGATAACGTTAGATTCCTGTGAGAAATGTTTCTGCGTCAGACCACTGGTTAGGTGTCACTGTGGTAAATGTTGATGTCGAACCAGCTTCTTCCAGGTCTTGTGCTTTGTTCTCCCAATTTTCTTAACCCTATTAGTCTCAGAATTTTCTTTCTTTTCTTCATATCTTTTAGCAATAAAAAGGACTAACAATTTCTCCTACAGCATCAACTGTTCTAATTTTCCTTTCCCAAAACTAGTTTCGCTCGAAAAGTTCCTGTTAGGCTAATTTTGTTCCTGATTTTCACTTTTTGCTTCTTTTCCTAGGGGTGCTTTCTAGTGTGTATCATGGAGGTTCAGGTTTGTAAATCAGATCCCCTAAGAAGAACCTCTTTATTTGATTTCCTGATTGTTCTACAGCCCTTTTGCTCAAGCTCAGGGGTCAGAGATTTTAAATGTTTCTAAAAACTTCACTGTTCTTGAACATACACATTGTATTTTTAGCATTGATTTTTTAAAAGTAATTTATTATCAAATTGGTTTCCATACAACACCCAGTTCTCATCCCAACAGGTGCCCTCCTCTGTGCCCATCACCCACTCTCCACCCTCCCACATCTCCCTCACCCTTCAGTTTGTTCTTAGTCTTTAAGAGTCTCTTATGTTTTGTCTCCCTCCCTCTCTGTGGCTTTTTTTCTTTCCCCTCTTCCCCTCCCCCATGGTTTTCTGCTAAGTCTTTCAAAATCCACCTATGCATGAAAACATATGGTATCTGTCTTTCTCTGACTGACTTATTTCACTTTGCATAATACCCTCCAGTTCCATCCACGTTGCTACACATGTCCAGATTTCATTCTTCCTCATTGCTTTTAGCATTGATTTTATGCAACCTGCACTTAAAGCTTCTCAGGTAGTCAAAGGTTGTGGTTTTGTTTTGTTTTGTTTATTAATTATGTTATGTTGGAAGGCATCTTTCAGTCAAGTAATGAAATTTCATTTTTCTTTTAGGGGAAAGGATGTTTCTTTCTCTTCATACATAACCAATTATTTTGGTATTCTAACACTGTAGAAATAAGAGTTTGGTAAACCACTTCCCTGAGAATTGCCAAGGGCTGAGTCACCAAAAGAGAACCTGAGAAAGTTAACAGTTTTCATCCTGGGTCATGTTGAACTTAACTCACTGGGTTCAAGATATGTCCATTATGTCCAATTTTTTGAGTGAGCTGAGTTGGGAAAAAAAGGTACTTAGTGGGCATCCCAAAAGGGAAGATGGGCTTCAAAATAAGGAGAAACATAGTGGCAGACTTGAGGCAGGATGGCATTTATCATCAAGGCTCCTTAGCACCATTGTGAGATAGTAGGCAAAATAGCCTAACTTCCCTAAAAAGCATAAACAGCCAACACCTGCCCAGTACATGTACTTCAGGCAATATGTATGATAAGGTTCTCTGGGGGTCCGGTGATAGCTATCTTCAAGGGAGACCAAAAAAAAAAAAAAAAAGTAATTGTAGGGTATTCACAGTTCAGAGTGGGAAATAGAAGTAAGAATAGGATTTGCAGAGGCAAAGTAGATCAGAGTCATAAAGATGATTTGGAAATATTAGGAAATAGACTTTAAGAGGCGTTGAGGCCCCAACTGGAGCTGGAAAAATGCCTTTCTTTAGCTTGCAGACCAATTATATTTTACAAATGAATCTCTTACATGCTTTTCTTTATTCTTCTCTCTTCCCAGCTACACAATTAGTAAAAGTTCCTTTTGAAATCTTATCTCAGAAGAAATCATGATGCTTTTACATTTAGGATGATATGCAGTGGAGGGGGTATATGGGCTTGTGTTTGTGGATTTGTGTTTGGAAATGCGGGTGGGGGAGTGTCAGGAGGCAAGGAAGCAAAGGAGACTACAGGAGAATAAAGCAACTGCACATACAGGCCTAAGAGAGAAAGAATCAAGACCAACTTATCTATAGTGACCAGAATATAGTTTTGTTTGAAAAAATTACGTTCCACTGTTGGACAGCTCTAATGGTTAGAAAGATTCTCTTAGGTTGTCTCTATCCATTGAATTAAGTGTTGCCTCCAGGAACAACAAAGAACAAACTCCTTCAGCAGGACAACTTATCAGACTCAAAGCTAAGATTATATTTACCACAATTATGAAGGACCAATGAATGTGTTCATAATCCAAAGATATCTATAGTAAAAATTATTTATGATGATAATAATAAGTACATACTTAATTGTATTAATCAAATTATGTACTGCAAACATTTCTAAATAATGCCTTTTAAATGAGCTTAGTATTAAATATCAGCTTAAATAGTATGTTCATGAATAGTTGTTAGTCCTATTGAGTTTCTCTTTTCTGCCTTTGGAACTCAAAGGATAAGCAGCTTTAAATGGAAATGTGAAATTTTCAGCAGTAGTCTCTTGGTATTTAACCTCAAAGATTTTACCTTATTTACAGTTTTCTCTTCAAGGAAGGACTTTTCCTCTCAGGGGTGGAGTGGAGATTGGAAATTAAACTCAACCCAGACAGGAAACCAACCAACAAATCACAATAAAAATGAAAAGGAAATATTTACCTCCATGGACATGCACACAGCATGCACGCACACACCCGTGCACACACACAGTGACCTCACCCGTCAAGAAGGCCTTAAACTGAGGGCTCTGTTCTTTGGACCACTGGCAGAGGTCTCTGAGCTTCCACATTGCCTTCTTGTGTGTCTGCTGACTGAATGAGGAGGATATTTGAATTCACTCTGAAAATAGTCCTCAATTCATCATTAATTACTTAAACTCTATTCTTCCCTATCCAGTTATGATGCAGGTAACTTAATTTCAAAAATTGTAGCCTCAAGGATGTGAGGAAACAGGCACCCTCTTACACTGTTGGTAGGAATGCAAACTGGTGCAGCCACTCTGGAAAGCAGTGTGGAGGTTCCTCAAAAAAATGGAAATAGAACTACTCTATGACCCAGCAATAGCACTGCTAGGAATTTACCCAAGAGACACAGGAGTGGTGATGCATAGGGGCACCTATACCCCGACGTTCATAGCAGCACTTTCAACAATAGCCAAATCATGGAAAGAGACTAAGTGCCCATCAACTGATGAGTGGATAAAGAAGATGTGGTATGTATATATATATATATACACACACACACACACAATGGAATACTACACGGCAATGAGAAAGAATGAAATCTGGCCATTTGTAGCAACGTGGATGAAACTGGAGGATATTATACTGAGTGAAATAACTCAGTCAGAGAAAGACAGATACCATATGTTTTCACGCATAGGTGGATTTTGAGAGACTTAGCAGAAAACCATGGGGGAGGGGAGGAGGGGAAAGAAAAAAAAAGCCACAGAGAGGGAGGGAGACAAAACATAAGAGACTCTTAAAGACTAAGAACAAACTGAGGGTTGATGGGAGGTATGGGAGAGGGGAGAGTGGGTGAAGGGCATTGAGGAGGGCACCTGTTGGGATGAGCACTGGGTGTCGTATGGAAACCAATTTGATAATAAATTATAAAAAAAATTAAAAAACCAATCAGGAACCAGAAAAAAAATTGTAGCCTCAACATTAAAAATTGCAAATACAAATACCATAAAACAGTGTGATATTATTTCTAATTGGCTAGGGCTTTGACTCCTGGAGTAGTCAGGTGCCCTAATGAAGAATTCCCATCTGAAGGGTGGACAGCAAGCGTTATATACCAGAAAAGCCACCCTCCAAAGTTGGCTACCACAGGTACTTCAGCTAGTTGTACCTCAATCAACACCATAGATTTTGTTAGCTAGCGTGGTGAGTCAGATATACTTTTTTATTTGGTGAAATTTTTGGCTTGTTAACATGATGGATATGAGAAATGGGCTCACATAGATAAAATTAAAAGTATTTAAGACATGTAGAGTGGCTAAAATAATCTAAGACTCTCCATTTTTGCATAAACAAATTCCAAGAGTTAGTGAATTCTATAACCCATTCTTTAAGGATGATGTTCAAGACTTAATCTCTCGGTAACAATCCTATGTCATGCCTTTATTGAGGATTTCTGCTTGGTTAATGCCAATCTCGGAGGACCAGATTCTCACCTTTAGAATGGTATGTCCACCTCACAGAAGCCTTTCATGGAAGATGATGTTTTGACACGAAGAAGGACGGAAAGCTAGGACTTCAAGCTAACAGAGAAGTTTACACTGACTGTTTTGTTCTTGCTTACTAATGAAGCTAGTCAGCATGGTGGCAGAATTGGGCCTAAGACTTGCTTTCATTATAACGTGGTAAAGAGGTTATGAAAGAGTCATTAATCTATTTGTATTTCCAACATTTTCAGCAATTAACATTATCTATCAAATAGAATCGAAGACCTATGCATGATCAAAATGGCTTGGCCATTTTTTTTTCCAGCTCCCTAATTCACTATAACACTGTATATTAAATGTCTTCAGCATACTGAAAGAGCACAAAACAGCCTCTTACAGTCACTTTGGAATTCTCTGAAAACTCAGGTTGCCATGGACAACCACAGAAGAAACGTAGAGAGGTAAAAGGGAAAGTATATTCCATCAGCTGTGGCTGTCCTTTGCCTGGCTGATGTGATGATCTTTCCTGAAGGGCTTGTGGGGACAGGGGACCAAAGCTCTTACTCCCAGAGAGGGCCTGCTCCATGTGGTGAATGTCTCCACTGAGGAATTTTTATGTCCCTTTGGATTAACTACATGGGTTAAGGGCAAGAGTGAAGCCTGCCTCATTTCCCTACCCCTTTCTCTTGGCGAGGCAATGTGTGTGGTCCTCTGGGCAGAGCCTTTTGTAAGAGCAGGGTTGATGGAATGAGTTCTCCCAGCTGGACGGAGATGCACACTGGAAAGGGGATGCTCTAGGATAAATCGGAGACTATGTGTGGCTGTTTTTTTTTTGTTTGTTTGTTTGTTTGTTTTTATTACTACTCTTTTGTTATAGACTCCTCTTAGAGGAGCTTTGAGTAGTCCTATTACTGACATTAACTGAGTAAACATTCAGTTTTCCTCCTTTGGCTTTCTTTTCAGTCATTGGTGTTGTCACCTGACAAGTCCCTTCCCAAGTGCCTTTTGGGCTTTTGTCTCAAAAAGGAAGATGAGTCGCTCAGGGTAATGGGACAGGAAGCTTTTATTTTAGAAGAATCCAAGTAAAAGGCAGTGATTAAATATCTTCGAAGCTGTGTGTGTGGCCTGGTTTTGCCTCCATCCTTCATCTGTTGGCATTTTCTTGGCAGCCGGAGCTGAAGCCACTGGTTAACGGTAGCAAGAGGGTCAAGGCCCAACTGCCACCAGGAGGCAGATACATCATCACCCTGGTGAGAGGCTAGTCATTTACATCGATACCAGGGGCCACTCAGGGAGGCAGAAAGTTTTCTGGGAAAAGCCCACAATGACTGGGAAACTGGAAACTAAGACATCAAAACTTTAAAAATTTTATCTTTACAACTATCCACAATTTACAGTCCATGTCAATTTATGTGAGTGATACAAGTTTCTTTGAAGATAAAAACAGGGTTTAGTATGTGCAGTTATCAGTGGCTGTTGTAACGTGTTCACGATTTGGGCATGTCAGTTCTTACAACTACCATGCTGCCTTTACCTGCCAGTCTGGTCATGAATAGTTCTATTGATTGCGTCTTTGCTATTTCTGGAGTTGGATGGGGTTCGAAGACAGATACGGGTAGCTGAGAAATAGTTATTTCTCTGGTGAGAGTGACGTTTTCATGTTACGTGCTGCAGAATTGCTGTTAACCCTTGTTTTTCAGTTGTAAAATAATGTATGTGATTATGGTATGTTTTTTGGTGTCTCCTTTTACCTAACCCCGTAGCCCTGGGTGGGTGTTTTTAGCAGGTTTTCACTGTGTTTGTAAGCATGTGTATGTGTCTGGGTAAGGTATGTAACTGCAGTATAGCTCTTCAGGGTTTTGGATAAGAAGTGGTTATGAAAAATGGCAACAATTTGAAGTTCCTATGCTCTGACTGGCTCTAAACAGAGAAAACCACTTTCTTTTTAAGTGCTGACACCAACAGAAAGGGGAAGGAGCCAAATAAGGAAGAGTGAGAGGCAAGAGTGTGATTCCTACCTTCCAGCTCTTAAGCATTGAATGAAAATGCAGAGGCTCATTGATGAATGGAGATGGGGGAGGGGATTAGAGGCAAAGTGAATATTGTCTCTAGGTGATGAGCTAGGATGTATCCTATACATTTCTTGGCCTGGAATAATTGGTTCATTCAATAGGTATTTATTTTTGTGTCAACAGATATTTATTAGGTGCTGGTGTTAACGGTAATAAACCGGATCAAGTGCCAGACCTCCCGGGGTAGGAGAGGAAACAAGAGAGAAACAGCAGTAAACATATAAGCATGAAATATAATTTCAGGTCAGATGAGAAGAGGAAAAGTGAGCAAATTAGGAACCTGAATGAAGTGCAAGAGGCAACCTACAGAAGCCCTAGGAGAGGGAGGAAGTATGGAGGGAAGGAAACCAGAGAGAGGGGGGCGGAGAGGCGCTGGGTCTAGGAGGATGTTGATCTCTGCTGGCTAGGAGCACTGTAAGGATGGCACCTGGAAGTGATGGCATCTGATTTATGGCTTTAAACTGTCACTTGAGTGCTTCATCTCTTGTATACTTTACTGGCCGTGTATCAGTTCTAGCAGAAAATCATTTTATTCTCAAAACAGTGATTGAATGGTCTGATAATACTTTTCTTAAAGCTGTAACAACCCCAAGATTCCAGAACTGCAAGTTTGTAATATTTACTTTTGACTGGGGCTTGGAAAAGGAAAAATTGGACAGTTGTGAAGTAGTATATTAACCCAGGTTTTCATAACTAATGGGGGGGGAAGGGGTATAATTGAAATGCCAAGAAAATAATTATTCTTAGTTGATTCGCTTGCTATGTACCTACTTTCTGAGGTCAGACTTTGTAGTAGTATCAGGAATTTGTTAGTTATTCGGCGCTCTAGTGTAGTGAGTTGGACGAGGGGCCCAGGGGATGGCTGACTGGGTTTGGCATTCATCTCTGCAATTATTCATTAGATACTTGATTACAGGGGCCTCTGAATAACTGCAAGTGAGGCATAGTAGGAGTATCCCCCTTATGGAGTCGTGTGAACATTAAGTGAAATGATACATAGGAATAGGTCCTGACATAGTTTAAGTACTCAGCGAAAGCTAGCTATTAGTGTTTCTGTTAAAGAAATTCCAACATGGAAAATTTTTACACTTTATGTATGATAAGTCAGAAAGCTTATTTTACATAATTTGGAAGCTTAAATGGAGTCTAGAATATGCTGTTTTGGGAAGCGGCACCCACCACTGGGGTGACATTCTATATCATATATAATTATATATAAATATGACACTATATATCAATACAACATATTATATATAACATATAAATATAACCTATATTACATAGGATACCCCAGACAAGACTCATTGTTGAGATTTCCAAGTCTGGGCAGGTTTTATGAATTGAGGGTAGTAAGAAGGGATTCGTAGGAAAAGATGAGGATTAGAAGTATGAGACAAAGGGGCACCTGAGTGGCTCAGTCTGTTGAGCATCCTACTTTGGCTCAGGTCACGATCTCGGTGCTCATGAGTTTGAGTCCTGCATTGGGCTGTCTGCTGTCAGTGCAGAGCCCACTTCAGATCTGTCCCCCTTTCACTCTGCCCCTCCCCTGCTTGCTCTGTCTCTCTCAAAATAAATACTTTTTTTTAATAAAAAGAGTTGAAATATAGCAGATTTTAAGAATTAAAAATTAAAAAAAAGAAGCATGAGGCAAAGAAAAAGGAGGTAAATCAGAGAAAAACTGCAAATGAAAAGAACAGGTTGAGGACGGGTAGGGGAAGGTTGTGTCTGCTAGTGGGATGTTCCTGTTTTGGACTTTGATTTTTGGATGCTGTCCCCTAAATATCTTTTTAGCATCATTTTTAACTGAGTTCGCCAGAAGACATTTTAAAATGTGAAATGTTAAATGTGAGATTTAAATATACAAGCCTTTTTTCTGGGAAAATAGAATTGTCCTACAATGTTTTGTTTTGTGTCAAATTTGCCGAACACATTTATTCTATAAAAGTGAAAATACTCATTTTATAACCATATAAGCGTGCCTCAATACTGCCTGCCTTCGAAAATGCCTGTGACTTAAATAGCTGCTTTAGAATAGATCTCAGTTTGTATTTATCATTGGTCTCAACCAATAGCATTTAATCTTTTTTCCTATAGGCTATGAGTTCTCTCCCTCACTTAAGGTACATAACATTTCAAATAATTCAATTTATAAATAGAAACAATAACCCGAAAAAACATTCCTTATTGGAAGAGATGAAACGTTTTTCATGGGTTCCAGCTAGATATTCCCAGTGGTGTAGTGCCCACTGCCACCATACTTGGAATCATACTTAGATCTGACATCATACTTAGATCAGAAAACGAGATCTCTTCACCAGTTGTAAATCTCTTCACCTTTTAATCATGGTTCAGGGAAAAAAACCCTCCATTTTGTGAATGAATTAATATCCCATTTTCTTTCTTATATTTCTCTTTCCTTTTGCTCTTTTTTTTCCCCCTCTTTTTGGCACCTGACTGCAGAATGAGTCGGTTCCTCTGGAAGCCTGCCCCCTGGGCTGTATGGTGGAACCCCCATGGATGGGCACCACTTGGCACCCGAATGGGTGCTTTATCTCAAACCTTTATCTCAAATGTTTCTGTGTTTCCTCACATACCTTTCTCAGACGTTCCACAGCAAAATTCAGCTCTCTGTGTTGTGTGCCTAGACCACGGCCCAGGGCAGGGTGGTGCAGATCTTTTCATAGTGAGTTCAGTTTTCATCATGAGGTGTTTCTATGGTGAGTCCGATCAAATCCTGAATCAGGTGTTTGTCACAGGTGATGTCACTTGCTATACTCTATTCTGTTCCCCACTCTCCCCATTTCTTATTGTTTCTCATCTCCTTTACTTTGGGAACATACTTTTAGTGATTAGGAAAGGAAAACAAATAAGCAGGTCCTCGCACTCAGGGGGAGCCATGCTGTGGTGTCATGATGTGAATTCACATTGCTCTGTGACGTCTGTTCTAAGTCATACGTGCTATTATGAGAGTCCTGGGTTGCATCTGTTTTGAGGACAGTGACCCTAATTGACACAAACTTTCAAGGACAAGTAAAATTTTATACAGAAACTGCATTGAACAGAGAAAGATAGAGCTTCGTGAGGACAGAGAAACACAATAGTCCAAAATGGACTCTGCATCATGTTTATGCTTCTATTGCTTTTTCCACTAAGCAGTTCAGAATTCCAAGTAAAGGAAGGGCAGGGAAAAAATATCAGAAAGATAAAGCAGGGAATTCGGGAGAATTTGTTGCTGCATAACTGTAAGATTGAGAGTTAATCATGGTATGGTTTATAGGAGGAAAATAATTATCTTTTACTGTTTTTGAGATTAAAAAAATCCCTTAAGCCTAATTGCAATAATAACTTAATCTGTTGGTCAGTGTTTATTCATTACTCACTCTGTGCTCAGAACTACAACAACTGTCAGGAATGCAGCCATACTGGCCATGATCCCTAACCTAATTATAAGAACAGAGACAAAAACATTAATAAAGTTAGAAAAATCAAAATAATTCTAATTATCCCCAGGAGACTGTTGCTGTAGGACTAGAAATTAAATCAGTCATAGGCAGACATATATCAAAACTCAAATCCCATGGCTTAGTGGGTATTTGAGAAGGACAGATTTTGAGAGGCTCTCACTGGAAACTTTTTTTCTCCTTTAGATAAGGAGAAAGAGTTTGGAGCTCTTTTGAACTTTTCTTTCACCAACTAGTCTTAGGATGGCATAGTTATCATTAAGGAATATGTTGTGTATTTCAGATTTAAGTGATAGGGCGGGTAAAATATAATTTGTGTGATGAATGTTTTAGAAGCACTTAATTGCATCTGAAATACCTCTTTAAGGGGCCAGGATATCAGATAAAATGTTCACAGATACCACCTCTGCATTTCCTTGGGTACAAAGATCTGTGGGTGGAGAAGCGAAGGAGGGAGGGCCACCAGCAACCTTGAGTGAGAACACAAAGGCACATCTTTCATACTGCACTGTTGCCATTGTCCCATGAAGTCTATAACTTAATTTCAACAGAGCAAAATAAATGTAAATAGACCTCTGGGCAAATCGATATGTCACTAGAGGTCGTACAGGGTAGGAAAGGTAAACTGGAATCTGGAATTCTGACAGCCTTAGGCTAAAACTTGCTTCGTCACTTATGAGCTACAGTTAGTCTGAGCCAGCTGTTGCTCCTGTCTGCTTCCCTTCACAATAAATCCCTTGAAGGCAGAGATGTTCTCTTTAAAACAATGATTTTTGTGATTACAGATATAGTTGATATTCATGGTAGAAATATGGAAGAACAAATTAGAAAATAAAAGTCACCCTTTATGCAAATACTAGAGCCCTGAACATTTTGTGACACATCTTTCCAGATTTTTTCTTTTGTGGATATATATTTAATCAAAATTGTTACTTAATGTCCATGTCCTCGTACTTTTTAGTCCTCATGCCTGGTATATAGAGAAGTGTAATTAAGTGTATATTAAATGACTAAATAGCCTTGAGCTTCTTTGTTCCATACTAGAACAAATGAGAATAAAAACAGCAACTGTAGTGTCAGAGTTCCGAGGGTTGAATGAGATTCTAGATGTGTAGCGCTCATTCGTTGGTGTATAACAGAAACCCTGTAATTCAAAACTCTTATTGCTGTTATTTTATTTCTCATTGAAAACAGAGGGATATACTAAATAGTTTGGTTCAGAGGATTCAAAACCATTCATAATGGCCTTTCCTTACAGTTTGGAGAGAGGTAGTAAGTCTAGTATCAAGTGTTTATAATTCTAGAGCATGGGGATGTGTTATGAAGCCTAATACAGAAATGGAATTGTATTGGCAAAACCTGCCATTGAAGTCAGGGATATGATAAAATAGAGTTGGTTGCAGAGTGTTCAGCTCTGAGTGTGGTGACTTTTATCTTAAGCTGTTTCTTTAATAAGATACAACTGGGCCTCTAATACCAGCAGGTTCATGACTCAAACTCCATGGTGTTAAGGATCTCAAGGCTTCTTTCTTTCTTGTAGGTCCCTTCGCATAAACCTGTTAAGGACCCGGATTGAGTATAGGAAATGCCTTTAGTGGAGCCATAGGCATGGATTTTCCAGGTTCCTTGAGCCTCACTCACTGGAGGTGCTGGTAGGATTACAGTTGCAGGTGGGCAGCTACTTTGCAGAATGCTGTAGAGGAAGAAGGACCTCAGAAATCAACCTTCCCAGGACACCTGGGTGGCTCAGTCGGTGAAGCATCCGACTCCTGATTTCGGCTCAGGTCATGACCTCATGGTTCATGGGATTGAGTCCTGTGTCCGGCTCTGTGCAGACAGCACAGAGCCTGCTTAGGATTTTCTCTCTCTCCCTCTGTCTCTTTTCCCCTCCCTTGTTCGTGTGCACATGCATGCTCTATCTCAAAATAAATAAACTTAAAAAAATTTTTTTTAACTGAAAAAGAAGAAATCAACCACCCTAGTAACTTTGTTTTACACACAGTGAACTAAGGCCAGAAGAGATTATGTGAACTTCTCAAGCCCACACAGCAAACCGGTGACACAACCAGGCTTAGAACCAAAGGTTCCTGTGAAGCAGCAAAATGTAGAAGAAAGAACACAAGTTGGAGTCAGGCTGCTTCAGTTTGAATCCTGGTTCTGCCACTTAGAAGTACTTAAAGGACACTGAATCTCTCTGAACTTAATTTTCATCTGTAAATACAGAATAAAATATCTAGTTGTATTAGTTTCCTATGACCGCCATAACAAATTATCATAAACTTGATGCCTTCACACCAAAGAACTGTATCGTCTCACAATTCTGGGAGCCTGAAGTCCAAAACCAAGATGTCTTTGGGACTGTGCTGTCTTTGAAAACTCTAGAGAAAGATCCTTCCTTGCTTCTTCACAACTTCTGGTGGTTGCTGGCAGTCCTTGGGTTTCCCTGGCATATAGTGGCATCACTGCTGTCTCTGTCTTTGTTGTCACACGTTCTTCCCAAAGCGTGTTGGTCTGTTTCTGTGTCTTCACATGGCCTTTCCATAAGGATGTTAGTCATTGGATTTGGGGTTCACTCTAATGCAGTATGGCCTGATCTTTTTTTTTTAAGTACTTGTTAGTATTTAATGAACCTCCCTTCACGTGGCTTCAAGCTACCAGGACACGGCCTCCCCCTACACCCTTAATCTTCTCAGCTCTTCTACTGAAGAGTCTGGCCTTCATGATGACAGGCTGTTTGGGGAGCTTTCCCTTTCCCAAAACTTTGTGGTAGCCCGATCACACCACATAACGAGAGGAGCAGCTCCAGTCTTGTTTTTGGCAGCATTTACCTGTGACTGCTCACTGACCAAGGTCTACAGTTTTCCAAGGTCGACAGTTGGGCAGAAGCTCTGGTTCCTTTTTAAGTGGGTCATACCCACTTTTCCAAAGTAACCGAGATGATATTTGTCAAAGTTGATCCTGTGGTGATGCGTGCCACCAGCCTTACCCTGGCCTCCTGAGTGCTTCTGGTGCTTGCTGATGCGACTGTGTCCATGGCTCACATGACCATGAAGTTTCCAGGTCTTCCTCAGTCGGGATGGCATGTCGGCAGCCCAGAGGAAAGAGCCAGTATGGCCTGATCTTAACTAATTACATCTGCAAAGACACTATTTCCAAATAAGGTCACATTGTGAACGTCTGAGTGGACAAGAAATTTTGGAGGGATGCTATTTAACCCAGCACAGTAGTGTACAGCACTGTTGCCTGGATGACATCATATATTGTCTACAAAGTGTCTAGCATGGTTGCTGGTACATGCGTTAGTTCATATGTTAGCTCAACCAATGTTGGTTCTCTGCTTTCCTTTCCAACCCCCAGCCCTGTGGCCAGTAGGCCACTGTGGAACTCCAGACACTGAACTCATTCTGTTTCCACACAGTCTGCATCTTCCTCTTTCTGTAGTTATTCTGGTATGTTCCCAGCCTTCTTCCCTGGCTGGTTGTAATTGTTTTGGGTATCCGTTCTTTTACTGACATTCGGCTCATTTGCAGCTTTCCTAGTTCTAGTTTTCAAGGAGCCTTACTGTAAATATAGTTAGAGAAAAAACAACCAAGGGCTGCAGAGCACAGTATCAGCAAAGGGACTGCCTTTTTATTTAATTAGCAAAAATAAAGAAGTACATCCAGTTTTGACAAGGATACTGTGAAAAAGTAAACTAATAATACCTTTATTGGGGCTCTTTAAAGTGTTATACCTTTTTCAAAAATCAATAAAAATATTATACTTCTGCTTTATTAATCCCGGAATTGGGAATCTGTTCCAAGGTAGTAATTCAAAATACAGAAAACACCACAAATATTCATCAAAACATGATTTATGATAGTAAGACTTAAAATTTTTTAAAATTCTTTTTGAGTTTACTTATTATTGAGAGCCAGAGAGAGAGAGAGAGAGAGAGAGAGAGAGAATAAGCTGGGGACAGGCAGAGAGAGAGAGGGAGACACAGAATCTGAAGCAGGCTCCAGGCTCCAAGCCATCAGCACAGAGCCTGATGCAGGGCTCGAATGCACAAACCATGAGATCATGACGTGAGCTGAAGTCTGGCGCTTAACAGACTGAGCCAGCCAGGCACCCCTTAAAATTTTTTTAAGTGTATTTATTTTGAGAGAGAGAGAGAGAGAGAGAGAGAGAGAGGGAGAGAAAGAGAGAACAGCAGGGGAGGGGCAGAGAGAGAGGGAGAGAGAAAATCCAAAGCAGGACCCGCACTGTGAGCATGGAGCCCAGTGTGAGTCTCGAACTCACAAACCATGAGATCATGACCTGAGCTGAAACCTAGGTCAGGTGCTTAACCAACTGAGCCACCAGGTGCCCTGATAGGAAGACTTTAGAAACAACATACATGCCCAACAAGAGGGATAGTTTAGGTAAACTGTAGTTTGCCCAGTTGAAGGAACATTATGTAACTATTAAAATAAAAATATGAAAAATATGACTTATTTTTAAGTGAGAAAAGAAAATTAATAATTACAAATAGATTCATATGTGATTGTGATAAGCATATGGGGTAATGTCAAAATGACTAATTTTTTCCATGTTATAAATTTTCTATAACTTGAAAATATTTTTATATAATTTTAAATTGGACAGCGATAATATAAGGAGATAATCCATATAGTTGGGTGACTTGGTAGATATCCCATTTCATATTTTGGGTGCTAGATAGAGGCCGTGATGCTTAGAGCACTGCTGTTGGCATTAGGCGGAAGCAAGTGTCATTTCTCAAACAGACTAGGACAAACCAGTGTTGTGGGAGGAGTTGCTAGTCATGGGATTCCTACTTGCATTACCAGTGAACTGGACTCATGATTTATGGGGCCAGTGGCTAACCCCTGACCATAGACAAGCAGCCCCATCCATGAAGAGCTCAGGTAGATGGACGCTATTATCATTTGCATCCAGAAAAATCTAAAAAGTCAAAACAAAGATGTAGCAACAAAAAAAATTGCAATGGTTTGTTGATGTGATTTACATTTTATTTTTGCTTCTGATGAATACATAATAATCCTCCCCTGCCCCAAAAAGTGAGAAAAAAAATGAGTAATATTATTGAGATACATAAGTTTGTACGTTACTTTGGACTGTGAATACAAGTTTCACACAGATGATATAGCTTTAATGATTTATCTTTTTGATACTGGTAAAGTCAAAGAATTCATAACTCCCTGTCTCAATTATATTTCCTCATGTTATTAGTTATTTCTAGTCATTTATTTGACAAATATTTATTGATTCTTACTACAGTCTTAGACTTGATTTCTTGTAAAATAGGATATTTCATGTTAATTTTCTGAATTTCTGTTTATTGAGTTTACTATTACTATAATTTTAAAGTACTTCAAAAATAAGGAAAACATACATCATTAAGTTTCAATTCCCTTATATATTCTCAAAGACACAGTTTCCAAATTTAATGTGTTCAGGAATCACCAGGGATGATAGTTAAAAATGCATTTTTCTGGGCTTTACCCTCAGAGACTAGAGATTGAGTCTGGATGTATTCTAAAGGAGGAAAACAGAAGATGCTGCCTCAGGTGGGCTACCACTCACACTTTACCGAAGTGAAAAGTTAGGCACATGAAAACATGTGCCCCCAAGTATCTTCCTTTAATATTTGTGGTTGAACATTAATTATCACAGTTAAAAAGAAAAAAACCCAATAAATACGAAAAGTATTAAAACTTGGCATTGTTTACCAAAACATGAGTTTTCTTTTCCTTTTTTGGAGGTGTGTAAGGAAAGCTCGTCAGCACGCTGCAGATGATGTCACCTCTTCTATTCCTAGCACATTTTCGACACGTCACCCTTTTATTTCACAACAAACCTGCTGAGGCAATGTTCCTTTTGTTTTAAGAGCTGATGATTGTCAGTTAATTATATCACGTGTTGAAGGAAAATTAATAAGGAATGCATTTCAGCAATGACTTGCATTTTCAATATTATTATCACAAATGAGTGCATTTCAAACACTCTAATATTAGAATCTGGATTCTCATAATGCAGCGTCTGCTGTGAAAACCACATGTAATTGTGTTCTTAAGACTCATCCATCCAGTGGTGTCTGAACTATGAGGTAATGATGCTTTCCTCTCTTAATAAGCCACTTTCCTCAGTATGCGAGGTCTTTCTACTTCTCTTTTATGAGAAAGCAGATGGGTGATTCATTTACAAAAATCTTACAAGAGAATGGCATACTAGCCAGTTAAGCCTTGCCTTTTTCCAGAGTTGTCTTTACCTACAGAATTACCTAGCATAATAAAGTGAGGGTAGCTTCTAAATTAAAGATTGCTAAGGCTATGTTTCTTAAACTTTGTATGCATAAGAACAATATACCATATATAACATGTTTATTAATATTCAGATTTATAGACCTCCATTCCAATTTATTAAATATCAAATGAAGACTGAGAATTTACATTTTAAAATACATCCCAGTTGTTAAACACTGATAGACTGTCTTACATACTTCGAGGAATTTCTTCCCTTGGGAATTTTGTAAAGTAGGTTAGGAGAGGTGATTTTGAGTGATCTATGCTTAAAAATCTTTGCAGGAACTTATTTTAAACCTTAACTAAGGGGAATTTAGCAGCATAAAAGAAGCATTGTGAAGTTTCCCAGACATGGATTTCATGTTTGGATGGCTATTGGGAATAAGTACACTGTTGAAATTTCTTTTTGGAAAGCCATGGGCTTTGGAAAGACCAAAAGTTATCAGGATTTCCAAAACCCTGACAGAGAACTGAAGGAGTAATAAAGTGTGACAGTGATCAAGGGCACTATGCCAGGTAGGGCTCTAAGCTCCTTGTGTGTATTAATGTAGTTAAACTTACAAGTATCCTATAAAGTAGATATTATTATTTTACTCATCTTGTAAATGGGAAACAGAGGCAGTGAGAAGTGAATTAGCTTGTCCCCTTCTATAGCTCGTTCTGAAACTGAGCATTCTGATGTGGCATCTGGGCCTCCACCACTGCACTGTGCCACCGATAAAGGGCTGGTTCTCTGGGAAACTCATTTACCTTTCAACCAACAAGGGGCTTTTTATATTAAGATCTAGGAGTACCTACAAAGACAAAGCAATGAACTGCATGCCACTTAGAGCTTTTTGATCTACAGTTTCTAAGATTTCTAGACAAGGCCAACATGAGAGAAAAATAAAAGCAATAGCAAAGGCATTTACTTCAGTATTTTCTTGAACATTTGCTCTCAGAAGTAATAACTATTATCTTTTCACTCGTATGAGTGCTTCTCTTTGAGTCTTAGAGTCCATAGGAAATTAGCGATCATTTGGCTCAACAATAAGTATTTCTTCAATGAATGAATGAAAAGTTGGACTCATTTTGTACATCTACAAGGATGTTCTGCAGGCTGATCAGTGTAACAATTTGCATAAGCATCCTTAGAATTATGAAGGGAACTTCAGAGATCAGTTAAGTCTAGACGGAATAGGCAATGTAGATGTGAGCCCATGTCAACCTCCAGGGAGGGTACATTGGGAAAACTGGGACCCTATGTTCAAGTGGGATGAACTGGGTGCCTGGGCCTCAGCCTGAGAATCTAGAATGAGTGGAGGATGACTACCCAAGTAGGGTAGACTTGCTTCATACTAATGGTTTCTGTGTTAGTTTTCTGTTGCTGCTGTAACAAGTTACCACGTACTTAGTGGCTTGAAACAACAGAATCTGTAAACTTACTACTCTGTGCATTGGAAGTCTGATGCAGAGCTCACTGACCTAAAATCAAAGTACCAGCAATGCTGTGTTCCTTTGTGGTGATTCTAGGGGAGAATCCTCTTTGTTTTTCTGACTTTCCAGGTCCATGTACCTTGGCTTGCAACTCTCCCATTTTCAAAGCCGGTAATGGCAGTTTGAGTTGTTTTCACATTATATCACTCTGATTTCCTCTTCTACACCCTTCTTCCACTTTTAAGAACCTTTCTGATTATGTTGGATCCACTCAGATAATGGAGGATGATCTTCCTTTTTAAAGGTGAGCTCATTAGTAACTTGAATTCCATCTGCAACCTTAAATTCCCCTTTGCCATCTAACCCAATGTATTCACAGATTGTAGGGAGTAGGGGACAGAGATGGGCATGGATGTTCAGGGGAGATCTTTATTCTGCCTACCACAGCTTCCTAGAGAGTCAGGCAGTTAGAGGGAAGGAACATGTTCTAGGATGTAGGGCTCAGTCATCCAACACTGGATATGTGACTAAAATGGAAAGCTGTTCCTGGCAGTTACAGATTCTGGCAGATGCTGGTAGAGGAACTGTGAGCTGGTTGGCTGAATGAGGATGGAGAGACCGTATCATACCTGGAAGGGCTGAAAGAGTCTTATTGGCTGAGAACTCCTCACCTTCTATGTGCTGATTTCATTGAGTTGGTCCTAATGTTTTTAGAGAAAGAAGGTGCTAAGGATTTTTCTCTTAGTAGGAGGAAAAGCCAAGTCCTTCACCAGTGCAAGCATAGAAGGGCAGATAGGAAGGAATACATGTAGATTTGGAACCCTAGGTAAAAGAGGTAGAAACATGAGCCAAATATACCTACCTCTTCTCCCTCCCTCCTTTCTTTCTTCTTTCCTTCTAGTTTTCAAATTTGTGCTGTTGATGTATTTTGGGAAGGTATTAGTAACAAACACACTACTATTATCTAAACAGGTTATGTGTCCACAGGGTCATAATGAGGCTCATTCTAACAGAAAACAGCACTAATAATAGGAGCAAAATTTCATCCATATTTTTTTGAGAGAGTGGAGGAGGGGTAGAGGGAGAGGGAGAGAGAGACAATCTTAAGCAGGCTCCACACCCAGCACTGAGCCCACTGTAGGGTTCAAACTTATGACCATGAGATCATGACCTGGACCGAAATCAATAGTTGGATGCTTAACTGTCTCAGTCACCTAGGTACCCCTCATTCACAGTTTTAAACTTTAATTTTATCCTACCAATAAGAGCTAAAGCATTAAGTGAAAAACAGCATGGTTTGCAGAGTGAGGGAGATATTACAGAATCTACATAAAAAAATGATACAGTTGAGTGTTGGAGGCCTTCGTTTTTGTAAGTTAAGCAAAGTGGAAGTGGTAGATTTGGACCCAAGAGAAGAATCACATGACCTCCTGAATGAGAAGAAACCCACAAGTCATTAGTCATCTAGTTGAAATTATTTTAGTCACGCAAAACGCTGCCTGTATGTCATTACAGGACTTTCCATTTGTTCTCCAAAGCAGACCTCTCTTAGGTTGGTTTATGTGCTGGTTTAATTCCTGTTGTTTGGGTGTCTGCATGGATAGGATGATCAAAACAGTTGGGGAGCTGCCTGGCACAAAGCCATAAACTATTGGAAAAAGTGCTTTGAACAGAGGCATCATGGGCCCCATGAGGGGAAGAGGAAGCCACAAAGCCTCAGAACATGAAAATATAGGTCACATCTGCCACCCTGGGCACACCTTTTTGTCACCAAGAGCATGGGCAGGAGGCAGGAAGGATATGCATCAGGAGATACATTGTTGTTGACTACAAAGGGTAGAAATTCTTGTGTCTTCAACTCTTTTTTTTCTCCCAATAGAGGTAACTCTCTCATCTTTCTGTGGGGACTGGGTGGAGGAGTGCTGGTGGTGGGGAGGCTGACAGCAGACTTCCTCTGGAGAACTACTGCTTAGATTTTTCAATAGTTCTTTTCTTTTGAGAGAGAGTGTGTGTGCATGCATGAGCTGGGGAGGGGCAGAGAGAGATAGAGAGAGAAAGAATCCCAAGCAGGCTCTACACTATCATCGCAGACCCCAATGCAGGGCTTGAACTCATGAGCTGCGAGATTACGACCTGAGCCCAAATCAAGAGTCAGATGCTTAACTGACTGAGCCACCTGGGCGCCCTTCAATAGTTTTTGAAGTCTCTTTGTATAAAAACAGAACAAAAACAAAACTTTAGTATGCAAAGCATGGAAACTTTAGCTTTCTCTTGCCAAAATGAGGTTATTTGAGCATAAGGTGGAATGGCTAAATGTAAAGGAAAAGTGAATGGCAATCTGATGAAAATAAACAGAAATAGCCATTCGATAAGAATGTCTTCTTAAATTCACTTCTTTGTTTATCTCTGTGCTCCCAATTTGCCGGGTTCCAGGTGTCTTAAGTATGTTCCAAGAGGAGTTTTACCTACGGGCACTCAGTGTTTACAAAGCAGAGAGATTTTTCTTGAATATTGGTACTCTGTATTTCCTCCCAAAGACCCACTTCTGCTATTTGAGTGCTTTTTGCTTAACAATCATGCAAGTTCAGGCAGCCTTTGCTCACATGCCCTCCAATTCCTTCTCTACATTTCCTTCCCTCCTAGGCTGACTTGCCCTTCCTCTGAGTCCTTGATGCTCCCCAGAGCTCCTCCCTGGTAAATCATCTAAGCCTTGCAGACTCACGCCCGGATGCGTGGAAGAAATCCAAAATAGAAAAAAGATTATTATTTGTATCCATGATAATCCAAAACAGTAAATTCATCTGATAGCACCACACATTTTTATTTACTTACTTTATTTATTTACTTATTCATTCATTCATTCATTTATTTTGTAAGTGCCACCTGCTTTAGATCCATCTGATTAAAATCAAAAGTAGAGGTTGTCAATCTGTGGCCCAAGGGTCAGTTCCAGTTTACTGCCTATTGTTGTGCAGAATTGTTTTTCATTTTCAGACGGTTGAAAAAAATCAAAAGAAGAGTAATATTTTAAGATACACAGAAGTTATATGACATTCAAATTTTTAGGGTACAAAAATAAAGTTTTTTGGAGCTCAGTTGCTCTCATTCGTTTATATCTTATCTAAAGCTGTTTTGCACTATTTTGAGAAAGTTTGTTTGCGAAGCCTGAAATATTTACTATCTGATCCTTTGCAGAAAAGGTCTGCTAACTCTTGATGGAAACCGCTTTTAAAATTTATATATTAATTAGCCAGTCGTCCACTGGAGAGCAAGATTCTCAAGGACAGAAATGATACTTTGATCATTATTACAATCTTGGTGGTTAACACAGTGACTGACATGTCATACTCAACTGATCTTTGTTGCAAAGGTTTACAATGATGTTGCTTACAACTTTCAGAAACATACTTATTACATGACATCTGTTTTGGGAAGACTTACCAGCAGAGGTACATATTTTTTCTCCCTAGCTTTCCTCTTCCCTTATACATATTATGGAGCATACACACTCAGATTGTAGTCCACTTTTTTTTTTTTTTTACATTTTTTAAAACTTTTTAAATATATTTTTGAGAGGCAGAGAGAGACAGAGAGAGACAGAGTGTGAGTGGGGGAGGAGCAGCGAGAGAGAGAGACACACACAGAACCCAAAGCAGGCTCCAGGCTCTGAGCTATCAGCACAGAGCCCAACACGGGGCTCAAACTCACAAACTGTGAGATCATGACCTGAGCCGAAGTCGAACACTTAGCCGACTGAGCCACCCAGGGGCCCTGATTGTAGTCCACTTTTTAACTGGTTTTAAAATTTGTAATATATTGAGTTTTCCATAATTGGAGATTTTATTTTTAAAATTACGTACTCTTCTCAGAGGCTGTGTACTGGTTATCTGTTGCTGTATGCAAACTACCATAAACCTGATAGTTTATAATAATCATTATATCACATGATTTTGTTAATTAGGAATTCAGGCAGGGGTGGTCGGCTGATTTTCTTCTACTCCACGTGACATTGGTTGGAGGTACTCAGTAGTATTCATCTGGTGTCCAGGCTGCTCTGATGGGTCACAGAGTGGTGATGGCTGGAAGGTGGGGCTGTGCTGGGCTCCTTTCCCTCTCCGTGCCTTCCCAGGACCTCTCCACCAAGTTGTTAGACTTCTGACACGGCAGCTCAGCACTTCTAGAGACTGAAGTGGAAACTGCTTGTTCTCTTAGAGTCAGGGCCCAGTGCTCACAGCGTCATTCCTGCCACATTCTATTCATCAAGTGGTTGCCAGCCAGCCCAGATTGAAAGGGAAGGGAAAGAGACCCCATTTCTTGAAGGAAAGGCATCAAAGAATTTCTGGCCCTTCTTAATCTGCCATAGGCTGCTTCTAGTTTGGTTTTTAACTTTATTAATTCCAGTTGAGTACAACCAGTCCTGGTTGTACCCCTAGTTCTCCTAACACATGATCTTGTTTCCGTTGTCTCAAGTTCTTATCTCCAAGCTCTAGAACTGTCAGTTGTCTAGGCAAGGAGAGCACCAGTTCACCTGTCCAGGTGATGCAGAGCTCTGAGGGATTGGTTGATGTAGACTGAATGTTCTTTGGAAAGTGATTCAGTCCCCAAACAGTTCACCCACCTCCTAAAATACTTAATAGAGGAGCAGGCTCAGTCTAGACCCCAGCTGCTTGGGAGGGAGGTCCTAAGCTGCATTCCTATATATTTAATGATATCTTACATAATATAGTTTGGAAGATATGCTAGTTTCTTCCTCCCTCCCTCCATCCCTTCTCTTTCCTTCCTTCCTTTCTTTCTTTCTTTCTTTCTTTCTTTCTTTCTTTCTTTCTTTCTTTCTTTCTTTCTTTCTTTCCTTCCTTCCTTCCTTCCTTCCTTCCTTCCTTCCTTCCTTCCTTCCTTCCTTCCTTCCTTCTTCCTTTCTTCCTTTCTTCTTTTCCCTCTCACACTCCCTCCCTTCCTTTCTCTGTCTCTCTCTCAATTCATTGGAAAGAAAAATCAGTGCTGCCACTCACTGATAGAAGTGAGTAGCTAAAGAATATGAAGGCCAAGATAACATAAGCTCAGAGCCTGGTTTTTCTCCTCTTTGGCATCTTCCATCTATGCGCGGTCTTGCTAGGGTGCTGCTCCTTTTGCTCTAAAGAAATAAGGTCTGGTTTTCTAAAGATGACTTTGTTTAGGCTAATTCTCTGACTCAAAGATTAGAAATCAGAGGGATGTAACCATTCGAAAGGATGTCTTCTGTATTTGACTGTATATGGGGGTGAATAATGTCAGTAAGGGAGGATTTGCTTGGCTTGCATTATAGAGTTTTGAGAGAAAATCTGGTTGCTTATAACATGCAAAAATGCATGTGGTAAACATGCAAGATATAAATATTTACATGCATCAAAATTTTATGGAGATGGAGGCATTTCAAACAGTTCTGTTACTCTCTCCACGAGAGCAATCCATCTACTGTATTTTTTTGACCTGTGAGATCAGCAAGGTTACAGCCTTGTGTGGGTTCACTTGCTGAAGGAGAATTCCCTCTGTCCCAACTATGAGGTGCTACCCGATATTTCCTTTTCTGGAAGCTCTAGGCAACACCCCCGTCCCTACTCCCACCAGAGCAGCTGCTTTCTCTGTGTGCTGGGTATTCATCTGTGCCAAGGCATTTGTTTTCTCCTTTGGTGACTGCTGGCTGGGAATCTCCTTGCACATTTCCTTTGGTGGTGGGACTCTTAGCAACCCAA
This sequence comes from Paguma larvata, assembly GCA_030068075.1. Classification (NCBI taxonomy): domain Eukaryota; kingdom Metazoa; phylum Chordata; class Mammalia; order Carnivora; family Viverridae; genus Paguma; species Paguma larvata. The sequence continues at coordinate 30,818,573 of CM057826.1, read as the reverse complement.
AGCTAATGTGATTTACACCAAGAAGCCTGAGCATGTTGCCACTGTGAATGGCAGGCACCAGCATCTTCCTTGTTCTTTAAAAAGTCAGGATTGTGGGGCTTGATAGTAGATTTTCTGTGGGGCCAATGACAAACCCTTTAAGATTTCACGCAGAAAAAGGAAAGGGTCTCTCTTGGTGGTAAAACTAGAATCATACACATTTTTCCTTTTCTCTGTGGCACAGAAGTACATAAAAGAGGGGGCTCTTCCTGACAAGCCATAACTCCAAATTAAGAAAACCGGTCTGTAGTTCTGGTCTTTGTCATTATTGGTGTTGTGTGTTGTGTGTATATGTTTTGAGAGCCTTGAACATTCATTTTCGGCTGTACTTTTTGTGGCTTGTCTGGGCTCAGAGTAATTCATGTCCTAGTGGTGAGTCCTTCTATTGGCTGAAAGCGAAGTGTGTTCTATTATTATCAGATACTATAGAGATAGTGCAAACCTTAGAAAAATACTTTGTAGTATAATGGAGATTTAAATATCTGGGAAGCTATATCCATGAAAATTATCTAGTGGTAAGACCTTGCCAGGAGAGTCATTTTGGTGTTTGTTGTGAAGTGGTTTCCCATGAAACGCTTTCTTTCCCTTGTTTCCCTAGGACAGAATTGATAGTTATAGGTTACCTTCTTGACACTGGTGGGTTCTCCTCACTAACTCACTGCTAATTTTGTAATCGCTGTCCCTGTCCTTCAGTGTAGAGACTCTGGAAATCCCCTCTGACATCCTTTCTTGCCAATTTTGTCTCTGGTTGCCCGCCCACAATATTTTTTCCCCTAATCTGGCCAGTCATCTCTGACTTATTTTAGCACATGCAGCATTTCCGAGTTTGACATAGTAGCATGCTGCACAGATTTGAAAAGAAGCCTTCCAGTGGCACAGTGACCATAAAGTGCCTCAAAGGATAATAGTTTAAGTTCTTTGGATGTGGGAAGAAGGTTCTGGAGAGTAAGAATTTCTCCCCTGGAGTGTACGTGGTTTTGGGACCAATCAGAAGCATGTTAGCATCAGAAGGAGTTTTATGCAAACTTCTGGTTCTTCAAGATTCATCGACAAGGTGGTTTTAAGATCTCAATCTTCAAAGACATCTATAAAACTTTTCAGTTATAACCTCACCCTCTCTACTGTTCGAAAACATTTTTGGAATTTTAGTATGCATATATTCCTTGTAATATAAATAGGAAAATATATTTGATCCTTGGTTTTTATTTTGTAGTTAAGAGGAAGAAAAAAAATAATGAATATTTTTTGAGCACATGCTAATGACAGGCCAGACACAGGTATTTTATTTAGCCCATACTTGTGCCAATGAAAGCAGAAACCAGAAGTCACTGAGATTGTCAAAACCCAGTGGAGAAGGAGACTGGCTGAGCAAGCAATTAACAGCAAGCTTGGGTCAAGGAATGGGAGACACATAACAGTTGTAGCCTTGTTGCTGGCAACATCCCTTGTGCTCCCCCTAAATTGGTGGTTTTCCCTTGTTTCTATTCATCACTTCATATCTTGGTGTTTCCTTATGTCTTTCCTGAGCCAGATCTCCTTTGTCGATGACTATCCCGCTCCCCAACCCTTCCCACCTCTTTTTTCAGGGTCCTGATGTCTGTATCTGTCTTTCTTTAGGTAGCCTGATTGTATTCTTGATTGTTCTTTTTTTGTTTTTGGAATTTACACTTGTGAGGTCTCAATGTTGGATTAGATTGAGTGTTCAGAGGCAAAGTTGCCCTTCATTCTCTTTGGCTTCTTGTGGTCTCTACTTCCCAAACCCACCAAGCCACTCAAACATCTGTATTAACTTTGGATTGCAGTCATACAAGAGTTGTGCTATCTGCTGGTTTAACATTAACTCTTAATTCCAAATAATGCCATTTATATAATACATCCTGGTGTTGGCCAATGTAAGTGTACTTACATCTGATATTTATATATGCTTGACGATTGATCCTTCCTAAAATTCAGTAATCGTAATGATTCAACTTTATAAGATTAAGCAAGTCTTCCAAGTAATATCCCAGATAACTTTTTTATATGGCCTTTTTGTTCTTCTTAGCTCTTTGCTGTAAACGGCTGGAACGGGTATCAGTGTTAGTGGCCATATCTTTCTGTGGTGTCATGTTTTCTAGTTTGGCATAGTTTATTAAGTTTATTAATTTTTATTGGCTACTTTCAGAATGGTCCTTTTGAGCTTGAAAAGGCCAAATGTCTAGCCTTTTGATGACAGACAGTTTGAGGACTAGAGACATGCTGAATAAATGACTCCGGTGTCCTGCTAGGAGTGTTCTGTCCAAAAGCCACCAGTCTTGAGCCTTTGTGAAACAGTGGGCTCTTATCATTAACCTGTCCTTAGGGCAATAGAAGACTTGGATTACAATTCCAAGCTAAAATTTTTACTTTGGGAATTTTGTGCACACGCAGGCATACAAACTTCTGTTCACTTTGAACCAGTCTACCAAGTGGTAGCTCAAAACCTTTTGCTTTGCATAAAACCCAGTTCGGAGCATTTAAGATACCTTGTCTATTTAGCAATATCTACTCTTCTCCTAACATGTTTCCTTCTTTGCCTACAAAATTCCCAACTTCCATGTAGCAATTCACACCTGTTTTAGTGTAGTGGAAGTGTAAAACCATTGCTTACCTTTAAATACCTGATGGTCAAAGCAAACAAACAATCCAACAACAACAACAAAAGAAACTCTGTCTTTTATTTAGCTAAAGCTTCTCCTTTTTATACATTTTTTCCTCTTAAGTCCTATTTCTTAAACCTTTCTTCACCTTAGAGATCTCTACATATACCTTAAAAGCAGAACTGCAGCAGAATATCAAGCTCCTAACACAGAATATCAAGCTAACGCCTTGCCAAAACAGCGGCAAGATGACAATGTGAGTTGCCTTTCTCTGGCCCTGATGTTCATTGACCCAAAGAAGTGTCATTCTGTGTCTAATAAACCTTCTGCCCTCAACTCTGCAACAGAAGTTGCCTTTGTATTTTACCAGTTTTCCAAATGTTGCAGAATTTGACCTCAACCTTGCCATCTCTGGGGAAGTAAATTGAATAACAGCATTTCACATCAAGAGTCTACTAAAATTGTGATCTCTCTAAATGCAAATTCTTCTCTTTAGTTCTATGCGATTGCTTTAACAAACACAAAAACAATTCACAACAAAATACAAGAAATAACTTCCCTGCTTTATTTCAGATAGACACACTTGTTGAAATCTGCTCCGGTCTCTGTAGAGACAACCCTGTATTTGGGAGCCAATACCTCTTACTCTTTTTTCAGTATTAAATATAATTTGATTCTCAAGATTAAAAAATTAAAGCCAAATGTGTATATGTACATACATATTATGTATAATATATATATATACATTACACATATAATTCCATATGGAGTTGTTATCATTAGCATCCTCTTTAATATTTGTGAAACATCTACCATATGCATAGTGACAGGAATTTAGGCATGGTGGGAATGCAAAGAATTGTCTAACTCTCTAGTGTGCCCTCAAGGGCTTGACTTTGAGTTAGGCAGACAGATACACTATTTATGAAGATGTGAATAACTATCTAGATAGGATACCGTGAGTACCAAATGTCTGGAAGAGGCTGTAAGTGCTGCTGGGATTCATTCCATGCCTGGGGAGGTCAGTGCTCTGAAGATTTTATAAAGAAACTAGTGCTACCATGTCTGAAATGGAATGGTCGAAGGGTGGGGCACAGAGGTCTGAGTCATGGATGATTGGGAAGACGCTGTCTGAGATGTTCTTTTCTTTCCAGAGAAACAAGAAGAAGACAGATGACGTTGATGAAAGACAAGCAGCATAGGAAGACTTCTAGTCTTGACCACAAGTTGTGTGACCTCAGGTAGGTCACTTACTGTCTCGTTAGCTCTTTTGCCATATTTGTAAAATGAAGGCTGGTTCACTCCTTGAAATAAGGACAAGTTTTTGAGACAAAAGTTTAGCCAGAAAAGCCTAAGCAATTTGTTTATGAGATAGGAACTATATAGATTACTTTCTGCTCAGTAATAAAATCATCAAAAGATCATCATTCTGGGTATCGTCAGTTTATAATTATGATCAGAGGATGGCTTTGGTAAAGGGCTATAACATATGTGCTGAGAAACACGGTGAAATGGAATGCATAAAACTAGGTAAGATTAATAGCAATAGATCTTACATAGTTGCAGAAATGTTTGAAAGTTTAATCAATGAAGTGATAGGATCTAAAATTTAAATTTATAATTTAGTTATCTTCTGAATGTGCAAAGCTCATGTTCTTATTATGATACAATGAGTTCCCCAGACTGTAGCTTTTAAGCTAAGCAACATCATGGGTTTTAAGTTACACAAGAGATTTGACTGTGTTAGATTTCAGTAATGACTTCTCATTAAACATCCCCTATTCCCCCATGAGTGAGCTAAAATCCAATTCAACTAGGCTGCAGTGCGTGAGACTTGAAGACAAGAGAAATGTACAGCAATGGTCACAGCAGAAGTGAAATGAGGCAGTGCACACCCACGGCAGTTCACAGGCTTCTGGAGAGTGAGGAGTGATCTGAAAATATACCAGAGAGGAAATGGGTATGTGAGAAGAGTCTTGGAGGAGAGACAGATATGAATCATGACCATACTTCAACTCAGTGGAAACCTAAAAACTGTGACACACAAAACTCGAGGATCTCAATTCTGCTTTAAAGGTAGAGGGAAGTAGAACAAGGATCATGGCACTGGGAACACTATGACCAAATAATCACTTCTTACCTTCAGTTCACATGAAAGAGTTTACTTTGCTCCTCCTGCTATTTCCATCACAAAATATGCACATATTTCTGGGTAAATGAGTGAAAGTTTTTAATTGTGTTTTATTATGGAGGTCAGTCGTCCCAGGCCAAGAAAATAACCTATGCTAAAACTGTCTTTCAATGTTCAGTAAAGGATGCAAATCTGAAGTTAGATCTAAACTCTTCATTAACTAAAGGATCCAAATGAAAATAACATTGAAATCATCCTTTTGCTTATGAGATTGGAGAAAAATAATTGTGTGTCAGATGGTGTCTGTGCCCTGCCCATATCCCTTTGGCTGACCCCAGAGTTTGCCTGCAGACACTTCTTCAGACATGCCAACATTTTCTCGTGTCTTTGTTGGAGAGCATTCTCTGGATACAGGAGCACACACAGGACAGATGGAGAGTAAATTAAAGATAATACTTTGAAGTGACCCTCCCTCAACCATTGAGCGTTAAATCATTGAGGGAGGAATACTCCCTTGCTTTTCTTTGAGATATTTTTTTTCCTTTTTTTCTTGCGGGGGGGAGAAAACGTGCAGGGGGGTGAGGGGCAGAGGGAGAGAGAGAAAATCCCAAGCAGGCACCATGGTCAGCACAAAGCCTGGTGCAGAGCTTGAACCCATGACCCTGGGATCGTGACCTGAGCTGAAATCAAGAGTCAGATGCTTGACCAATTGAGCCGCTCAGGTGTCCTTCTTTGAGATAATTCTAAATTGTGTTCCATGCATCCTCTCCGAAGGTCTCCAGAATGATTGACCATAGTTTTCCCATAGAATAAGGTAATTAACTCATTCCAAATTTTTTGTGACTGTCCCAATTTTAGTATGGAAAATCCTGTGTCAAGGGAACCTTCTCAATTCCACATAACCTGGGCTAGTTGACCATTCTACCATAAAGGTAGCTAGTCTTACTCTTTATTGGTTTCCTCCTTTTCAAGTCTCACTTCTCCACTTCCTCACAGTGATTCCTGGCATTGTCTCCTAAATAAACTACTACATACTTAGAATTATGAATTTTTTTCCCAATGTCTTTCATCTGCACTAGATTCCAAGTTGTTAGGGTAGGAGCCTTGTTTTACTCAATACACTCTATCCACAGACTCCAACAGTGTACGAAGCATAGTTCCTACTCCAAAAATGTTAGCTGAATGAACGGACTCTGTATCATTAACCAAGCAGATTTGACAGACATTATTTGCTGCTGCATGTCAATGCCAGTTTATTTGTTCCTCCTGAGTTTCCATAGATACCTGCCAGTCACACTGATCATGCTGTATGTGATTAGGAATAATTTTACAGAAATGATGTATTACTCAAGTCTTTTACATCTTTTGGTCATCATGCTATAATGGATCCCAATACAAAAGTTTAAAAAAATACAAATGGAATAATGACAAAAATCAACATGTAAGTAGTTTTACCTAGACCAAGTGCTTTGGTATATGTTTTCTCCTTTAATCCTCAGAGTAATCTTACCATTTAATATAATTATTCCCAGTTTACAGAAAGTTAAAGCTTAGGATTCTTTGCTCATAATCACACACCAAGAGGGGCCATTTTTTTCACCACCACCACCCTCCTGTCTTTCTTATTGCATTATAGGATTCACTGTAACTAGCTTGCATGTAATCTCCCAAACCCACCCACGATCATAGAATTCTGTGGAAAGCAAATTCCAGAGGGGAAAAAAAACATGGGCCACAATGAGTTTGGTCTTCCTGTTAGTTAATTTTTCACTGCATTAATAAAAAATACTCGATTCCACTGACAGTAATATCTTTGCCATTGTCTTCCTCACAAACACTTGAGAGACTGCAAATCTTTGTCATTCAGCATCATTTACTTTCCTGAATGAAGAAACAAAACAAAATAAGACAAAACAAAAAGCTGGCTTAGGTATACATTTATAGTTGATTTTAATTTCCTGTTTGCCGTTGTAATTATGATTTTCCTTAGTTTGCTTGTGAAAAGCATGAGTATTTGAAATATATTTTCTGTCCATGTAGCTTTTCTCATCTTAAAACATCAAGCAATCATATATAAGACAATAATGTCAACAGATAATTTCCTTATTAATTACTTTTGAGATCATTTAGGTGCTTAAATTTGGTTACAACACACCTTTTATGCCAGTATGTGTCAGATAGAAAGCGAACATGCAACTAAAATCCCGAGTTCTCTTGCTGCCAAGACTGATTGTGGAGTATACGAAGAATTGAAATGATAAAGAATGTTTCAGATGTTTATTCGCAAATGCATTGCATTTCTTTTCTTTTCCAACTGTAAGAGGAATGTGCACTCATTAAAAAAAAATACAGAGGAATTTCCCTTCAGAACCCTCTGTACCACCTTGACCATCACTTTTACCCCTAAGTCATCTCCCCTTGCAGCGGGAACCATGCTAGTAGTTTGAGGGGTGTGTGTGTGTGTGTGTGTGTGTGTGTGTGTGTGTGTGTGAGTGCACGTGTGCGTATTTCTAGAAAGAGAGAGAAAATTAACAGATATAGAACACAATACAATATGTCTTTTAAATTTGACACATTGGTATATCATAAACATCTTTCCTTAGCAGTAAATATAGATCAAACTCAGGCTTTTTAATAGCTTCATCCTGTTTTATGGAATACTTCCTCCATAACTTAATTATTTTCCTATTGACAGATATTTTGACAGAAATGCTAACAGATATCGCCAATATTTCTCCATTATATAGTATTCTACAGACAACACCTCAAAGTTGTATTATCTCTGTGCTCCTGCGTGCTTTCCTATAGGAGGGAGTCTGAGAAGAGGAGTATCTGGTTCAAAGGGTCTGCACTTTTAAAGTGTTGACAGGCTGTTCAATTACCTTTCAAAGGCTGTGAAAAAGTATGTTCCTACCACATACTGTTTGGGTCTGATTATTTCCTTACGGCCTCACAAGTGTGAATATTATGAAATAGCTTTGCTTGGGTTCTGAGAAAGCAGGTCCTCAGACAAATATGTGCAGATGAAAAAAAAAAAAACTGAACCACTGAGAAAAGCAATTCATAATTCCAAGTAGACTGCGGATAGTTGGAATTAGTTGGTTCTTTTTCTACCACAAGCCTTTTGATTATATCTTTAAACCATGGGGCTTATTCAAACCCTAAAATTAGAGAAGCTTTCTTCTTGCTCTACAGTTCTATGAGTGATTGCCTCCAACTTTGAGCCGTCAGGGAAGTTTTCATGGAGGAGTACTCTTGAGTTGATCTTTGAAGCATGGTCAGATTTCTCTGGGGAGAGAAGAGAGCCATGGCTTTTCCAAGCTGTGAGGAGTACAGTCTCTCTGGCAAGTAGTCAGGGGTGAAGGATGAGAGGGATATTGAAACTGAAAGTTCACAGTCACATGTTGTCACTAGCCACATTTTCTGTTCCAGTGCCAGCTTTCGCCCTCTCTTCCAGCATTTTCTGAAGGTGGAGACACTTGAAAAAACTGATTCTGCTTATTCTTGGGTAGCTTCCTTCTAACCCCCCAGTTTTAGTGCCTAAATTCTCATTGTTAGGATTATGCTTTCACTTTGAGACATAGAAGGCACCCTTGTAAAGATATTTATAAAATCGGTAATGGTGGTTGGGTTAGCAACAAAGATGATACCACTTTACTATGAATTCACTCATTGGGATGAAGTTAGAAGATTATAGATGTTTCTTAGATGTCAAGAGGAAAAGGGAGAGTGGGCCGAAGCAGTGGTCCTTGGCCTGGAATTCCTGAACTAATTGGAGTCTAAGAACTTTAGGATCCATTGGTATGGTGGTGGTGGTGGTGTGATGATGATGATGATGATGATGATGATGTCATCGTCAATGATTTCAATAAAAGAAAAAGTGACAACAAAAGTGACTACAAAAAAAGTTAGAATTCATTGAGTGCTTATGTGGGAACTTTGTTTACATATATTAATTCATTTCATCCCCACTAAACACCTCATGGAGTTGATTTTATTACTCTCATTTTATAGATGAGGGAACTGAGACTTGAAGGGGTAAAGTAATTTGTTGAGGATCACCAGACAGTAAGAGGCAGAACTAGGTCCAAACGCTGTTAGCGTGTCTCCAAAGTCCATAACTTGAAAACAGCAGGTCACTAAAGTGACAACCAAAACAAATATTACTTTACATCACCTGTATGTACATTCAAGTCTGGGTGCAGAGGAGGATCCGTCCAGATAAGGGATAGATAGTGGCAGAGCCATGACTCTGGTCTTCTTCTGTGGCCACTTTCTGTTGTGGAAGCTATGGGAACCTAGGAACACCCTGGCTGAATCCCTTTTTTTTTCTCCCTTTGGAGTTCCCATAGTGGGTTATGATCTGCAGTGGTTTTCTCCTCATGTGTGCCCTACTCATGAATGCTGCTGATATATTGTATTGCTGTCTTTTCCATGTATTGCTGTGTCTAAACAACAGGACAGAGGAAGAGGCTCAGAAATGCTGTTAATTAGGGCATTCTAGGAACAGGTACATTCTAGTTTATGTTGCACTATAATTATGTTCAGCAGTTGGAAGCAGGTTGAGATTACCATAATGGATTATTGCTCTAGTACTGTGGTTCTTAACCATGGATGATTTTATCCCCCAGGGACAATATCTAGAGATATTTTGATTGTCACAACTGGGGATGGGGAGTGCTTCTGGCATCAAATGGGTAGAACTCAGGGAAGCTCCTAAATATCCTACAGTGCACAGAGCAGTCTCCACAACAAAGAATTATCTGACCCCAAAAGGTCAGTAGTGCCAAGGTTAAGAAACCCTGTACTAATAAAACACATTGGGAGTAATGAATGTAATTTTTACATTTTCTACCTGACAGTCAGAGGAAAATGAATATATTTTCATGTTCCCCTCTCAAAGTTATTATTCATTCTCGCACAGTAGTCATGCCAATTGTATGTCAAAATGTGGTTCACTCACAAAAGGTCCTTCTCTTCCTCTTCTCCCATCCTCCTTTTCATCTTCTCCTCCTCCTCTCCTTCTCCTAGTCTTTCTCCTTTTCCTCTTCTCCTCCTCTTCCCCCTCCTCCTCCTCCTTCTCTTCTTCTTGTCCTTTTCCTCTTTTCCCTTCCTCCTCCTCCTTCTCAGTCTTCTAGTCTTCCTTGTCCTCCTCCTAGCCCTCCTTTTCCTTTCCTTCTCCTTCTCCTCCTCCTCCTCCTCCTCTCCTCCTCCTCCTCCTCCTCCTCCTCCTCCTCCTCCTCCTCCTCCTCCTCCTTTTACATGCATGGGTGGCGTTTGTTTCCTGGAAGAAGAGATAGGGGATTGAGGGTTTCTCTTATGCCGAGGTTAAAGACAGCAGGAGTGTCCTTAAAGCCATTCCCCCTCTCCAGGTAGTATCTAGTTAAACAGAAATCCAGTTTCTTCAAAATTAATTTGGCATTGGCTCTCTTATATCTTGTTTACCCGTGTGGGGGCATAAACAATGATTGGAAAAAGCAGGACAAATAGATAGAAGCAGTGTTGGGGCCATATGGCCAACATGTGACAGCAGTTCTACAGTTACATCAAGAGTCCTTGGAAAAGATGCCCTTTCCTCTCATAAAATCACAATGGAATCAGATGATAAATCTTTCCAGGCAGTCTATTTGTCTTCCCTGTTTTTCACAAAATCCTGTTTTTAAAAAAACTCTGAAAGAAATCCTGATACTTTATTCTCACAATCCTTCCAGAAGAAGTATCTATAACTTCCATTCTTGACTATAATTAGCCAAGTAACATAACGTTCAGTTATCCTGTCTTATCTATATATCTGTGTTGCAATTTGAAGTTGTCCAGTTTAGTAGAAATAAAAAATTGTTCCTTATCTATACATGTATATCTGTAATCTATATATACAGTGCTTAAAAAAAATGAAATCCCGTTTCAGTTTTTCTAAATAACTCACATCTTTGGCCCTTGCCTGCGGACCCTGTTTCTAACCCTTTAATCACATGTCTGTGATATTCCTGGAATGCTTGTTATAAATACAAATTCTTGGACCTTACTCTTTAAGTATCCTCGAAGGGGTAGGGCTCTGGGAACATGTAGTTTTCACAGTATTCCCAGGTGATGTTTATGCCCTGAAAGTTTTGAGAACCACCAGAATAGCAAGATGGCCTTTCAGCAATGAGTGTTTCCAGCTGCTCCGGAAAGTAGCTTTGCTTTCACATTACCTGGCTGTCTTACCTAGGTAGGTATATGTTCTCCTTGGCTTTGGTTATCCACAGACAATATGCAGATAATTCTTTTATTAGCATATAGCAAGAGCCTTCAGAGAAATTGAGTGCATAGTATTGTTACTGAAAGAGAACATAACTCTTTGGAATATGTATTTTTTTTCTTTTTAGGGAGAAATAGCTAGAGGCAAATGCGTCTGTCTCCATTTAGAATCTGGTCACTTCAGTTAGTCTTTGTCTCATCACTGGGCATTTGTCTCGTTACAATAGCAGACACACTGCTAATATTGGAGTGTATTTTATGGTATTTAGGTGATCACCTCTGTATTTTATTTTTATTTTTTTTTAAGTTTATTTTTGAGAGAGGAGCATGAGCAGGGGAGGGGCAGAGACAGAGGGAGAGAGAGAATCAAAAGCAGGCTCCCTGGTATCAGCGCAGAGCCTGACATGGGGCTCAAACTCACCAACTGTGAGACCATGACCTGAGCTGAAGTCAGATACTTAACTGACTGAGCCACCCAGGTGTCCCACGTGCTTTATTTTAATTCTTTTTTTTTTTTTTTAACATCACTCCAAGGTATGTATCACCTCCTGGATACTTCTTTTTTTATTTTTTTAATGTTTATTTTTGAGACAGAGACAGAGCATGAGTGGGGAAGGGGCAGAGAGAGAGGGAGACACAGAATCTGAAGCAGGCTCCAGGCTCTGAGCTGTCAGCACAGAGCCCAACGCGGGGCTCGAACTCACAGACGCGAGATCATGACCTGAGCCGAAGTCGGACGCTCAACCGACTGAGCCATCCAGGCGCCCCATTTTAATTCTTACTGTGGCAGTTTGTAAAAGAGAGCTGTATTTTTAAAGGACGCCCATTTGAAAATTGTTTGCTTCAAGTCAGTTCTCTTTTGGGCATAATATGCTCTATAACTTCTAGCATTACTGGGGCTAAAAGTGTAAAAGTTGAGGTACGGAAGAAACAGAGTAGATTCATAGACCATGAAACGATTCCTCAGCCTTCCACATTGGAGGGCCCAGAAAGAATGCCTCAGAGAAGAGGGCAATTGGACCAATTCTGCCAAAACTGTATATTTTCTTTTTTAAATTTTTTTTAATGTTTATTATTTTTGAGACAGAGAGAGACAGAGCATGAGTGGGGGAGGGGCAGAGAGAGAGGGAGACACAGAATCCCAAGCAGGCTCCAGGCTCTGAGCTGTCAGCACAGAGCCCGACACGGGGCTCGAACTCACAGACTGTGAGATCATGACCTGAGCCAAAGTCGGACGCTCTAGCCGACTGAGCCACCCAGGCGCCCCTAAAACTGTATATTTTCATGATGCTACAGTCTTGGTTTAGAGAAACCTGAGGTTTGATGGCTTCAATTTCTGTAATCTATGTACCAATAATTCAATCTACAGTAACAGTCCTGAGGATCTTTATGCAAACTTGGTACAAAGTTTCAAGATCATGGTGTATAGATTAAAGATCCTGATAAAAGGTACCCAAGTGGTCAGGAAAGATGACTCTGCTTCCTGTTATTGTTTTTTCTCACTGAAAAAGACTTTTTTTTTTGAGGTTTGTTTTTACTTTGAGCATCTCTTTGGCTTGATAATTTGGAGATCTAATTAATTATCATGCATTGAACATAATATGTGCATTCCTAGCATATGTCAAGGAATCATTAAAACCCTTGCTAGGGATTCTCCCCTGTGGATTCAGGGACAGTTTATTGTCCACACACTAGTGAGTCAACCATGGCTGGCAGAACCTTTACTGTTCTTGGAACCATCCTCAGGAACCATGCATCCTCTTGCATCCTCAGTGCAAGAAAGAAAGTGCACTTAACTGCTGCACTTTGCTCCCTTAGCCAGGCTGCACAGGGCAGTGCCCTGGAGACATCCACTGTCCATTTTCCTGCTGGATGGTGTTGGAGGTCAGGGCTCAGTGTGGAATCTGCTTTTCTTGGATGGCAAAAGAAGTGCTAGAATGGGAACTCACTTACTTAGAGCCAAACCTAATCAGGGAAATAGAGGCATAATCCTTCCAGATGTGAGTATCACCACAGGTGAGAGGGGACGTTCAGAGAGACTCCTCAGGACCACTATGGGGCCATTTAGAATAGATGAGCTAAATATAGATACATAGCAATACTTGAATTCATTTAAGAAGCAGCCTAGTAGGAAGGACAACACAGTATTAAAAACACTATGCTGACTGCTCTCTCTTCAAGCCAGTGGTGGCCACTGGCACTGCATTCCCCTTTGCTGTGAATACCATCTGCTAATCGTGACCAGAGGTATCGAAATCTTACCATATGGTAGCCTTTTTTAAGTCCTACAACAATCCCTACTAGTAGGATCCTGCTGTCTTTCCTCTTTTACAGATAGGAAATGAGGATAAGCAGTATTAACTCTTCTAAAATCACATAGCCAACAGCGCTGGGCCTGATTCTGACCCAGGCTACCTTTAGAGCTTATGCTCCTAACCACGACATCTGCAGTCTCCTGAGGGAGGAGAACCGGGAAACACGCACGCAAATAAATGTGAGTAGCTCTATCTTGTTTTTGTGGAGGATTATTTAAGAAATGTTAATTATTCAGGTTGTCCAGGGCTCTAAAATCCAAAGAACGCTTCCAGGTCTTTTATTTTCAGCTAGGGAAAGTAAGTTGCATTGCCAAATACTCCCCATTCCTTCACTTTTCCAGAGCTAAACAGGCAAAATTTATTTATTTGATTTTCAGAAGGCTAGAGTGACCCAAGACATTTTGTTAGTTTATATTACTTGACATTTTGCCAAGTCTCACCTAATCCTTGTGTATACTGTGTTGGCCCTGGCTGGGTATGGTCTGTTGGAGTAAGAAATGGGGTGGGGACAAATATACTTTATTACTTAGATGTCCTAATGCCTATGCAGGAGAGTGTCGTCTATGATGATAACATGACTGGTTTCCTCAGTGGATGCCCCAATATTCTTTAGACTCAGGACACTGTTTATTCTTCCCCTCACATTCTGTATACTTATCGTTGGTTCTGGATAGGTGTTTACCTTTCCTTGATCATATATTTCCTGTTTAGCTATGATAAAATTATTGCTTGCATTTCCTATCCAACTCCTGGAACTTAGAATTAGTCTGTTAGAACAATGTTTACATTTCCTGTTTGTTTGTCTCCTGAAATCAACTCTGCATAATTATACATGTAGCTTTTGCCCAGCGGTTAGGGCTGTGTGACTTTACCCTAGCTAAGCATGGGTGTTTTTATTCTCATTTCCTTATCTACCCGTTGTTTTCAAAACAGACTTGGTCTGGACTTTCTTAAATTCTAAGCTGGCTAATATGTTAAAATTTAGTTCATCCTTGAATTCCAGGTGCTTCAAACTTGGCAGGTGCTTAATAAATATTTATTAAATAGAATTTAAGATGGATTAAAGATTAGATTCTTCAGGTAAAGAACTTCATAATCAACTACGAGTGGGGGATTTCCTATTATTCAGTGTTTTGCACTGTCTTGGAGGTCTACCATGGTACTACATTCCATATACTGTTGTTTTATGATGTTGATTTGCACAGGCCTGTGCTGTGTAGTAGTGTCTGACTGGTAATGTTTGGCAAGGAGGAGGATCTTTAATTTGCTTTCAGTGATTCAGATAGGTTTCCATAACAATTCTTTTGTTTGCTTCCTTGGTCTATTTTTAGTAATTTTTTTTTGAGACTTGCTCAGAAACTGGACTGTCACATCTTGCGTTTAAATTTTTACACAACTTCCCTTTGTGTGTCATTTGATCATTTGTCTGTACAAGTGGAAGAGCCAGCTTTATAAGTACCTACCTAAAAGCATGTGGGCCAGTTTTGAATATATATTTAGGAGATGCTACTAACAACAGTAGTACTAAATCCCATGGATTTTACTATTTCTGACATTTTTGAACAATATTCAGGGTAAAAGATAACAAATAGTTGACTAAATTGGTTAATGAGTAGTTGACCAAATGTACGATTTATAGATACAGTCTAAGAGATCTAAAGTTGAAAAAACTGTGTCAATTACTTGACTGAATTATCTTTCCTTGACTAGAATCTTCTGGATGGCTGTATGTAGGAACTTAGGGTTCTTTCAGTATATAAGTAAGACTTATTCGTCCAATGTTTATTCTTATGCAAACCATTAATTATGAGTTATCAAGATGACACTGAATGATACAGAGGCATCTTGTATCCATTCCAGACACGATCCCAATTATCTTCTGCTCTGTGCTAATCTTGTATGAGATGAAACAGTTTGGGACTTTTTAAGGGTTCCAATAAACAGGTTCCATGCTGATTGTAGTGGAAGGAATGCTTTCCTGGGCCTCCAGAAACCTGGGTTTTAGGTTCTGCTCTATGCCAGTGGTCTACGTGATTTTTAGAAAACCTTTTCACCTCAGGCCTCCCTTTACTTACCTGTTAAGATAACATAAAGGTTGAATTAAATGATCTTTCATAATGCTTCCAGCAGAGACATGCTATGCATTAAAGCTATTTTATTTATATCCCTGAGTCTGGAAAGATATTATCTTCTTGAGCAATGGAACATGGAGCTACTCTTTAAGTAGCAAAGGTGAACCTGAGGCTGTCCATTGTCTTTAATCCAGTCAGGAAATCCTGGACACTGCCTTCTGGGAGCATAAAAGATAAAATAGCTAATAAAGATGCGATGTCTGTGGTAGTGTGAATAGTGATCACTTACTGAGTTCCAGGTGATATACACAGTTTTCAGATATTATCTTCTTATTCTCACCACACTCCTGGGAGGTAGATTTTACATGAGAGAAAATTGAGGGCTAGGGAGTTCAGTAACTTGCTGAAGAGCACGAGCCTGGTAATTGTCCAAACAAGGTTCAAATCCCAGTTTTGCTTAAGTCTAACAGCCAGTCTTGATCTGCTAGGCTCTACTGCCTCTATCTGCAAAGCTCACTCTCCTCCATTTAACCGATGCTTAATGAAAGGTGGCGTGTTCCGGGGCCTCCTCTAGAACAGATGATCGGGATAGATTACAAGACAGAAAAAGCCTTCCTTCAATGCAGCTTACCTCCTGGTGGGCGAATAGTATCTGTAGATGTAATAAATGCATGAATTAACCGGTGTTTTAGCAGGTGGTAAGTGCTATGGAAAAAGAAAGGGCCAAGCTGGGTGAAGAGAGTTGGAAATGTGTGTGAATAGAGTGTGGAGGGTTGCAGTTTTGAACTGGTGATCAGAGTGGGCATTATTGGCATTGGGATCTTTGAGAAAGGACTTGAGAGAGGTGAGGAAATGAGTCGTATGGACGGCTGGAAGGAGAGCATCCTTGGGCAGAGAGAACAGCAGGGTCCTGAGTGGGGAGCGTGCCTGGTTGTAGCAAGTCAGCTATTTATGAGAGTGTAAATAGCCACGATGAAGAGAACACTGAGAACCTAATATAGACTCTTCCATTCCCGCTCATGGTTCTGTTTATTTTAGAGGCAGGATGACTTCTTTCTTATCAGCAGGCTCATCCTGCTTACTCAACTGTCTACTTGAAGAGCTTGTTTCTCACAAGATGCTTTTCAGCCTTCATTTTACTTGGGTCTAACAGGGGTTCTCAAACCTTCTGATCGCCAGACACTTTTACACTCTTAAAAATTGTGGAGGACCCAAAGAGCTGTTGTTCACGTGAGCTATATTTGTTAATATATACTGTGGTAGGAATTAGAAGAGAAACTTGGGAAATATTTAATTTGTTTAAATTAATAAACTGTGGCATGTTAGCACAAATAACATATTTTCAAGAAAAATTACTATTTCCAAAACCTCCCAAAATAGTGAGAATAGTGACAATATCTTACATTTTTGCAAATCTCCTTAATGGTTGACTTAATAGACGACAGCTGGATTCTCATACCTGCTTCCGCATTTCATCTGTTGTAATATGTTGTTTGAGCTGAAACATATGAAGAAAATACAGCCACCCACAGATGGCCTTTTTAGATAACTGAATATTCTTCCCTGACAATACATTCAAAGTGATAGTTTTCGAAGAGTTAGCTGCAGTGTGGCTTTTTGCATTTTGTCCACTCGTGGGTGAATGAGAGTGAAAAAGGTTACGGTGTCATAATATTAGTGTGAAAATAGTTTTGACTTTGCAACCTCTTGAAGGGGTCTTGGAGATTACCAGGAGTCCCCTGACCACCCTTTGAAGCATTAATAAGGAGAAGAGAAAATTTCTACGAAAACAGTTTGGAAAAAAAATGTTGCATGAAGAACCCACGAACTTGGAGAACTTTCTAATGAGTCTGCTTCAATGTCAGGCAGGGAGGTCTTGTTTTCTCTTTGGGCACTTTATTCAAGGATATAAGTCACTGCGACAGGCAGCCAGTGAATATATAATCTAGAAAATGGGGAGAAAGTTCCCTCATCTGCCTTTCCCACTGTGGTCACACAGAGCTAAGAGTAAAGCAATCAACCAATATTCTATACCCTGTGACAGTGCTGCTTCAACTTTAATGTGCAGTCAGGTTACCTGGGCATCTTATTAAAATGCAGATTTCAGCTGTGTCGGTTAGAGTAGGGCCTAGGATTCTGTATTTCTTATCATCGTCCAGGTGATGCTGTCAGTGTTGGTTAACAGACCACACTCTAGAGAAGGTCTAGAGGTGAAATAGAGTACTCCGAGGATGGATTGACTCTGTATTTCTAGCAAATCCAGTGCTACCCTGCACAGCCAAGCCTGCTAAACTGTGCATCATCAGATGATCAGGACAGATAGATTATTGAATAAAGCTAGGGACAATGCCACCCTCAGAGCAGTCCAGTGGATCTTATCAACCATATGTTGTGATGCGCAGTGTCTTTGCCTCACCTGCTGCCTAAACCCTCTGGTGGCTTCCTAATTACCTGAAAATATAATTCCAGCTCCACACCCTGATTCACAAGACCCTTAATAGTTTGGCCTCTATGGAACTCTTTGACCTTGACAATGATCATTTCCTGTCGTTCACCATGGTGCTGTCATCGTGACAGTGTTTCAGTTTCAAAAGGGCTTGAATTCTCAGTTTAATTGATGATGGCTTGCCAAGTAAGCTTTCTAATTCTTTGCTTGAGGTACAGCGAAGATACAGGATCCCCCCTCCCCCCGCCAAATTGGAATAATAAAAGCAGTAAAGTTGTGAGTTTTTGCATTTTAAAAACACCTATTCAATCAGCAGATATTTATTGCATATCTACTTTGTGTCAGGCATCATTTTAGGGATTTGAGGCATGTCAATGAACCAAATAAAGATTTCTACCCTTGTGGAGCTTTGAGTCAGCACAAGAGAGACACTAAACAAGAAACAGAATAAATAAATCATGTAGATAAAATATAATAAGTGTTATGGGAAGAACAGTACAATAGAGAGAAAGGGTTTGAGAAAGAGAGGTCCAGATGGGAGAGGGAAGATGATGTTTGAGGAAAGACCAGGAGGAGGTTGGAAGTTATCCAGTCAGATTATGTTGGGGAAAGGTCTTAGTGCAAGGGCCCTAAGGCTGCCTGGCACGTAGGAGGAGCAGGCAGGTGGCCAGACCAGTGTGGCTGGAGCAGAGCAGGTGGGCTGCGTGC
Organism: Paguma larvata; assembly: GCA_030068075.1. Taxonomy (NCBI): domain Eukaryota; kingdom Metazoa; phylum Chordata; class Mammalia; order Carnivora; family Viverridae; genus Paguma; species Paguma larvata. Next base: position 30,800,004 of record CM057826.1, on the reverse strand, counting down.
TCAACAAGATAATGGTGTGTGTGTGTGTGTGTGCACACCGATGCACGAGTGTGTATGTCTACCTGTTTGGGTGTCTGTATGGAGGGCCACCTATTTTAGATTTTTATATATGCCTTTCAAAAGTTAATTATGGAGTAGAGAACCATTATTTAAAGCTCTAGTTTTTCTTGACTCCTGCTTTTCTTGAGAAGTTTTAGGAAGAATTTTAATCTGTACAATTTTATAATATGTAAAAATTTATTTTTAAAGTAATTTAAATTGTGTACTGGTAGGAACTGAATAGTCAAGTGAAAGATGTTTCACTAAGATGAACTGCAACTGGAGATTTTGTTCCATGCTTGTAGTGCAAGCCAACAAGGATCTAAGTGAGTACTTGGCCTCCGTAACCCCCTCGCCTTCCCTGAAAGAATTGCATCTGCTTCAGCAAAATGAGGAAGTCACCTTGGTAGAGTCTCAGCTTCTAGTCAGGTTCCACCACCTTTGACAGCAGGGTTGTCCTTTTCTCCAGAGGGAGCCTGAGCCGGGAGTATCTGTGCCTTCTCTGGGTGCTGGGCCATCTGGAGAGTAGAAGTGCCCAGCGCTCTGTCCAATAGTGTGGAAACGCTCTACAGGACTCTGGCCCAGCAGCTTCATTCAGCGTCACCTGTAAACTCGATAAAAACGTAAATGCTCAGGCGTAGGGCTGACGGGTGGGAGGTAAGCCCTAGAGTGTTTATAAATGAGTGACACCTCTGGAACAGGAGTTCGCAACCCTGACTGTACGTTAGAATTCCTGGGGAATGTAAAATAACGATGAAACGAGCAGCCAATGCCATGGCCCCTGTACCAGGGAGTCTAATTTAATTAGTCTAGGGATGGGCCAGGGGCAAAGGCGTCTGTATTTTGTAATGGTCACTGAGTGATTCTAACGTGCGGAATCACTGGTAGAACGGATTTCTCAAACCTCAGCACTACCGACATTTCGAACTAGATACTTCTTTGTTGTAGGCCCGTCCTGTGCCCTGCAGGATATTTATCAGTGTCCCCAGTCTTTATTTACTAGATTTCCATAGAACCCCTGCTCCCATTGATAACAACCAAAAACATTTCCAGATACTGTCAAATGTTCCCTGGGTGGCAAAATTGTCCCAGTCGAGAACAACTGCTTTACAGAGCAGTTCTCAAAGTTTGCCGCGGCACTGCCCAGTGTAATTATAATGCTAAGCATGTGTGTAATTTTAAAGCTTTTAGCTACATTAAAATAAGCAAAATAAAGCAGGTGAAACTAACGTTAGCAGTAGAGTTAGTCTAGTTAGTCTAGCCCAATATATCCCAAATAATATTTTAACGTGCATTCAATATAAAAAATATCAATAAGGTATTTTTACATTCTTTTTTCAAGTCTGTGAAATCTGGTGTGTGATCACACTTACCAGCATATTTCAGTTCAGACTAGCTACACTTTGAGTCTTGCGTAGCCACAGGTGGCCAGTGGCTTCTGTATTGGGGTTCACTGGGCATCAGAATCACCCTGAAGGTTGATTAAAACATGGATTGCTGGGCGGCACTCCCAGAGTGTCTGATTCAGCAGCTGGGTTGGGGCCTGGGAATTTGCATTTTCTAATAAGCTTACAGGCAATGCTGAAGCTGCAGATCTGGTGGCTACACTTTTTTTTTTTTAATAATTTATTTTCAAGTTGGTTTCCATATAACATCCAGTGCTCGTCTCAACAAGTGCCCTCCTCTGTGCCTGTCACCCACTCTCCCCCCTCCCACACTCCCCTCACCCCTCAGTTTGTTCTTAGTCTGTCAGAGTCTCTTATGTTTTGTCTCCCTCCCTCTCTGTGTCTTTTTTCTTTTCCCCTCTTCCCCTCCCCCATTGTTTTCTGCTAAGTCTCTCAAGATCCACCTATGCATGGAAACATATGGCATCTGTCTTTCTCTGCCTGACTTATTTCACTCATCATAATATCCTCCGGGTCCATCCATGTTGCCACACATGGCCAGATTTCATTCTTTCTCATTGCCATGTAGTATTCCATTGTATATATACACATACCACTTCTTTATCCGTTTGTCAGTTGATGGACAGCTTAGTCTCTTTCCATGATTTGGCTATTGTCGAAAGTGCTGCTATGAACATCGTCACTCATCATTAGGGAAATACAAATCAAAACCACACTGAGATACCACCTCACACCAGCTAGAGTGGCTAAAATGAACAAATCAGGAAACTATAGATGCTGGCGAGGATGCGGAGAAGCAGGCACCCTCCTACACTGTTGGTGGGAATGCAAACTGGTGCAGCTGCTCTGGTGGCTACACTTTGAAAACCACTACTACCTAACTGACTGACTAATCCCTCGTACCTTGGTTCCTCAAAAATACGATTCGTGGACCAGCAGCAGACCTTGGAGTCTGTAAGAAGTGCATAGTCCCCGGGTCCCACTGCTGACCCATTAAACTAGAACCTGTGTTTTAACCAGAATGTACATGAAAGTTAGAACATGAGACTTCTTGAAAAAGAGCCCCCTGTAAGTCTCATTAGAGGGAACTGTTTGCTTCCTTCTTACAGCTTTCTCAGTTCTTTTTCTCTGTTTCTCCCATTTAACTAAAAACTGTTAGTTTTTTTTTCCCCCCGTAGCCATTCTCTTTTCAGGCCTAGTCGGTCTTGTACATAATAGGCCCCTAAATATCTATGAAATTAATGAGCCTCTAATGGCAGAGAAGGCTGGGGGCAATGATTAGGCATATTCTTCGGGTTTAGAAATTTAAGTAAAGATGTGTTTGGAGATGAGTTGAACACTGGGATTCAGATGTGTGGCCCCTGCTGGCTTGGAAGGTGGAATGGTCCTTCCTGTGAACTTCACCTGCACTCAGGGAGCATGGGTGACTCACCTTGAAAGAATCGCCTGTGGGAAGCTGGTCAGATTCCTCTTCCTGGCAAGGTGGAGCCACGTTCCTTTCCTTTTAGAGCAGTGGCAGTGCTCTACCTGGTTGTGACGTCACACGGCACCCAGGATGGCCCTTCCTCAGGCCTGTGAGTGCCACTCAAGTGGCAGTGACCACACAGGCGTCTTCACACTTCCACAGCCAGCTGGCATTCCCGAGGCATCACGTTCGAACTGACTCAGTTCTGAATCACCAGAGGCACAATCACAGAGTGGAAATTTGGTTTCTGAAGGGAATTACTGATGTTACAAAGCCTGGCTAAAATATATATTTTTTTCACATATAAAAATAGTCTCTTGACTCTTAGATAAGTTTCATTTTTGTCCCTTATGCTTTTAATAACAGAAAATAGTTTCTCCATACCTCTTTGGGAAAAGAGAGTGAACCTTTATTTTTTTCTTTTCTGTTGAGATTTAGTGTTAAATGTGTGGTAACCAATGGATTTGTTAACACACAAAGATCTTGTGTGTAGACAGATGGAAAGATGAAGTAATTCAGCGGTTACTTTCAGAGAAGGGCAAAATTTAAAAAAAAAGCAGAAGTGAACAATAATTTCATAATATTCTTTGCAATCTACTTCATGGCCTTTTTTTTTTTTTTTTAAATTTCAGCTGCCTTCTGGTCATCCCAGGCTTTTGAGAAAATTGAGACGATGTAACAGTGAGATGTATATTCTATGTTTGTTTTACAGGAAGATTAAAATGAGAAACAATGGCATTGACCAAATTAATAAGCTTGAATCTCATCAGGCGATGGTTGCCCAGGTGTGGCAGCAGAACAGGCCTGGTGTGGGTGACGCCACTGGCAGACATGACACCTGTCTTAGTTAGCCTCGCTGCCCTAGAAATGTGTTACAATGTTTTCTACTTGAAGGGTATATACTCGTAAGCACATGTAATTTGTTATTGTTTTTAATTTTAAGCTATTTCTGTTTTAAATCTGAGAAGGGGCCGATGGGGGGAGCTCAGTGCCATATAATCCCTGAAACATATTGTGTGAATGCTCCACAGGTGCCACAGGTGAGGCTTGTCCACGGTTACGATGAAAATAACTACTTAATCTATGAAAAATGTATCAGGAAGCGAGAAAGGGTAGGTGAGTTTTGCTCTTAATTTACTCGGTGAACTTGGCAGGTTTGGAAATAGGCCATTACTCCAGACTTCCTCGTGGGTTAGTGTGCATACCTTTGCTTTATGAAGCTTCTGATAAAAATTGCCTGATGCATCGCTAGTGATTAGAAGATGATACTTCTGCTCCCGTGCTTTTTGGCTCTGATAACCACGGTTTAGCCACTCATCTGGGGAAGCACCTCTGCTCTTATTCCTTGGGTAAGTGTGAAGTTTTCGCACCGTGTCCTGCTGCCCTACTGTACTTAATCAGTGAAAATAAAAGTCCTGTTATCCAGTGGTGAGGTAGCTTTGAGAATGGGGTACTGGGGGCTCCTGGCCAGTTCAGTCACTAGAGCGTGTGACTCTTGATTTTGGGGTCATGAGTTCGAGCCCCATGTTGGGCATAGAGTTTCCTTATTAAAAATAAAAAAGAATGGGATACTGTACTAAGGGCTGGTGGTCATATGGGCTGGTGGTTATGTAGGGGAAATAGAAAATGAAAATAAAAGGAACCCTATGTAATCACAAAACAGGAAGGTCAGCACACTAGTTGCAAAGGGTGTTAGGAGAGGAGAAACACAGACTAAATTGATACAAGGGCTAAAAATGAAAATGTTTAGCAGAAAAGTGATGGTAAAGGAAGTATTATTTGAAATTGCGCTGCCTCTGTACTTTATCTCAGTCACCCCCCTGGTGATCCTTCACGACACACTGCACAGATGTTCTTCCCATAATTAGGTGAGGAAGCTGAGGCATGAGATACTTGGTGACAGAACTGACTCTCCGGCTCACACAGAGATAAACCGAGAACCAGAACTTGGATTCTGAATTCTCTTTGAAAGCCTCTCTGGGACCTCTCCTGGCTGTGTGCTTGTTATGTGTAGTTGTTAGCATTTGTGAGCATTTCACAAGCACTTGCAAGAAAGCACTCTGTCTAGGAGGAGAGCGATGATGTGCAGTGTCTGTCCCTATCTTTTAAAAAAGGGACAATAGACCCAACTTCTGATTTAGGTCTTAGGTGTCTTTCATCTAAAATTTTTCAGTTCACAGTGTTCATTTTAGAGCAAAATAGGCATGGGGCGCCTGGATGACTCAGTTGGTTAAGTGTCCGACTTCAGCTCAGGTCATGATCTTACGGCTCATGGGTTCCGAGCCCCGCGTCGGACTCTGTGCTGACAGCTTGGAGCCTGGAGCCTGCTTCGGATTCTGTGTCTCCCTCTCTCTTGCCCCTCCCTGCTTGCATGCTGTCTCTGTCTCTCTCTATCAAAAATAAACATTCAAAAAAATTTTTTTAAACAGGCATTATTGCTTCATGTAAGCACTCTGCAATTTAATCACTTTGTGAATTTGTCCTCTGGATCTGGTGATGTCTTTTTAACCCTTTGGTGTCTGGCAACCATAGTCACTTAAAAATATATTTCTTTTATTAATAAAAGTGTTACCATTACTTATTAGTCAATTTTTAAAAGATTTTACAGGTCATAAAGAACACTTGTGGTTTCTTGTTGAAGCAGACAAGTTGGAAAAAAGATCACGTGTGTTTAAGCTGAAATTAATCTGTAATCAAATGAGAGCAAAATGAACAATATCATCATGTTCAAGTGTTTGAAGTACATGCCGTTGTTTGCTAAGAAGGGATTAATATTTTTGAAGCTTTTGTAAAATGGTCTCTAGATTTTACATTTTATCACAAACATATTTTTTGCTCTGGCTATTAGTAGTGGGGGAGATGTTTACAGGGCTAAATGTACAGAGATTCAACCACATGGAAAAAATAAAGACAAGAACAAATAGCAACAAATCCTCAGCACACGCTGACTCTCTGCCCAACTGACCTCGTGCCATTGCCATGACTCCTTCAGTCAACCTTCAATGTAAAAGCTATATCCCAAATGTCCTTCGTTTCCCCATTCACTGTCAGCACAGGCTTATTTTAAACCAACTGATGTTTTCCACGTGATGTTTTCGGCACCTGGAGGGATAATAAAATCTGGAAGTTTGCCACCCTCAAACTAAAGCAGTATTTTGTGATTGGATTGAAAGGTTTATTTGATTGTATTCTCTAAGCAGTTAGGTCTGACTCTAACCTGGTTACAGAGCTCATGGGTCTGGTTCTGTGAGGGAAGTACAGGGAGACCCATCCAGCTGGTTGTGACTCTCAGGTGAGAAATTTAATGATGTCGTCCGTGCTCTGTGTGTAGCTGTGCCCACCACTGGAGAGTCTTTATGTGGCAGTTACAGCTAAGGTACGAAGATGGCCTACTAAGGTTGTTTTGTCATGGATATTTTATGTAAACATATGAGCGTAATACCCGATACCTGGTCCACGCAATGTTCTTCCCATGGCCACACCTTCCAGGACTCTAATATAGCACAGCTTTAGAAAGATTTAGTGGCTAGATTATGTCTTTAAGTGACTCATTCTATTTGCTCACCTTTGAAGATGAAAGTTCAAAGAATTTTCAAGTAGGGGAAATTTGTTGATTGTAAAGTGATGAAGAAAAAATAATTCATTGTATTGGAAGTCCCAAATCTTTGCTTCTCAAATATTTTTGTAGGCTGTATTGCAGATAGTATCAATTCAGTCTCATTCATGTTTCGCATAAATTGCCAGGAGGAAGGGAGCTACCTGAATGGGAAATATTTGCTGTGAGTCACTCATGGTGACAGGAATGGTATAGATGTGCTTTTCTGTATGACGAATTTGCTGATGGGAGGTAGAGTTTGAGTATTCTGTTCTGGGTGCCCCATATTCCATTGCACAGGGTAGAGTTTCCCTAAATCGACATAATTATAAAGATCATTTGGAGTGCTTTTTACATTTGTGGGCCTCTCCCAGACAGCTGAATCAGAATTTTCAGTGGTAGGATCTGGGAATGTGTATTTTTCACAAGAACCTTAGAGTATTCTTCTGATCATGCAGATTTAGGAACTTCTACCTGGGTGGTTACTGTAGGAATCCTCCTGGCTCTTTAAATTACAGCCAACACCTTCATCATACTTTAATCCTTCTGAGTACATCTATCCTAGTTTGTTCTTAAAGAGGGCAAATACTGCTACCTTCATTTTACAGACATGATGTCAACTTACCTAACTTAATCAACAACTCTGAAGGTTTAGGTGATAAGAAGAGCAATCAAAGCTTTCGGGATGGTGAGAGCTGGTTAGCTATGCCCCCACAGCAGCATGCCTAGGAGTAATGAGAACAGGCTTCTGATGTAATCTGTGGCATATATGGACATTTGCTAGACATTTATTAGAAAAGCAGGCACAAAGTATAAGTCTAATGAAGCACCAGTGCACTATTCTTTGAGATTTCTTAACGACACTTCATAAGGCAAATTCTCTTGAAGCACACATGGCAACATTTAAAGTTGGATTCCATGTCCTCCTGAACTGTTGGCTAGACACTGACTATTTAGTGACCAGGGCACCTCTCTAAGGAACTTCAGGTGTAGGCTTCAGTGGGTTCTGATATTCCATTCAGGCAATGGTGAGAGTATTTCTAAAACATGTTAGCCAATCCACATTTTTTTAATACTATTAATTTCAACAGTCAGATTTCCTAGTTCTATTATGTATACTAATTATCAAGTCACTAGAAAACCCCTTTATGATTTTCGAATTATGTTGTTTCTATTCTTGGACTACCTTTATTTTGTTTTACTGGGTAAGTCCTATTCATTCTTTAACACCATCTCTTCTTAGAAGTATTTCCTGGTTCTGTAGGACTTTGCTGCTCAAAGTCTAGTCCATGGATCAGCATCATTGTCATAGGGGCTTGTTTGCAATGCAGATTCTCAGTCCCACTCAAGACATACTGACTCTGAATCTTCATTTTGACAAGTTTGCTGGTGATTTGGAAATGCAATAAAATTTGAGAAACACTATGCTAGAAATTAGGTGCTCTTCATTTGTGCCTCACAGTATACCATAAAAGTGTGATCATGGTTCTGTTAGAACACTTACTGCACTGAACTATGTAACTAATATATTTTTTCCTCTTCTTCTAGGTTAGTCACCATGTCTTTCTCATTTCTGCACTGCTATAACCTGGCATATATGGGATGGTTCATTCATGTTGCCCATGACAAAACTAGTCGTTTAAATCTGGTTGGAGGTTTCTCAGACATCCACACACACTCAAGGTCAGAATGAGTAAAAGACGTTCAAACTCAAAGGCAGAATGAGTAGAAGACAAGATACTGGCCAGATTTCTAGGGATATTGGTGAGAAAGAAGTGGTTCTTGGCCATAGGAACCATACCAGAGTGGCATGATGGGTAACTCATGAGGGGCGGATTTGGTCTCTAGATATGGTCATAGAGAGAGTCACCTTAGGTGACCAGGTGTGCCAGGGATTCTGAATATTTTTCTATCCCAACACAGGCAAGAGATTAGACAGACTTTCAGCAGTAAGAACAACTAATTATAACAGAAGTTTTCTTTGGGACTCCTCCATCAACTATATAAATCTGCTGCAACCCACACCCCATTTTTTTTTAAGACTCACTGAGATAAATGGTAGTTTCAATGTCTGGTGTTTTGAGTGGGGAAAGAGGGCACCGAGAGATAGGAGGTACCAAGAGCACATCCTGAGATGAGAATCAAGTGTTTGGAATGGGTGGATAGATTCAGATATTTGATCTGGCAGGTTAGGTCTAGGTGTCTAGAAAATGGTATAGGGTAGGAGAGAGCGGAGGTCCTGTCAGAGTGTGGGCTGGTCTCAATCCAGGATTCCAGGCACTTCACGACTGGACACTACTTGTTCTGCATCTTTCTCTCTCAACCAAGTCTCTTTTGGGGTGAGCACTGTTAACTAAGGCGTAATGGTGGCTAAAAGTGGAGGGAGGTCTTCAGGTTACCATGAAAGTACAGTTTAGTAATGATTCAGAATCCAGTGAATAGAGGAAGAATACTATCCAACCTATATTTAAGAAGAAAATGTTTTTCTTCCTTAGTTGGTCCTTAGGGACAGTGATCACAAATCTGGGGTGGGAGTAGGGGATAACATTTACAGAGGGGAAAGGATTTCAGAGCTGGTCCAAGATTTTGGCCCAAGGCAGGGGATTCAAAATAGAATACCTAGGGAAGCCAGCAGGTGACGTACAAGCTGAAGCTGGGATAGAGGAGATGGTGATGTAATGAAGACCAAGTGCCTTGGTTAAAGGGTCAGCTTTAACTGATAGTGTCATGTGGGTATCTGGACCTGAAAATTTGCAACTATAGAAATGAGCATCTATCTCTTTCAATGAAACATCTCCATTTTGGGCAAATAATTTCCAAGGTGTAGAATGCTATATGGGTTGGAGTCAGTTTCATGGGTGCCAGTTTGTGACATTTAGCCTCAGAAAACTTTTTGGCTGCAAGTACTGCAGGATTCCTGTCTCCTGGGTACTGTGGGGTCTCTTTGTGTCTATTTATTTATTTATTTATTTATTTATTTATTTATTTATTTATTTATTATGTTTATTTATTTTTTAGAGACAGAAGGCAAGCAGGGGAGGGGCAGAGAGAGGGAGACACAGAATCTGAAGCAGGCTCCAGGCTCTGAGCTGTCAGCACAGCATGGTTCTCACAAACCATGAGATCACGACCTGAGCTGAAGTTGGACGCTTAACTGACTGAGCCAGCCAGGCACCCCTCTTTGCGTCTTTTTACATACCACAAAGACTGAGGGAGAAACCAAAGGGAAACAAGACGCTGGTTAGATAGGGATTGTCGTTGAAATGAAATCAATTAATCACCTCCCTCTAACCACCTTCTAACGCACCAAAATAAAACGCAAACAAGCGTAAGTGAAACCAAATGAAAGGCAAAAATAACTGCCCCAAACCTCAACTTCTCCCTCAGAGTCTCCAAGGATGGCATCAGTCACCTAAGTTATTTAACTCAAAAATCCGACAGTGTTTTTTAACTCTTTTTTTTTTTTAACCTCAATCTTCACATCTTATGATGATTCAGGGCCAATAAATTTCACCTTCTAATCTCCCACAGTTTATCTCCTTCTCTCTCCATCTCTGTCACCATTGTTCTACATCAGATTCTATTGTATTTTACCTGGATTATTCTGAAAGTTTCCTTATTGGCATTCCTAACTGATTTCATGAGGAAACAAGACAAACAAACTCTACATTTTTTTATAGGAGTAGGTTTTGGCAAGAGTCTGTGTCTGAATCCACAGATAGGGCTCAGCAGATCCTCCTCACCTGGGGTGAGTGAGGCAAGAGGCCGGAATATTTTCAGCCATGGTGGGTCTACTGGAGTCATTCTCAGTTCCGGACTTAGAACAATGTAGCACACAGGTCAGTGCTGTCTGGGAAATCTCTTTTTCCCCTTCCAATTTTAATGTGTTAGCACGTACTACATATCCATGTTTTTATGAAAGTAGGGTCATGAATTAGGCAAATTTCTGAAAAATGTGCAATAATGAGAGAAACTGGATCAAATTGCTGATTCTTTTGTACCATGTGTCTGACCAATCCCAGGGGCCTGTTAGAAACTTCAATGTCCATTCCTTAACTGGGTGTCCGGCTCATAGATCAAATAATTCATTTTAGATAGAACTTGAATCTGGGGAGGAAGTGATCTTCTCACGGTTGGGTCATCCTCTGGCCTCTAAGGTTAATCTGGCCTTGAGGTCTGTATCTTTCAGGAATGATCTAGAGATATCCCAGCGAGACACAGTCACTGATACTAATTCTTGAAGGAGAATGGATGATTATGAAAGTATTGACTAGAGTTTATAAATGAATTAAAAACAGGTACAGAACTCAGATTGGGAAATGTCTACTAACTTGTTTTTAGCTAAGAGGCTTCGATAGTTAGACTACCTGGATTATACAGCAACAGGTTATGCTAGTTACTTTCTAGCTATGAGATCTCAGATAAGCTACCTATCCATAAAAAACCTTAATCTCTTATTTGTGCACTAGAGAAAAATAGCACCTACCCCAAGTTTTGTCATGAGGATTAAATAGGAAGGTGCATAAATCTTTTAGCAAAGTAGCCAACAAATAATAGTTGGCTTCTGAGTCGGTGAATTATAACATCATTATACTTATTTCTCAATGAAAGTCTATCCATCCTCTACCTGTATCAATATAAAATCATCTTAAGGAAGCTCCTAAAAATCAAAATCGATATATTTGGAGGAATCTCAAAAGGATAAAATGTTGTTAGTAACTGTTGAAACCTATTCTCATGGTTCAAAATTTAAAAAGCCAAAAAAAAAAAAAAAGTTAAAAGCCTATATATTAATCATCTTTTTCAGCTGGGTAACCAATGTTACTGGTTTCTTGAGCACTAGAGAAAGCTGATGCATCTACAAGGAGAAGCAAACAGACATGTTTTTCCTAATTACTTTTCAAAGTCTTTTTGAATCTGAACTTTCCATCTATACCAATATGAATAATTATAATTTTCATAAGGAACTGAGATGGTGCTATTTTGATACAAATATATCTATTGTAGTTTTTCTAAGATCATATCTAACACTTGTCTTACCATCTAGGCTATAGCACTGTGGGACACGTTTTATGGCTCCAGTATTTGTGCCAAAATTACCTTGTTGTATATTGAATTTATATGGCAGTTCAATATGGTTAGGCCCAGATGATAAAGAATTTGCTGTGCTTAATTAAATTAAATTAAATTAAATGCAAATATATTTTCCTTATAAAGAATATTCTGCCCTTTGCAAGACATAAGAAGTCTGAAATTAGCTCTAGTATTTTCAGTGAGTTTCAAAAAGAGGTCCCTGAAATAAGGCAGTAAAATTGTGTGGTGGGAGTACAGTTCTGAAAGGAGTTTTTAGGAATATTCTTCCTTCTTTGTTCACTGTCTCCAGACTAAGTATAGTATTTCCAGCTGTAAAGGGGTATTGACTATTGAGAAGGTGATGGCAAACTCTATCAAGGGCAGCTTCCAAAAAAAAAAAAAAAATGTGTGGAGTATGGGAACACCCAACTATTCCTTTTAACACACCACTCACAGGGCCACATTCACCCTGCGAGCACCCTGCTATTGGAACATGAAGTCTTGGAAACTGTAGTGAGTTACATGGGTGCCCCATGCAGACCCCCGCCACTGGCTGGTGCACTCCTCCACTCCAGCCCTGGGTTCTGTAAGTGCTGCAGCTATAGCTTGCTGCCTCTGCTTCTGGAGAGGAGCTCTCAACCAAACCGGAAGCATATCCTAAAACGTGATAGCCCCAGCCCCAGGGAGCAGTCCTCAGCCGGTGATAGACTGACATAGGTATTGTTACAGCCAGTCCCCTTGCCTGGGAGTGGAATAACTCTGTGAACTGCTCAGATTCCAGTGCTCCCTGCTAAAGCTGGACTGTCACTGAGAACTCCTCCTTGTTTAGAAGTGAAGAAGAGCCACTGGAGAGCAGGGGGACACTGTTGGGAATCTCGCGTAGAATGGGATGGTTCTGCAACACTTATGGCAATGCTCTTCTGAGCAAAAGCGAAAGGAAGCTCCCCGTCTGCTCTGCTTCTACCTCAGCCTTCCCAAGTCTGACACAGTGAACCAGTTTTCAGGTTGGTGCTCTCAGATCCCATCTCGTCAGCAGTGTCGTGTTCTGCACTCAGAATTGCTAAAGTTGCTCCTTGTACCATTAGAATCTTCAAAAAAATTTTTTTAAGTTTATTTATTTTGGGAGAGATAGAAACAGCATGAGCAGGGGAGGGGTAGAGAGAGAGGGAGAGAGAGAATCCCAAGCAGGCTCTGCATTATTATTGCAGAACCTGACACAGGGCCCAAACTCATAAAATCACAAGATGGTGACCTGAGCCTAAATCAAGAGTCAGACTCTTAACCTGACTGAGCTACACAGGTGCCCAGTACCATTAGAATCTTGATGATATCTCCTGCTCATACATGACTCAGGGTCAATGACAGAGCTAAAATACTAGGTTTTCTCTTTCATGTAAAATTCAACTAGAAGAATCGAAAGAAGGGGCTACCAGCTGCATTAGGCAGACAGGAACACTGTTTTCTACCTACTCTCTCTTCTTTTAAGGTGCTCACTTCCTTTCCTATTTACAGACTGGGTTTGCAAATTTTAGTCTAGTGCTATTTTTATGCATTTTTTTTTTAAAGCAATAGCTTCCACAACAGTAGAAGGAAGTAAAGGTAAATGGGGTTTAAGTGGCTTGGTTAAGTTCACATAATCTGGCATAGCTTTAGGAACAGCCTATTTCCTGACTCTGCAAATGTGCAGTCAACTCTAGACCCTGAAAGAGGGTGGATAAATATTTTTGGCATTTACTAAAACCTTAGAAAACGGGGAAAAAAAGGCATTCAATATGACATAGCAGAGTGATCTATAAGCTGAGAATGAATAGAGAATCATATGATCACATGTTAAAGAAACTCAGGGCTCCACCCTCTCCCCTTCTCCAGCCTTATAATTTTGAAGAGAAGAAAACTTGCTTATAATTCCATAGCTGTGTGGGGACATGTTAAGGCTAGAGTGCAAACCTCTTGATAATGTAATTTTCTTCCCCGAAACACTGGAGACTAGATATCCTGAAAACCTCTCCACACAGAGAATTCAGGAGTATCTTTAAAAATATAATTGCAGAGTTAATACAAGAGAACCATTTGCATGGCACCTGGGTGTCTCAGTCGGTTAAGTGTCAGACTCTTGGTTTTGGCTCAGGTCATGATCTCACGGTTCGTGGGTTCAAGCCCCATGTCGGCCTTCCTGCTGACAGTGGGGAGCCTGCTTGGGATTCTCTCTCTCTGCCTCTCTCTCTGCCCCTCCCTTGCTCTCTTTCTCTCTTTCTAAATAAATAAATAAATAAATAAATAAATAAATAAATAAATAAATAAATAAATAAAGTTTAAAAAATCATTTGCATAACTGTAAACCAACAATATGTAGTTATAAAACAATTAGTTTGAGTTAATCATTATTCACTTCCTGGAGCTGTGGAGAAGCAAACCTTATTGTAGATAGAAGGAGTTCTTTTTTACCACTTGAACACAAAAGCAGGTTTTGTCAGGTAGGAAGTGGGCTGGACGCTGTATTGGGCAAGCAAGAGACAGTGTTTGGCGTACTTTCTCAAAATTATCTGTGTAAAGTTATCTATGGCTAGGTTTTATAAGTTCTCCGTGTGCTGGAGAAGAATGCTTAATCTCCAATATTTGAGTTATAGGTATGTATGCACCCACAGAAGGGACTATATCTGTCCATTCTATCGAATTTCTAAAACGTGGTATTCTGATATTATGCAATTTTAACTTTTTGAGTGCTTGATCTATTCAATTTCTAAGAGTTGGAGTCTCTAGTATTAAAATATACCCCTAGGTTGTGGGTTTGTCAGCTAAAGCTGTGCACTTACTATGTATTGCATTTACTGATGTGCTTGGATATATTCCTACCATCATAATTTTTCCTTGTGACCGTCCTTTTTTCTTGTTGCCTTGTCCCTTTTACCTTTCTTGTTTCTTTTTTCATCCTCCATAGTTTGGGAAATTTTAGTCTACTACTTCAACGATTCTCTTAAAATTTTAGTATATATACTTAAAGTTTGGACTTAATCAGCATCTTTACACTTCTTCAAAATAATACAAAGATTTTAGGATGCTAATCTCTACCAGTATACTCTCCTATAATATACGTCATACTTAGCTAGCACTTTATTTCCAGCTTGGTTTTCTTAACCCCCTTCTCTCAAATTAATCATTTATACCAACAGTTTCTATTAAGACTTTCTGATTTTGTTTTTAAAATTCTATTTTTATTTGCTCAGTGTTGTTTCTTACAGTTTATTCCTCTAATAAAAGAGGTTCCACTTCCTTTCTGCAGAAGTGTTCTTCCACTAATTCTTCTAGTCAGAGTCTCAAAGAATAAGCTTGTGTGTGTGTGTGTGTGTGTGTGTGTGTGTGTGTGTGTGTTTAACATTAGTGTGTTTTTATTTTTCAGCTTCTGTTTAGCTAGGGAGAGAATTTGAGGTGGACAGTTATTTTTTTCTTAGCACACTTCGTTCAGTACTTACCTTCCTGCTCTTGTTGATAACGAAATCTCTTGTAGATCTAATTGTTTTTCCCTTTTCTTTTTGTTTCCTTTAAGACTTCTTTTGCTTTGTCTTTTTTTTAGTATTTGATATTTTACACATTTATATTTATATTTATTTAATTTTGCTTCTTTTATGTGAAAATTTATGAGCCATGATCTCTTTGAATATTTTTCCCTTACCATAATCTAGATGCTATTCTTCTAGAATTCTTACTTGAGCTTAACTTTCTCATTCTCTTGTTCCTGTTTCTTAATCTCTCATATTTCAAATCTCTTTATCTTCTTCTGGTGTACTTAATAATATTTTTCACATATCTTCTAGTTTGCTATTTCTGTCTTCAGCTGGTAGTCTGATATTTTACCTGTCCTGCGTTAAATTTTTGTGTGCATGCATGTGTGTTTGTGTGTCAGATGATTTATTCACATAGAAAAGTGTGTCAAACATTTGTAGTAGTAGTATAAAATGCATATGCTCTCTACTTAGGTAACCAAATAGAATATTACTAATAACCTGGAGTTCTCCTGTGTACCTCTCTCCAGTCATACCACCAACTACCAAGTAACCATTGTTCTTTTTGTTAACTATTTGTATTCGAGTTCTCCAGAGAAACAGAATGTGCATGTGTTTATGTATATTAAAAAACTGGCTTACGTGATTATGGAGACTGACGAATCCAAAATCTGTAGCATAGGCCAGCAGGCCAGAGACCCAAGGAATAACCTGTTGCAGTTCAGGCCTGAAGGCCGTCAGGCTAGAGACCCAGGGAGGAGTTGCGGTTTAGGTCCAAAGGGAGACTGCTGGTAGTCTTGCTCAGAAGTCAGTCTTTTGTTCTATTCAGGCCTTCAACTGATCAGATGAGGCCCACATGCATTATAGAGGGCAATCTGTTTAACTAAAAGTCCAGTGATTCAAAAGTTAATCATATTCAAAAATATACACATAGAAACATTCAGAATAATGTTTGATGAAATATCTGGGCACTGTAGCCCAATCAAGTTGACACATAAAATTAAGAATTAAAAGTCTACCCCCTGTCAACATGGCATCCATACACATCTCCTTCAACCATTCTTAATCATCAAATAAATAAAACAACATGATACAACCTAACATGATACAACTATCTTGCATACAACCAAAAATGCACTAACTTTTTCCCCAGAAGAGGATGCAATATTCTTCGATGGTATTTACTCTTTTCCTCGATACTCTATTATTTAAATACTGTGAGTGAAGTTAATACTAAATGCTGTGATATAAAGTTAATGTATCTTATGTTACATGCTAAAGAGATAAGAGAGAGGAAAGCAAAAATATTTGAAGCATATGCATATACACACATACAGACACACACACAAACATACATTTGGCTGTTGAACAACATGGGGGTTAGGAGCACTGACTGCCCTCCCCCACCCCCCCGCCCTGTGCATGCAGTTGAAAATCTCTATATAACTTTTGATTCTTCAGAACTTAACTACTAATTGCCTGTTGCTGACTGGAAGCCTTATTAATAATGCAAACCAACAATTAACACATATTTTGTATGTTATATGTATTACATACTGTATCTTACAATAAAGTAGAGAAAAGAAAATGTTATTAGGAAAGTCACAAGGTAAATACATTTACGGTACTGTATTTATGATACTGTAAGCTTATATCATCTGTTTACAAGATGAATTATCTGTTCACACTTGCATCAGTATTTTCCTACATGAGGCAAAATACTGAGGTGTATATTTATTGAAAAAAATACATATGAGTGGACCTACGTAGGTCAAACCCATGTCGTTCCAGGACCAACTATATTTATAACAAAATAAGGAAGAAGATCTCATGACAATTATAGTTCTAATTTCTTAACTGGTCATGTGGTTGTAACTGGTATATAGAACTATACCCATTTCATATTCCTGTTGCCCTTAGCAAACACCCAGCTGGTGATAGTCTTAACGATGATCTCAACTATTATTCTTGAACGATCTGGCTCATTCATAGTTCTGCCTGGATTGGGTTGTCAGTAGATGTAGTTTCCACTGACTTTTGTTCTAGCATCTGATAATACTAAGTGGTGCCTGAAGGGATCTCCTGTATTCCAGACATATTGTTCTTTATTTTCACTGTATAGTAGCAATCCGATGTTTTTTTTGTATAGTCAGGATCAATCACTCCAACTAGCACAGAAATTCTCTTCTTTGCCTCTTGATTTAGAGGCATTAGGAGTCCAAAGTGGCCAGGTGGTAGTCTTAATTTTCAGTTCAGTGGAATCATTGTTTTGTCTACTAGTGGGATCATTTCTTCCTTTGGAACTAAGACCCCCAAGCCAGCAGAACATAGAGTTGTGGGGGATAGGAAGGAAAGCTCTTGCTCTTGGGTCACTAGGGGTAATAGTGAATGGTGCCCCTCCCATTTTTATCCCAATTGCTGGAACCATGAATCCTGGCTATGGGAGAAACAGAACCATATATTGGACATTGATTCAGAGCATTTACAGTCACCTGAAGAACCTTACCCATCTATGAAAGAAATTTTCACCTAGTTGGTATTGTAACAGTCTTCAAAAGGCCCTTCTACTATTCTGTCAAGCCAGCTGCTGCAGAATGGTGGGGAACATGTAAGTCTAGTGAATACCATGACGTTGGGCCCATTGCTATATTTCATTTGCTGTGAAATGGGCTCTTTGATCAGAAGCAATCGTATGTGGAATACCACGTCAGTGGATAAGGCATTCTTTAAGTCCAGGCATGGCAGTTTTGGGAAAAATATTGTATGCAAGGGAGTTAAATCCATACCTAGAGCATCTGTTCCAGTAAGAACAAAATACTGTCCCTTCCATGACAGAAGTTGCCCAATATAATGAATCTGTCACCATATAGTTAGCTGGCTGATCACCCCAGGTAATGTTAGTGTTGATTTCATACGAGAGACTTAATGTTGATTTCTGCTGCTGACTGGTTGGGTATTCAACCATGACTGTAGTTATGGCTGCCTTGGTGAATAGAAATCCATGTTGTTGAGCCCATGTGTAATGTTCATTCCTGCCACCATGGACAGTTTGCTAATGAACATATGGGTTCCCAATGGGTGATGACAGGGGTGGCTGGTAAAAGAGGTTGACTGGTATCCATAGAACAGATTATCCTATTCAAGTAAGTGTTAAAACCTTCCTTTGCTGAGGTCATCTTCCAACATGGGATATAAATCTCTTCCCCTTTTGCTCATTCTTGGAGGTCTATTCACATACCTCTTTCCCAGACTTCCTTGTCACCAGTTTTCCAGTCCTGTTCCTTCCAAGTCTCTGACTATTCAGCCAAACCATTGGCCACAGCCTATGAATGGTAAATAAACACACACCTGGCCCTTTCACCTTATAAGCAAAAGGACCAACCAGGTACACTGCTTGAAGTTTTGCCAACTGGAAGGATTTTCTTTCACTGCGTCCTTTACGGATGTCCTAGAGAGGGCTGTGGCTCTCCACTTACAGGTGGTGCCTGCATATCGTAGACTACTATCTGCAAAGCAGGCCTAAGTCTTCTCTTCCTCTGTCAGTTAATTGTAGGGAACTCCCCTTGAGGCCATAGGCAAAGTCTGGGTGAGACAAGGTAGTATAGCTGGAGTAGGGATCATGGGCACTTGGTCCACTGCATGTAATTTACTCGTGCCTTCTGGAACTGTTTGGGCTTGATCTCATACACACCACTTCCATTTGACGATGGAGTGCTACTGTGCACACTCAACTTTATGAGTTGGTGAGTCAGATTATACTCAGTTCATGATGGACAGTTCAGGTTGCATGGTAACTTGGTGGCCCATGGTTTAATGTTCAGTCTCTACTAAGGCCTAGTAGCAAGCCAAGAGCTGTTTCTTAAAAGGTGAGCAGATCTCCCAAAGGATGGCAAGTCTTTTCTCTAAAGTTCTAAGGATCTTTCATGAGATTCTCTCATACGGGCCTGCCACAGACTCCATCCAGCACCCCTATCTACCATTGACACTGCTCTTTGGATCTGGGGGATCATATGGTCCAGGAGCAGAGCAACTTGCACAGCATCTTGGATCTGTTGCCAAGTCTATTGTTTTGAGCCCCACTCAAAACTCACAACTTTTGGGTAACTTAGTAATGGGCCAAAGTAGCACAGCCAAATGAAGAATGTATTTCTTCCAAAATCTAAAGAGACCCACTAAACATTATATACTTCCCCCCTCCTTCCTTTCCTCCTTTTCTGTCTCTCTCTTTTTGGTTGTAGGAAGAGCCAGATGCAACAACTTACCTTTCACCTTAGAAGGGATATCTGAATATGTCCTATAGCATTGGACTCCTAGAAATTTTACTGAGATATAAGGGCCTTGAATTTTTATCAGATTTGTTTTCTACCCTCTGAAATGGAAATGTCTTACCAATAAGTCTAGAGTAGTTGCTACTCTTTGCTCACTAGATCCAGTCAGCATAATGTCATCAATGTAATGGACCAGTGTGATACTCATGGAAGGGAAACACAGTCAAGATTTCTGTGAACTAAATTATCACATAGGGCTGAAGACATAGATATACCTCTGAAGTAGGGTAGTGAAGGTATACTGTTGGTCTTGTCAGCTGAAAGCAAACTGCTTCTGATAGTCTTTATTAACAGGAATTGAGGAAAAAAAGCATTTGTCATTCTATTAGCTGCATAACTAGGATGTATTAATTTGCTCAAGCAATGAAACCACCCCTGGTACTGTGGCTGACATTGGAGTCATTACCTTGTTAGGCTTACAGTTACACACTGTCCTTCTCCAAAATTTGTCTATCTTCTGCATGGGGCAAAAAACTGAGTCAAAAGGAGATGTGATGGGAATCACGACTCCTGCGTATTTCAAGTCTTTGATGGTGACACTAATCTCTGCAATCCCTCTAGGAAGATGGTATTGCTTTTTACTATTTTCCTAGGTAAAGCCAGTTCTAGTGGCTTCTACTTGGCTTTTCCCACTAGAATTGCTCTTGGTTTATCAGTCAGAGAACCAATGTAGGAATTTTGCCAGTTGCTGAATATGTCAGTTCCAATCATGCATTCTAGAACTGGAGAAAAAAAACACATGATGTGTTCAAGGACCCGCTTGGCCTACTGTGAGATGTACTTAATTTAAAACTCCACTGATCACCTGACCTTCATAAGCTCCTGTTCTGACAAATAAACCACAGTCATGTTTTGGGTCTCTTGGAATTAGTGTAGTTCAGAGCCAATGTCCAACAGTCCTCAAAGGTCTTACTATTTCCTTTTTGCCAGTGTACAGTCACCCTGGTAAAAGACCATAGGTCTTGTTGGGAAAAATTGGAAGAAGGATTAACAGTATAAATTTTGGGCAGTGTACTAGGATCCTTCCTTTAGGGATCCCATCCACTTCTTCATTGAAAGTGTTTAGGTCTGTCAATTAGCAGAACTGGTTGGATCTTAGGAAGCATAGGGCATCTGGCAGCGCTATATTGAGGCCCAGGTACTGAACTTCTAATAGGGATAATCAAAGGGAGTAGGATATTTGTATTTTCTGTCTTTATATTCACATAGCTTACCTTGACTGCTGAGCACTAAAGAAAAGCAGAATAATTCCATGAGGTAAATGGCTATCCTCCGCTGACTCAAATAGCTGGGCATGGAGAAGACAGAGCAATTTCATTAGACTATGGTCAAGAAGTGCCAAATAGAATTAAGAAATGAAGCCAAGCATATCCAAACTTTCTTCTTCAGGGTGAAAAAATAGTATGATGGCAGTAGCTATCTGCATTTTGAATCCTTCTGTTCCAGTACACACTGGTGTATTTACCTCTGTTTTTGCACAGCTGTCATTTTGAGGTCATTATTGCCTGTCCTTTTTTGGTTCTCATCACTTCTCCCTTTTTTCATTTCCTGTTCCTACTCCTTGTATCTCATTAGTATTAGTCTCTGTGGCGGCTTAAAACAAAAGAAATTTATTTTCTTAATGTTCTGCAAGTCAGAGGCTAAATTGAGTTTAACTGACCTGAAATCAAGATGTTGACAGGGCCGTGTTCTCTGTGGAGACTCTAGGGGAGAATCTGTCTCTTGCCTTTCTACCTTTTGCTGGCTGCTAGCATTCCCTGGGCTGTGGTCACATTACTCAGTCTTCAAGGTTAGCATCTTTAAATCTCTCCCTCCTCCATACCACATTGCTTTCTCCTCTGTGTGTGTTAAACCTGCTTCCCTCTTATAAGGATACATGTGATTGTATTGATTGTATTTAGAGTTCACCTGGGTAATTCAGGATAAACACCTCAAGATCCTTAATCACATCTGCAAGGATGCTTTTTCATCTAACGTGATATTTACAGGTTCCAGAGGTTAGGAAATGAGTATCTTTGTGGGGGCAAGGGCATTTTTTCATTCTATAACATGTTTTCCTCTTTCTTGACTCTTTCTGTCTCTGTCTCTCCCACCACCTTTTTCTCTCTTTCTTTTAGAATATATCCTCTAATAGCTTCAGAGAATGAATACATGTATAAAATTATTTGAGATCCTACAGTTTTGATTCTGCCCTCATATTTGATTATGACTTTGTGTATAGAATATTGGAATGGAAAACATTGTTATTCAGAAGACAGCACTATGGCCACACATGTCTCTTTCCTTGCTGCTCTTCATCAATTCAATTTCAGAAGGTTTTGAACATTTGAGGTATTTGTAAATATTCTGCATCGTAAATGTCCTGCAACTGTATGAATTTTGGGGGGAAGTAAGTCCTTTAACTTCTGCTTCCATTCATTCAATACCTGTGGAAAAATTTTAATCAAGGCATTCAATGAATAGAGCACAAAAACTTAGCTTTGGAATTGTTTAGTCAATTGCAAGTAGTTAAAATAAAATTTGAAAATAGGAAGACAGTGACATTTATTCTACAAAAGCAAGTGAGGTATTGGACAAAATAAATGATGAGAGCTCAAGTAATGTTTTTTAAGTTTTAAAATCTATAATTTTGGTCTGGATTATGTTGATTTAAGAAAAGAATCTTTTGATGGAGTCCCTAATTTTAATTGGGGAATTTATTTTCTGTACCAGAAATGGGATATGTAGAGAAGAATTTTCATTTTCTAGCATTTAAATTTCAGTTAGTCATGGAAAGAACTTAACTGATGAGTTTTATCTTGTAAAAATATTTGTTGGGGCACCTGGGTGGCTCAGTTGGTTAAGCATCTCGGTTTCAGCTCAGGTCTTGATCTCATGGTTTTTGAGTTCAAGTTCCCCATCAGGCTCTGTGCTGACAGTACTCATTCTCTCACTCACTCTCTGCCCCTCCCCTGCTTGCACTCTCTCTCTCTCTCCAAAAAAAAAAAAAAATTGTCAAGTGAGTACTCAATGAAAATATATGGGCTGAAATGATAATATGATGCAATAGGAAAAAATTATAATGGCTTTGAAGTTACCAGAAAGTAGTTTTTCAATTAAAAATATGGCCTATAGAGAAAAGCCAACAAAAGATGTCAACATTTTTGCATTTATTAACTATTAAATGTAGAAGATTAAAGTCAATATGAGAACAATTACAATCACATGATTATAATAAAAAGAGACTTTTTTGAAAAATATAAATGGCACATTATTAGAGACAAAGGTGGTTAAGAAAATGGTTAATTTTAAATTAAAAAAATCATCATTCTGTGTATTATTCAATGCTCAGAAAATCCTATAAAGAATTTTTTTGCTTTAATGTAATAAACATGTTATTTTTCTTAGAAGCAACTTTATTTTTGAATAGACACTAGCTTTTGAATAGAACCGTTTATTAGTGTCAAGAAATAAACCAATTCGACAGTCAAGAAATTTTTGAAAATTACCTAATTTTATTTTATTCTTTTTAAAGATTTTTTTATTTTTAAGTAATCTCTACATCAACTATGGGTCTCAAACTTACAACCCCGAGATCAAGAGTCACATGTTCCACTGACTAAGCTAGCCAGGTGCCCTTCAAATGATCTAATTTTAAGTTGTCCTAGTTAGGATGATAGATTATATGGTCACTTTATTTACATTATATGTGACCTTTTTTTCTTTAGATGTTTATAGAACTTTTCATTTGTTTTCCTGTGTTCTGAATTGTCTCAGTGATGTATGTTTATGAGAATCCTGGGTCTCTTTCAATCTGCAAACATATCCTTTATTTGGGATTAATATTTTTCAAATAGATTAGGTTAAAAATTCCATCCCTTCAATTTTCATGTTTTCTCTCTTTTTGTATTTTCTATTATTTGATATTAGACCTTATGGGATACTCTTCTGGTTTTCTTAACTTTTTTCTTATTTTTTTCATTTAAAACTTTTTGTTTTCTTTTCTGGAGGATTTCCTTAACTTTTTATTTTCCAACTCTTCCATTGAGTGTCTCATTTTCAGTATAATTTAAAAGAAATTTCCAAAAGTTCCTTTTTTTGTTATCTGAACACCCATTTTATTTTTATAGCATCTGTTCTTTTTCATGGACTCAAAAATATTTTATCTCTGGAAATATTAATGATGGTTTTATTGATTCATTCATTTTTAAATTTAAAGTTTTCTTCTCCTTTTATAGTGTTGGCTTATTCCAAGATGCTTTGTATGTAGCTCTGTCTCTTGATTGATTAATCATGATTAAGAGCCAGGGAACTGATTAGAAAACCTGCGTGCATGAGTGGGGCTTTGAACATCACTGTAGGGTGAACAGTATCTCTAGGTTTTGCTTTATGGGTATGTTGGAGACTCAGGAGAAGTCTTTTACAGTATTCGATGGGAGAGTAAAGGTCTGACTGCATTCTGGGAGCTAGACCATTCAGTATTAAGTATTTACATGGTCACTAAACTGTCTTTTTCTTGGTATACCTCCCATAAAGATTCACAACTCTGATGGTGTTTACCAGTACATACCGTCTTTACCTCTCCAAGAAAAAAAACACACCCTCCAAACTTCTGGGGCAGGAATAATTGTTCCAAAGAATGGTCTGGGAAAGGTAAGAAGTGGGAATCTGGGCTAGAATCAAACTGCTCCTGAAACTCCCTTTCACACACAGTTCTAGAGTTATTAGTATTGCCCCTTCCAGAATCTTTTAGGATTCTGTGGCAGTGTGGACTTAGTTTTTCTGACTGCTAATTTTGTATTCCTCTTTCTTGGGTCTTCTAAGTCATTTATATTTGTTCTGCTTTTTGGCTTTCACAATTTGGTCATTGTTGACTCCCCTGCTGCTCTCTCCATCTTTGTGGATTAAGAAGTTATTTTTTTTTTCCTGTATGTGGCAGGAGTGAATAAAAACTATGTGCATGGGTTCAATCTGCCATCATAACTTTTGTTGATGTCCTATTACATTCTTTTGCAAATCTGTCTACTATATTTATAGTGATTTCATTATTGTTCCTATTCCTTTTTATTTTCTTCATTTTAAAAATACTGATTTTGTAATTTGTTTTACATTGTTGAGGCCTCCACTTGCTGAAGTGAGACTTGCTTTATTAAGGTGAAACTATTTCTTTGTGTGGTCTGTAATTTTTTAGACTGTGAGCTTTTCTCAATCATCCATCACTCCCCTTCCTCACCTCCACTCCTGTGGGAGTTGTCTGTTTTACTCCTGGAAGCAATGTTGCCATAGTTTTGTGTTTACATCTGTATCTCACCTGCTCCAGACTAGTTATTATGTTGATTTCTTAGCTGGAGGCTTCTTGCATCTCATATTTCATATAAATTCTGATTCCCCTGGTGCATGTTTTGCAGATCCCATTTTCTTGTAGTAGCCTTCTTTTTATTATTTCCATTTAGAGAGGTTCCTTATGATATGTCTAAGCTGGTGGTGCTTCTTGCACTGAGAAGGTTGTTCTTCCAGGCTTATGGCTTTAGGCAGGATATCCTGTTCCAGTTACTACCTTGTAAGAACTCAGTATCTTGTGTCTTAGGTTAACTTCCCCAGAAGCAGACTCTGAGATGAGGATTTGTGTGACAGTAATTATTAGTGAGCGATTCCTGGAAAAATAGGGGTTTATGGGACTCGAAAAGGAATTTGGCCAAGCAAGGGTGTGGTAGCAAGCAAAATCCCACCTAGGAAGCTTTGGCTTAGGTCTGAAGTGAAGATTTGAAGGTCACACCTTAAAGCCCTCCTTACCGGAGTGAAGGGAGCCATGGTTATATACCAGTCATACCAGTCATTAGTTAAAGTCTTCTCCAGGAGAGATGGAAACTCCCAGGAGTCTCTTGTTTTTCATGAGCTCTCAAGGGGTTCTAGCAGTCTGAGGCCAGCTTCCTGATAAAGAGATGAAGATGCTAACTGTAAACTATACAGGGTAGTCGAGCGCACAAGTTGGTAAAAAAAAAAATCTAAAGAAATATGGGTGGAACATTGTTGGTGCAATGTCGATGCCTGGGGCTACACAGCAGCCTCAGCTTGTATCTGGATCTACACCGCGGTCTTCTGTCACTAAAACTGCACCACCACTAATGCACCCCCCCCCCCATGGCAGGGGGAGAGTTTACGCTGTATCTTTAGTTCCTCCTTTGTTTTCTGGGACTTGGGCATTTCTTTTCATTTTTATATTAAACCATTAGAAGAAGGGTTGTAATTTCTCAAAATTTTATGTTTGAAATGGAAAGGTGTGTCCATTTTACAGCATTCTATCATGGGATAAGACCTGAAGTCTAATATATATGCATAATTTAAATAGAAAAATGATCACATTTCACTCTGGGTAAAGCTGATCACATGGCTGAAAAGACATAATTTGGATTGTCTTAGAAATTACATCCCAAAAGTCCTAGAAAGAATTGTGGAATATGGTGATTTGGACTTTATGTAATATATTTATTTTCTACAGTTTAGTATACTTCAAGACTGATTCAAAATTTGGTGCTAGTCTTGTGAAATTATGAACTGGGATTTTTTTTTGCAGAAATTGTCTCTCTGAACTTTATGTTTCATTTTATTAGTAAAATTTTGAGGATGTTTTTACCAAACATAGTTTATTGTAAAGAGTCTGATAAAACTTGGTAAGAGTAAGAAGACCATATCTTAGATGAAGCAGGGTTTATATTCCCCGCTATTATCTTTTCCTTTGCTTCCTAAAATGTCATCACAATAGGAGAGGCATGGTATGTTAGATAAGTCAAATAATGTACAAATGAAACCCAGAGTCTTATTATTGCAGCATGACTCTTCTCTTACAGGGTTGATCTGATTTGTTAGGATGTCCAGGAAGAGATGCTTTGTGTGCGTGTGCGTGCGTGCGTGTGTGTGTGTGTGTGTGTGTGTGTTTGTATGCTTTAAATAGATTTGAATGAATCATGGTTCCTGGTAAATTCATCTCTGGAAGCTTAGGGCTTAAGCCAAGGATAGTTTTCTTTTTAGAAGACTCTCTCAATAGAATAACAAAATGAAAAATGAAAGAAATAAAATGAATGGAAAAGCATGTAATGGACATGAACTCTGGAGTCAGACCTGTTTCTTGTTCTGCTGTTCTAGTTCTGTCACCTTCCTCAAATCCTGCTACTTTCTGTAAGCTGCAGGTTCCTCGTGTATACAGTGTATGTGATAATCATACTCACTTCTTGGAGTGTGGCAAGGACCAAATGATATAACTGCCTACCATAGTGCCCAACCCCTAACTAGAGTTTAAAGAATGGTAGTGATTATGAGTATTATTACACCATTAGTATCTAAAAATAAGACCCTACCGAGTACATATTTCTGTTGGACAGCTACTTTAAAATCATTAACATTACACACATACGGATAGCAATTTGGATAATATATCCATCTTTCCTTCACCCTTCTCTTTGTTTCTTCCTCTCTCTCCTCTACCATCTCTCCCTCCCTCTCTCCTTCTTCCCTCCCTTTCTTCCTACCTCCCTCCCTTCCTCCCTTCTTTTTCTAGAATTGTGTATTAGATTTAGACTCAGAGTAATGTTAAAATACTGCCCTCCCCATCTCAATCATATGTATTATTAAATCAGGAAATCTAATCTTTCTAAAATCCCAATGAAACTACATAGAAATTCGCAGAAGCCTCTCTTAGTTAAACATCAGTTTCAGCTGGCCTTCTTTGAGAAAACACTGCACCTGCATCTTAAAACAAAACTACTTCCTCTCTTTCAAGAATAGCAAAAGCAAATCGTTTCCTAATTCCAGACACAATGGCGCTCTGTGAATTTAGTCTATTAATTCACTATAGGCCTTAGCTAAATCACATACTTAGGTTGTCATTATAAAATGAATCATAGATTTAAAGCAAACAAGCCAAGAAGCACACAAGCAAATACAACCAGAGGATTTGTATTACCAAATGAAATGGATGATTTTCTGAGATGAACTGGGCTAACAACATGTTCATGTCTCAGATCATGGACAAGTCCTGCATAGGTTGGGTTAATAATCCTAGTTGATTTTATTATGTAAAGATTAGCAATAAGACAGGCGAATGCTGGCCTGTCAGTTTACTATATGTTTTTAAATCATGTTCCTAAAGAATACGTAAAAACCAGATTGCCACTGGACATTTTTCCTTGCAAATGGACATTTGTTGATGATTTTACTATGAAAAATAGATACTAGAGACATCTTGCCAAGACTAAAATTTGTCTTGTGATGCTATTTTCCTAAACAAGTCATGGTACTAATATTTATCTTTCCTAAATCCCTCAGAAAGGGAGTCTTTGTAAGAAATAATATAAAACTGATAAAGAAGGTCAGACTGCTCTTTGGATCAGTATCAACCAAGAATTGGACATTATCTTATACAACTTGAAAGAGGCATGGCAGTGATATCTGCAGGGTTCAAACACTTCTGCAGTATTATTGGAAAAGTACCCAAAACCTCAGTTTACTAGAAATCAGTAATTTGGGCACTTGTTGAGCAGGGTCATCCCCAACTCTCCTTCTTCTGTAATGTGGAGACATTGATCTCAGAGGCTTTCGTGAGGCTTAAATAAAATGATATATTTGGAGACCCTACACATTGCTTGCAATTGAATAGGTACTCAATAGAGGAGTCTGCTTTCCTTTGACACTGAGTCCAAGACCAAGGCAATGTTGGAAATTTCAACAAAATAACATATGATTATGCATAATACAAGATAGACATTGTCTCAGTATCTAATATTTGGTGCAGACAGTGAAAGCAAGGGAACCTTGATAAGGCAGAGATCACTGGCAATGCTAGATCAACTTATAATGAAACATGACCCAGCATTTTGGTGAAGCCAGTATGGATGGAAGGATGTTTACTATAGCTTTAATGTGCAGTATATTTTATAGGGTTTTCCATCTTTGAAAGATGGTAATTTGTAAATAATATATCAAATATTGTGGAACCAGAATACTTGGCATTTTAGTGCACTTTGGGTGCATTGTGTTGCTAACTTGGCCAAATGACATAGTTTATTTATCATATCCATAGGCATATTCTAAATTCCTTTCTTAGAAATTTCTGGTTAAGACTGATTTACCTTTAGGTTGTATAGAATTTAGCAGATTGAATATGATATAGTAAATGTGAATTGGTAGTTTTACTAAAGATGATCTCTAGTTTTTAGACCCATTAATTCTCAAAACAAGCTAGTCTGAATCTTTTACAAATTGATACTGTACAATTTGATAATTAAGTTTTTAAGTGAACATGGTTTATCAAATTATAGTAAAACGTTTCACTATAAGTACTATTGGAAGGCTTTGGCAGAAAAACCACATTCTCAGGTATAAGTTGTGGTTTTTTTTTCCTTCAGTGTAAGTTACCTACTTCATCTCTTGTGGTTGCATTTGAAGCTTTTCACGAGTAGAAGTTAGTGATGTAAAACAAAATCCAAGTGGGAATCATGAGAAGGACATAGTAAAATTTTGAATTAGCCCGGGGGGTTATTTGATCTGTACATTTGATTAGAAATGTACTGAATTTAGGAAGCATTGTGGCAGAGCCAAAAAGATATTAATTCAGGAGTTGAGGCGAGATGGGTCCAAACAGTGGTCCACCAGTGCGGACTATTAATCTTGCACAAGTTAATGAAATCCTTAAGCCTTAGATTTATCATCGGTAAGAAACCAAAGATATAACAGCAATGACAAAAAATCAATTAAACTCATTTCATAGGGTTATTATAAAGACACATGTGTTATTCTTACAGGTGATTTTTGACCATAGATCAGGAACTATGCCGAGCACTAGCCACATGATAGAATAAAATCAGGCAAGATTTGTGTTCTCATAGAGCTTGAGAGATAGACACACAATCAGATACATGCAAAATACATGTACAATTATGGTGGGAGGAGGTTCTACAAGGGAGAAAATTATGGTTCTATGGCTAGGTTGACTTGTTAAGCTTGGTAATGCTTCATTGAGGAGATGGCTTTCAAGTTTCTATTTACAGGCTGAGTAGAGAGTGAAACATGAAGAGAGGTCCTGGCAGAGGAGACAGTATTGTGTAACAGACAGAGGGAGATATGGCTGAAAGAAGGCCTGTGAGGATATGCAGAAAGAGTGAGAGCTACCTGTTGTCCACTGAGACTTTAAACACAAAAACGGCTTTGAGTGCTGTATTAAGGATTTGGGTCTATCTTCCAACAGTAGATAGTCACTGAAGAGTTTTAAGCTGTGGGATGACAAAATCAGATTTCATGGCTACAGGGTACAAGAACTGCTCATAAAAGGGCAAGAAAATAGTAAGGAGGCTGTTATGTATTGTAGGTGAGTGAGTGATTTCTTTGACTAGTGTGTTGTGTGGTTGTGGAGAGAAATAAATTAATTCGAGAGATATTTATGATGGACTGAGTGTAGGAGTGGCTGACAGGGAGGCACCAAGCCTGACTCCTGTGCTACTGAGTTGTCTAAATGGTTGGATGGTGCTGCCTTTTGAGAAAGAAAACCACTGCAGTAGAGGGAGCAAAACTCATTTTTTGATATATTACATTTGAAATATTTTTGAGATGTCCAAACACGGATATCAAGAATTTGGATTTTAGAGAGGGTAAATCTTGTCAGTTTGTTATTTCTTCTTCCGTTGTGTTTTCAGCTCACTTTGTTTTGGCTCTTTCCTTATCAGCCTTTTAAACATTCCCAACACTGTCTTTGTTTACAAACAAAAAAAAAAACTCTGAAAAAACTTCTTCCACATCATATTTCTCTAGCCGTTGCCCAACCTCAGACAGATTTCCAGAAGTCCTTGTGTTCACTGTTTCCATTGTCCTACCTTAGTCACACCTATACTTACCAGTCTTTTCTGATCTCATCTCTAACAGACGACTTTGCCAAATAGCACAGCTCTCATGTTATTTGGCTTGAAATCCAAATCCGTAAGACTGTTTATGTAACTTGATGTGTTAAAGGCATTTCAAACTCAATTCATCTAAACCCAAACTCTTTATCTTTTGCCTCCAAACTTAAAGGGTCTTCAGCGAATGGCTGACAGTTCACTCAGTTGCACGAGCTAGAAAACTAGGATTTATTCCTGATATTTTTCATTCATTTTATCACCCTCATCCTGTAGTCAATGATTGTAGGTTTGTCATTTCTACTTCCTAAAAATGTATTTACTCTTCATATTTATTGCCATCGCTTTAGTCCAGGTTTCTCAGTTTTGTCATTAATTAATGACATTTAGGGGCTGGGTAACTCTTGGTTGAGATGTGCTATCCTAGCATTTTAGGGCACTGAACAGTATCCACTATATGCTAGTAGTACCACTATTCCTACTTGTGACAACCAAAAATGTCTCTAGATATTGCCAGGTGTGCTCTTGGACGTGGGAGATATAAAATTGCACTCAATTGAGTACCATACTTCAGTCAAAGCTGCCATCATTTCTCCCTTGAACTTTTTAGGCTAACTGATTTCCTAGCCTCCATATCTGATTCATTTAAATCCTTTTTTCAGGGCGCCTGGGTGGCTCAGTCGGTTAAGCAGCCGACTTCGGCTCAGGTCATGATCTCGCGGTCTGTGAGTTTGAGCCCCACGTCGGGCTCTGTGCTGACAGCTCAGAGCCTGGAGCCTGCTTCGGATTCTATGTCTCCGTCTCTCTCTGCCCTTCTCTTGCTCACGCTCTGTCTCTATGTCTCAAAAATAAGTAAACGTTAAAAAAAAAAATAAATCCTTTTTTCATCTATTGCTACGGTGATTACACACACACACACACACACACACACACACACACACACACACCTATTTATGTCATTCCTCTGGTCCCAAAAGTGTCTTTGTGTTGCTCTTAGAACAAAAGCAAAATCCTCATATGACCTATAAGGTGTGACTGAATCTGCTTCTACCCACCCATCAGCCTCATTTCTCATTCTGTCCATATCCTCTGTTCACTCTGGCAACGTTGACCATCTTTCAGTTTACTGTCTCTACTTCAGATTATTTGCCCATGCTGTTCCCTACTTTGAAATGCCCTTTGTTCTCCGTTCTCTATCTCCTCATTCCCAATTTGACTTTGCTAATAGTGTTTATTTGCCCTCTGTATTTCAGCACATATGCTTTTTTTCCCCCAAAGGAACCTCTCAAAAATTTATCTGTTATATGCTATTAACACACAGAGGTCTTCCTCGCACCACGTACTTATGACCCAATTGTGGAATTGAGTGTTTAATGTCTGTATTTACCTCTGTGAGAATTGAAATCACTTTTTTTTTGGTTCTACAGTATGTCCCTAGTGCTTAGTAGGGCATTTTACTCAGAGTCACCACTAAATAAATAGTGGTTGAATGAATGAATTAGTAAATGATTAAATATGCTTGTGAGGTATATAGTTAATATATCAAATTGCTTTGATAGGGATATTTTATTCTTGTGATTGAACTTAGAAAATTGGAGGCCCTATGCTAGTTTCTGATCTAATCAAAGTAAATTTCTGTCTACTTCATGCTGTGAGAAATAAAATCTCCTTTAATATGCTTTGGGTTTTTAAGTTTAGGTGTACTATACAATATTTTATCCTCTTTTTTTCCCCCTGTCAGCCTGTAGGGGAAACTCTAGTCTGGATGTGGAGGGATATATAAACTTGGCTCATGAAATAAAAACTTGGTATAGTGAACTATGAAATAGTTGCAGGGGCTTGCCCACAAATGTCTGCAAATTCCATGTATTGCTATTCATATACTGCAATAAAATTACCTCCCCTCTGGGAGTTGGCTGAGAAGAATTTAATGTTTAATGAGAGGTTGGCTCAATAAGTCATATTTTCCAAATCGGAAAATAAAACTTTAAGAGAAAGAGACTTGGACAACTATTCCATGAGTTTGTAGATTTTAGGACTTGGCTTAAAGCTACTTTTAATTACATAAGCCTGTTGGGAGTATGGTTAGTGAGAAGGGATAGAATATGGAACTTTAATAATTTTATGTATTGCAACGTTTCCAGTTATTAATATAATAATCAACACCTACCTATCTACTAAACTATTTAGGCAGAGTCTGAACATATTATTTTCCCTCTTTCATGAAAATAGAAGGAAAGCCATAGATAAAGAGAAAGCAGATGTTTAATTTTTCTAACAAACAGCAATAATCTGGGGCTGGTTATCTTCATGACTATTCATCTTAAGGAAGCGTATTTTCCAGTAAAGCTGTCAATGCTCTTGGAATTGTTTTGGAAACTCTACATGGTATTTTGTCATAACCCTGTAATGTCTGGTTGCTACAGTCTTCTGTCTTCACTCACAACCTGGGTGACATTGGATCAATCGTACCATCTGTACAGATACACAGTTGAATGTAGAAGCAATGCTTTTAATTTTATTTTTCTGTAATATAGGAAACGGAATCCTCTTTTTAATGTTTATTTTTTTTTGAGGGTGGTTGGTAGAGAGAGAGAGGAAGACAAAAGATCTAAAGCAGGCTCTGAGGTGATAGCAGAGAGCCCAACATGGGGCTCGAATTCATGAACCAAGAGATTACGACCTGAGTTTAAGTCCAACGCTTAACCGACTTAGCTACCCATGCTCTGCAGAAGCAGAATACTTTGAAATGATGCCTCAATAAGTAAATGCTCATGAGTGGGAATATTCCTTTATTTGTTTTCATTGTAAAAATAATGTCACAACATTAAAGAACGATTGCTTTGCAATTAATACCTATGGTCTCACTATTCTACTAAAACTAATTTCCTGTTTACATTTTAAAATCCACTCCATATTTACATACATAATTACACACTATTTGATATGGTTACATTCTATTTCATGGGATCATTGTGTAATAAGTTAATTAAGTTTTCCCCATGTGACTTACAGGTTATTTTGAATTTGTATGTTTATGTCTTTTGCCCAATTTGGGAAGTTTTCATCTATTATCTCTTCAAATATTTTTCTGCATCAAACACTTTCTTCTTCCTGGGACTCTGATGACATGAATGTTAGCTTTTTAAGTATTGTGCCACAGATGCTTGAGATTTTGTTCATTAATTTATTTTTTAATTCTCTGTTGCTTAGATAATTATTTTTGCTCCATCTTCAAATTTACCGATTTATTCTCTGTCATTGCCATTCTCTATTGAGTCCTCCATTGAATTTTTATTTTAGTTGTTGTATATTTTATTTTTTATGTATTATTTTTTAAATATTTATTTTGAGAGAGAGAGAGCATACAAGCAGGAGGAGGGGCAGAGAAAGAGGGAGAGGGAGAATCCCAAGCAGCACTGACAGCCCAGAGGAGGTGTTGGGGGGTGTGGGAGGCTTGATCTCAAGAACCAGGAGACCGGAGCTGAAATCAAGAGTCAGCTACTCAACCGACTGAGCCACCCAGACATCCCAGTTGTATACTTTAGTTCTAAACTTCCTATTTTTTTTCCAATAGCTTATCTTTAATAATTTTATAAACCTAAAGTGTAATAAATGAATTATACACTCAAACTTATTCAAATTCTGCTCTGTTTTGTCCATAAAATTTATGCATTTAAATATTGGCTTTAATAAATCGTTGTTGGATATAGAAATTAATTTCGTATCTAGTACAAAAGATTTTTTCTTACAATGTGGTAGATATACTGGAAATCTAAGTAAGATTCCTGAAAGTTAGCACTGAGAAATGATCAGAAGAGGTACTGGAATTTTATTTTTTAGTAGCCTCTAGAGAGGTCTCTTTAGGCTCACTTGGCAATGAAAACAAATTGAAGAAAAAATAAAGGATGAAAATTTGCCAACATTTTACGGACAGCAATAGATAGACTATATCTTCTAAAATATGATGGTTATGACTTGTTAATCTTTATCCCTGAGAGAATTTTTTAAAATATACTTAAATTTAAATACCACAGGTTTTTTCCCCAGTTGATTTATATTTTTGGTGAAGATATTTTTGGAAAAGTAACTTTTCTTCCCATTCACTTAAGACATATTATAATGTTCATAATGTAAAGGGGTAGTGTTAATTCTATATGTCTATTAAAACTGCCAAGTTGATTTTTAACAATCAAGCTAACACTTATTGTGCAATAGTATGTGCCAGACACTATTCTAAGGACTCCGTCTCTTTATATATATTAACTATATAGAGGATTAAATTAGACAGTTAAACATATTCATTGAATGAAGCAGATCCTCTCATGATCCCCATTTAAAAATCAGGACATTGAGGTACAGAAAACTTATTCCGTTACCCCAGTTACCTAATGACAACTGGAGAAGCCAGGATTCAATTCAGTTATTTTGATTCTAGATCCTTCTTTCCTTCTCTTCCTTTTACCAATATTGAGATATATGTTAGCCACAGGAATACATAGATTTAAAAAAAACCCAATGCCTTTCTAAAAGTCTATATGGGAAATAGACACACAGAATACTGTGAAATAATTATTACAGTGAAAGAATGTACACACGTGCTGTGGGGGAAATGAAAAAGTGCAAAATGGACTTAAGGGAGTTGGATCAGGCTTGGCAAAGGAGATAAGAAATAGTTGTCTCTCAAATGTTGCAAGGGTTAAGTGCATTGTCACCAAACCACAGATTTGTTCAGGGAATGTGCCTGTAACTCCTCATAAAAGCAGAACAATTCTGTCTGCACATATGTGCACCATGACTGCTGTACTGGTCCACGTTCACTTGCAGAAAACAGAAACCATCTGAAGCTACTTTAAATATGAAGACTTCACACAGAGAATTGGGTGATTTCAAAATCATTGGAAGAGCTGGAGTGTGGTTCTGGGCCAAGCTTCCAGGAATGAATATCACAAAAATATCATAGAACTGGCCCGTCAAAGGAATGACATCCTTTGTGATGACCAGTAAGATTCATGGAGATGAAGAAATGACACTACATACTTTTTCTCATTTGGTCAATACAGATAATGACCAGGGTCCATCTAGTGTGTTGAAGTGAATTTGCTTTCTTAGGTACAGATAGCCAGAAAGTGGTGATATGATGGAAAAGTTAACTTTTTCCTGTTTTACTCTCACTTATGAATTGAAATCTGGGCTGTAGTCAGCGTGGGATAATTTTCTGATGGTTTATGTAATGACTTGCTCAGATGCCTGCCCAGAGTCTGTAATTCCACACGTCTGGGGTCACACGGCCTAATCCTAGAGTTTGTGATCAACTCAATCCCCAGTGAGGAGGGATTAAACAGTTTCGCACCTTAGCTCAGCATTATAATACCAGCAAACACTTGGATATTGTTTCCTATGTGCTGGCGCTGTGCTAAACTAGTACATACATACTCACTTGATCCTCACAAAAAAACTGATGAAGTTGGTACTATTATCTTTATTTTCTAGATGTCTAAACTGCAGCACAGATAGCGTAACATGCCCGTAGTCACACAGCGCCTATGTCACAGAGCCAAGATTCAAACCCAGGCAGGCTATTAACTGCTGTGTCATTTGCCTCCTCTGTATTATACAGCTTTTTCATTAAGTCAGTCTCTTTGGTCTTGCTCTTAACTTTTTTTTTTTTTTTTTTTTTTTTGCCTTCAGTATAGTAGCTGTGCTCTTTTCTGGTTATTACTACTAGTGTTGATAATAATTTCTACTGTTTTATCATTAAAAAATAAGATCGTTGCATATGAAAGAGACTTTAATAGCTGATCTTATAATAGATCAGCTGATCCTCATAATAATAATATAGAGAAGTCAAAGTGAGGATTGTTATCTCATTTTACACAGATGAGAAAGAGACTTAAAGACATTGTGCTTTATTCAAAATCACATAGACAACAACCTGGAAAGTGAAGACTTGAACCCAGATGTTCTAATTGCAGGTGCAGGGCTCATTGACCGTACTATGTCTTCTCCCTAAGGTATAACTTTCTTAGTTTAGGGTTTCTCTCTGAGGTCCCGCCTCTTCCTTCAGTCAGCTGACACAGAGACTGCCCACTTCTTCACAGCGTATCTGTCTTCACCCTTGCAGTCCCGTCCCAAATCACCGATTCAGAATCCTGTGCAACGTTCATGTGAGAGATATGCCCAGACAGCAGCAACGGGTCATTTTGTTTCACCTTCTACTGTTCATCCTTGCAATCGCAGCCACCGGATCCTCTTCCTGCTTGTTCTGAGCTTGTTTTAGCCTTCCCAAGGTTTGTGAGAGGTTTGACTGATTGATAGACACCAGGAAAGAGAGGCCTATAATAATACCATTCAAGGCCCGCCAGGTTGTTACTGAGCTTCATGACCCATTACCCCTTCCTGAGAAGACTTTTCGTCATCATGAGTTTGTTCCCAATAAATTAGATTCGCTTTGTTGTCTTTAAGAATGCTACTTTTAGCCGTTAAGGTTTACTTCCGAGCAAAAACGTTTGCTTCAGGTTTAAAAAAGAGATTTATCCTCTACAGCATGACAATTAATTTCTAGTTGATGACATTTCTCACATCTCCATAAAATTACCCATTGCTTATGCTGACTGAACAATTTGGTGGTGGTGCAAGAGAGGATAGATGGCTATTAAACGTTGTATAAAACAAAGAAGCCAAGCAAAGAGTAATAAGCCCGAAGGTGTGGCTGGTCGGTATCTGCAGAAACAGCCTGGTTGAAGCTCTGGCGGGCATACCGGCTCTGAAGACTGCAGTGCGCTGTCTTAAGCACATAACACGCATGACCTCTGGCAGCCAACTTTGTGAGTCAACTCTCTTCACAAACAGATTTAATTTCATTTATCATCTCTTTGCAGTAATTCTGGTCAGACTACACATGACAAGTTGTGACATTTTATCAACAGCTCAGAAAGAGCCACAGTCACTCAGGGAGCACTGAGAAAAGAGAAAACTAAACAATGAATAAAAATAATTTCCAGAGGTCACAGAGGTATGAGTTGATAATCATGACTATAGATCTGATGGTACCCTGTTGGCACTAAACTCTCTCTATATTGCTTCAGAGCACTTGTCCTGATATCTAAGCTCATTTAAGAGATTGTAATCTTTGCTTGCATGGCACACTCTGGATGCGACAAGAAAACACCATGCCTTTCACCTGGGATGTCCTATTCAGTCAGAAGGTACTGTGAAAATATACCTAATAGCATAATGTTTATGACCACGGGCTATAGAAGTCAGGACATAGATTTGTCACCAGACATCCACTTCATCTCATCTCACTTGTAACTCTTCACATATACACACATATTTTGCATAAGTGGAGTCTGTTTTTTTCTTTTTTTATAGCACATACTTATGTTCCATTGTCTAACATGTTTTCTTCTATCACTTGCAAATCAGTCTTTTGACTGACTTGTCTCTTTGTCTTCCTTAAGTTGGTTTTCTACTTATTTGTAAAGCTCTTCTTCTACCTTTAGTTCTTATCGAAGGTCTTTCTATTTTCTTCTGTTTTTCAGTTTCTTCCTATTTTTCTTTAGCTCTTCTCTGTGTCAATTAGTTCCTAACTAAAAGTTCAATAAATGTTCCCAAATTAATTTGTGATATTCTTAAATATATTTAATTTTCTGGAAATTAATTCAGTAGCCATTTCTTTATTTCCATATGATTATCTTAGACAAACTGCTTGTTTTTAATTTCCCTCATTGACAATAAATTCCCCTTCATGCAAAATCCTGTAGGAAGATTGTCCTCTTTTCCGGTTGCTGATTTCATGGCTGAGATTACCTGTGAGACTGTTTACTAACACTTAGTAGGAAACCAGTGATTTTTATTACTTAATGTAGTTATAATTCTTCAAGGACTTTGATTTGTCTCAATTTACCTCATGAGAAATTTGAAAATCACTTCAATTTACCTCATGAAAGATTCCATAACTAGGGGATCAGCCCCCCGACTGTGAGTTCACCAATTCTTATTAAAGATTGAGTCTGTATTTCATGCCTTCAAATAAGCAGTTGTTGGGGCGCCTGGGTGGCTCAATCGGTTAGGCGGCCGACTTCAGCTCAGGTCATGATCTCATGTTCTGTGGGTTCGAGCCCCATGTCGGGCTCTGTGCTGACAGCTCGGAGACTGGAACCTGCTTCGGATTCTGTGTCTACCTCTCTCTTTGCCCTTCCCCTGCTCACGCACTGTCTGTCAAAAATAAATAAACATTAAAAAACAAAAACAAAAAC
This sequence comes from Paguma larvata, assembly GCA_030068075.1. Taxonomy (NCBI): domain Eukaryota; kingdom Metazoa; phylum Chordata; class Mammalia; order Carnivora; family Viverridae; genus Paguma; species Paguma larvata. Next base: position 30,761,475 of record CM057826.1, on the reverse strand, counting down.
AAATAATCAGTTGCTAAGATACCCTGTCAAACAATCCAGTAATTCAATGGGGAATAAAGAGTCTTGTTTTTGCCAAGTCATTCAAGTCAAAACAGATTAAACTGTAAAAATATGGAAAATTATCAATGAACTCTTAACCCCTACAATAATGTGGAAAATTGTAGTCTGTGCATATATACGTTTTCTGGGGAGAAGGTTGATTACTATTATTAGATTCCCATTGCCTTGTACAGTGCTTAGCACATTTTTGAGTCTGAGGAAATATTAGATGAGTGACTTAGGAATGAAATAAGGATTCCAAAAATGTTCTCATTATTAAAAACAAAATAGAAATATCCAGAGCCATATTTTCTTTTTCTCTTTGAATTTTACCTCTATAAAAACCTTTTTCTTGGTATTTCTAGGAGGTAGATATTGGAAGTACTGAACTTATCTTTCATGTTTCTTGTCTTTTCTTTCATACTTTTAAATTGTTTATCCTTTATGATATGTGCTGGAAAGTTCATCAGCTCAGTCTTCCAGCTTGCCAGTTCAACTTACGCTGTGTCTTTTCTAGTATTTATTTTATTTAAAATCTTTTAGTTGCAATGCAATTTTTCCATGGCATTTATTATTTTTCTCATTAGCCTGACTTTATTCTTTAGATTTAATGGCCTGTTTTTGCTTATCTCTCTCCAGAGATTTCTCATGGTCTCTGGCTTACTGAGGTTCCTTTTTCTTGACTTTGAGTGTATTTATGAATTTAAAAAGTGATTTTCTGTAGTTTTAGAAACCCAAACTGATCAGAGCTGATGGAGGTATGATACTTTGTGTGTCCACCATGTTCAAGTAGAAGTTCTTCCATTTTTTTCATAAGGGTCATATGAAGTCAGTGATCACTCATTTAAAGGAGTAGTGTTTCTCCTTATATTGCCAAAATTATATAACAATGTTGTTAGGTCAAAAATAAAGAAAAAATCTAATGAATAAAAGCCAAATTACCTGTAATTCTAATATTAAAAATTACTACTATTAGTGTTTCATACAAACACTTTTCATTTTGACTTTTGTATCTCATTTTTGTTGAACTTCGGGGATGGAGGGTAAGAAGTGTGGTGAATATCCAGGAACTGGGAAAAACACTTTTAAGGTAAAATTAATAGGGGGAGACACTGTAATGTGACTTGCAAGGAGACATTCTCTTTAGCAAAGTAAGACCTAAAATGTATGCTTTTAGAGTTGGGAGTGGGACAAGGAGGATGCATAAAATTGAAGAGAGCTATCAGAAGGAAATTAACTTTCTCAGTGTAAGATGTCTTTGATTATTATTGTTGTTGCTACTGTTATTATTATTTTGGTTTTCAGTTAACCTAACAAAAGAACATGAGAAACCCTTGCACAAGATGACCCCAACATCATGTCTTCTCTTATCTATTCTCAGGTTGGGAAACTTCCCCTCCCACTATCCCATAGCATAATGAAGGAAAGAATCACCATAGAAAGATACATAACTAGCACAGGAAGCTAGGAAAATTTCTAAGTTACAGGAAAACTTGGAGCTTGTTTACCACTTGGTAAATGAACGCAGCTCTGTTTGAAGGAGGGGACGTAGGGGGATTTGGGAGTAGGAGAAGACACTAAAAGGAATGAGTATTGGTGGAAGAGGATGGCAGGATGAGAGGTGGGGATGTTTAGACCATTCTTTACTAACTTAGATGACATCCATGTGGGGATCCCTAGAGAGGCTGAGAAGTGGGTCTCCATGCTTGTGTATGGTGCTTTGGAGGAATTAGATAAACTAAAGGTGAAAAATCCTTCTTGGTATCATCTTTCCAAACTCACTATAGTTGGAGTCAGCCATTGTTAACCTAGAATAAAGAGCTGATTGAGATTTACTAGGGTATGTGTTCGCATGGCTGAGGGAAGTGACCACATCTCTCACCTCCACCTGGTCAATGACAGACATCTAAGACACTTTTAATGTGTTCAGTGATAAGGGCGGGGCCAGCAGAGAAGCTGTTTTTTGTTATTATGAGGCTATAAAAGCAGTAAGACCTATTTCTATGCCTGTAGCACTTTTATGCCCAGTTGTTTGCTTAGCTAAACTAACTTCCACCCTTATTTCTTGTCCCTGCTGAGGTGCTTCTTCTGGAAAGAAGGTTTCTTTCAGATCAATTAGTGCTCTTTCTCTTCTCTCCCTTTTTCCTTGCCTGCAGTTAGCATGGCACCCTGTACTACCTCTGTCCCAGCAGACTTTACATTGCAATTGGCCTGTTTATTGTTTGTATTCCCAGACTGAAACATGTGAGGACAAGAACTGTTTCTACTATGTGTATGGTCATACTTGGGACATCCAACACCATGCTGGGAATATATCAGATGCTCAGTTTACCTTACTGGGAGAATTTATTATTAAAGAACTAAATAATAATGACAGGTAACACTTGTAGAGTGACTGTCCCGTGGTAGGTTGGATTCTAGAAACTTCACGTATATTAACTCATTTAATCCACAATAGATAGGTAATACTTATTATATATAATAGAAAAATTTGTACTACATAGGTACTATTAGAAAGAATTTAAGCTTTACAGATGAGTAGACTAAGGTACAGAAAAGTTAAGTAACTTGCTGAAGTTCACACATCTAGGAAATGTTGTAAAGCTAGAATTTTAATTCAGTTGGCCTGAATGTGTGTCCTTAGCTATAATATTATACTGCTTCTAAACTAAGGTATTCTCTACCCCCAATAATTTGAAAAAATAATTTTTTTTCACTTAAAAGAGACCTGTTATCCTGGACAACTCTGATGTAAACATAAATATCTTCCCAAGAATGACTTCAGAGGTCAGGAAAGAGCCAGTTTATTAGAACTATACTTGCATGCTGGAGGACAGTTCTTTTCCTGTAATGAAGTTAAAGGAAATCACTTACCAAATAAGATGAAAGATGTGAAACAGGCTTGGGTTTTTTAATATTGTTCTTGACAAAGAGATTGGGCATTGTAGCTTATTGTTCACCCGACAGAGATCCAACAAAGAGGTCAATAGCTCTGTGGGATTATATTTTCAAATCATAACTACTTCTCTCAGTACAAAGAATAGTCATGGTAGGCTCTATTCCAAGTATGCATCTCCTAGGTACAATGAAATACATCGAACCTTAGCCCTTCTCGCCCCTGAGATAGGCTACACAATGGGCCTGGAAGTATGAATATTGCTAGGTTTAATCTAGGTGTGGATAATGTCTTATAACAAAAGTTGAGGAGTTTGGCTTATAGTCTTAGCTTACCTTTCAACTAAAATAGTGAGCTTGGCCATATTATTTAACTTCTTGTAACCAATGTAGCTCCTCTAAACGTAGTCCTCCATGACCAAACTAGAGCCTGACCTGTGACCTCAAAGACCTGGTCTTTGACATCAGTTCTTTTGCTCCTCCTTTCAACTGCTCAGCAAGAAAGTCAGAGTCACTGTCTTAAGTTATTTTTAGTGGCAGCCCTGTAAGCGACCCCATCTCAGAAATACTGAGGATCAAATGGTTGTCCATGTTCAAGTAGTAGAACTGAGGATAAATCCTTCCAAGTATTTCTGGAGGTTGGCTGCTTCTGAAGTGGGGAGAGGGTGTTGACGTATCAGAATGCCTTCAGTTAAAGTAATGGGAAACTAATTCAGCCTTGTTTATACCATGTAAATACTTTTAAAAAGTTTCACATAACCCCCATGGGCAGGGTAGGCATTAGGCTTGTTATACAAGGCCTCTAACTTTATTTCTCTGAGATTCTATTAACTTTATTCTCTTCCTTGTGTTAGTTTTATCTTCTGATTGATTGAAAGATGGTGGCAGTATTTCAGATATCTCATTTAAATATGAACATGTATGGAGGAAGAAGAGTCTGTTTCTCCTGTCTTTCTCCATAGTAATGAGGAGACTATTCCCAGAAGAGCCACAGTTGACTCTCCTCAGGTCTTATTGGCTGGAATTGTGTTAAATGTCTATTCCTAAGCCAATCACTGACAAGGAAATTGGATTACCATGACTGGCTTAGATTCTGACAGTTTTGCCAGTTTATTACTTGCTTTTGTGAAGAGGCAGAGCTCTGATATTCCCTACTCTACCATTTATGGTGATGTCATTTATAGCTTTCTGATTGGCTTAGATTAATCAACATTTGCCCTTGGAGCTGGGGAAGCATGCAGTTATTTTTAGAAGAGAGAGAATCCAGACAAATCAGGCTTAGCAAGGAGAAATTGGCCGAAGTGTTTCCTATGAGAGATGATTATGATAGAAGAGAGGCATCGTGGAAGAAGGAAGGTGATTATAGAGGAGGAGAGTATCTCTGGAGGAGGAGGGTCTTAGGCCAGAGCAGCAAAAGGAAAAATCCACCAGTGGAAAAGACAGCAGAGTCTTTGGAAAGGACAGACTCAGGTTCTAAATCTGCCTTATCACCCTCTAGGTATACTAACATGGGGAAGTCAGTTAATTTTGTTGTATGTCAGTCTCATAATCACAGTAGGGTGGAGATAATAATTTCCCATTTTTGAATGGATTTTAAAGTGATATAAGAAATGTAAAATGTCAAAGGGAGCTTGGTGCATCATAGATTGTTATCTTTATGCTGATGATGTGACTGGTCCTCCTGGAACGGAGAGACCACAGCAGAGCAAACTAAGTAGGAGGTTACTGGAAATTGAATGACTGTGGTGAAATCACAGTACTCAGCCTTAATTGAGTGCTTTTCACATGTCAAGGATTATTGAACCTATCAACAAGTTGTTACTGAGTGTCTACAGTGTGTCAGTCCCTGTTCCTGGCCCTGGAGATGCAGCACTAAAAGACAAGAGATAAACACCTCAGCTCTTAAGGAGTTTACAGCCTAGTGGGGGAAAAACAGACCCAAGTGAATGTGTAAAGAATTTTGAATGTGAGACAGTGCTGAGTGCTGAGAGGAAGTATAAGGCAGGGAAGGAGGATAGGGAGACCAGAAGGATGGGGAGGGCAGGAGCGGGGGGAGAAAGTTAAAACAGGGTGTCCACGGAATGTCTTCCAGAGGAAGATGATGTGTGAGCAAATAACTGGAGGATGTGAGGGAGTAAGCCATGGGGTCTTCTGAAGGAGGAGGTCTCCAAGCAGAGGGAACAGCAAGTGGAGTGTGCCTGGAAAGTTCAAAGACGAGCAATAAAGACAGTGTGTTTGGAAAACAGCAAAGCAAAGATAGGAGGTGAGGTCAGAAAGGTGGCAGGTGAGGTCAGGTGGGGGGGTTTGTGGAGCTTTGAATGTGATTTTATAGACTTTGGACTTTTCCTTAGTAATACAGAAGGTTGTGCAGGGTTTTCAGCAGAGGAATGGTTATTTTCTTTCACCCTTCTTTTGATTTTCTCTGTTTTCATTCCTTTTATTATAAATCATTTTTTACAATTAATTTTTCCGTCAGTCTCTTCTCAGTTCCTAGTCTTTCAGTGAATATTAATATTTCCTGTTTGTGTAACAGCTGTTTTCTCCAGATTCCTAGACATCCTTCCTCTGCCCTGAAACTACTGTGAAGCAATTTCGTGGTTTATCAGTAGTCTCATTTCATTCACCAACAAAGGTAGACATAACCTCTGCCTGCTTCTGCCTGAGAGGACCTTTAACATGTCCTCGAGGAGGTCAGTCCTTGGTTTCTGGAAAACCTTAGGAGACTGGTGCTCATTAAAAGCTGCCTCCCAGCTGCCAGGCTAGAGCCTACTGTTGGGGTTGATGGGTGCGTCCTGGTCTTCTCCATGGACTTGGGATGGACTCCCTAGGAGCCGCTGCCTGCGTGATGGCATGACAGTCTCTGCTGGGGACCAAAGTGAGGTCAAGATTGGGGCCTCCCTCTTAAATCAGCTTGTCCCCATCCCACTGGACCTTGATGACAGCCTACATGTCATTTGGATTGTAGATGCCATATAACAACATGTCAGTCATGATTATTCTCACCTCCCCTTTTAGGCACACGTTAGGGTTTCTTTTTCTTTCCCCTCTGTATCGTCACAGCTCTTTCAGAATTTGTACCCTTGTCCCTCTGCATGTGATAAATTCCTCAGCACTATATTTTTATTTATTAGTTCCTTTTTTGTCAAATCCTGAGCTCATACCTTATTTGTTGCTGTTTTTCATTATTAAAAAATAACTCTAATTTTTAAATCTATGCTAATTCTTATTTCCTGTTTTTTATGATAATGTATAATTCTTTTAAATAAATGTTCTCCATTTCCTTATTTGTATGAACATTGAAAATACTTTTTTATAATTCTTAGGTGGAATATTCTTTGAATATTTAATTACCTGAAGGGGATTCTGTTCCTAGTCATGGATTTCGTTTGCTGCCCTTTTTTCCCCCACCGACCCAGGACTTGATCCTACAACTGTGGGAGCACAACCTGAGTCAAAATCTAAAGACAGACACTCACCAACTGAGTCACTCCAGGTGCCCCTCTTTTTTTTATTGTTAGCTGCCTTTCTTTTTTTTTTTTTTTAACGTTTATTTATTTTGAGAGAGAGAGAACACATACAGGCTTGTGAGCAGGGGAGGGGCAGAGAGAGAGAGAGGGAGAGACAGTATCCCAAACAAGCTCCAAGTTGTCATTGCAGAGCCCCATGCAGTGCTTGAACTTGTGAACCACGAGATCATGACATGAGCCAAAATTAAGCGCTGGACGCTCAACTGATGGAACCACCCAGGCACCCTGTTAGCTGCCTTTCTTACCAGTAGATTTCTTCCTGGGGTGTGCAGGATCGGTTTTTGAGTGGGATGATTTTATCTTCTCTTTTTTCTTTTGTGCTCACCACCTCCTTGGCTAGTGGTTTTCTCTGTTGTCTCCATCAGGTCTTGGGGTCTCCAGTCTAGAACCAGGTTTTACTGGCTTGGAGCTCCTGCTCTGTTGTGAGATTTGATATAGTGCAGATCCAGTCTGGGAGCCAGTTCCTGAGTGTGGGGTCATGCTTTGTTAACCAGCTTCACTGAGACCACAGCTCGTAAAGCCTTGGGCTCTGGATCAAAGCAGTTTTATCAGCCTCTTCCTATGAGCAATGAGGAGGGGAGGATGGGCAGCAGGGAATACTTCCATGCCAGCACCTGGCTTTAAGCAGTGAGCTGGATCCTATCCCTTGTCTGCTGTGAATGTTAAGTCGTCTCATCACTATCATCTCAGCTGCCTCTTCCTGCTTTCCAGACTGCAAACCCCGGAGACTCTGGGCTTTAGCCATATTCCCAGCTTTGGGTTTCTGTTCCAGTTCTAGTCCACAGCAATGTTTATTTTGTTTTGAAACCTGGTTATATACTTCGGATTTTCTCTTTTTACATTTTTCAGTTATTCCTTGGAGGCAAAAGGGTATATCAAAGTATGAAGTTAATTCACCATCTTGACTGAAGTTTTCAAGTAGATTTTTAAGTAGAAACTTACAATACTAGGGCCACCTGGGTGGTTCAGTTGGTTAAGCATCTGACTCTTGATTTCATTTCAGGTTGTAATCTCACGGTTGTGAGAGCCTTGAGTTGTGGAGCTTGCTTAAGATTCTCTCTCTCTCTGTCTCTCTCTCTCTGTCTCTCTGTCTCTCTCTCTCTCTCCTCCCTCCCTCTCTCTCTCCCTCTGCCCCTCCCCCACTCATGCTCACATTTGTGCTCTCTCTCTCTCAAAAAAAAATTAAAAAAATTAATTTAGAATGCTAATTGTGTCAGTAAGTTGTGTGACCAGTCAAACCATAATTTTTTTACCTGGATGTCTCAATCTACTTGGGTTGCTACAGCAAAACACTATAGGTGACTTAAACAACAAACATTTATTTTTTCACAACTCCAGGGGCTGGGAAGTCCAAGGTCAAGGTGCCAGCAGATTCGATTCTTGGTGAGAGTCCTCTTTCAGGCTTGCAGAGGGCCACTGTCTGTGTGCTCCCATGACCTCGTCTTTGTGCTAGGGCAGAGGGAGAGAGAGCGTGCTAGTGTCTCTTCCTTTTTTTATCAGGGCACTAATCCCATCAGGAGAGTGCTACCTTCATGACCTCACCCAAACCTAATTGCCTCCCAGAGGGGTTAGGACTTCAACATGTGACTTTTGGGGGGACACATTCAGTTCATTACATTGGAACATCACTACATTATTTCTCAGTTCGCTTCAGATCCATTGTTCAAGTAAATTCAATAGGTATATTGATAACAGGTTTGGTAAATTCTGTATTAAACAAAATCAAACAGATTTTTCCCTCGAAGTTCTTTTTGGAGACTCAAGCATGTATATGTGCATTGTGTATTACTTATAAGGAGATTAAATATGCATAGTGTTCCAGACTCATTTCAACATGACTTTTTTTCATGCCATGCTTATTAATATATCCCAGAAGAGTATTCCGTGGGGTACAAAGTAAACACTGTTACTATTGACCAGACAAAAATTGGTTTATATATTTCTATATATGTATAAATATGAATTTGAAAGTGAATTTACATATATGTATGAATTTTCATGTATATTCTGAGTACCTAGAAAAAGAATTGTGTTATGTATATGCATGTGTTATGTATTATTGCATTCTATGTTATTAACATTAATAAGTAGCAAAATATATGAATAAGTTATTTACAGTGTTTTGGTCTTAATGGAATATAGAAAATAGAAATTATAGAGCAATAGAATGTCAGAATTAAGAGGATATTGATATAGAATTGAATGCTTTTCAAATTTTTTATGCTTTTAAAGCTCAAATTAAATTTTATATGGAAACTATCATGTATATATATACATATATATACACAGCAGAGTTGCACTGTTTAAAGTGGAATTGGAAAAATGAGAGTCCTCATCCTTCCTTTGCAAGGCCAATCCTGAGGACCTCTGAGAACTCTTTTACCTTCTGAGGGCCTGGCTTGAATTCTACAACTGATGCTTCAATTTAATAGCAAGGGAGTCAGGCTCTATAAAGGTGAAGTTATTTCTTTCTTTTCAATTTCTTTTAATGTTTATTTATTTTTGAGAGAGAGAGAGAATGAGCAGGGGAGGGGCAGAAAGAGAGGGAGACACAGAATCCAAAGCAGGCTCCAGGCTCTGAGCTGTCAGCACAGAGCCTGATGTGGGGCTCAAACTCATGAACTGTGAAATCATGACCTGAGCCAAAGTCAGATGCTTAACCTACTGAGTCACCCAGGTGCCTCTTTCTTTCTTTCTTTCTTCCTTCCTTCCTCCCTTCCTTCCTTCCTCCGTTCCTTCCTTCCTTCCTTCCTTCCTTCCTTCCTTCCTTCCTTCCTTCCTTCCTTCCTTCCTTTCTTTCTTTCTCTTTTTTTAAATGTTCATTTATTTATTTTGAAAGAGAGAGAGAGAGAGCCTGAGTGGGGGAGAGGGGCAAAGGAAGAGAGGGAGAAAATCTTAAGCAGGCTTCATGCTCAGTGCCGAGCCCAATTTGGGGTTTGATCTCGTGACAGTGAGATCATGTCCTGAATTGAAATCAAGAGTTGGCCTCTTAACTAACTGAGCCACCCAGGCGCCCCAAAAAGTGAAACTATTTCTCAGAGTCTACTAGTAATTAGGGCAGAAGCAGAACTAGAATGGGGGATACCCTCATTCCTAGTTCAGTGCTCATTCCTCCACAACACTAGATTTTCATCTCTTTAGAGCATTCGAATTACATTTTTCAAATGAAACATCGTGCAGAAATTAAACATATAAAACACAAATGGCCCACCTGAGTGGCTCAGTTGGTTGAGTGGCCACCTCTTGATTTTGGTTCAGGTTATGATCCCAGGGTGGTGGGATCGAGCCCCGTGTAGGACTCCTTGCTGAGTGTGGAGCTTACTTAAGATTCTCTTTCTCTGCCCCTTTCCCCGACTAGAACTCTCTCTCTAAAAACAAAACAAAACAAAAAAACAAAAAACAAAAAAAAACCCAAAACAGAAATGAAGCCTAGCTTCCCTGGTTGAAGGACAAGGGATGAGTCGTATGTCTGGTAGGAGAGCTGAGGGCCCTGTGGCCCTGTGTGTTACCCTCTAGTCCTCCCACACTGACCCTTAGTGGCTCAGGGCAGGACTGTGTAAAAATGATACATGAAACTGGGCACAATCAATGTACACAGTTCTTCAAACCCGGGAGGATACCATTTATGCACATGAGAGGGAATCTCCTCATACCCATTGGGTCTTACCCTTTACAAGAGATCGTGGCTCATAACTAAATGAGGAAGAAAACTTCATTGAAAAAAGGGGTTGTTCTCTGACAAAGAACATAATGGCAAAGTTCATTTTTTAATTTAAAGGAAGAGACTAAAGAGTTCCTGCAAACCGTACCATTTGAGCTGGCAACACAGTTGTCACATCAGAAGCAGAAAGAGTCCCGCCCCTGGTCCCCAGGGCACAAGCGAGAACTTTGGTCATTATGTGAGTGATTCAGTTTGGTGAGTCAGCCTTTCTGTGGTTCCAAATAATGATAACAAGCACCGGGAGGAAGGCAGCAGCATTGTTCAAAGCAATCAGTCTCTCATTTGGGTGCTCAACGGCTTGAGGAGAAAACACATATAAATATTCCTCATTAATAGCAAAATTATGCCTTTGTGCCAAATTATTCACGCAGATTTGAAAAATGAGTCACACGTAACATTCTTTGGGGTTTCTTCCTTTCGTTCTTCTATTTAAGAGAGTGAAGATGAGTGTAGAAATCATATTACTCTGTTGCCAAGTGAGATGAGAGAGGTGATCAGAGCAAGGACTATATTTCCTACAAACTCAGTTCCAAGGTTGACCACATGAATCAAACTCCTATTGGAAGATCGCCCTTGCTGGGATATGAGGGGTTTCATGGCTATTTTTCTGAATCTTCCCTCCTCAGAAAAAGGCAAGGAATCCTATTATCAAGTATTTTTGTTAATTTTTTAACGTTTATTTATTTTTGAGAGAGAGAGACAGAGTGTGAGTGGGGGAGGGGCAGAGAGATTAAGAAACAGACTCTGAGGCAGGCTCCAGGCTGAGCTGTCAGCACAGAGCCTGATGCAGGCCTCGAGCCCACAAACAGTGAGATCATGACCTGAGCTGAAGTTGGACACTTAACCAAATGAGCCACCCAGGCACCCGACCAGGTATTCTTTATTTGAGAACACGAAACGGTAAAAACGTCAAGCTTTGTCTAGGAAAAGCTACACTCAGGAATAAATTATATGTAGATATAGATTAGATATAGTTATAGATATAGAGATATAAAATCTACCTAGGCTAAACCCAAATAAATACCTATTTTTTCTATTAGAGTCTGCATTATTTTGTTTTGCTTTTATCTAGAAACTTATTTTTAATTAGAATACCTATTTCTTTTCTTTAAATTTTTGTTAATATTTATTTATGAGAGAGAGAGATAGATACAGAGCACAAGCAGAGGAGGGGCAGAGAGAGAGGGAGACACAGAATCCGAAGCAGGATCCAGGCTCTGAGCTGTCAGCACAGAGTCCGACACGGGGCCCAAACTCACAGACTGCAAGATCATGACCGAGCTGAAGTCGGACACTTAACCAAACTGAGCCACTCAGGCGCCCCTAGAATACCTATTTCTAAACCTGTTTTGTTTCTAGTTTGTGTATGCAGGGATTCTCTGGAATCTGGAGACACTTTTTCATACTATTCAAAAAATAGTCCATACTAAACTAATCTCCATTCTTTCCACTGTTTAGAACTTGTGGGCAAATAGGTGTGGCATTCATTCATTTATTGACTCATTGATTATTTTGAAAAATATATTGAGTACATACTATGTGTTAGACATCATAATAGTGTCTGAGGAAGAGAAATGAACAAGACAGACAGTCCCTGCTTTCAGTGAGCTTTAGTCTAGTTATAATTATATATTTTCTATTAATTCATATTTGTGAAGTACATACAGCTTTCATCCTTTTAGTATTTCGAAGCAAGAATATTTTGTTCCAAAAGGACTTAAAGGTGCAAGACATGTAGTTGTAATTAGTTGCAATGGATGCATTAGGAGTTGAGTAATAATGCCTATAGAGGTGATCAGTTATAGCAGACTATGACCTTCAAAAGGGGGGTAATGAGGACATAGAACAACCTTTAAATCAGAATTCACTTCCATTTAACTTTGGAATGTGTATGACACTTTTTATTTTTAAGGCAGCAGGTTGTTCTCATTAGAGACATATACCTTGATTTATAATTCTGTTTAGGCTGTATGTATTCATTCTAGAAGTCCGTGTTGAGTACCAGGGAAATCTGCCTAAAACTCAGATGATTGTTTTTATAAGGGGCAAGATGGTATAAATCTGTTACTTTCTCATCTCATGGATGTATTATAGAGCTGTATAGTCAATTCACCAGTCTTGGTGCCATGACCTTAGTCCTTCCCAAGTGAAACTTCTTTATTCATATAGCTCATGGAGCAGGTCTATGTGACCTCACAGTCTCCCCTACCAAAATCCAGATACTGGCAATGACTTGTATTTGACCTGGTGTGAAAAGATGTATAGGCGCAACAGACTTTTTCTTGTTTAGACCAAATTAGGAAATACAGAAGGAAGTGGGAGATATATCCAAGGACATATAAAGATAATTAAGCTATATGGGTGAGGTTGTAAGTCAGGGTCAAGCTGGAGTTAGAGGAAAGCAGGAAGTATTAAGGAGAAACGTAAGAAAATGTATGCAGGTGAAAAGAAAAAAATTAAGAAGTTGGTGATAGGATAGAAAAAGGGCAAGCAGAGATATTAATAACATATCCATGCATGGTAGCCATAAAGTCTGAAAGCAATATTATTTCATCATGCATTGTAACGCAATACCAATAAACCATGTATTATGTGTTTGGCTATATTTGAAGACTTGGTGTCCAGGCTGTAGGTGGAGATTCTGTAGCCTGGTTCTACTGTGGAGCCTACCCTAGTTGTTTGACTTTTCCTGGATTCCTGTGCGTTTTTATTCATACAATACACTTCCTCACCATCCCCAGCATTGCTTCATTACTTGGGATAACTAAAATGAGTCGTCTTTTCCTTGCAACCAGAAAATGCTAACTGAACCAGGCTCTTTGAGGGTGGAGCACATTTCCTAACGTAGATTGGTATACTTTCCTTGAGTTTTCATTGTTCTTACTTTTCTTGTGATCTGTGAAATATTTTAGCTTCTAGAATTGGTAAAACTTACATTTTCTTAATGTTGCACATCGATTAGTACTTCTTTCCATGTAAATATTTCTACCACATTATAAACTGCAGTGTTTGATTTAAACCATAGATTTGTATTTACAGCACAGAAAACAAACTGTTCAGTTTACTTCTGACCATCTAATAATAACTATAATATCATGCTTGCCAAAACCTCCATTAAAGACATATGTCTTGACTCATTGATTCCAATAATAGGAAAAAGCACCATTTCCCAGCAATGGGAGATTTGATGTTGGTTTTGAGGAGGAAAAAAAAGGATCTAACCAAAATATTTATCCAGCACGGGAACTCTAGGAAGCCCATAGTAGCAGGTACAATTCTAGGATTCCCAGTAGAATAGGTATCAAGAGTTTTTTTTTTTTTTTTTTTAATGTTTATTTTTGAAGAGACATAGAGACAGAGCGTGAGCAGGGGAAGGGCAGAGAGAGAGAGAGATACAGAATCCGAAGCAGGCTCCAGGCTCTGAGCCGTCAGCACAGAGCCCGACGCGGGGCTCGAACTCACAGACCGTGAGATCATGACCTGAGCTGAAGCTGGCCGCCCAACCGACTGAGCCACCCAGGTGCCTCAAGAGTTTTTGAAGGGGTATGAATTGGCTGATAGGGAGAACAAGGTACAGATGGATGAGACCAGTAACAGAATAAAAGTCAAACTTTATATAATCTTGAAGAACAGGGGCATGAAGAAGAGAGGCAAAAATAAAACCAATTTCAGACTAAGAATAGTAATAATAATTAAACCCAAATTTTATATTCAGATTCTCAGTAGCACAGGCAAGACAGAAACTAGGTGATGATGTGGCTCTCACTGAGTATTTAAGGATCCCATGAAACACATTGCCCTCTGGTCCCCCTTCTCTCTTCTTCCTGTCCTATCAGAGCTCTTCCTTAGGCTAGTTTTAATCAAGTGCTCATTATATTAAAAATTAAGAACAAATTGGGAATTATCATCATCTTCTTCAGAATCTGATCATCTTTCTATATTTTCTCCCTTAATCCAGAAATGTCTCATTTTTCTTCTTCTTCTTTCTAATTGTAAACAATCCGTTATATGCCAAGACATTCATTCTACACTAATAATTTTCAATTCCATCTCATTCTCTTTGCTGCTGTATTATTTTATGACTTTATTATCTCTCAACTAGATTATTGTAAGTCTTCTAAATCATTTCCAGTTAAGTTTTCATACGATTCTAGAGTGATCTTTCTAAAATGTCAATTTTGTCTTCTGCTTATAACCGTTCACCACCTCCCTCAACTATTAAACAGGAAGCATGGCAGACAATGCCCTGAATCACCCAGGTTTTGCTTACAGCCCTAGATATATTTTGGCATTCTAATGTAAACTCCTGTTAACAAGGGACATCATACTAGGTACCAGTGGGAGCCAGGACATCCCTGAGGATGTTTATCTCCAGAATTACATTTCATAAGGGAATGTAAGCCACATGTTTCTTATGCCAACATCCACCACTTTGGGGAAATATATGTATGTATGCAATATATACATACATATATAATATGTATATACTAAGATGTAATATCATATATAACATGCATATATATATTTGGATTTAATTAAGCATTAAATTAAGTCAGACATTTTGTCTCTTTTTTTTCCTGCTAACTAATGTCTTGGACCCAAGGGAAAGTCATTTATTTAATGAAAAAATTTAGAAATTAATATGTGGTAGCATGATAGCATGATTTAAATTTTGTGACCTTGCTGCATGCAGAGTAAGAAAAAGAAGTACTCAGAAAAACACACTTTAGTTATAGGGACTATTTACCAGAGTGTGTGCGGAAAAATTCTATAAACTAGGTCTCTATGTTAACAAGAAAACTTCAACAAGTACTTTTTTTTCCCATGGCCTCATAGTCATTATTTTCCCCTTCATCTCTACGTGCTGTTGTTTTTGTGATGCTTACTGTTAGATTTTGCTTCTTCAACAAAGATAGCAGACAGCATAAGTTATTTCTGGAAACTAACATTTTACTTTTGTCCTCCTGCTTTTCATCCTGCTGGTCTTTGCCAGAAGTCCCTGGTTGCCTGGTATAAGAAAATATCATCATTATCTCATTAATATTTGGTCCTGGCCTCTCTGCTAATCAGGTTAGTATTGCTGAGAATTCAAAGGAAGAGAACAGAAATCTACTATGAAGGAATAAATTGGTCCTCAGACATAATTCTAACCTGCCCAGGAACAAAAGTTTGTCTGCTTGGTGAAACAGGAGATCATGTAGAATGTAGATTTATGTGGAGTGTATAGCTTCATCAATTTAACTAGTCTATACTCAAGGCTTCTGGAGGGCAGAGAACATACTCTTAGCCCTGCCTTCAGTAACTTGTCTGTTGTGGGCTCTCACATTTGTTGAGCTAAGCAAATTCTGAAATGAATTTTTTTTCTGCTCTCCACCCTCTCTGAATTCACTGACCACTCTCAGAATGTGGTTCCTGAGTAGAAAACAATCTGTACTACATATGCTCAAATGGGCTGTTGTAACTGTGGAAGTAAATTTTTGACCTCCTATCATTCAGAGGGTATTATTAATTATTATTATTATTATTATTATTATTATTATTACTACTACTGTTGCTGTTATTACTACTAGTATTATTATTATTATTTAAAGTCCTTGGTCTTTTAAAGTATAATAGACATGCTTGCTGAATGCTGAAGTATGGTATTTGGCACTCATGGTTACTCTGGGTTATATATGTGACTATACTGGATAAAACTAATTCAGGTAATAAAGCTATTTGTGGTTGAGGTAAATGAGACCCTAGAGCAGTAATAGTTGCAACATTTAAATCAAAGCCAGTATTGCTGCTCACTATGGCTTTGAAATATATTCTAGAACAACCATGACTTTTGCAATAACTCCATAAAAGACAAGCCAGTTCAAAAAGGAGATTCTTTTCCACTAGGCATAGTATTATTAGACAGATGGCATTATGTAGGTATTCATATCAAATATAAATTCTCTAAATTTAGTATGGTGAATATTGACAGAATATGTTCTTTTGGTTTGTTTGTTTTGTTTTGTTTATTCTCAAGTTAGTTAACATACAATGTAGTCTTCAGGAGTAGATTCCAGTGATTCATCACTTACATACAGTACCCAGTGCTCATCCCAACAAATGCCCTCCTCAATGCCCATCACCCATTTTCCTCAACTCCCCATTCCCCTATCCCCATCAACCCTCATTTTATTCTCTCTACTTAAGAGTCTCTTATGATTTCCCTCCCTCTGTGTTTTTATCTTATTTTTCCTTCCCTTCCCTTACATTCATCTGTTGAGTTTCTCAAATTCCACATATGAGTGAAATCGTATGATCTCTGTCTTTCTCTGACTGATTTATTTCACTTAACATAATACCCTCCAGTTCTATCCATGTTGTTGCAAATGACAAGATTTCATTCTTTTATATCACTGTGGTGTATTCCATTGTATATATATACCACATCTTCTTTATTTGTTCATCAACCAATGGACATTTGGGCTCTTTTATATTTTGGCTATTGTTGATAGCACTGCTATCAGCATTGGGGTGCATGTGCCCCTTCGAATCAGCATTTCTTTATCCTTTGGATAAACACCTAGTAGTGTAATTGCTGGGCTGTCGGGTAGCTCTACTTTTAATTTTTTTGAGGAACCTGCATACTTTTCCAGAGTGATTGTGTCAGTTTGCATTTCCACCAATAGTGCAAAAGGGTTCCCCTTTCTCCTCGCCAACAATTGTTGTTTCCTGAGTTGTTAATTTTAGCCACACTGACTGGTGTGAGAGGATATCTCATTGTGTTTTGATTTGTATTTCCCTAATGATGACCAATGTTGAGCATCTTTTCATGTGTCTGTTTGCCATCTGGATGTGACAGAGCGTGTTCTTTATGTCCATACTTGCTGTATTTGTGGATGTGGTCTCTCTAATGAGTGAATGGGAACCTATCTATTGCTTACATTCTTTCTGGAATTTGCATACACAAAGATACAAATTCCAAAAATAGCTAGTCAAGAGAATAGTCCATAGAAGTCTTGTCTTGCAACCAAGTTCTTTAATTACTTATGGAAAATAGATGGCTGGCCATGCCTTGGAACTCTGATTTAGCACTTCCAATCTGGTAAGATCATTGGAACCACTTGAGTTATGCTGTTGCTACATACATTATTTGTAAAATCATAAGAGCTGTTATTTATTTGTTAAAAATGCCACAATCAACTTATTTATTTATTTATTTTTAAGTAAGCTCGATGCCCAATGTGGAGCTTGAATTCATGACCTCGAGATCAAGAGCCACATGCTTTACCGACTGACAAGGCAGGTGTCCCCAACTGTCATTTTTTAGTCTAATTAAAATGTGTTCTGACACTGAGACTTAATTATTTGTTTACCATCTGGAAGCAAGCAATGTAAAGAATCATGGAGGTTTTGGTTGTTTGTTTTGATTTGTTGTTATTGTTGTTGTTTTTGTTGTTCCTGATTGCCAGATCATCCCCAATATGCTGTGGGAAGCATCGTCACTTAGTAGAGGAGCAGTCCTTGGAGTTGAATTTCTCAGGGATCTCTTTGAACAGTTATTGATTTTCCTGAAGAAAAAGTAGATAGTACCATAAGCAAAATGTGTAATTTTTGGTTTCTCCTGAATCTGAAAATGCCAGAGCTCATGGAGAGTAGTGAGGAATAAAAATACAGTGCATTGAATTGGCTATGAAATATGCAACAGGCTGCTTCTTTTTGCTGTTATTCCAGTCATAAGAAAATGGCAGGTACTCAAAGTCATTTGGTTTTCTGTAGCAAATTCTTTGATACACAAAAGACCCTAGGGTTGATGTAGGGTTGTACAGGGATTGTTAAAAAGTTCTTTAAGCCATTTCCTTCTTCCATCAATGTGTTGTTTCATCATAGCGTTTTCGTAGATAAAATAAGGACTAAGAAAGCTATTCTCTGACATAATAATTAGGAAAGAATATTGACTTCCTGGTTTTCAACCTGTAAAAATGTTGCTAAACCAAAGTAGATAATTTCTAGAGGACTCAGTAAGTACTTTGACCTTTCATGGTGAAATTGCCTCCCAGACATTTTAAGGTTTAACACCTGCTGGGAATGAAGAATTTACTCTACCTTTCAAGGTCCTTCTAGCCAGACTAAGAATCAAATTGACACAAGACAGATTAATGGGAGGAAATAAAATTTAATAGTGTATGTACAGGGGATCCACACAGACATGGAAATTCCAAAGATAGTTAGGCAACATGATGCTTGCATGAGCTAAGCAGAGGGATAGGGGTCTGAGGATATAAGAGGGAGAAAGACCATTAGCAAGACAATGAAAGATGTTTGGAAAACAGAGATTGTCCTGTTATGTAGATAAGTTTCTTAGGTAAAGAGGAATCTCTGTTAATGGCTTCCTACCTGGTACAAACAGGAAGTGGGGGTGGGGGGAAGTAAAGAACTTTTCCTGAATCTATTGGGTTTTAATTGCTTTTAATTAAAAATAATGTTCGTACCAAAGAGGCCAATCTTAGGTGGCCTGCCCTTGGCCCCTACACATCTAAAGAACAGATTTATTTTAAAATAACCAATAAATAGGAAAGAATCAGATCTCTTGTCTTCTTTTATGCCAAACTTTCCTGACCTTTTTCTAATTCTGTAATCAAACCATTGTATATTTTTTTACCTTTTCCTCTGAATCTTTTGGTGTTCTCTCAAATTCTCTTTTTAGCCTTTTTCTCACTTTGTATTTTCTCTCCAGGCAATCTCAACAACTATTATCACTTCAACTATCCTGAATGATTTGAAAACTGTAACTAGTCCCAACAACATTTCCATGTGGTCCAGACCTCCAAAATGTTAGCAGTAACAACAAAAAGGCAATATTCACTGTGTGCTTACTATGTGCAAGACACTGTATTAACAAGTGTGCATTCGTGATTTCATTTACTCTTACAATCACTACCAATGAAGTAGATGCTATTATTATCTCCGTTTACAGTGGAGAAAACAAAAGTTTGGTCATATCATATTATTTTGTTTAGGGTTACTCAGATAGTCAGTGACCAAACTGGGTTTTATTTATTTATTTATTTATTTATTTATTTATTTATTTATTTATTTAAATGTTTTTTTGGCATTTATTTATTTTGAGAGAGAGAGACAGACAGGGCATGAGTAGGGGAAGGGCAGAGAGAGAGGGAGACACAGAATCTGAAGCAGGCTCCAGGCTCTGAGCTGTCAGCACAGAGCCCGATGCGGGGCCCGAACCCATGAGTGAGGTCATGACCTGAGCCGAAGTCGGACGCTCAATGGACTGAGCCACCCAGGCACCGCCAAACTGGGTTTTAAATCCGGAGAGTTTGATTCTAAAGTGAGTGCTTTTCAACCACAGAGACCTGCCTATGAACCACACGCTAAGCATCTTCCCTTGAATCTCCTATAGGCCTCTTAAAGCCAATATATAAATCTAATTCCCCCTTGGAAATTAATTCATACATTCAACCAATAAGAAATTTATCAAGCATCACTGAGAGCCAGATTGAAGCCTATGCCCTGAGGATGAAATATTGAACAAAATAGTGGTCCCTGTATTTACAGAGTTTATTTTTTAGAGAGGGGAAACTCTCATTAATCATATTATTATGCAAATAGATAATTATTCCTGAGCTGGCATAAGTGCTACAGGGTCAACTGCAATATGTTGTGAAGAGAACTACCTTCTTTGAGGGGAAGTAGGAAGAGGGACTGGAGGAAACTCTGCCCTGACAGATTGCCAATTAAGCTAAGATCAAAAGAATGAGTAATAGTTACCTAGGCAGAAAATGACATCCAATCAGAAATTACAACATCTGCAAAGGCCCTGGGTCAGAGGAGCTGGAAAGAAGATTGGTATATGTGAGGGAATGACAATTGTTACAGGTGTAGACTAGGTGAGAAGGACAAGACCATGGAGGACCCTCTAAAGTGTATTATGTATTTTCCTTTTCCAAAGGCCAGTTTTCACTGGTCATGAGGGGGCTCATTCATGTAGTGAAAGAATAAAATTTATGCTTTGAAAATATCACTGTGGCTACTATTGAGAGAGTGAATTGGAGGGAAAAAGAGTAAATTCAGGGGACCCAATGAGTAGGATATTTCAATGGTCTAGGTGAGAAATGGTAGTATTTTTCTTTCTATTGTTGCGTAGAGAAGGATGACAGCCTTAGAAATAGAGATAAAAAACACCCAAAACTACCTGACCATTTAAGCAACAATCTTGGGGTCATCTCAACTTCATTCTTTTTCCTACTTCTATTATCCAGTTATTCTTCTGTTGATTTTGCCTCAACATCTTTTGTATCTTTTCCCATGTCTCCATTTGCTTTTGACATTTGTGGAAGACATTTGCCTTTAATGCTGTCCATCCTTGTTCCCGCACTCCCCCCCCCCTTATAAATGTAGTTATAGCCATTTCTTACCCCAAACCCTGACCAGGCTGGTCCCTGCTACCAGCACATCCATATGATCCCCTGGTTCTCTGCAGCGTACCTTCAGGACTGCAATCTCTTGAGGAGTGCCCTTGCTTTAACCTAGTTTCTATTTACATTACTTGAATATAGACCAGAAAGAGGGGAGAGGATTGTAGCATCACTTCATGCTTGGCCTATGATGGAAATGATGGTGCTATTAACTATAAGAGGGATGATCAGATTTTTGAGGAACTTGATAAATTCAGTGTTCAAATGTGTTGAATCTGAAATATTTGTAGAATGCATAGAAGCCAATAGAAAATATGGGTTTGGAGCTTATAGAAAGTCTAGGCTGGTGATGACAGTTAAAAACAAGAGTGGCTGTTGAAACCATGAGTTTACATAAGTTTATCTGAGAGAAGTGTATAGATTGAGGGAAGGGCTGAGGATAGAGCTCAATGGAACACTCACTTGTGAAAGGGTAGTGGAAGAATAGAACCCTGGAAGCATATTGGGGAACAGCTGCCAGAGAGGGAGAGAAAACCAGGGGAGGGTAGCTATGCAGAAACCATGGAAGGGGAGAGTCTCAAGAAAAACAGAGTGGTCACCAAGTAAATGATATCAGTTTTATTGTCTGCTCAACAAAGTTCTCTCTACTTGGGAACCACCTCTCCACTATCCCATGCAGTCCAAATGCTACTGTCAATCCCAGTGTTCTGTCTGCATGCTGACACAAGACAAATATAAAACTCAGATTCGATTTCCCTCTTCACAGGGATTGGTTTAAATTAGTAGAAATATGGTAGAAGCAGAGCCTAAATTCTTCCATGTGAAAGTGGTTCCCAAATTGTGTTGATACTGTTTTGTTTTGTTTTATTTTTATTTATTTTTAATTTTTAAAGCCACAAAAAGCTCCTATGGGCACATAAGCCAGCTGTCAGTCTTTTAAGTGAATTACAGAATCCAGATCTAGAATCTACCATTTGATAATTAACCTTAATTTTCCTGGTTAGATTTTGATATGAAATAACTATGTTAGTAAAAAAGAAGCATTTTGAATATATTCTTAAATATTAAGTACATGAATAATACTGACTTGAGTGATTCTTTTGTCTGGGACACTATTTGCAAGAGACATATGTTACAGTAATAGTGACACTTTGAAGTGACACTTTTATAGTAGGAAAAAGAGATGATGGTTCATTTATAAACCTTTTCTTCAGGTCTAATGAAAATCTAGGGTTGGTCATCATGTCAAATTATAATATTCAATTCATAAGACTGTCTCTAAACCTCAGACTATCTCGTTAATCATCTTCAGTCATGAAAGAAAATGTTTTTATTCTTGATGGATGATCATAAGGATAATACCAGGCCACATCCTGAATATTTCACACATGAGACTTCTATAATTTGTTTCCCTAAGGTCATTCTTATGCAGTCTTAACTATACTTTCTCTCTACCCTGTCACTAATCTAAAAGGTGAAGAGCATCATAGACTTTTAGTTTAGGATTATTTAGAGATCATCTAAAATTTGAATCCCCTTCTGTTATAGGTGAAGAAAATGAGGCTGAATTGCCCAAGTTCACTCACTGGGAGGCAATTCAGGAATTGTACCAATTCTCAGTCCAGTGTCACCTTGCCATGCTGGTCTGGGATTGTCCCTTCTTAAACATCAAGGGGGGTACAACCAGCTTCTGACTTAAAATGACAAGAATGGCTTCATTATTAAATGTTTTGAGCTGTAACGTTAAGTAGGGGTTCACATAAATAATATGGTTAATACTTTCTTGTGACCATGTGCTTTATCTCTTCAGATTTGGGATATGAACATTGTTCACAGCAGCTAAGGAGACCCTGTTCTTTGTAAATGCTATGCAGCAGCTGCATGGTATCACTCTGGCTCTTGAAAGTTTATGAAGTAAAGCAAACTACTGAAATAGCATTAACTTTATTTTGTTTATGAGAATTATTTTTGACTAATTGTATATTTTGAACAAGATTAGTAATGTTTCAGATTTCTGACCTGAGTCTGCTATTTTTACAACCACCATTGTGAATGGTGGTGCCCTGTCCTATTTGTGGCCCATTAATAATGGGATTATGGAGGATGGTCTGATATGTCCAGTTTAATTCAGTGTACTCTTGCACACTTCCTCAAAGGTGCCCCAGGAGACCTGGAGGATACATTAAAATGTGCTTTTGGATGACTGCTAGTTTCCAGTTCAGTAGACTTCATGAAATGGTCTACAAGATAGGTACTTCAGGATAGGTACAATTAATTCTATCATGCAGATAACATGGCCAGCATCGACAGTGATCCCATAATATCATGACCTGGTGAACTTGAAAAGGGTTTCCAAATTTAAGCACTGTCAAATTGTAGTGGACACTGTCATATACAGCCTGATCGATCCCTCTTTAACAAAGGGCTTGTTGAGAGTGCAGTCAGCAGACCTCCTGCAGTTGTCAGCCTCTTCAGAGATTACCTGTTATAGACAGCCATCTTGCCCAGGGGATACCCTTTCCCAGATAACCCATGTTCAATGATTGATGGAGAATAAATGATTATCTTGGTCCAACTCAGGACAACTCTGAATACCCTTTCTAGCTTCAGAGTTGTCCATTGCATCAGCCAAAGCTCTCTCTGGGTAGTTACTGTGGTTTTGCCTTTCCTTTTGCCTATTTATGCTTCTGCTTCTTCCTTTACCCAAGTATTGATCCTAGGGACACACAAAACTAGCTCAGAGTCTGCTTCCCAGGGACTCTGGGAATATTTGCATTTTTCCTGTTAGGTAAAATGTATTGTCCAATATCAACTTCTATTTGCATGTTGGGTAATTCTGTGCTTAGGAAAATACATTTTTAAAAGTAAACCTATTTTTCAGGATGATGGGAAGTAGTGTAGGAGGAGGAAGATGGAGAAAACAGGTAGCATGCCTCTGTATTTTATTGAAGCAGGGCTCCCCACATTCTAGATGGAGGAAGGGGTGTCCTGGCCAGGCTGCAGCTTATAGGCAAAGGACTCTAAATAGGTATGAACGGAAGTAATTTCTGCAATTTTGTTCCAGCTTGTTATTGGAGAAGCCATAAAGCTGTAGGTGGTACAAGTGGGAAAGGGGTCTGTTGGTCAGGTTCTAACTGGTGTTGCCACTTGGCTGCTTTGATTAGTGGTTCTAGATGAAGAGTTAAAACTTGTACTTCCTAAGCTACAAGTTCACTTGCCCATTTATTGTTTTTAGTAAGTGGGAATATTTATCACTGGTAATTTTGTTGGTATATAATGCTAGGTGTTTACGGAAGGCTGTAGCTTCCAAAGGATACAGGACACTGTGGAAAGTCTTTTCCCTTGGAATTAGCCAATAAATGCATTGCTTACTGTGGGTAGGAAAAACAATTTGACAAATTAAAGTTGTTTTGTGAACAATTTTGGATCCGAAAAGAGACTTGAATCTAATCTAAAGCCTCAACTCATCAATAGTTTTTCAGGTATGTCACTTTTAGAAAGAAATAAGTAATAGTAGCAAAATAAAATACTAAGAAATTTGTTCAATAAAAAATACCAATTTCTCATTTTATCTTGGAGCTAGTCTATATTCATTTAAATTTTTTGAAGAATTTGCATCTACATGGTTGATGCTAAAAAATTACTGAGTTTACAGTCACCCTGACTCCTGGGAGATAAAATATCTGTATTTAAAATGATAGCCCTGAGTCAGGTAAGAAATTTAAACAGTAGTGACTGACTCAATTATTTTTTATGAGGGAGAGATCAACTTACCATAAACATGAATGGATGAAACAAAATGGTTTCTGATTTATCTCCTTGTTAACTGGAAAATTCAGTTAACAAGAAAATTCTGCACATCGAGGGGTCTTGAAAGTTTCTTTAATCATATCTATTCTTATGGGGCAAAGGGGTCTTTGAAAGTACTCTTTCCTGGTGATCAAATATAGATCTAACAAAAGTGCCGAGGAAATAACCCTTCTTAAGGAAAAAAATCTTTCTTCTTTGGATGAATGACCTAAGGATAGGTTGGAAATAAATATGGTAAAATATCACCTAGGAGCAGAGAAAATAGGACAAAGAACATTGCCAAGTACATTATTTATGAGATGAACATTTAAAAACCATTGTGTTGAGCATGAGAAAAGACATTCAACTTTGAACTAAAACGTCTAAAAATTTAGTATTGGGAGCTATGTATGTATGTATGGTCTCTCGAAACAGAGGAACCTCAAGTGTATTTTCATCAAAAGTTCTTATGTAGAGGGGTGCCTGAGTGGCTCAGATGGTTAAGCATCTGACTCTTTTTTCTTCTTTAATTTTTAAAAAATTTTTTATAATAGTTTATTTTCAAATTGGTTTACATATAACACCCAGTGTTCATCCCAACATATGCCCTCTTTAATTCTCGTCACCCCCTCTCCTCCCTCCCTCACCCCCCTCACCCTGAGTTTGTTCTTAGTCTTTGAGAGTCTCTTATGTTTTATCTCCCTCCCTCTCTGTGTCTTTTTTTCCTTTCCCCTCTTCCCCTCCCCCTGGTTTTTGCTTAGTCTCACAAAGTCCACCTATTCGTGGAAACATATGGTATCTGTCTTTTTCTGACTGACTTATTTCACTTAACATAATACCCTCCAGTTCCATCCATGTTGCTACACATGGCCAGATTTCATTTGTTCTCCTTGCCACATAGTAGTCCATTGTATATATGTGCCACATCTTCTTTATCCATTTGTCAGTTGATGGGCACTTGGTCTCTTTCCATGATTTGGCTATTGTCAAAAGTGCTACTATGAACATTGGGGTACATGTGCCCCTATGCATCAGCATTCCTGTGTCTCTTGGGTAGATTCCTAGCAGGGCTATTGCTGGGTCATAGGGTAGCTCTATTTTCATTTTTTTGAGGAACCTCCACACCGTTTTCCAGAGTGGCTGCACCAGTTTGCATTCCCACCAACAGTGCAGGAGGGTGCCTGCTTGTCCACATCCCCGCCAGCATCTATAGTTTCCTGATTTATTCATTTTAGCCACTCAAACCGGTGTAAGGTGGTATCTCAGTGTGGTTTTGATTTGTGTTTCCCTGATGATGAGTGACTTGGAGCATCGTTTCATGTGTCTGTTTGCCATCTGGATGTCCTCTTTGGAGAAGTGTCTATTCATATCATCCGCCCATTTCTTCACTGGGTTATTCGTTTTTCGGGTGTGGAGTTTGGTAAGTTCTTTATAGATCTTAGATACTAGTCCTTTATCTGATATGTCATTTGAGATTATCTTTTCCCATTCCGTTGGTTGCCTATCAGTTTTGTTGGTTGTTTCTTTTGCCGTGAGAAGCTTTTTATCTTGATGAGGTCCCAGTAGTTCACTGATTCATGAATTCGGCAACGTTGCAGGGTACAAAATCAACGTACAGAAGTCAGTGGCATTTCTATACACCAACAATGAAGCAGCAGAAAGAGAAATAAAGAAACTAATCCCTTTCACAATTGCATCGAAAACCATAAAATACCTAGGAATAAACCTAACCAAAGATGAAAACTATACGAATACTATAGGAATAAACCTAACTCTACGATGAAAACTATAAAAAACTTATGAAGGAAATTGAAGAAGACACAAAGAAATGGAAAAACACCCCATGCTCATGGATTGGAAGAATAAATATCATGAAAATGGCAATACTACCCAAAGCAATCTACACATTCAATGCAATCCCAATCAAAAGTACACCTGCATTCTTCTCAAAGCTAGAGCAAATAATCCTAAAATTTGTATGGAACCACAAAAGACCCCGAATAACCAAAGTAATACTGAAGAATAAAACCAAAGCGGGAGGCATCACAATCCCAGACTTTAACCTCTACTACAAAGCAGTAGTCATCAAGACAGCATGGTACTGGCACAAAAACAGACACATAGACCAATGGAATAGAATAGAAAACTCAGAAATGGACCCACAAGTATATGGCCAACTAATCTTTGACAAAGCAGGAAAGAGTACCCAATGGAAAAAAGACAGCCTATTTAATAAATGGTGCTGGGAGAACTGGATAGCAACATGCAAAAGAATGAAACTAGACTACTTTCTTACACCACTCACAAAAATAAACTCTAAATGGATAAAGGATCTGAATGTGAGACAGGAAACCACCAAAATCCTAGAGGAGAAAGCAGGAAAAAACCTCTCTGACCTAAGACGCACCAATTTCTTACTCCACACGTCTCCAAAAGCATCTGACTCTTGATTTTGGCTCAGGTCATGATCTCACGGTTTGTGAGTTCAAGCACTGTGTAGGGCTCTGTGCAGATGGCATGGAGCCTTCTTGGGATTCTTGTTCTCTCCTTCTCTCTCTGCACCCCCCTTGCTTGTGCTCTCTCTCATTCTCTTAAAATAAATAAGCATTAAAAAAAGTACTTATGTGGAAGAGATAATATAATAGCAATAATTGCTATAATTATTTATTCAACACATATTTTGATTTTTGTTTTCCTTTTTATAATTTTATGATTTTTAAATGTATGTATAAATTTTATTTAATTCTACAATTTCCTATTATTTTAGAATTATTGTTCTCATTTTACACATGAGAAAAGTAGAGGATCAAAAAGCTAACATTTATCCGAGTCACATTTTTAAAATTTTTTTTTTTAATGTTTATTTATTTTTGAGAGACATAGAGGCACAGCATGAACAGGGGAAGGGCAGAGAGAGAAGGAGACACAGAATCAGAAGCAGGCTCCAGGCTCTGAGCCATCAGCATAGAGCCCGACGTGGGGCTCGAACTCACAGACCGCGAGATCATGACCTGAGCTGAAGTCGGACGCTCAACCGACTGAGCCACCCAGGCGCCCCACCGAGTCACATTTTTTAATTGGTCAAGGAGTCATGGAATTCAAACCTCTGACCTCAAAGCCTTTTCCAGCCACCATGCTTCCAAGTACCTTTTGGTCCCTTTCACCCATTTTGCCCTCCTCCACGTTCTCATTTGTCCTCAATCACCAGTTTGTTTTCTGGATCTATGATCTTGGTTTTGCTTATTTGTTTTGTTTTTTAGATTTCACATATAAGAGAGATCATAGAGTGCTTATCTTTCTCTGTCTGACTTATTTCACTTAACGTGTTGCCCTCAGTGTCCATCCATGTTGTCACAAATGGCAAGATTTCATTTTTATGGCCGAATAGTATTCCATTGTTATATACATCTACCACATCTTTATCCTTTCCTTCATCAATGGACACTGATGAATGACAAAGATAGAATCCCAAAGGAAGATGGGAATATTGTGCCGAATTTAACAAAATGCATTTAGAAATTAAAAAATATCAGTGTCTGCAGTGAGTTAACATGTACAGAGGAGAGGTGGCTTTGTAACAACAGGTATAAAAAAGACTTAGGTTTTAGTTCCTAGGAAGCAGTATATGTTTAAAAGTATAGTCTTAAGTGACCATCAAAAAGCTAACAGTATTTTATCATTACTAGAAATAAAACATCTAATAAAAATAGAAATGTTTGCCTCACTCTAGTCTGCTTTGTCAAGACATACGTGCAGTGATGTGTTCAATTCTGGACCCTTTAAGAGCACTTTAAGAGATATGAAACAAATTAGACTGTGTTCCCAGGAAGGTAATGATTGGTGGAGAAACAACAGGGAAAGGAAGTGGTCAGGGAAAGAGAGACTCTGGGGAACATGAAACTGCCTTCTCATTTCTAAGGGACTGGCATGTAAAAGAGATATTAGGCTTGCTCTGAGCCTTCTCAAAAAATAGAAATTAAATAAATATGTGAAAAATGCAGGAACTCCACCTTTTAGTTTAATACATAGAATGTTCCATTAAAATATAACCATACAATTTACATTACTATAATGAATTTTATATGTAGGTTTATATTGAATACCAAAACCAAATGACACATTTCTTCCCCTAAAATCTCGAAGGTATGATATTTCAAAATATTTTCTGTATTTATTGATTTTTTAAAATTTGTATCTGAAACCTATATAGAATTTTTCAAAATGATTTTAGCAGTTTACCTTCCCAGCTGCTATGTAAGCACATTCTTTTTGCTCCATATCATTGCCAAAATTTGATGTTGATAGTCTTTGTTTTTAGCCATTCAGGAGGTATGCATTGGAATCTAAAAGTGGCCATAATTTGCATTTCTTTGAGTTTAATTTTGTGTGTTTATTGCCTATTTGGATTTTCTAATTTTTGAAGGTCCCACTGAAATCTCTTCCCTATTTTTCTTAATGATGGTGTTTTTCTTATTGACTTGAAGTAGTTCTTTATACATTCTGGATACAAGCTGTTTGTCAGTTATTGAATTGAAATATCATTTCCCACTCTGTGGTTTTCCTTTTTTACTCTCTTTATGCCATCTTTCCAGGAACAGCAGTTCTAAAACTTAGTGTTAATATCGTACTAATCATCTCCTTTAAGAACAGCATTCTCTGTGTCCTATTTAAGAAATATTTGCCTATCCCAAAGTCACAAATATATTTTCCTACAAAAATTTTTAGAGCTTCTATTGTTTTATCTTTCACGTTTAGAACTTTCCATATTTATTCCACCTGGAGTTGATTTTTTTTGTGTTTCATATGAGAAAGGGATCAAAATTAATTTTTTTTCCATATGGATATCCAGTTCACCCAACAGTTATTGAAAAGATGATCTTTTCTCCAAAACTCTGCAAGCGTCTTCATTACAAATCAAGTGTTAAATAATGTGTGACTCCTCTTTCTGGACATTGTATTATGTTCCCTAAGACTATTGCCTGTCTTCGGCTAATAACACACAGACTTAATTACTGTGGCTTTATCATTACATCAATATTTGGTAGAGCAAACCAGCCATCTTTTTCTTCTTTAAGAAGATTATTCTGGGATATTGCATTTCCATATAAATTTTAGCATCAGCTTATTAAATTTTGCAGGAAAAATCTGTCGGAAACTTGATTAACATTGCAACGAGTCTATAAATCCAATGAAACCGGTATCTTTCAATTTTAAGTAATTTCATCCATGAAAATAATGTATCTCTTTGTTTATTCGATGTTAATGTCTCATTATTTTATAGTTTTCTGCTTAGAAATCTGGGAAGGAAGGACTTAAAGCAGTGATCTATGATTTATTTATCTCTCTCTGATTACTGACCTGTTCTTTTCTCCTTACAAACATAATAAATAGACTTACAGACAAATAGAATAACGGCAGTTGCTAAGAGTAGAGTGTTTGTCTGTGGAATGATTTGAGGGGGATATCCCTAGTTTAGGATTGCTTATTGTAAACAAGACTGCAATTTATGAATAGCTCCTTGGAGAATGTCACATAAGCTAAAAAACTTTCTGAGTTATAAAATGAGATGTTTCATAACTTAAAATTTCCCCAGTGTATGAAGTGACTTACATGTCTCATTAGAGACCTCATTTATTATTCAGGACCAGAGAGTTCCTGAGGCAGGAAGGAAGAACTAAGGGCTGCATAGGATGTTTCAGATCTTTTTCCAGCTTTGCTGGTGCCTCTTGATTGCTTGTATGTTTGGGAGCGTTAGTAAAGCTTACTAAAGAGCTAGAGTTCTGATTTCTGATTTGTATGATTTGATTTGACAATCACATACTTTGTATTATGTCAAGATTTTATACATATTTTGTTAGTTTATTCCTAGATACATGGTATTTTCATACTATTTTACTGGAAATTTTTAAATTCTTATTTTCTGTTTGTTGTTGGTACATAGAATTATAGCTGATTTACTTCATATCCACTAATAAAGTTTTAATTTTTAATTATAATGACTTATTGTATATTTTTTGGGTTTTCTGTGTATACAACCATGTTCTTTTTAGTTTTTGACAGCTTTATTTCTTCCTTTCATTATTTATATTCCTTTTAATTTATTTTTTTGGCTTTTTTGCACTAATTATGAACATTTTGGGTTTTTTGCACATTGTTATGAACTCCCCAGTTTTAGAAGAAAAGCAATAAATATTTTACCATTAATTAGGATGCCAGCTGTAGGTTCTTTTACAATACTCTGTATCAGATTAATAAGGTTCTCCTCTATTTCTTGTTTGCTAGTAGTTTAGTTTTTTAAATCATAAATGTATGCAAAATTTTATCAGACTTTTTATAACTAATGAATAGATTTTTTCCTTATTCTATTACTGATATTTTGAATATTGATAATGAAAATTAAATTGATTATTTAAAAAAAACTTTTCAATGGCACTATAATTTCAACCAGAAAAGTATAGCATTACAAGAATCAGAAGATGAGAAAGTTCCAGAACTGTGATGATGATGATGGTGATGATGATGATGATGTTTATTATCACCACAATAACTATCTTAGTAAAGGAGACTCTTATAAATTTTGGCGGGAAACTAGGAAAGAAGTTGAGGTACCAGAAGAGAATCTTGTTAGGTTCTGCTGATGCTGTCTCCAGCATCTGGAGTCTCTGACTGGCTGACTATAATGTCTCTGGCTGACTATAATGAACAAGATTTCTTGTTTTCAGTCTGAAATTTCTAAGGTAGAAGTAACCCTTTAGTCATAGGAGCTTAATGAATCTTTCAAAAAAATGAGGTGGGAAAGTTTTAAAGCAAGTTCTATATTAAATCACCCGTAAGAGTCAAAGATTCCACAGGGAAATTATATACATTACAGAAGAGTAGGCGGGAGGGGGAACTACTAAATTCAGTGCTAACGTGACTTCATTTGGGGAGATTTTTGTGTTTGCATTAAAGGCGCAGCATCTCCAGAACCGAGATGATTATTAAATGCCCTCAATTATGGATGTGGAAATGAAAGCTTGGAAAGGTTAAGTGACTGGCAGCAGCCACACATACCGTCAGTGTGGTGGGGTCATCACTGGAGCTCATGACTCTGATCCATTGCATGCTGTGCCAGAGCATAACTGAAAATAGGAAGCCTTGAAATCCTGAACGAGATAGGGGATTTCCTACTAGATGTATTCCTATAAAAGTCACTTAGATTAGCATAATGAAAACAAATATTCTATAAAAACCCTGGGAGAAGGGCAAGATTTTCTTTTTAATATAATTTATTGTCATATTGGTTTCCATACAACACCCAGTGCTCATCCCAACACATGCCCTCCTCAATGCCCATCACCCACTTCCCCTCTCCCCCACCCCCCATCAACCCTCTATTTGTTCTTAGTATTTAAGAGTCTCTTATGAAGGGGCAAGATTTTTTTAAGAGTCTAATATTCCCATCACCTTTAGTATTGCATTAATCAAGCTCCAACCAGTAAATAGTGTCAGATGGTTTGTTTGTTCCCCAATGTGTTTAGACCATCATGTTGTTATGGTCTTGACAAGTTCCCTCAGTTTATCCACAAACTGAGATTAAGTTTCTTTCATTTTGTCTCCTTCTCTGGTTTGGAAATAAGGATGCTACCAGAGATACAGAAATTTCAGGCCTCAGTAAACCATTGGGTCCTTCCACAGAGGGCCTCTTACGTTAGAAGAAAATCTTAGGCAGCTTCTGAGGTTTGTTCTCTGCCCTTGTATCTGTGGTTATCCCTGGTCACTCCTGGTAGTTGTGATTTTGCCTACCGAGTCAGTAGATGTCCTGTAGGGAGACCTGAAGACAGTTTATGCCATCGTTGTTCATGTCATCTGAGGGCCTGGCACCCTGGCTATGCCTTATTTCTGAGAATATGTTCTTCCAATCAAGATGCTGGGTATAATGGGGAGAAGATCTGGGGCTACATAGTGCAGCAAAACTGGTGTTCCCTTCTGTTCAGGTATGAATTGTGTTCTTCCCCAGTTCCTATGTTGAAGCCCTAACCCCCTGTACTTCAGCTATGACTATATTTGGAGATAGGATCTTCATAGAGATAATTAAGTTAAAATGAGACTGAAGTGTGGGCTTTAATCCACTATGACTGGTTCACTCATAAGAAATGGAAATGTAGACACACAGAGACCCTAGGGACATGCATACACACAGGAAGGATCATGTGAGGACACAGCAAGAAGTCAAGCCAAGGAGAGAGGCCTCAGAGGAAACCAACCCCGTGACACCTCAATTTTGAACTTCTACCCTTCAGAATTATGAGAAAATAAATTTCTAGTGCTTAAGTCACCCAGTCTATTTTGTTATGACAGCCTTAGCAGACTAAGACACCCTCTGACTTCGTTCCCTGTGTATTTTACTCCATTACTTCGTGATTTCTCCCTCTTTCTTTCTTTCTCTTTTCTTCTCTTCATTCCTTCAGGGAATGTTTGGGAAGCATGCACTTTTTGCATGCCCTATCCTAGGAATTAGAGAAGTGCCTGTTCCTTCTTGATGCCTGGTGCACTGCTAGAAGTCACATTATTACCACGTCCCAGTATGTGCTAAGGCCAGACCCACTCTGAGCAGTATTTCTACTGGCTGCTGCTTCTTCCTCGTGTGAAATATCTGGTCTTGTCTCTCATTTGTTGGAGATGTGAGGTTGTGTTCTTTCATTTCTTCCCCCTTATTTCAGAGGACAAACTTCTCCCCAAACATCACAGTGGAAGAAGAATATTTAGAATGAAGACTCAGTGTCACACCATTTCTCTGTCCCAGTGTTGAGATTTTTACCTCCATGTTCTTTCTCAAAGATAGAACTGGAAAAATTAGCCCCGCCAAACCAGTCCCAGATCTATTCAAGTCCAAAGAAATCAACTATAGCCACCTATTTGGATGGATGGATGGGGTTGGGTGGTGGGAGGTAGAAATGACCATGACACTCCTGTCACTGCTTGGTGGCCAATTTCTAGTACCTACCCACAACCTCCAAGTCACCTGATTTCTGGGCATTTGAAAAATATCACATTCCTTTGACCCTTATCAGAAATACAGGCCACTCTCTGTGTCTTGCAAGGACCATTGAATCATGACCTCCTGTAGCTCTTTTGGAATCCTAGTATGGAAGAGGAGCCACCAAGCCCTTGATTGGTTCTGGGCTGATGAATTTCACATTTTGCAAAAGCTGTTACAAAATATTATCTAAATGCTTACTTAATCTCTGTTTGTTTGTTTTTTCCCCCAATTAGGATTTTAATTTGACATTGGGGTTTCTTAGCATAAATTTTATAAGTTAACTTCTGGAGTCTGTAGAATTATGTTAAAATAATTAGCAGAATTATAGTTAGTGGAATTAAGTTGTGCAATAGTGCTGCATTTTTCTTTTCCATGTAAAGATTCAGATTCTCAAAGGGGCTCAGAACTACCAAAACACTATGAATTGTTGATTTTTAATACTTATGTACATTTGACTTAAGCAGAAAATTCTCTGCCTATTTCTGTTCTCTTTGCTACTGTTATGCATGATCTAGACGGTTTTCACAAAGCTAACCTTGATGAAAACAAACGTGAAACTACTGCATTTGAGTCTGGTATTTTGGTATTACCATATATGTTTTAAATCATTAATATAACAAAGACTATAAATAATTCTTTTGGTATTTGTTATTTTTAAATAATTCCCATGGATTGCCAAATAATGATCCTTTGATGGATTTTAGTTTCACTGAAAAAAAAAAGATAGCATTTTCTTACTAGTGTCCCTTGATATGACTCTAGGTCTGTTACTGGATGAAGAGTTTGTCTGAAAGGCTCATTGTGGGAGCGGCTGACTCATTTTTTTTATATGGATTTTTAGGGTATTTTCCATTTTTCAAGTTTTTGGTTTTTTTTTTCTGTCATTCTTTGCTCAGATAGAAATGGAGTCTGATTAGATTTTATAAGGATTTAGATGTGTATTTGTTAATTTCTTTTTTTCATTTGTGTTATCAACTATAGACTGCAAATTCTTTTAAAACTAAATCAAATACTGACTGCACAGCCCTATAAATAATTTTATTTTCCAATAATATTTCTGAGCACATGCAGCTTGTTTAAATAAAACTAGCAGTAGTAATTTAGATGTGGCAAAGGACACTGAGAAAATTTCAGATGACTATTAGGACTTTGGGTAGCTTTCATCCTAAAAGATTCCTCAAACTGTGTTGGGGGAAGCTTCAAATGGAATACCGGTTATTTAACCAAACTTTGGATCGAAACTATTGGCATCATTTATCGATCTGTGGAAACTTCTTCTTCTTCCTGTTTTATTTTTTAATTTGAATTCAAGGTTTCAAAAAGCCAATGATTATATTAATATGGTTCTAATAAGTTATGTGATGAATGTAGGAGATTGGAATATTATATCAACCTCCACTGTCCCTCAAATTCAGTCTTTTTAAAGAAATGTAAGTCTTTCTCTTTGCTTATCTAAAGGAGGAAGAAATGGGGATGGATACAGTAAGATGGGAGTTTAGTGTGGTTGAGTGTTCAGTGGGTTTTCTTAGTAAGTCCTTATTCTTTCCCAATCTGTAACCATCCATTAGTTTAGAATTGAGCAACTTTTTAGGGGAAGGAACTCATGGGGAATTGTAAAAGGGATAATTTTCTCCCTCCCCTGATCTGGAATTAACCTCCTCTCCAGAAGAGTGTGTTAAAATTAACGTCTCCAGAAAGTATGTTTGAAGAGCCAGATGGTCTTTGTTGAGTCCTTTAAGAAGGGAGAAAGTGTTAGATTGAGTGGAGTCTCTTCCTTACCCAACTGTGACCACGGATAGGAAGTAGATAAGGGAGAGAGACAGAGGGAGAGACTATAGAGAAAAGACACTGCCAGGTTCTTCTAGCCTGAGGAAAAGCAGGAGAGCTATAGGTTTCAAGCCTGTGGCCCGGTCCTTCAGTCTGGCCAACCACACTCTGTTCATTCATTCATTTATTTATCTTCCTTTTTACATGTTTGTTTACTATTTATTTTGAGAGAGAGTGAAAGCAAGCAGGGGAGAGGCAGAGAGAGAGGGAGAGAGAATCCCAAGCAGGCTCTGTACTGTCAGTGCTGTTGTGGACTTGATCGCACAAACCATGAGATCATGACATAATCTGAAATCAAGGGTTGGACACTTAACTAAGTCATCCAGGCACCCCTTATCTTTCTTTCTTAAATTGAAGTATAGTTGACAAATAATGTTACATTAGTTTTAGGTGTACAACATAGTGATTGGACAAGTCTGTACATTATGCTGTGCTTGCGATCTGTGTACAGCGTAGCTCCCATCTGTCACTATATGTGTCTATAATAATACTATTGACTGTATTACTGTGCTGTACCTTTTATCCCCATGACCTATTCTTCCATAACTGGAAGCCCATATCTCTCACTTCCCTTCACCCATCTCCCCAACCACCCTCTTCTCTGGCATCTGTCAATTTGTTTTCTGTATTTATGAGTCTGTTTCTGTTTTTGTTCATTTGTTTTTGTTTTTTAGATTCAGC
The DNA here is from genome assembly GCA_030068075.1 of Paguma larvata. Lineage (NCBI taxonomy): Eukaryota > Metazoa > Chordata > Mammalia > Carnivora > Viverridae > Paguma > Paguma larvata. Next base: position 30,725,562 of record CM057826.1, on the reverse strand, counting down.
ATGTAAGTGAAATAATGTAATATTTGTCTTTCTCTGTATGACTTATTTCACTTAGCATAATACCTTCTAGGTCTATCCATGTTGTTGTGAATGGCAAGATCTCTCTCTCTCTCTTTTTTTTTTTTAAAATTTTATTTATTTATTTTTGAGAGAGAGAGACAGAGATAGAGAGAGTGAGCAAAATAGCGGGGGAGAAGGAGACAGGAAACAGAGAATCCCAAGCAGGCTCCACGCTGTCAGTGCAGAGACCAATGTGGGGCTTGAACTCAGCAGACTGTGAGATCATGACGTGAGCAGAAATCAAGAGTTGGATGTTCAAGGCACCTGGATGGCTCAATCGGTTAAGTTTCCGACTTTGACTCAGGTCATGATCTCACGGTTTCTGAATTTAAGCCCCATTTCAGACTCTGCGCTTACAGTGCAGAGTCAGGAGCCTGCTTTGGATTCTGTGTCTCCCTCTCTCTTGACCCTTCCCTCTCTTGCACTCTGTGTTTCTCTCTCTCAAAAAATAAATAAACATTAAACAAATTTTAAAAAGAGTTGGATGCTCAACCAACTGAGCCATGCAGGCACCTCACAAGATCTTCGTTTTTATGGCCGAGTAATATTCCATTGTATATATACATCATGTATTCTTTATCTGTTCTTCACCTCCTTATTTTAAGAATATCTTTAGGCCTCCCTTTTTCTTTACTTAAATAGCAGAATTGAGGTATGTTCACACCATGTCTTTGGTTTTCTCTGCTCCCTCCCTAGCTCTCACCTCCATTCTTCTAGAGCTGTCATTTCTGGCCTTAAATTCTATTTCCAAATTCTTACCAATTTCCTCTCCATACTGTCCTGAGCTTTCCCTTTTTGAAGTATTCATCACTTGCTGGGAAAGTCTTGTTAAAGACATTGAAGCAACATTTGGGAGTTGGGCAGCAAGCATCCCAACAGACGTGGATTATGTCTCCCAGCTATGTGATGGCAGATGAGAACCACTCTGATAACTGTGCAGCATTAACACAGACCAAACAGAACAAAGTGCCATACAGCTGAGCGAGCTCTATGAGCAGAGCCTGAGCTGGGCCAGCTTAATTGGCTTTAAAAATGACTTGATCTATGTTCATGAAGCCTTCTGTCTTAACAATTGAAAGCACAGAGATTATAAGTGTTCATCTTTTGCTTAGAAAATCTTTCTAAGATTATTGACTATTGACTGTATTACTAAATAAATGTTGAAATAGGACTCCTCGAAGGTTCCAGTGGAATGATTATGTTGCCTGAATGCCTGTTTGATGTTTGGTACAATGAAAAAAAGTTGAAGGGGTCAATTTTAGATAACATATTAGAATACTTATCAAAAGTGGCAGATCTAAGGTGGGAATAAACAGCTGCTAACTTGGCATAATTTGGGAGAAATTGGAAAAATTGTATTCATCAAAAGTCACTGAATAAGAGACCTCAGCTGCATTCTGGTTTATTTGGGGTAAATTTCTCCACTCTCAGCTTTAATTTCCTGACTATAAATAAGTGCTGCACTGAGAGGTAAAAGCACTGCTTTCTAAAGTTTAAGCTCTAAAATCCCACTCTAAACAATTTCGTCAAAATTACCTCCTTCATTGGCCTGCCCAAATAATTGAAATTCCACATTTAGAGACTGTTTTGCAAAACTTAAGTTGAAAACATTTTTCTCTGGGGAGCAACAATAAATTACAGGCTATTAACTACTTACAAGAAGAGTAATTTACCAGGCAGATAGCTAAGAATGTAGCAATGTACAGGAAAGGCTTGTAAAAGAATTAGAGTTTATACGGAATGTTAGCAGAGGGTAATTCCTTCATAATAACTTGGGCCCAAAGGTTCTTGGTTCTAAGGGAGGTATAGAATGCTGCGCAATGTGGTGGTCCCATGGCCAAACCTGCTTTATAGTTTTTCAAAAAGCTGACTGATGCTGGAAGAAAATGGCTTTCTCTAAAGAGCCTGACATGATGGTATGGCTTAGATGACTCAATTCAAAGATAGAATGATCAGTTTCCATAGAGTTTATCTTACTTTGTACAAGAAAGTAGATGAAGATTTTGAGATGTGCACCATAGACCCAAAAAAGGAAGGAAGCAAAGGTGCTGTGTTTTTGCAATAGCAAAATCTGTAGGTTACACAGATTTGAAGTGTGAACCCACATCAAAGGGGCTGAAATAAATTAATTATGCCGGATGAGTGTATTATGCAGCACCTGTGCCAGCAGCACCAGAAAATGAGGAATAATTCAAAGTGATATTTTGGCAGGGGAAGAAATCGCTTCAATGAGGGTCACATAGAAGAGTGTAGGTCTGGTGTTTGACCAGGAGTGAACCCTGACTCTCTCTCTTCTAACTGTGTGCATTTGGGTAGGTTGCTTAACCTCTATGAGTCTCAGTTTCATTCTCTGTAAAATTGCAGGCACCATCTATCTCTTAGAGTTGGGGAACTAAGTGAAACAACTTGTAAAAAATGAGATCCTGGGGCACCTGGGTGGCTCAGTCGGTTAAGCGGCCGACTTCAGCTCAGGTCATGATCTCATGGTCTGTGAGTTCAAGCCCCGCGTCGGGCTCTGTGCTGACGGCTCAGAGCCTGGAGCCTGCTTCGGATTCTGTGTCTCCCTCTCTCTCTGCCCTTCCCCTGCTCATACTCTGTCTCCATGTCTCTCAAAAATAAATAAACGTTAAAAAAATTTTTTTAAAATGAGATCTCACTTGTTCTCAGTAAACAGTTATTATTATCATTAGCAGTAACACTGTTCTTAGGTGAACACATCAAATTTAAAAAATAATGAAAATTCTTCCCTCAGGGCACCTGGGTGGCTCAGTCGGTTAAGTGTCTGACTTCGGCTCAGGTCATGATCTCACATTTAGGGGTTTGAGCCCTCCATAGGGCTCTGTGCTGACAGCTCAGAGCCCAGAACCTGCTTCTGATTCTGTGTTTCCTTCTCTGCCTGTCCCCCACTCATATTCTGTCTCTCTCTATCTCTCAAAAAATGAATAAATGTTATAATAAAAATAATAATAATAATTAATAATAAAAATTCTTCCCAATTATACTACTAATAAGACACTAACTGTCCACAATTGGCTTTGCTAGCTGTGTCTAGTTTGCTCTTCTTGCCCTCTTGCCAATGAAAGAGGTGAGCCATGAGCAGGATTTGCCAATGTCTAGCATTTAAGCACAGAGTTTCCAGTAAGGGTTTAGGGCCTAGAAGTTTCCAGAAAGGTCTGGAAGATGTTTTGCCATCTCACTAGGATCCTCGGGCACAGGACTCTCTCTCTCTTTATATACATTAACGAAGTCCAAAATATGATCTAATGCCCGATACATAGGAAATTCTGTCTTATGATTTATTTAATTAGAAGCAGCAGAATTCTGAGGAACCAGCCTGAAGGCTATGCACTGATAAGTATGAGTGAGTCCCATGTGACATGCAATGATAACGTGATTTTCTATTTGTATCCTATAGTGACTTCCTTGCATTGGCAAGGTTTTTGGAACCAGAATATTAAAGTTCCACTTTCTACATTTTTTGTATCTTTTTTTTTAAAGTTTTTTTTTTTTTTTTATTTTGAGAGAGGAGAGCAGGGGAACAAGAGGGGGGAAAGGCAGAGAGAGTGGGAGACAGAGAATCCCAAGCAGGACTTCCAGATCCCAAGCAGAACTGTGAGATCATGACCTGAGCTGAAATCAAGAGTTTAGTGCTTAACAGACTGAGCTACCCAGGCGCCCCTAAATTCTTTGTATCTTAGACATAAATTATAGTATGGGTCCTTTTACTTCTGAAGCAATTTAACCCTACTCACAAATAATTTATGCCAAGTGTTACTGACTCATTGCAAATAGGACATATGATTTGCACAATGAGATTTTACTGCCTGGCTCACATGATTTTAGTATGCTTTAGTGTGGAGTAAGTGTTCCAAGATGAGAGGATTTGGCAAGTATAAGAGTCTGAAGTTTTCATTTTAGGTACCCCTTTCCCAAGTCTCTCCAAGGATGAGGGAAATGGTTGGCACACTGACCGATGTTTTATTACCACATTTCCAGAACTCTTCTTACGCAGGCTAATCACATGGCACCTGGCTACTTGTACTTACCCTTTTTGGGTTGTAATTTCCCTTTGACCAAAGCATCACTGGCTTCAAGAGGAGTTGAACTTACTCAGTTTTATGTGAAACAAAGAAGCATGCCAACAGAGAGGCAGGGCGTAGAGATATCCTTTCTACTAATTTAAATTTCTATCTCTGTTGGCACCTGATCTTATCTGCAATCCAAGACACCCCCACCTTCCTGGATAAATGTGCTTATGGCTAGGAAGCTACTGTGTTCTGTCTGTGTTCCCTTTTCGCTTCCTTTTTTTGTGTCTGTTGGGCTGAAAGGACAGCTTCCACAAAAGAACATGTGCATGTCCAAATCCTCAGAACTTGTGAATGTGACCTGATTGGAAAAAGGGTCTTTGCAGATGTAATTAAGTTAAGGATCTTGAGAGGAGGAAGGGCTTATCCTGCACTCAAAATGCAATCACAAGTATTCTTAGAAGAGAGAGACAATGAGGAGACGATGCACAGAGACGAGCAGGAGGCAATGTGACCATGAGGCAGAGACTGGAGCCATGCAGCCCTAATGCAGCAATTGCCAAGAGCCAACAGAAGCTTGCAAAGGCAAGCAAGGATTTTTCCCTAGAGCCTTTGGAAGGACTGTGGCTCTGTGACATCTTGATTTTGGTCTTCTAGCTTTCAGAACTGTGAGAGAATACTTTCTGTTGTTTTTAGCCTCTCAGTTTGTGGGCTTTTGTTACAGTGGTCACAGGAAGCTATTACAGCTCCCTTTCGCTGTCTCTTTTACACCATTTCAGTTCTTGTATACTTTAGTGCACTTGCCTGTTTATGTCCTCCCTCAAAATAGTCTTTGCCTCCCTGTCTGTCTGTCTGTCTGTCTCATTGTTATATCATTGCCAAGAGAAAGCATATACCAATAATTAACGTATATGGTTATGATAGGACTTTTGCAAAGTTGATTTGACCATTAAGGCAAATTAACCATGTTTTAAACTTTAATGGACATACAGATCACTCTGGTATTTTGGTAAAAGTGCGGATTCCTGACCTCCACCCTAAGACATTTCTGATTTTGTTGATCTGGAGTAGGACCTGAGAACCTTCTTTTTATAGAAGATCCTGAGGGGTTCTTTTATAGATGGTCATCAAATCACTTTGGAGAACATTAAAGTAAGGCATGACTCCCTTAATCTATCAAAAACTGATGTGGATTTGTGGTATGGGCGTGTTAGTACGAAGGCCCATTGCAATCTAGTAAGTTGTGTCTAAAGAAATCCCAGCCCTGTCTGTGAAAATATAGGTAGCATCAAAAGCATTTAGTTAGAGTCTCATTTAACAACGCACAGGGGGAGTTGAAGGAAATGTGAGTGTTACCTTAACACTGAGTTGAAAGCCAGGAGGGGCTGGCATCCGATTTTCTGGTACATTTCTTATTGCCACTCCCTAGACAGAAGACTGGACAGGGCTGGCTGGGTCGTGTCTTCACACCCTGGGCCAATTTTTGGTTCGGCCTCATGGATGCATCACTCAGGGTGGGAAATGCCTTAGTCAGTTGTGCCCCACAGTGGGCCCTTCTCCCCATCTGTTTAGCAGTTCGAAACAGAGCCCAAAGGAAGAGTGGCTGTAGAATTCTAAGAGGATTCTACCTGGAAGTAGTCCCAGCTCACTTTCTTCAGTCTTCCCACAGTCCTCCTCAGACTTGAGAGTTTTCTGGACCCACTTAGTGTTACAGGCTCTTGCCTGAGGCCACCTACCCAGGAGGGTAATCAGTTGTCTTTCCTTGACTGGCCATACACTTTACTACACTGAGGAAGGGAAAGTAGAGGCTGAAAGAGGGTTGTCAGTTTGTGCCTGGAGTAGGGCATTCTATGGGCGTGATGGAGCACAGAGTTACTTTTCTTCTTTCCTTTCTATGTTTTGTTGTTTTGTGGGTTTTTTTGGGATACGTGGAATAAGCATTTTCTTATGAATAAAGAAATACTGATTTATTAGGCAAGTCTCCTATAAGGACCTCATCGCATCCTGTGTTCACTCTTTCTAGCAGCCTCTACATCATACTCCCTCTTGCCTCCTCACAGCGCTTCTCAGGCATTTGGTTTGGTTCCTCAATGGCACCCTGTTCTTTAATTGTTTTGTCTGCGTTGCTGAAACTGCTCCTTCAGGCCAGAGTTTATGTCTTTCACATCCACAAAGTAAACACAGCAAATTCTTTACAAATTGATTTACAATCTTGTTGTTTTAACAATTGAACTTTAAAGTATGGTGTTTCTACCTATCTTGAGCAGTCATTCTCAAACCTTAGCTGAGGGGTTTGTTACAGCTAGATCAGAGATCGCTAGATCCTGCCCCTAGAGTTTCCACTTCTGCTTCTGTTAGAATTTTCATTTATAACGAGTTCCTGGCTAACACCACTGACTCAAGGACTACTCTTAGAGAAGCTCTGCTGTAGAGAATGTGCACTTTTCCCTTTGATGGTTTCTTATTATGTAATACAAAAGTCTTCATTTTATATTTTTAAAGAGATTAAATGGTGTCTTTGTAACTCAAGTACCAGACTTGGAATTAGTAAGTAAGCCATATAAATGTGATAACACTTTTATAAGTGTTCTGATGCTTTAAAAACAGTCAACGATGATGGAATGCTCAGTTGTAAACTATGGTTCATGTGAAACTTGGTAGGCTGCCTCATGTGTCACACTCAGCTTTTTAACTCATGCTTTTTGACTTACAGCCATTTCCCTACAGGCAGCCTCAGTCCCAGGTTAGATGTCTATATCATGTTTCCTCTTATTTCACTCTCATTCTCAGAGGGTTATCTTCATGCCCCCATCCCCAAGAAATCTCATGGTTTGGGGAAAAAAATTAAAAATGGCCTCTCTTCCATTTGAAAGCACATGAGTATAACGAGTGTTGTAACAGGTATCACACTCTTTTGTTTTAGCTCCATGGCTTTTGAGGCTCTTCAGGTTACCATTATGAATGTATTTCTAGCCTCAAGAGTACAAAGAGGTAGATTGCAGGACTTCTGACATTTGAAAGCCCTTGCTCTTTGAAAGAGAAAAAGTATTCTAAACTGGGAAAATGCGCTTTCATTTGGATAAAGATAAATGCAGCAGAAACGGAAGAGACCAAAAGTTTTGGTAAGTCTTTTCTATAGTAGAAGCTTCTTAGAGGTTTCAAAGCTTCAAGACATTTTGAAGTCTTTTTAAAAGATATGTTTTAGAAGGAGAGAGGGACTGTAGGAGAGGGGCAGAGGGAGAGAGAGAGAGGTTGAGAGAGAGAGATTGAGAAAAAATCCTAAGTAGGCTCCACTCACTCAGTGTGCAGCCTACCGTGGGACTCAACCCCACAACCCTAGGATCGTGACCTGAGCTGAAATCAAGATTTGGACACTCAACCAACTGAGCCACTCGGGCACTCCTTGAAGCTTTGTTTCTTATTTGGCTTCATAGGGCAAGCTTGATTTCTAGGGTGAGCCTGTCCCCAGGACTTTAACAATATCATCATAACAGATCAGATATTCTGAGGTTTCTTCTTTTACCTGAGCTTCTGTTAAACCTAATACCCTTGCCACTTATTGTTCAATGTCTTAATATATTTTCTTCGTGTGTGGGAGGCTTGCTGGTCCAGCTGTTTGCATGTAGTAAGCTCCCTAAAGGTAAGTTTGCACATGTGTTATTGTCCTCCCCTTACCGATCATGAGACTAAAACAATCAAATCATGAGACTAAAATCAAAGAAAATAAGCAAAACAGATAGCCTAAAAGACTAATACTACAATTAGCAAGCAGAAAAGAAGCAAAACTCTTTTAAAAAGACAACATGTGTGGAATAGATTGTAGAAATGGACACTTCAGAAACTGCCACTCATGTGCTCAGAACTATTTCCCAGCTGTTTTTCATTGAATAGATGAAAGGAAGAGATTGCAAAAGGAAAAAGAAAAAAATGAAACACAACAAAACTGTTCAAGTCACTACTATAGGACAAAACTTTTGACCTTCTAAGCTCTTCAGAAGAAATATATCATAGAAATGTTATAAACAACCAGAGTCTCCTCTCCTTGTCCTCACTCAAATTCTTTACACTGCAGGATATGCTAATATAAATTTAAGAGTTGTAGTACAGGTCTTTTCATCTTGCTTTGTTTTAAATAATTTGTAATTAGGGAGATCTCTTTCTTTAGTGCAGTCTGTCCAGCCTGTAATTTACATGTGCCAAGAGTAGCATGGCGTTCTTGGGTCTTGTTTTCGGGAGCAGTAATTAGAACTGGATGAATCCCATTTAACATAGTGCTCTGATGTCAGGCCCACACCCTTGTTCTTCAAATTCAGAGAAAAGTTAAATTGGTATAAAAATAAATTCCCTTGAAACATTGCTCCCTGGACTTGACATTTTGGTATTTGTCTCTTTTGATTTTTAACATGGAATACTGAGGAGTAAATAACAATGGGAACCTTTCTGAGAATACCACATGAACATGGTAATTTATAAAGTTGAAGTTGCCAGCTGTCCAGGAGTCTCCATTTTAGGCTCTTGGACTGTAATTCCAATATCCATGACCCTGGTCTGTTAACAGGATTTGAACTGGTGAAGGTACATCCCACCGAATGTGAAGGTGTCTTCGCATTTAGCAGTGGTTGGAAAGTTCATTAACAGAGAGATGTAAACTTTGTGTATGTGTGTGTATCTGTATTTTTGTGCAGTTTAAAAATATCAATTACAAATGACAATGTGCTTGAGAACTTAAGAGTAAAATACCATAAAAAAGGTAAAATACGAGAGCTGAAAATAGCCTTAGAGTTATTTTTTTTTTTTGCCCCAGTCATGCTTTAAAAAATTATGTCAAGAAAGGGGAAATTATTTGTTTAAGACCCCACAGCTTTCTGCTACTTCCTGTTTAGATCCTCAGTGGGATTCCACTGACTTTCACTCACTGTACTATTGCCAAGACAGAAAAGGAAAAGAATGGAGGGCTAAGGACCAGGCAAAGAGTACAGATGAAGAAAATTAGTTGCTGCTCCATTTATCAGGAGAAAACCACATTATCATGGCAAGAATGTGTTTTAGCTGGCTGTCCCCTCTGCTCCAACCCTACCCTACCCAACTGAGCCCCAGAAGAGATTGCAGGTAGAGATAGCCTCTACTGTGTCCAGGGAAGCAGAACTGTTTGATCTCATCCTCATGCTTCTTTCCATTGACCAGGATATCTAAAGCTTTTTTTTTTTTCTCCCGAGGGTCAGAAATGTTCACTTCCATTTAAGATAATTTTTTTTTTTGAGATTGGCGACTGCATGTCTGAGACTGGATAATGAAAATGCTTTCATAAGGGTCAAAATAAAAAAAGGCAAACCTATCTCATGACACAAGGGAAGATTTTTGACTGCTTTTCCAAAGATAGTGAACCAAGAGTGAAATGGAGGGAAAAGGCATGAAAACCAAGTGCATGAAAAAATAAAGACCATCAGAAAAACCATCTGAACCTAGGACTTCACTCAGCACTTTTCTTAATCTTCGGCGCCTTTGACATTTTTTTTCTCACCAAATGTAAGAATATAAGGAAAGTTTTCTGGGACAGAGAATAAAATATCTTTTCCAAAACATTAGATTATGCAGGCTGACTGGGGATCAAAGCAGTTGTTAGTGGGGAAGTGGATTGATGATAAACCTCCCTAGTGATTTGGGGATTACTGACTTCTTTTTGGCTCCAAAAATTCTAACCGAATTTCTCCTTGAAGTTAACACAAGGTCAAGATAACCCAGCATCATCCTGGAATTGAGTGAGTTTACTTCCTCAGTCAGCTTTTGCTTGAAAAGCTTTGAATAATTTAATAACAGTGGATAGCATATAATTAGCAAATAGACATTTTAGGAATCCTAAAAGATTTGGGGAACATGAAATTTCTTGGAAGAGGAAATTTAGGAAATTAATGGAATTAAGTACCTTTACTTGTAAAGAACTATAATACATTCAGTGTGAGGAAGATAAGAATTGTGCAGGAGAAACACTCTTAAATTTGGAAAATTTTAGTATTATGGCAAAAATTTGGAAAAATTTTTTAGTATGATGGCAAAAGATGAATTAAGTGAATCTTGACAAAGGAAATGGGAGACGGTGCAGTACAAGAGAATACATTATTTTTCTAGGATTACGGTGTACAAGATACAACAAACGTCTGGAAATATCTTCCAATAAGAGTTCATGGCAAGTAGGTATACAAAGCGATTGCATTGATCATTTACTTGGTACTTGCTATTGACTAGACTTTGGGTGAAGAATTTTGCAAATGATACCTAATTTAATCCTTGAGATAATTTAGTGAATTAGGTGTTTTTACATCTGTATTACAGATAAAGAAAATGGAGGTTTAGAAAAGTCGAATAACATGTCAAGTCTTAAAGCTAATTAGTGTGGGAAATAGAATTTTTAGCCCATCTCTGTTTGCTCTAAGCCTTTACTTTAACCACTGAGTTGCTCTTTCTGTATCCATTGTTTCCTTTAATTGTCTCTTAAGGAAGTTCAGTCCACCTGTCAGAAATCTCTGTAAATGTTGGAAATTAAACCAATTCTACTTTTTAATTTGTGTGGGCATAGTGTAAAGCTGTTAATCAAAACACTGTAATCCTGAAATCAGACTGAGGTTTAAAAGCAATTTGAATTAGATGAACTTTCCATTATTTTATGGAAAAATATGCATAGCTTACATTTTACAAAATGTCGTTCATCTAAATTTAACATTTTCTCACATGAGCATATTTATATGAGATTACTATTTTTAAAAATGCGCTTTTATATCTAGATTTAGTGTTTGCTAGCATAAACATATTTATATTATATTAATATTCCACTGGGTTCAAATGTTTGCTTTTTATTTCAGTAAACACCTGTTAGTCACATTAGAAATCTTGTTTTTGACATTTGCTATTTAACAAGCCCATTATTTGGCACCCGTTCTTTTTAAAGTGACCAGTTCAAGAACCGACTGTGACTTGGGTAGTTCTTCTGAACAAATGAGGTTATTAAATTCCCTGTAACTGGCTCAAATAAAGCTTATATTTTATTTACAAGGTGGCAGTTGACACCAGTTGTTTGATAAATGTCAGTATGATGAGAAAATTGCTGCCAAACTCCAAGAAAAGCACTCGTTTTTATATGTCCTGTGAGGATTCAGCTTGAACTAAAGGGCTCTCCTTTGGACCTGACGATGAGGTTCATGGTTCACTTTTAAAAATGAGAATGTCCAAACCAACTGCCCATTCTTTATGAAATCTTTTACAAGTCTGCAAACACATTGCTTACTCAAGTACATTGCTAAGTAGACAGTCACACAAGTGTATCATAGTGGAGTGAATATTAGAAGAATGGGCAGTGGTTTTCGGGGTTCAAAGCAGAGGATGACTGAGCCTTCCTGCAGGTATTGGGGCAAAGGTCACAATTGAGGAGCCATTTGCTCTGGGTTTGAAGGTGTTGGCAAAACACATCAGACCAAGGCTGCCATGCATCAGAAGAATTTGCTATTAAAAATTTTGAATTGATAACTACATTTAAAAAAAGTTTTCTGGTGGAAATTAACCTTCATTTGTCCTTTACGCAGGGAACATTTTCATCTGCCTTTTTCTCCACTTATTCCCATTGAGCGTATGTTGGGCAAACCCAGTCCTCTGTCATTGGGTAGATATCCCAAGCCCTTGGGACGAGGACGAGGAAGTGTGTGACCAGTGTGTGCCAGGGTGAATATCTTCTCTTTGCATGTGCTCATTTTAGAAGAAAAAAGGGATATGCTGGACAACAGGACTGAGAAGTCAGAGTAATTTAAATGAAAATGCTATCCAGCTGCTGGCTTCCTTAAATCATTTCTTATCTCAAGCTAGGCCACCGACCTAGATTATAATCAAGTTGTCCAAATTTTGCAATGTATCTCCTTAGTCTTATGGGTCTTAATGGGTTTTCAGAGACCATAGCAAAGAAACTAGAAAGTAGGCACTAGATTACCACGTTTGCTTGGCTTCTCAGCAAAGCCAAGAGATAACTGTATGCTTCTACCCCACCACCATTGCCCAGGGAGATTTTGTGGGCACACACCATACTTATTTCCTAGATTAGCAGGGCACACTAAATTCTGGGCTGTGATTTTAAGGGAAGGTCACTATCATTGCATTAACCATGAACTTTATTTTTTGAGGAATTAAAAGGAGAATTATATAACTCGGAGGAACATTGGACAGTTATTGGTAGCCTATGTGAAAAGCTTAAATTTGGCATTTTTAAAGATAGAGATAGAAACATTTTAATGTTGGGCCAACTTTTCCTGGTGAAACCACACATAATGGTGTTCTTCACCATTTTTCTGTTGTGATACATATGGTTACATGTGAAACACTTTCATGGATAAATGCAGATTTGGAAGTTGAATTGCTACTTAGACAAAATAGATTTTGAATCATGCACAAATCATGTGCTCTAGTCTCTACTCTTTTTTCAAAATTCTTTTGCCACACACCTGTGTGTCTCAAGACCCCAGTTCAGGAGAACTGAACGTAGAACAGTAAAGATTTTGTTCTTTACTTCCCATCCCCATAAGCATTTCTGGACTAGATTAATACAGGCAAATTTAAAGATCTAGAGCAGATGTCTAATGGTGTTAGTGGAGAGAATGGAGTGGGGAGTGAGTAGGAGGACACAATAGTCAGTGTGTGTTTTCTACTAGTTATAAATGTTCTTCACACTAACATGTGAGATGGAAAGTATGTTCTGGTATGCTTCCTGTTAGGGGTACCCAGAGAGGCACTCTTGCACGTATTTACATATGAAGTATAGCAGAATAGGAAAAAAAAAAAGATGGAAACTCAGTTAAATGGACTATCTTTAAAAAGATCGTGGGTTCGATTAAGAATATGATGATGTATTAGCCTAGACCTCTTTTCTGATCATCATTCATACATTTATCTGTGCCCAAAATCTAGGGCTTAACTTGTCATCCCCCCAACTCTCAACATAAATTCAATTTATCACCTAGTTCATTTTCAAATAGATATTGATTGTATAATGTTTCTCTGTCCAAGTCTAGTTATATCATCAACCCTAGTTCAAGTTGACACTTTTCTTTGCTTGGACCATTATAATTATTATCTTACTGTTATCACTAAATACATATTTAGCAGGATGTACAATAGGACTTTTCTAACGGTTTTGGAATTTTTGCCAAAACTCTAGCTAAGAAAAATAGATGAAAAATGCTACTTAATTTAAATGTACTACCGTTTATTTCTGTAATTTGCTAGAGAATCAACTCCATGATACCATCTAGCTTACATAAGAGAATTCTCCAATTTAATAAGGAAATTCAGAAATGAAGACAATGTTTCCAGGACCCAGATACCATCAGCATGAGAATATTTCCTTAGTTTTTGGAGTTCATAAATTCTTAGTTTATTAAATCTGACAGTGATAATACAGATATTTAAACAACATCATGGCCATTTTGGAGCTAATTTTATTGCCTCTTTCCTGAGACTTTTGCCCTTGCCTCTGATGATACCTGCCATTTGGAGTGGAGCCTTTCCTGCTTTTACAGCTTCTGAATTATTGGCTATTTATTTACAGAGATTAACATATCTTTATAGGCAGAATTCTGCAGCCTCACTTCACCTTGAAGTTCCCACACCTTCTAAAAATGATGTCAAGTACTCACCTTCTAACCGTAATAGGCATATGATGTCATGAAAGCAACCAGTGGGGAAAAATTCCTTTTGAGATTTCATTTAGTCTATCCATGATGTATCTTTAGCACTTTGACCATAAGAAATGTCAACTCAGCTTATTTTTCAGTAAACTTTAGTTTTACACCATTATCCAACTATACATTTTTAAAAGTCGTGTAGAAATACGTTTCTTCTGTGCTTAATCGCGGTGACTGTTTGACGACATCAACACATTTTTCTGTTTTCCGTCTTCCCAGCATGGTTTCCATAGTGAAACTATGTTCTCAGTCCCATAAAATTCACTTAGATAAAAAGGAAAAATTAGATACACTGAGTAAGCCCTGGAAGATAGAAATTTAATGCCGACTCTTTCAGATTGCTTGTTCTTTTTGATTTTCTCTACTAAGCCAAATCGCATTTCATATCTGAATTTTTTGAAAAGGCAGGTATCAAAGATATCTGCAGATATGGGGAGTTGTGGAATGACTGTACATGTAATTTTTTCCAGCCATAAGTGGTTCATAAATTATAATAAAATATATCATGGAATGTATTTTCCTGGAATGTATAATCCTTATGAGAGTTGGTTTGATGAATTGGACCACAGAGTGCATTGTAAGAGACAGTGGAGGGTAAATTGCAAGTGTCCTTGTGTTTACATAAAAGTTTTGTTGCAAACACACAAGAATTAAAATTCTCAAAGAATCGTTTCTGTTTTTCATGAAATTCATCATATGATGAATAAGTCTCAGGAGAGGGCAGGAAGGTAAATAAGAGAAGGATCTGGTAAGTTTCACAGCAACAAGTGTTGCCTGAATAAGGTGCATCAAATCACAGATTACTTAATTTAAAGTAAATCAGATATGAGTCAATATGAAATGAAGCATATTTACAATTTCAACAAATGATTTATTTTGAAGTCTTTCATTACTTAAAAAATCAGAATAAGAAATCAAAATTCTGTTGAAATCAGAATATTGGATTTTTAGGACAAAGAAAATAAGTGTATCAGTTAGGTTTTGTTTGTATTAAAGAAAGAACGACTCTTGACTCTTGAGCAATGTGGGGGTCTGCAGTGCTGATATCCCATGCAGACAAAATTCTGTGAATAACATTTGACTCTCATAAAACTTAACTACCAATAGCCTACTATTGACTAGAAGGCTTACTGATAACATAAACAGCTAACACATATTCTGTATGTCATATATATTATATATTATATTGTTACAATAAAATGAGCTAGAGAAAAGAAAATGTTATTAAGGAAATCACAAGGAAGAGAAAATACATTTATAGTACTGTACTGTATTTATCAAAAATATTTGCCTATAGGGGCGTCTGGGTGGCTCAGTTGACTGAGCATCCAACTTCGGCTCAGGTCATGATCTCGTGGTTCGTGGGTTTGAGTCCCACATCAGACTCTCTGCTGTCAGCATGGAGCCTGCTTTGGATCCTCTGTTTCCCTCTCTCTTCCCCTGCCCCTCTTGTGCTCTCAATCTCAAAAATAAATACAACATTTAAAAAAAAAATCTTAAATCTGCCTATAAGTAGACTCATACAGTTCTAGTCTATATTCTTCAAAGGTCAACTATATATAGATGATTTCTATTAATATTTTAAGACAGAATTTATGTTCTTTGTTCTTCGTAAATCCAAAGAGATAATACTTCAAATACAATCTCTATAAACTATGTAGCTCATTGCAGGTGCATAGTTAGCTATTAACTAGAGATTTCATCATAATCAATCACAACAATAATTCATATCTACAAGGGAAAGTAAAAATCCTTCTTTTTATCAGTAGTCAAATAAATATAGAGTAGGGCAATAGGATTTTAACCTGAACTATCTGGATAATTGGGCAAAGTTGATTTGTAGGATTTTAGTGAAAATGGCAGATTAAAGACTTTTGAAAATTCTCTCCTTCATAAAAGCAATGAGAAAACTGACAAAAATGATCAGAATCAGAATTTTCAGAACTCTGGAAATTAATAAAATGCCAGTAGCCATCGAATGCATTTACTTGAGAAAAGTGCTGAATCTCAGTAGGAACCAAGACCTTTGTGATGTTTAATAATTTTTTAAAATTTTTATTTATTTATTTTTGAGAGAGAGGTGGGGGTAGAGAGAGAGAGAGAGAGAGAGAGAGAGAGAGAGTGGGAGAATCCTAAGCAAGCTCTGCACTGTCGGAGCAGAGCCAGAATATAGGGCTTGAACTTACCAACTGTGAGATCATAACCTGAATCAAAACCAAGAGTTGAACACTTAATCCACTGAGCCACCCAGGTGCTCCAGTGATGTTTAAATATATCTTATCATAGCCCCATCCTCTGGTCTCCATCTCTGTGGTAGACTTGAAAACCAATAGTCTGCAGTCACAGTGAAACCCAACAGCCTGGCAGCAACTAGAAGGAAAAGAAGGGGGTTGACCCTTCTTTAAAGACTTGTTGCCAGACCATTGTCACTATTTGTCCTGCTTGGCGCTCCACTGGAAGACCCCAGTTGCAACACTTTATTTGAACTCGGTCCAAGATCACGAGTGCAAAAAAAACCTCTTCTCTGAGGAGATTTGTCAAAAACAATTACAGGAAATTGCTTACCTCCATAGCTGCCTCAAGCAGTGGATAACTGTTGTGGAGACTAACCATAAAACAAGAAGGAAAACTGGGGCAGTAAGATTTCCACAGGGGCTTTGAAAGTGCTAATATATTCTTGGGAGTCTATAAGGCCACGAAGATGCATAGGGATATGAACTTGCTCAGAAAAGACCCAAGAAGGCCGTAACTTTTCACCTCTGGTTGTTTTTTTGAGGCTCTGTTTAAGAAGAAAATGAAAGCTACGGCGGAGGCATCAAGTGTTTGGTTAAAAGTTGGAAAGTATTACTGGAGTTTCATGAGGACTAGAGCCAAAAAGAAAGGGTCATCCAGAGGGATCTTTAACCTCCCGTTAGCCAAACCTAATGTTGGTAATGGAATCTAGGATTGGTCCAAATCTAAGACAAACGAACCCAGGGAGATAGGTTTAGGTCTTCCCTCTGGACATTTTTCAAGAGGAAATGGTGGGAGAGTTGTTTTGGAAGACTGTCAGGGCCACAGAGAGAATAATCAAAACCCACAAATAAAATGATCAATGGTCATCAGAGACTGGAGGGGGGGAAGGAATTGCCTGAAAATGGATACAAGGAACTTTTTGGGATAAGGAAAATATTTCATCCCTTGATTTTGGTGTTTGTTAAATAACTGTATATTTGACAAAACTCATTCAATTCTACACTTAAAATGGGTGAATTTTATTGTATGTAAATATAATGTAATAATTTAGACTTAAAAAACAAATGCTTCCTAAATAATAAAACAAAGATAAACAATCTAACTAAAAAGGAGCAAGGAAAATAAAAAGGCAGTTTACAGAAGCAAGAACTTTTATGTCCCTCTCTCACCCACCAAATATAAGATGCTCAAACTTTAGAATAATTAGTAAAATGAAACTTTATAAAACAGTGAAATAACATTTCAAATTCTATTGACAAATTTTTAAATGTACATTCATTGTGTGAAACATTGGGAAATTAAGACCTAAGAGTAGGAATGTAATTTTGAAAAACCACTTAGAAAACAGTATAAGAAGATCTTGAAAATTATGCGTACATTCCAAACGATCCAGCAATTCCCTTGCTAGCCATTTACTATGGCAAGTTCTGTGTCTTTATAGTAGGAAGCCTGAATAAGGAGCTTATGCCATCCTTACAGTTTTTGTACCTGCACTTTCCTGAATTTGCAAAAGGCCTTGGATATCCAAAAAAGTTGGATATTATTAAAGATAACTAGAAATTTAACACACTAGTAAAAAACATAGTGCTAAGTGAAAAAAATCAACTTGTCAAAATGTATATTTAGTATTGAACTATTAATGTAGATTAAAAAACATCTTTGAGATACCTGGGTGGCTCAGGTGGTTAAGTATCTAACTTCAGCTCAGGCCATGATCTTATGGTTCATGATTTGAGCCCTATGTTAGGCTCTGTGCTGAGAGCTCAGAGCCTGGAGCCTGCTTCAGCTTCTGTGCCTCTCTCTGCCCCTCCCTTGCTCACACTCCATCTCTCTCTCTCAAAAATAAATAAAACCTTAAAAAAATAAAAACCATCTTCTAGACACTGCTACTCAAAGTGTGAGGATCAGTACAGATTTGTGAACTGTTTATTATGGTCTATTATGAGAAAGTGGGAAAGTGTTTAGAAACTTTATAGAAATTTGAAATCCAAGTATGGAATCAGTGGATTTGTTTCAATAAACAATGAAGTATAGACTAGTATAGGTGTGACTGAATTCACTAGTGAGTTGAATGTAGTTGTAGGTATCAGACAAATAAAATACATGATACATGGTCTGCAACAGATTGTGGAAAACACAAAATTAAAAACCCAAACACCTGGCCCTTCACTACATATAGACCAAGAAACATGGCTTCAGACAATATTTCATATAATTAAAGCTTACATAAATGTATGAGAAGTATGAACATTGATTGGAAAAATACAAACTAAATTCATGGCAGCAATTGTGGGTGTATATGCAGTGTGTAGAAGAATGGGATTAGGGATTGGGAATGAGTAAGATTTTATGTTTATCTGGCATGCTTTAACCATTTATTGAAAGAAAATAAGGCAAGTGTGACAAGCAGTTATTAATTCTGGGTGTAGGCAATATGGGTTTTTAATGTTGTTATTTATACTTTTATGTATTTTTCTTAAAATAAAACCTAATAAAAAAAGAAAGGAATTCTTCCAAATTAGAACAGGAAGTCAGTTGGCTCCAAGAAGAATGTCTTCCAAAGAGGAATGGAAAGGATCCTAGCAACAGAAAACTCAACTAAAAAGCTGGAAGGCATTAATGACATGGTGAAATAGCATCTGCTTCTTATCTCACAAAGGGGAGAAATAGCCAGTTAGTTTCATGGGGTGGGAGGTGATTCTCCAGGAAAATACATGATTCAGAATAAATAAAATGATTTTTAAAATCTATGCAATGTAAGGAAAGACTGCTGGTTTTACCAGTAAGTTAGGAACATTTATACATGGGGCAAAGATTGTGATGTTTTGCACAATGACAAGAAAGAGTTGTCCTAGCGTATCTCTGGGTTCTGTAGTTAATATTTACATAGCCATGACAATGGAAATACCTCTTATTGGTTTTTAATGTTTGGAGTCACCTATAAAACAAATACAGAGGATTTAAATATAGTGACAAAATAGAGTGTGAATATTATTAACCTCGACGATATAAGAGTAGAAATAAGAGTAACTTGTCCTTTGTATAATTTAGTGTTACAAATGGATCATCCAATAATTCTATGAAAGATTTGGAGAATTAAATTGGATGTCATTTGAATATATATAAAAGTTGTGGTCCTACCAAATAGAAATACTTTGAAAATAATTTAGTATAAAATTTGACCAAAAGTAGATTAGTTAAATACGTTGAGTGATAAAGCAACTTGACAGGAGGGTTAAAGACTAAAATAAGGCCTGAATTAAGTAAGCTAAAAATTGAATCCATAGTAAATGGGCTCTAAGACCACCCCAACTGGAAGCTATGGTCTGAGAATTCTCACTGACATAAGGACTATATAGTTAGGCTTGGTTGCTCATTATCATGAGAAATATCAACCAATGTGTCTGAGTTCTGTATCTGATGTCATGTTAAAAATCTCTTTTTAATGACCAACTGTAGCCAGTTAAGACCATTTTTCAACATTTATGCAGGAAGACAAAGCCAAATTGCTTAAGATTATGTTTTTGTTTGTTTGTTTGTTTGTTTTTTAAGTGGCTGGAAATTTAACCCTGGAAAGATTTAACATTAAGGATGGGGATAATAAAATAAGTCAAATAATTTAATTTTGTGCAAATTTGAAAATATTTTATTGATTAGTTATTTCAATTTCTATTTATGTTCTAAGAGAATTAAGAATTTGGAAGGTGTTTGATGACTCTTCATTGATAGTCCTTAAAAAATAAAATTGGATACTTTAAATTGATTTAAAATTGTTTTGGGGGGAATTTAGTTAACCAAATGGCAATAACTTTCTTTAAAAATTGTTAAAATTGTTATATTTTTTATTTTTTATTTTTGGGAGAGAGAGGGAGAGAAAAAGAGAGCGAGTGCAGAGGAGGGACAGAGAGAGGGAGAAAGAGAATCTGAAGCAGGCTTCACGTCTAGCACAAAGCCCCACACAGGGGTTGATCTCAGGACCATAAGATCATGACCTGAGTGGAAATCAAGAGTTGGATGCTTAACCGCCTGAGCCACCTAGGTGCCCAGAATTGCTAGATTTATAAAGGTAATAATGTAACCTTTATATTGGGTTAAAAAATCCATTAAGAACAGGGAGTCTTAATTTTATATTTGAAAAATGAAAAATAAAATATCATTTATTTTAAAACTATAGTCGTTTTGTATAATAGCAATCATCAGATATATAAGACAAAGCCTTTTACCAAAGCTGAGGTTGGATTGGAGGTAGAAAGAAAGTAGGAGGTGTGGAAAGAAAAAAGCATTAATTGTCATCTAATATATTGAAGCATTAAAAATATTGCACAAAAATTTGGGGACAAATACTTATGGGGTTTTGGAATGATGGGGGTTCAGAGCTGATGGCCGAGAAAGAATTCTCAAGATGTCTTTGGTGCAAAAAAGGTGATTTTATTAAAGCACAGGGATAGGACCTGTGGACAGGAAAAGGTACACTGGGTTTGTGAGGAGTGACTGGTTATATTCCACAGAGTTGGGTGGGGGTAAAGTCTAGAGGAAGTTTCCAAAGGAATTTTCATATGTTAAAGAAGACTCACTGGCTACTGGAAGCCTAGCTATTGTCAAGCTTATGTGTTTTCCCTCTAGGAAGGCAATAACATTAGGACAGTAGGGGGTTCCTAGAGAAATGTTCTACTCTTAATTTGCCTCAAATATTTGTCAATGGACTACAGGTTATAAGGAAATTTAATTTTACCTACCATTTTCTTCTTGTTTTTGTTCCTCATATCGCCATGGAGGGGAGGGTGATGTTGGGGCTGGAGGAAACTGAGTTTATAGGATTCTGGAGATTAGGTTATTGGTAAGATTGCCCTTTTTCTTATAGTACACTAAGATATTTGTAACCCGATGGAGACTTCCGTACTGCATGACTGTGATCTCTATCAGTGAACCATTTCTTTTTCCCTTTCCTTTGCAGCCAAGAGGAATATCACACATATCCCACCTCGAGTGGGGGGTGGGTATTTGAGGCGTGTCAGCTTGCCTTATGCTCCCTTATGAAATTCTACAGAAAGGTAAGAGACTTAGAAATAAACATTTAAGTATATTATATAAGGTAAATGATACAAATATTTCTGATTCTGGTAATGGCAGACTAGAGAATTTGGAACAACCCTCCCACTGAAGATAATGGGAAAATCTTGTCAAAACACGTTTATAAGTCTATTGGAAGTAACTGAAATGCTAACAAGATTCGAGAATTAGCGGTTTAGAGGCCACACATGTGGGGATATTTTTCTCCTAGGGATGGTTGCTGATTTTGTGGTGGGCAAACATGAAACTCAGCAGCACTTTTGACATTTAGGTTAATGAGACACTTGGGGTTCAGGTTTGCCAAGGGGGAGTGAACCCTAATGAGTTCACTTACATTGGGTTGAGATCCCAAATATCGCTGCATCAAAGGAATAAGGAGAACCAAGAGAGTCTTGCAAAGCTAGATAAGTAGACCACTGGAATAGAAATAGAGAGCTCAGAAACATACTAGTGTACAAAAGGAAACTTGATTTAGGGCAACAGCAGAAGGGATCTTCAGTGTTACTTGGGAAAACTGGATATTCATATGGAAAAAACCCCCAGATCAATCTGATCCTTACCTCACACAAAAATAAATTCCAGATGGATTTTAAATCTAAAGTTTATTTATTTTCAGAGAGAGAGAGAGAGAGAGTGAGATGGAGCAGAGAGAGGAAAGAGAGACTCCCAAAGCAGGCTCTGCACAGTGCAGAGCCCGATGTGCCAATAAAATTCTAGAATATAGTATAAGACATTGTCTTCATGAACTTGCAGTAGGAAAATATTTAAGTAAAATATGAAGTACTATCCTTACTGGACAAGATTGATAAATTTGTCCACATTAAAGACCAGAACTTCGATCAGGTAAAATAAGTGAAAAATCAGTAAGTGAAAAAATTGGATACAGAATTGGAGATGATATTTGTAACATACATAACAGACAAAGCGTCATATCACACACACACACACACACACACAAACACACACACACAATTTTTTGTTTGTTTGTTTGGGTTGCTCTGAAGTGGACCCCAAGAAAAGGATTTAAGCATAATTTATTTGTGTCCTAAGAAGCACTTGTAAGGGTCTGAGGAAATGAGTCAGGGAAGGGAAGAAGGGCAGTTCGGGGCACACTGATAAGCAGATGACTGTAGTTTCACTCCATTAAGGTCCCCATCCTTCCATTTGAGTCCTTAGAGCTTACAAAGTAAGAAGACTGAGCATGGTTACAGGGTCAGCAACTCTTATATTTTGGAATTCTGCCAGTCCATCTACATATAAAGTGATCACAAATAAAATACATGAGATAAAGATCAGGAAGGAAGAAAAGGGAAAAGAAGAAAGCAAGTATTTTAGTTTTGAAAATTAGTAGTAGTTGGTGAATACCTTACAATTACTAGGACTAATATTACTTTTGGGCATTGAACAATTTTAATGTCTGTCTTCAGATTTGGTGAAAAAATTTCTCCTAGATAATACCATTATCATGAAATATTTTGCTGTGAATGTTACAGCTCATTATAGCACTGAATAGATGTATGCACAAATCCAAGAGCTTCTGCTGGGAACATGTTTATTGCCACTCCAAATTCATATTTTCTGCCACCTCAGAACTTCTTAACAAGGGTTTTCATTACAAGAAGTCAAATGTCATGAAAAATAGTAGGTATTAAATATTAGGTAGTCAAAATACGGTGCGTTGGAGAGCCGTATACAGCAGATAAGAACAAACATAGGAGACATAAATGGGAGATTTTCATTCTAACATACTATTGTAAACAGGCAGTCAAATCGCATGGGAGGCTACTGAGTGTATTAGTTTCTCTCTGTAGCAATGACACTCTTCCATCCTTGTGTGAAGGTGCAGGGACACAGGGCTGATGCAGAGAATGGTGATGTGAATGTCTCATGCTCAGCCGTATGACTTAAGCCCAGAGTCTCATGTAAATTTAGCTAACAGGCACAACCTGACTGCCATTAACATTTGCAAAAGGGATTGTCTCCTGAATTATGCAGTGATTGCCAATCTGTTGAAAGAACTTTGTAAAAGAAATTCTTAGGAAAGTATCATTTTGATCTGCCATTGTTTAAATGCCCTAAGGAACTCAATGCTCTGCAGACATCAGTGCTGCAAAAAAGTGTTGTGAATGACTTTTAAGTGAGTCATATGTGTGTATCATTAGTCAATTAACAGAAACTACTTCTTATGTGCTTGGGTACAGTGAATTTCAGTTAAAGGACAATGAGTCTACTGCAAAGATTAGCTGTTCCAAAATAAATTTCCCAAGGGGCCTGTGAGCCCCAGCTGGAGCAGCATGACGATCTCACTTTATTGTGAAATAATACCCTATTAATTAAGAACTGAAGCCGAAATCAGTGTACTATCATCCAACCATCTCCAAACTAAACATGTTGAATAAATCAGTAGCCTGGCTTGTCCAAAATGCAATACTTGTTTTTAAAATATTTTACTTTTAAAAAGTTGTCAGGAAGTGAAGGCATGATTTGTGAGCAAATGCAGTGGGACAAACGTCAGAAGGTCTGATGCTCAGAGTTAAGTCTGGCCACAAGCTGACAGGGTGGCTGCCAAGCTGCTTATCCCTGATAAGCTTTAGCTTCCAGCAGTTTGGTTGTACCATGTAATTTTTTCCCTAATATTATTTTTTTCAACTGCAAATTTCAGTAAAACATGATCAACTTTATAATGCAGACAGTTATCTCTCTACATGTTTAAAGAATTTGAGTATGTGTAAATAGAAGGCCTCTTTAGAAAGGAAATATGCAAGAATGAAGAAAACCTCAAGGCACCTGGGTGGCTCGGTGGGTTACATGTCCAGTTAAGTGGGCTCAGGTCATGATCTCACGCTCTGAGGGATCGGCCCCACATCAGAGTGGAGCCCCGTGTGTAGCCTGCTTGGAATTCTCTCTCTCTGCCCCTGCCCCTCTGTCTCTCTCTCTCAAAAATAAATAAATAAACTTAAAAAGTAGAATGAATAAAACCTTCCAGTTTTGACTTTGTAACTTTCCAGTAGCAATGGTTAGAATGATTTTAGGTCATTCATTCCAAAGATATATGACAGCTCCTTAAAAATGGCTGGTCTCTTATCCTAGTAACATTTCTCACACAACAATATGTTAAAGTTACAAACACTGATATGCACCAATAGCTAATTTCAAAAAAAAAATATGTAAAGTACTATAGCAAAACAGAAGGCTCCAATAACAATTTTTAACCTATGAATTGACAGAAAAAGGTAGTGCTATCATGATGGCTAGTATCAAGTTATTGCACCATATAATTTTTAAGATCCCACCCAACTCTCAAATTCTGTTAAAGCACATGATGTGAAATTGCAATATTTGACCGATCTTGCCTTCAGAAATGGCTATATGATGTGGTTTGCCTACATCATTCCAATCTTGAGAGGATTTATGAGTGCCTGTAAAAATGTTTAGTGAAAATTTTTGACACGGAAGGTTGAATATCCTAATATATGACTACAAGTAACTTCAAAATATCTGACTGAGGTTTTGGTATATTTGCTCCATAAGGTTATTTTTAAGGGGGAGAAAAGTAATCAATTAAACATATTATTTAGTTTTCTTCATTAAGCTATTGGATCGAAAGCCATTCTGTACTTAAAGACTATGCAGTACAAAGTATCTGATCCATATTAGGTACTAAAACTAAATGTAGGCTAAGTCTCATATTAAACAGATTATTTATCCATTTATTACATTGCTTCAGAAATTTTGCATCTTATTCTTATGCTTAAAAATGCAAAGAAATATTTTTAAGTGCATGTATTATTTTTTATGACTGGACTACAGATCAATATGTATTAATGGAATTCTTTTTACCAATTTATTGCAAGTGGCCGTCCTCGGGGGTGCCTCAGGAGCAGCAGTGATTTGAACGGAGTCCATATTTCCTATCCATTTAAAATCATCCTGCTTCAGATTAAATATTAAGCTACTTCCTGGAAACTTGTGTTTAAAATGTATATTTTCAGGCATTGAGGAAAGGTACTCCATTTAGTTCCTAAACCTTTGGTTTGGTTTAGTTGTAAAAGACTGAGGTCTAGAGGAAATTATTGTGAACGAGACTGCACCCTGAGAATCAAAATCATTTATCCCCATGCTGCTTGAACAATGACTGAAACTATCCCCTCTCCAAAAAAAAAACCCTGTCTCCACATTACTACTCTTTGAATCCCTTGTGTTAAAATCCTCATCTTGTTTCCATCAGTCGAGAAAAGTTGTCCAATTCTTACCCAATCCTAATTAAATTCTTCTCTTCACCTTTCTCCACTTTTAAAAGGCCCACCTTCCACAAAATTTCCAATTCTTAATAAATTCCAATCTTGTCTTATCCCCCAAGACACCACCAAAACTCTGGAGACTCCATCATGGCAAAAAGCCACAAACTCAACTTTGTCTTATCAGTAGGTTGTATTGGTGGTCTTCTGGAGAGCAGACATTCAACAGCCTGCTTCCCATATTTACCAGCACAGTTAGAATTATGTGCTGAACTTACTTGACCTTAATTTGAAATGCCATGAAAATCAATCAGAAGTTGAAATCATTTATCTTTATTTTGTAGGATAATTAAGAAAAATTAAGGTGATTTAGGAAGACTTTATATTCGTTTATTCAACAAACAGGGAGTATCTGATTTGAGGCAAACACTTTTCCTGATTGGGGCATTTAGTGGTGAATGAAGAGGTGTTATAGAAGGGTTCTCGCACAGAGGAACTGGACACCAAGGCTTTTCTCTCCAAGAAGCAACTTTGTTTGTCATGCCAGCATGGGCTCAGTGGGTTTGTAACTGAAACACTGAGCCCTGAGCACAGTAGGGTGTAGCCTTTTGTGCAATTTTTGCTCCTTTGTCTCCCATATATGGTAACATACAGTCTGAATGAGCAGTCTACGTTACAGAGTCGTGAGGAATGTTGTGCATGTGCACAAAGCACAAAGCCACAAAGCCAGGTTGCCTTCCCTTGTCTTGAGGCTTTCACCACATTCTTAGGAAGAGGCTCTACCACAGTATGTTTCTGGTCCTCATGGTGCTTACATGCCTGGGGATGGAGCTAGATGATTTATCATGTGAACCTCTAAATAAGCAAGACTGCTACAGCCTTCATAACTATAGGACAGAAATGAAAAGTGAGGACCTAGCGAAGTCCACTTAAGATTGTACAGATAAGACAAAAGAGGAGCATTAAGGAGCAGACATTAAAGCTGCATCCTGACAGAGAGTGATCAGTCATCCATTGAGTGGCTGAAGGGCCATCCTTTGAAGTAGAGAGAACTATGGGAAGGAGAGAGCTTGGATCATTCAAGGAATAAAAGAATTCAGCATAGCTGGAGTGCCAAGAGTAAGGAATAGAGAGAAATGTGCATTGGGATATGTTTTCGAGGCAATGCTGGTAGGGCTAGGTGGGAGTTAGCCCTGATGGGACCTGCCTGTCACCAAGTAGAAGTATGGAGGGAACGGACAGTCGTTAGTACATGAATCTAGTACTTTGCCACCAGAGATTCTCTTTCCACTCTTCTCTTCCTGACTTTCCCTTATTTTCTCCATGTTGGTTTCAATATTTTCTTCCTTGGGTCAAGTAGAAATAAATGATTTTATTTTTTCTCTATGGACCTCCTCTGAGAAAAAGCTTAGCTTGTAAAACTGGAGATGTAAGTGCCATTTAAAAACAAGCCTGTTTTCCTAAGATACTGCTGCAAAAATTCTTCTCTACCTTATACTAGCAAAAATCCAGGCTATCACAGCCAGACTAGGCACTTGGGTAACTTTACCCAAAGCTCATTCTTTCATGTTTACCCAATACTTAACTCTCCATTGCACTAGGGGTCTGGCTCCTTTGACTTGATACTAGTAATCAGTTAGATCATGCAACTAGAATTCTCCAGTTCCATCCTTACCAAACCATCTTCAAGAGTATTATTTGGCCTCCCATTTAGAATAGCTTCTGGAAAAAGTATGTATTGGCTAGAGGATTGTAATAATGCCTTGTGCTCTGAGTAGTTTTGTACATACAGAAATATACCGACCTTCTGAATTTAGTGGTCTGTCTTGGGCTGGTTATTGAGAATCTATCCTTGAGAGATAGACCTGTTTCCTGTGTAGGTACAAAACATTGCTGAGTCTAGGAGGCTAATAGCAAAAATGACAATGTCCCAACAAGAATGAAGATATTTAGAAAACAACTGAATAGCATCATTTACAACATGTGAATTTTCCTATTTAGTATTCTGTTAATTTGCAAGGAGGTTCCTTGCATATACCTATACAAAGTTGGTCTTCTTCATAGATTCCGTATTTGGAAATTTACCTACTCACTAAAATTTATTTGTAACCCAAAGTCAAAGTTCGTGGTACTTTTGCAGCCTTTCACCAAAGTGTGTGAAGTGGCAACAGATTTGAATTGCCTAATGCACACACTGCCGGTTGAAGTTGAACAAGACAATGCTCCACGATCTTTTCAGCTTATATTATATTATATTATAATTATAATATTATATTATAAACAACTTCCACGATCTATTGAGTGTCATGGTTTTGCAATTTTATGCTTTTGGTTGGTGGTTGTGCTGTTTAAAATTGCCCCCAGCTGAAGTGCTAAAGTGCTGCTTAGTGTCCTGGAACACAAGAAGGGTGTGATGTGTCTTAGGGAGAAAATATGTGTGTTGGATAAGCTGCATTCAGACATGAATTATAGTGCTGTTGGCCATGAGCTCAATGTTAATGAGTCAACAGTACACATTTCAAGAGGTGTCTTTAAACAGAAACATAAAAAAAATAAGGTTATACAGTGATTGGCTGATGAAAATGTGATCAGAGACTTGCTGGAACCTAACCCTGCATTTCCCTTAGGAGCAATGGTTCAGTATTTTCTAATTCAGTGTTTGCAGCCACTTTATGATACAGTAAAACCTTGGTTTGTGAGCATAATTCATTCTGGAAACATGCTTATAATACAAAACACTTGTATATCAAAACGAATTTCCCCATAAAAAATAATGCAAACACAGATGATTTGTTCCACAACTGAAAAATATTCATATAAACATAATTATGATACAATAATATAATACAAAATAATAAAGAAAATACAAAATGCAAAGAAAAGTAAACAAATTAACGTGCTCTTACCTTTGAAAACCTTCGTGGCTGGTGTGAGGGTGACAAGAGAGGGGGTTATTGTGTAGGATGACTTTCACTGTCACTAATGGAATCACTGCTATCTATTGGGTCAATGGAATCTTTTTCTTTTCATGCAACTTTAACAAGGAACCTGTCCAATGACACTTGCTTTTGCCTCCTCTTGAGGATTTCGTGGAAATGTGACGTTGCATTGTGGTTACACAGGTTCATCACTCACACTGTTATAGCCTTATTTGGGTGGTGCTTTTCTACAACATTTTGCACTGTTTCCCACATTTTACACATCTCCCTAATCTCATTTGAAGTGAGGGATTCTTCTACCTTTTTCTTCTCCTCCTCTGCAGACGAGATCTCCTCCATAGCCTCTTGCTGTCGCTTGCAACGCAGAGCCATTGTTTCATCGGTGGTTGGCTCCTGGCCGTGTTCTTCTACCAGCTCTTGAATGTCATCCTCATTCACCTCCAGTTCCATGGTTTTCCCCAAGGACACAATTTCATTGATGACTGGCAGGTCCTGTTCATGAGCAAGCCCCTCTAAGTCATGTCCAAGAACACAGTCAGGCCACAATTTTCTCCAAGCAGATGAGGGTTCTCTTGGTGACCCCATCCCAGGTTTTATCAATGATCTTGAGGCAGCTCATGATGTGGTAAAGATTTTTACAAAACTCTGAGAGGGTAAGGTTTGTTCCTTTGGTCACCTCTAAGCATCACTGAAATAGCACTTTAGTGTAAAGCTTTTTAAAGTTCAGAATGACCTGCTGATCCATGGACTGGAGGATTGGAGTGGTGTTGGGAGGAAGGAACTTGAATTTAATGAACTCGAATTCCTCCAGTAAGTAGGTCTCAAAACCTGGAGATGAGCAGGAGCATTATCCATAACCAGCAAGGCTTCGAGTGGCAGATTCTTTTCTAAAAGGTATTTCTTCACTGCAGGACTGAAGACTTCGTTGATCCACTCATCAAGATATGAGTGACCCAAGCCTTACTGTTGTACCTCAACGCAACATTTAACTGGCACTTCTGCATCTCACATTTCTTGAAGGCTCCTGGATTCTTTGAATGACACACACATGAGCAGGGGCTTGGCTTTGAAATCCCTGCTTGCATTAGCACAAAAAAAGAAGGTGAGATGATCTTTCATGGGCTTGTTACTGGGCATTGCATTCTCTTCTTCTGTAATGTAGGTCCTCTTTGGCATCTTTTTCCAAAAAAGCCCCATTTCGTCACAGTTAAGAATTTGCTCTGGCAAGTAATACTCAGAAACCATGAGTTTCTGGAACTTGGTAGCAAAATGCCTCAGCTGCTTTAGCATCTGAACTCACAGCCTCTCTGTGCCCTGCAATACTGTGGATGCCACTTCTCCTCTTAAAGTTATCAAACCATCTCCTGCTTGCCTGGAAGACTTTGTTTTCTGTTGATGTACCTGAGTGTTTACTGCAAGGTTAGTGTGCAAGGCCTTTGCCTTCTCATAGATAAAGTTCTTGGTTACAGTATCACCTGCTGATTGCTTCTTGTTTTTCCAAACCAGAAACAAATTTTCTACATCTTCCAGAACAAATGGCCATTGCTTTGATATCCTTGTGACTCCCTTTGCTGCATCTAACCCCCTTCTTTCTTCTTTTTTCTTTGATATTTTGGAAATTGTTGATGTAGAGTTTATATCAAATCTTGCAATTTTGCCCACTCCCATACTTAGTCATACTTAATGATTTGCCTTGTTAACTTCCACCGTAATCATCTTGTTCTTCTTCCTGCCTCTCTTTTCAACCTTTTCCTGCATGGAGACCATTGTATATGCTTGCAGGGATGTCAACTATAGTACAGTATTAATAAACTCTTGTGATATACTGTATTTAATATAACTGACAATAAGGCAGCAAAGGGAAGGGTCTGTATCTGCAGGCAGCCTGACCTAGAATGAAGCAAAGCATTTCAAAGCTTATTCTTGTATGGAAAAGCAAAGGACTGTTGATTGATGCTTTGAAGTGATAATAAGCACACTAGTGCCAGTTGTGGGCACCTTCCAATGTTCTGAAAAATCACTGATTTCTGCCAAGCGCCGAAGCCTGAGACTGAGTATCCGAGTATGGGAGATGATTGTGTAGAATCCCACAGAGAGGGAGGGAGGGGGAGAGAGAGAGAGAGAGAGGGGGAGAGAGAGAGAGAGAGAGAGAGAGAGGGAGAGAGAGAGAGAGAGGGGGAGAGAGAGAGAGAGAGAGAGAGAGAGAGAGAGAGAGAACCATTGGCTCAGTTGTGATCATGTGATATTCGGCATCACATACTACTCATATTGCAAGATATAGCTTGTTTGTCAAGTTAAAATTTATTAGAAATGTTTGCGTGTCATGTGGAATGCTTGCCGGGCAAGTTACTCAGAATCCAAGGTTTTACTGTAGTTACTATGAAAAATGAGAGTCAACTATAGATACATACGAATACAACAACATAGTTTATATCCAGAGATATAGTAATTGTGTAAGTGGAAAAGAGGGCATGGGTAGACATCAGGAGTGAGGTGTTCCCCATTAATGGAAGCTAAGCACCTGTTTCCACAAAATCAAAAGGCACTGAGAGACATAAACACTGGGGTAGACCTAGCAGCAGTCTTAGCCAGGACCCCATTTTCTTGTGCCTGTGTTATTTTTATTTTTTAGGTACTTACATTGTTTGGCTTTCTGCTTTCTTTCTCTCATCCATTTCTCCCCACACCTGATCTCCCAACCAAATGCGTTTCATGGCATGCTGCTGCCTCACATGCTGTAGAATTTTTGGCTTCTAAGTTTGGATCATGTTATTTCCTTTACTTAAAATGCTTTGCTCCCTTAACATGCACAAACCTGAACTATTTTTCCTGAAGCCTTCTCTAATTCCTGCTTCCCCACATCCCTTACTTCTTTAAATACTTACTGCAATCTCTTCTCTTGCAGTACTAACATATCATACATTCGATTCTGATGATTTCAGTACATATCTCACTCATTTTGTGTTTCGCACTTTGCCTAACATAATACTCTGAACATATTTATTATGTGTTTATAGAACAAAAGTAGTTAGTCCAATGGTTGTCAACAATTTTAGGTCACAAGCCCTGTGTAAAAATCTGATTAAAGCTTTTTAGGAAAAATCCACAACTTAAGGGGCGCCTGGGTGGCTCAGTCGGTTGAGGGTCCGACTTCTACTCAGGTCATGATCTCACGGTCTGTGAGTTTGAGCCCCACGTCGGGCTCTGTGCTGACAGCTCAGAGCCTGGACCCTTCTTCAGATTCTGTGTCTCCCTCTCTTTCTGCCCCTCCCGTACTCCTACTCTGTCTCTCTCTTTCAAAAATAAATATTAAAAAAAAATTACACAACTTAGAAGTTCTACAACATTTCCAGGTGTTTGCAGCTCTCTTCCCCCTAACTACCACCTCCTCAAGACCATGAACTATTAGTTCAATCTTAGTCTGATTTTCTCCAATTTCCTCAGAATTACAATGAAAATTTGAAACTCCTAAAAGTCGAGAAACTTGTCTCAGCCTAGTGGAAAATCTAGGACTGGAGCTGAAGTTTTGTGATTTTCAGGCTAGAGGTCTTTCTATGTGGATTCTATAGAATCTAGATTATAAGAATGTACTATCTCCAAATGGGAAGACAGTCGCCTCAAGGAAACTTCCTTCACTCTTAGCACAGTGCTGGTGGCTATTCCTGATATCAGCAGGAGAGTAACTACCTTGTAGTGTCAGAACAGAAAGCAGTGGACAGAGAAGAAAACTGGTTAGAACTCCAGACATGCCAGTTATTAGGTCTCAGGCTCAGCCAGAAGTTCTGGGAAATCAAGAGGCTAATGACCCCATAGAACTTACATGTGTTCTTTAAAGGAGGCCCAGGATCAAACACTAGTCTAGCTGACTTTATTCTAGTGCAGGAAGTTGGGTACAGTTATGAGTCCTAACATCTTCGGGTGCAAAGTCTTGAATGCTTTTTGTGTCTCAAGTGCTGACTCATTTTTATTTCCTTTGGAGGAAACTTAAACTCTGCTCATCTGGTTTTTCTATAGAAATATGATAAAGATCGGTTCTCTGGAAAGAATCATATTGCAAGATGCCCTAAAACTTTCAGGTGAACAAACCTTGTATAATATACTAAAAGATAAATGTTCCTAATCCTGTGTTAAAGGTTATAGAGAGCTGGGCTGTGCTTTGTTGTTGTTAAAGTGATAGCAATACTGAATTCATTGCTCTTTCTTAACCTGGCATATAAGCTGATCTTGATTCCTGCCCTCACCGATTCTTTCTATGAGACAATTCTCAAGTGCCTCCCTTTTCAGGCTTTGCTCTGAAGACAAGGCATCCTTGCTCTGAGACACACAAGGAGAATTCCAAAAATGTACCAATCTCAGATTTTATGGAAGGAGGATGTTTTTTGAAAGAGCTTTTATCTTGACTTTAATGGTATATATTTTTTATTAAAGTATTGACTTAAAATCATTTATTCATTTATGTTAGGACTAGCCGAGGATTTTGAGCACATTAGGAAAATTTTATCTAATTACTTAGGGGGACTGGAATTTCTGGAAGTCTTCAGCATCTTTTTTTTTTTTTAACTAGAAGGACTTTTTGATCAAAACATGGAGGTTGTCTAGTACTCTGTGTTGTAAATTAGAAGGACTTTTGGGTCCAAAATATAGGTTGTCTAGCACTCTCTGTTATAAAACTTCCAATATTTGGGTGATCTGGGTGACTCAACTTTGTGATAAAATAAGCTTTGAGTGTATAGTTTATTGTCTTTTGTCATATATATTGAGCTTTATTTTAACTTTATCATACAAAATATCTTCTTGAGATTCAGAATATGTAAAATTATAGTTTTTATTAGATTGAGGAAAAAAATAGATTTATTTTTTCTGCCCTTTTTATTAATATATACAGCTATAGATAAGGACTAGTTTCTCTTGTAAAATTATGATAGAATCAGTCCATCTAAGGAAAACACTAAGATCTGACAGTTAATAATTAAAAAAATCGAGAGGTAACAGAAGTTACATATTAATAACAAAGAAAATCTGTAATACCAACATTTATATAGTCTACAAGACTTGCCATATTGGATCCTACAAACTATTTATCTTGCCAAAATATAATGTTGTTAAGAGGTCTACATTAAAACATTTGGAATTCATGTTTGTTTGCTTATATATTCATTTATTCCTATTTCAAGCTCCCAAAAGGAATTGAGGGGGCTTAGAGAAATATATTCCTATAGAATGATGACAAATAAAGTGAACCCAGTGGGGAGGTATGAAAAGTATGGGGTGGTAAGATGAATCTAAGTGTAGCTTAAGCAGTGTTTAGAAATGCATACAATAAGCTCATCTCTATGGCGTAGAAATAGGCTGCAAATTTGGGCCTGAATTTTTCAGCTGCCAAAGGGAAGAGTCACAAAAGTCACCATAAAATATATCAGTTGCTCAGGAATGGTAGCAAAGACTGAGACAGAACTTCTCCCCAAGGTTTCCTCATAAAGAAGTCTTGGTGTCTGGCAGCAAATGATCTTCAGCTCTTTTTAGGCTTTGCCCCAAAGACATGGCATCTTTTCATCTCAATGAAAGAATGAAATCTGGCCACTGGTGACAACCTGAATGGACCTAGAAGGCATTATGCTGAGTGAAGTAAGTCAGAGAAAGACAAATACCAGATTACCCTATATGTGGCATCTAAAATAACCCTTAAAAACCAAAACCACGTTCATAGATAGAGAGAACAGATATGTGGTTACCAGAGATGAGGGTTGTGGGGTGGGCAAAACGATTGAAGGGATTCAAAAGCTACAAACTTCTAGCTATAAAATAAGTAAGTCTTAAAGAGGGCACCTGTTGGGATGAACACTGGGTGTTATATGTAAACCAATTTGAAAATAAACTATTAAAATAAATAAAAATAAAACCAAAAAAAATTAGTAAGTCATGGGGGTGTAATGTATAGTATTGTGACTATAGTTAAAAATACTGTGTTACATATTTGAAAGTTGCTAAGAGATTAGATCTCAAAAGTTCTCATCATAAGAAAAAAAATTCTATATTTATGGTGACATTTATTTGATTCTTTTACAATGTATACAAATATCTGATCATTTTCTTTTATACTTAAATTTTTTTAAGTTTTATTTATTTGTTTTGAGAGAGACAGAGACAGTGCAAGTGGGGGAGGGACAGAGAAACAGAAGAGAGTGAGAATCCCAAGCAGGCTCCTCAGTGTCGGTGCAGAGCCTGATGTGGGGCTCGAACTCACGAAACTGTGAGATCATGACCTGAGCTGAAACCAAGAGTCAGATGTTTAACTGACTGAGCCACCCAGGAGCCCCTTAAATTAAAAAAAAAAAGCAAATTATATAATACTACTTTAAAAAACATATACTTCTTAGATGCCTCCCTATTAGCTTGAGAAAAAAAAAGTAAGTTCAAACTACTTGGCCTAAGAGGACTTCTGTGATTTGTCCCTATTCTAGTCTTCTCTTTCCAAATCTCTCTCCTCACCCTAATTATACAGACTTGCCAAACCACTCACTATTTTCTGGAACACTGTGCTCCCTCTGTCTTCATCTATGACCTCTACTCTTCTGTCTAACTTCCTTTTAGGAAGTTAGTGTTTTAGGAGCCAGTTGGGATCTATCTCTGCCAGGGAGTTTCCCTGAACCTCACAGCCTGTTTCTGTAACATCAGCATCCTGTAGTGGAGTTGTCTTCTTCATTACCTTTTTGCCTCACTCGACAGTGAGTTCCCTGAAAGTCTGAGCAATGTCTTTAATTTCTATATTTTTGCATATAGTTCAGTGCTTGACATCAGGTTCAGTAAATGTTCATTTTAAAAAGAGCTAACTTTTTTTATAACCTGATCTTGGAGGTGACATATACCATAACTTCTCTTGAATGCTATTGGTTACCGAGACTGACTCTGGTACATTGTAGGAAGAGACTAAACAAGGGTGCAAAGAGCAGGAGGCAGGAATTCTTGGAGATTACTCGGAGGCTGATTACCGCATGTAGATCAGGATCCAAAGGGTAAGGGGAGGTGTTTGCTTTTGCTCCTCTGGCCCATGCTCTTTGCAAGAAAAGGCTTTACCGGTTTTATCTTAAGTTTTAAAAGGCCACCCTTCTTGAGAAGGTACATGGGCTCTTAAGATAAACTACCCACTGACTGCACAAATTCTGTGTCACCTGATTCATGGGTGTAGGTTAACTGAGTTTATATGTGCCCAGTGCAAACACTTTTCTAAACAAACCATAGACCTGTGGATGCCCAATGGCCTGCTCTTTAGGTAAATAAAATGTAATAAAACCTGTAACGGTATTCCAAAAGTATTACAGAAGATATTTTATGAACATGCATAGAAAACAAGGTAGGTTGAAATGATGCTTTTTCACTCATAACAAAAGCATCGGGCTACAAAAGACAGAAAAGTTGAAGAAAATAGCGTATGTATGTCATTAATATTTAGGTTTAGAAGAGACATTAAAGGTCATTCAGCCTAATATTATTTTAAAAATTCATTTAACTTTTTGGGGCACCTGGCAGCTCAATTGGTTAAGCATCTGTCCAGTTCTTGATTTCGGTTCAGGTCTTGATCTCAGTTTCATGAGACTGAGCCCCTTGTGGGGCTCGGCCCTGGGTGTGGAGCTGCTTGGGATTCTCTCTCTTCCTCTGTCTCTACCCCTCCCCCATGCATGTGCCCTTTCTCTCTCTCTCTCAAAATTCATTACATTTCAGTGATCTTTTAATTGTTAGTATAAAAATTTTTAATACTTATTTACTTTGAGAGTGTGTGTGTATATGTGAGAGTGGGGGAGGGGAAGAGAGAAAGAGAGAGAGAATCCTAAGTAGGCTCTATACTGTCAGTACAGAACCCCACTTGGGGCTCCAACTCACAAACTGTGAGATCATGCCCTGAGCTGAAATCAAGAGTCTCATATTTAACCAACTGAACCACCCAGACACCCCTTAATTGTTAATTTATATACAATAAAATTCTCTTTGTGGTATATAGTTCCTTGGATTTGACAATTACATAGAGTCATATATCCAACACCATGAGTGTGATACAGAAGAGTTTCATCACTCCTAAAATTCTGTCATGCTGCCTCTTTAGAGTTAACACTTCTCCTACCCTCTAACGCTTGGCAAACATTTCTCTGTTCTCTATCCCTATAGTTTTGCCTTTTTCAGAACATCACATAAATGAAATAACAGAGTATGTAGTATATTGTAACTGGTTTCTTCTACTTTGCAAAACACATTTGGAATTCTTCCACTGGTTGATAAATCTATAGTTTGTTTCTTTTTGTTACTGAATAGTGTTACGTTTTATAGATATACCATGAGGGGCATCTGGTTGAATCACCCCTGAGATGTTTGTAGTGTTTGATGATTTTAATAACATAGCTATAAATATTTGTGTATAAGTGTTTGTGTGAACATAATTTTTTATGGAATAGGTTGGCTGAGCTATAAGCTAAGTGTATGTTTAACTTTATAACCAGCTGCCAAACTGTTTTTCCAAGTAGTTGAATCATTTTTTCATTCCTAACAACAATACATGAGTTCCAGTTGCTTCTTATCCTCATCAGCATTTGTTATCAAGGTTTTGTTGTTGTCGTTTTTGTTTTCATTTTAGCCATTCTAATAGGTATGGTATCTTATTGTGGTTTTAATTTGCATTTTCTAGTGACTAATGATGTTGAACAACTTCCATGTGCTTATTGGCCATCTCTATATCTGTTTAGATCTTTTGCCTACTTTTATATTGGGTTGTTTGTTTTCTGTTCAGTGAATTTGAGAGTTCCTTATGTATTCTGGATTTAAGAGCTTTGTCAGAACTGTGATTTGCAAATATTTTCTCCTGGTACATGACTTTTTTTCATTTCCTTAACATTATCTTTTGTAGAGCAAAAGTTCTTTCTTAAAATTTTTTTAAGGTTTACTTATTTTTGAGAGAGACAGAGTACGAGTGGGGGAAGGGCAGAGAGAGATGGAGACACAGAATCCAAAGCAGGCTCCAGGCTCTGAGCTATCAGTATAGAGCCCAACATGAAGTTTGAACTCACAAGTCATGAGATCGTGACTGAGCGGAAGTCGAATGTTCAACCAACTGAGCCATCCAGGTGCCCCTGAGAAGAAGTTTTTATTTTAGTAAAGTTCAGTTTCCTGTTTTTAATAGATTTTTTTATCATTAAAAAATGTTTTCCTAAATCAAGGTCATAAAGATTTCCTCATATGTTTTCTTCTAGAAGTTGTATGATTTTATGGTTTTAGTTTACGCCTGTGTTACATTTAGAGTTTACCTTTGTAAAAGTTGTGAGGTACGTGGCAAGGTCTACATGAACAAACTAAGGAATGAGCTTCAGAAAAATGTATTGATTTGCTAAGATTATAAAATTAATGGGATTATCCTGGGCTGGAACTCCAGTCCTGGTCTTTGAACCACCACTGCGTCTCACCATCACCTAAGTAGTTTTCAGTTTGCCTTTTCCCCGTAATTTTGTTCCTGGTCTCTTTCTGGGTTAAAACATATTCGGTTTGGGAGACTTATGTTTTTTAGTAGCTGTAGGAAAGCCCAAGATGGATATTTCCTGCCCTGGAAATTAGAGGCATATCTATTGTTTCAAAACCACATTGCTGGTCAGGTATTGCCACAGTAATGTTTCATAACAAGCCAATTTTTAAAAAGTGGGTGTTTTAACATTAAGTATTGCAGTTGCTGCTTTGTACAGAGGTTACTGCAATAAAGGAAGTAGATTCATTAAAACTAAAATTAAAATAACAACAATAATAACAACAGTGGGTTACAATAATACTGTTTTTTTGTTTTTAGATTTTATTCAGCCAGGTGGCTCTGTCTGCTTAAGGGTGCAGGTTGGATGGGTTTATGCCACACCGTGGCTTGGGTTCAGTCCTGTTCCTCATGTTTTCTTCTGGAGCCCAGGCTACAAGTAATGCTGTCTAGGGTATACCCTCCCTATCGCTGGTCCCTAGTGTTCAAAAGTCAAGCCAAGTCATACATACGTATGTGAGGACTCTGCTTATGTCCTGCCTCCTAAAATTTCATTGGCCAAAGCAGGACTTATGGCCAAACCTAACATCACAAGCGCAAAGAAGTTTACTCTAACCACTATGAAAAGAAGAGGTGAAATGAAGTTTTTTGAAAAGTAACTCAAACTTCTGTATGTACTCAGCAGTTTACCCAATTGAATTGATATGAGACTGAAATTAAAATTCTGTATCATTCCTTGATAAAACTGGGCTGTTTCCAGATATAACATTGATTCAATACATCACAACTTCGCTCTTCATCAGGGAAATACAAATCGAAACCACACTGAGATACCACCTCACACTGGTCAGAGTGGCTAAAATTAGCAACTCAGGAAACAACAGATGTTGTTGAGGATGTGGAGAAATGGGAACCCTCTTACACTGTTGGTGGGAATGCAAACTGGTGCAGTCGCTCTAGGAAACAGCATGGAGGTTCCTCAAAAAATTAAAAATAGAACTACCCTATGACCCAGCAATAGCACTACGAGGAATTTATTCAAAGGATACAGGAGTGCTGATTCATAGGGGCACATGTACCCCAATGTTTATAGCAGTGCTATCAACAATAGCCAAATTATGGAAAAAACCCAAATGTCCATCAACTGATGAATGGATAAAGAAGATGTGATTTATATATACAATGGAATACTGCTTGGCAATGATGAAAAATGAAACCTTGTCATTTGCAACAACGTGGATGGAGCTGGAGGGTATTATGCTAAGTGAAATAAGTTGGTCAGAGGAAGACAGATATCATATGTTTTCACTCATATGTGGAATTTGAGAAACTTAGCAGAAGACCATGGGGGAAGGGAAGGGGAGAAAGCAGTTTCAAACAGAAAGGGAGGAAAACCGTAAGAGACTTTTAAATACAGAGAACAAACTGAGTGCTGTTGGGGGTATTGGAATGTTGACGAAAATGTGTGAATGGGCATTGAGGAGGGCACTTGTTGGGATGAGCACTGGATGTTGTATATAAGTGTGAATCATGGGAATCTACTCCCAAAACCAAGATCACACAGTATACACTGTATGTTGGTTAACTTGACAATAAATTACATTAAAAATATAAATAATAGGTTACAAAGCAACTTCCTGACTGAAGATCAAAACATTACTCAATTATTCCAACAGTTTTTATTTTACCCATTGGCTACCACTTCCCCTCAAAACAGTGAGTCTAAGCAGACATGGCGAGTTAGTATAAATAAAAGCTCAGTCCTGAAACCAGTGGTGTCTAAGAGCCAACATTATACATACACTGGACTTCCATAGGCTCCTGACACCAGCTTAGATGCTGCAGTGTTTATATAATTTAGTTTCGGAGTCATTACTTCAGAGCAGATGAAGATGCTGTTTAAATATAAGTAGAAAATACTAGAATGGAGAACTAGAAGGTATTTAAACCACTACCCTCACTTCAAAGATCGAAAATCTGAGGTGCAGAAGTATTAGTAATCTCTTCTAGGACAGAAGAAGTTGGTGAAAGATTTAAGTTTAGGATCCAAAAATTTTCATACTCATGGTCAAAAGCCAAAAAGAGCACTCACAGTTACTTGAACTTATTGAAAAGGAGGGAGTTGCACAGTTTTAGTTATTTGACGTAGTAAAAAAGAACTTGGTATCAGCTAAAGCAGAAGATTTCAGGTAGTGTGAAGGTGAAAAGAATGTGTCTGGAATTTGAGACACATTAGAATAACTCATAGCTCCATTGACTGAATGGCGATATCATTAGTCTGTAGCCATACTTTTGATATGAAGGTTAGATAGGCTTAGTTCCTAAAATAGAGCTTGAAGAGAGATCACCTTTTATCACAGCAATGACGGAGAAATTAAGCTTTGTAGTATTTTATTACAGGAGTCGGACATATCCTCCTGGTCATGAGGCACACTTGGCTTATTGGATGTTTTATTTATTTATTTATTTATTTATTTATTTATTTATTTATTTATTTATTTTATTTTCAAATTGGTTTACATATAACACCCAGTGTTCATCCCAACACGTGCCCTCTTTAATGCCCATCAACCCCTCTCCCCCCTCCGTCACCCCCCTCACCCTCAGTTTGTTCTTAGTCTTTGAGAGTCTCTTATGTTTTATCTCCCTCCCTCTCTGTGTCTTTTTTTTCCTTTCCCCTCTTCCCCTCCACCTGGTTTTTGCTAAGTCTCTCAAAATCCACCTATGCGTGGAAACATGTGGTCTCTGTCTTTTTCTGGCTGACTTATTTCACTTAACATAATACCCTCCAGTTCCATCCATGTTGCTACACATGGCCAGATTTCATTTTTTCTCATTGCCACGTAGTAGTCCATTGTATATATGTACCACATCTTCTTTATCCATTCGTCAGTTGATGGGCACTTGGTCTCTCTCCATGATTTGGCTATTGTCAAAAGTGCTACTATGAACATTGGAGTACATGTGCCCCTATGCATCAGCATTCCTGTGTCTCTTGGGTAGATTCCTAGCAGTGCTATTGCTGGGTCATAGGGTAGCTCTATTTTCATTTTTTTGAGGAACCTCCACACCGTTTTCCAGAGTGGCTGCACCAGTTTGCATTCCCACCAACAGTGTAGGAGGGTGCCTGCTTCTCCACATCCCTGCCAACGTCTATAGTTTCCTGATTTATTCATTTTAGCCACTCAAACCGGTGTAAGGTGGTATCTCAGTGTGGTTTTGATTTGTGTTTCCCTGATGATGAGTGACTTTGAGCATCGTTTCATGTATCTGTTGGCCATCTGAATGTTCTCTTTGGAGAAGTGTCTATTCATATCTTCTGCCCATTTCTTCACTGGATTATTTGTTTTTCGGGTGTGGAGTTTGGTAAGTTCTTTATAGATTTTAGATACTAGTCCTTTATCTGATATGTCATTTGCAATTATCCTTTCCCATTCCGTCGGTTGTCTATTAGTTTTCTTGGTTGTTTCCTTTGCCATGCAGAAGATTTTTATCTTGATGAAGTCCCAATAGTTCATCTTTGCTTTAAATTCCTCGCCTTTGGAGATGTGTCGCATCGGAAATTGCTGCGGCTCAGGTCAAAGAGGTTTTTTCCTGCTTTCTCCTCTAGGATTTTGATGGTTTCCTGTCTCACATTCAGGTCCTTCATCCATTTAGAGTTTATTTTTGTGAGTGGTGTGAGGAAGTGGTCTAGTTTCATTCTTCTGCATGTTTCTGTCCAGTTCTCCCAGCACCATTTGTTAAAGAGGCTGTCTTTTTTCCATTGGATACTCTTTCCTGCTTTGTCAAAGATTAGTTGGCCATATGCTTGTGGGTGCATTTCTGGGTTCTCTATTCTATTCCATTGGTCTATGTGTCTGTTCTTGTGCTAATACCATGCTGTCTTGATGACTACTGCTTTGTAGTAGAGGTTAAAGTCTGGCATTGTGATGCCTCCTGCTTTGGTTTTATTCTTCAGTATTACTTTGGCTATTCGGGGTCTTTTGTGGTTCCATACAAATTTTAGGATTGTTTGTTCTAGCTTTGAGAAGAATGCTGGTGCAATTTTGATTGGAATTGCATTAAATGTGTAGATTGCTTTGGGTAGTACTACCATTTTAACAATATTTATTCTTCCAATCCACGAGCATGGAATGTTTTTCCATTTCCTTGTGTCTTCCTCAATTTCCTTCATAAGTTTTTTATAGTTTTCTGCGTAAAGGTCTTTTACATCTTTGATTAGGTTTATTCCTAGGTATTTGATGGTTTTTGGTGCAATTGTGAGTGGGATTCGCTTCTTTATTCTCTTTCTATTGCTTTATTGTTGGTGTAAAGGAATGCAACCGATTTCTGTACGTTGATTTTGTATCCTGCAACTTTGCCAAATTCATGGATCAGTTCTAGTAGGCTTTCGGTGGATTCTCTTGTGTTTTCCATGTAAAGTATCATGTCGTCTGCAAAAAGTGAAAGTTTGACTTCATCCTTGCCTATCCTGATGCCTTTTATTTTGGTTTCTTGTCTGATTGCTGATGCTAGGACCTCCAACACTATGTTAAATAGCAGTGGTGAGAGTAGACATCCCTGTCGTGTTCCTGATCTCAGGGGGAAGGCTCTCAGTTTTTCCCCATTGAGGATGATATTAGCTGTGGGCTTTTCATAAATGGCTTTTATGATGCCTAATTATGTTCCTTCTATCCCGACTTTCTTGAGAGTTTTTATTAAGAAGGGATGCTGTATTTTGTCAAATGCTTTTTCTGCATCAATCGACAGGATCATATGGTTCTTATCTTTTCTTTTGTTAATGTGATGTATCATGTTGATTGATTTACAAATGTTGAACCATCCCTGCAACCCAGAGATGAATCCGACTTGGTCGTGGTGGATAATTCTTTTTATATGCTGTTGGATTCTATTTGCTAATATCTTGTTAAGAATTTTTGCATCCATGTTCATCAAGGATATCGGCCTGTAGTTCTCTTTTTTTGCTGGATCTCTATCTGGTTTGGGAATCAAAGTGATGCTGGCTTCATAGAATGAGTCCGGGAGTTTTTCTTCCATCTCGATTTTTTGGAACAGCTTGAAGAAGATAGGTATTAACTATGTTTTAAATGTGTGGTAAAATTCTGCAGGGAAGCCATCCGGCCCTGGTGGACTTTTATTTGCTGGGAGATATTTGATAACTGATTAAATTTCTTCACTAGTTATGGGTCTGTTCAAGTTTTCTATTTCTTCCCGTTTGAGTTTTGGTAGCGTGTGGCTGTTTAGGAATTTGTCTGTTTCTTCCAGGTTGTTCAATTTGACGGCATATAGTTTTTCATAATATTCTCTGATGATTGCTTGTATTTCTGAGGGATTGGTTGTAATCACTCCGTTTTCATTTGTGATTTTATTGTTTTGGGTTCTCTCTCTTTTCTTTTTGAGGAGCCTGGCTAGAGGTTTATCAATTTTGTTTATTTTTTCCAAGAACCAATGAACTTGGTTTCATTGATCTGTTCCACTACCTTTTCTGTTTCCATATGATTAATTTGTGCCCTAATCTTTGTTATTTCTCTCTTTCTGCTACGTTTGGGCTATCTTAGCTGCTCTGCTTCTAGTTCCTTTAGGTGTGCTGTTAGAATTTGTGTTAGGAATTTTTCTTGTTTCTTGAGATGGGCCTGGATTGCAATA
Source organism: Paguma larvata (assembly GCA_030068075.1). Classification (NCBI taxonomy): domain Eukaryota; kingdom Metazoa; phylum Chordata; class Mammalia; order Carnivora; family Viverridae; genus Paguma; species Paguma larvata. The sequence goes on along the minus strand of CM057826.1, from coordinate 30,682,131 downwards.
TATTTCCCTCTCAGGACTGCCTTTGCCGCATCCCAAAGCGTTTGGATTGTCGTATTTTCATTTTCATTTGTTTCCATGTATTTTTTAATTTCTTCTCTGATTGCTTGGTTGACCCATTCGTCGTTTAGTAGGTTGTTCTTTAGCCTCCATGTTTGTGGGGGCTTCCCAGACTTTTTCCTGTGGTTGGTTTCAAGTTTCAAAGCATTGTGGTCTGAAATTGTGCATGGTATGATCTCAATTTTTTTATCCTTATTCAGTGCTTCCTTGTGCCCCAAAATGTGGTCTATCTTGGAAAATGTACCATGTGCTTTTGAGAAGAATGTAAATTCTATTGCTTCTGGATGAAGGGCCCTGAAGATATCTGTAAGGCCCATCTGTTGCAACGTGTCGTTCGGGTCCATTGTTTCTATGCTGATTCTCTGTTTAGTGGATCTACCCAGCGCTGTGAGCGGGGTATTAAGGTCTCCTGCAACTAGCACATTTTTATCAATAAGATTGCTTATGTTTGTAATTAGTTGCTTTACAAATTTGGGTGCCCCAGAATTCAGCATGTAGATATTTATAATTGTTAGCTCTTCCTGCTGGATAGTCCCTGTGATTATTATATAATGCCCTTTTTCATCTCTTATTACATCTTTTACTTTAAAGTCCAGTTTGTCCGATATAAGTGTGGCTACTCCAGCTTTCTTCTGAGTTCCTGTAGCATGGTAGATAGTTCTCCATCCCCTCACTTTCAGTCTGAATGTATCCTCAGGTTTAAAATGGGTCTCTTGAAGTCAGCAGATAAATGGGTCTTGTTTTTTTAATACATTCTGTTACCCTGTGTCTTTTAATTGGAGCGTTTAGTCCATTTACATTCAGTGTTAATATTGAAAAATAATGAGTTTAGAGTCAAGGTGTTGTCTGTAGATTTCATGTTTGCAAGGATGTCTCTGGTGCTCTGTGTTCCTTGCAACCTTTCCTTCATAGAGTCCCCCTCAGGATCTCTTGTAAGATTGGTTTATTTGTGATGTATTCCTTCAGTTTTTGTTTGGGAAGACCTTTATCTCTCCATCCATTTTGAATGACAGGCTGGCCGGGTAAAGTATTCTTGGCTGCATGTCCTTCCTGTTCATCACATTGAAGATTTCCTGCCATTCCTTTCTTTCTTGCCAAGTTTCTGTGGATAAGTCCGCTACTACCCTAATGTGTCTGCCTTTGTAAGTCAAGGCCCGTTTATCCCTAGCTGCTTTCAGGATTCTCTCTTTATCTTTGTATTTTCCCAGCTTCACTATGATATGTCGTGCTGAGGGTCTATTCGGGTTACGTCTGAGGGGAGTTCTCTGTGCCTCTTGGACTTCAATGCCCATTTCCTTCTTCATGTTGGGGAAGTTCTCATCGATTTTTTTGTTCAAGTGCCTCATTCGACTCCTTTCTGTCTCTCTTCTTCCTCTGGAATTCCTATAATATGGATGTTATTCCATTTGATTGCATCACTCAGCTCTCGAATTCTCCTTTCCTGTTCCTGAATCAGTTTCTCTCTCTTTTTCTCTGCTTTCTCCTTTTCTGTAATTTTATCTTCTAATTCCCCTATTCTCTCTTCTGCCTCTTCAATCCGCGCTGTGGCCGCCTCCAATTTGTTTTTCCCCTCATTTAAAGCATTTTTTAATTCCTGTAGATTGTTTTTTAGGACCTTGATCTCTGCCTCTAGGGTTCCCCGCCTTTCTTCTATGCTTTTTTCAAGCCCTGCGAGTATTTTTATGTTTATCATTCTGTATTCTTGTTCTGTTAAGTTGCTTATGTCTGCTTTCATCATTTCTTGTGCTGTCACTATTTCCTGTACAGTCTTTTGAAGGGAGTTCTTCCATTTGGTCATTTTGGCAATGTGTGTATTGGTTTATTTCCTATTTCTTCCTGGAAAGGAAAAGTGTCAGACCGACAAACAGGAAACACAAACTCACAACCTTACTGACCAATAATACAGACAAACAAATCACAACATAAAAATGATGAACAAATGACACTCTGGAGGCATGCAACCTGACGTACCAGCTACACAATAATGATGGGATATGTGCTCTGCTGATGGAAGAGCATACATAGAGTAGTGACAGGTGTGGGGAGAAGAAGAAATTGAATTTGACCAGGTTAATCTCTAATCTCTAGAGAGATTAGAAGACTTGATCTAGCAAAAGAGAAATCAGAATAAGGAAGGATGTGAGGAAGGAGAAATGGAGTTAGATTTTGCCCAGATGCACTCTGTGGTCTGACTGTTCCATAGAGAGAGATAGGAAATTAAAGAGGGAGGTGTAGAACATGCATTGAGAGAGTGGGTTAAATGTCTGTTTAAGCAAGCCAAAACCCCCAGGTGACAGGTTTAGAGGTGGGGAGAGATAGGAAGGAGAAGAGGAAGAATATATCTAAAACCGAAGAATTGATCTAGAATTAATCCAGGCAATGCTGCAGTATTTGTGTCTCCGCGGCTACCACTCCTGCAGATGGGTGTCTCCCATATGAGGAGGGGCGTTGCCTGGTGTAGACTGGTCCCACCTCCACCGCTAGGGGTTGGAGTCCTAGGGTTTGGCTTTGTGGGAATGCACCCCCACAATGGCGCCCTCCCAGCCCTGACAGTCTCAAATCACTCCTCAGTTTCCATCCTCAACTCTATCCAGGGTACCAGCACGGTTCAATTTTCTGGGCAATCGTGCCCCCAAGCTCATCTGAGTTCCTTTAACTCGCTCTGACCGCCACACCTTATGTAAATTGAGTCTCTGAGTCAGCCTCCCTAGCCTCTCCTCACGGACCCGGGGTCTCAGAACCCTCCTCTGTGTCCGACCTCGACTTGGTCAGGGTGCAGGGGCAGCATGACCCCTGGGTGGTCGTGAGCCTCCCGGACGCCCAGCCTTCACCACCCAAATTATGCCTCTGACTCAGCACCGATCCAGCAATGGCACGTGCCTCTTCGAGTCTAGGGCTGGGAAAGCTGGCTTCAGAATGAAGAAAGCTCCACCTTGAGCAATGGACCCTCTCTCCAAAAAGCCTTGCGGATAGGGACTGGATGATAAGCTCCCTCTCCACCCAGGTTCGAGGTGCTTTCCCCACTGCTCTTTCTCTTCCCCTTGTCTTTTGGAGGAAGGGGCCCAGGGCCCAGGGCCCACTCCCCGCAGTCCACACCTCCGCGGCTCTCTTTCTTCCTCTAAGATTTCACTCACTCAGTCTCCCAGGATTCTCTGGATTTTGCGTTCTCTTCCCTGTAGCCTCCAACTCTTCTTTCTGCAGATCTCTGCGATTGAGAGTTTCTCGGTCTCAGTCCCTTTCAGATTAAGAGTCGATGGAGAGCAGCGGCGGGTATTCCTACTTCTCAGCCATGTTGGCCCTTCCCTCCTTATTGGATGTTTTTGATGAGCTTGGGGTGACATTATTCTCATTATAATATTGCCAACACCTGTGTCCTTCTGTATCCCCTGCTTTCACTAAGTGTAAGCCCTATGTGAAAGAACAAGGGGAAAAAATCCAAAGTAACTTCACTCTAAGAAAGACCAAGTGGAGAAATTGGTGAACTACTCTCAGTTAGGTTGAACTTCATTCCGGATAACTCATTCCAATCAGAAGATTATAAATAAAATAAGCACTGATGTCCACAGGGTAGAAAAATCAAAAGCAATAAAATACACTCCACATGCTTTGGGGGTTCTATAATATTGGCCCTATGTCATGATAAGTAATTGGTTCATTCTTGCAGTTGACCATCCAAATTGCTTCTTAAAAAGCACCAGTACTCTGGATCACATTTTCATTGCTCTATTTTTCCAAAGAGAAAACTGTAGAAATTCACAAATGTGTATATAAATGGGTTCTTTTTTATTTTTTCTTAACATTTTCCCTGAAATTGAAATCGTTAGATATCTTATATTTAAATCTTATATGATAATTATCTGATGATGCCCTGATAAGTTTTATGATAGATATGTTTGTTTGGAATACAGAAACAGAAGCATGTACCAAACTCAATGAATGGTCTCACTTGCTCACAGAAATTGCTTCGGCAAAATGAATTAAGGATTTGATCAAAGTTTGAGTTGGTAAATCGAAAGAGACTTCCAAAAGGATGTGAATTTTAAATGATTTCCCAGAGGGGAAGACCAGAAGGGCATAGAATTGTAAAAATGGAAAGAAACAATGTGATAGCCCTACTTAAAGAGCACACATGCATGCGGTTGCGCGCGCGCGCGCGCGCACACACACACACACACACACACTCCTTTAATCTCACACCAGAAACAAAACAAAACACAAGGAAATAGAATGTTATAGCTTCTAACAAAAGAATTATTTGACTTAACAACAATAAAATTCCTCTTTTCAAATGCTGCCTTTATCTCGAGAGTGGCAGCTAGATGTTGGTTAAAAGTGAAATAAACACACAGTTGTTTGGGAACACGTGAGAACAAACCAAGGGATGATTCATTTATATTTACATATGGGGCTTTATTCACCACAGCATGGCTGTAGGGTTTACCAGGAATGTTGTGGATGTTTTATAGTTTTTGGCTATTCTAGCTTTAAAAAAAAAAGAATTTGTTTTCAGCAAGGGATAGACACTTTCTTCATGCCACTTCGAAATAATAGTGACTCACTCCTCATTGCTACTTTGTCCAACTAAAGGAAACATGTCTTGTCCTCTAGTACATAAGCACTATGTGGTTCTGCAGAATTTGAATGCTGGGAGGAAAGTGGTGTACTCAGCTTAGTCTTTCATGTCTTGAAGCAGTTAATTTAGTACTCTGAAGGTTAAGCTGGCAGTCACTTGAATTTAAATATCTTAACACAAAATTCAACCTAAAGGCAATGTGTACCTAAAGAAATATAGGGAAATTATTGAACTGTCATTTTTAAAATGTAAGATTAGTAAATGAAATTCCAGAGGTCACACAGTTTAGCGTGGCATTTACTGCTGGAATGAACACCACCAGAGAACGTCAGAAAAAATGCATCAGAGAGTCTGCTCAGAGCTAATAACATTATTTGTAAGCTCTTTACAGCTAATAGCTATCGATCAGCTTCCCTGAATCTGTCACTAAATATAAACAGGGAGGATTGTCTAGGGACGTAGCTCTCAGTTTTCTGAAAGCACTGAAGGGAATTTACCAGAAGTGATACCATTCTTCAGACAGGGGTGAAGAGGAGAAATCACCTTCTGTGAGTATCCAGGGTTGCAGACCTCACCTTTGCCCGATTCTCTGCTTTCTGAGTCAGATCCTCAGAGGGGCTGCTAAGCAGGGCTGGGCGGCTCAGGCTCAGTGGCCACCATGTGGATGAAAGCGATTTGTTTGGGGTTGAGGGAGAGTCCCCGATACTCAGATCTACCTCAGAATTATGTAGTCCACTCTGTAGAAGCTCACTGTGTGTGTGTGTGCACGCGCAAATTCTATGATAGTTCTGTCCAATGCAACTTTTTGCCATGATAGGAGAAATATTCCATAATCTGTGCTGTTCAGTAGGGCAGCCACTAGTCATATGTGGCTATTGAAAACTTGAAATGTGTGACTGAGGAACTGAATTTTTAATTATATTTCATTTTAATTAATTTAAATTTTAAATGTCCATATTTGGCTAATGGTTATCATATTGAAACATACAGAATTTTGTAACATCTTGGCATTCATATGACTCTGACTGAAACTCATTTATTTATTATTTTAAATGTTTATTTATTTTTGAGAAAGAGACAGAGAGAGAGACCGAGCACGAGCAGGAGAGGAGCAGAGAAAGAGGGAGACACAGATGTGAAGCAGGCTCCAGACTCTGAGCTGTCAGCACAGAGCCTGACACCGGGCTTGAACTCACGAACCTTGAGATCATGACCTGAACTGAAGTTGTATACTTAACTGACTAACCATCCAGGTGTCCCTGGAACTCATTTAATATCATATAGGCTGAAACATTGTGCTTCATATTAAACATACTAGTGAGATGACAAGATTTGTAACATGATTTGGACATTTAAATGAAAAGAATATTTTGGGGGAAGGAAAAACCACACCTTATCAAATAAAGAAATCTCCAGGAAAAAATCTCAAACATTAATCCATTAATTTAATATTTATGAATAGATCATTAAGCAAGATACAGTGGGCTATGTATTAGGAATACAAATATGAGATGCTTTTTTTTTTTAAGTTTATATACTTTGAGAGAGAGAGAGAGAGAGAGAGGGAGAAAGGCAGAGAAAAAGGGAAGCACAGAATCCCAAGCAGACTCCATGCTGTGGGCACAGAGCCCAATGGAGGGGTTGAACTCACAAACCGTGAGATCATGACCTGAGCCAAAATCCAGCATCAGACACTTAACTGGCTGAGCCACCAAGGCACCCTAAGGTACTTTTTGCTTTTAATAAGCTTATTAATCTGGTGGAGGAAAGGGATAGATATTTAAAATGCACTGTGGTAAGTGCTTGGATGGAGGAACGGACTACACCTGAAACATTGTCAGTCACTTTCAAGATATAGGGTGTTCAGGTCATCCTTTGTTTAATCATTAGCGTTTTGGAGATATGGTGTTATAATGCAGGGTGTTAGGTACTGAGGGTTGCCAAGACGAATGAGAAAATCTCTGCCTTCAAGAATTTCCACCATAAACTTCTACATTAACTGACCCATTTGTCTCCCCCCAAATTTAGATCTGTTTTGAAAATATCTGTGTAAGGTTCTTTCATTTACTAGCTCTAAGTAAAACTCGGTTCGTTACTTGGGACCTCTGTAATTGAACATGCATTCTTTAAATTTTTTTAAACATTTTTATTTTATTTTTGAGAGACATAGAGACAGAGCGTGAGCAAGGGAAGGGCAGAGAGAGAGGGAGATACAGAATCTGAAGCAGGCTCCAGGCTCTGAGCCATCAGCACAGAGTCTGACGCGGGGCTTAAACTCACAGACCGTGAGATCATGACCTGAGCTGAAGTCGGCCGCCCAGCTGACTGAGCCACCCAGGTGCCCTGAACACGCATTCTTAAGAACAGTTTGTTGCTGCCTCAGCTCCAAGTCTTTTTTGGCTTGTCATCTATTGAGTTGGCCCTGTATCAGGTCATGTGTACTATTCACTCACCTGTGAGTATGGTGCACAGCAGAGGACAGGAGTGAGGATGTAGAGGGAAGAATGGATACTATGTAGCTGGTGCTTTTATGACTTTGCTTACCTCTGTGTCTGTGATGGACCAACTATGCATGATGACAATCTAACTCATGGGCCTGCTCCATTTTTCTGCCCAGGACCTTTTCTGAAGCTGTGGAACACACACTCAGCACACAAGAGCGCTATTAAAGGAACTTTTCTTTAAAACATTGCAGACAGAAGTCAGTGTCTAAATGCCCAAGTACTAATCCTTTGGATGGACACTTATGAGAAATATTGGGCTCACTTCTCCAAGGCTCTGGATCATTTTCTAAAACAAAACCAAAGCCAAAACAAAACAAAATCTCAAAAAGCCCAAACCAAAACCCAGAAAAACAAAACAAAACAAAACAAACAAAAACACAGAGGGCTACTATTGCCTGTAGCAGTAGCCTTGACAACACATCTTATTTTGTCCGCCCTCCCCCCCACCCCGTGTCTCTCATGGATTAACTGCCTGTATTCAAGTTCTTTTTCTGTGCGTTGAGTAAGTTAGATGGTTTAATCTATGTTTAACAGTTAAATTGTGTGTTATCTATGTTCAGAATAACTTGTCCACAATACATCCTTTGTGAATCTCAGAATATATCCTTAATTCTTTCCTTTCTCCCCAAATCCATTTAATTTTTAAAAAGCAAAATCTCCCTCATTGGGCATTGGGCATGCCTTCTGTCTGGGTTGATAGCATGCTTTTTTTTTTTTTTTTAATTTATTCACTTATTCTGAGAGAGACAGAGATAGCACAAGAGGGGAAGGGGCAGAGAGAATCCCAAGCAGGCTCCACACTGTCAGCACAGAGCCTGATGTGGGCGCAAACTCATGCAGCCATGAGATCATGACCGGAGCTGAAACCAAGAGTCAGACACTTAACCCACTGAGCCCCCGGCATCCCTAAGTTGGTAGTATTCTAAGCTTTTATCAGCCTCCTTTCTTGTTGTTGGAAATCAGAGAAAAAGTCAGTCAGATAATAATTCATCATGACCTCATTCATTCCAAGAGAGGACTTGACCAAAAAGGAAAACAGCAAAAACTAACCTTTGTGTCGCTTTTATTCTTTCGTTAAACATTTTTTTGCTTTTATTTAGAAAGACATGGTGTTTTTCTCTCTTTACTGCTTATTCTCTTTCTTTTGGGGGGAAGGTGAATTATCACTCCTGCTTTTTGTTATTATTGTTGTTGTTATTGCTTTCCAGCAGTGCTAATAATCTCTTTTCTTTAAAAATTCTTAGTGATTCCCACACCAATACATGACCATGTTTCCATTTACTGACAGCAACCTGCTTGCCATGTTTCAGAAAGTCTGGCATGAGCTTACTTGTTCTTCCTCCATTAGTCTTCCTTGTGCTTTTGATCAGGGAAGGGTATTAGCCAAAGCTGATGAAGTGATTCTAGCCTTCTGGAGATGATGACTTGATCATCTGGTTCTTGTATCTGCCTTTTATGTTCAGTTGTTTAAGAATCTGTTTACTTCCAGTGAACCTGAAATTTGAATTTCAAAATAGAAGAAGGTCAAGACTTATCACTGAGATAAAAATCATGAGGGTAGCAATAAGGCTTCTGGACCAGCTTCATTCCAACAACCTACAAATGTGCATGAATGTACACTTCAAACAGCAAATGATCCACACACTTTTATCTCTTCTTCAAAAGGTGTGATGCACTAAAATGCTTCATAAAAGTCAAATCAGAAAATGAAAATTTTAGCAAATTCTTTTAATCCTACCCACGATTTTTCTCTATGAAAATTAAAGAATCATGCTATGACTTATTTTTATTCTTTCCATTATTTTATGCATTTTAATTTGCAGAAATCCTGGAGCTTTTAAAAAATGAGCATAGCGAAAACTTTCATCTGAGGAAGTGGCGTGGAAGTTTTATAACTTAGGTGGTACGATCTAAGTGTTCAGTTTTGGCCTTGATATAAATTTCAGGGAAAGAAAATAATGTGTAAAACTCAAGCTAAATGGCAGTTCTCCGAAATGCAGCAAGAGCCCCTGTTTTGTAAAGCTTGCTGAGATGGAATGGAAGGAGAGAATGAATGTGCATTCATTTTTTGGAAACACTGCTTTTCACGGTATCCATATTCATACTATAAATTAAAAAAAAATCCCTAGGGGCACCTGGGTAGCTCAGTCAGTTAAGCCTCTGACTTCAGCTCAGGTCTGATCTCACTGTTCATGAGTTCAAGCATCAGGTTCTGTGCTGACAGCTCAGAGCCTGGAGCCTGCTTCGGATTCTGTCTCTCTCTCTCTCTCTGCCCCTCCCCCACTCGTGCTTCGTCTCTCAAAAATAAATAAACGTTAAAAAATTAAAAAAAGACATCCCTAGAATTCCCTCAGTAGAGACAGTAACTTTCAAGTCTTTTTTTATATGTGTAAAATTAAGATCATATTAGGTCGGGCATAAATTTTTTTCATGCTGGTTTTTATCATACTTTTAAGAAACATTACATAGTCTCTAAAATAATAATCTTTAAAAATATGCTAATATTACCTTTATTACATAGTCTTTAAAAACATCACTTACTGATGTTTTTCATGACATCACTCTCTGAATAGATACAGATAGCGCTTTCCTTCCATTTTTTTCTTCCATTTTTCTTTCTTTCCTTTTTTTTTTTTTTCAGAAATGTTTGAGTTCATCTCAAATTATATCATTAGGAAAGATTTCTAGAAGTGGGCGTCAGGAATTAAAGTGTTGAAATTTTTTTTAAGTTTATTTGTTTATTTATTTATTTATTTATTTTTTGAGAGAGAGAGAATCAGCCATGGGGCAAAGAGAGAGGGAGACAGAGAATCCAAAGCGGACTCTGTGCAGCGCTGACAGTGCAGAGCCCAACACAGGGCTCGAATTCACAAACTGCTAAATCACGACCTAAGCTAATTAAAACCAAGAGTGAGACGCTTAACCAACTGAGCCACCCAGGTGCCCCAAAGTGTTGAACATTTTATTGTAGTTGATTCACATTGCCAACTAGCTCTCTAGAAATTCCTTGCTACCAAAAGCCTAGTGGTGTGTTCATGTCCCTGCAGCTTCAGCGATATGGCGCTTTATACTTTCTTTGTCCTTGCCAACTTGACTGGGAACCCACTTAAGTATTTCTCATTAAGTAGTTGCCATTTCTTTGATGACAAATGAGGTTTTAATATTTCCGTATTTCTTATGTGTTCAAATTTCTGTTTCCGTGAATTTTTGTTTCTGCTTTCAGTCCATTTATCTGTGAAACTCTTGATATACCTGTGACTAATTCAAGACTCTATTACAGCTCTAAAGACACCGGTAAAAACATTGTAATCATGTGTCATGATTTCATATTATGACTTTAGATTTTTTATTTCTCATTGCTAGGAATGATATTTGATGAGATAGCCCTTTGAACACTTAGGATGTTTTGATACCTCATGGTCAAGAAGAAATCAGTAATTTATAGTGCTATTACAAGCAGTACAAGTGACTAAGCTTCCTGACTGGAGGTATATTAAACAATATAGGCAAAGATACACAGCTAATTTGGAGTGGAGTTCCAGCTAATATCCATATCTTCTAAATCACCTTTGTTCATGTATCAGTAGCAGATTCTAAGAAACTTCTTTTTATTTTTTTATTTATTTTTATTTATTTTTGTATTTATTTTTAGAGAGATTGTGTAAGCAGGGGAGAGGGGCAGAGAGAGAAAGAATCTTAAGCAGGCTCCATGCCCAGTGTGGAGCCTGACATGGGGCTTGATCCCATGACCCTGGGATCATGACCTGAGCCGAAATCAAGAGTCGGATGCTTATCCGACTGAGCCACTCAGGCGCCCCTCTAAGAAGCTTCTAAAGTAGATTCTACAGTTGATGAAAGAAAAGGATGTCAAGTATGAGTAGATCAGGTGAGTACTACCTCAGAATGAAGATTAACTCATCAGCTCCAACTGTGTCTTGTCTTTTTATATTAAGAAGGAATAATCATTAATTTTTTTCTTTTGCTTAAACTATTTTAAAAAGATTGTTTTGGATACAAAGATTTTTAGGAACTCTCCATAAAGTGCTGATTTGGGGATTTAATTGAGTTGTGAATATCTGTCATATTAGATTATTGATTGCTGTGTAAAAAATTATAGTGTTTAAAATAAAAAAAACATTTATTATCTCACAGTTTCTTTGGGTCAGGAATCTGAACATGGCATAGCCAGTTGCACAGGATTTCTCTGGAAGTTGCAATTAGCAGTTGACGAAGCCTAGAGTCATTTTAAGGTTCAATCAAGGGGAGATCTTCTTCCAGAGTTACTTACGTAGACCTCTTCATGGACAGGCTTCATGTAATGGCAGCCAGTTCCCTCCAGAGTGAGCCATTCAAGAGAGACAATGAGAAAGCACTGGAGATGGAAGCCGAAGACTTTTCGTAACCTAATCATGGTTATTCACATCAGGTGTGCTGTATTCTATTTATGGGTAGGCTAGTCAGTCAGTGCAGCCAAACTCCGGGGCAAGTAAAGAACAAGGTGGAAATGGAAATTATTGTAGAGAGTGGTCTACATCTGAGTGGTCGCTTCACCTACAGATGGATTCGTATACACACACACACACACACACACACACACACACACAATGAAATGCACACCAATAATTATCTAAAAATCACATGATTTATACTCGATAAGTATCTCATAAAAATTATTAGACTATTTTGATGTTTAATAGTTTACATACATTTGAGCCAATCAGATATTTTCACTCTTCATGAAGTCGCATTTGATCTTCCTAAATGGAACATGTTTCTTGAGATACTTGGTAACTTTTCTGAAAGAACAAGGAAAAAACTCCAGATCTCTTAGACTCCAGACTTATTTCCTCACTTCCTTTATATTAGAGACTGCTAGTGTGTATGGTTCAGTATTTGTAATAAAATGACCTGTAGAAAGTCATGAGCAAAATGTGATGCCTTTATTTGTGAAAATAATAGCCGCTTAGGCAAAGTCAAGATGTATGTTATTTTACTAGCCTGTTAATTAAAAGCAAGTGTCAAGAGAGCCAACTTGCAGAAAGGAGTGGCAGGATATATTCAATGTGTTGAATCAGAAAAATATGCAGCCAAGAATTCTTTATCCAGAAAAACTGTCATTCAAAATAGAAGGAGAGGGGTGCTTGGGTGACTCGGTTGAATGTCCAACTTTGGCTCAAGTCATGATCTCACAGCTTGTGAGTTTGAGCCCTGCATCATGCTCTGTGCTAACAGCTCAGAGCCTGGAGCCTGCTTCAGACTCTGTGTCTCCCTTTCTCTGCCTCTTCTGCACTTGTGCTCTGTCTCTCTCTTGAAAATAAAAATAACATTAAAATAATTAAAAAAAAAAAACAAAATAGAAGGAGAGATAGAGTTTCCCAGACAAACAAAAACTAAAGGAGTTCATGACCACAAAACCACCCCTGCAAGAAACTTTAAGGAGGACTCTTTGAGCAAAGACAAAATGAAACAAAAAAGACAAAAACAACAAAGACTAGAAAAGACCAGTGAATATCATCAGACACTCCAACTCTACAGGCAACACAATGGCACTAAATTCATAACTTTCAGTAGTCACTCTAAATGGAAATGACTAAATGGTCCAATCAAAATACACAGGGTATCAGAGTGGATAAGAAAACAAGACCCATTTATATACTGCTTATAGGGGACCCATTTTAGACATAAAGACACCTGCAGATTGAAAGTAAGGGGATGTAAAACCATCTATCATGCTAATGGATGTCAAAAGAAAGCCAGAGTAGCCATGCTTATATCAGACAAATTAGATTTTATTTTATTTTATTATTTTTAATTTTTTTCATGTTTATTTTTGAGAGAGAGAGTGAGCAGGGGAGGGGCAGAGAGAGATGGAGACATAGAATCTGAAGCAGTCTCCAGACTCTGAGCTGTCAGCTCATAGCCTGACATGGGGCTTGAACTCACAGACTGAGAGATCATGACCTGAGCTGAGGTTGGATGCTTAACCGACTGAGCCACCCAGGTACCCCCAGACAAACTAGATATTAAAACAAAGACTGTAACAAGAAATGAAAAGGGGTATTATATCATAATTAAGGGGTCTATCCACAGAGAAGATCTAACAATTATAAATATTTTTGCCCCCAACTTGAACACCCAAATATATAAATTAATCACAAACATAAAGAAATTCATTGATAATAATACCATAATAGTAGGGGACTTCAAGAGCCCACTTACAGCAATGGACAGATCATCAAAGCAGAAAATCAACAAGGAAACAATGGCTTGGAATGACACACTACACCGGATGGATTTAACAGATATGTTCAGAACATTTCATCCAAAGTGGCAGAATACACATTCTTCTCGAATGCAATTGGAACATTCTCCAGAATAGATCAGATACTCAGTGACAAATTAGCCCTCAACAAGTACAAAAAGATCGATCTCATACCATACATATTTCCAGACCATAATGGTATGATACTTGAAATCAACCACAAGACCACAAGTACTTGGATATTAATCTTACTAAAGAATGAATGGGTTAACTAAGAAATTAAAGAGGAAATTAAAAAATACATGGAGGCCAATTAAAATGAAAACATGATAATCCAAAACCTCTGGGATGCAGCAAAACCAGTCATAAGAGGGAAGTATATAGCAATCCAGACATTCCTAAAGAAAGAAGAAAAGTCTCATATACACAATCTAACCTTACACTTAAAAGAGCTGGAAAAGAACAGTGAATGAAGCCCAAAATCAGCAGAACAAGGGAAATAATAAAGATTAGAGCAGAAATCAATGATATTGTTAAAAAAAAAAAAGAGTAGAATGGATCAACAAAATCAGGAGCTGATTCTTTGAAAGAGTTAACAATATTGATACATCTATAGCCGGATTGGTCAAAAAGGAAAGGACCAAAATAAATACAAATGAAAGAGGAGAGATTACAACCAATACTGCAGAAATACAAGCAATAATAAAAGAACATTATGAGCAACTGTATACCAACAAATCGAACCATCTGGAAGAAATGGACAAATTCCTAGAAACATATAAACTACCAAAACTGAAATGGGAAGATATGGAAAATTTGAACAGAGCCATAACCAGTAAAGAAATTGAATCAGTAATCAAAAATCTCCCCACAAACAAGAGGCCTGACCAGATGGCTTTCCAGGGAAATCCTATCAAACACTTAAAGAAGAGTTCACACAAATTCTTTTGAAGCTGTTCCAAAAAATAGAAATGGAAGGAAAACTTCCAAACTCATTCTCTGAGGCTATTATTACCTTGATTACAAAACCAAAGACCCCACTAAGGAGAACTACAGACTAATTTCCCTGATGAAAATGGTTGCAGAAATTCTCAACAAGATACTAGCAAGCCAAATCCAACAAAACATTAAAGGAATTATTCACCACAGTCAAGTGAGATTTACAGCTGGGATGCAAGGTTGGTTCAATATCTGCAAATCAATGAATGATACATCACATTAATAAAAGAAAGGATAAGAACCACATGATCTTCTCAAAAGACACAGAAAAAGAATCTGACAAAATATAGCATCATTTCTTAATAAAAACCCTCAAGAAAGTAGGGGTAGAAGGAACATACCTCAAGGTCATAAAGGCCATATACAAAAGACCCACAGCTAATATCATCCTTGATGGGGAAAAACCGAGAAATTTCCCCCTAAGGTCAGGAACATGCCAAGGATGTCCACTCTCACCACTATTATTCAACACAGTGTCGGAAGTCTTAGCCTTAGCAAACAGACAACTAAAAGAAATAAAAGCCATCCAAATTGGCAAGGAGGAAGTCAAACTCTCACTCTTTGCAGACGACATGATACTCTGTGGAAAACGCGAAAGACACCACCAAGAAAATGCTAGAGCTTATCCATGAATTCAGCAAAGTCACAGGATATCAAATGAATGTACAGAAATCAGTTGCATTTCTATACACCAACACTGAAGCAGTAAAGGAGAAATCAAGGAATCTATCCCATTTACAATTATATCAAAACCCATAAAATACCTACAAATAAACCTAACCAAAGAGGTAAAATATCTATAAACTGAAAACTATGGAAAACTTATGAAAGAAATTGAAGAAGACACAAAGAAATGAAAAAACATCCCATACTCATGGACTGGAAGAATAAATATTGTTAAAATGTCTATAGTACCCAAAGTAAAATACATTCAGCGCAATCCCTATCAAAATAACACCAGCATTCCTCCCAGAGCTAAAACAAACAATTCTAAAATTTTTATCAAATCATAAAGACCCCAAAGAGCCAAAGTAATGTTAAAAAACAAAACCAAAGTTGAAGGCATCACAATTCTGGACTTCAAGCTATATTACAAAGCTGTATGGTACTGGCACAAAAGCAGACCCATAGATCAATAGAACAAAATAGAAAACTTAGAAATGGACCCACAAATGTATGGTAAACTAATCTTTGACAAAGCAGAAAAGAATACCCAGTGGAAAAAAGAGTCTCTTCAGGAAATGGTGTTGAGAAAGCTGGACAGAGCCATGCAGGAGAATGAACCTGACCACTTTCTTACACCATACACAAATAATAAACTAAAAATGGATGAACGACCTAAACGTAAGACAAGAAACTATCAAAATCCTAGAGGAGAAAACAGACAATAACCTCTTAGACCTCAGCCAAAAGCAAAAGCAAAAATGAACTCTTGGGACCTCATCAAGATGAAAAGCTTCTGCATAGCGAATGAAACAATCAGCAAAACTAAAAGGCAACTGAGAAAAATGGGAGAAAATATTTTCAAATGACATAAGATAAAGGATTAGTATCCAAAATCTATAAAGAACTTATCAAACTCAACACCCAAAAAACAAATAATACAGTGAAGAAATGGGCAAAAGACATGAATACAAACTTTTCCAAAGAAAACATCCAGATGGTTAACGGAGACATGAAAAGATGCTCAATATCACTCAACATCAGGGAAATACTAATCAAAACCACAATATGATATCACCTCACACTTGTTCGAATGGCTAAAATTAACAACTCAGGAAACAACAGCTGTTGGTGAGGATATGGAGAAAGGGGAATCCTTTTGCACTGCTGGTGGGAATGCAACCTGGTGCAGCTGCTCTGGAAAAACCGCATGGTGATTCCTTAAAAAATTGAAAAGAGAACTACCCTATGATCCAGCAATTACACTACTAGGGATTTACCCAAAGGATACAAAACTACGGATTCAAAGGGGCACATGCACCCCAATATTTATAGCGGCACTATCGACAATAGCTGAATTATGGAAAGAGCCCAAATGTCCATCAACTGATGATAAAGAAGATGTGGTATACGCGTATACATATATACATATATACTTATACATATACAATGGAATATTACTCGGCAATCAAAAAGAATGAAATCTTGTCAGTTGCAACAACGTGGATGGAACTAGGGGGTATTATGCTAAGCGAAATAAATCAGAGAAAGACAAATATCATGTGATTTCATTCCTATGTGGAATTTAAGAATTTAAAAAACAAAACAGATGAACATAGGAAAGGGAAGCAAAAATAAGATTAAAATAGAAAGGGAGGCAAACCATAAGAGACTCTTAAATACAGAGAATAAACTGAGGGTTGCTGAAGGGATGCTGTATGGGGGGATGGGCTAAATGTGTGATGGGCATTAAGGAGGGCAAATTAAAAAAATAAAAGTAAAATGATAATATATAAAGAAAAAAATCACTTAAAAAAAAGAAATGAACATAATATCCACCAAAGGGGAAAAAACTGAAAAAAAAAAAAAAAAAAGGAAGAGGGAAAGCTGGCTTTGGGACTGGGGCAACAGGACATGGTGGGGAGAACTGTTAACATAACATGTGTAGCTGATGTGCTACTAGGGTGTAGAGGGTCTTATAGAACACAAGGAAATAAAGCAAATTGTGAGCACTTTGAGGAATGACTAATGGTTTAAATACCTAGATTAATTAGGGTTTAATTGGCAGAATGCCAGGAATTCACAAAATTCCTAAATCTAGGTGGTTTGAGAAACTCCACATGGGAATTATATGGAGCCTTCAAACTAAGCATTAGAGGTAGTGTGTGGTGGACTGAGTAATGGTCCACCAAATGTCTTTGTGAACCTGAAAATATGTCATAGGGATTTTACTTACCTAATGAAAATCCCAGACCTTAAAGTAGGGAGATCATCTTGGATTATTCAGGTGAGCCCAGTATAAGATCCTTAAAAGCATACAACATTCTCCTGCAGAGGCAGGAAGGAGATGTGATGGAAAGGGAAGTCATAAAAATTCCAAGCATGTTGCTGGTTCTGAGATGCAAGGGCCCACATGCAAGGGCTGGAAGAGGACTCTGGAAGTTGAGGATGGCTCCCAGCTAACAGCCAGCAAATAAATAAGACTCAGTCCCACTTCTGAAAAAAGCTGCATTCTGCCAACCTCCATGAACTTGGAAGCAGATTCTTCCCCAGCGTCCCCAGTAAGGGACAAAGCCCTGGTGACACCATGATTTTTAGTCTGATGAGGCCTTTGATGGATTTCTAACCTACAGAACTGAGAGATGATAAATAGGTATTGTTTTAAGGTGCTGAATTTGTGTTAATTTGTAATGGAAACAAAAGAAAACTAATATAGAGTGTGAGATGCATCTCTCTTGAGACTATGAGTGGATCCAGGAGCAGACCAAGGATGCAGGTTAAGGGTGGTAGATGGAATCCCTTTTAGGATACAAATATTTGAGGGGGTGTGGGGAGTCCCAGGTGTCTACAAGGTTCTATCTACCTAAGGATTTTAGTGCATAGAGAAAAGAGCATGACAGACCTCTACAGAAGGAACAAACTCATCCACCATGCAGTACAAGACTAATTTCCTGAAGCAGACTGCTCAGCTGAACCTAGTTAATACTGGCCTCCTGCCTTCTCATTGGCTTGGAAGAGTTTCATCCCAGCCTAGCCCTGAGGCCCCGAACAAGGATATTGAGAGCAGCTGGTAAATTGATGGGATGAAGAAAGGGCTGATATTTATGTAATAAAAGATGGTAAGGATAGAAGACAATAAATGGGACAAGAATAAACATCATCAATTAACGCCCACAAAAGCAGGGTCATGGCATGAAAATAGACTCATCACAGGGGTACAAATCCTGAGACAGTAAGCATTCAATGAAGTACAGTAAAAACAAAAAAAAGAACCACCCTCTATTAAAGTAGGAAGCACTTCAAATTAATAGTGTAACAAACATATTCCTTAGCAAGATGAGCATTCTCTGTTAACGTACCTGTATTTCATGGTACATCAGCAAAGAAGTTCTGTACACAAGATTCAGATTAAGCTGGGATTTGTCTTTAACATATTGGCAGGGGAGCTTGGAAGTTTCTGTTGCAATGGTTCTACAGTATGTAGAGTGATGAAGACAAATGGCCCAACAATGCTTATATCTGAAATGTTTCTCCAGAAAATTTGGTCGGTTTTTATCTCATGGACTGTGTGAATCTGGTAACAATCATGTGCCTTAGTGGGTCATTAAAATTCTCGGAGCCAAAGTGTCACCTGTGAGTTTGCATTTCTCTCCCTGGTGTTGTTTTCCTACTACCATTTTGATCTTGTGCTGATTTATTCATCTATTTATTTCTATTCCGTTTTGTTTTGTGTATTTGGCCATCAACTTCAGATTCCTTTTTAGTATGAGACTAAGAAGAGAGAGTAAAGGAGAAATAAAGAAGAATGAAAAAACCCCACATTTATTTCCTAAACAGATGACTGGGAACAGACTTAATCTATATACATGTCTGTTGCTTTAGGTATAACAGGAAAATTTTCAGCAAATTAATTCCTGCATGCACAGTCATTTGTAAATGTTAAGCATCATTGACTGGTTTGGAAATCCTCAACTATGGTATTTATGTTCCTTTGGGTAACTGGATTCTTGTTTGTGCATTTGGTGGAAAGTCTTGCTTGATAAAGCAACTGCTCATATTGACTTTCTTCCCATGTTCTGTGTTTTGAAAGTGTTCTAAGCTCTAGAACAAATCAGGCACATCAGACTCTCCACAAATCTTCATGTGTTGAGATGGAGTCCTTTCTTTTTGAAATTAACAGAATTAACATATATTGACACTAGTGGACATGGACAGCAATAAAACTTTCCTTTTATGGCATTTTATAGCCTATGGCATACTTTCAAATACATTCTTTTGTCTAAACATGCTTTGAATGGAA
Organism: Paguma larvata; assembly: GCA_030068075.1. Classification (NCBI taxonomy): domain Eukaryota; kingdom Metazoa; phylum Chordata; class Mammalia; order Carnivora; family Viverridae; genus Paguma; species Paguma larvata. The sequence continues at coordinate 30,662,773 of CM057826.1, read as the reverse complement.
TATGTTTAACGATTTATAAATCTAGATCAAAATCAAAGAAATTTCCAGTTTTTTCTCATTTTCCTTCTTTTACATCTTTCTCCCTTTTACTTTTTTTTCATTCACTTGTTAATTTTTTTCTTCTTTCAATTTTTTTGTGATCAAGATTACTGTGCCTTAAAATGTGAGAGGCTATGCTCTTCTACTTCTTTCACTTCCTGCTTCATGGATTAGTTGGTTCAAAAATCTATTCTCTGTTCTCTCCCCTTTTGTTGTGGAAGCATGGGCTGGGCTTCCATCCTTTCACAGGCCAAAGGACTGACTCTAAGAAGGGTCTAGTTGGATGCAGGAGAATTTAGGGGGAAACATTCTTTCTTGCTATTTATTGTGGTCATCTCCCTCTCATCATCTGATGTGCATCAGAGCAATCTTTCCCAAAAACCCAAGAACGAGATAGAACTCTTAATCTGAGACGGAAAAGCAGGGAAAAAGCAAGACATTTCAAGTAGATGTCCTATCAAACCCTAACAACACTTACTAGAAAACTCTGCTTTTAGAGGTTCAGGGCACTTGTCTAGTGATTCATGAGATAGAATAGCATTTTGAGATATTAATTGATATTTCCTTCCCAGAATTCCTTATATCTTGTGACTCTTCTTCAAAATCAGGAAACTGGCATTCCACAATTACGCCTTAAGAAATATACAGCAGAATACAGAGAACATACAAAGGGTTTGAATATGGCTTAAAAAAAAAAAAACAAGAAACCGCAAGTTCATAATGTAAGACAAAAGAGAGATGGAAAAAATGAGAGAGTAAGCTAGATAATGTTGGATCACTGAAAGCGGATCCTCTGGACTTTCCTGCCTTGTGGTGGATCCAAGGTTGAGCAAAATGGATACGAAACACACAAAACAAAATCTCACTACATTCAGGATGATTTGTCTGTCTGAAAGCTATATTCTGCTTCCTAAGTGAAGTCAGAGAGATGGTAGACTTGTAGAAGTTTATGTACTCAGGATGACATGGAAACAACTTGAGTAAACTTAGTTTTACAGAATGTCTAGGCATACAAACCCGAGGAAACTTCATAGAGTTTATCTATGTCCTGTTGGCTCAAAGAAACGACCAAGTGTTTTCAGCGTGACTGAGAGAGTTCCAACATCAACAAGATACAGTCAGACCTGAGGAGGCCTGGGGGTGTGGTGAGGAGGATGCTACTGTTGTATAGACCAGTGACCAAAGAGCCAGTGCCAATTTGGGGAACTGATAAGGACTAAGGTTCATATTCCCACCCCTGCTCCCATTTTTTGTGAAATCAAGTCCTTCTCCCTGAAATTTGTATGCAACTCCAGGGAAGGGACGGGGCTCCCAGACTTGAATGAAATGGCCTAGAATTGATAAGATTATTTCTACCACAGAGTGGGGGGTGGAAAAAGATACTACATTTCTGTATCCTGATTTGTAGGTTCAACATCAAAACCATCTCATGTACTGAGAAAAAGCCATTTAAGCTCTGGTACCATAACTTTTCACTAAAGATGGCTAAATGAGTACATGACTTTATCTCTCAACTCTCCTAAAAGGAAAAAGAAAATATTCCTCTTGAAGCTTTGGAGTCTGAGCATGTGGTTTCCACATTTACCTCATTATCATGCTCTCCTCCCTTATGGACTTCAGAGTTTACTGAGTTGTTCAAAACTCGCAGAGTGAAAAGCTGCACTGTGAGTCAGCCCTGTTGCTGTCTTGGTACTTGCTATGTTGGAAGGCCACTTAACTAAGTTTTGAGGTATAGGGAGGTGCCATCTAGGAAGTATCATTTAATCTGGAAATGAATGATTGATCTAGGTAAGATTGGAGGTGTGGGGAGTGAGATGGCATCCGGAGAGAAAGCACAGTTTATGCAAAGACGTTGTGAGTAAGAGTGTGTGTGTAATTCAGTTTAACTGGAGATTAGATTGCAAGGCAGTAGGTGGTGGTTGAGAGACAAGGCTAGGAAAGTAATCAAGAGCAAAGCAAGAAAGCCCTTGTAATTACATGGCTTTATCTTGGGGGCAATGAGGACCATTTAAGCATTTTAAGCAGGGGAATGTCTCAGTGTATAAAGTAGATAGTGGATAAGAGGGATCAAGCCTGGGAGTTGGGGGACACCATTTAGGGGATACTGCAGTAATCTGGGAAAGCCATGTTGATAGCTTAAGTTAGGAAATTAATGATAAGAATGAAGAGATACTGATATATATCATATATATACCTTATATATGATAGGATACATAAGATATTCAGATCCCTTGATATTATAAATCATCTTGGTGAAATTAATAATCAAGATTAAAATCAAGATCTCTTCTACATCATTTCTTGATCCCATAGGGACTTTTCTTCCTGACGTTGCTCTTAGAGCTTTACTCTCTCCATGAGGTTCTTTGGGGTTTGTATTCACAACCTATTCTTGCTGCCTCTGGTCTCAGAGTGATTTATACAGTAGCAAAAGGTCTACCTGGTTCCCAAGCCTAAGGTCACACAGATTCACAACTTTAAATCCAGATTTCCTAACCTGAGTATGGGTTCTTTCTGTTAGACTAAAATAGAATAAAATAGAAGTGAATACACACACGTACATAAATAAATACATTCATAAATAAATACATACATATATACACAAAAAGCCAAAGAGTCTTTCAGAGTCTTACTAGATTATATGCCTCAGAGTGGGTCCTAGGATCTAAGTATTGTTATAAAGCTTCCTGGAAACAGATAACACTAAAAATCCACACACTGGGAAATACAGTAAGTACAGTTTACTCATCCTATCCTGGTGTCCTTAGAAAGAGAGGAGAGCCTCTTGGGATGGGAGGGACAATTTAGTTGCTTAGCAACATGACTCAGAAGTAGAGTTAAGCTTTCCAAAGTGCACCTGTGACTTAACTGTGAGCCTGACACAGGGACTCTGGGGAGAGAAAAGGAAGCAGTAAATTAAATCTCTGGTCAAATATTTAATAAAATGGAATTTTGAAAAGAAGACATAATAAAATGCATCTAAGATCTCAAAGTATAAACCAGAGAAGTCAAAATTACCCAAATCATGTGGATTAGATATAAACGAAAGTGTAGAGGTGATATTCCTCCTACTCAGTGAAAAGGATGTGTAGTAGATGAATAATATGTGTTTATGCCTGATTGAGGGGCACTTCTTATGAAGATTTCAGGGAAATGACCATGCAAGTGAATTACGGGGCATGTGCTGGCACTGTTTTCCCTCAGCTGCTTAAAACCACATTAAGTTAATGGGATGTGAGTCACTCAGCTAGAGTTAATAATCAGAAGACTTCATGCAACAGAAGCCATGGCAGACAGGTTGTTTCAAAGTCAGTGGTCCAAACGGGATCGGATGCTCCAACTACAGTATGGTAAAATGCTCCAGTAGCTGTGTATATTAACGCCTCAACCAGGATGTCTAGGAAGTAGGGCAAGAAGTCGTTAATTTATATTTTGTGGTCAGCTGTGGCTAATGTGGAAAACCCCTTTTTGCTTCAAAACTGTTACCCCAAAGTCCGTCTGAATTGCATGAAATCACTCTCCTGCCTCTGAAGCCTGCAGATTTAACACACAGCTCAGTAATGCAGAAACTCAGGAGACCGGACTGAATGTTTTAATCACCGATTTATGTTGCAAACTCTTGTTTATGAATCTTTTAATATAGTGTGGTTTTCTCACTTTCTCATTCTGTTCCCCCCGTTGCAAAGGTAGAATACTAAAAATACTGCTAATAGTTGAAGGTTCTAGAAGTTTAGGTACACTGGATTGAGGTGATACTATCACAATGTATCTTTTGAGATGCAATTATTTTGTAGCTCTGGCTGGTAGGATTGCTTTTTAAATTTGTATTATTTTATTTTATTATTTTTAAGCTCTCTGACTTGCAGTTATTTTAAAACCTTCATCAGTTTTATACTAATAACTTGGCTATATTATCTTAGATTCACCAACCAGACTTCCCAAAGATGATCAAATGAAAATTAAAAGCAGCATGTGTGTCCACGTGGTTATACTTAAAAAAAAAAATAATGTTACAATGCTTTACGAAAATACCTAAGTATAGGTATATAGCCTGGTTGGCTCAGTCGGTCAAGTGTCCGACTTTGGCTCAGGTCATGATCTTGGGGTTAGTGGTTCAAGGCCCCGCATGGGACTGTCTGCTAACAGAGAGGAGACCGGGGCCTGCTTTGGATTCTGTGTCTCCCTCTCTTTCTGCCCCTCCCTTGTGCTATCTCTCTATCTCTCTCAAAAATAAATAAATAAACATTTAAAATATATTTTAAAAATACCTAAGTATAAACATCAAAAGAGCTATAAATTGAGAGCAAGATTTAGTGCTGCCAACTGGTAACTTGCTAAATGTCAACTTTCAAAAATGTTTCTTGATCTAAACCTCTTTTCTCTTCAGCCTTAAGCAGAAACAGTATATTTTAAAGTGTATCCTGGCAGTGAGGTGGGAGGGGGAGAAGATATTTAAATCAATTAGGAAAAATGTTCATATGTGAGTGTTTTTGGCTTACAACCCCCTAATAATTCAATTGTTATATATTTATGATTCTAACTTGTTTTTCTATTGCATATTTAATATTAAACAGAGAATATAACCAGAACATCCACCCAGAAATGTCCCGCTCAGACAGTGCTTTTTTGTTCGAATTCTTTTATACACTTCCTGCCTGACAATATCTGACTTGAGTTCTATTTTCATAAGGCCAGTTCTTTGCTAGTTGTAGCTAATTATAACACCAAAACAAAAACAAAACTGGGAGACATCCAAGTTAGAATATTAATAGAGGCTGATGTACCAAGGTTTTACCAGGGTGTCGTATGATTCATTTTAGCAACAAACTTTTTGGGCAACTCTAAAGTAGCAATATTGAATTAAGGAATCAAAAGCTAGGCTGGGACACAGAAGGAGAAGTTTATAGGCAGTGAATCTTCTCAATGACCATTATTCAATACCTTTGTATGTTGTGGATTCTCCCATACTTTCCTCATGGTTGTTTCCATGAGAGAACTATTGGAAAAAATGTTTAACCCGAAAGCAAATCTCTCCCCATGTGATTACAAAACAATCTTTATACTTAGGAGAGTAAGATAAAAAAACTGACTTATCAATTTTGGTGGGCACAGGAGGCTTATATGAGAACAAAGTAAAGGAGTTGGAAAAAGCTTACTGGGGCTGGAGAACTTTGCTTCAGGAATGCCTCGGCCGAGGAAGAAAATAGAAGGCAGAGTTCTATAAAAAGAAAGAAGAGGAGGAAAGAGGCTTTCTGGAGATTTTCCCAAGTAAGAACCACAGCCAGTGTATGTCATCGCTTTGTAATTTTGACACCACCATCAAAGACAAGTGATTCACCATGAGATAATAACATTTCTGGCATCCATACTTCCATGTAATACCTGAGGAATTAGGCACAAGAGTCCCTGGGAGGGAGAATTTCCCAGGGAAGTGGTTAAATGGAGCAATGGGGTAAGTATCAAGAAGGGCTGGATGCCTCTGCCCCTCCTTGTCACTTGAATAACTCCCTTAGGTCTCTGGGTCCTCTAAGAGACCATTCCTGACCCTGAGCACTACAATAGGTGCTCGGTTCTGGTGCTCCCATGGCATCCTGGGCTTACATCTACTCTTTACCTTTTACTCTGTATGTAATTTTTTTCCTCTACCAATAGGCAGTGTGGTTCTTGATGATATAGAGTATGCTCTTCTTTTTACCGTTTACCTCCAGCAAAGATCACAGTGCCTACCACACAGTAGATGCTTAATAAATGCTTGTTAAACAAACAGTTCAAGCAGAATGAGATCACTCTCACCCAGTGATGGCATACAGACTTCGTATCACATGGCAACCCTGAATGACAGTGGCTGCCCAAAGGGATGGCTTGAGAACTGTGAGGCTTCAGTAGGGCTCAGTGGTAAATGGACCCTGTATCAAATAGAGATGTCTGAGCCATTTCCTTGCTTAAACCCTGCCTTTGGTTTTGTTTTTATTGAATAGAGTGGTATCTTGAAGAAACATTTGCGTTGGAGTCCTTGGTATAATTGTTTACAGTGAACATAAAGCCTAAACTGGAAGCCACATTCAGAAAACTGAAAAACAAAACAACAAAAAGCAACAATAATGACAACAGCAAATACCACTAAAATTCAAAGAGGACAAGGAGGCTTCTAGGTAGCATGGTGGCAGCCCAGTTATACATAATTCTGTCAACTTCCAACTAAAGATGTGTGAAGACACACACACGTGTGCATGTGCATACACATACCAAAGTTGATGGAAATATTACAAACTATAGTCCCAACTCTTAGGAATTTGGGGACTATAGTTTTGATTGGTTTGACAGAGTAACCAAATAAAAAAAATACAGAGCTGAAAGATAACATGAAGTGGCTTTGGCTAAAGTCCAGTCTTTGACCCTTAACAGAAACTCAGGCAGCTGACTTCTGAGCTGGCCAGAGTCCTGTCCTGTTATCCCCTCCCATCCTGACCACATGGGCTTTTCTCTGTTTATGCCTGATTGGAGACTTCATATCTGAGTAGGTAGCATGGTTGAAAAGAAAAGATGTAATGCCCACGACTCCTGGGATTTGTAGCCAGGGAGACAGAAAGTGCCTGGAAAGCCAGGTAAGAAGGGATATAGTATTTTCTATATGTGCACACACAGAAAGTACCCTATTCTGCATCTGGCTTGCTTGGATAGTGGCAATCTTGACAGTCAGATCAGAAGATGTTATTCCATGCTAACGTGGACATGTGTGGAGAGACTGTTGTACGTTCATAAACCCTGTTTCCTTTTTATCCTAAGCCCTGAGCTAGAATGCGCTTTTTTTTAAACCTCCTACAGTTAGGTGTGGCATATGACTACATTCTAGTCTACATTCCAACCAACTTGTCAACTTCAACTTTTAATGGGAAGTGGGCAAAAGTCATGTGAGCCATTTGTAGCCCTAACCACAAAACCTTCTGCCCTATCTTCTGTTCTCTTTCTGTTCCCTTGTTTGCTGACCAAATACAGGTTTCCAATGAAGGATTCCAAGATCCTAGGAAATGGGAGAGCCACCACGTGGAAGGAGGCTGGCATGCCTGTAGACCATGTGCAGGAGAGACCCTTTTCAGAACTTAACTAGACTGTCATATGAGGGGAAATTATCCTTTATTGTGTTAGGTCAGTGAGGTTTAGGGGTTTGTGATAGTAGTTAGCCTACTGTGATTAGTATACCATACTAGATAATTTCTGTTAGCCATAAGAGATTAAGCAAACATTAAAGATGTGTTCTAGATCTCCTTAGCAATCCAGTATGTTAAGAAGTATAAAACGTGGTGTCTGGTCATCTGTTGTTTAATCCAGTTCATCTGCGGTGTATTACGACAAATACTAGTGGTTTATAACAGCAGCCATATTTATTATATGATGGTGTTGTATGTCAGGAATTCAGGCAGTAATTGGTGAAGTGATTCTTCATGGAGCATAAATAGGAGTCATTCAGTGCAATTTAGCTGGCAATTGGTTTTTCCTGAGTCAAGGGAGCTTAACTCTTATACTTGGCACCTAGAAAGGGACACTTGGAAGTCTGGACTCAGGTGACACAATTTGAATGGCTGGGGCCTGGAACATCTATGAACTGACAGGATATTTCTCTTTTTCATCATGGTTTCTCCAAAAGGCTAGCTTGGGCATCCTCTCAGCATGTCGATCTCAGTTGTATCTAATTTCTTACATGCTGGCTCAGGACTCCAAAAGACAAAGAAGGACACTGGCCTCCTCCTAAAGCCTGTGCTTGGAAATGGCATAGCATCACTTGGTCAGTGCAACCACTGTCTAGCCCAGATTCAAGGGGAAGGAAAACAGACCAACCTCTTGATGGGAAAAATGTCAATGATCTTGTGGTCATTTTTAATCTACCACATCTAGATAGGTAGTTCTGCATTTAAGGATGAGTAAGCAGAAAAAAAAATATGTGTAGTATAGGGAAAAGAAAAAGTCCCACGAAGAGTACAACAGAGAAAATTATGAAAATTTAAGAGAAGTTTGTTTCTCAATAAAAATTCAAGAAAGAAGTCTCTGTGGGACTTGAGCAAAGAGTAATAAAAGGTATGTAACTGAAACAAAGAAAAGGTAGGTGACTGAAATACTTAACGAAGTTCCCACTCAAAAGAAGAAAGAATAGAAGATCCTGAAATGCAATAGCATGTTTAATACCCACATTATTCACAATGAATATTAAAAGTATTAAAAGGAAATATGTGGGGCGCCTGGGTTGCTTAGTCGGTTAAGTGGCCGACTTTGGCTCAGGTCATGATCTCACAGTCTATGAGTTCGAGCCCCGCATCAGGCTCTGTGCTGACGGCTCAGGGCCTGGAGCCTGTTTCAGATTCTGTGTCTCCCTCTCTCTCTGCCCCTCCCCTGCTTGTGCTCTGTCTCTCTGTCTCTCGAAAATAAATAAAGGTTAAAAAAATAAATAAACTAAAGGAAATATGTAATTACTTTAGAGTATATAGATGAATAGATTCTATCATCTGCTTTTTAAAAATGTTTATTTATTTTGAGAGAGAGAGCGAGCATGAATGGGGAGGGGGAGAGACAGGGAGAGAGAGAATCCTATGCAGGCTCTATGCTGTCAGTGCAGAGCCTGAGGCTGGGCTTGATATTATGACAGCAAGATCATGACTTGAACTGAAATCAAGAGTCGGATGCTTAACTGACTGAGCCACATGGGTGCCCCAATCATCTGCTTTTAAGACAATCTTACATTTCTGAGAACTTCAGAGCAAATTATCTCTTATTTGCAAGTTCTCATAAGATCAATTGAATTATCTTCCTCCCTCTGCTGGACTCCTCCCCCATTTCTCTCCTCTTGCCTTCTCCCACACTTCAAAATACCATAATCTTGCTTAATCTGCCATGTGTTCCTTTATTATTCATTTGTAGACTATAAAACTCAGATGTTGCTAATAACTTGAATATCTTGTCTTTTATGTGGTGACACAGTATTCCTTGTCCCTATGAACACTTTCTGATGAATGATGATAAAATGATTTTGTTACTGATATGGAAAGAAGTTTATCTGAAAATTATAATATCTGGAAGTAGTAAAAAAATCAAGGCATACTTGAAACAGTCTCATTACCCACCCGTGGGGAAAAAATGACCAAGTTATCCAACTAAGACTTTTCTATCAAATAACCATTCTAAATGAAATTAATTTGGCTATCAAATTACTTCCTTTGTAATGAAAATTCAGAATTTTCTAACAGTTTTCTAGCTGTGGATATACACTCTATAGATTGCCCATGTTCCCCTGGCTGATTCTCCTATTTGGTTTTCCTTTGGAGCACTACGGTTAAAGTACTAATGATACTATTTGTGCCTTGGGTTCTATTAAAAAATACTTGAAGGAATGTTTCATTCTATCTAGTATTTGAGTACATATACTTTTGTAGTTTTTTTCTAATGAGTTCTAAATATTTTCATTTTGTTTCTCCAAGTACATTTTTGAAAGGTAGGGATTTTTGCGAATTTTCAACATCTGTCACAGTTATGGGACTCGATAACATTGCTAAATAATTGAGAATTGAGATAGCAACTTACCAGCTGCAGGTATTGTAAAAGGTTACTTGGAGTGTTGGACATTTCTCATTAAAATAGTGTTTGGGTGCATTCATGTATTTCAATTTCCATACTATTTATTTTCAAAGAGACGGTATGGTTTAAAGGTGAAAGATTGGGTCTTTGAGCCTATGTAAGTTTGTATATCTGCTCCACTGTTTCCCAGAAATGCAGCATCTGTACCCCAACTTTTCTCATCTTTAAAATGGGAATAATAATAGTAACTGCCTTACTGTTTAATATGCTGTTGTGCAGACTAGCTGAATTAATACACGGGAAGAGTTTAGAAGTGCCCAGCATATATAAAGTAGTTGTAATAGGCAGAATAATGGCATCCAAAGATGTCTATGTCCTGATCCCAGGAACCTATAAACATTTTACCTTAAATGGCAAAAGGGACTTTGGAGATGTGATTAAATTAAGCATCTTCAGACTGGGAGATTATCCTGAATTATCCACATAGGCTTAAAGGGTTCCTATAAGTGAAAGTGTAACCACAAGGGTTCTTGTAACTGAAAGAAGGAGGCAGGAGAGTTAGAACCAGAGAAGGAGATGTGACCAGGGGAGCAGAGGTTACAGTGCTATGGGGTCGTGACTTGAAGAATGCAGGCAGCATCTAGAAGCTGGAAAAGGCAAGGAAATGGATTCTCCCTTAGAGCCATCAGAAGGAGGCTCACTAGGCTAAAATCTCGGATTTAGCCTAATGAGACCCACTGCGGACTTCAGACTTCAGAACTGTAAATAATAAATTTGTGTCATTGAATTTGTAGTAATCTCTTAGAACAGCAAGAGGAAACTAATACGATACTCAATAAATGTTACTATTGTTATTTTTCACAGTCACAGATAATTGAGAATTCATTCAATAAGATGAATATACAAAACCAAATCAGAACAGTTTACAAAGTACATAGTTTTAACTACACTTTTCTCTAAACACTGCAGCGTCATATCATGGCAGAAATGGTGACCAGAATTCTAATAAATATTCCAGTTTCCCTGCTTTACTTTTGAAAAGATGAATTTTCAAATGTTTGAAAAAATAAACGAAACATGTAAAATTCCCTCAATTTCCACTTTTAAGCAGAGAATGGCCATTAGGGAGCTTGTGGTAATGGCGTTTGAATATTTTCCCCTTTTTGCTAAGAACCTTCTCGTTCCCACGAGAACCCAGAGGTACCCAAGTCACATGGTGTTCTTCTGTAATATTTTGTCCTGTACAAACAATAGGATGCCAATTATCCAGCCCTAACATGACAAACAATAAGTTACTATGACAATTTTATTTTTGGTGAACTGACCCTATGAAATTAGAAGTTTGGAAAGAACCACATGCCTAAAATTCATCCTGTTTATCTCCTTTTCAAGAAGGTTTGTCTCCACACTGTTGTAAGCACCCAAGAAATAATTTGTTCTCTTTAAAAAGCAATGATAAAATCTCCTTCAGAAAATTCTGTTTTCCCTCCACTCCCCCTACCATTCTGTACTCACATAAATTATTTTTTTTTACATAGACTAGTCCTAACCTGCATGGTGCCAAGGGCTTAAATGTAGTTACTTTGTTACATCTTAAAACAGCTTCCTCTTTCTTAGTTCTCAAAGAAGAAATAACATGGTCATCTTCTCTCCTTGTCGTATTGTAGTTATCCATACTGTGCTACAAAATATATGGCAATTAGGGGAAATGGCAGGCAACTGACGGAAATTTTTGCTTTACTGCTTGATCAATGAGTAGAGGGATTTAAGCCTACTCTTTAACTTTAGGTTTTCTTCATTTATTTTCAGTTGGGAACTGTGACTCACCTGGATGATGTTTCCACACACACATATATACATACACACATACACACACGTATATATACATAAACATATGCATACATATATGAGAATATTTATGTGTTCCAAAAATGCTTTTATTTCCTTGAAAATGGTTCAGACTAAAAATCTGTGGCCTGGGAAGCTAACATTATTATTTATTTCAAAAGCATTCAGGAGTCAATTACATAGGGTTCCATTAATTGGAGCATCAGAATGGGTTATAAATAAAATAGGCTAGATACATCGAATGCTTTTAAATCCATTAATTCATAATGATACTTAAAATATAAATGTTGAATGATGCTAGTGAACCAACTTAGCATTTTGGAAGCTCATAAATAAAGAAAAAGAATCATTCATTTATCCTGTCTTTTCTCTATGAACTATATCTCAAGGTAGCCTTATAGGGATGACAGGAATCCTCTCTTTATAGAGATATTCTAGTTAATAAATGGGGAATAAATGACAAAATTAGAATATCACCATTTTGCAGCCCTTAATGAAATAATGGATCTAGGCAATGACCACTTATGGCTGCTAACATCATAAAGTGAACGATAATTCATCATTGTATACTTCCTGTGGAAGTACATATCACCACCTATGAAATACGAAATAGCTTTGCCAAAGAAACCGAACCTGAATCTCGTGAAACATCCATATCTAACTAGTAATACACAGCAATACAGAGCACAGAGGAAGGAACGTAATACACCATGGGAAAACAAATACCAAAATCCCAACTGAAGAAAATGAAGGGCAAAGAACCTGGCTTTATTAAGGAAATTTGTAAAGGAGGCGCGCCTGGGTGGCTCAGTCGGTAAAGCATCTGACTTCAGCTCAGGTCATGATATTGCAATTCATGAGTTTGAGCCCTGCATCAGGCTCTGTGCTGACAGCTCAGAGCCTGGAGCCTGCTTCGAATTCTATGTCTCCCTTTCTTCCTGCTCTTCCCCTACTCGGACTCTGTCTTTCTCTGTCTCTCAAAAATGAATAAACGTTAAAAAAATTAAAAAAAAAAGAAAATCTGTAAAGGGAAGAAATAAAGATGAAAAGGAAACCTACATATTAAAACCTATAATTTTAAACCAATAGCTTATAAGATACTTAAGAGATATATCAACCAAGCAAACTATATGGACTTTATTTGAATCCTATTTAAAACAAATTATTTTTAAAAGACCCACAAAACAGTTATAAGACAAAGACATCTGAATACAATGGATATTAATTTTAGTTACTGTCTTTTGCAGTTCTGGAATATATGATCTGTGTTCTAAGGAAACAGATTCTAGGTCTCTATTAAATTGTCTATTTTGTTGTATATTTTTGTGAACATGTTAATGATCACAGTTATTTTTAAAGACTGTTTCTGGTAATTCCAATATTTGAGATACCTGTGAGCATTCTTCTTTTCTTTTTAGTTTTGGTCATGTTTCTTGACATACCTGGTAATTCTGATAGACCGTCCAATGTCATGTATGAAAAACTGTTGCTGCATTTTCTTTAGAAATGCATGCTTTATCCTCTGGTTAAATATGGACAAATAATTCATAACTCATATCAACCACTTTACTTCTGGTTTACTCCATGCTAGGATGTAGCCCTCTGGAGTTCAGATTGAGAGCCTGGGGAGTTAGTTTGTCACGGTCTGGTAAGGTCCTGGATTCCCTGTGTGTGTGTGTGTGTGTGTGTGTGTGTGTGTGTGTGTGTGTGACCCTTGCATTGTAAGAATACTGAAAAGTATGCTTGACTTTTCGGCAGTGTTTTACTTGGGCTTTTGGCTTCTTGCCCTGCACATCTAGAGATGTGGCAACTGCCTCAAGGAGGGACCAGCCAAGAGAGTTTGGCTCATTTTCTTTACTCCAGGATCTTAGTTTCTCAAGCCCTGGTTTTCTTTCCAGGTCCAGAGTCCAGCTTGTCTCTTTCCATTGCTATGAGATGCCAATCTCTGCTGGGTTCCCTGCCTCTTCCAAGGGGATCTCTGTCTTGTTTCTCAGTCTCACACTTTTGGAGCTGAAGAACTGGCAGAGGCTGCAAAAGATATGGCAGCATGAAGAATGTTGAGCTTCCTTCCCCCTTGGGCCTTGACCTTTCAAGTCCTGCCTGCCCCAAATGTCTGGATGACTTCAAGCATCAGAGAGATGCTTTGAGTTTTGGGGAGCTGCACTGTTCTGTCACAATCTGTCATAGCCACAAGTTCTCACTGACTAGATGTTTTATGGGAACAAGGAGTTATTTTTGATTATTTTAAGTCTATAATGGTATTGCGATTATGTATGTTTAAAAAGCTGACTCTTTGTAATATTTTATGGAATATTTGCCATACTTATGTGATAATGTTTTGCTTCAAAATGAGGGGAAGGGGGAGTAGGTAGGGATATAGATGAAACGAGATGTGCCCTGAGTTCCTAATTGTTGAGAGCTGCCTGATGGGCACATGGAAATGAGTTATAGTGTTCTTTCCACTGTTGTTTATGCTTAAAACTTTCTGTCATACAAGGTAGAGTAAATACATGACACGTGGACTTTGTACTCTATTTTCTTTCTGCAGGTATGAAATTATCCTTTCAGAAGCAGACTAAGTAAATCAATTTCTGCCAAAAACCACAGTCACATATTGAAAATAAATATACATTTTTAAAAAGTGTTTATTTATTTTTGAGTAAGAGAGAGAGCGAGAGAGGGGCAGAGAGAGAGGGAGACAGAATCTGAACCAGGCTCTGCACTGTCAGCGTTGAGCCTGACGCAGGGCTGGAACTGACAAACTGTGACATCATGACCTGATTGGCAGTCGAGAGTCTAATGCTTAACTTACTGAGCCACCCAGGTGCCCCAAAATATACCTTCTCAATATGGAGATACAACCATGAATAGACTGACTACATTCCTGTTAGCTGAAATCCAGGGAACAATATGTTGAAGACATGAAGGACAAAGTGCACTAGGGCTCGAGGGAGAGCACAAAAATCTGAATTCAGGAGGCGGCTCATGCTGAGTAGGAAAAGCACTGCAGGTCTGCTTAGGCAGGTCGGGAAAAAAGATAGCAAGGAGCCTTTTTCCTGACCTATATTAGCTGGATGTTTAGTGACAGCTCACGATTATACTTAATTTTATGATACTATAATTAGAAAAATGGTGGTATTGCTTTGATTTCTCAACAATGAACTGTATACTTTTCAGCACTTTCCTATGGGATTTCAAAGATTCAAAAATGCCAGGGAGAGGGGCGCCTGGGTGTCTCAGTGGGTTAAGCTCCCAGTTCTTGATTTCAGCTCAGGTCATGATCTCACAGTTCATGGGATAGAACCCTGCCTTGGGCTCTGTGCTGATAGCAGGGAGCCTGCTTGGGATTCTCTCTATCCGTCTATCTCTCTCTGCCCCTCCTCCCACTCTCATGCCCATGCTTGTGCACATGGGCGTGCTTTCTCTCTGTCTCTCAAAATAAATAAATAAACTTTAGAAAAAAAATGCCAAGGAGAGATGTGGAGCTCAGTGCAAATCATGTTGGTTTTTCCTCCTCCAAGTCTCTATCACATGGTATCCATATAAAATTGGATTAAAATAAACATCAAGGAATTTCCAAGAGGCAGTATGAGCTAATTAAGTGTTCCCCCCACTGTTTGCTTTCTTTAGTCTCTGCTCATCTACTCAGCAGTAGGAGCAAGCAGGAGGTCCTGAGAGGACTGTGGCAGGGCAGTTGTCCTGGGTCACTGTATTCTAGGGACAGATATGCTGCTATCTTCCTGTCCCACAGGGAAAGCCGTTATTTGAGCAGAAATGTTTAGAGGTTATATGGACTCTTTTGGCCAGACAGAAATATTCAAGTCTGGGAAACTTTTGAGGCTGTTTACATGGTACTCTTTTTTTGGTTTTGGTCTACTTAATTTTATTATTTTTGTATAAGAATGGCACTGAAAATATTAAGTTGAAAAAACAGTAGATTGTAGGGTAAGTGCAAAGCCATCTATTTTTGTAGTCACATTACAGATAGGAATTATCATAATTTAAAACTTAAATGAGTCTAAGTGGATTTAGCCAGAATCTCAAATTTTGAAACAAAATTAAGTTACATCCACTAGTTGGAAATACATAATGAGTTATCGTTTAAATTTCTCAAGGCATCTCTACCTCAAGTGTGAGGCAACTGATAACTCTAGTAAAATGTAAGTGTTTAATCTTCCGATATGTACATATGTACATATAATACATAGTAGTTTGAACATTCTTTTACATTCTAGTGAGCAAGTTCACAAAAAGTCCACCTACTGATCAGGCAGGGTATGTGCTAGTAATTTTTATGACTTAGAAGATCTTGAATGTCTTTGGAGATAATTGAAGGTATACAGAAGGCAGCACACTTAGATGTTAAGGGCCAGACAAGTGGTATGATCTTAATCAAGTGGGTGCATTCACAGAGTCTCAGTTTCCTTACCTGCAAAATATACTGTGATTAAATCTCCCCTGAAGTTTTTTAAAAATAAAAATAATTTGATTTTATAATGTGTCATCAATGATTTTAATGGAATAACTCTGTTTCCCTATAACTATAAAATAGCCCCTCAGAATAGTGTAGATTTTTGGCAGAAGAATTAAGGTAAATTGAACTCTAACAACAGATATTTTTAGTGTTCGACAATAATAATTATGATGGAAAATATCTAATCTTTACTATATAATTACCATATGTTAGATACTGGGCTATATGCTTCATACACTTATTTAACTTACATCCCTTTGGGATGGATAATAGTATTATTATTCCCATTTCACAAATAAGAAATCTGAGAAAAAGGAAGATGGAAGATGTGTAATTTATCTATAGTCACTCAGCCAGTGTATGGCTGGGATTTGAGCTAGGATTTGAACCTAGGGTAGATTGTCTCCAGATCGCATGCTCATTAAACACTGCCCTTCATTGCCATCCTACGGTATTTTGCTGTCTCTGGCCTCTTATTATTTTCTTATGTATATTGTGAATCTTTAACCTATGGTTGTATCTAAAATATAGAATGAAAGGATATTTTATGTTTTCAATGTGTTTTAAGACTTACAAAATGTTATTATACTCTGTCTCATTGTATAGTCAAAGCAATCCTGGAAGTATGAGTGGGTATTATTATCATTATTTTTTATAAGAGAAAACAGAGACCGAGAAAGTAGGCATTTGATAAGGTTTTATGAATAGATTTCAGAGCTGGGTTTCCACCTTTAGGGCTTAGTCTGCTCATTGCTTTCTCTGTTTTACTACTTCTAATATAAACACAATATTTTCCACAGTAAGATGAAAAAAATGTAAACAAAAAATCCATAAAGGAATCATATAATTCATTTCTCAGATATTAGTATATTTAAGCTATAGGACAGTTTCTAATCAAGTTGAAAGAAATGAGATTCTCTGTCCTGATTTTGGGAGATCAAATCACCTACATCGACTATTTTCAGGGACATTGAAATGTGTGCAACAGATGATGATAATGCATTTGCACTTATGTGCTTCATTTTTTCATTATTTATGTAAAATGGCAGGCTGATAAATAAGAAGTATATTGAATAATCTTCTAGTTGTCAATTCAAATGAGTATGTTATAGGCAGTAACTCTATGTTCCCAATGACAGTTCAATTAAATGAGTGGAGTTACCTGTTGTTGGGACTGAATTGGTAGCTGAGACAAAGTTCCAGATCTGGGACCCCCTATTGAAGCAGCCCCATTCCTACAGACCAGAGATAATAAAAGCTCTCTCTGTGGTCAGTTGACTGGAATATTTGAGGAAGTAGCTCAGTTACACAGCCTCTTCCCTATCTGCTTTCCTCTTGCAGTAGGGTCATCCTTTATTTAGTAATTTACTGAAGGCTCACAATATGCAAGTCACCATGCCAGCAGTAAGGACTTCAAAGACATAAAAAAGAAAAATACAGTCTTTGACATAGAGAACCATTTAATTAAGATAGAAAGCAGTCAAGATAGAAGTCATGCATTCAGGAGAGGTTTCTTCAAAATTGTAAAATTGACAGAATAATTAGTGTGTTTAAATATATGGAGAGCACATTTAAACACATTAGGGAGACCTTGGGTATAAATTATAAAAACATATGATACATTAAAACAAGGAAAATCAAGACAGTTATCCTGTTCAATTTTGATGTGAACTTAAAACTGCTGTATACAGAAAGGCTATTATTTTTATAGATTTAAACAATTATAATCTCTGGAGTGGGAAAATATGTGAGAAAACAAAGGTAATCATGGGGTACTATATGGCATAGCCGTGAGTACCATTTCCATATCCATAAAAATGTAGAAAGTGAGTACTTACCTATCTGAAATTGCAAAATAAACACATTAGGAAGATAGACAAGAAGTATGTACCTGTATAAATACACATTGAACCTTGTGTAATGAAATTTGTAAAAGCATCCTTCGCATGCATCCCCTTCCTAGATGTGTTCTACTGCTTACTTTATTTGCATTCTCTATTGACATACTGCTGTCAGCTAGAATCGCAATATGTTTTCAATGTGAACATATATTGGGAGTGTTGGTAAAACACTAGGCCAATTCAGTCTTTTAAGGTTTTTGCCCAGGTCAATATTGTTGAAAAAAGTGAAAAGACATAATGGTATTTTGATACGAGCATCATAAAAGCAAATATCAAAGTATTAATATTGCTATTATTTTTTGAAGATACTTTTGAATTAAAAGAATTACTTTCCCATATTAAATACAAAATTTGAGACTGTGTGCAAATAATGCTGGTACTAAAAATGATGGGGCATGTGCTGTAGTAGGAGCTCTTACAGAGTGTGCTGACAATCAGAAGATTGTCTACCTGTTCCCGGGGTTGGGGTGGGGGGGCTAGGTAGATGATCAGGGAAGATTGAATGCAGTATTTGAAATCTGCGTAGACTTTGCAGCCATGCCATGATTACAGAAAGCTTCATATTATGCCCTATCATTTTTGTGATGTTGCTAGCTTTTGGTAACTTTTTTTCTGTTTCTGTTGCTTTAAATATATTTTATTTTGGATGGTTTACTGTTTCACTTTAACATATGAAACTATAGGTTCCTTTTATTCTTCTCTGTGTCCTTCCTAAACTTTCCATCTAAGTTCTTTATCAACTCTAAAATATTTAGTCATCACCATCTCAGACATAGTGTCTCTCCTGTTGCCACGTGGAACTCCAGGGGATGTATGTGAACCCTTTCATTCTTACCTTCTGTGCTTTTAGTTTCATCATTTCACTTCATCTCTCTTGGCTTCATTCTAGGAATTTTCTTTCAGTTTGCAAACTGTGGCAGCTTGTTACCGCTGCATAATAAACCACCCCAAACTCAGTGGCTTCTAACAATTAGCATACACTATTGTTCATGAACCAGGTCAGGAGAATGATCCTTCCATCTCCATTGGGCTTGTTTTGGTGTCTATAGGCAGCTCTGTGTGTGGCTTTGCCTATTGGGGCTGGTTTCCACCAAAGTGTCTGGGACTCGGCTGGGGTGGCTCAGCTCTGTTCCCAGTTGTCTCTTCTCCTCTAACAAGTTAGCCTATCAATATTCTCATGGTGGTGACAGGGTTTAAATAGAATAAGTAGAAGCATGTTAGGGCTACCAAGGCCTAGGCATCTTCGTCTTTGTGGACCTTACTCCATAAAAAAGTATTAAAAATTATATTTTACAACTGCCTTGGCATAAATCCAGACAGGACTCATTACTATACATTTGTTATATTCATCTTTATTCCACTTTTAAGAAGATTAAGTTTAAAACATTTTTCTGGGCCCTAGGTGGTGTGAGCCCTCATACCTAATGGGGGAGCCAGCTCTGCAAACCTTTCCCTCTGCTGCATCCTATTGGTCAAAGCCAATCAAAAAACCAGTTTCAGACTGGAAGAATGGGAAAATAGACCTCACCATTTGATGGGAAGATCTGCAAAGTCATGTTGCAGAAGGTGTGATTATACGGAGGGATGAAGAACGGAGTCTACTCTGTAATCATTCCTCACATCAGCTTTCTCTTCCTATAAATTCAATCTATGTAATTCATCTGCTGTTTTGCTTCTTGCTTGATTTTTTTCTCAAGTTTTTCTTTTTTCTTGTTTCCCCCAAACATTTGCCACATACTTATTTTGTATTTTGATTCTAATAATTTTAATTTCAAAGTGCTTATAAATCTAATTGTGCTGTTTTTGTTTCTGCTAGCTCCTGCTTGTAGGGACTTTTTTTTTTTTTTTTTTTTTTTTTGTATAATTTGGCGGCTTTGGTTTGATGGTGTGTTCTGTTTGCTTTTGCCAGAGGCCCAGGATATTAAACTCAGAACTATGTGAAGTTTGTTTCTCAGTTTGGAGTTTTTGGGTCACCCACTGCCCAAGTAGGTAATGTGCATTCAACTGCTAGGCCACAAAGGCCCAGCCGATCCTCAGGGGAGATGTTTTCCCTCAGCTGGAGCTGAGGCAGGGACTGTCAGGTCTCTTTGCCATCTCTTTTTTTCAGAAGCAGGTAGTTTTTCCTTTGGCTTACACAAAGTGCTCAAAGCCTTTTCCCCCTCTTTGTGTCTGAATGATCCTATAAAACAAAGCACTAAGTTTCTGCTACTGACAATTGCCCGGTAAATCCATGTCTCCTGAGTTTGCCCACCACTATAAGACTAGTATTTTTTTTCTTTTCTTCTTCTTTTTCTTTCTCCCTTCCCTCCTTCCTCCCTCCCTTCCTCCCTCCCTCCCTCCCTCCCTTCCTCCCTCCCTCCCTCCCTTCCTTCCTTCCTTCCCATCACTTCCTTCCCATCCCTTCCCTTCTCTTCCCTTTCCTTTCCTTCCCTTCCTTTTAGTTTCCAATGAGCTTGACTTTTCATTAAAAAGAAAAAAAAAAAAAAAGGTGGGCTCCTGGGGTGGCTCAGTTGGTTAAGCGCTGGACTTTGGCTCAGGTCATGATTTCACAGTTTATGAGTTTCAGGCCTGATCCGTCAGGATCTGCACTGGTGGTGCGGAGCCTGCTTTGGATTCTCTTTCTCTGTCCCTCCCCACCCCTCTCTCTCAAAATAAATAAATAAACTTTAAAAAATAAAATTAATTAAAAAAAAGTCATTATATGGGTTTCCTGGGTGGCTCAGTCAGTTAAACCTCCAACTCTTGATTTCAGCTCAGGTCATGATCTTGTGATTTGTGAGTTCAAGCGCCACATCAGGATCTGCGTCTACAGCACAGAGCCTGCTTGGGATTCTCTCTATCCCTCTCTCTCAAAATAAATAAATAAACATTAAAAAAAAGTTTGTTATATTGTACCTATCATTTTTAAGTATTCTATAATTGGATGGCTTAAAAAATGTATAGTCTACCACAGTGCTGCAAATGGAAGTCAGCTTTACCCACTTTAAGACACACAAACAAATAAAAATCAGCAAGCAAACAAATTCTGCAGCTGCAGGATGGACTTCCAAGAATAGGAAGTGTACTGAAGACCCAAACAAGCTGTTGCTAGGAACTTAGGCTGAAACTCTCCTTGACGTCCTTGCAGTGTTTAATATCTGGCTTCTCCTCCTCTGTTTTAATCTTTCCACACATATTGGGATTTCTTCCATTTACCTGTTTCTGTTCTGGCTAGGTCTGCTTCCCTTGTGCATGGTATTTTTGTGAAACATTATGCCCCATCAAATCTTATCTGACTTAGTATCCCAGGATTTTGTTTTACCCTATCTTGATAAGAATTTAAAAATAAAATCGGTAAGCAAATTTCAGTTTATTGCTTGTGTTTGAAGATGGATTAGTGAGTTTCCACAGGAAAAAGATGTGGGTTAGGTCTTTTTTTTGACATTTAATTACATGTGGCTCTGAGGTTATCTTCTCTAAGTTTTAGCTTTCTTGTTGGAAATCTTTCCTATCTGTGACAACCATCATATTACATAATGTCTATAAAAGTGCTTTGTGAATTCTGATGTGCCAAGTAACAAGAAGATAGCATTACTGTCTATTACCACCCATTTCAGTTCAACACAGATGCAAATATAAAACAATGACAAAAACATTATGCCCTTGTTTTCATGGTGTTCATTTTGCACTGAATGTAGCCAAGGTGCAAACCCACAAACAGCTGGTCATGGGGTAGGTATATACCAGAGGTAAAGAATGAAGTCTGGTGTTGGCATACAGCACAGTAGTCACATTGCCTCAGCTGGCAGGGGATGGAAACTTTCAGTAAGTGGTAATACCACAGCAAAGTTTTTCTTGGTGGGTGGGGGAGGGGAAAGGATGGTTTTCTAGGCAGACATGATTTGAGAAAGGCATAATGTTTAACAGGGATTTTATGAAAAAATAATGCCCTAAAACTAGTGTTAAAGAATAAAACAAAGACCTCTAGAACAAAAGTAACAACAACACCACAAAGCAAGTCTAAACCTTTAACTTGCCAGGAAAGAGAGCACATGTTAGTGAAGTAATTCGATTCACTGAGTCATTTGCCGAAGGACAAAAATCGGGATTTTATATGCTAGAGAGGAGGAGTTCACAATTGCACTGAGCATAGAATACTAGCACTCCAAGGGGGGCCAGGATGAGTCCGCAGGTCTGTGTACACTTAGTTAAAATAGTCTCATTTTTTTCTCTGTCAGGAAAAGTGTCTTCCGTTAGGTCCTGGAAAGATCTGGCATCCAGGTCACTCAAAGTTCAGAGAAACTTCAGTTGTTTAGAGCCAGCTGTGATACAACACAACAGTCAGTTTTGATATCTCCTAAGCAAGCGCTGCTGGAAGTGGAAAATTTTTATTCTCATTGGTTTGAGGCGGATGTTATATGTAAAGGGATATAAACCATGCCCTCGACTCTGCCTTCTGGCTGAAAATGTGGTCTGTGGACCAGAGCATAGGCTTTACTTGGGCACTTGCAAGAGGTACAGATTCTCACACCCCAGTCCAGTTCTCCTGAATCAGAATCCGATTTCAGAAAGGTCTTCAGGTTATCCATGCACACATTGAAAAAACACAATTTATAAACAGAGTTCCAGAATAGTGGTCCACCATCCAACTCTGGTATGTAACAATCAACTGGAGATCTAGAGTCCCAGTTTCATTGGAGATGAAGAGCCCGTACCTTTATATTTTTAAAGTTCCCCGGAGATCCTGATACAAACCCAAACTAGAGGACTACTATTATAGAACATACTTCTCCTATTCGGGATCCATAAACTCAAAACCTGCACACATTAAAGGGGTACATTCTCTTTAAAGCTCTGATTTTATTACAGAATCAAACCACACATGCTGTTGTAATGAATCCATGACAATAACAATGTCACTAGGATTTGTGACACCTAGAATTTTGGTCACCTGAAAACATACCTAGCACATGTAAGATCTTTTTTTTTTTCTTTTTCACAAGAAAACTGCAAAAAACAAAAACAAAACAAAAAAACAACCAAAAACCACTTTATCTGTGAGAACATTCCAGTGAAGAGAATCTACTAAGAAACAAAGAAATTCCCAAGTTTTTGGAAGTGGAGGAAAAATTCAGCCACAATAACTGTTTAGTGAAGCAGAGAAAGCGCTAAAGTTCAGCTTATATTAAAGGAAGTTCTCCACATATTATGGACCAAGTTATTGTGTTTCTTTGTGTTTAACAAATTAGCAACTTCCTTTCTCAGTTAATAAAAACTGGCCTTTGTTCTCAAGGTTTCTTTGACAAAAAGGTAGATTTTCGTGTGTCATACTTAAAATCCTAACCAAAAAATGACTGGCTTTCTCCCACCACTTCTCTCCAGGGCACCCTGATGTCAGCATCAGGAAGAGTGAGGTCATGTGCTTTTAATAAACCTAAATGCCATCAAATATAGGAAATTATTTGGCTATTTCCTTTACTGGATACAAAACCTTATATTTATTAGTCATTTAATTATGAGTTCAGAAATGAATTCGTAATGTGGAAGAACAATATTCATTAATAATTAGGGAAGTGAGCAATGCACAAAATTTCCAACCCTTCTTTTTCCTGGATGGTAAACATTTGAGAAGGAAATATGCTTTAATAAGATAAGAGGTTTCAGTAGAGGCATATTTGTAACTTTTCCCTGAATAGATTCAACATGAGACCGCCAATGGTTTTAAGAAATATATTTAATCCTAGCTCATTATTGTGACATACTGCTTAGAACATGAAATCCTCAGCTTGCTTTTCACAGCATTGCATAATGAGACCCTCTATAACTAAGACCCTCATTTTGCACTTGAGGAAAGGATGCAGCCAGAAAATCAGAGAAACTAGGTGCTTTCAGATCCAAGCATCGAAAATAGTTTTCCTGACTTTCAACGCAAAGATCTTTCCAAGAAACCTTTTGGCATTGGTTTTGGGTCTGAACAACACATTTGTACAAAGAAACTAGGATGCTGTGAAGAATAAAAGCTTTAAACAGGTGCATACTTTTGGATTCAGTAATTCCATATTAAAGCCTTTATCCTAAGGAAATACTCAATAATAAGTATCAAGAAGTACATATGAGAATATTTATTGCAGTGCTGTGAAACCTGAAAAAAAATTTAATCTGTAACTCCAACTTCAGCATAAGAAAGTTAGATCATGTTAACAGGAGAAAATTTAGAAGGAAATCGAAACCATTTCTATGTAAATTTATATACAAAAATAGCAATCAAGTTTTATTAGTCATTAATGATTTGGAGTCAGAATACTCATTCTGAGGAACAGGAAAGGGTAAATCTTTAATCTGAGGAAAAGCTACATACTAGAGATAGTGGGGGAAAATAGATGCCACCTTAAAACTATAAGTCCCTGATTGTTTCATGAAATCTCAGCTCTTTCAGGTTATGGAAATAGTGTCTTCAAGAAAACCAGTCTAGGGACAGCTTGGTGGCTCAGTCAGTTAAGTACCTGCCTCTTGATTTGGACTTAGGGCATGATCTTATGGTTTGTGGGTTTGAGCCCCTTGTCAGGCTCTGTGCTTTGCAGAGTCTGCTTGGGATTCTCTCCCTCTCTGTCCGCCCCTCTCCCCCTCATGCACACGTACTTTCTCTCTCTCTCAAAATAAATAAATAAGCTTAAAAAAAGAAGGAAGCCAGTCTAAATATCAGAGGATAAGAGATCCTATTAATTATCTGGTTTATGTGACTTATTAGTAAAATATTCAGAGAAACCTATTCAAAGATAGGACATTAAACTGTGGTAGAACTATTCCGTGGAATACTATTAGCCATTAAATTTCTTTTAGAAGAATATTTAAAAACACTAGAAGATAGTCAAAATGAAACATTAGGTTTGAAATACAGGATGTTGAAAATAGTACATTCAGCATAATTTTAAATTCATACCAATATATCTATATACATACAAAAAAGGATAAAAAGATATACACTCACATGTTTAGAGTGATTATCTTTGGGTGGAAGGATTAGAGATTTTTGTTTGTTTATGGGGAGGTAGAATAGTATATTAATGCTCTATTGCTGGTATAACAAATTACCACACACTTAGCAGGTTAAAACAACACAAAATTTTTCCTCCAGTTTGTTAAGAAATAATTGACATACATCACAGTGTATGCTTAAGGCACACAGCATGGCGGTTTGATTTTCATCAATTGTGGAATGATTCCCACAGCTGGCTGAGCTAATGTCCATCTTCTCATATGGAAACAATGAAAAGAAAGAAGGAAAGAAGAAAGGAAGAAACATTTCTCCTTGTGATAAGAACTGCTAGAATTTAATTTCTTGACCACTTTCCCATATAACAACACAAATGTATCATCTCATAGTTCCGTAGGTCAGAAGTACAGTAGGTCCAGCTGATTGCTCAGCTCTGGATCCCATGAGGCCCAAATCAACTGTTGGCCAGCTGGGGCTCTACCCTGAAGGCTCTGGAGGAAAATGCACTTTCAGGCTCCTTCTTATTTGTTAGAAGAATTCAGATCCTTGTGGTTGGTTGGTCATAGGACTGAAGCTCCATTTTCTTGCTGGCTGTGGCCGGTGGTTGTTCCAGCTTCTAGAGACTGTCAGCATTTTCATGGCTTACGGCCCCCTTGATCTTCAAAGTCAGCAGTCAAGTAATGCTTTACATCTCTCCTCTGCCTTTGTATTTTATGACATCTCTCTGACTGAATCCAGCTGGAGAAATTTCCCAGCTTTTAAAGCCTTGAGGGATTAAATTGAATCCACATGGATAATGGAGGATTTTCTGAAATTCCACTGATTGGCAACCTTAACTTCATCTTTAAAGTTCCTTCTCCCAGTTAATACAACATATGACAGGATTCATGGATTAAGGTATAGACATCTTCAGGGGGCAGTTCTCTGAACTGGAACAAACAGTATAAAGGTTAATAGCATGAGATTTGGAGATAGATGACAGCCATCCATACCTTCTGTGTTCCAAAGGCTGCCACTCAGTATATGTACGTTTGGGGGAAGCTAATCCATTCCAGTTGTCTTATGTACAAAATGGGGATGATAATTATACCTATCTCATTGGATATTTATGAAGATTAAATGAGATATTAGATTAAAAGCGTATGGTAGAATTCTCATTAAAGATTAACCATGATATTATCATTCTTACACTTGACACATTTCTGCTTTTCTACAATGAACGTATATTAATGATAATAAGAAAAACAATAGAGGCACCTGGGTGGCTCAGTCTGTTGAATGTCCAACTCTTAATTTTGGCTCAGGTCATGATCTCACCATTCATGGGATCAGGTCCTTTGTCAGGCTCTGCACAGGCAGTGTGGAGACTACTTGGGATTCTCTCTCTCTCCCTGTCTTTGTCCCTCCCCTGCTTATGCTCTCCCTTTCAAGATAAATAAACATTAAAGAAAAAAAAAAAGAAAAACAATGCAAATTGTTTTAGAAGCAAGACAGCTTAACCTTGTTCATATGATTTTGTATGTTGACAAATATATATTTTTCCCATTTTTAACACAATTTTTTTCTCTAGCACTTACTGAATATTTACTTTCAAGTATATATATTGAAATACATATGTTTACTATATTCTCCAAGTACAGTAGTGCTCTCAATCTTATTCCTTGGTGTTTCCTCAGTGTTTAAAAATATCCCTGGCACTTAATAGGTACTTTATGAATATATATTAAATAAATGAATTTTTAATACCTGTATACAAAAGCCCAATTACAAGAACTTTGGGTCATTAGGTCTCTTTTACATAAATTCCCTAGAAGGAACAAAGCAAAACAATGCAAGTCCCTTTAAAGTTGAAGTTAATGAAAATTTAAATTTTCTCTTGTCTAAAATTTTCTTCCATATCGGTATGTGTAAAATGTAATTGTTCTTGTAAAACCTCTCATTTGGAGGCAAGAGAGGTAAAGGTACACAGTAATGATGTGATCACATTGCTATCTCTTAACCTGCAAAGCCTGGCTTTGATTTCAATTAGGAAAAACTATTATACATCCAAGCCGGTGAGATTTATTTACTGTCATTGATAAGTAACCTTGGTTCTTGATATGTGTGATAGGAAAGAGAATTATGTTTTCAACATATGATACAAATCTGCCAAAACTTATGAGCCTGCCTTCTGACTTAAATGTCCTTATCTGCTTTCTTATTCCTGAAATTCCATAGTTATATTTCTTGTAGAGTATTTGCATTTTAATAGTGGATAATTTAGCCTGAAGAATCTTACAAAGAAGTGTTAGAGGGATACAAGGGAGAAATGATGTAGAGGGGAGCTATATGTAGGCAGAGGGGGGCCTCTATTAAGCAGAGAGAAAGAGATGAGAATAGGATTGAAAGACTGTGGACACCAAAACACTCAATTCACCTTCTGCCTCTGTAGTGGCTCTATTCTTCAGATACCTGTGAGTTAGAACTTGGAAATCTTAGTACATACA
Organism: Paguma larvata; assembly: GCA_030068075.1. Classification (NCBI taxonomy): domain Eukaryota; kingdom Metazoa; phylum Chordata; class Mammalia; order Carnivora; family Viverridae; genus Paguma; species Paguma larvata. The sequence continues at coordinate 30,635,488 of CM057826.1, read as the reverse complement.
CAATCCCACTCTGACAAACAAGCCCAGGGCCCAATGAGGGACAGGTAATAAGACTTTGGGTTTTGTTGGGATTAAGGAGTTGTGTGGGAACGCAAATGCCTTCTGTTAAGATTTGGCTCTACAAATACAGTGGGGAGTGCCCGTGGCATAACTGGAGATTGTATTTCATGTAACAGGTGACTATGGGAAAAGCGTGACTAATGCACACTTACTGAGCCAAATCACATTTAGTAGCTAACAGCCTGGCTAATGTGTCTACCCTGCATGTATCTGATAGCATGAGATAAGGATATTGTATTATACAAGCTTTGATTCAACCATTACCAGGCCATTCAGTCAAAGGAATCATGAAAATGAAATAGTCAATGAATACATCATTATGGTTCAATGCAACAGGAGGCATGAAAATCCATAATTACAGTACAAAAAGGAAAATTCTAAAAGAGTTTTGTTAAAAAGTTTGATACATGGAAAAAGAAACTTTTTTTTTTTAATGAATAACATGAAACTGAGCCCTATCATCTCCACTATAACAGTGTTTTTGAACTTCATATATCCCATTGGTAAATTGTGAAATAAATTTAGGGAGTCCATCCAGAATTCTATTTATTTTTATTTTTTAAAGTTTATTTATTTATTTTGAGAAAGACAGAGACAGTGCGAGTGGGGAGGCACAGATAGAGAGGGGGGCAGAGAATACCAAGTAGGCTCCACGCTGTTAGTGTGGAGCCCTATGCTGGGCTCAAACCCACAAAACCGAGAGATCATGGCCTGAACCCAAATCAAGAGTCTGATGCTTAACCAACTAAGCCACCCAGGTGCCCCAGTTTGGAATTTTCTATTAAAGTTTCTGGGGGATAGGAGACTTGCAATGGTCTATTATTTGATCTAGACAAAGTCAGGCAAAAATAGTGAATATGAGTGAAAATTACTAAGGTAGAATTCACTTACCGTGTAAAAAGCTGCAAAGAATATAACTCGCCACTTAATGACATGAAAAAGCCAGATAATATACAAAATAATAACCTTTCGTAGGAACCAAGGTCATAGGGCTTTCGAGTAGCCTGAAATTAAGGCAAGACAGACATCTCCAAGGAGAAAGGAAATGAATACTAGCAGTTGCTTGCCTAAAGCATAGAATAGGACAAAGAGACCCCTGACACCATACAAACACATTAGATAATTCCGCTAAAATTTTTATGAACTATTACAAGTTGAATGTGAGCTAATGTGAGAGAATAGAACCCCTGGGGCTGCAGCCTCAAGGGGATTCTCCATGGATGCTCATCGAATGATCTCAAGACAGATTAGATTTGGGGATGGGGAGGGCAGGAAAAGCCCCACTTTTGGTGTAGGCCTTAGAGGTGTGGCTCAGCCACCACTCTGGGAAAAGCATCAGGTCTCTATCCCTTTTCCCACCACCTCTGTAAAACAAAAGCCTTAAATTACTAAGGGGAGATCAATGAACACTGTCTCAGGACACAGTTTGAGACTATTATTGCTGGGGGAAGGGAAGAGGAAAAAAATCAAACAAAACATGAGACTCCTTTTTGCTGAAGTGGGGCAGGAACGTATCACAGGCCTAAATGACTAGATATCACCTACTGCTGGAAGAAGGGCATACTTAATAACAATAAGAAGGTCCATGCCCCCAAACTCAAATATAGCACCTAAGACCAGCTGATCAGGGATAGAGAATACTCCCCTCCTGCTCACTCTGACACCCAGGATAGCAAATGCTGAGTAGCAGGTAACAGCAATCTACTTCTTGGAAAGTAAAAAGCATGGAGGAAGAACTTGTCTGCAGTACACACTCATAGGAAAAGCCTGAAGTGGACAGTGGAAGGGTAACAGTGAGAACAACTCTTCGGAAACCAGCCCTCACCTACAGGTAATGCTGAAGGAATCTGGAACTGGTAGTGCACTTAGGACAACTATAAAAACAACGACATCGAAATCCAACTTTTTCTCTGTCTAGATTAAACATACTCCCAAAACTAAAAGCTAAACAAAGGGAAGCATGCCCATTTCTAGCTGTAAACACTATCTGCCTCAGGTTCTGCTGTCCTACGCTAATAATCTAATTTTCAACCAAAAATTACAAAACACAAAGAAGCAAGAAAAATACAATACACTATGAAGAAGCAAAGCAGTCGACGTAACCAAACTTAGATATGACCCAGATGTTGCTGGAGCTATAGATGGAGAATTTAAAATACTCATAATTAACTTGGAAAAGGCTGTAATGCAAAAGGTGGACAAATTTGAAAATGGATAGGGAATTTCAGCAAAGAAATAGAAACTCTAAGAAAGGATTAAATAAAAAGACTAGAAATGAAAAACTTAGGCCATTGGAAATTACTCAAACTGACACAGACCAGAAAAAGTGAATAAAAAGAACATAGCCTCAATAGCTGAGGGATGATATCAAATGGTCTAAACCAGATTTAATTGACATCCTAGAAGTAGAAGAAGATAAACTTGTACAGAAGAAATAATTGAAAGCATAATGGCAAAGAATTTTCCAAAAGTAATATCATGAATCTAAAGTGGATCCAAGAAAATAAGATATTTAAAGGAATCCACCTTTCCCTTGCTCTATAATTATTTGTGACAAAGGCTGGAAAAGAAACTCCAAGAAAATGTAAATACCAAAGAGGATTCAAAGACAAAGAATCATGTTCCAGTAATTCAATGAATGGGTTATGAAAACTACAGAGCTGGGATCAGATCTTGAAATCTATGAGAAGAGCAGCCGGTTGAGAATAACAAGGAACAAATAGAATTCACTTCATTGTTTTCTTAGATAGTCACTTATGGACCAGCTGTAGCATGTCACTTGTATAGAGTGAACAAAGGCAAAGGGCCAAGGGCAGTAGGAAAGCAACCCAGTAATAAGTATTCATGCAGATGGGAGTTCTACTTTGAGAAACTGAAATCCAATGATAACAGGAGTAATTATTTCTATATTTGTTTCATATGTATAAATTAACAAATCCTTTACAAATAGGTTAACTCGGCTAATGCCCATAAAAACATCTATGAGGAAGAAACCAATCTCTTCTTGTCCTAAATTTGAGATGAGGCTCATAGAAGTTAAATGAGTTTTCCAAGTTCACACAACTAATATGAGTTGGGATTTGAATTAAAAAAAAAAAAAAGACTTCTAAATAAAGTCTCTTTCACTCTTGATTTCCTATCCTAGAATGTGTGTGCCATATAATACTGAAAATTTCCCCTAAAAACAGTTTTTGTCCAGATTTCTCAATAAACTATCATGAACCTTAGGCAAGGCTAAAAACTCACCTTACAAAATATCTTTGTCATGGTGTTCTATCACCTACCAGCGCCCAAACCCACTTGCTTAGCCTCTGGTTTCTGCCCTTGAGCACCAAACCCTGTTCCTTTTGGAGTGCCATTTCATGTGTACTGTTCCTTTCTCTCTCAGTTTTAGACTTCCTCCTGAACACCTTTCACCTCTCCCTTATTTTCATACTCTGTAGTCCTGAAGACCTGGCTGGTTCCCACCTCTGTCTGGTTTTGGCCCAAAGGCCCAACCTCCTCTGTGAAAATACAGGGAACACTTTCAAAGTATACAACAAATGCGTCTTTCCCCAAAGCTCATTATAAACAAGCCTAACTTGTCTTATCAGGGATTCTGTTTTTCTTTTGGCCCTATTTCCTTAAATGTTCTTAAGTAACAACCTTACAGGAAGGGGAAGACGCTGATCTATTTACATGGTCCATCAGTTCAGTCAGATCAGTAAAGTTAGAATCGATGGCTTGTGTGCATTGGTTATTTTGATGTTTATGATGACTAAGATGATTAGGTGGAGTCTGATTCATAGGTTTAGGAGAAACCTACAAAGTGGGTAGCTGACATCTGAATCATTGAATCAGGAAATCTAGAGACTTATGACAGAATTTTAGCACTGAAAAAGATCTCAGTGGTAATTTAGGTAAATCTCATCACTGCATGGGTGAAGAAATTGAGTTCCAGTGTTACAAACCTACATATTAAAGTCAGGTCAATGATTCTGTGACAAAGACATTCATCAGTGTCCTAAATATTCATGGTTTCCCCCAACTACTGTATCATAACTGACACTAACTATTCAAGGCTCTTTGTATTGATGACTTTGTTAAATTTTTCTTTTGTCTCCAAGCCAAGACTATGGGTGGGCCTAAATCTCAGAAGCAGGGCTGGAATTCTGGAGTAGAAGGATGTAGTCTGGGCTGAGAACGAAGAATTGGAGTATAGGAAGAGAAGGATTTCTCCACACAAGCTTTGGTATCCAGGAGGAAAAATTAATCTGAAAATGGGCTAGTGATTGAGGGTCTAAGGATGCCTGGAACAAAGCAGAGATGAATTTTTCAATTACAAACCTTCACCAAAAGCAAAGGCACTTAGAGGCAGGGCAGCACAGTGGTTACGAGTTTGGTTTGGGAGCCAGAAAACCTGAGTTTGAATTCTGGCTCCATTATTTAATATTTATGTGAGAAAATCGCTTTTTCTGTAACTCCTTTTTTCTCACTTCTAATTCCAAACAGAAGATAAGAAGATAATATTAATATTGAATTCAAACACTTGTTATGATTGTATAAGCGAAGTACTTATGACAGTGAAATAACAGGAAAGTACTTATAACAGGAAAATAGTAAACACTATATAAATGATTGCCAAAAAGTGCTGGGCTGACATATATGTACAAAGATGTTCATTGTAGCATATTTAGAGAATTAAAGAATTGGAAATGATAAAAATATTCTTTATGAGGAGTTGATCAGATAGATTACATTTTAGCCATACAAAGGAACTTTATATTGCTATTCAAAAATATGAGATGGCTCCACAGATACCACCTATGATACATGGTTAAGTAAATATTTTAAGAAATACAACAGGATGATATAATTTTTATTGAAATATTTAAAAATATATGTAATATGTATGTATGCCCCAAAGATTGTGGTATTTGGGTGCCTTCCCCTGAGGTTGGGTGCCTTCCCTGAGGACAGGCATTGTGGCAGGGGTGGGCGGTGGCAGGGAGGAGCCATGGGAAGAACTTACTAATTTCCTTTATTCACTCTGTAATGTTTCAGTTATTTTTTCAACTGGCAAAATTATTGAAAATAAAAGTAGTGTAAATATAGTAAAATGTAGGTAAAAAGAAGGCATAGTATATACGGTGAGGTTATGAGGAGATAGAGGCAAGCCTCTGAGGACTGCAGGGGTTCTTAGATAATGGAGAGAGGACTTTAAAATTAACTATTATGGGGTGCCTGGGTGGCTCAGTCAGTTAGGCATCCAACTCTCCGTTTCGGCTCAGGTCCTGTTCTTTTTTTTTTTTTTTAATTTTTTTTAACGTTTATTTATTTTTGAGAGACATAGAGACAGTATGACTAGGGGAAGGGCAGAGAGAGAGGGAGATACAGAATCTGAAGCAGGCTCCAGACTCTGAGCTACCAACACAGAGCCTGATGCGGGGCTTGAACTCACAGACCGTGAGATCATGACCTGAGCTGAAGTCGGCCGCTTAACCAACTGAGCCACTCAGGCACCCCTCTCTCTCAAAAATAAATAAATAAACATTTAAAAAAATAAATGAAAATAAAATCAACTGTTGCTCACAGTATCTTCAAACTGATCTTGGAAGCCCACACACTGTCAACCTACGTAACAAATGGACTTTTCTTTCAGGTCACAAGAGTATTTAAGTGACATTAAATAACCTACAAGAGTAATGCTTCTCTTTATGTACTAGGAAATGCATTATGTAAATGTGCGTATGTAAAATGACTTCCTCCACACACTGAAGTAATGGTGCAGCTAGACCATTTACTAAGTCCTGGATATATTTCTCCAGGGCACTACCACACAACTGGATCTGATATTAAGGTGATTTATTGATAAATTCATAACTGCTGTACTCTCCTTCAAATTACTGATGCATAACATAGGAGCAGAAAAGCTTTAGCTGTGAGATACGAATGTAATGTAGTATGAACCTGCAATTTGCGTAGGAAAGGAATTTGGTGGCAAACTGGTCGGGTGATTGCAGGGCTTTGAAAACTGTAGCACAACTGACTCCTCAAACATTACAGGCTAAGTAAACAATTCATTTGTTTATAATTATTTGTAACCCATCTAACCTCAGCTGTCCTCTTTGGTAATGCTTTCTGGGTCAGTTTGAAGCACATCTTGTGATGAATTAAAGAAGTATGTCTGATAATATAAACCAGAAGCATGGTGTTATAGACTATCCATGCCCTGAATTCACCTTTTCTCTTAAAATGATATAAATAAAAGATTAAGGAGAAAATGAGAAGAGGCGGAGAAGGAAAGTAAAACTTTAGTCTTCCTCCTTTATATTGATTCGTGTATTGATTATATTTATTGAATTTTATTTAATAAGCAAATATAATGCTACTTATCTTTATGTTTGTCATCATAGGAAAGTTAGGGTTTTCAAAATGTAGATGCTTATACAAATTATGAGCAAATGACATACCTATTCTCAAGGTTAGGTTAATTGCCTTGCTCAGTATAAATGATTCCGTAATCTTGCTTCTAAGAATGTGGATGAGTTTAAAATCCTGTGTACCTTGCCTGATTAGTAACCTTGATCGTCTCTTTCCTGCCTCCTTATTAAGTTCACAAAAAAATGATATATAGGATTATAAGAAGTTAGAAAGCTAAGGAACCTTATCAAAATTTGAATGTGGAACAGAGGTACATATATAATAATGTGTTTAAATGTAGCATAGTATGATATATATATTGTTTGTTTTATAAAATGATTTTCATCAGCCTATAGATACTTTATATGAGTTAGAAAATCTCAATAATAGGTCCATTTATCTAAATATGGCAGATTCGGGCTCAATATTTATTACCTATAGTTCATGTAAAAAGTAAGCATAACCTCAAATATTTTATTACTATTGACATAGTATAAATGTTGTCTTGGTGTACATCCCATCGTTATATTTTATTTTTTACATTCCTGATTTTATTCTGCAGAGCTGAGGAGAAAGTCTAATTTGGGATGAACTTGGGTCCTGAATGAGCACGCCAGTCGTCCCTTACCCTATACCGTCCTACATATATGTTTTTAACATTGTCATTGATAAATATTTTGAGAAAGAATTATTTAGAAACCTCTTCCTTCTCCTTTTTAAAACATGTTTTACCAAATCAAAGTGTCAGAAAAACACGAGGGAGGTTTGTAGAAGAGTTTAGAAACTGTTAATGTGCTATATTAACTCCCTTTAAACAGATAACAATAAAGCAAGAAGATATCTTGTGATCAGGTAGAACATGGGACATTTGAATGCTTGTGTGTGTAAACGTGGCATCTCCATTTTATACTCAATATTGGCTATCCTATTGGTTTATATTCTCTGAAAGTGCAACAAAGTTTATTTATTTATTTATTTTTGAGAGACAGAATGAGACAGAGCATGAGCGGGGGAGGGGCAGAGAGAAAAGGAGACAGAATCTGAAGCAGACTCCAGGCTCTGAGCAAGTGGTCAGCACAGGGCCGGACGTGGGGCTCGAACCCATGAAGCGTGAGATCATGACCTGAGTTGAAGTTGGGCACTTAACCAACTGAGCCACCCAGGGACCCCTAAAAACAATTTTTTTAAAGTTATCTCTATACTCAATATGGGGCTTGAACCTAAAACCCTGAGATCAAGAGCTGTACACTCTACCAATGTAGAGCTGGGTGTCCCTGCAATGAATTTTATTTTATCTTATTTTATTTTATTTACTTTTATTTATTTATTTATTTATTTATTTATTTACTTATTTATTTTTATTTAAATTTTAGTTATGTAACGTACAGTGCAATATTGGTTTCAGGAGTAGAATTCAGTGATTCATCACTTGCATTCAACACTCAATGCTCATTCAACACTCAGGCAAGTGCCCTCCTTAAAACCCATCTCACTCATCTAGCCTATCTCCCACCCACCTCCCTCCATCAACCCTCAGTTTGTTTTCTATCATTTAGAATCTCTTATGGTTTGTTTCCCACTCACCTCTCTTTCTCTCCCTTTCCATATGTTTATCTGTTTTGTTTCTTAAATTCCACATGAGTGAAATCATATGGTGTTTGTCTTTCTCTGATTGACTTATTTCACTTAGCATAATACATTCTAGTTCCATCCACATCATTGCAAATGGCAAGATTGCATTATTTTTGATGGTCGATTAATATTCCATTGTATTTATACACCACATCTTCTTTATCCATTCATCAGTTGATGGACATTTGGGCTCTCTCCATAGTTTGGTTGTTGTTGATAATGCTGCTCTAAACATTGGTGTGCATGTGCCTCTTCAAATCTGTATTTTTGTATCCTTTGGGTAAATCCCTAATCATACAATTGCTGGATTGTAGGGCAGTTCTATTTTTACTTTCTTGAGGAACTCCATACCGTTCTCCAGAGTGGCTGCACCAGTTTGTATTCCCTCCAACAGTGCAAGAGGGTTCCCCTTCTCCAAGTCCTCGTCAACGCCTGTTGTTTCTTGTGTTGTTAATTTTGACCATTCTGACAGGTGTGAGACGGTATCTCATTGTGGTTTGATTTGTATTTCCCTGATGATGAGTGATGTTGAGCATCTTCTTGTGTGTCTGTTGGTCATCTGCATGTCTTCTTTGGAAAAGTGTCTATTCATCCCTGCAATGAATTTTAAATCCCAAAACACCGAATCAATATTTTGTTTCTTAATTAAAGTTTAAAGTTTAACAATACTAAAATAATTTTATTATTTAAGAAGTAGCCTTTTCAGACTTATGTGAAACTTCATGGTCCAAACAAATGGAAAAAGTTTCTATTTAAGAATCATAAATCCAAGATTATGATAAAAAAACTAGCATTTGATAGGTGAATTTATAATATGCACTTGTGATAGATTACTGTAATATCTAAAATAATGATATTGGGGTGCCTGGGTGGCTCAGTTGGTTAAATGTCTGACTCTTGATTTCAGCTTAGGTCATGATCTCACAGTTCACGGAATCGAGCCCCATATTGGGCTCAGTGCTGACAGTGCAGAGCCTGCTTGGGATTCTTTCTCTCTCTGCCCCTTCCCTGCACTCTGTCTTTCTCTGCCTCTCTAGAAATAAACTTTTTTAAAAAGAAAAATAAATAAAATATTAATAGTATATAAAATAAAGCATATAATAGCAACGAGATGAAAAATGTACTCAATACATTAGGGTTGGCAAACTTTTTTTAATGAAGGGCCAGATAGTAAATATTTTAGGCTTTGTGGGCCATATGGTCTCTGATACAACTACTGAACTCTGCCATCGTAGCAGGAAAATAGCCATAGACAGTGCATAGATGAGTGAACATGGCTATGTTCCAATCGAGTTTTATTTACAAACAGGCAGCAGGCCCAGTTTGCCAGGGGGCTACAGCTTGTCCATATTGAAATACATCGTTATATGAAAAATCTCATTATACATTGATATGTGTAATATAATGTTATTACATAAAAACACAAAAGAGAATTGTTAAAATGTGAACACTGGTTATTGTTGGTGAAATTATCCTTTGTGATATTGTGCATAAATGTGTATCAAGGTACAAAGTGATTTAAAAATAAAAATAGTTAAAATATTAGGAAACATTTTAGGGGTGCATGGCTGGCCCAGTCGGTTGGGTGTCCGACTTCAGCTCAGGTCATGATCTTGCAGTCTGTGGGTTCGAGCCCCGCATCAGGCTCTATGCTGACAGCTCAGAGCCTGGAACCTGCTTTGGATTCTGTGTCTCCCTCTCTCTGCCCCTCCCCCGCTTACACCTCTTTCTCTCTCTCTCTCTCTCTCTCTCTAAAGTAAATAAACGTTAAAAAAATAAAAAAATCCACGTAAAATATTAGGAAACATTTTAAAAACTAAAGATTGTAGTAAGTACATTTAGATGAATAAAACGATGTTGAAATCATTTTTTCCTACATAATAGTTATATAAGATGTATATCATTTATTTTATGTTATTTTTATCACTGTCATTCAGTTTTGGTGTTTTTCATTTTTTGTTTGTTTGGGTTTTTTTTGTTTGTTTTTGTATTTTTAATGATGGCTCTGTTCTTCATGTTACAAGTCATAAGGGAATCTTTCATCCCTGGTTTTCTTAATTATTTTGGGCTCTGATTTTAGAATGATTTTTTAAAATATAGATTATATTATTATTTTAAGTATGGCAAGGTTAGCAGGTCAGGAGAGGACAACTGTTGGATAGTTCGTTATACTCACAGAGCCAAAGAGAAGGAGGCATGCCTTGACAAGATGACTACAGAGGGAAGCAACAGGGTCATGGATTGGTGTGGGGGCAACGGTAGGGGGGAACTGGAGGATGTGTGGGGAATGGTGTGCCTTGGCAAGAGCCTGTATCGTGTTTTTCAAAGGAAGGAACAGGTGAGACAAGGTAAGCAGGTTTAGGTTAGATGGTTTGTGTAATTTCACCGGGCTCTGGGGCATAAAGGCTATCCCTAGTTGTCCAGTGTTTGGCCCTGGGGCAATTGGGCAGGGAAAGGATAGTGGCCCAGAGTGTGAGAGACTGACTGAGGAAGTGACTGAGTATAGAGGTTCTGGATGGGTTGATTTGCATATGAAAGGCATGCTCCAGGAAATTAGTTTGCTGTCTTTAGGAATTAACTAACCCTGGGAAGGGCAGTGCCTCTCCAATCAGCAAGGCCCAAGGTGCTAAAGTGTCAGAAATTAAAAGGCGTAGTCAATGCGGTGGTATACTAGGTATTTGAATAAACACGTTGATCACAAATGTATTAATAAAGGTTGGCTCATTTGAAGAGAAGATCGTCAACATTTTACTTTTCATTTAAGTGACCATTATGAGATATACTGAGAACCAAGTTACTGATTTTCTCTTTAGAGTGGTCTAGACTCCTCACACGTTATCTCAAGTAATATCTCAACCGATAATATATTCAGGCTCTGTAATTTAGTAGCTCATGGCATAGATGCACTGAATGTATCAGGAATCCTCAGGTTACCAGTTCTGCCATGTACATTGTAGAATTTCTCATCATGATGCCTTGACTTTGAAATTTGTGATTTGAGAAATTTATGTATAGTTTCCTGGTTTCTTAACGGGGTTATTGTGAGAATCAAATCAAGCAAGCACTTGGAAAATTATAATACACTACAAAAAACTGAGCACCACTGTGACTGGCTTTAATCATTTCATTTATTTTATCTGGAAGCCTCTTGGATATCTCCATAAGCATCCATGACCAGCGACTGAAGTTAACAAGTCTAACACTTCTTTTTTCACCTTAAACAGGGGTGTGGGGGAGGGGCGACGGATTTTACTCTTTCCTTTAGGCATTGTCAGTTCTTCTACCTACTTAGACCAGACACTTGGGCAGAATCTTTATATTTTCACCTCTCTCTGAGCCTTTGTAGGCCTAAATCAGTTTGTCTAGTCATTCGACTGCGTGTTACTGGTATCTGCATCTTCTGCTTGCTCTCGCTCTCTACCACCTCTACCTAAGGTTACATCCTCACACTCCCCCTAGCTAGCCACTGGGAACCATCTCCCAACCTAGTCCCTTACCTCTGATATCTCACCCTCTCTTTCGAATTGAAATGTTTCTCAAGCTGGGAGACTTTTCTAATTTACTGAATCAAGATGACCTATTTCCTTGCCCTTGGGCTCCTTAAATGCTTAGCTTTCATTTTCCCAATTTTCTTTTCCCCATACAGGAAGTGCTTGGGAAAACTCAGAAAAACCTTGGATAAAGGTAAATTTTAGCTATTGTTCTATGTAAAATAAGGCAACCCCAGAGAGGGATGCTGTGAATAATGTATGCAAATACTTTCCTTGAATTCATACCTCTTTAATTTATTTAGGGAAAAGTTGTTCCCTTTGTTTAAAGTCTGATGGGATTTCTCTGGGCAAAGACTGGGAATTTCCCAGGGCAGTTTCTTCTGAGATTAGCCTTAGGGGAGATTGTGCTCAAATTTCATTCGTGGACACTCTTGGCAAAGGCAGGCTTCTGTAACTAGGTCAGAACTCTCTTCTCTCTTGCTGGGATGGCAGATGGGTCAGATCTTGCATGTTTTCTATAGGTGTGCAAGCACCATCATCACCATGCCCCCACTCTTCATCATTATCTTTGATCCGTAGTCATGGAAGTCAGCAATGCCACACTGGGGCCCCTGGACACTTCTAAAAAGTGACATCATCATCTTCAGACTAAGGGCTGAAAGCAATGTGAGTAATAGGATAATTTTAAGGAGTAAATGGGAATTGAGACACTTTGACTAGTTTCTGTCTTTCGGTGTCCTGTAATTTCTATCTCATTGTTTTTATAATATAGTGAGGTAACTGAGAAAGCATTATTAAGTTTGGAAGGCTCTTAATTTTAGATAGATATAAATTTTTGTCAAGTTCTTTAATCTCTGTGTGATTCAGTTTTCCCATTTATAAAATGCAGAGTAGTAAGGAACATATAAGTTTGTTGGGGAGGAAAAATGTTTCTGTACCCTTTAAGACTCTTCTAGTTGGTTTAAGCATCAAATTCACATAAGACAGATTAACAGGAGAAAAGCAAATGCTTAATAACACGTATACCTTCTGTATACATGGGAGAGACTCAAGAAAACTGAACAAGTCACCAAAATGGCCAGAGCCTTCACCTTAAATGCCATCTTCAGCTAAAGACAAAAAAAAAATGTTGGGGGTGGCAAGTCTGTTATGGGAGATTCCCTGGCAAAACACAGTAAACAAGGGTAAGATTGTTATGCAGTTTTATGTTATGTAAGTCCATGCCTTCTCCTGGAAGCAGTTTCTAGAAATTGAGTCATCATCCTCTCTCTAATATTGAAAGGGAGACATGATTACAAATGGAGAGTTCCATTATAAATGTAAATGTCTCTTACAAAGGGGTAACTTGGACTTGGTTTTAGAGTTTTTCCAGTGTTTGCAGTAGTTATTTCTTAAAAATAAACAGCTTAAAATAAACAATATACCAAAGAGGTATATTTTGAGGCAGCAATTGCTTCTCTACAGGTTCATACACATAAAATATTTGAACAGTACAGTTGAATCATAGTTAACCAATAAATCTTTAATATCAAGTACAGGAAGAAGAAAGCAGGAGGCAGAGTTTCGAGAAAAGGAGGAAGAGAGGAAGAAATGAATTTTATGGGAGGGCCATAGAGATATTGAAAAGCAGAGATTATGTCTTATACACATTTAGATCCTTTGCAGGATTTAGTTAATAACAGGTATTCAGTAATTGTTTAAGCATATGGGTGAATAAGTAAATGAATATGGAGAACTACAAAATTACAGTCAGCCATAGCTGACTGATGCTTTGCTTTCATTGGATGAGCATTGCGGTGGATTCCTTAGTTAGTTTTGGTGTTATGAAGACTCAACCACAGATGTAAAAATATGACCTCTCCAACTTTGGAGCACATGGAACGTTTGGCAGTCATTACAGAGAATCTGGAGTTGAGAAGACCATTCCTGTCCTAGCGATGGATTTCTTCTAGTTTCCTGCACACTGCAGATATTTCCTACCTAAATAAAATCAGTATCAAATCCCATAGACCTGTAGACGGAGCCCTCCCTCCTGCTCTCTAAACCTAGAATCGCTATCCTTCCCTAGGCTTTGTGGGGAATGTGTGTTATGATTCTGGAGTAGGTATTAGTTTGAGTCTGGACTGATCATAGTAGACATTTTCATGGTCTCTCAACAAAGAAGTTAATCTGATAAATTTTATTCTTAGCTATTAGGGAATAATATGTAATCTCTTGGAAAAGCAGTTGTATTTTAGAGAATCAATGAGTACTAAGGGTTTGCTAATATTTCATTTATCCATTTATTCATCAAATTATGTGCCAGTATTGAGAATTCAGAGGTAAATAAAAATGATCCTTGGCTTTGAGGAACCTACAGAAACAGATGACCAATTGTTACATTTTAGACATGAATAGCATAGATATTTTGTTAAGTTATTTTTTGGCAACCCTCAAATCACACCTTGTGAGTTACTACTGACAGACAGACAGCTATCCTGAAACATTATTTTAGGATCTAAGTCAGCTCTGGAAGATGAAACATAAAGAATAATTATCTGCCTAGAGGTTCATCCCACAGTGTCACAGACAAGGCTCCCTAAATCTTTTTATTTTTATGCTCTTAAATAGAGCTATTCATAGGGATTTTGCTCAGCTCTTACCTAAATCTACAAGATACTGACTTCCTATCCTTTGATTACTCAAAGTCAGAAGGAAGTAGATCAGCTCATGGGTAGCCTAAAGATATATCTGAAACTATTTTTACCAAAAGAAATATTGACCATATAAAATATTATTTTGTTTATTAAAAATTAATATCCTTATTATAGGAAATATAGATAACCCAGGAAAAGGAAAAATGACAGTAACCTGTCATTGTTCATAAAAACAAATTGCTAATATTTTGACTTATTTCAATCTAGTATTTTGTATAATTACGAGAATGAATTCATGTGTGAATATTGGTACATGAATACATAGCTATTTTATTATTATGTATTCTGCTTTTGGCTTAATATTTATGGTGTTATAAAATATCCCTAGTTTCTCTATAACACTTACTAATAGTTGTCTAATATTCCATCAAAACCTTACTATGATTTATTTCATTATACCCTTACATATTACATTTCAGATTATTCCATTTCTTTTGCAATTAAATACATACATATATATATATATATACACACACACACATACATACATACATATATGTATATATATATATATATATGTATATATATATGTTATATATATATAACATCCTGAAAGTGAAGTTACTTCACTGGATCTTATGGTTTCACAGTTTAACATATCTTTACTGACTTTTCTCTGCAAACCTTTTGTTTTAGTGTTCACATTTAGACCTGCAATCTACATGGAACTGTATGGTGTGAGTTAGTGGAAATAGTTTATTTTTGCCATGTGCCTATCCAGCTGATAACAGCAACATTTATTTACAAGACTATTATAAGTGGTCTTACTTCAATTCACTGTTACATTTTTTTGAACTTTATTAATTTTTCATAAATATACATTTGTATTTGTTTTTAGTTTAGAATTGCTTTAGAACTCTACTTTTCCATTGGTTACTTTTTTGCAACTTTGACCCAAACAATAGTGTCATATTTCCTATATTACTTATTTATTCTAGCTTATCAGAGGTCTTGATATATGCTCAATAAGTTAGCTTTGTTCTTCCAAACTGCTGTGGCTATTCGTCCTTTGCTCTTCCATGAGTTTTTGAATCAGCTCATCAATTTAAAAAAAACAAAAAAACCCAACCAAACAAGAAACAATTGTGACATTTACTAGGATTGCATTGAAAGTATTGATTAATTTGGGAAGAATTGTCATTTTAATTTTATATTATTTATCATTATTTTTTGAGTCTTCTGACCTATGAAATGATAAATCCCTTATTTATTTTGGTTTTCTTTCTTTTTTCTCTTTATTGTTATGTAGTTTTATAATCTTTTCCATGTAGAGATTTTGTACATTTTTATTTAAAGATATTTTCATGCAATGAATTTTGGGTATCTTGATTGATCATGTAGCCAGTAACCTTACTAAATTTACTATTTTAAAACATTTGTTTGGAAAAAACAGGGAATTAGAATAAGTACAAAGTATAGTACAAAGTACTCCTGAATACCCACCAGTTGTTAATATTTTTCCACATTTTATCATTTTTTCTGTATATAAAATGGTGCCTCTTGATATTTAACATCAATTATTATTGTCGCTATTGTTGAATTACTTAAGAATAAACTATAGACATCAGGAAGAGGACTGAATAGTCCTGTCTTTTTCTCTTGAAAATGAGGGCATTTTCTTAAATAAAAAAAGTAAAAAAATAAAGTTCACTAAATTTAATTTTCATACAGTACTATTACCTAATGTTCAGTGTATCATCAAATTTCATGAATTATGCCTCCAATGTCCTTTTTAACGATTTTGTTTTTCCTGATCCCTGATCCAGTCAAGGATCACACCTTGTCTAGATACAATGTCTCCTTAGTTTTCCCTGTCCTGAACAGTCCCTCACCCTTTCTTTGTCTTTCATGACAATGGAATCTTTGAGAAATATAGACCTGTTGTTTTGCGGAATAGTCCATATTTTTTGTTTGAATACTTCCTATGATTACATTCAAATTATTCATTTTTGGCAGAAACCACATGAATTATGTAATCTTGTCCAAGAACCACAATAGGAAAAATATAATACTAATTTGTCTCATTATTGATTATATGAATTACATGTTGATATATAAGATTTTGGAGATGGGGTGCCTCAATGGCTCAGTCGGTTAAGTGTTCTAGTCTTGATTTCAGCTCATGTCATGATCTCACAGTGTGTGAGTTTGAGCTCCTCATAGGGCTCTGCACTGACAGCATGGAGTCTGCTTGAGATTCTCTCTCCCTTTCTCTTTGCATCTCCCTTGCTCATGTTCTCTTTCTCTCAAAAAAAATTAAGCATTAAAAAATAATATTTTAGATGAATTGGATTATAAAT
The DNA here is from genome assembly GCA_030068075.1 of Paguma larvata. Taxonomy (NCBI): domain Eukaryota; kingdom Metazoa; phylum Chordata; class Mammalia; order Carnivora; family Viverridae; genus Paguma; species Paguma larvata. The sequence goes on along the minus strand of CM057826.1, from coordinate 30,618,907 downwards.
ATATTGCTGATGTTAATTTTACCTGTTTCTTTTTCTCTTTTTAAAATTTAAGTATGGTTTCTAGATAATTTAAATTATACACATGACTTGTATTATATGTCTATTGGAGAGGGGTACCTTACAGCAGCCACTAAAAATATAAAACAAAGAGTTATACATAATAAACAACTAATTAACCAAAAACTATATCTACAAGTAGGTAGGAAAAGAGAAAAAAGGAACAACAAAAGTATGGGAAAATAGAAAACAAATATCAAGTTGATAGATTCAAACTCAACTGTACTGATAATTAATTAATCAAAGATAATGTTCCAAATATTCCAGTGAAAATTTAGAGAATGTCAGATTGGTGAAAAAAGCATGATCCACCTAAATGTATTCTATAAGAAATCCTCTTTAAATATAAAGACACCCATAGATATAAAGGCAAAATGATGAAAAAGGAAATACTTTGCAACTATTAATTATAGGAAAACTGGAATGGCAATGTTAATATCAAGCAACTGAAGACATTGGGACAAGGAATACTGTAAGACATAAAGACATAATGGTGAAGAATCAATTCATCAGGAAGTTATAATGATTCCAAAGGTATATTTTTTCCTTTTTTCTTTACTTTAAATTTTAGTTATTTAACATACAGTGCAATATTGGTTTCAGGAGTAGAATTCAGTGGCTCATCACTTACAACATACAGTGCTCATCACAACAGATGCCCTCCTTAATATCCATCCCTCATCTAGCTCACCCCCCCCCACTCCATCAACCCATGGTTTGTTCTCTATCATTAAGAGTCTCTTGTGGTTTGTTTCCCTCTCTTCACTCTCTACCTTCACCCGTATATTCTTCTGTTTTGTTTCTTAAATTCCACATGAGTGAAATCATATGGTGTTTGTCTTTCTCTGATTGATTTATTTCACTTAGCACAATACTTTCTAGTTCCATCCTCGTCATTGCAAATGGTAAGATTGCATTATTTTTGATGGTCGATTAATATTCCATTGTATTTATACACCACATCTTCTTTATCATTCATCAGTTGATGGACATTTGGGCTCTCTCCATAGTTTTGTTATTGTTGATAATGCTGCTCTAAACATTGGTGTGCATGTGCCTCTTCAAATCTGTATTTTTGTATCCTTTAGGTAAATCCCTAATCATACAATTGCTGGATTGTAGGGCAGTTCTATTTTTTACTTTCTTGAGGAACTCCATACTGTTCTCCAGAGTGGCTGCACCAGTTTGTATTCCCACCAAAAATGCAAGAGGGTTTCCCCTTCTCCAAGTCCTCGTCAACGCCTGTTGTTTCTTGTGTTGTTAATTTTGACCATTCTGACAGGTGTGAGATGGTATCTCATTGTGGTTTGATTTGTATTTCCCGGATGATGAGTGATGTTGAGCATCTTCTTGTGTGTCTGTTGGCCATCTGCATGTCTTCTTGGGAGAAGTTTCTATTCATGTCTTCTGCCTGAAGTTTCTTAACTGAGTTTTGTTTTTTGGGTGTTGAGTTTTATAAGCTCTTTATAGATTTTGGATACCAACCCTTTATCAGATATGTCATTTGCAAATATCTTCTCCCATTCACAGGTTGTCTTTTAGTTTTGTTGATTGTTTCCCTTACGCTTCAGAAGTCTTTTTTCTTGATGAAGTCCGAATAGTTCATGTTTGTTTTTATTTCCCTTGCCTTTGGCAACTTGTCTAGTAAGAAGTTGCTGTGACTGAGGTCAAAGAGGTTGCTCCATGTGTTCTCCTCTAGGATTTTTATGGTTTCCTGCCTCACATTTGGGTCTTTCATCCATTTTAAATTAATTTTTTCCATGGTGTAAGAAAGCAGTCCAGTTTCATTCTTTTGCATGTTGCTGTCCAGTTTTTCCAACACCATTTTTTGAAGAGATTACTTTCTATTGGCTATTCTTTCTGCTTTGCTAAAGATAAGTTGACCATATACTTGTGGGTCCATTTTGGGGTTTTCTATTCTGTTCCATTGATCTATGTGTCTGTTTGTTTTTGTGCCAGTACCATACTGCCTTGATGATTACAATATGCAATATAGTTTGAAATCCAGAATCCTGATGCCTCTCCAGTTTTGTTTTTCTTTTCCAGTATTGCTTTGGCTATTCAGGGTCTTTTTTGATTCCATACAAATTTTAGGATTGTTTGTTCCAGCTCTGTGAAAAATGCTTGTGGTATTTTGATAGGGATTGCATTAAATGTGGAGTTTTTTTTGGGTAGTATAGACATTTTAACAATGTTTCTTCTTCCAATCCATGAGCATGGGATGCTTTTCTACTTCTTTGTGTCATTTTTAATTTCTTTCATAAATGTTCAACAGTTTTCAGAGTATAGATATTTTACCTCTTTAGTTAGGTTTATTCCTAGGTATCTTTTTTTTTTTTAAGTTTATTTATTTATTTTGAGGGGGGGACAGGGAGAGAGGGAGGGAGAGAGAGAGAGAATCCCAAGTAGACTCTGCACTGTCTTCACCGAGCCCAACGTGGGGCTCAAACTCAGGAACCCTGAGATCATGACCTGAGCCCAAACCAGGATTCGGTTGCTTAATTGACTGAGCCACCCAGACACCCTTATTCATAGGTATCTTGTTTTTGTTGCAGTTGGAAATGGGATCGATTTCTTGATTTCTTTTTTTGATGCTTCATTATTGGTGTACAGAAATGCAATAGATTTCCGCATGTTGACTTTATATCCAGAAACTTTGCTGATTTCGTGTATTAGTTCTAGCAGTTTTTTTGGTTGAGTCTTTCAGGTTTTCTACATAGAGTATCATGTTGTCTGCAAATAGTGAAAGTTTGACTTATTCTTTGCATATTTGGATGCCTTTTATTTCTTTTTGTTGTCTGATTGCTGAGAGTAAGACTTCCAGAACTATGTTAAATAGTAATGGTGAGCAATTGTTTTGTTCCTGACCATAGGGGAAAGGCTTTCAGTTTTTCCTCATTGAGGATGATATTTGCTGTGGGTCTTTCATATATGGCCTTTTGATGTTGAGGTGTGTTCCATGCATCCCTGCTTTATTGAGGGTTTTCATCAAGAATGGATGCCGTATTTTGTCAAAAGCACTGTCAAATGCTTTTTCTGTGTCTATTGACAGGATTATATGGTTCTCATCCTTTGTTTTATTATTGTGGTGTATCACATTGATTGATTTGCAAATATTGAACCAGCCCTACAGCCCAGGAATAAATCCCACTTGATCATGGTGAATGGTTCTTTTACTGTACTGTTAAGTTTGATTTGCTAATATCTAGTTGACAACTTTTGCATCCAGTTTCATCAGGGATATTGCCCTGTAATTCTCCTTCTTAGTGGGGTCTTTGTATGGTTTTGGAATCAAGGTAATGCTGTCTTCATAGCTTAGACATTTTCCTTCTATTTCTATTTTTTGGAACAGTTTCAGAAGAATGGATATAAACTCTTCTTTATGTGTCTGGTGGAATTCCCCTGGGAAGTGATCTGGCCCAGGACTCTTGTTTGTTGGATGATTTTTGATTGCTGATTCAGTTTCTTTGCTGGTTATGGGTCTGTTCAAATTTTTTATTTATTCCTGTTCCAGTTCTGATAGTTTGTAAGTTTCTAGGGATTTGTCCATTTCTTACAGATTGCCCAGTTCGTTGGCATATAATTTTTCATAATACTCTCTTATAGTTATTTATATTTCTGTGGTGTTGGTTGTGATCCCTCCTCTTTGATTTGTTATTTTATCTATTCAGGTCTTTTCTCTTTTCTTTTTTATAAGTCTGGCTAGGAGTTTATCAGTTTTATTAATTCTTTCAAAGAACCAGCTCTTAGTTTCATTGATCACTTCTACTGTTCTTTGTTTGTTTGTTTTTTCATTTATATATCATTTGTCTCCTTACTACTTTACCGTCTTAACTCCTCCTTCCTGGAATCTGAAGGTATATGTATCTAACAAAGCTTCAAAAAAACATGAAACAAAAACTGATAGCACCGAAAGGAGAAAAAGACAAATCCATAGTGTAAATACTCCTTTTTCAGTAATTAATAGATCAAGAAATAAGAAACTGAGAAAGCATATGAACAAAATTATCTACCAACTTGTCCAAACTGATATTTTTAGAACATTCTGCCCATCAACAACAGAATCCTCATGCTTTTCAAGTGCACATGGAACAATCATGAGAGACCACATTTGGGGCTATAAAACAAAGAGTCTAAAGTAATTTTAAAGGATTAAAATTACTACATTTAAAAATACTCTGTAATACTACAAGGTATATTCTTTGATAAAAATTGAATTAAATTAAAAATTAATAATAGAATAATATTTTGAAGATATTCAAATATTTGGAAGGAAAGTAACCTATGAGTCAAAGAAGAAATCATGAGAGAAATTAGTAAATATTTAAAATAAAAAACATGTTAATCAAAATGTATGGAGAGTGTCTAAAGCAGTAATTAGTGGTAAATAAACTCTTTTAGGTATTTATATTAGGAAAAAAGGAAAGGTCTAAAACAAAATACCAAGCCAATCTTATGGAGTTACAAAAAGAAGAGCAGATGAAACCCAAAATACATCAAACGAAGGAAATAATAAATATGAATGAACATCAATAAACAAATTTCATTGAAATTGATGCAACTAAGAGATTAAACAATTGATAAATTTCTAACTAGACCAGTCAAGACAAAAAATAAAAATAAAAAAAGGAAAAATAAAAGCGCAAATTACCAGTATCAGAAATGAAAGAAGGAAATCATTACAGCGCCTACAGAAATTAAAAGGATGATAAGAGAATTTAGGAACGGCTTTGTGATAGGCTAAATTCTAAGTTGGTGCCAACATTCCATTCCCCTGAGGGACCTGGATATATAATCCTCTCTCTTCTGCTTTGTCTCTAAAGTGGAGAGCAAGGCAAAGATGTACTCATATACTGTCATCACTTCTATTTGACATTTGCCACTATGACTCTCTCCTCATAGTCCTCATAGGATGGGGCCTATGAATATGATGGGACCGTCCCTCCATGATTGCATTATATAAGAGAGATTCTCCTACTGGCCTGGAACAAGTAAACTGCCATGTTTCACAAAGTCTATGACAGAGCCACATGGCAAGGGACAATAGGTGGCCTCCAAGAGCCAAGAGAGATTGCCAGCTGACAGGAAGTAACAAAATGAGGAACTCAGGAACTGAATTCTGCCAATAGTCATGTGACCACAAGATCCAGAAAGGAATGCAGCTCTGCTAATACCTAGATTACAGCATTATAAGAACACAGCAGAAAACAGTTAATCCCTGCTTGGTGTCCTGCCCACAGAATCTGTGAGATAACTACTGTGTGTTGTTTTAAAGTGCTAATTTTGGGTAATTTATTTTGTAGTAATAGAAAATGAATACAAACTTTATGCCAGTAAATTTGACAACTTGGATGAAATGGAGAAATATGTTGACTCAAATAACCAAACCTGGCATAAAATACATATATATATTCATATATATTCACATATACATAAATTATATATATTCACATACTTATGATCACAATATATACTCACACATATATAATTATAATTCACATATGTATATTCATATATATGAATAGACCTATGTCTTTAAAAAATTGAATCATAAATTGAAAAATACAGTAGAAACTACTCTAGGTCTATACAGCTTTATTGGTAAAATCTATCAAATACTTAAGGAAGGAACAATAATAATCCTACATAAAGTCTTTAAAAATATATAGGGGGAGGGATATTTTACAGTTTATTTCATAAGACCAGATTATTCCAAAACAAAAACCAGACAAAGACATTACAAGAGAAAAAAACTACAGACCAGTGTCCTTCATGAAGACATGAACAGAGACACAGACACAGTCTCTCATTAAAGAAATAATAAATCAAATTCAACAATACATGTAAAGCATAATATATCATCATTTAATGAGGTTTATCTCAGGAATGCAAGTATGAGTTAACATTTGACAAATTAAAATTTATTTCAGGAATATAAGTTTCATTTAACATTGAAAATTCAATCAGGGCACCTGCCTGGCTCAGTTGGAGGAGCATATAACTTTTGATCTTGGGGTCATGCGTTTGAGCTCCATGTTAGGTGTGGAGATTTGAAAAAAATCCTAAAAAAAAGAAAGGTCAATGTTATTTACCATATTAATAGACTAGAAACATACAAACAAACCCATGTAATTATATAAATAGATATAGAAAAGTTTTCTCATGGTTTTCAACATTCATTCCTAATAAAAACTTTCCAAATTAGAAATAGAAAGGAATTTCTCCAGTTTAATAAAATAGATCTATTATAGGCATATAGCTAACATCAAACTTATTTTTGAAATATTGAATGCTTTGTCTCTAAGGCGGGGAGGAAGACAAAGGTGTACTGATATATTGTCATCACTTCTACTTGACACTGCACTGCAGGGCCCACTCAGTGAAATTGAATAAGAAAAATAAGGCATGAATGTGAGACAGGAAACCATCAAGACCCTAGAGAAGAAAGCAGGCAACAACCTCTTTGACCTCAGCAGCAGCAATTTCTTGCTCAACACATCTCCAAAGGCTAGCAAATTAAAAGCAAAAATGAACTATTGAGATCTCATCAAGATAAAAAGCTTCTACACTGCAAAGGAAACAACAACAAAACTAAAAGGAAACCGAAGGAATAGAAAAAAAAATATTTGCAAATGACATTTCGGATAAAGGGTTAGTGTCCAAAATCTATAAAAAACTTAATAAACTCAGCACCTAAAAAACAAATAATCCAGTGAAGAAATGGGCAGAAGACATGAATAGACACTTTTCCAAAGAAGACATCCAGATGGCCAACAGAAACATGAAAAGATGCTCAACATCACTCATCATCCGGGAAACACAAATCAAAGCCACACTGAGATACCACCTCACGCCAGTCAGAGTGGCTAAAATTATCAACTCAGGAAACAACAGATGCCGGCAAGGATGTGGAGAAATGGGAACTCCCTTGCACTGTTGGTGGAGATGCAAACTGGTGCACCACTCTGGAAAACAGTGTGGAGGTTCCTCAAAAAATTAAAAGTAGAACTCCCCTTCCACCCAGCAATAGCACTACTAGAAATTTATCCAAAGAATACAGGAGTGCTGATTTATAGGGGCACATGTACTCTAATATTTATAGTCACACTTTCAACAATAGCCAAATTATGGAAAGAGCCTAAATGTGATGAATGGATAAAGAAGATGTGGTATATGCATATACAATGGAATACTATTTGACAATGAGAAAGAATGAAATCATGCCATTTGCAGCAACGTGTATGGAACTGGAGGGTATTATGCTAAGTGAAATAAGTCAGTCAGAGAAAGACAGATATCATAGGTTTTCACTCATTTGTGGATCTTGAAAACTTAACAGAAGGCCATGTTGGAAGGGAAGGGAAAAAAATTAGTTACAAACAGAGAGGGAGGGAGGCAAACCATAAGAGACTCTTAAATACAGAGAACAAACTGATGGGTGATGAGGCGGGGAGAAAGAGAAAATAGGTGATGGGCATTGAGGAGGGCACTTGTTGGGATGAGCACTGGGTGTTGTATGTAAGCGATGAACCATGGGATTCTACCCCAAAAACCAAGAGCACACTGTACACACTGTATGTTAGCTAATGTGACAATACATTACATAAAAACAAAAAGAAAAATAGAACATCATTATTTATTATTATTATTATTATTATTATTATAAATGTTTATTTATTTTGAGGGAGAGCAAGAGCACAAGTGAGAGAGGGGCAGAGAGAGAGAGAGTCCCAAGAAGGCTCCACTTTCACTGCAGAGCCTGATGCGGGGCTTGTTCTCACGAACTGTGAGATCATGAGCTGAAATCCAGACTTGTATGCTTGGCTGGCTGAGCCACCCAGGCACCCCAGAACGTCTCTATTATTAAAGCGTGAACCAAAGGCCATCAGTCCCAATTGACCATCAGCTCTTTATGTTGAAGACTGTTTGTGTCACTGGAATGGTAGCCACGCTGGAAACAGGGGCAGAACTTTGAGCCACCTGCCCCTGCTCATCTCAGTAGATGGCAAGACTGTCCTTCTCTCACCAGTACTCATTTAGGTGGGTTGGAACTGCACACCTTTCATGTCTTTTGGTTTTTCTGCTTTGTTACATTTTGCCTGTAGCTTTGCTTGGAAAAGGAGAATCTATTGAGTCAATGTGTTTATCTTCTTAATTTTTGGTTAGTTTCTTTCTAGTTAAAACATACAGAAAATTTTAAGCTCATAGTACGTCAGGGGAATGTTTAGATCTAAAATAAACTGTCTCATCAAAACAAAACAAAAACAACAACAAAAAGAAAAATAAGACATGATTTGAAAAACAAGTAGTAAAACTGTCTTTACAGATGACCTAATATATGTAGGAAATCTCAAGAAATCTACAAAAAACTAATAGATCTAGTAAATGAATTTAGCAAAATTTCAAAAAGGTATTTTTAATGTTTATTTTTGAGAAAGAGAGAGACAGAGCATGCCCATGGGAGGGACAAAGAGAGAGAGAGACACACAGAATTTGGAAGCAGGCTCTAGCCTCCAAACTGTCAGCACAGAGCCCAACACAGGGGTCAAACTCATGAGCCATGAGACCATGACCTGAGCTGAAGTCTAACACTTAACTGACTGAGCCACCCAGGTGCCCTACAAAGTTTCAAAATATAAGTTCAATAAGAATCAATTATATTTCTAAATTATAGCAACAAATACTTGAATAATGAAATTACTTATCCATATGTGAAGATACACCTTTCTAGAGTTGGAGGTTGTCAACAGAAAGAGTATATGGATAGTTCATCTGCACTTAATGGATATTTTGCTGGCCATATTATTTTCTTTTATATACAGTTGACTATGCATTTTATCATAAGTATTAGGTTAGGAGAGTTAAGTGAGGCTGTTATATAAGATGCTAGCTAAATGTCAATTAAATCTTACTTCTGACTTTTTAAAAGTAAAATAGTTATTCTTAACATAATCTTGGTGAATACATTTTTTCCAATTTATTTAAGATAAACTTTGCTTGGTGTCATTTACTTGACTGATATACGCTAGTCTTCATAATTCAGAAACTGACAGAGCAGGCTGAGGTTTAAGGGTATTGCTCTCTAAGTGCTTGGATTGGGTCAATAAAAGAAGAGAATTAAAATAACTTCTCAAAGGCATAGCTACTTTGAATTGTGTACAACTTATAATTATATAAAATCAGTAATTTCTCCTCTGTACCAATACTGTTGGGCTTAGTGGCTATGTTAAGCAGAAGGAACAATTACTAGACTGCTCTAGAGGAAAAAGAAAACAATCATTTATTTCTCCATTTAAAAATAAATTCCCTAAGGTAATTATCCTCAATTAATTCTCCTATGCCTTCATCGCAGTTGTCACCAGATGATAATCTTGGTTCAATTCACCTTCCTGGGGGGAAAAGGGAAACTTGTACAACACACACACCCGTGAACTAACCAAACCAAGGTTGAGACATAGAAATTCATTCCCTGGGTGAGTGTGTACCATGACTGAAACTGTATCTGCAGTGAAGGCACAATCTGCTATGAAAACAACCAGCTCATCAGCTTGAACTCAGGCATTAATGTCTTATGTCCTTTTACTTGAGAAAGATTTATCTTCCAGGAAAATTGGGATGATAAAACATTGCATCTGAATAGAAAATTTCCTTTTGTAGAAGACAGTTATTGAGATGAGCATTCTTCATTATGTAGTGTCTAATTTATTAGATAAATAATGAATTACATTTATGGAAATGACTTTCTAACATTAACTTAAGAGCTTGACGCAAACTAAAATTAATTATATAGTTGACAAACAGCAGAAGTCAGAGATCTTGAAGACCGTGACAAAAAACAAGCCAAAGCAATTCAAACAAAACAAAATAAAATCTCTGTAACTTCTGCAAATCATCACTGTGACCAATGCTTGAGGTTATTCCCCATTTATGAGGTGAGGAATTACATCAACTCATACTGATTTTTCTGTGTGTGTACACATAACAATTGCTGGGTTGCCAGGGTCCTTTAGTTTCAGGGAATAACACAAGACTGTGAAAAGAAGTCGGTTTTATTCTAAGAATGAAGGAATGAATACATCACTAGGGTTAACCAGACAAAATGAATAAAATAACTCAGTGCTGACTAAAGTGAGGGAGACATTGAATGAAACCTGATAGCTTGCCAGAGCAGCTGAAGGAAAGTCAGGTAAAACAAGGGACTGGATATGGGTGATGGTGAGGTAAAAGTAATCAGGTACCAAGGAGTGTGTAGATGACTCTTCTTTTTTTCCTTTTTTTTTTTTAATTTTAATGTTTCCTTATTTATTTTTGAGAGAGAAAGAGTGAGAGGGGGAGGGACAGAGAGAAAGAGGGAGACAGAGAATGAAAGCAGCCTCCAGGCTCTGAGCTATCAGCACAGAGCCTGATGCAGGACTCAAACTCACAAACCATGAGATCATGACCTGAGCTGAAGTCAGAAGCTTACTGACTGAGCCATGCAGGCACCCCTAGGTGATTCTTAAAAGATGATCAGATGTCAGGCAATGATTGAATCTTTACTGATAGCATTGTTGAAGTTGACTGTAGGGCCTCCTTTGGAGATAAGTCTTTTGTTCTATGGTGGTAACTGTTTTGAGTCTGCTTTTTCTTTCAGGCCATGGTCAGATATGGTGGAATATTTGTTTCTCTCTGTGAATAAAATCTTGAATGTCTCAGATGAAAGCTTTAATATCAGGGCTACTTAATGGTCCCAGACTGTGCTAGCAAATGAGTAGCCTCAGATCTGAGATGCTGGAGACGACGTTGCTTGGACACTAAGGCTAGCTTCACTACACACACGCGTGTGTATCATGATTTAGGTTATATACAGTCTTGGGAAGCTGAATATGGTGGAGGAGATGAATTGGAGAAAAATGGACAGATTTGGAGCTCCGATTCAACAATAGGCAAGAGATGAGTGAACAAAAGCTGGCAAAGAATCAGGACAAGATGATGTCCTGTTAAGGTTCTATGTCTTATTAAGGGAAAAAATAGTATAGAACATAATTATAAATGAGAGAATTTAAAGATATGCTTGCCTACTAGAATATTGAAGAGAGTGGTGATAAATGAGGAGGGAAAAAATCTTATAATGTCAAAGTTGGTTGATATTTTCAACATTGAGGCATTCTGAGGAAAGTATTTATAAAATGAGTTTACAACCTGATATGAATAGTGCATCTAATAAGATATTCATGTGGTACACATATTAATGAACATAAATCTGTTATTTAACAGAACTTTCATGTTTAGATTAATTGTGGATCATTAAGGCTTAAGAGAGAAGTATCACTTGCACTCAGGGCTTACTCATGCTCTGGGAACACTACCAAACAAGCAGGAAAGAATCATTTTAGGAAGTCTTTAAGAAATAATAAATAGTAAGAGCTGCTTCACTTTTGGAGACCGAGACAGAAATACAGGATACCCATCTGCAATAGGATTTTAATTCAACATCATTAATATTTTTCACACCCAACACTTTTTTCCCCCTATCATAACAGTCTGGAGTTTTGCTATATCTCCTAAGAGATTTTCCTTTTATGGCTGGTGCCACTCTAATGTAGAATGAACTTCCTAAAAACATTTCCTGTTTAACATCCTTCATTGTTCCTGAAAGCTCTCCTCTAAACTAGTTTGGCCCCTCCTTAATTCCACTCTCAAGTTATAGTCCTTCATTAATTCCTCTGTCCAGTCATGAACTGAGTGAAGTAGGTCTCCTCAGTGTTATGCTTTTTTTTTTTTTATATATACATTTGAGTATCTTCTTCATTTATCCAGAGCACATTCCTCATATGCACTTGTTTCCTTCCATCTCCCAAAGTTTGGCTCCTATGATACACAGAAAGCCTTTCTTGACCTCTCCCTTTGTCCTCAGTTTGAGTGAATCATAGCACTCATTTCATTGTGCTGTCATTGTCTTTCTTATCTGGTTCCTTGACTTGAATCAAGGTTCCTTGAGGATAAGAACTCAGTCTTACTCATCTTTGTATTTCCATTACTTGGCACAGTAACTAGCACTATAGGCCACCCAATAAACGTTTATTGAATAAACAAATAGACTACAACCTGGCAAGAACCATGTTTTGACCAACAGGCCAGGCCTTCTGGAGCCTACACGTGTTTTGAGTTAGGACAGTCTTTAACCACCTTCCCCATCCCCTTATTCAAATTAAGCCTGTATTGGAGGGTGGGGGAAGGGCTAGCAGTTGAAGACCACACTTCCTGCCTCTGCCTCAAAAGTTCCTCAGCCCAAGCCCACAAGGCAATCTCTCTTCTCTAAGCTATTTTTAAAAGATACTTGAGTGGGTTTGCTTAGGGAGGTGATAGGTTGTAATGAGTCATTCCAGTTCTCTCTCAGTCGCATTTATAACCAGTAGTAATTTAACTCCTTGGGCATGGAACTCTACTCTAACAAGTACTTGGGTGAAGATTGTATCTACACAATGTATGGGCAGATTAGGTATTGATCTTGGGACTTTAGAATTAAGGAGCTATTGAGATTATATAAATTTCATGCCTATAATTAAAGCTTTATGGCAGTTTTGTTTGTACGTTCTTTAGTCTAGAACAACAGATTATTAAATAGAAACCACAAAAATGTGAAGAAAAATCACAGTGAGAAACAATTACATTGTAAGGAATCTTAATTATTCTGTCTCATTTAACATCTTGAAGATACTGAAACTAATTGTGATGTTTGTTATTTCATTTCTTTTTTCTTTTTTTAAAAAATATTTATTTTTGAGAGAGAGAGAGAGATTGTAAGTGGGGGAGGGGCAGAGAGGGAGACAGAATCCCAAGCAGGCTCTGCACTGACAGTGCTCAAACTGAGGAACCATGAGATCATGACCTGAGCTGAAATCAAGAGTCAGATGCTTAATTGACTGAGCCCCCCAGGTGCCCTGTTGTCTCATTTTCTGCTCTGTTTGCTACCTCATTTTTTTTGAAATCCATTTTACATAATACTTATGGACTATTACCCCCCCCCCCCATTTTTCAGAATACATTTATAGCAGATGGAAAAAAGTTGCAGAAAATGAAATAATGTATTTTTTCAGATCATTTATAAAATTCTTGACTGTAGTGTATTTCTTAGAAGGAAAAATAGGGGCGCCTGGGTGGCTCAGTTGGTTAAGTGACCGACTTGGGCTCAGGTCATGATCTCATGGTCTGTGAGTTCAAGCCCCGCGTCGGGCTCAGAGCCTGGAGCCTGCTTTAGATTCTGTATCTCCCTCTCTCTCTGCCCTTCCCCTGCTCATACTTTGTCTCTATGTCTCTCAAAAATAAATAAACGTTAAAAAAAATAGACGAAAAAGTATAACCAAGTTTTTTTTTAAAGTCCAGGTAAGGCGAAACCACTATTTTCTTATAGTCCAACAGTCTACATTAATAAATCAAGGGGTTTAGTCATGAGGGGATGAGACGTAGCTTTATCACATCCTGTTAGAGTCATTAGCCACCATTGTCTGAGTCAATTGCATCCTCTGATCAGCCACATGAAGATCATTCAAGTGACGGTAGTAACGAATTGGTACTTTCAACCATTTTTTTGTCATTTTTACAAGAACATCTAGTGAGTGAGTTTAGATTTTATAGCGTATCATAAAAAAGGCAACCAAAAGATAAAGCTGTTTTTCTATAAAGATAATTTTCTGAGAGAACTGTAACTTGTGAGGTCCCTTAAGGGTTACCCTGAAGCAAGGTTCCAAGGGTAAGGTGGGAAAGACAAGGATCCATTTTGATTATTCTATGATAATGTGTAGAAATGAAGTCTGGAAATAAGGTTTGATGATTAAAATTAAAATTTATGGCTAAGAATAAGTATTAAATGGAACTAGTAATAATATTGCAAAAATAATAGGATGAGCACAGCACTACAATTATAAATTTCAAACTGAATTTAGTTGTCCATTAATTATATGTAGTCAAGGTAGCAAAAATAATGAGCACATTGTCTGACCCTTTTGCATTTAATATACATTAATTCAGTTCCTTTGGTCTGAACTTGTATGTTTCATCTTAGATCTGTTTTTCTTGTACTCTCGTCCAATTTAATGAAAGAAGAACTGATAGAAATTTTCCATTTTCCCTAAAGATCTGTGTTTACAGCTTATGGCAAGTGATTTTTTTCCCCCTGGCCCAAGGTGTATGTCTTCGAAAATAAAATCTGGATGTGTGGATTTCAACTTGGTTGTGTAAAGATTTTCGTTTGACCCCATGAGACTGCTGGAAATTCAACCTGAGATGCGTAAATACATTTTTCAAAATTTCTCTTGTCTTATGTAATTGGAATATTAAATGAATTGATAAGTCATGGATTCTACTTTCTAATTAATAATAAACATATATGAGGGTTAGAAAGTGGGATATTTTAATAAAGATTGTAAATATGCATATTTTTTATGTATTACTGATTTAAGGATTATATTTTTTATGTAAGAACACATTCAGAACATTATGAATCAGTTAAACATGAGTTAATAAATTTTAATCGTTCAGACAGTGCTTTGGTGCTCTTACCAGTTTTATTGATAATGCCAAGAATGTTATTTTTCCTTGTATAGTAAATACGAAAAAACACCCAATACAATAGATTTCTGGCTGAAAGAATTCCATATAAACTTTTATTATACTTTTGCACAAACACATATACCTTACATATGCATACACATATTTATCTAAGCAGCCTAGAAAAAACAAATGTTTATATCTGGTCTCATCATCTCTAAAGACATCTTACTAATAGGTATTAAGTAATTTATCTCATAATAAATCCATCAACCAATAAGTCTAATTACTTTAAACAGTCATTATCATAGACAGTCCATCATCCATCCATAAAATCAATATTTCTTAAATGATTTAATCCCCAGAACATTAATGTCCTTATTTTCTAGTCATCTAGTGATGTTTATGCCCAGCTTTTCCTTTAGTAGCTTTCTATAATAGCACTCTGGGGCATGAGATTTCATTTAACGAGAAGAAAGGATGTTTGATTCATAGTTTTAAAGAGGCTACTATAGTATCTTTTCCCTAAAAGTTGAATACATAAGTACTTAGGTGAACAAAGAAGAAAAGCAAACGAGGTTTTCTTGTGAAAAAGCAGCAGCTGTTTGCTTATCTCACGAGAGCTATGAGCGCTTCAGTACACTCTGCAGAGAAAAATCTTATTCTCCTTCATGTGGTCATAAAATATATGCTGCCTTTAGAAGCAATCTGTGTGGCTAATCTTTTTTTATTTTAGTGGATGAACAGATTTCTAAAAAAATGGTTTTAGCTTTCAGTGTTTGGTGTCAGTTTAATTTTTCCTAAAATCGAAAAAAAACACCACACTTTTTTTGAGCAATGTGAGGATGGAAATAAGCATTTTAATTAAATTGTCAGGATGTGGCTTTTGCTTCTGTATGACTGGCCGAGGCAACTGATTCTAAGTATGTCTGGTTGTATTTCCTAAACCAGAACCAGTTTTGCTGTCTTGGGAATTAAGTTGTCGTTCTTAAAATTATTTTATATTAAAGCAATAGGACCTGCACTTTTTCTCTAAAGTATTAATTTTAATGCTTTGAAAGACTAAAGTCTTCCTATGCCATTAAAACACTTACATAAAATGTGAAAATATTTATAAATCACATGTACTTATTGAGATAGCATGTGTAATTATTGAGAGATTGCTAGGAAAAACCTGTAGTATTGGTTAAACAGTTGATAAAACTTATTTTAATAAAAAAGTATATATCCTATTAATATTGACATAATAGAACATACTTCTGGATCAGATAATTCTTGATGCATCAGGAATAATTACTTGTCCTACCTTAGCATCCTTGCTTATAGTACTATTGTATCTCCCTAGCCTTCTGTCCTTCATTAACGCCTCCTCTGCATAGTCATTTGGAGTACTGGATCTCTTCTACCTTCTACCTCCCTCCCTGCCTGTGCTGTTGGTTTACTCCACTTGACTGAACTTTGCATTGGCCTCTGCTCTTAAGTTCTGGTTTTCCTTGTTCAGTGGTTTTTGTCTGTACCGAGAACCACCCCTGAAACCTAGTTCCACAGCCAGGTACTGCACTATTCCCCCTTGTTTGTGTTAGTTTTCCTTCTTAACAATATAATCCTGGTAGCTGGGATCCTGAACACCAAGAACAGTCGTTCTATAATATTTATCTGAACCTCAAGACCTGAATCCTCTATCTTGGTACCTTGTTTATCCAGTTAAAAATCTAGGTGCCAAGTATTGCTTGAATTGTGGCATTAACTCTGTGGTAAGCAAGAATATCCCCTTTAAGGAAGGGTGCTCAGCTGCAGGAAGTATGGTCAAAAGCCACCTCCAGCTGTCATCTCCATCAAGGTCAGGTTCGACCGTGCAAAGGTACTTCCTCCAGGGAATGGCCTTCCTGGATTAGCCTGCATGCAGTGACGTAGGGATGTACCATCTGACCATTTTTGGCCTGATAACAGGATAACTCAGATGAACAAAATGTGCTCCAGAATTCCCCGTCTTTTTGGCTGAAGACTGTTGGGTCTGTATCACAATTCAGCTTCTCATTCTGGCCAGTCTTGCTTCCTCCCCTTTCTTCTCACAGGCCCTGATCCTCAGTAAATATCTTATACCTCAAGCATCTCAGTGTCTATTACTACAGCACTTGACCTTCTGTGCGCTTCGAAATATTCAGCTGCTTCAGAGTTCCTTTCCCACAGGCTCACCGCGAAGCCTCACTTCAGTCTTATTATCTGACAGCTGTTAATCCTGAGGAGTGTAGCACTGAGGGAGGAAGACAATGTCAGCATACCAGAGACCCATGGAAGTGTGAAGCCCAGTGAATCATTCTCACTGAAAAAGTTAAGCCTGTGGTGAGTAAGAACACTATATCATAGGCTCCTAGGTGATGGTAACAGAGGGTCTGAATCAGAGGACCTAGGGATGGGCTCCTGCAGTGTACTGGGAGATACCAGAAATCAGATGGGGGAAGAGGCACTTATAGTCTTAGTGAAGGACTCATCTTGAGAAAAGTTGGAGCATAGCTTAGAAAGAGAAACCCAGATGACATGAGCGTGGCAGGGTTGTATGTGGAGTAGTAAAGGGTATGTATTTTGCCCCAGAACTTCCTCCACACACACACATATTATACACTTGAGCCTGGAAACATGGTACTGGAAACTCCACAAGGGAGACTCACAGAGGCATACAGAAGAGAAACTTCAGATGTCTTGGGTTTTAACCATAAAAATATTGATTCAAGTGTGACTAAGGAAAGATTAGAAGGACATTTGATCATGTAGAGTCAGCCATCCACATATTCCCTCTCTCTCTCCCCTTACCTGGAAATCTATGAGCATGAAGAGGGATAAAAAGAACATGAGTGGGGTTGGGTGAGTGGTATCCATCTCTACTCAGGCCTGAGTTTTCTAGTGGTGGCTGGAGGCCAAATACGAACCTTTAAATACAGAGGAGATACATGTAATACTCTGAGGATAGTTTGGGAAGAGGCATAACAACTGTCTGTAGCACAACCACATAGAAGCCATAGATAGAACAAGAATAAAGGCTCAGTGACAGCCTCAGTGATCCCACAGAAGCTGGCAGAAGGTAAAACTTACCAAGTCCTACTGATTTTTTTTGCTCAGAGAGTCGAAGTCTTGAAAGCCACAGAAAGGTTTCCTACAATAATTATCTCAAAATCTGAATCCTGATACTGGTATGTGGTCTCCCTAACTAGAAACATAGTTGCCCCATGTTGCTTGGACTATGACTGGACCACCCAAGCCCTTCACACACTGTGACTGGCCTGTTCTCTCATCTTGGATGATAGTTTCGCAAACATTATGAATGAACGTGCCATCTGATAATACCTAGAGGAATGGCTTCATTCTAGAGCTCTGCTCTCTCATATTTTAGCCACTAACACATCGGAAATGTTGCTAGTCTGCATTGAGATTATGCTGTACAGTAAGTATATGTAGAATATATACCATATTTTAAAAGCTTAGTAACTTTTCTAGTGTCTCCTAGAAAATTTAAAATGGCAGCTGTGTCTTATATGATATTCCTGTTGAATAGCACTGATCTAAACATGCCATCAAGCAAAGTCCATAACAAAATTGTTCTATATATCAGCAGCTCTGGCAGGCAATGTATAGAGACTATAAAGTGGAGAGTTTGGGGTGCCTGGGTGGCTCAGTCAATTAAGTGACTGACTCTTGATTTTGGCTCAGGTCATGACCTCTCACAGTTCACGAGATCAAGCCCTGCGTGAGGCTCTGGGCTGGCAGCCAAGCTTGGGATTCTCTGTCTCCCTCTCGCTCTGCCCCTCCCCCTTGCTTGTGTGTGTGTCTGTGTGTGTGTGTGCGCACATGTGCATGGACGCAAGCACGCTTTCTTTCCCTCTCTCTCAAAATAAATAAATAAAATTTAAAAAATAACAACAAATAAAGTGGACAGTCCTATCCCTGCATCAGTCTTCTAAAGGCCTCAGAGTTCCAGGCTCTGATATAGAGATAAGAGGGGTCACTAAGGAAATACTAATTTTTTACTGAATTTACACTTGAAATGCCTAAAAAATATCTTGAGTTTCTGAGCTTACCTGGAAAATTTTAGATAAATCTTTTTGTGTTTAGGTAGAAATGGATTTCCAACATAGAAAAGAAAAATAAGGAAGGTCACAGTTTTCGGTGGTCTGAGTTTATGACTCATGACAAATATATCCTGTAACTAGTATTCACATAAATCATACAAAAGCTGGGCCATTAAACAGAGCAGAGGCATTGTCTGATGTGTTAAGTGTGAAAATAGACGGTGACACAGACATAAGGATTTGTTTTTAAAACGCACCAAGGTCAAGTGCAAGTGTATGTCCAGGATTCAGGGCCCAGCAAGCAGAGTGGTCCTAGCCAATTTCATTTGCGGCATGAGCTAACACTGCCATATTCAGAGCAGTAGCAGCCACAGCTCTTTCATATTTGAAGGGCCTGTATTGGGGCCCACCAAAAAGCAAATTAAAATCTGTTACAGTATTAATTCTACAACTCTACATGGGCCTGAGAGGTCCAAAGTGAGAGGTGATTAGTGGAGACTGAGGTTGCTGGTGATGAGGGTGTATCTGATTTACACTGGCAATATTTCAGATTAAAGAAACAACAACAAAACCACCCCTAGGCTGAGCCCACAGAGTCACGAAGGTTGGCTTACTCTCTACAGGCTTTATTAAGTACCTAATCAAATTAAATCAGTGAGAATCAAGCCAGGCAGAAAGTCCTATTGAATTTTATTTAGGTCAATCAATCAAGGCTATTGAGACCCGGAGGGCATAATTTGAATATCATGTACCAAAGGCAAGGTGAATGTGCAGGTGTGTCAGGGGAAAAGCGACCTGAAGGCTTGGTTAGGAGCTGGTTTCAGAGAAACTATATGGGTTTATCAGTAGAATTCACACGTCCTAGCGGAGTAAGGTTGGTAGTAATCTCAAGCCCCAGTCTCGTGCCTTAAATAAGATGTATATATAGGAGCTTTTAAACTCATTAAAGGGTGAGGAGATAGAAACTAAATTGAACTGAGCTGTCTGGTGACAGCCAGTATTATTTCCATTTCCAATAGTGGGATTTACTTACTGATAGAGTTTAAAATGGTTCTGGTGTCATACGAATGGTAAGTTTACATGCTTTTAGATTTCTCTGTGACATTTTTATTCCCATCTAGGCCTTGGTCTGCATTTAGATCACTAATATTGGCACTAGTTCGGGCCAGAGCTGTATTCTGAACTATGTGATAAGTGATATCTCATTAACATACCTTAAAAACATTCTGCTCTGAAGATTGAAATGAATGTTTTCTTGGAAATAAATGCATGTGCTTATGGTAAATCCATTAGAGAGGTGGGTAATTCGACCACAGGTACTGCATGCTATAAATATTAAGTGCTCTGTTTTGGTTATTAGATTTTTAAAAAGGGTAAAATGTTGATATGAGAAAATCATGCATTGATCATAGGGGAATTTGGTCAAAAATGGATTCTTTGGACTTCTTTGGGCTGGAAATTCAGCGAAGAGGCAGAAATGATATCTGTTCATAAGAGTCAGTAATTTAATGCCAACAGGCAAATAAAGTCATGTTTTTGTCATTTGTAATTGAACTGGAAGAGGCCTTTCCGATGATTTTATCCAATTCTTTTTTTTTATGTTTGTTTTATTTTTGAGAGAAAGACACACAGAGCATGAAGAGAGGAGGGGCAGAGAGAGAGACACACACACAGAATCTGAAGCAGGTTCTAGGTTCTGAGCTGTCAGCACAGAGCCCGATGTGGGGCTTGAACTCATGAACTGTGAGATCTTGACCTGAGCCGAAGTCAGATGCTTAACCGACTGAGCCACCCAGGTGCCCCGATTTTATCCATTTCTTATCTTACTGGCCTAAATAGTGAGAGCTTAACCCAATGTCCTAGTGAGCAGATTAGAACCAGACTCACTTGGTTAGCCTGATGTTCTTGGTACTGTACTGCAGACTTTGCTTGATTTTCTTATTTTCCTTTGTTTTTGAGAGATTAATTTTTCAAATAATGAACATACAGGCGTCACTTACAGAAAGTTTAGAGCCTTCCAGGGACTGAAAGTATTCAGAGTCTTCTTATGTCTGTTGGGCCGACAAGGAAATGAGCACTGAGATGTTCAATCTCCTTCCCAAGGCCGCACAGACAGGAAGTGGCGCACAGCGAGGGATTCAGTGCGTTGGTGTCAGTTTGGCTCTAGAAAGTAACTGTTACATAAAAGTGTGCTCCAGCAAAAGGAGGTCTGTGAAGTGATGCGTAGCTTTAAACATATTTTTTAAACGAAAAATGTTGTATTCTAGTATTTCACAGGGAAGTAGAATCATGCAAAAGAAAAAAAAAAAAAAACCCCAAAAAACAGAAACAACAGATCCTGTTACAGCCGTGGAGTTGTTAGCCTTTTATTAGGAGTATGTTACCACATTGTTTAGAGTCCCTCGCTTTGTTTGAATCACTCTGGCGGTGGTAAAAACATTCCCATCTTTTGGGCAGGGAAGTACTGGTGAACTCTTTTAAAGTACAGACTGTACTGAAATTAAGAGGAGCTGTGACTTTTAGACTTCAGAACTAAATAGATTGAAAGAGTAGCCAAGCAACTTTTTGAAGCATGGTTTAAGAGTGTATGAAGAAGAGCTTATACAGAAGGAAGAAAATATCATAAAGGAATAAATGGATATCATGTTTAGCCTAATTATATAATGCGGCATATAATAAAGTATACTTGTTTTTGACTTTACAAATGTCACAATAATTTTTAATGTTAATAGTATTTTTCTTCATCCTCAAATCTTTTTTGGGAAAGAAGATATATGGAACGATTCTGTGCGTAAATGGGGAATGTGAGAAATGATTTTCTAAAGTTCAAGCTTGTCTGTCTCATTAGAGACAGGAAATGTGCTCAGAATATCCAAGTAATGTAGGACACCTAACAGGCCCAAACATCTAGGTTCCTTAATTCTTTATGATGACTTGAAAGCTGAGAGACCGGAGTCTCATGTTGAGCATGAGGCCATTAACCATACACCAGACAGCAGCCTTTCCCAGCGAATATTAAATTAGAATTACAAACTGCCTGGTTTTGTGGTTACGGTCACAGTGCTGGCTTTTTGTTTGTTTGCTTGCTTGCTTTGTTCTTGTTGTTTTGTTCATTTGTTTATTTTGCACTTCTTACTTATACTTCCTTCCAGAGTGTTCTTTTCTAAATTTAGAATCAGGTGGGACTCCAATATAACTAAAAGGAAAAGCAAAAGAGCACACTTTTACAATTTCACAAATCATGGAAGCATCATCACCTGTACCTCATACTGCCTCTGAGTGCCTATTTTCTCTCTATTCATGATACCAGCTTGAAGCCTGAGTGGCATTGAATTTCTCGAAATTCGTGATAATGCAAGAGCAGCAGTAAGGATTCTGGGATCCTAAGGTAGATAAATGGATGTGTGTGGTGGGGTGGATAAATTTGTGGTCATTGAATGAGAGGAAGAAAACAGGGCACTCTGAGTTCTGTGTCAGTGAGGACAGAGTCAAGGAAATAGAAAGGGAGCTAAGGCGGGAAGGGGATCTTTGTATAGGAACTTTATAACAAACTTCTGGAAGGGCTAGAGGAATGAAAGAGAGAAAAAGAAGTGGAGAATTGAAGGAGCAAGAAGGAAGAAAAGGTGATACCCTGAGATGCAGAAACAACTAACACCCCTAGGCTGGAGCTCATGCGACTGTCCTCGAGTCCTGCGCTGCTGGAAACGCTGGACCCGCAGAGGCGGCTGCCACTGCCGGGCTCCAGTATCTTCAGTCACCCGATGTCAGAGCTGTCATGGCGTCCTTCCTGGTGGTGTCTGAAACCTCTCTTCCTCCTGCCTCCTCTTCCGGCAGTGCTTCCCATCAGCAGGCCTTAATCAGGAAGCTAGACAGAAAAAGAAGTTTGCGAAATGGAGTTCCAGCCTTTTGACCCCAGCTGTCCAGGGCAGCGTATGAAAGGGTAGGTGAGTGGCTGCACGTGACCTTGGAATAAACTACAAAATTACCATCAGCTTGAATCCCAAAATCTTCAGCATGCTCAGAGTTCTGAGAAACACTGGCATAGGCATCACTTTTAAATTTTGCTTACATGTGTGGCTAAGGATATTTCAATCTACAGTCTATCACAGGGCGTGGCAAACTTTCGTAAAGGTCCAGATAGTATTTCAGGCTTACAGGCTATACAGTCTCCATAGAAACTACAAGATCTGTTACTGGAGCATGAAAGCAGGCGTGGACAATATAAACATGAGCATAACTGTGTCCCAATAAAACTTTAGTTACAGAGACAGGTGGCTGGCCAGCAGGTCATAGTTTGTGGATGCCTGACTTACTGAATAACAGAGACCTAGTGCCTGAGAAAACTGTACAACGGTTTGAAAAATATGAACCTATTGTGAGCGTAATTTAGTGCTGTATTAACTTTTATTTATTTTGTCAATCTTTCTTTGTCATTCTTCTTTGAAGAATGCATGTATTGTAAATATGAAAGAAAACTGTATAAGTCCCGTTTTATGTTGTTGATGATTTCAAAATACTTAGAAGGTATAATCTTCTTATTTTATTGGCAGATAGACACTTGAGTGAAAGAATTCGAACCAGAAAAAGTTTTGTGTCAGAATGCCTTTATAAAAGCAGCTCAGAACCTGTCATAGAAAAAGGAGACCCGTAAACAAAATCCAAAATATGTCTGTCTGGATGATAGAATACACAGCTTAGCATTGTGCCAGGACAGGGAGGCCATCAATGACTATATTAGAAGCCCAAAAGTATTAAGAAGCTAATTAGCATTTGAGTAATAAGTTAAGTTTATAGAAATCTGGCCCAAACTGTCAGAAACTAGAAAAAGAGCTCAGGCATGTGTACAATAGTTTGTTATTACAGCATAACCTTGAATATGTAGACTGATATGTTCAATGACTAAATTAATGTCTTTGTGGAGGACATTTTCTTAAATTTGTCCTATATAATTAAAATTCTGTTAATGTAAGCAAAAGCTGACCTAATATTCTACTCTCTAAATAAAGTGTCTACTAGGGACCTCTTTAATTGTGGGCAGACCTGGCAGATTCTGGGGTTAGAAGTAGAATATCTTTCATTTAAAGAAATTTGTTTACAAGTCACTATTGGGTGTTTCCCCTTATTTCTTAGCCCTTTGGTTCTGAAGCATGTAGACCAAACTAATCATTATTCAAATTCTGAGTATAACTGGAGGTAGATATTTATGATACAGACTTAATACCTTGAAAGAAGAATAAGATTTCATAATATTGCAACCTCAAACACCTTTATTTTAGCAAACACAGTATGTTATATAATGTCTAAAGCATTCATTTTTAGGATTTTCATTTGGCAGTTTAATTTGAATACTTGGTAAAACATTAAATAGAACCATCAAATTATTCAGCAGTCCCACTTTATGTATCCGAAAGAATTAAAATCGGGATCTTGGAGAGATATCTTCATGTTCATTGAAGGATTATTCACAATAGACGAGATATGGAAACAAGTTAAGTTTCCATTGGTGGATGAGTGAATAAAGAAAATGTGGTATATACATGCAATGGGATATTGTTCAGCCTTAAAAAACAAGAAAATCCTGCCATATATGACAACATGGATGAACCTGGAGGACATTATGCTAAGTGAAATGAGCCAGTCACAGAGAGACAAATACTGTATGATTCCACTTATATGAGGTATTGAAAATAGTCAGACTTACAGAGGCAAAGAGTAGAATGGTAGTTGCCAGGGGCTAGGAAAGAGGGAAATGGAGAGTTGTGTGTAGCTCAATAGGTATAAAGTTTTAGTTATGCAAGATTAAGAAGTTCTAGAGATCTGCTATGCCTATAGTGAACGATACTGTATTGTGCACTTAAACGTTTATTAAGAGGGTTAATCTTATGTCAAGTCTTCTTACTGCAATAAAAATTAAATATGTATGTTAAAGGTTACTAAATTCTTTGTCTTGATCAAAAGGCTGTTTTATTTTGCATAATAATTTTCTCAAAAAATTTCGGCCAATCTCCTGGTGAATCCTTGAGAGTACAGAAAAATAGGGTAGCTTTTGCTTATATAATCAGAATTCATTACATAGGGAAGATTTAAGAGATTTCCACAGTCACCTGAAATTGTCAGGCTATGACAGGCTACATTACAGTAATAAATAATCACAGGGGATATTCTGAGTGTGCCTGAACCTCCATTTCTAGAAATAAAACATTTTCTTCTTACCCAAGTGTATGGGTGAGTACTCGAGTTTTACTCTTCTGACACCTTATTTTCTGCCGCAAGATTTTTCTTTGTAGAATGTCCACTCTTAGAAAACCTGTGTCTCATAACTCTTACCATCTATCCCAATGAGGATATACTTAGAGAACACACTATCAGTAGTGTATACATTTCCAAAATTCTGAGTCTTTGTCACCAGCCTATCACTATCTGGCTGTGTCTTTTTTCATAAATTTCACAGTTTTCCTTCCGAGGATGAGAAGATGATACCTGTCTTTCCTATTACTCCTTCAGTCTCATCTTATCTCATTTAAACAATTACTCAAGAGGCACCTGGGTGCCTCAATCGGTTGAGCATCTGACTTCAGCTCAGGTCATGATCTCGTGGTTGGTGAGTTGTGCTGGCCTCAGAGCCTGGAACCTGCTTTGGATTCTGGGTCTCTCTCTCTGCCACTCCCTCTCTCTCTCTTTCTCTATCTCAAAAAATAAACATTAAAGAAAATACAAAAACAATTACTCAAGGAAAGAACACCCACAATTCCACAAGAGCAGGCATCCTGAATTTATACAAAGCCCGGGAACATATCTGACCATTTTTCCAGTGCCCACAGCCTTCCTTCTATCCATATAGCAAATAAGAAAACAAATAAAATCCTTAATAGTTAGAAAGATAGAATGCCTAAAAGGCAAGAATTTTGTTTCATTTATCCACTACAATTTAAATTAGCAAACAAAACACTTTCCACGCTGAAAATTCTGCATTCAAGTTGATGGTGATTTTGCAGCTTATAAAAAGTAAAAGGAAAGGAAGAGTTCTTTATGCTTGTGTAGTGGAAGGCCCACATCCAAGAGCCTTCCTAAGAAAAAAGAACAAGACTTCCTACAGAGACTATTAAAATCTTACCATTTGGGGTGTAGGAAGCTGCTTGCAATACTTAAATGACAAAGCTTTTAGTTCTACCTTTCAAGATATTTAACATCATAGACTAAACTTTCTAGTCTATCTTCCCGAAACACATAAATACGTTGAAACATAGAATCATTCTATTTTACTTATTTATGTATTTATTATATTTTAGAAAAAGAGAGCATGTGATCAAGGGAGAGGGGCAGAAGGATAAAGAGAGAGAATCTTAAGCAGGCTTCACGCTCAGCAGGGAGCCCTATGTGGGGCTCAATCCTAGAGCCCTAGGATCATGACTTGAGCTGAAATCAAGAGTCAGATGCTCAACCAACTGAGCCACCCAGGAGCCCCAGAATCATTCTATTTTAATTATTCTTTTTGAAAGCAAAGCACTGCTGGAAGTTATAAAATTGGCTGGCAAATTCATACTTCGAATGATAATTGTGTTCGACTGTGCTTTTAGGAAGGAGTACATTGGACCCAGTTTTTACAAAGCCCAGGAATACCACCTATAAACACCAGTTATACAGACCAGGAGGGGGGTAACCTTATGACCTTCTAGAGTTGACTTAGATTCTCCATGTTAATTTTTAAAAAACATTCCATTTGTACATGTTTTCATATATTAAAAAGACCATTCCTTTTGTAAATCCCACTTGAAGTGCTTAGAAAATACTAAGCACACAATGCCAACATAGAAACTATACCAGAAAATTGTAATATTAAAAAATTAAATATAATACTAAAATGCTAAAAAGTTATAATGCTAAACAAAAGGCTCCCTTCCTTATGTATAATGAGTTAAGGCTACATAGTGTTTGTAGCTTTAGTTCTTAATGAGTTACTATCTATTTTCCATACAGACACATACACAAGTATATGCATAGACATGTGTATACATACACACACGTATTTTTTAATATGTAATTTTTCATGTGCACGGTAAAGAAAATACAGCATTGCTTCTTCAGGCTGCTGGAAAAATTCAAGTAATTTCAAACTAAGGAAGGGGATTAGAATTTATTGTTTTAATATTGAGTATTTGTCCCTTCCTTACTCCTTAGAAGTGATTAATTGAAGGAGATATTTTAACCAAGGGAAAACTGGTGGAGGCTGTAAGCCAGAAACAGAGGAAAGACTGTGTAAATGTCTTGTAATAATGTGAATTTCGTTGTAAGAATCAATGAGTCCCAGAACAGTAGTTCCTGTTTAATTCATATGGTTAAAGATAAATCCCAGGTAGATGAAAACACTTTTACTCTTCATGCATTGAAACCTATAAAGATAAAATAATACATTTTTAAAAAATACATCTTTAATAATACAATGGGCTGGTTCTACTTGGTTCTAGTCTACTGAAGAGAGACTATTCTGTAGTGACAAGGTCTCTAGGGATAGGTCTTTAGACTAGGATATAAGTCCTTTAAAACCAAAAATGATTGGAGGGTAGAAAATCAACTTCCCAAAAGGGAGGGGAAAATATGCTTCCTGTATGGTTGGTAGGGCTGTGATCCATAGAAGACCTATTGTCTGGTCAGCCTGATATTTCTCCAGTGTAAACCATATGCTGACATGGGAAATGTGAAGGCAATTCTGTGTTTATTATGATTAGTGTCACACTGAGGTAGCTGAGGCAGTGGCCTTGTCTTTGCCTTGTGATCATTAATGGTTCTTCCTCACAATTTTGTGAAAGCCCAGTGGACAGGAGAAAAAGTAAGCTAAGCAATTAAACCTGAGATTGCTGAAAATATGTTACTGGAGGAATTATTGAGTTAACTTATCTGTACCCATATTAAGGGGTTGAGTTTAGCATAAATTATGCTAAAATCTATGATGATTTTATATTGCTAAATGTTGGTCTGCAAATGAAAGGGTTATAAAATTCCTGGTAAGAAATTTATTTCTAATACTTTTTCTCCTGAACAATGTGAACATGGAAAGATTTTCATTAAATATGATTTAGAATTATTCTTTGTACTGTCCAAGGAAAGATCAAGGTTTTGTAATTATTTCCATGGAATATTATTGTGTATGAGTCTTTCTTTACCTTCTTCCTATATTGATTCTATTCTGTAAACTTGTAAAATTTACTTTGAAGCATTTCCTTAAGATTGCCCAGTTTATTTATTTTATTTAAGATTGCCAGTAATATCAATAAAAATAAGTAAGTAGAGTATGTAAGCTTTGGCATCCATTACACTAAGGAATAGTTGTGACACAGTCATGAGCAATGATTAACGTGGACAGTTAACTGACTTAGATATCTTTCAACCTTAGTCAATCTGGAAAATATAGCTAATAACACCTGCCTTTGACAAATATTATGAAGCAGCAAAAATGCACATAATATTCTTAGCTCACAATATATATTCAATAAATGACAACCCTTATTCAAGCATCATATTTTCCCATTATAAATTTTGTTCCTTTAAATGTCAAAGAGATGACTCATCAAATGAATTTGCTTATTATTGTTCATGATAGAAAGCTTTAATTTAGCTTTTATTCAAATCCAACAAACTTTTTGTATTATCTGGGTATTCTGCAAACAGTCATTCATAGACATTGATAGATACTGCATCTGCTTTTTAAAAAAACCTATTTTACCTTTTTTAAAAAAATTAATGTTTATTTTTGAGAGGGAGATACAGAGTGTGAGCAGGGGAGGGGAGAAAGAGAGGGAGAAACAGAATCCAAAACAGGCTCCAAGCTCTGCGCTGTCAGCACAGAGCCTGGCGTGAGGCTCAAACTCATGAACTGTGAGATCATGATCTGAATCAAATTCACCACCCAGGTGCCCCTTAAAAAAAGCCTATTTTACTTTAAAGAGATGATGTTGTAGGCATCCCATCTTTAAAAATATGGGTGGGGGTGGGGATGGGAATGGGGCAAGGCTCTGAAGGGTGAGAATTAATGTCTTGGTGGAAAATGTGTCCTTGTTTTTGTCCAAAGTTAAACTCATTGTAGTTTATGTCCCATCAGCTGCTTCTCAAGGAATTTTACTGAATTACTCTTGTCCTCCTCTCCTGTATCTTGATATCTGTTCATGTCTCTTTTATATTAAAATTGATATAAATAATACACCCTAACATCTACACTTGCCTGAACACAAACCCAACTGAGGAAAGTTCATAGATGCCAATGTACAGGCTGAAGTTGAGCCTTAAACAAGTATCAGAATCCCCTGGAGGCCTTAAATGTTGGGCCCCAACCCAGGGTTTCTGATTCACAAGTTCTTAGGTAATGGTGATGCTGCTAATCAAAGAGTCACCATGGAATAAGGCACACTAAGATATCATTAGAAATCAAAGATCTCCCTTCAAAGACAGCACTGTATGTATGTTGGATAGGACTTGCATTTTCTTTTCTCTAATATAAATTAGAGACCCTGTCAGTGTGCAGGTAATTTGGCTGTCCAAAAATAAAAATAGCCTGTTTTGAAGCATTTGCTGATTTCCATGGTGTGACTATTCTCACCATTGCTTATTTCAGACTACAAATGTGACATCGGTGAACTAGACTTGGAAAAAGATGCATACATTTGTGTCCCTTGAAAGCAGATTGGAGACAGATTCAGCACACCATTGATCAATGTACACATAGACATCTCTTATGGATAGAGAGGTGGCGATGGACACAGATGAAACCCAGGTAGTCTCATCCTACCTGTGGAATTTCCCTTCCTTATCTACTGGCTATCTTTACTCTCTGCATTGGTCTTTTTTCTGGTAAACCCTGATGTCACTTTCTGTCCAATGCCAGAAATTATGCATTTATGTATAGATTGTTACTTGAGGGAGGATGTGGCTAATATCCCATTGTTTATGCAAGCTTCCTAAATCAGAGTCTAAAAAAAGAAGCGTTTTTAGAAAATATTGGAGATCCAAATGGAGGGCAGACATCACTACCTTGTGAGGCTTTCAGTATCTTCTATTTCACTCCCATATTTGTTTGAATGGTCCAGAAATTACATGACTACTGACACTCTCATTACCAAAACTTCCAAGTCATAAACTTTCCAGATGTATTTATATATTTTTTTCACCTAAAAGTCCTCTTTAAGTCCCCAAAGAGACAGGGAAATAAGGAAAACTAAAGTCAATGAGAATAGGCAATGGTAACCATTTCCTTCTCAACTATGTGTCCATGACCAGGGAAACAAAGGGCAAACGTTTGCCAAAGGATGGGCACCTTGGAAAGTGCTTTCAGGCCTGCTTGCTGTCCCATTATTCCAACAGCAGGCAGATCAAAGAACTAAACCCGAAGAGTGCTGGAATCCTATCCCACTCCCAAATTCCATGTCCTCAGTACTAGTCAACGTGCTCTAATTTTTTCCTGAGGTGAAAAACCAGAACAACTTTAAGTTATTCTAAAGCGCAGTTTATCAGAAGCAAGAAAAATGAAAATAATTTTGTATGGAAAATTTACAGTCGTTTTAATTCAAAAAACTTCGATTTTGTTTCACATTTATTTTATACAAAGTAGAGGATGGTTGTAAGTGGCAAAACATGAGCTTCCGTTCACAAAAGCAGAGGCCTGGGCACTGGTTTGGAATTTCCCCTTGATTCTACACTTGATAATGGGTTATCTTCATGGAAAGTTTTGAAGGTGGTGGGCTGGTGGTACAAAGTTGAGAAGTAATTGCTGGGGGTTTACCAAGATCACTTGAAGATCTGGGCAGGACTGACTCCCAATCTTAAAAAACAATGTGGCCAAGCCCAGTCATATTCTGATGAAGATAAGGCTACTTGTGACTAATAAAGCTCTTATGCTTTGTAACTTCCTCAAGGTATAGTGTGTGAACTGATCTTTTCCTGGTAACTATTTGAGGTAAAAGAAAATCTTAGCAAATGCAAATAGGATTTATCAGCACATAACAGGATAAGAACTTGAGAAAAGTCATGTTTCAGTACCTCATTCCTTCAGGAACATGGAGTCCCAGGGAAGAGAGTTTTATAGTAGTAAAAGAGGGGGTACGTGGGTGGCTCAGTTGGTTGGGCGGCGGACTTCAGCTCAGGCCATGATCTCACGGTCTGTGAATTCGAGCCCCGCGTCGGGCTCTGTGCTGATGGCTCAGAGCCTGGAGCCTGCTTCAGATTCTGTGTCTCCCTCTCTCTCTGCCCTTCCCCTGCTCACACTCTGTCTCTATGTCTCTCAAAAATAAATGAAAATGTTAAAAAAAAAGAGGAATAAGAAGCTAATTCCAGGAGATTCTAGAGAAAATGATAAGTGGGAATTGACTTTAAGGAAGTGGTAATGGGATCATATGTCCTGGTCAGAGTCATTGGCTTTTCCCTAGCTTGTTGCATTCATGACTCTTCCCCTTCTCCATGTATATTGTTCCCAAGTTATTCAACATTTACTAAACCTCATTTCCTTTGCAGAGCTGTTCCTTGAGCATCTTTTTCTCTCTGTAGTGTGAATGAGTGATAAAAATGTAACATGTAAGTCCACTCTTAGGGAAAGATCCCATTTGATAGGATTCTGTCAGAGATTCTGTTAAAGTAGATGACTACATCGATAATAATGGAATTCCCAGATCAATGGCAGGGATAGGGGATTATCTTTGGGGCAAGATTTTCGCAAAGCTCAATTTATATTACCTAATTTTAATGCTAGCCTTGTTTTGGACGTATAACCATCAATATAAATGCTCTGATCAAATTCAATTTGATATAAAGAAAAGAAAAGTTAGCCTTTAAAAATCTGAAAATTTGCTTATTTTTCATTTGTAAAATGTAATTCAATGTTTAACCTTTTAAGTGATTTTTTACTACATCGACTTCAAACTTACTTCTTCCAAATAATGTATATATATTTTAAAATGCACCTCACATCTCAATTAAGCTTTTTATAATTCTCCATGCAAAATTCAGGTGATGATAGAATTATGTCATTTCAAAGCCTCTCCCAGTCACTGGCCCTGTGGTTCCTCATCATGGAACCTCACTGCCAGCAGCATTTCCTGTTTCTAGAACCAAATATAATTACCACTAATCATTGCTGTTTTTTGGATCTACTTATAGTGCTGGCACCAAGGCTGAGAGAACAGCTGAGTAACAAGGTCATTGGGAAAACTTTTCTTTGGACATTTCACCAACTTCCCTCTTTTGGTTTTCTTTATCCCAAATGAGCTCTTGCTTCCCAAACCATATTTTAGGTAAATTTAGTTCTCCTTCTACTGATTTTCAGGTGTCTTGGCCTTTTCCTTCCTTACTCATTTCCATCTTTGAAAATTAAATACTTGGAATTCATCCTTGAGAGGTATCCACTCATCAGGTCAAGTTCTGTATGTGAAACAGTGATAACCTTTGATATCAGTGGGACTGGAAAGGCTGATAGTAATTTCCCAGAGATCTTCTGGTTCTTCCTCTTCTTTTCATTTTTAACTTGAAGAAAAATACATGCTCATCAATTACTTATATACAAGGACTATATGCCTCTCTAAGTATCTTTGACTACAGAGTAATTTCAGCTTTTAAGTGGCCTAGACTGGTTAGATACTTGAGATCTTTCTTTTAATCCCAGTAAAATACTTAATGTATTCTCCGGTCTAGCATTGTTCCTGTAACAGGATGGTATTACAAAACTGGGCAGATCATCTTTAGCCCTGCCACTCCTACCCCAGGAAGGTCCTCTTTCTCTGCTTCCTTATGCCACATGACTGAACCACCTTTATTTCCATCAAACCATGCTTAGAATCTTGAAGAATATTTAGCTCCTTTACCTCTTTTGCTCATCCCATTCAGAACATCACCAGTCTAGCTGAGGACCTCTCCACACAGGAACCTTCTTATATCTGTTTTGTCATTCACAGTCCCTGTCATCAGCACAATTTAGACTTTTACCTTCTCTTGACAGAAATACTGTGAACTCAACTCCTGCCTGCTCCCATCTCTTCTTCCTTCAAGCTATCCTGTATGACACTGCTGTTACAGTAACTGTCCAAAAATGTCACTATGAGCATGTAATTCTTTTTGCATTAAAAAGAGCAACTTAGCCTAAAAATGAAAGTATAATTTAGCCAGAGCTTAGCTTTCTGATCTCCTGTCTTCCCACTGACACAGTGAAATGAGCTCATGGCTTTTCCCAGAACCTGCCTTGGTGATGATGCTCTTGCATTATCCTTTTCTATAACCTTCTGACACTTTCCACAGGCCTGTCTCAAATCACATTTTATTTATGATGTCTCTGTGGTCACCACCTCTGCATCTGTACCTCTGTCACCCGCTTAAATAACCCTTGGATAGACATTACAGTTTTCGGGTCAGACAGACCCAGAAAACCCTAATTCTTCCTATTACTAATGTCATGACTTTGAATATATTGCATATCATCTCTGAGCCTGGTGTTTTCTTTTTTAATCTGTAAAGTGGAGATAATATTTTCTTTTGAACTGAAGATTAAATGAAATCACCTGTATAGAATACACATATAGGCTTGGAATATATTAAAGATTTTATACACATTGCTCTTTTCTAGATTCTTTTTTGGTATTAATTACCCTCCTGGTGGCATTCTGGCCATTTGAGGTCTTGGATCATCCTCTACTTAATTACACATCCTATGAGGGAATTACTTATTTTTGGATCCATCAAAATAAAGCAAGATACTTAAATCAGGAGATTCTGAAGAGCACTGAAACTGACTTTTTTTAGATGAATTAGAACTTCCAAATGGATTTACATTTGTGAACAAATGACAACACATGGCCTGGCCACTCCGTATCTCCTACGGGCAGCCAGTTTCTATTAACCACAACTAAAAGTGGCTACCTGCACTGATACTCTGTATGAACTCGTTTGGTCAAATATATAAGAAGAACCTGAGAACACAAAAGTACAGGACAACGATTAGAGAACTGGAAGAAATGAGATATGATTGTGGAGTTGGACAATTGTCCCCATGTGTTGCCTTAATCATATACATTCAGGATGAGTCCTAATAAGGGAAATAGATTTAATATAACTTTTTTTTTTTTTTTAAGAATGGAAGTTCAAGCAGCATTACTCACATTCTTAAAGAAAACTTTATATGATAGTTTTCTGGAAGATATGGCTTCCAAATCTCATTTCACACCCATATGGTCAGTTGTCATGGAATAATCACATTTTTAATCTCTTTGTCACTCGTAACTCTATAGCTCGTAACTCTTTATTATTGCCTGGAAGAAAACATGGCCATTTTCCCCCAGTTGTGAATTAAATTCCTTTTGATTCCTTTGAATTGAAATACTTCTTTATTCATCTTGTATTTTATTCCACTTTGTACATTTTCTTGTTGCATCTTATTGTAGTCTTAGGTTCTATCACTAAATAATTTCAGACATGGCTTAATGTGGAATAAGGAAAAGAACTGTGTCCTTGGAGAGTGCCTGAGTGGCTCAGTCAATTAAGCGTCCAACTCTTGATTTCCACTCAAGTCAGGAACTCACGGTTCTTGAGATTGAGCCCCACATCAGGCTCTGAGCTGACAGCATGGACCCTGCTTGGGATTCTTTCTCTCCCTGCCTCTCTGCCTCTCTCTCTCTCTCTCTCTCTCAAAATAAATAAATAAATAAAAATAAATAAACTGTGTCCTTGGAGATACTACTTTGATTTCTGGCTTTATTCTTTTCCCATCTTAAAAAGGGATTATAATTATTTTCTGTCCATCTAAGTAAGGGTATGGGGAGAACCATAGTTGTCACCATGTGTTTAAAATTTTTTAAATACCCTAAAACTTCATAATACTCTCTTTCAGTCGCCTAAACACCGAAGTGAAAGTTTTGCTTTGGATATGCATGCTTAATTCTTCCTGCTTAACTCAACCCATGATCACTAGAATGCAAATCTTGATTCAAATCAGGTAGAGTGGTAGGAAGTACTAGAGGAATCCGGACTTGGCCCTGTGTATGAGGGCTGGGCTCTTGTAATGTATACTAGGGTATTTCTTTAGTCTCTCTCTGGTTTTCTCAACCTTATCATGATGAACATTTCATGTCAAATAATGCCTTATTATGGGGGGCTGCCTGTGCATTGTAGGATATGTATAGAATATTTGTCCCTAGTTCTGAACTCCATCCACTATTTTTTAGTAGCACATTCTGCCACCCCAAAAGAGATTATCAGAGATGACTTCAGACATTGCCAAAGGTCCCCTAGAAGACAAAATCTCCCTGAAAGAACCTCTGCTTTAGGACAACTTCACTGCAATGAAAAATTATACATACATACCTTTTGCTTTCCAGCCGGTTTATGATTGATAAACAGAATATAAGACAATTAAAGCTGGTTGCTACTCATTAATCATTAAATATAATTGATGACATATACTTTGGGGATGATCACAGTATCCCAGTATAGTATTTTTACTAACGCCCACTGTATACAGATGAGACTTGTAGAAACATGTTTACACTATAATAAGAATTTTCATTCCTAAACCATTTCTGTTCTAACTTCTCATGAGTGGCTAGAAGTCAACAATGAAAAAAGATAAAAAGGTTGGATAGTTGGACCTTTAGCCAGGATTTTTACCTTTACTGCTCTGATTAAAATATAATCTACCTTCTTTCTGAAGAATTTCTTTGCCTCTTCTGATTCACTGTACAATCTCTTACCATTTTTACCTCTGGGCCTTGGGCATTAATTAGATACTGCTTAATATTGTTTTCCTCTAGCTAAAATAAGCATCAACGGGGGCGTCTGGGTGGCTCAGTCAGTTAAGTGGCCGACTTCGACTCAGGTCATGATCTCACGGTTCCTGAGTTCGAGCCCCGCGTTGGGCTCTGTGCTGACCGCTCAGAGCCTGGAGTCTCCTTCAGATTCTGCGCCTTCCTCTCTCTCTGCCCCTCTCCTGCTCAAACTCTGTCTCTCTCTCTCAAAAATAAACATTAAAAAAAAAACAAAAAAGAAAAAGAAACAATAAGCTTTAACGTTGGCTTCCCAGTGAGATTACAGTCAGTCTGAGGGCAGCATACTTCTTTTTTTATCTTTCATGACATCAGATACAGTCTCACATTCTTAACACAGAGCGTAGTCTTTGGAGACAAACAGATGTGGACTCTACTCATGGTGGATAAATTTGTACAACCACTCAGTCTCTCTATGTAGAGTAACCTCTATAAGGCACATGAATTATATGAGTAATTTCTGTGCATTCAAAGCAACCCTCTGATTAGAACTTAGGTCTCTATCTAATTTTCCAATTTGACTAGAGAGAAAGAATATGCGAGCCATGCTGACCTAGTTGTCTGGATCCATGATTGCTGTAATACAGCGGATTAACACTTAAGCACCCTAATTTTGTACATTCATCTCTTGTGAGCCTGATTCATCTAAGACGGTTTAATAGATAAACCTTTATTATTATACTGACTAAATCAGATTTCCGAATCATGTAACCAAGGACTTTGGAATGTGGGAAATTACAAAGCAAATATCATATTATGAGGCTACTTAGAAGCCCTTCCTGGAAACCACCAATCTCCTGTCAGGGCCTCTTCAAATTTCAAGTCAGTTGGTAAACTAGATCTTGAAGAATTACAAGAATGAATATAGCAGAGGGTTTACCCTATTGGAGTTCACCTTCAAGTAGTTTTTAGGTTACATACCTAATAAATTTAATGTTTTTTGATACTCAGAAGTAATTGTAATTTAAAATGGTGCGATAAATGCTTATAGCTTTGTCGATTTAAATAACAAGAGAATTGAAGTAGCATCGCATAGCTTGACTTCAAAGCTTTAGACTTTAGTAAGCGAGACAAAATTTTCTGTGTATAGCAGTCTTAGCTTTATAGTCTATTTTTAACCTACAGAGCAAATGGGGAGGTTTTTGAGCTGCGATTATGAAATTCTATTGCTCTATATTTCAAAATACATGTACTATTTAATAAAAGTTGAAAATAATAATCCAAATAACTATCCAAATCTAGTATAATAAAGATATTTTAAAGAAGGGACGTTAGCAGAATTATATATTGGCAATAGAAGTCCTGATTTGACTTTTGTTCTTCTTTGCTATTTTAATGAAACTCTTACCTTATTTTGGAGCCACAGTTAACCAAACTTTGAGTTCAGTAAGTAAGTTTTTCTAGTTTCTTCAATGCCATGGGAGAGTAAAGGCTATTGTGATATTTCCCATGATAGCACAGCATAATTTTATTAGTAATAGCACCAATGAAAATAATAAGTTTTTGAGCATTTACTATGTATCAAGTCCTACTCTAAACTCTCATAAACCATCTCACTGAATTTTCAAAGCAACTATATGAGGTAGATACTGTCTGACTGTGCAAATGGAAACACTGAAGTCGAGGAATCTTAAGACACCAGCCCACTGGCACATAGTAAGTGGCAGCACCCTAAAACAGGGTTTTACTCTTCAAGTTCATTGAGCCATCTCTCACCACGCTCAGCTCTTTAGACTTCTAAGTCACAAGAAAATGTACCTGTGCAGTAGTGTGCAAGCTGCAGCTTGTAGGAGGTAATGCAGCTTAAAAAATGGCATATTAGAGACCTTTGCCTAAATCTTGCTTTTATAGTAAGCTTATTTTCTTTTTCTGTCCAATTAATACTACCTTTAGAAGACATTTAAAATGCCAGGGCCGGATTTCCAAACTATGTTCCTGTGTTCTCCAGGGGCTTCATGAAAGTGTCTCAGCGGCCACTGAGATAGAGGGAGGAGAAGAGGGAAAGTCAGGGCATCAGTTCAGTTTCTCCACAATTTCCTTAAACTGCACTTCTCTCCATTCTCAATAGTGCAATAGCCCTGCACTTTCTATATATTTCATTTGGGATTTGGGCGGGGCTGGGGGGAACAGTTAGCTATTTTTGGAGACAGTTTCAAAATCACTTATCTAGATGACCTCTGTTTTCTTACAGAGGGAGCTGAGGGCTGGAGAGTTAAAGCAATTGGCCCCAAATCACACATCTTATCAGAGGGAGAACCCAGGTCCCCTACCTCCCAGTCTGGCCTGCTTCCCGCCATCCCATATTGCTGACTACAGGCATACAGTGCACGTGTGAGACCCCGGATTGTCACTCTGCAGGCTCATTCTGGTGCTGCTGCTGATTCACTTAACCCTCGTCTTTATTGGCACAGCAGAGCTTCCTGGAATTTGTTCTTAGACCTAACCTCTACTTATAGGATCCTGACACGCTCTGCTCTGCATTCTTTCAAGGCCTTCTTCAATTTCAATACTGAACCTACACATTGTGTAAGAGTGAGGGTAATTCAAATATTTTATAGTAACAATTGAAGTTAAGAATACAAGTAGGCAACCTGCTTCATTCAAGAAATGTTCGTTGGTGCCTACCAATGTGCCAAAATTTCTCTGAGCACCGAAGATATACCAGTAAGCAAAACAGATAAAAAATCTGCTGTCACTGTACTTATGGACCATAAGGGTCAAAGAGATGAATCAGAGAAGAGGGAATGGAAAATATTGTGTTCCCTGAATATTGCTGTTTTACATTGGGTAATCAGGATACCAATAAGACAATATTTGGGTCAAGATCTGGGGAATGGGAAGGATCAAGGTGCACAGATATCTGGGTGGGGGGAAATTGGCTCAGAGGAGGGAACAGCAAGTACAGCAGCTTTGAGGTAACAGAGTGCTTAGTGCCTCTGAGGAGCAACCAAACTAATGCACATGGAGCGAAGTCAGCAGAGTGAGTGAGGAGAACAGAAGAAGGTGACAGCCGAGAGGTGAGAGGGTAAATGAGAGAGCCATTGTGTCAGATCCCAGCTTTGTAAAGACTTTGTCTTTTATCGCTTGATGATTAAGCAAAGTATTTGTGCTTACTTATAGTAGGTATATTTTGTCTTGAATGAGGGCAATGGATAGCATAGCCTATCTGTCAGTTTGAGACATCCACAGTTGAATTGCTGATATTATGATAAAAGTTTAGGAGATGCTATAATTTCTTAAGTTCTAAAAATACATAGCTAATTGTGTTTTTTAAAGTCTGAAGGTGTCATATAGGTCTAGAATGAACAAAAACTTACCAAGTAGTTCTGTGATCAATCCTTATTATGTTACTTACATTAATAAAAAAGCATAATTTCATATTGTAAAATGGCTTCTCTTGTTATGATTTTTGTTTGTCTCTAAAACACTGGGCTCTTTTTCAAAAT
The DNA here is from genome assembly GCA_030068075.1 of Paguma larvata. NCBI lineage: Eukaryota > Metazoa > Chordata > Mammalia > Carnivora > Viverridae > Paguma > Paguma larvata. Next base: position 30,580,024 of record CM057826.1, on the reverse strand, counting down.
TCTTGGTCCTTGATCACTTTCATTCTTGGTCTTCTTCATCGATCTTTATGATTTTCAACAAAAAACAAAATAGACACTCCCCCAGAGAGCAAAATTCCCAATGGCACAGGTTGCGTGTAAATTTAGCACGAATATATTTCCTTCTTTTTTAGAATTTACTCGATAATCAAGAGAAAATTCTTTATCAGTCAAGGCTCCTGTGGTTGGATTTGAAATCATCCAACCATTTTTTTTTTCATAGTGATTTGAAAGGTTCGGTAAAAGAGGAGTTATACAACTTTGCTACGGTTGACTGTGGTCATCTTCTCACAGGGTACATGCACCATGATGGCCTTTATCCTGGGCACCAGTGAAGGAGACTGGGCCTTATAAACACAAAGGAAAAGGGAGGTGAGTGGTGGCTGAAAGAAGAGAGAAGGAAGTGGCAAAGAGCAGCTAGCCAAATCTTCCACCCTGGCAAAGGAAGCTCATAACACTTTTCACTACATCCTCATCAGGGGTGTTTGTTATTTGGATTTTATAGTCTGTAGAGGAGCATGCATCTGGAGTTTGAACTGTGTACTCTCTAACATCATCACATTAGCTAACAGGAGTTTAGATGTAAGTTAAAGGGAAATGATTCTGAGAAAAGAAAGATTTACAGGGAATGTGAAGTCGTCGTGTAGTTCAAGGAAATTCCCAAAGATGTATTCATGTTACTACCTGATGGGTAACGATATTTTTCTCTCTGATTATGGAAATGGATATTTTCAAATCCCCAAATGGTTTTGGGAATTGCTGTTATTAAGAAAGAATACTTGTGTGTGTGTGTGTGTGTGTGTGTGTGTGTGTGTGTGTGTGTGTGTGTACGAGAGAACTTCTTGAGTTTTAATCCTTTCTCTATTTCACTGTTGTTACAAATGACTTTTATGATTCATGCTAATACATTAAAAGATCAACTAGTCTCAAATGGTGATTCATTTTATAAACAAGATGAGTTTGTTTGTCTCAAGTATCCAATTATGCTCAAAAGCCACTGTCTCATTTTGAGATGGTCTTTCTGGGTCTTCAGAAGGCAACAGAACTGGACACTAATTATGTGTCCCGTGGAGACTGATTACTAACCTAACTTGCATTCTGGGTAATTCTGTGACCTGAGTCCTTGGAACAGGCTGGTCTTGGACACTAATAATAATATCCTCAGCCTGGATAGGTTCTTGTAGAGCACATCAAATTGTCATCCAGTGACTGCCATATTTGACAACTAGCCTCCTGGGTGGATAACTAGACTTCTGTTTCTTTAGCTTTTAACAAGATCAAGAACTTAAGTTGGCTGAGTGCTTAGTATGTATTAGATGTTTTATATCTATAATCCTTTAATAAAGGAGATTTAATAATCTTATTTTATGGAGAAGAAATTAAGGTTTAGGTATCCTAGCAACTTGCCCAATATCCCATGGCTATCAAATGGACGGGCCAGGATCTGAACCCAGTTCTATCTGATTTCAAAGCCAAAGCTCATAGTTATGGTACAAGATTACTGTGCACAAAACAGGTGCTTAGTTAATAAAATTTTTTCAAGATACTTATTAAATTGTTCAATTCATTGTCAGAGCTGAATAGTGAGAATACATTTTGTTATCAGTTTGTTTAATACCAGCCAAGACAAAGAGTCTCAATGGCATCTCCATCGATTTGAAATAGAACATGGCAATAAACAAAAACACTTTTTCACTCACATTTGTAATCATTAATAAATGGAAAGTGAAGTTTTTATTCAGTTTGGTCATAGATAGGAGGCTTTGTAATAAATTAAGGCCACTTCTATTTTTGTTACTTAGCCATAAAATATTTCTTATGTTCTCTGGTTAGAAAGAAAGTTATATTTTAGAGGACTGAGAGGGGAATTAATGAGGTGAAGAGCTTCATTTGAGATTACTAATAGAATATTCTATACCTGAACCTGGTTTTCATGTAAAAGTAGATAAAATGTCATTGAAATTTCATGATACAGTCTGTCTTTTTCCGTTCTATTTCTCAAGGGCACTTAATTTTAGAGTTGACTTTCTATAGCTATGGATATATAAAATTAATTACTTTTAACTGTCAGAATAAGGGCCTCTATTCTTTCACCCAGCCTCCTGACTCTGGAACCACAAAGTTCTAATTCCCATCCCCCCCCCCAAATATCTCTACTAGTGATCCTGTTAAGTGGTCTAAGAAAATCAGTTCCAGATTTCTTATTCATGTCTCTGTAGAATCCTAAGATAAAATAATTTTAAATTCCTTAAGAACTTATTGTGTTTTTCTTTTTTCCTTAATTCACAAGCTCTGCGTGTAGTCCATGGACAAGTGTCCATACTGCTTTCCCTAAAGTTGAACAGGATGGGGATGAATGATAGTCTTTGTATTCTAGCACTTCTCAACTCTTAGCAAGCATTTCAGTAAACATTTGAGTCCTACAGAATCTCTTTTATCCCTATATTAGCTATGGAGTAAGTATTTTTAAAGCCATTTCTATAATCACAAGCCCGGGGACTTAGGGGTGTGTGTATGTGTGTCTGTGTGTGTGTCTGTGTGTGTGTATCTGTGTGTGTCTGTGTGTTTCTTGCAACTGGGGTAACAAAACATAACCATCTTGGTGGTTTAAAACAACAAAAATCCATTGTCTCATAGTTCTGGAAGCCAAAAGTCAGAAATCACGGTGTCGTCAGTGCCATACTTCTACAGAGTCTCTGGGGAAGAACCCAGTCCTGCCTTTTCTAGCTTATGGTGGATGCTCACCATTCCCTGGCTTGTGGTTGTATCACTCTAATCCCTCCATCTTTATGTTACTTTTTTCTCTGGTGTATTTAATCCACTTCTGTGCTTCTTTTATAAGGATACTTGTGTTGGCATTTAGGGCCCACCTGGACAATCCAGGATAAATCTCTTATCTCAAGATCCTTCATTTAATCACATCTCTTGCCATATAAAATAATATTTACTATTTTGTCACATAATATTCATAGATTCCAGGGCTTAAGAAGTAATATATCTTTGAGAAGCTATTTTATTTTTTCAGCTTACCATAGTCACTCTTGGGATCTGATGGACCACCTAGAGAGTTTGAGTGACTGTATTTCTCTCCAAATTTTTGTGCAAATGAAATTAACCATATTTCATAAAAGATACAAACCTGGATTCATCTCACAATATTAATTAATATGGAAAAATAAAATATCCTGAGTATCTTTACATTTTAACTGAATTCATTGTACTTTGTCACCTATATTGCATATAATTGTATAAATGCATAACTCATTCACTTAAAAAAACTGTGCACTAAGTATGCTCTATAGACATGATGCTTGGCTCTGGAATTTGGAAATAAATATAAGGTATGATTCCTTCCAATGATCAGCGTATAATCTAGATAAGAAGATAGTTGTATCATCAGTTCATTCGACTTCTAAATCCTACTATACTCTATAGTTAGGCCATGGATTCTGTCTTTTAATCCATACTACCACTCTTTTGGTTTCATATTGTTTATTCCCATTTTAAAGAGAAGAGAAAAAAAAAAAGATATTAGCTGAAGACCATACATAGTAGGAGATGAAACTTGGGTTTAAACTCAAGCATTCTAATTTTTGAGCTCAAGCTATCAAACACTGCTACTACATTGTTTATGGATAGACTTATTCTATAATGGTGTTTTTGAGTGAGCATTTTCTTTTTCTAAGTGCGGTGTAGTTATTTTCTTCTAAGTATGCTCAGACTTTTCTATGTGGCTTGGTCTTTTCTGATGTTTGTCTATTTGGTGTTAAGGTTTATTAAAGTTCTGTTGTGACTTGGATTGTATGAGTTTGCCTTCATCCAGGAACTAAGATAATCAAGAGTTTGGAGGCATTGCATCCTACTAGAGATACCTTTTTGTATTTCCCTTTAATTTAGATGTGAAAACTGATAAGGTATATGGAGAGAAATTGTACTCTTGTAATGTAGCCTACAGATGCACCAATCATAAGGAAACTCCTGCATATTTTGTAATAACATATGGATTCACACATGGTTTGTTCTTCGGGTTCTGACGGAACATTTAAGGTAGTGCGCTCTTTGGTGTCTGAGAGGCTGACCCTTCAATTCTCTTTTTCACAATCTTAATCCATCTGCCTAAATGATAGCTAAATTTTCTTTAGATAACTGATAACATAAGGGGTCTTTTCTTCAACAGATACTCGTTATAACAGAGAACATTCCTTATAACTTTTGATATTCACCAAATTATATGACTGTTCATCAAATAGTTTTAGCAAGTATCAGATGACAAAAGAAAAGATGACAGATTTGGTGTAAAGGAATTTCCCAATATACCTCTAAATGGACCAGTAACATCATTAAGAGGTAGATTGTAAGTAACAGTCAAGAAAATGGTTCAGTCATGCTAGCAGCAACTTTTAACTCTTCACTGTGGTTTTACTCAAGCTGGACCAAGTATGCATTTTAGGAAGGACACAGTTAGTAGTTACCCCTCTGTCCCTCACCCATTCCAACCTCTAGTGACAGTTTGCACATTGGAAGCATCAGCTTGGATGAAGCTATGGGGACACCTTTTTGTTTTCTCAGCTGGCTCTGCTTGAAATTGTCATATCCAGAATAACAATATTTTCCAGATCTCCTAATAAAAATGTCAAAGAACTAACAGCTATGCAATGTGGCTAATCATCACGGAACACAGGGTGTTGCTTTTACCTAATTATTTTAGTTGTAATTGGAAGTCGTAAACAGCTCAGTTACTACCTCCTTCTTCAAATTATGTTTTCAGATTTCTAGTCTCTCCTTCTCTCAAAGAGCTTTCAACACCTTGTTCGATATGGTCTGAAAGGGAGGTCTGGCTGGAATTCTTATTTCTTGTCTTTGTGAAAACAAATCCCTTTCGATTAGCCACATAAATGAAATTGTGATTTGATGTCATCAGTATATATTACTGCAATATAAATAACTGTTCTGCACGTGCTACTGCTAAGTTCTCACTGAATATTTTTCTAGAACAATGCCTTCTCTCTTTCAAGAATAAAGTGGTCTGGATATTGGAACTTTTACAAGGAAACTTCCTCTCCAATCCCATGAAGATTTATACTGCGTAAAATTCTCGTCTCCCTCTCCATCCTTGTCAATCACTCAAGAATGGAAAACTTTTTCTCCCTCTCTTGTCATCTCCATCTTCCTTTCTATTTTTATTGTTATCTCTTCATCTCACCCCTTTTTTCTCTCCCTGCCCCCAAACCCCTCTCCCCACTACCATACCAGCATGCTTTCAAGCAAAATGTGCTGTTTTTGTCTACTTCCAGTTATCTAACAGGAAACCACATTTGGATAAGGCCTAACCTATTAGAACCCTTCTTTCTGAAAGGCCTATGGTTAGCTCAGACTCCTATGGCTGCCACTGGGGAATAAGTTGAATCTGAGTTGGGAGGTAAAGCTCATTTTCTACTTTAACTTTATAAGAAAACATAGTTGCTGTTACACTTTGAGTTCTCATTTAGACTCTTGGGTGTACTTTTTAGTAGTTGGAACTCCAGAAGATAAAGGGAGAAAAATTAGATATCTCTAACCTCCAGTCTACAGAAGCAATACACTTGGAAATGGTTGCCTGAAGAATGGTTCAGGAACTGTGTATTAATCTGCCCTCAAGGTAAAGGGTTTAGACATGGTTTATTAACAAAAATCAGTCAAAAGAATGTCCCTGACTATATCATCCATGCACTTGTTCTAAGATAAGCACTTCTATCTCAATATAAAGCTTCATACACTTGAGGAGAGATTTCTCCTTGGTTATTTTAATGTGAAAATATGTAGTCAAAAGTGAATCCCACCTTCTATGGTCAGCTACAACTGTGGCAGTTCAACCAAGTTGTTAATATACTTATAAAACTTCCATGTCTCCCTTATTTTTCCTTCTTGCTTTCTCTGTGCATGTCTGTGTTTGCTTTAGAAATGTAAATAAGAAAATTTCTTTCTCCAAAGTGGCTAGCTTTAAACCTTAGTCTATTTAATTATCTTTTACTGACCAGATGTCTCTACAATTCATTTAGGTGTGGCTATCTATTGTCAATGATCTTAACAATTTTTACTAGGTTTATTCTGACATTATCTCCATATCTTTTCAAGAGGAAAAAAGTGACTTGAAGCTATAAATCCAGATATATCAATAGGTTATTAGTTTGGTCTCTTTTGATGAAAAGCCTCTCATTTCACGGTTAAATTCTTTTGCACACAATCAAATCTCTTGGAAAAAATTTGGAAAAGAAGACAATGACAATTTAGGAGCAGAAACTATGGTTGGTGGTCATCCAACGATTGGGATTGAAAATCTTTGGTAGCAAATTTTCGGTTAGAGTTTTTTTGCCAAATGGAAATGAACATGATTATCCTGCATTAGTTATATCTACAAAGTCTCTTATCCATGTTACTTCTCCATACTGTGCTTTAAATTATCTGCCAGGATTTGATTGGAACACTTGGTATTTTTTCTCTATTTTAGAATCTCTGTTTTCTGTCTAGGGCAGCATTTAACCATGCCACCACCCTCCTCCCATACCTTTTATTGACAGTAATAGTTGCAATCATGGCAGTACATATTATCGTGAGCACCTCTGGTAGTTTTGTTGTCCAGAATACTTGTTTCTCTTGCCTAGAAGGATTATATTTTAGGATTCTTTATTGCCAGAGGATTTTACTTTTCTGTTCTCTTAATTCATGCTTGCTCTTGACAGTACATTGTGAGTAGAATTGATGTGGGATATTTCTGACCAGAAATTTTCTGAATCAGCTCAGAGCTGTCATGCTCTTTTCTTTCTACAAGATCCAAGATAGAGGCTACCCACAGGCTATGTGAGCAAGAGATAAAATGTTATAAGCCAGTGACATCCTTTGAGTTGTTTGTTACTCTAGAAAACTGTAGACTAAGCTAATAAACACTTTTTACTTAGCAATGACACCTCTGGGAATTTATTCTCAGTAACAAATTTACAAGTAAATAACATGCAGGATTAGAGATGTTCATCACATTGTTGTAAAAATATCAAAAAATTAGAACCAAAACATAACAACAGTGATTTCATTAAATAATGACATATCCACACAATGGAAAATTATGCAGTCATTAAAACTTGATGACATATATTTGCATATACATATATACTTTTGTATAATTATCTATATACATATTTACACCTATATCTGTATAGTATAATTGTGAAAGGATATCTAAACTGTATTGCTAAGTAAAAAATGAGGTTATAAATGATATATCATGAATGATTCTATTTTAGCTAAACGGTACTCATCAAGTATATATACAGAGCAGCAAAAACTATTTATAGAAGTAGAATCAATATAACAAAACCAAAGACAGACCAAAAAGAGAAGAGAAGTCATAAAATTGTATGGGGAAAACTTATGTAGAATAAGTTATATGCTGTGCTGTTAGCTCTACCTTTGAAACAACAAACAAGTTACAGAAGGGCTATGCTGTTAGTTGTAAATGTTCTTTTCTTCCTCTCCTACTCATTGCTTTTGTGAAGACAAGCTATAGGTGCAACTTAGATGCAATACCTCTTTAAACATGAGCCTAAAGATCAATAAATTGAACGATGAAGCTAAAATCAGCTCTAAGGTTACCAATGATTTAAATCAGGGCATAACATAATAAATATCCCTTGAGATTTTACTATCTACAAAACAGCAAAATTCTATCTTATTCCCTCTTTTTTGTTTACTGTTTACTTGTTTTTTATTTATTCTTTACTTATTACTTTATTTCCAAATTCTATTAAAATTACAAGAGTTACTCGGTAAAACACTTGCTGGATGACTTACTGATATGCTAAAGCTTCTATCTTTTTTGTTTATTGTTTACTTGTTTTTTATTTATTCTTTGCTTATTACTTTATTTCCAAATTCTATTAAAATTACAAAAGTTACTCGGTAAAACACTTGCTGGATGATTTCCTGATCTGCTAAAGCTTCTGTCTCTTTCTTTAGACTTACCCAAATCTTTTCAAACACATCTTTCTGAATTCAATGACTTAATTTTGGATCACAGATACCATGACATGGAATCATATGGTCAGTTCACTAGAGTGCTTGCTCCCATGGCTTGGGCTTATCCTGGGCCTGTTTGCCCTCAGATCCTTCTTCTTGGGTTTCGTTTCTACTTCGATACTTTCTACTGCTCTTCTGTCCGCTCAGGATAATTTTTCATAATTTTTCTTCTCCATTCACAACCTCCCACCTTCTTTTCTCAAGACTCTTTTCACTATCTGTTAATTCCTGTTCATCTTTTAGGACTCAGCTCAAATATCATTTCATCAAGGAAGTCTTCTCTGACTCCTCTTACCAGATCAGATCCTCTTATTCTATGGTGTCAAAGCCACTCTGTTCTCTCTGTGTTCATTCATTAGAAATAGAATTGAACAAATGATTGCATAATTGGTTGTTTAGTATCTCTATCCATATCTGGAATGTACTCTTAGGACCAGGATCTATGTTGTTCATCGCTGTTCCCTCAGTGTTCACCAAATACCTGAATACATAAAATTTTTTCATTACTTAAAATTTTAAAATTCTGTATGTATCTGGAATTTTCCCTTTTCAAAACCTCTGCAGTCATTAATTAGATAATTATCAAAACAGTCTCGAAAGTTTAAGGAATTAAATATTACTCAGTACTTAGGATGCAATTGTTCTCTTCTCAAAGCTCTGTCTGAGGAAATTCCTCCCACCCAAAAGGGAGAGTTTTTAGTAAAAGTATCTATTTTTCTTTTCATGGCAGGTCATTAATTTAGTTCTAAAGAGCGGCATTCACTAACTTCTTCCACAGTTATTTACTCCAGTTAGCCAGGCATCAAGCAAGATGCTGGAGAGACAGTGAGTGGTGACCAAGATGGATCACACTCCTTTGATGTAAGTTAGGGTTGGGAAATACGGAGATTATCTGCATGGAGAAACCATGAAGAACAACAGCTATGGGCTTTCTTACTTGAAAAATTGGTTTTAATTTAATGTTTCTAATTCTTACACAACTAAAAGAAACAGAGAAAAATTATTTCTCCAATGAATAGCAGAGTTAAGAAAAAAAGCAGCATGTTAGAAGCATAATATTGGGATGTCCATAGGCCAGTAATTTCCCCCAAATCTGTAGGGGATTTGGTGCATTCTGTTTGGATTAGTTACTTCATAATACAGGAAGAGAATCTCAAGCAACAATGTGTTGCACAATGTTATTCAGGAACTCCCACGTAAAAAGTAATGCCACCACCAATGTAAAGTTGCTTTTATTTCCTTTGCAGAGTTTATAAACTGAATTTTTGTTCCAGTAAATACATTGCAACAGTAGTTATAAGTAGAGAGGAAGTGATAGTTCCCTAGCATTTCCTAACATTAAATAAAACAAAATTCCAAATCCTCAAAGATTGTTGCCATCTTTCCTTCAGTAATAAATAAGTTAACCTCAGTTCACTTGTTTGCTAGCATTCCAGTGAGAAGGGTAGATTCTAACATTTCCCTCTTTTAATCTTGACATTCAAAACGTGGTTGAAAACGATGCTGATGCTCAGCATATTTTCTTAGGCTGGTATTTCAGATGGTAGCCTTTCTGTCTTTGTTAGAATTATGTTAACCATGGTAGATATTTCATACTGGTTGTTTTAAAGAGATACTGATCCCATTTAAGATCATTATAACAAACTTTTGATTCTGCTATGATCTTAATCAATCGACTGAAAAATGAATAATTTGATTTCTTTTCTGCCATTGAATTTATAGGTTGTGTGAATTTACAAATTAAATAAAATCAGTAATAGTGTAAAACATTTGTATTGAAAACTTGGTTTATTGGACGTGAGGATGCTATTCAGTCGTATCTTTTTCCTTATTCTAAGTTTAGAGTCAGAGTCATTCAAATGGAGGTCAAAGTGGCAACTAAACTATGTGACTTAGATGTACGACCACAAGCAGAATTCCTCTCACCTTGATCTTGATTTAGACCTTAAGGTGGTCTACTCAAGTATGGTTGTTTTAAAATAGGTACACCGATTCTTTGACATCCGTCCCTTCAGAAAGTGGAATCTAATTCTCCTCCCCTCGAGTACGGATTCAGTGACTTCTGAAAAGGAAGCTATGACAGAAGTGACGATGCATTCCTTTTATACTCCGTCATAAAAAAGGCATTGTTGCTTCCTCCTTGTTCTTTCTCCTAGACCACTGACTTTTGGGGAAAGCAACTGTTCTGTCATGAGGACCCTCAATTAATCTGTAGTGAGGTCCATATAGTAAGGAACTGGGGCTTCCTCCCAACTGCTACATAAGGAAGTCAGCTTGGAAGCAGAAACTTTGAGGAAACTGGTTAAAAGTGCGTGTGTGATTCGTATAGGCCTGATCAAAAGCAATTGTGAAAGCTTTACCTGGCAGGCCTCATAGGAGAAAGCTGTGCTCTCCAGTCCAGACATGGTGCATAGTCAGTGCCTTGCAGTCTCTTAACTCTAAAAGGAGCGGCAGCCAAGGACTTGAGCTCCCTGGCCAGCCATGTTCTTCACATATTTGTGTTCCTCGCCCTGGTGGGCACCTTCATTCCAAGGTCTCCTAATCTGAGGCCTTAGGCAGTGGTCTTCATTAGGTGCCTCTGGGGGTCCTCCTTATTAGTGGGCAGGGGAGAGGAGGAGGAAACCTCAGAAACACTTTTCTCTGCTCTGACTTAGTACTCAGTACTTTCGCAGTCCTAGCTCCCTGCATCTCCCCGCCCCCTGACCACAGGATTCATAAAACTACCAGAGCCTTTTGTTTGGGGTTCTCTCAACAGTGACATGACCCCCACTTCTACACTGGTCCACCCGACCCTTGACTTGCGGGCCATTTTGTGGGGAGAAATGGAACAAGGTTCCAGAGGACTGTAGGCCTGACCGACAGCTTGACTACAGTCTCATGGGAGACCCTGAAGGAAGGCTTCTTTAAGGAATTAATACTTAAAATCAGATTGTAAAAGAAAAAGAGCAAACCAGATTAAGTAGAAAAGGTGTTGATAGGTAAGAGGTGCCCCAGCCTAAGGAATAGCATGCCCTTGCCCAGAATCCCTGCTTCATAGCTATGAAGCTTCCTAAAACAGACAGAAAAAAAACACGAGCCAAAAAAACATCTTTAGGATGATGAACTAGGCACTGACTCTGATGTGTTTTCTTTTTGGAAGCAGGAAGTACACAATGAATCCTGCTTTTTGGCAGGAAGAGTCCAAAGAGAGAGAGGAAAAGGCTGAATTGTTTATGTTCAGCTTCTTCTCTCCATCTCATCCTCAGGAGAGTGCTACCTCTTCCTCAGAGGGGGGCAGATAAGGGGAAAACAGAACAAAATAAGGTCTTAGTGAAGTTATGTTTTTCCACATTACAATCATCCACATCTTGGGGAAAACTTACAGGTCAGAAAATCGGCAAATGTTACTATGACATTTGGGGCACCAGGAATTTTGATGCTTAGCAGGGTAAAACATGAAGTGTTTGGTGATAAGATTATCGATATGCTTCTTTGTCAGGAGTAAAATGTTAAATTTATTGCTGAGTTAATTTGTCTTCTGTTTAATGATAGAGATTAGTAATGAACTTGAAGAAACAGAGAAAGATGTGAACTCCATAAAAATATCTTTATCAAATTCTTTACAGTCTCTGGTCTTCATTGTCACAAATGCCACACTGAGCTTTTTATTCATTATATCCATTTAACAAACATATATTTGGGGACTGCTATGGGTGGGGTCACATGATAGACATGGTGGACACAATGCTGAGCAAAATAAAAAGACATTATTTCTGAAATTAAAAAGCTTATAGTCTACTAAAAGAAGTTATCAAATAATTACAAAGAGTAAAGTAAAATTACATTTGTAATAATTGCTAATGACAGATGCATGGTACTGTGGTGGCCACTAAGAAGGGGAATAGACTTAGGTGGGAGGTAAGGGAGACTTTTCTAAAGAAGCAATATTTGAATCTGAGAGACAGAAATTGATATAATCAGAAGGGTAGAGGTAGAGAATTAACCTATCTAACAGCCTAACTGAATTAAGAACTTAACATAATTAAGAACTTGAGGGTTGATCTGGACTGTTCAAGCATACTTCTCTGGACAGAACAAAAAGTAGACGCTAGGAGTGGAAACTTACTTGTTTATTTAGTCAATTCGAGTAATGATAGCTGTAAAAAATCAAACCAAACATTTCATTGGTTTAACATAATGGGACATAATTTCTCAGTCATGGAACAGTCCATTGAGGGTGTTACTGTGTGGTTGTGGCCTTTCACATAGTGTCTCAGGGTCTCGGGTTCCTTCCATCCTGAGACTCCACCATCCACTACCACCCAACAAGAGAAGGGGAAGAGAGTAAAGAAGGCCTAACTGTATCTTTAAAAAGATCCAAGCCCAGGAGTAATGCACATCATTTTACTTATATTTTATTCGTGTGAATTAGTCATGTGACTATAGCTTTAAGCAAGGGCCTGTGCTAAGAAATGTACCTACTGGCTTGGAGAATGTCTCTGAGAAACACTACTGTATTCTAGAAGGGGAAGGAGAATGTAAACACTTTTTTTTTTTTTTTTGGTGGCCAAACTAGTATCTTCACTTAATTACTAAAGGAATACAGACTGCTGACTGGTTATTTAAATATAATCCCAACCTTGAATTTTTCAATCTCTAGGCAGTTATGTGAAATTTTCAAAGCAACATATTGATTTTTAGTTGAAGAAATAAACATAGCTATTTGGCATTTCAGAATGAGGTGTGCAGATCTTTGTGATCACAGGTATTTTTACGATTTTTTTTTTATAAAAGGACAAAATATTCCCTAGCAGAGGGAGAGAAATTAGTTAGGTTTGCTTGTCTTACTTAGAGACATGTTCTTTCATAATTTCTCCCAAGACTTGAGCAACTAATTACACAGATGGATCTCAAATCTAATGGAAAGGAGCGCAGAGAGGATTCTTAAATAAGCTTTTACAGTTTCTAACCGTAAACCTTTATTCGGTTGTAACAGGAAATTAAATAACTTGAATGTATGAAAGTTTCAGTTTGAGGTATTTTATTTTTGTCATTCTTAAAAACTCATTGGTTTGTGTGAGCTTTCTTATGGTAAAATTTATAATGTGAAAGTTTTTTATAGTCAAAATTTATAATGGGAAATACCACAGAAGTGTCTGTGTTCGGTAAAAGCAGTTTTCGATCAGATAAGAAGGTGGCAGAACTGCACATGCAGAAGAAATTACTGCACACTGTGCCACTCTAGCGCCGGCGCGAATGGCAAATGTGACTGTAGGCTGAGACACAGTGAGAGCAGGAATAACATCTGACTCATCCCTTCAAGGGTGGAAAAGTGACCGGAATTCTTACCTCAGCCCAAGTGCAATAATGCACCAGGTGCTGGGATCCTGACCTGATGTACATAAATTAAAAATAACTGCAAAATATTATATCTGTGGGGTGCTTTTTGTCTTCCAAAACACCATCTGGGGTTGATATTTATCCTCATTGCAACACAGTAATAAAGATAGTCAGACAGTTATAAAGTTAAGCTATTCAGAGAAGTTAAGTATGCACAAATCCTTTGGTTAAATTGCCCTTCAGTGATTAACGGTGTTCCTAAAACTTGTAAACTTCCACTTGATTTTATATCACTTCTTGTTCCTATTGATTTATTGCACTTTAAGTACACCCTAATACACTAATACTCATGAATTACATTTTTGACTGGATGAGCTAGGCTATTATCTAATTGAACTACTTTTGAGCACCGGAAGTTGAAGTAATCTGGAATCCTTGTGTAGTTGGGTTCTAGTTTTGTTTGTTTTTTAAGGTTTTTTTCAAAAAAAGTTTATTTATTTATTATTTTGAGAGAGAAAGAGAGAGAGAGAGAGAGAGAGAAAATGGGGGAGGGGCAGAGAGAGAGGGAGAGAGAGAGTATCCCAAGCAGGCTCTGCACTGTCCTTGCAGAGCTCGATGCTCAGGAATCGGGCGATCATGACCTGAGCCGAAGTGCTTCTTTATCTCTAAAATAGAGATAAAGATTCTTGTCCTTATCAGTATCATGAAATGAGCGTGGGATAATTTACAAACATTGAAACCAATTCTTATAAATCTTAAATGTTATACAAATATAAAGCAATGTTATTATTTGTCTTCCTCTTCCTGGTTGGTCTTTATAATCCAGTCCAATCCAGAGATAAACAGATCTAAACTCATCTAACCAATGGGTTTGAGCCTAAGTGAAATTGGTTCTTGTTTTATGAATTCTTATTTTTGACTTAGGTTAATCAACTATTGTAGTTTGTCTGGGATTCTCTGGGTATAAGCACTGAAAGTCCAGTGTCCTGGCCCCCTCAGTTCTGGGCAAACCAAAATGATTGATGATCCTACCTTGACTTTCTGGTTGTAAGAATCATAAACAGAAACTTTCAACCTTCTCATGTTTTTAATATGAGATCATTCTTTGGCAAGAATATCTTTGTCACATTAGTACATTTGTTTTTTCAGAATATGTGTTATATGAGATTTTCAACAAAAACAGTTGGCTAAAGTATACAATATGGTTTATGTGGCTACATAATGACATAGGACATGCACCTAGAAATAGGTCCTCAGGTCCTTGTTTTGCCAGTTAATAGGTGTGATAATCTCTACTCCAATTCTCATTTCATTCAATAGAAATTATGTAACCATCTGTCTCCCTCCTCAGAAGATATAAGCAGGAATCCAGTCATGTTCATCTTTGATTCTATAGCATCTCGCATGCTAACTGGCAAATTGGAGACACCTGGGGTATGTATGATAAACCAAAATATAGAGCTTAAACTTACATGGAGCAACACTTATGAGAGTCAGTTCTTTCGTGATCTATAAAATATATGTAATAAAATCTTCATTTAAGCCTCATAGAGTTTAGTGAGGCTTAAGTGAAATAATATGAAAATGTGAATTACTTTTGTAAAGTATTAAGTACAGTAAAATTCAAGCTTGAGAAAGGATTGGTATTAATATTAATAGCCCTAACACTTCAATTTGTCTTTTAGTCGGCCATGCTTCCTAGATTCTTGATTTTGTCTTTGAATATTCAGTTTGTGCTTCTCTCCAAGAGTTTACATCATATATCCTGTACATAAGTGACCAGAAGGCGATGTGAAACAGACTGCTTGTCATGGATACAGCCACTTATAAATTAATACCTTCATATCTAAATATAATAAGAAATACAGTCAAGTTCAGTCCAGTTTATTTCCTGGAAGACTTTGCTCAAGAGCCATCTACATTAATATTGTGCAATAGTTGCTAAGCCAATAAAACAGCAATAAATTATATATTTATTGCCAAAGGAATTAACTCTTCATTTCAGCATGATTCATAGTTGTGTCTTCAACTGCGTTTCTATTCAGAAACCCTTGTTTGAATGTTATCACAACCAGGGCTTGATTTTGGTGGCCTGTCACAGGTACTATATTCCTATGGAAGTTCCCATTTAGTTTCTTCTTGGTTCTGAAAATCCATCAGGATCTCAGAACAGCTTGATTAATGTGGAAGAATGTCTTTGGCTCTAGATATGAATTAACGTAGCTAAGTGATAGTTTCTTGGATTATTCTGAAGATGCAACAGGTGGATTTTCAGTTTTTTTTTTTTTTTCTCCTGCAGGACGCAAATGTGTCAGGTCCCCGATAACTGAATCCTTTCCTTTTTTTCAGTGATCTAAAGTAGGGCTCCATATGAGAGAGAGTATTCTATAGCCAAACCTACCATTCGTCCTCTGAATATTATGCTACTTCCTTTCTGGGATACTGGGAGTGAGAACGTATAGTGTGTAGAGTCCTTATCAATAGAGCTGGATTGGACTACTCTCTTGTATTATGGACTCTCTGAGGAAGAAAAGGATACAAGTGACCTTGAGTAGACTGAGAGGCCTCTCAAGATCAACCTGAACAGGGAGTTGTCAAAGCTCCAGAGGAGGGTAGTAGGAATGGTAAAGGAAAGACCGATGTGGCTATGGTCAGCAGAAGATAAGATGTGCTGGCTTTCTAGGCCCTGCTGTCAGGGAGGAGGAACTAGAGCATTTATTCTTTAATGTTTTCATTCTTTTATTCAACAAATATAAATTTATTACCTGCTATTTATACATTACTCCCCAATGCAAACAGTGGGTTACAATAGTGACTGGGATAGGTCTCTGTTTTTATAGAATTTACATGTTACTTTTTGTTGTGGGGGAGCACTGACAGATGGATAATAAATAGATTAAAAAAATTACCAGGCAACAAAAACAGCTAGTAACAATGTATGCAATGCAAATAATAAAACTAGGCAATGTGATAATGAATGTCAGGATGTCTACAGTGATCAGCCGGTTGGGAGAATCTTGCTGTGAAGGTGATGCTTACTTGAGATTTAACTGACAAGTAGCCAGCCGGGGAAAAACTGTGGACATGGCATTACCATCAGAGTGTGGCTAGAGCTGAGGCTCTCAGGGAGGAATGCACTTGGTGGTTTGGAGGAAACAAAGAAGGCCAAAATGGCTGGAACAGAGTGATGTGGCAAGAACAAGAGAGGAGGCTGAAGAAAGAAAAAATGAGCCGGGTTATGCAGTGCTCCATAGACTAGGATGAGGCACTTGCATATATGTGTGTATACATGGGGAACCGTTAGAATTTACGTAGGCAATACATGAGGAAGTACTATGTGGTGCTAACAAAACCACGTCGTGCTGTTTTATGTGTTGACTAAAATATAAGTTGAGTAAGGAGTATGGCACTTGAGATACGGCTTGAGTTGATGGGGTCTAGATACGCAGAGGATCTGAATTTAAAGCTGGATTCCTCTTTTTTTCTGATTGCACAGATTAGCTTCCTTTGTCCTACCAGCAGTGAGACGTGTGACACTGACACAGCATGGGGGGTTGGTGTGGCACCTTCTCCTGGCTTCAGAAGAAGGAGCTCCAGTCTCACACATGAGAGGTTAGTCTGGTGTGTACAGCGGGTAGGGTTCTGCAGTAAAGCCCTGCATGGAACTCTACTTTGTTCTCCCCCAGACATTCTCATGGATATATAGCACCTGGTCCGTCCTTTCATAGCTCCAACACCAGTATCTGCTGCCATCCAAATGCTTGTATCTTTCTGTGAATGAGCACTTTGGAATTTAAATAACAAACAAAGGCTCAGTGTTACTTTAAACTACTAGCGGCCTAAACATTTTTTTAAACTTCAACAAAATGCTGTCTTTGCTTATAGGATTAAAAATATTTAGAAAATGCTTTCAATTCAGTGATTATTCACCTAGTGAGTTAATACATATTGCTGCAGGCCCAGGAAGAGAAGCCTTGATGATCATAGTGACAAAAGAAATTCTTGGCATAAAATATTATTGGAAGCTTTCTGTTTGGTCTGTGTTTTTAAGTGCTTTGCAATCATTTATATTTAATCTTTCATCATTCCCATTCTGCAATCATATATAAATGCAAAGAATTGAAGATGTTAAAAATTAAGTTTTACCAGATTATGTAGAAAATCTGAGGGACAGTTAGGTAAAGAATGGATAACCTCTGATATTCTGTTTCTTTCTTTTGCTAATTAATCCAGAAAATTATTCAGGAAGAAGTAGATGATCATGAGTGTGGTTCTCCTTGCCATCAGGACTCTCAAATATAGTTATGTATATATTCTATATGTATATGTGCAAATAGTAGTTCTTTCAACTTCACCATATTAAATATATACTGAAACTATTTAATAAGGTAGAAAGACAAATAAGAAAATCTGTTCAAAAAAGTCATAGTCCAAACACAGCAATCTAAAGTAATGAAGACATTTTGAGCAATTTCTGTTGTATAAAAAAAGTGAATGCATTTGATCTTGACAGTTCACAGATTCACCTATGAACAACATGCATGGTCTCGTATCGTGATTGCGTTTATTTCTCTATCGGATTAACTATATTGCTTGATTCTTATTTTATAACTAAATATGTACTAAGATATAAGTACTTTTTATTTGTAATTGATTTTATGATCAACTTAGATTAAACATAGAAGACTTAAGTATCCTTAAAGAACAGAATGTAAATATTATAAACTTCATGAATATAAAATATATTTAAAAGTCTGTAAAAGCTATTAGAATGTATCTTTCTACCCCAGAGTGCAATAGGAAGGAGAGGAGGTTGGAGAATAACTCATGGATCCAAGTTTTCTTTTCTTTTCTTCTTTTTTAAATCGAAGTATAGTTGACACACAATGCTACATTAGTTTCAGGTGGGCGACATAGAGATTCAATAATTTTATACATTATGCTATGCTCACTATAAGTGTAGCTACCATCTTTCATCACACAGGGTTCAAGTTTTCTAATCTTTTGTAATAGAAAGTTAAGAGATATTGTCTAAGATTGATGGAATAAAAAACAGGAATTTAAGGATACTATTTAGAGTTAGAACAAAATATGCTTAAAAAAATTTTTTTAATGTTTGTTTATTTTTGAGAGACAGAGGAAGACTGAGTGTGAGCAAGGGAGGGGCCGAGAGACAGACACAGAATCTGAAGCAGCATCCAGGCTCTGAGCTATCAGCACAGAGTCGGATATGGGGCTCTAACTCATGAGCTATGAGATCATGACCTGAGCCGAAGTTGGCCGCCCAACTGACTGAGCCACCCAGGTACCCCAGAACAAAACACACTTTAATAGAACTTGGAAGAAGAGATGGGAAGTTTCCAAGGACTAAAATTCTCATCTCAAGTGGAAAGTCAATGTGTTGTAGGCCCCTCCCCCAGACGGTGTGTGCAAACCCTACCAACACATTTCTTGACCCGCATGTTGTGCAGGACCTCAGTTCTGGCAGTGGCTAGGACAGGTCTGATTTCGCAAGGAGACTACCACACACCTTGTTAAAACATGCCCTTCCCCTGCTGGGGACCAAAACTGCCCACAATAGGCAAAGAGAACCTTTGTGGACTGAAGGAAAAAGAGGCTAAGACTCAACAGCAGAGCACACAAAACACACGTAAGAGACACCCCTGAAAGTGCCAGGCCCTGGGAACAGGGGACACTGCACTGCAGAGCACTACAGGACCTCTACTTCATAAGGCTATTATTATTAAGAGCAAGAGAAGTAGCTAACTTTCCTAACACAGAGAAACAGACACAGAAAGTTAGATAACATGAGGAGAAAAGGAAACATCTCTCAAATGAAAGAACAGGATCAAACCATAGCAAGAGACCAAAGAAAAATGGATGTAAGTAATATGCCCCATAGAGAATTTAAAGTAATAATCATAAAGGTACTCACTGGGCTTGAGAAAAGGGTGGAGGGCATCAGTGAGACCCTTAACACACAGATAAAAAAGAATCAATCAGAGATCAAGACACAATAAAAGAAATTCAAAGTACACTCGATGGAATAAAGAGCAGGTTAAATGAATCAGAGGAATGAATTAATGACATGGAAGACAGAGTAATGAAAAGTAACAAAGCTGAGAAAAGAAACAGAAAGAAAATTATGTGGAAATTAAGAATAGCCTTAGGGAACTCAGTGACTCCATCAAGTATAATAACATTCATATTATAGGGATCTCAGAAGAAGAAGAGTTAAGGTGGCAGAAAATTCATTTGAAGAAATATTAGCTGAAAAGCTCCCTAATCTGGAGAAGGAAATAGGTAACCAGATCTAGGAGGAAAACAGAACTCCCCCCCCCCAATTCAACCCAAGGAGGTCCTCACCAACACATACAGTAATTAAAATGCCAAAAAGCAGTGGTAAAGAAAAAATTTAAAAACAGCAAGAGAAAAGAAGACAGTTGCATACAAGGGAAGCCCCATAAGGCTATGAGTGGATTTTTCAGTGGAAATTTGCAGGCTAGAAGGGAATGGCATGATGTGAGTGATGAAAGGGAAAAACCTGCAGCCAAGAATACTCTATACAGCAAGGTTATCATTCATAATAGAAAGAGAAGAATTTCTCAGACAAACAAAAACTAAAGGAGTTCATGACATCTACAAGAAATATTAAAGGGGACTCACTGAGTGGAAAGGAAGATCATAAGTGAGAATATGAGAAACAAAAACACAAAAGCAGTAAAAATAAATATTTCTGTAAAAATCAGTCAAAGGATTCATAAAGTAACCATGATGAAAAACATGACACCATTTACCTAAAACGTAGGAGGGAGAGGAGCAAAGAATGAGTTTGAACTTAAGCAACCATCAACTTAATATATAGTGCCATATGCAGAACAGGTTATATACAAACCTAATGGTAACCACAACTCAAAAACCAGTAATAGATATGCAAGGAATAAAGAAAAAAAGATTCAAGTATATCAGTAAAGAAAGCCAACAAGCCACACAAGATCAAGTGGGAAGCCAATGGATATCTAAAGATCATAAATCAAGGAATGGAGATAAATCCTATTATTTGTATGATTATAACCATTATAAGAACCATAATCAAAAATGTTAGAAAGAGATTTTCTCTGAGGAATGACATTTGAGATAGGTGACAGACTTAACTTAATAGCTCTTTTTAGTATTTTTCAGACAGGTGCATGCTTGTTTATAGTAAAGCTATGCATCTAGCTTGATTCACTGCTACAGTGACTATCTGTGGACATCTTTACACACATGTGCAAGTAGGATGAATTCCTGTGACTGATATTTTTAGTACTTATAGAAACTTCATAATTCTCTTAAAAATTAAAAAAAGTTTGTTTCAATTTGTATTTCAACCAACAACATTTGAGTATTCCCAATGTTCCAAACCCTTGCCCAGATTAGTATTATAAGTAATTTTGATATTTGACCTTTCTGCTTGATGAGAAATCTTATTTCATTGTCGTTTTAATATTTGTTAAAAATTCCCACGGAGGCTGATTCTTTCCTCATGCGCTTATCACCCATAAAATCTATTTACTTGCTTTTACACTTTTCCTGGTTTTCTATTGACTGATAGAATTAGTTGAATATGGTACTTCAGTATAATGAAATAATATTATGTCAGCATTAAAAAGGATGGGGGAAATTATATGAATAAAATAAAAAAATGATTATGCTATGTTTACAACATACAATATTGTTAAGTAAAAGTAATGTAGAATGGTATGTAAAAGAGTGATTTCACTTTTCATTTAGGTAATACGTAGACAAATAGCATAAACATCCACTATTGAAAGGGCATTTTTCTCTCCTAATTGCTGATCTTTTACAACTTGAACTTTCTTCAGTATCATTTCTTTCTCTTTTATTGTTTCCCATTATTTATTCACATTTCATTTTCATCTAATTATATTTTTAATAACAACAATTATATCCAGTGCTCTAGTTGGGGAAAAATCTATTTTTTATCTGAATCTTCCATGTACTGCCTTACAACAAAATCATCTTTTGTCACTTGCTACATCTTCAATGAGAAATAGATCTTACAAAACAATCTCTGTTGAAACTCAGATTTGAGTACTAATAGGCAGCATTATTTAGACTGGAATTTTCAAACCCAGATGTGACTCAACATCATCTAAAGAATTTGTAAAACATAAATTCCCAGTCCCGCCTATAGAGATTCAATATAAGAAGTCTGAGATGGACTTCAAAATTTATATTATTAAAAGCTCCCAATTGATTTAGATGCATGATAAGTTTGGGAACAACTAATTTGGAACTCAACAGAAATAAATTTATAAATAAAAATAAAAATGGTTTCAATATATTTGGAGGCTTAGCTCAAAATATTCTTTTTCTACTTCTTCAACATGGAATTTGTCATCATTTTTATTTTGGAAGTTGATCAACTCTTTAAGATATTTGATATTTTTTATATTGGCATTTACTGGAATTTAGAAAATAACCCAAATATTTAAAATGTTCTAGTGTATACCTGTATCTATTTACCATAAAAATAAGCATTGATTTCCTAAGGTAAAATAAAGTTAACTCAACTGAAATTTAAGTTATGGGCCTAATGAGAGTCAAATATAAAAAGAATTAGTTCAATCCTACCTGTTTTTCTAAATGCTCATTTCAAGGAGGTTGGGTTTAATGAAATTAGCTCATATTTGTCGTCTGGAGGGGAGAGAATGAGGTTTGCCTTCCTGTGTTGGATTGCCAACTCCTCCAACGCTCACATCTTCAGCTGTAAGAAACTCTTACCCTGCAGTTTCCATGGTTCAGACTCCTCCCTGTGTTTCTCTTCACAACAAATAATCTGTCTTCTCCATGTTGGTATCTAGCATGGTGCCTAGAATGTAATGGGCTCAGCAATGCTGCCTTACCCTGATTTCTTTGTTTTTGGTTACTTCTCTGGAATACTTCTCATTCCCTTAGGCCTGTCTCTAGCCAGTGTTCTATAGATGCCTTGCTGAGATATGTGGTCTTGCGGTTCCGCATATGGAAGTTCTTAGAAGACAGGATATTTTCTACCATGTCTTTATTTCCATCCCATGTCATGATGCCTGCTGGTTCAGAGTAAGAATCAATGTTGGCTGAAATTCTACACTAGAGAGCATGCTCTATAACTTTTTGGGTTTTTAAAAAAGATCTAGTTAATAATGTGATGTAATGGTTGCAAATGGATTTGAATTTAATAGATTTAGATGGAACATTTTTGAAGATTAAATAGTTTTTAATAAAATTGGCTTTATTATGGACCTCCCAGATTACATTTTCCTTCAAAAATCACAAGAAAACTTGAATTTTCTGTTTACCCTTTTTGATACTGATTCACACTTTCTCTTTATAGATGGAAACTAAAGGCTAACCTATAGTGTATTCTTTAGACGTAAATGCCTATTGAGTACATCCAAATTATTAAATGTTATTTACAGGACATGAAAAAGAAAAATGCAATTTTAGAAATATATATTTAAAATATACTTGTTTTTCAGAATAAGTATGAAGTATTTCTTCATATTCAAATGGCTATATTTTAAATTATGAAACAGCAATAAAAAGTAATACAATACTAATTATTTGAAAACAAAGTAGACATGTTGAACCAATAGATATTTCTTCATGTTATGAAAACCAGGAGCCACTGAAGAAAAACTGTTGAAAGAATTTGTAGACCACAGAGAAGCCATTTAGCTTCTGGTTCCTTTAAGTTTCAGTCTGAAGACTTATTTAAGGAACATAACTAGTCACATCTGTCACGAAGCACTCAAAAGTCAATACTAATCCCAAGCAATAAATAAAGGGAGAGAATTTCTGCTGAGGGGAAAACCGATCATGAATTAGTGAAATCTGGAACCATTCAAGTGGCAATGCATTAATATCGTTGGCCACCAAATCATCCAATGCATTAGTGATCTTAATGGTGTGGTCAGTGTACAGTTTGACAATACCTTTTGAAAAAAATCAATTTAACTTATTTATTTTAATTTTTTTAATGTTTATTTTTGAGAGAGAGAGAGAGAGGGAGAGGAAGAGAGAGGTTGCGAGCAAGGGAGGGGCAGAGAGAAAGAGAGACCCAGAATCTGAAGCAGTCTTCAGGCTCTGAGCTGTCAACACAGAGCCTGATGCGGGGCTCAAACTCATGAACCACGAGATCGTGACCTGAGCCAAAGTCAGAATGAGCTACCCAGGCACCCCTAACCTATTTTAAAATTCTTACATAATCTTACAATATCTAGTGTTTGCTTTTAAGTGAATATCCATGCAGTTGTTAGCCTTAGTTCTAGACATTGATGATTAAATAAAAGCAAATCAATTAATCAGTGAATCAATAAAAAATATTTCTAAGTACAATTTTCCAATTTTCCAAAATTAAAATGTTTAGATAGGTCCAAGTGTAAATAATTTTAGCTTGGAGTTACATCCTATGGAAGAGTAACTGGGCATTGGAAAATCTTTTTTTCCTCGATATAATATTTTGGGTGGGTATACCCCTTGATGAGGATTACATTTTATTGGATATTTTTAATTTACTTTAAGAACAAAGAATCTTATTTAGAGACAAAGGTATAATTTTTTTAATGTTGGTTAGCCAAAAAAAAATTTAAGTTGGATTGTTCGTCAGGGTATGAAATTCAGTTTCTCCAAATTAAGGGCAAACACTTTTTAAAAAATGTTTTGAGTGAGAGAGAGAGTATGTGTGTGCAAGTGGGGAAGGGGTGGGGGGGAGGGGAGAGGGAGAGAAAGAGAGAGAGAGAGAGAGAGAGAGAGAGAGAGAATCCCAAGCAGGCTGTGTGCCTCAGCGCAGAGCCTGATGCGCAGCTCAATCCCATGAATGGTGAGATCATGACCTGAGCCGAACTCAAGAGTTGGATGCTTACCTAACTGAGCCACCCAGGTGCCCCTTGGCAAACACCTTTTAAATATTTGCTTGAACCATTGAAGATTTAGATGTCAAATTCATTTTGCAAGGATATTATTGAGTTATTTCAGTAATTGGAATCACTTGAAAGTGGGAGGTAACCATTTTGAAATATATCTGCTTGATCTTAAAATCATGTAGAAGTTAATGGAAAGGAGATTTCATGGATGTTAGTCCTATTTGTCAGCCAGAATGCATCCACACTGTTTCAGTGTTTAATTTCTTCCTCTGTGGAAGTGATTATGTGTTAACATGTAATTAATTTCCCCAGAATTTCTAAATTTGAAGTTGATTTTCATATCTGTCACTGATAATTCCGTAAAGCTAACAAAACTACCTCTTTGCCTTGGTTCTGCTGTAACACCTTCAGAAATGATGGTGATAGTGACTGAAGCTTCTTGGTCTGACATGATGATTAGTTACAGTAACATAGCAGACAGAAGGGCAATATGGTACCAACAGCTTGTGTGGTTAAGTTGTAATAGGCCTGGCAGCTGGAAAGTAATAAGTCAAAGGAGAATTTGCCTACATTTTGTGGCATGTCATGGCAATTACATGGCATTACATATGCTGACAACTTGAGATGATGACTTATTTTTATTATAAAAAAGAGAGGAATTTTTGTCATTAAGGATGGGGAAAAATGAATTATGGAGCCCTCATTCCTCTCCCACTGGGCTTTGGCCTGGGAAGTTTCATTTCTAATTAGGCAAGAACTGGGAATATTTCAATACTTTTGTAATTTGGATGTGTTTACTTGGAATATTTAAATTTAAAGTTGAGGCCTTATTACCCATTTTTGCATTCCTTTTAGAGATTATTACTTTCTCCTAGTAAACCAATGTCTGAAGAAATTAACAAGGGAAATAGAAAGGATTTTTGTAAGATTATTCTTGGAATGTTCTTCTTATATCATCTGAATTAATTCAGAAGTTATTTAAACCCATTTAAACCTTGGTGGCTCCTGGAAATGGCCTTCTGTTTACCTTAAGACAAGCCCCTTTATGAAAATGGTTTACAGCATTTACTTTCAGTCAGGACCAACTATGCCCCTCGTGTTCTTAGAGATGGTATAAATATAGTTTGAATCCTATTAAATCCCAAATTGCTAGATTTGGATATATTGTATCTAAGATTCATATTAAATTCTTAGGAGCAGATGCTTGGTCTATTTTCCCAGAATGTCTACAAGGCCACACAAAATTAGGTCTTAATAATTTTTTAAATGACAATGATTTATATTTTTTAGTTTCACTTCTTCTTTCAAGTTAGAAGATGGCCATACTACACTCCAAGTAGATCTCATAAGTGTATGGGAGAAGGGTACGTAATTAAACTCTTTCTCATGGCCATCTTAGAAATAATGGATAATTTAAATTTAACTAGGCCTAACTTAAAGAGTTTTCTTTAAACTAATACATGTGTCAATTACATTTCATTAATGTAAATATTTTTCCTTTTATATAGCCTTCTTCTAAAATGATTTAAGACAGTTGCCAAAAGACCAAGAGAAATAGGGGTTGGAGGAGGGATTAAAAAGTAGACTAACAAATATGGGAGAACCAAAGTGAGAAAAATAATATGAAACTAAGAGTGTAATCGGTCAACTGAGCTGTAAGGATGATGGGTATTCTTTAGCAACAGGAAGCAGATGTCTCTTGAGGTTTCTGGCCGACGATTGTAATAGAATCATAAGTTGGTGAAACATCTGAGTGTCCACATAATAAGAACAATGAAGTTACTCAGAAGAGTAAACTCAGAAAGAAACTAAGGTGCAATGTGATAAAAACTATTTTCCAGAACATTCTTTTAGTAAATACAAAAGTATCTTTCAGGAAGCCGTTTCTTATAATGTCCCTCAAAGTGGATTAGCGGTATCAGATCATAGAATAATTAAGGGGGGAAAAAAAGAAAAAGAAGAAAGACTACAGGATGGCAAAATAACATGAGGTTTTCTTGGAGTCTGGCTTGATTCATGGAGAGCATAGGGTAGAGAGAAATTTATCTATGTAGTCACCATCTGACCTCAAAATGTCCTATAGGATGTCCATTAAATGCTGTCCAATTACATTGTATGTACATTCTTAATATCAAAAGAAATAGTGGGTATACTTTTTAATTATCTGTTTACTTTTAAGCATACTTGCTCTGAAAAATTAAAAATAATACAGGCTTGTATTAAAATAAAAAGTTGTAATCTCTCCACTTGTATTCTCACTTTCCAGAGTTAACGCTCTTAACTATTTTGGGTCTATCTTTTCAGAGCATTTTCTAAAAGTATAATCTATCTCTATTTAATTCTTACAAAGTGGAATAATAACATATCCTTATGTTTTATAATTTTATAGTTGTTTTTTAAGCTGACACTGTATTCTGGACTTCCTCTGTGCCTTCCTGGTTTTCCATGCCTTTCCTCAAGTAGTATAATTCCCAGCTGTGTGACTTGGGAAAGTTATTTAATCATTGTGAATTTCATTTTCTCATTTGAGAAGTAGGAATAATAAATAGTATTTAATTTGTAGGAGTGTTATAAGGATTAAATGAGATACTATGTTTAAGACATTTATAATAGTGGCTGACACTATAGACCACTCAAAAACAAAAATAGATTATTATTATTATTACTACATAGTCTATGCTTTCGCTGACTGATTTGTGGGAATATACTGTAATTAATGCTTTACATAATCAATTTTATATTGTTGGACACTGAATAGTGGAGACTGTGTGTGTGTGTGTGTGTGTGTGAGCGCGCGCACGCACGTGGTAAAAATACTTAAAATGAGTTATACTCTCTTAACAAATGTTTAAGTGTATAATACAGTATTGTTAACTCCAAGCATAATGTTGCACAGATCTCTAGAACTTTCTCGTCTTGCATAACTGAAACTTCATGCCCACTGAACTTCAACTCCTCAGCCACTGGTAACTACCATTCTACCCTGTTTCTATGAGTTTGGACTCTTTTAGAGACCTCATATAAGTGGGATGATGCGATGCTTGTCTTTCTCTGGCTTATTTACGTAGCGCAATGTTCTCCAGGTTTATCCTCTGCTATCCCATACACTAGGAGTTCCTTCTTTTTTTATGGCTGAATAATTCATTGGAAACTGAAATAGTGGGACCTAGATTTTGAACTGGAATATACAATATGATGGTTTTACACGTTTAAAGAAGACATAATGATGGCTGGTGTGAAGGAACTGGGGAACAAAGCAGGAGAGAGAATGTAACAGGTTCAAGAGGAGGCACAAAGGACCTTACTAAAGGGATTCTGCAGGCAGTTTCCTGTTTCTCAGTACAATCACAGTTAGTTTTCTGGGAAAAAAAGATTGTTTTTCCCTTAAAATCCCTATGCAATGTCTAAGAAATCCCACAATATTAATTTTAGCACTCAGAAAACTTTTATAGAACGAACAGAGAAGTAGCCAACCTGGGCTCCACAAAGCCTGAGCAGTTAGAACAAACAAAAAGCTCACGGCTTAATTTGAAGCACCAACGGACCCTCCCTTTACTAATGAACAATGGGCAATCCATTATTAGTGCACCGTGTGGCTTGGCACCAAATTTAATTCAAAGCATTAGACAGTTCTGCTAATTCCTTGCTTATATTTTAGAGGTACTAATGGGGCTTTCAAGAAACTAGAGCAAACTGATTGATTTCAGGTTTGAATTTACTTGCCTTGAGCACTGAGCTTAAATTGTCAGAGGTTGGTTGAAAAACACAATGAAAAAGATACATGGACATATTTGTGGTAAGTTGCTGTGGGCCTTTGCTACATAGCAAAGCAGCAATCTCTACATTTGCTACATTGCTGAGCAGCGATGTCTAACATTACTCAATGCTAACTAGTCAGTTTAGTCAACTAAAAATACCAAAAATTACTATTTATTGAGTGGTATTTATGTGCCAGGCATTAATGCTAGGTGATTTACAGTCCTTCTCGCTAATGTGTATACATTGAGTTGAACAGTGTCTCTACAAGAATGCATGTGAACTTCAGAATGTGACCTTAACTGGAAATGGGATCTTTGTAGACGTAAGATGTTAGTTGAGATGAAGTCATACTGGAGTAGCTTGGGTCCCAATCCAATGACTGGTGTCTCTATATGAAGAAAAAAGAGAGACACAGATACACATACATACACCGGAAGGATGTCATGTAAGGACAGAGGCAGAGATTGGAGTGATGACATCTACAAGCCAAGGAACACCAACTATTGCCAACAACTACCAGAAGCTAAGAAAGATGCATGGGATAGTTTCTTCTTCAGAGCCTTCGGAAGAAACCAAGGCTGCTGACACCTTAATTTCAGACTCCTGGCCTCCAGAACTTTGAGAATATAAATTTTAGTTTTTTTAAGCTACCAGTTTGTGGTACTTTGTTACATCTGCCCTAGGAAACGAATACAGTTCTCATTAACACTTCCAGGTAAGTATCAATGTCTCTTTTGAGCAAATTTTAAAATATGACCTGAATCCAAGACCTATGGGCACTCCACTGTCTTTTAATCAAGCTCATTAAACGGTACAGAATAATAATTAGGTGATCCGATGAAAAATAGTATCCAAAGAGTTTATGCTAATTGACCACATGCACTTTTTCATTCTGTTTCCAGGAGGAATTCCCCTCATCTTGAAGGTCAGTACTACTTCAAGATGATTATTAATACTTTGCTAAAACCTGTGACCCAAGGAATAGCCGAACAGAGATGGTTTTGGTGATTTCCAAACCACACTAAGTTTCCTCCGCCTGGAGGAGGGAAAGTTAAGGATATTGGAAGACCATGCAATGCAAAGAATGTGCATATTCTGTGTAGATTCCCAGAATAATCTACTATAGGGTACCAGGGAATGAATGGGAATCCAGCATTGAGAGCTCCTCTGCTATCTGTGGATTACCATGATCAGGGTTGGGAAGAAAGACAGTAATCCTAAATGTCACAACAAAGGTCAGGTTATCCACGTGGGCACTGGGTCATGTGCAGGCCATCTATGCAGAGCAGAACAGGAAGACCCAGGAATGGAGGTCTGACTTGGCCAAAGGAACAAAATCAACCATATGACACTCAGACAAAAAGTCACAAGAAGAAGCTGGTCTGGAAAGAAGCGTGTGAACACCATATATCCTGAAGGAAATACCAAAATTTAGATTCATGCTGAACTGGAAGGTGAAATAGCCAGTCAGTGGGGAAGAGCAGGGTCAAGAGATAGGTATAAACTGAAACAGACTAAATCTATGAGAGAGGGTCAAACATCAGAAATTCAAGTTACATTCATAGAACAAATAAGGATAAACCATTTATCATGTCCTTGACAAGTTCTGGGTTTCTGATGGAACTAACAGCGTGTTTCATATGTTTAAGGGGTTTGTGCAGATGACAGAAAGCTTGCTCCCAGTTTTTTTCCTATTTTTAGAAACTTTGCGCTGATTATATAATGCCTAGCCCTTTTACCCATTTGTATATGTCTTAACCTCTCTGCCTGAAGGTATGCTCCTGTGAGTATGAATGAATATCATTTTTCAGCACCTACTGTGCGCCAGGCGCTATGCCAGTGCTTCACATACATTGCAATGTCATTATTTCTTTTTAATATAAACAATCCTGAAACGTTTAAATGTAGAGAGATAAGTAACAACTGTTTTTTGTTATTATTGGTCTTGTTTCCATTCCATCCTTCGTGCCTTATTCATTGCCATAATATCTGGTCCTTTAGCAATAGCGTGTTAGATGAGATGGCATACTTTGTGTACACACAGCAGTACAGGTATGTGCTGCTTACTAGAGCAGGGTCTTTGTGGCTGGGGATTTTGGCAGTGGTGGAAGAATACATCTTCTGGGAGAGCTAATGGTAAGGTGAGGTAGAAGAGTCAGAAGTCCAGAGTCATTCTATGTGATATGGTGCCTGAAGGTGTTTGCAGTGGATTTTACCACATTTCCCACAAGGGCAGGGATTAGTGTCAGAGTGTGAATTGCCTCAAGTAGAGAGTGAGAAGCTATTCAGAGAGCGAGTGCCTCAGGGAGAATGGACGGATATTTACAGAAATATCTTGACTCTTTCCTCATAAAACTGCAGGGGAGGAAGAAATTTCATTATTTCATCTAAGGTTCTTCCAGCTGGTTTAGGAATTAAATTGACATGAGAAAAATTAACAGAAGAAAAAAAATTTATTATGTGTGCATGAAGGCCTGATAATGAAATTGAGACCCAAAGTAATGACCAAGGCAGTTTTTATACATTTTAGACAAAGAGATAATTTGTGAGGAATTTACAGGGTATAGAAAAAGAGGATGCTTGGTAGCTTTAATTAGCAAGGAATTGTAAGCAGAATTTAAGCTGAAGTAGTAGATTGGTAAAAAACAGAAACAAAAACAAGATTTGTTTCTACAGTTTTCTTAGCTTTAAAGTTCCTATCTCTGGTCATAAGGATGTCTTTTTATTTCTTGGTACACTGAGAACAGTTTTCATATGGGAAATTTATTTCCTGCTTTCAGGGGGACAGAGGAGGGTCTGAGTGTCCTTGCACCAGCTGTTTCCCAAATAGCTTGGGAATATCCCATTGTGGTACATTTTGGAGAAGCCTGCCCCGAGCCCTGACAGAACCTTACCAGGCTAACTCCCATTCCAAATAAAACATGGTAGGTACTTTGCTGTAGCTCTTCAAGATACATCTGTACTACCTCAACAGCATAGTGTAGTCAGAAAATCAAACATAAGTTTAGCCACCTACCAGTCATGTAAAGCTTGAAAAAAATTACTTCTCCTTTTTGAACCTCAGTTTCCTTATCGGTAAAATGAGATAATACCTACCTTGCATGGTGGGTGAGACGGTGTTTTCGGACTGGCAATGAAAAACATTTAGTAAGTTGTAGTTCTCCAATTATCCCAAACTATGCACATTTCTTTCTTTCTTTTCTTTTCTTTTTTTTTTTTTTTTTTGCATCTCCCTAACAAATGCCTTAGGAATATGAAAAGTAATTTTATAAAAAAACTGTTAACTTTCTGTACACTAAGAATTATACTATATTATAGGGATGTGAGGATGATAAAATCAAGTCTCTATTTTTGATCAACACATAGTCTTATAAGGACAAAAACACATTTAAAAAATTGAATATAACTAGTAGAGAAAATTCTTGCCTAAGATTCTAGAAGAGGGGGAAAACAAAACCTAACCGAAGCAGAATTTCTCAGTAGTGAGGACTGAATTAATCGACCAGGAAAATGAAAAAAGAAAAAAAAAAACACACACACACACATACAAAACCTTATTGTTTAATATTTGAATGATTAAAACTCTTTTAATATGACTCACTAATTCTGAGAAGTAGTTTGTTATAATTTATTTGGTACAAGTATTTTAGGTATTCTTAGCATCTTAAAAGCATAAATTTTAGTATTTTGGGGGGATATTTACTAAGACTTCAGAGTGCTTCAAACACTTATTTTATTATTTAAAAAAATTTTTTAATGCTTATTTTTCAGAGGGGGGGTTAGGGGAAGAAAGAGAGGGAGACATAGAATCTGAAGCAGGCTCCAGGGTCCATGCTGTCAGCACAGAGCCCAACATGGGGCTCAAACTCACAAACTGCGAGATCATGACCTGAGACAAAATCAAATGCTTAACTGACTGAGCCACCTAGGCGCCCCCAGAAAGTTTCAAACATTTAGAAAAATGTTGTATGTTGAGACTAGAATTTTTAAAAAGAAAACATATACCATAACCATAATGCAAATGAAAAAATTTAAATATTTTCTAATTATCTACATGTTGACATGTTTCTTACATGATTCAGATATTAGGTGCCAATAGTGTGTAGTTTAACTCCTGGATTCCTGGGGAAAATAACATGAAAAGGAAAACTTATTATAGGCAGACAAAAATGAAGAGTGACAGATTGTAAGCCACCCATATACACACATACAAAATCTATGGTTTCCATATATCTCAACACTTACATTTCAACTCTTAACAACTGCCTTCTCTCTACTCCTCATCAGGAGGGGGTAGGTAATGTTCCAAATCTGAACATTCTTCAATATCATCTCCCTCTATTTACAACACTCACCCAAATCCTAATGGTGAAATGATAGCTCTGAATGGTAGTTTTTTTTTCAGATTTTCTCTAATAGAGCCATGTAATGCTATCCTTATGTTACTTTTAAATATGTGTTCATCTGTTTAAACCACTGAATTCCTAATTCCTTTCAAAGTAGACCTTTCTGAAAGATTATATCAGATCATAATAGTTCTAATTTTAACATTAATGAACAAGATTCAGTGGTACCACATGAAATATGTTACATTCCAGAGGAAGGATTAGTTTGAGTCTTTTAATCTGCAATTTTATTTTCTTGAGCCACCACAACATGCTTTATAAAGAGCAGCTTGCGAAAAGTGTGGGTATAGGTTCTAATGAGAGAAAAACAAAATGGCTTCCTAGGAACGAGTTGTGGCTTGACTCCCATCAGGGGCCAAAGCAAATATGAGCCCACAAAATGAAAAGGGCTGTGTCTGACTTCAAAATGTTGTTATGGTCTTTGTAAAATAACTCATTGTTCACTAAGCAAGACATAAACTATTCAAATTAACTGGATGTGTTACTTATTGGAACTAGGCAAAGAGCTTAAAATTCAAGCTATTTCCTTGTGCAAAGGATTGACTGTACTGTTCATTTTCTGAGATAAACATCCTTAACATTGTTGGCAATTTGCAAAATGTGAAGGGTGTACTTTTGGACTTTGGGATACATAGCTGTGGTTTTGAATTCTCTTTCTTTGAATTGTTTAGGTGTATATCCTTAGATTTTTAAATCCCTCTGAGTCTCAACTTCCTTATCTTTGAAATCACTAATTAGCCTTAATAGCATTGTGAAGATCTGGTGAAATGACATAAATAAAACCTCCAGTAGACTACATGGGAAGGAACAGAAGGAGAGCCAAAAGGAAGAGCCAGAGAAAGTGGAAGAAGCCAGGAGACTGTAATGCATTTTTATATGCATGAACACTATGCACAAACCCATTCTGAAACTTACCTACTGTCCTTTGATTTTTGACCTATTTTTCTATATCAACAAACAAAGAACTTCTTAAAGGAAGGCTCTTTTTTAATATTTTTTGCCTCTAGAATCTGGTAAGGGGACTGACTCCTAGTTAGTCTTGATAAAATTTGCTTGTTAACTTAATAATAGACTGGTCTCCCAGACACTGTGACCTGAGAGAGATTTTGTCACTAGAGTTAGCTAGGTCTTGGGACAACTGACTCATGGATAAAGCATAAGCTACTGATCTTAAATTCTGTTTTAGTGGCCCTAGATTAATGGGAGAATTCTTTTTTTCAACTACAGATTGTAAGAACCACGGAATCTATGAATCTGTAGTTTTGTCAGTCTCCAAGTTATTCTGATATGCAGTCAGATTTCCCTGTGGCAGTGCTGAAGTTTTTGTCATTCTGACTCAGCAAAGGGTTAGTATCAAAGTGCCCAAGAAGAACCAGCCAGGAACCAGCAAGCAGATGGAAAATAGTGAAGGCCATGAGGGAAGAGGATTCAGAGATATCTAGGAGGGCATGGATGCAATAGTCATCTTGGATGGTGCTTGCCAAATTTATCTGATTCTATCAGTCAAGCCAGATAATCAGAATAGAAATTAGAAAACAGTCTGGGAGGGTTGGAATCCTACTTCCATTTGGCAAATAACTTAATCTTTCTTACCTCAGCTTCCTCATCTGTAAAATAATCATATTTCTACTTTATAAGGTTCTGTGAAGACTAAATGAGATAACCTATACAAAGCAAAGTTCTTGGTATAAGTATGTGCTCAATTCATACCTATATCACCATCATCATCATTATCATTATCTTTCCAGGACCAAACAAATCTTATCTCCCCCATGAATTGTTACTTGACATTTCCAGTTCATAAATATTTAATTTGAAACAACTTACACATTAGAAAACATATTGGAATTTAGCTCTATACTTCCTTGCATAATGACATTTTTCAGTAATGATTTAATTGTCTTATTTTTAGAGCTTTATCTTCTGAAGAAAACATCTGCTCACTGACAGTCTGTAGGAGGTATATCTTTGTTGAGCTGAATGTACAGTGGGTTTCAAAAGCACATTAGATAGACAATTCTATTCTACAAAACAATGTCAATTATAGTCAACTCCCATATTATAGAACATCAACAACAAAAATGGGGGTAATTCTTACCACTTTGTAACGTGTGCTTCCAAAATTAATTCCAACCACTGAAACAAATCAAGAGAAAATGCTTGGTTTAAAAAGAAAAACATACACATGTTTTTGTGGTCAGAATTCTAAACACTGGTTAAATTTCTACATTTTCAAAAGAACTCTATGGCAACTTTGGATTGTGCAAATATGAGGCAAACTAGAATTGAATCTGCTCAGCCCCTTTGAACTCCAAACTTGCTGCCCGCACCCCAGCACAACTGAAGAAAGATTGATTATTTTTCTTTGTGAATCATTTTGTATCAGAGTGAGTCTAAAGTAGATAGACTTATTATTAGTCATTGCCTTTGAAACGAGTTGAAAACAATTTTAATTCCATGACTTATTTATGTTTGCTTTACTTCATTTAGTATAAAATAGAGGAATTAAGGAAATAATTATGTTTTAAAAAATTTGTTTTTGGTTTGGTCAGAAAATTTTGAAAATTGATGAAATGATTAAAGATCATGATTGTATGGGTGCCTGGGTGGCTCAGTTGGTTGAGTGTTTGATTCTTGATTTCAGCTCAGTTCATGATCCCAGGGTCATGGGATAGAGCCCCATGTCAGGCTTCATGCAGTCCATGCTGAGCATGAAGTCTGCTTGGGATTCTCTCTCTCTCTCTCTCTCTCTCTCTCTCTCTTTCCCTCTGTCCCTTTCCCCTTCTCCCCTGCTTGAACTGTCTCTCTTTCTCTCTGAAATTAAGATAAAAATAATAATAATAAAAATTCTGATTATAAAATTATAAAATAAAATAATAAGTATCATAAATAAACAAATAAAAAATGTAATTAAAATTCTTAAAGTGCAGGTAGCATAACCACTATTTAAAATTAACTTTTCTCCAGAGGATTTACTATAAATTATTTTGATAGATCTGAAATATACCAGGCAGGCAAAATAAAATTGAATGTGAAATGTCTGATTTGAAGTTACATGTGTTACTTGTACTTTTCCTCTTAACCTCTTATGAGCTTAAAATATCGAGTTGCATATAAAGTAATTGACTTTTCATAGTTGCTTATGTTACAATCTCTTTTAGTAAGATCAAAACAGAGAGGGAGGCAAAACCCAAGAGTCTCTTAAATACAGAGAACAAACTGAGGGTTGATGGGGGCTAGGGGTGGGGAGAATGGGTGATGGGCATTAAGGAGGGCACTGGATGGGATGAGCACTGGGTGTTGTATGTAAGTGATGAGTCACTGGAATCTACTCTTGAAGCCAAAACTACACTGGATGTTAGCTAACTTGAGAATATCAATCAATCAATCAATCAATCATTAGGAGGAAAATTTAAAAAATAAAAAATAAATAAAAATGTGAGATTGAGTAAATTCTAAAAAAATAAAATAAAATAAAATCGTGATATGATTAGAGACTCATAAGCCTGTTACTTTGTCAAAAGTGGGAATCACTGGGGTACCGAGTGGCTCAGTCAGTTAAGTACTGACTTCGACTCAGGTCATGATCTCCCGGTTTGTGAATTCAAGCCCATCGGGCTCTGTGTTGACAGCTCAGAGCCTGGAGCCTGTTTCGGAGTCTGTGTCCCCCTCTCTTTCTCTCAGCTCCTCCCCCACTCGTGCTCTGTCTCTCCCTCTCTCTCTCAAAAATACAATAAGCATTAAAAAAATTTAAAAAAAAAGTGGGAATCACCAAGTAGCTATATGTGTGGTTCTGATAAGTGGATGGCACCTCATTGCATTAAGTGCATGAATTCAGCTAAGGTTTCTTTAAAATATACACAACAGAACCGAAAATTCTAACTGGTAAGTTTAAATAAAACTTATGACCAAATAGAGTATGCTGAATCAAATTTAGAATTCAGACTCACAGAAAAGGGTCAAAAGTATCTTAAAGGACAAGCTATTTAGTAAATATTTGTAACAAGGATACCTTTCTGATATTATATGTGTGCATCCCTATGAGCAAAAATAAATGAATAATTGATTCGAGAAAAAATATGTCTTGAAGTGGGCCATGCACATGAAGCCAAAACCAATACCCTTTACTAAAAGGAAGTGGGCTGTGTAAAACTGGGAATGACTATAATGCTGTAAAATAGATCATTGTTCATCAAGTAAGACATGAATGATTTCAAATGGTTGAGAATATTATTTACTTGACCTGGATACAGAGCTCAAGTTAAAGGTTATATATATTCACTGATTTTTTAATCCTAAGGACTTGTTATGGTATTAATGATTTCTGTAGTGCCCGTTACACAGTGTTGCATAAGGCCTTCTGAGTAGTTCATGCAATGAGTACCTTTTGGGGGCACACTGAAAAGTGCCAGAAAACAGTTTAATTCCTTCACATTTCAAAGAGAACTGATTGGAACTTCAGTTCTGCCTTTGCTTGACCGTCTGTCAGTGGCTGAATTATTCAACATTAATGAGCACCGTTATTTCTAAAACAGAATTAATGATACTTACTTCATAAGAACATTGTTAAGATTAAATGAAGACACATATGTGAGAACATAAAATAATATTTCAGAGTAACGTGACTCAAGGGAAAGTTCCTGAGCCTTATAATTAGATAAACCTAATTTTACACTCAGCTAGTAAGAAATTGGGCTATTATTGGTTCCCACATTTTACTTCCAATGTCGCATCATTATACATCGTGTCTTTTGCCATGTAGTTTGGCAGTGCTCCCTGCTATGGCTGGAATAAACCTCCTTGCCTGTTGATGTTGGGTTTGGCCATAGGAATTTGCTTTGACCAATGGAGTATTAGTGAAAGTGTCAGTGCTGCGAGAGGCAGCATGTGTTCTTACCCTCTTCTCTTGTGCTTTCATCTTTGCACGAGGAGACTATGATCAGGTTAGTCGGCCATTTCAAAAAGATTGAGGAGGCATGCAGAGCGAACTGCAAATTGGAGCCATAGCCTGTCTTTATTAGACCAGTAGGTGATGAAGGAATGCTAGTCATTGTTGGATATTGAGAGCTTTGGAGTTGTTTGTTATCCTGCACAACATTAGCACCACCTGACTACTACTATACGGCCCTATTCAATTACCTGAAGTGTAGAATTTGTCTTTTTTTTTTTCAGAGCTGTTCAGATGGTTTTACATTTATTCTCTTCACATGTCAGTAGTGGCTATAATCCTCTACCTTTATGTAAATCTATGAACCAGGAAGCAAAATATCTCTCAACATTAGGCCAGGTACCTAAACATAATTGTTTTTTATGTATGTTTCCCATATAGCTTGGTATATTTCACTGTGTTTATTTAGAAGTATGGAATACGAATTGACTGATATTATACGTAGTTCATTTCTGTGATAGTACTTAGGAAGTTACCTATGGCAGACATAATTGTGCTCTGAAGTCACACCTGCTGACATAAGGAAAGGAAAGGCTCAAATATTCTGGGCACTCAGAGTTGTCTAGGTCTCTCTTTATTGGTAGATATTCAATGTATTGGTTTGGTTGTGTTGCTGAAATACAGTGATAGGGATGACAGGGTGGGCTCTTACATGAATACCCCTAAGTTTATGATGTCAACTTTTCCTGTATATTAAAAGGCTGAAATAAGCTATTGTAAAAATATACCCCAAAATAGAAGGTTTAAGAATATAGATGCTTATTTCTCTTATGTAATGGTTTTGAAGCGAGCGGTCTAGAATAACTCTAATCTTTGTGGTCACTGCCTCAGTCAAGTGCTTTCTGAGACTTACTTTTCTCTCACTATCACTGTTGAGAACTTAGTCACTTGGCCCTATCTAACTGCAAGGGGGCTGGGACAGGTAGTCTTCAGCTAGGGAGCCAAGTTCTCAGCTTCAACTCTATTACTATGAAATTCTGCAACATCTACAATGTATTGGAAGAAAAAGGGTTTCTTTAACCTCTTCTCTACCTAAATAGAATCCCCTTTCACTCTTGACCCATTGTAACTTCTATACTGTTTCTAAAGTTTTGGGATCACATATACAGAGCTCCTACTTCAATTCTCTACTTTCTAGCCATGTGACTTTGAACAAATTACTCTGTAGTCTCAGCTGCCTTATCTTTAAGCATTAAAATACTCATAATATAATAAAATATTTGTAGAAGCACTTAGAACAGTGGCTGACACATGCAAAGTATCTAGTAAATGTGTCCTATTGTAGTTGTAGTCATTGTAATGGCAGGGGACACTCACTGCTTGGTAGGTACTACTAATGCTGTTGTTGTTGGAGTCAACCTGACATCTAGATTCCCACATGAATGAGATCCTAAGAAGTACTCTCGCTTTATTGTACGTCCCCACCTGGTTGCTCTTCACACCATTCTCCAGCACTCTGGGCACATTTGCTGTATGACACAGAGGATTTGGGCAGGATGAGCCTTTCAGGACCTTCACCTGTCTTTGGAACCTGATTTCTGCAGTTTCGCTCCTTCCTGCTCTCTCCATTCTTTCCCAGGTGTACTAAAGATGCTCAGTGCAAGCCATATAATTTGCTGCAGGTGTCAGTTGGGCCTGCTTGTGACAGAGAGGATAGATCTCTTCTTCTTGAGGATAGAGTCCTGACAGCTTGACTTGGTCAGCCCCTGACAATCCCATAGCAGTCTGTGGTCAGATACATTGCAAAGCAGGCCTACACAGGCAACTTTACAATGGGCCTGGGCAGGGCCTCACAACCCAGTTTGGCCCCAAACGGGCTCCTTTCTTGCCTATTCTCTAATGAGGTGTGGTGGATTTCATCCCGGTTGCTTGGGAACTGGTGCCCTCAGTGAAGGGGAGCCCAACTGAAAAGTTTCCTGGCCTGTATGATTTCACAATTCCTGGTGAGTAGAAATTATCTTGTACTTTTGCTCCCCGAGTTTAATAAGCATGTGCTTACTACTGCTTTCATCCAGCACTATCCAATATACCAGCCACTGGCCGCATGTGCTGCTGGGCTCTTCAAATGTAACTAGTCTTACCCGAGATGTGTTGAAATTTTAAATACACACTGAGTTTTGAAGACTTCCATAATATGAAAAAATTTTTAAATATTACTAAATATATTATTTTATATAGATTATGTGGAAAGAATATTTTAGAACTATTGAATTAAATAAAATATTAAAATTAATTTCATTGTTTTTCATTTTTACTATTTAAAAAATGCAGCTACTAGGAAACTTAAAATTAACATATATGGCTCATATTTATTTCCGTTGGACAGAACTGAAATAGACACTATGGACCCAAGCCATTTAGAGATATAAATTTTCGTTGTTTATTTCCCTGTAAAGTCAAAGACAATTCCAAATAGGCAGGTGTTTTTACCAGAGCAAGCATATAGTAGAAACGTAATTTGCCAGTGCAAGATAAATTGTGTAAGACTCTTGACTACCACTAGGCTGATCCTAGGAGCTTTTTTATTTTTGACCAAAATCATAAAGAAGAAACATTTATGGTCAACACTACCTGGCACTGTGTAAATTGTAGTTAAATTCTGTAGATTTCAAATGACATCCATATACGTAAGAATGACTCAAACGAGAAATGATTTGGGTGACTCACTCAACCTCAGATTGCAGATTAGAAAGGATGAGATACACGATTTCAATATTAACTGTCAGAGCACGCATTTTTAAAATACTCTTGTTATATACTTTTATGTTTAATCAGAAGTAAAGTCGGTAGTGACAATATCTAAGCAAGCCTTAGGAGGATTCTAAATAGCTGAGGATATTTCTTTCTAGTTACTCCCTCTTTGCATTCTGATTGACAAAATAAATGCATTGTCAAATTAGAGGTAGGGGGACATACATGTGGGAATCTGAATTGAATTCTTTTAGGCATAGGGAGGTGTATACAAGCAGGCTAATCGTTCTTAAAGTAACGGTATCATTCTGTCAACTTTTAGAAACTTGATTTTTGACTTTTATGTCTGTACACATCAGGATACAATCAGAAAAGCAGAACCACTAGGAGCTATATTCATTCGTTCATCGGTTCATTCGTTCATTCATTCATGTATTTATATTAAGGGCTTTATTATGGGGGGTTGACTTTAGGGAAACAGTGGAAGCTGACTAGCAGCCATTGTCCTTGTGTCTGATGCTAAAGATTGAAGTTTACGTGAATAAGGGAAGATGGTGTGAAGTGGAGGAGAACAAGAACAAGCTGGAACCCATAAAGCTTCAGTTCTTACTGCCTTTTACTTTGATGGCAAAGGTTTCCTGCAGAAGCCAGGCCCTTCATCGTGGAGCCACACAAACACACACACGTGCACGCACACATGCACACATGCACACATGCACAGAATTTGGAACAGCAAAAAGAGAATTCAGTAGAAGGTGGAGCTGTGTACACCCTGCCCCTGACTGGCACCAACGAGGTAAACGAGAGAATGAGTGACAATTTGTCTGACCTACACCAAAGGCTTTACTTCCACATCCAAATCAGAGTCTCTGTGCCTCATCATTCGTAGAAAGATACAGATAAGGGAAGTCTGGGAAATGTAGTTCAAACTAGCTAAGTGGAAGCAATACAAAGCCACTACTGCGTCTCTCTGTGTGTGTCTTTTTAAACTGCTTTTCAATCTGTCCTCCATGCATAAGCGTTATCAGGTGTATAAAGAGCTTTTCTCTGTCTCTCTCTCTTCTTTGTGTACATGTTTTGAACATGTTTACATTGTCTTCTTGGTGTATCTATTTGTTTTTGTTTCTTTTGGGCCTATTTTTTTTTCTTGTTCTCTGACTCTATCTTTTCTTTCCTGCATCTTTACCTCTTGGCCTCTTGCCTGCTTGCCTCACTCTGTTCTTTTATGATCAAAAGACTAAATTGCTTTTCTAATTTTCTTAGTCCAATTAGTGAATATTTTTTTTATGGTCTCTGTTCTTAACATTCACAGGACAGCTTAGTTTATTTCTAGAAAAAAATAACAAAAAAATTGGATGTCCGTAGATTAATGTTTTTTTTTTTTGTGTGTGAGTAAATAGCCCTGGTAGAAATAGTCTGATCAATATTAAAAGTAATTGATCCCAAGCTTTAATGAATGTCTCAGAGCAGCTCTCACAGCTGTCAGGCATCACCTCTTGCCATGGCAGCATTTGACAAATACTCTGGTTTTTAAAGGGTACTCACCACCTCATTTCACCGTTTTGCATTTTTTATGTTAGAGAATGCTTCAGGCAGTCAGAAGAGATAGCCACTTCTAAAATGAAGGGATCTCTAGAAAGTATTCTTTTCCAAATTTTTTTTCTAGAGATGTTTTGAAACTGTCATCTATTTGGAACAATTACCAAATTATTAAACATACATCTGCCCAAATGGAATGTTGTTATTATTTTGTCGCATTCCCATGTGGACCGGAGGAATGGGACATTTTTCTTCTGTTGCCTAAATGTGTGGGAGTTTGATTTTGAGAGAAGGATCATTTGAAAGCACCAAATGTTGCTTAATGTGGTGCTGGGGGCATTGGCCAAGAGGGAGAATTTGGACTTCCTGGAGAACAGCAGAGAGCAGTAGGGTACTTGGGCGGAGAAAAATACATGTCGGGAGACAGGCAAGATGGGAGAGTGCAAACAGATTTTCTGTGCATCTTAGCTAGGACAGGCCCTCTACTGCTGTGTCTTCAAAATCTTTCACATCTGAAACCTGTGATTAGTTAGTTGTATCTGGGTCTTGCCGATCTGTGTAGGTTCAGGCCCTCTAGGCAGAAGGGGTAACAGAGACCTCAGTTCAGGATAGAGGATTGTTCACGACGACTGGGCTTCTCTCTTATGTCCACATAAACTGCACACACATACCTGCTCACAAAACTACACTGGAAAAGGATGTTATAATTATTATTCTGATAATTGCTATAGATTTCAGAATTTACAGAGTGTTTCCTCATACATTATTTCAGAATGAAGAGAATAAGAAGTCAGTGACCATAATTAGGAGGAAGTGTGGAGAGACTAGATAGGAAAGAACAAGGAGATAAATGGGGAAGAAATGTCCACATATGGGGAGTACCTAAAAAGTAAGAAACAGAGAATGCAGTTAACTGAGGGAACTTGTTACCTTATCACAAATCTAATCAACTGATGACTGATGTTTCTTGTAAATCCCTCTAGACATCTCCAAAAGAGATGCAGCAGATTGGAGAGAATTGGGATTTCACAGTCTAGACTCCAAAATTAAGAACATTTAGAAAAAAAGTAGTTCAAAGATTTCAGGACAGGACAGCTATGCAGGCTGCTTTTACTAAGCCCATGTGAATTGTGGTCTAAAAAAAAATTAAAGCTTTACAGGGTTTGGAATACTGATGATGTGTTTCAAACAGCTCTTTGGCCATGGAGAAGGAGAGCTGGACAATCAGTGAGTGTCACCTCATTCAGCTTTTGGGGTCTCGGTGGGGGCAGGAGGTCATCAATTTAAGCAGCCCAGGGACCGGATGTCTGGCTATGGGTGCAAAAAACAAGAATAGTCCTGCTGACCTCACTGACACAGCAGTCATAGGACTCAGGCTAGACTTCCCTGTAAAGTCTGAGCAAATAGCACTGTGGTCCCCACCATGCTGCTCAGGCAAGCTGACATCAAAGGGTAGACAAGTAACCACCACGGGTCCTCTCAAAGGATTGACATCATTTCGTTCCTTCAGAGTAGGTTCTTGTGTAGATTAATTGCCCTTGCCCCCTCTAGGTTGTGGTAGTTAGATCGAAATTAGAATGATTTTGATCTTAGCAACGCAGTTGTTCTCTCTTCTGTAGGGTTTTCATATTCATTGCTATTCTCTTCAGTGTCTCTTTCCAGGCATCCCTGACAGGTAGAATTGAGGCATTCAGGA
Organism: Paguma larvata; assembly: GCA_030068075.1. Taxonomy (NCBI): domain Eukaryota; kingdom Metazoa; phylum Chordata; class Mammalia; order Carnivora; family Viverridae; genus Paguma; species Paguma larvata. Next base: position 30,536,692 of record CM057826.1, on the reverse strand, counting down.
AATGGGCTTCTTGAGACTCCTCTCAGATTGGCTGTGACCTTCTTAGTGTCTGTGGGTCTCCCTGATGCAAGAGAGAGGAAGATGAGTAAAACTACATGCTTTCAGTTCTTACTGGACCCTTTAATGCAGGTGTCATAACTGGATTGTGCTTCCTCGTCTTCTGCATGAGGTGATTAAGCCGCATTGTGTATAAATATACTTGAGTTTTGGTAACATGAGAGAGAAACAATTTTAAAGCCTTCTGTAAGAACTCATAGACTTTCTTTTTGTAATCAGCACTTGCTTCTTTAAAATTACTAGCAGATTAGGTCAACATCATGGAGGCCTCCAAAATGTGAAGATAAAGCTCTATTCAAATAGGAAGAATTTTGAAGAGCTTTCGATGTGTCTTTTACAAGTCAGTAATTCCATTAGAGAAGAAGGAACCAGTGCACAGCTTGTCAATAGGACTTAAGTGGATGGATATTGGGAGGGCATGGAAAAGGTGGGGTGTGCAGAAGCTGTGACACATATAATAGCTAGCAAAATGGCTTCTCTTTCATGGCTGGGAAGTGTCTGGGTCTAGGGGATGTGGTAGAAAATCAGGATGCTGCCCATTGATTGACTCTGCAGGAATGCATAAAAGTCAGGTCATGTGAAAACTGGGGATCAGAAGACCCAGTTCAGGAGACAAACTGCCTTTTATGCTGGTGAGCTAGGGCCAGAAGGTTTGTAGGGCCAACAGGGTGGAGATGGTAATACGATCATATCTTCTTCAGTTAAAGTCCCAGAAAGGAGCTCTTAGAGGAATTCAATCCAATACTGAATTGCTTAGGACAGACACCTAGGAGATTTAAAATGAATTTCACTATATAGTAAGAGGACAAATTTCCTTTGGTATCACACAGTACGTTGTGTCTTCATAAATGCTCGATTAGGTCAGATCTATAGGCAAAATTCTTTCCATTGAAACCTACAAAGGAGAGTAAAAAAAAAGGCAGCAATATTATTTTCCCTTCATCTCTTTATATTCATGATACTAAGGAACAATATATAATTAACTTTAATCTGGTATGACTGCTTGGAGACTAACTGTTATTTCAAGGACATATCTTATTTGGATTTGGTTTATGTGTTCAACCAAACCGTGTAGTTTAGGGAGGAGATACAGAAGTAAACTGAGTAGGCATATTCTTAACTTACTTTGCCATGTTATCCATGAGCATATATCTGTTGTTTTTTTTTTTCCTTATAATTATGCTCATTATAGAGATTCTGAAAATTATTGAATATAATTTAAAATCATAATACCAGTAGTTTCACCAAAGGAGCCATTGCTATTAACATCTGGAGACATTGCTTTGGCTCTGCAAATCATAGAACATATTATTAACAAATTTTTTAAATTTTAAAATGGGCATAATCCTTATTTCCCCTTATTAAAGAGGGCTATAGTAAGCCAGTACTGATTCTTAGTGATTTTTAGGCAGACCAAACTTATCTCTGATGTCTCTGATATTTTCAGCTTTACCTTCCTGACTTCCCTACTCTGAGTGCCTTATATGGTGGTGCTTTTGTCCACCCTCCCATTACATCACATAAGCTACTGTGCTTCTGCTTGGTCTGTTCCTTTGTAAATAAGCTCCCCCCACACACACACCCCAATCCCATACTCCAGCCCCAACTTTTGGAAACATATATATTCACATAGGGATTTAAAAAAAAAAAAAACAGAACCTTTTGACATCGAAACTCAAACATCTGATTCACTGATGACTGAGATGGATTGAGAGGTCCCCAAATCCTACTACGTTGTGTTTAAAGTCCTTAGCTCGGGGCACCCGGGTGGCTCGGTTAAGCGTCTAACTCTTGGTTTCAGCTCAAGTAATGATCTCATGGTTCTTGAGATCAAGCCCCTCATCAGGCTCTACGTTGACAGTGCAGAGGCTGCTTGAGATTCTCTCTCTCCTTTTCTCTCTGCCGTCCCTGCTCGTGTTCACTCTCTCTCTGTCTCAAAATAAATAAATAAATATACATAAAAAATGTAAAGTCTTTAGTTGAAACTTCATATGGGATGATTAGAGAGTGTTCACAACATTGGTGCTTCACAGAGGGACCCCCCACCCCTCTTTCCCTTTTAGAGTTAACTAAGCCTTTAACTTAGAACTTACTTATGAAGATATCTTCTTTCTATTTGGTATTGTGTGTATTTTCTCTTATTTCTCTTCTATAAACAACATCTTATCATCTAGCCGGCTCTTTATGTCCCAATCTAGTGAAGGAGTTCAGCTGATATCTGGTATCTGGTAAGACTGTTCTACAGGAACAAGGGTTAATCAAGAAATCTAGAAGTCAACCTTGATTCCTCTCTTCTCTCACCTGCCCTCCTCACATGGTTGTACATACATGCCGTTCTAATCCAACAGCAAGTTCAGTCAGTTAAGACTTCAAAACACATCTATAATTCAGCACAGGTTTCTCTAGCCACTAGCACTGTTCTTGTCCAAGCTCCTGTCGGGAACAATTGGGAAATGCTTTGAAATGAGTAAAGAAAGATTACCAGATGTTTTGTCTAACACATTTTTCCTGGTTATCTGTGCCTTTTATAGTTTTTGAGCTATTTTGCAACTCCTTTAAATTGTAGAAAACTGATAGTAACGCATATGATTCTTATTCATACAAATGCAGTTGGTTGTTGCCCTATGGGTATTGGACAGTTTTGCATCTATCGTATTTAAAATTCATGTCAGAATTGCAGATTGCTAATACATGTGTGTTCCTCATGACTTTTCTTTTGAATTTGTTGTAACATTTTACTAGTTTCTTCATTAATTAAAGAATTAAAAAACACCATCTATAACACATGTTTATTTTATGTTTGTATCAGAGTCATGGTTTTATCTTAAACATTCTTGAACACCATTTTCAATTCTTTCCTAGATTATATTAACCTTCTAACTTGTTTGGATATTTTCTCTCTGTTCTTGTTCAAACATTTCTCCATAGAGTAACTTGAGTGATCTCTTCAAGAGTTAAAATCAGACCGTCTTGGTTTTCAGCTGAAAAATTTCCAAAGGCTTCTTACTGTTCCTATAATGAAATTTGAACTCCATAGCATGGTTTACAAAACTCTAAAGGATGTGGTACTTATAATCTCTCCAACCTAATCTTACATCCTTCTCCTCATTTTTTACCATACTTCATCTCTATTGGCTCTACTTCTGTTCCTGAAATTCTCAAAACTTTTTCCACTTTAGGACCTTTGAACTTGCTTATCTCTGTCATGTTTTATCTTAGACATTTGCCTGGTTGACTCAGTGTCATTTTTTTTCCAGTTTGTTTATTTATTTTGAGAGAGAGTGAGCATGAGTGGGGAAGGGGCAGAGAAAGAGGAAGAGAAAGAATCGCAAGCAGGCTCTGTGCTGTCAGCATGGAGACCGACATGAGGCTCAGTTCCACGACCATGAGATCATGACCTGAGCTGAAATCAAGAGTCGGACGCTTAACCAGCTGAGTCACCGAGGCACCTCTCATTGTCATTGTTTAGGTCTCAGCTCTTTCTTAGAATCCCCTGAGAACTTTCGGTCTCATTTTCTTCCTCAGATAAGCTTTCCCTAGTTCATCTCTGTAAAACCGGCTTCCGCATTTACTATTTATTTTGTCCTCTTTATTGTAATCCATATTGGGCTTACTTATTCCTTTATCTCATCTCTACTTAACATACCCACTAGAAAGAAAACTCAGTGAAGGGATGAACTATGTAGTCATGGTATCTGTTTTATTACCAGGCACATTTCATATAGTAAAGAATATTTGTTGAATAAATTAATAATATGGTCCATGAAATATTGGGGGAGGAAAAAGTCCTTGAATTTCTGAGGGAGGATCTGGGGATAGATGATTGAAGAAATAGAAGTAAGTTCCAGAAAAATATTAACAAGAAAGGTGTTGTGTTCCACGATGACCAGTAAGCCAAGTATAAGCACGGAAATATCCAGGAATAGGAACAAGTAAGGGTACGCTGCCCAGATATGGGGATGATGGTTTTTGGGAAGAAAGATAATCCATCTTTTATCTACTCATTAGTCAGATATATTTAGTGTATTATCCTAGCCCTTGTTGTCTTGGGACTTTGATAGAAATTCAGTAATTACTCCCAATTTCAGCAGTGTAGTAATTTTATTATCTGGACTTTTAGAACATTATTGGTATGCAATTAATGCTGGATGAGTATAGAATGAGTAAATACGTTGTATGTGAATGTAGTTAATAAAGAGATAGAGGGATAAAGATGCTTTGATATACTGCTTATGGTGAAATTCATATGGGGAAATGAAATATTGCTCTGAGGGTAGTTTGAATAGCAAGCACTCATTGTTCACCATTCTTTCTCTTATTCCAGGTCCTCATGGGCTTGTTCTATTCAACTGCCTTTCATGTTCTAATCACTTTATTTTCCTTTGCGGTCTCCTATTTTTTTGTACAGTACGTTTTACTTTTTATTGGCATTTCTCTACTGTCTTCACTTTCTCCAGAGAATCAGTGTGGAAAGGTCTGAAAGCCCCAAGTACACCTCACTAGTTCTGTTGAGATTTTTGAGAACATATACACGAAGGGCATAAGTTGATGATGTTGGTGATGCTGATATTTTAACATTGAATGAAATATCATTAAAACATCAAAGCCTCCAGGCCACGGAAATTTAGCTTTCACCATGAAATTAAGATTATAGATATTGGAAGAAATGTCGTGTCTCTACTTGGATTCTCCAGAAAGCAGAGACTGAACTGAAAACTTAGTGCTTGTACTTTACTGGGGAGTGATATCCAAGGGAGGTGGAGAAGAGAACAAAGATGCACTATGAAAGTTGACTCTTGCTACAGGTAACTAGTTGTTTGAGCTTCTGGCTCTGCCTGAAGAAGCATATGAAATGAATCTTAAGGCTACCCATGTAGGGACATAAAAGGGAAAGCAAAGCTGTCAGCTTACATTTCTCCTTAGTCATAGATTCACCAATGGGATGATAATTTTTCAGCATTTTCGAGTTGTGCATTTGTGAAATGTCAGGAGGATTCCATGGGGAATGTCATTTAAAAAGCTCCTGGGCAGAAAGGAAGTGATGTGGTGTGCGGATCTGAGGTGAGGCACCATCGGGTTGCACTGGCCTGAAGGTCCAGGTGGCCACGTCCAGAGACGGATGACGTCAAGAGAACTTGAAAGGGTGTAAATAAATATTTAAAATACAGAGAAGCAGCAATATTAAAAAGAAGTGTAGGGGGGAGACAGAAGACAGCGAACAAGACAGAGAACAATTAACCAGCTGAGTGAACTTGATAGAACGCAATCCATTTCTTACAACCTCAGTCCTTTTGACTGTGAAAGGATGGAACTAATGTTGAATGAACAGCGGAATGATGCAGAGATCTTTAAAAACACTAATGCTTAGGTCTCACCTGATTTAATATGTCTCTAGTGTAACCCAAGCATTGGGATTAAAAAACAAAACAAAAACAAAAACAGAAAACTGCCTATGGGTGATTCTAATATGTAGGCAAGATTGAAAATCTTCATTTAGAGCTTCTAAGGGCTCCTTCAGTTCCAGCATGTTAATATTCCATCTGCTGGGATGCCTGGGTGGCTCAGTTGGTTAAGTGGCCGACTTCAGCTCAGGTCGTGATCTTACGGTCTGTGAATTCGAGCCCCACATCAGGCTCTGTGCTGACGGCTCATCAGAGCCTAGAGCCTGCTTCAGATTCTGTATCTCCCTCTCTCTCTCCACCCTCCTGCTCAAGCTCTGACTCTATGTCTCTTAAGAATAAATAAACGTTAAAAAAATTAAAAAAAAATTCCATCTGCTATTTTTAAAACTTCTAAGGACAAATATTCTCCGAACGTCTTTAACCATGTGTGTCTTAAAGAACTTCCAAATTCAGTGAACTTCCACTTCCTTTCCTCCTTTAGCACCCATATCTCAGTGAAGCAGCTGATTGTGAATGCCTCAATTTTAGGCAAACTGTAAGTTAAATGAATAGTTTCAACTGGCCTTTGGTTAATATGTTTTTGTTTCTCCAGAATAACTCTGTTGCAATTCCTATTGGCTACATAGTATAGTTCTGCAGACAGCCGGCCTGGTGATCTTCCCTCTTGCCAAGTTATTTTGGAGAAATTGCTAACTGGAAACTCTTTTTTTCCTATTTTGCAATAATTGGACCTATTTCCGATTACTTGTCACTAAAAATGTGAAATACTAAGTAGATATAAAAAATTTAAAAATATAAAATATATGTGAGGTGTAAAGAAGGAATATATATTAAAAAAAAAAAGTCCACGTATCCACCATCCATTTTAAAAACAAAATGCTAAGCCCAAATTCCCTGTGCATATGCCCTTGTATCATAGTTTATTGTATTATGATCACTCAAAGGTAGCCTCCACTGTGAATGCTGTGTATGCATGTGATGGGGGGAGGGGCGGAGGACGCAGAGAGAAATGGAGACAAAGATGGAGAAGTTTGGGGGGGTGGGGTGGAGAAGATCCCTGCATGAGGCATTTATGACCGCTACTAAAATAGATGTGCACAGATTTTCCCACATTTTAGACAGAACTCAATTACATAGTCCCACCTGGATGGCTGTATGCCCAGTATGAAAATAAAGTGGTTTTCAAAACACACGATATGTTCTCTGCTTTACCATAGTATTTCGATGAACATTTCAATTTTTCTTTATCACGACTGAGCTGCTATGGACGTTCTTTTATAAGTCTCTCAGTGTCCATAGCAAGAATTTCTCTCAGACAGTAACTTTTGAATATTTCTTTTACCATAATTCAGTGTAAGAAGTGTATTTTATACCATTTCCCAATATAAACATATACCCACATAAACACTTGAAACTGGAGGGAATTTTCACCAAGACATAGTTATCTATCATTCTTTAAATAAATTCACCAACTTAGAAGTCTCAACTTTTGTTGTCTATAACCCCTGTCTTAACTTTTTTTTTTAATGTTTATTTATTTTTGAGATAGAGATAGATAGAGAGAGCGAGAGAGCCCGCACACACAGCAGGGGAGGGGAAGAGAGGCACAGAGAATTTGAAGCAGGCTCTGCACCGAACAGCAGAGAGTCCTGTGTGGGGCTCAAACTCACAAACCAAGAGATCATGACTTGAGCTGAGGTCAGATGCCTAACTGACTGAGCCACTTAGGCACCCTGTCCTGTCTAAACTTTCATACAAATTCTCCTTGAGCAGAAAGAACTGAAGGCTAATCCTGAGATGTTTTTTCTTTTAGATTCATCAGACTTTTCATTTATAGCTTTTCCATGAAAAACAACTCACTTAATTCAGAAAACTGGATTTTTTTTCCACATTTCTCTTGTTACCAAGATTACCTGTACTCTTCCCTGAATCCAGGTGGGGCTGTGGCTGAACCAATCTAAATGAAGGTGTTTACCCAGGTCTTATAGGACAACACTGATTTCATGATCACAGCCTATCTTATTAGGTTTTGAGGTTGTTGTTCTTTTTCTCAATTTTGTCACTGGGTACAAGAAATATCATATTGCTTTAATTTTAATTTTCTTGTGGAATGTATGAAATTAACTTTTTGTTTCCCAAATGTTTGTTGACCACTGAATATAAATATGGATGTATTGATATGTATGTGTTTTTAATTAGAAATTTCTTATAAAGTCCTTTGCTTCTTCCCATTTTTGTTAAATGCTTACATTTTTCATAGGTTATGAGCTTGTTATATAAACCTGTTAATATTTAAATGCAAAAAATAGGCATATTTTATTTTACATGCAATTTCATTATATATATAATATACAACATATATGTGTGTGTTTCTTCATTTTATAATGACCAGGACAGAACTATAATTTAAAACTATTAATGAGGAAGTAGTAACAAGATCAGTTTAAAAAATAAAAGTGAAAATGGGTGCTGAGACTAGTTAGCAAGTTTTTGCATTAAACCATAAGAAAAGGTAGTACAATGTAAAATGTAGAAAAGAGGAAATATTAGAAGCTCCAACTGAGTGTTTTCCAAAAATGTACAAGATTTGGCAGTTAATTTGCAGCCCATAGGAGGAGATGTTACCAATGTTGATTATAAGTTATTGTGTCTGTTGCCTGGGAGGAAGGTGCTGCCAAAAAGAAAAAGGAGACTTGGCATAAGGAGCAGTTTTATGGCAGAAATGATCAGTTTGGGAGACTTGAAAAGTATAAAGAAACAGAAAAAAATTCCCATGAACCTAGAGGACAACTGACAGTAAGATTTTAATGTATATCCTTTTAGGCTACTCAAAGTATACTTTACAGAGCCAAGATAGTGTTTTAAGTACACTTTTTTAAAAAAAATTTTAATGTTTATTTTTGAGAGAGAGAGAAGTGGGGGAGGGATAGAGGAGGAGAAGGATATATAGAGAGAAGGGGACACAGAATCCCAAGCAGGCTCCAGGCTCTGAGCTGTCAGGACAGAGTCCAATGTGGGGCTCGAACTCACGAACCATGAGATCATGACCTGAGCCGAAGTCAGACGCCTAACCGACTGAGCCATTCAGGCACCCCTTAAATACACTTTTTAAAACCACTTTTATACTTAATATGAGTATATGCTCATGTTAATAAACATTTTTTATAAATAGGTATTTAAATATGTGTAGGATAGTCTTATAGAAATGTATCATTTCCTTAATTTTGATAGTTTGATTAATATCAATTTGTCATTATCTTTAAAGAAATAAGCATAATCTGAAATATTTTTGTGTATCATCATTAATTAAATTTCTGATTATTACCTAGAGTCTCAAAAATGTTATTATTACAACAGTTATGTTTGTTTCAAGCCATTTGTTATATGGCTTCTACTCTCAGAAGAATTATGCCCATGTATACTCTCTCAAGCAGTGTGTCAGAATACCTGATTACTGTTCCTTCTTCTACACTGAATACTCACACTGAAACAGTCAAAAGCAAGAAAAGAAAACTGCTAGTTTAACATGGCGAAAAAAAAATCAACCATCACATTATTGCTTTTTTTTATTTATTTATTTTCTTTTATTCATATACTCTGAACTTTTAACATTGTATGTGTGTGTACATGTGTGTGCACAAACATGTGTAAAAATTGTTTGACTATTGAGAGTCAGTATTTTAAAGTCCATTTTAAGTATTTTATATATATCAAGAATTTCTTTTTTCGCTTTAAGATTTTTTTTTTTGCAAACGCGTTTTTCCATCTGTTGTTAAAGAGATTCATGTTTCAATATGCTGATTTTATGAAATTCCTTATTATGGTTAAAATATTTATCAGAGAAGTAAAATAGTGGCACCTCAGGGGATCCTTGGGTCAGCAGGTGGGCAATGGGCATTTGAAGCCCCTTAAAAAGGATGGGAACATTTAAAAAGGAAATGGAAGGAGACCAAGCATAAATGTTGTCTCTGGATTGCCTAGACTATGGTAGGCACTTAATAAATATTTTTTGATTGATTGCTTCTAAATACTGTTCAGATCTCTCCTCCAGTCAAGATATAGTCATGGATTTCTAATGTTCAGTGAGGGCAAAGCATTTCTATAGTTTACAATTAGGTACAAATCAGAAATCTTTCTGCCTCCATGCTTTGAGCCCCAGTGGTTGCCAGACCTAAATAAACTTTGGTGAATCATGTTCTTAGCCATAGCAGAAGCCTGTGGCTTTGTCTCTTTTCTATGTAGCATTAAAACTTCTGGTATAGTCTTGTGTGTTATTAGAACATAGCCGCGAGAGGGGGAGCCACTGGTTTTTGAGACTGGGCACTATTTTGATAATAGTACCTCCTAAGGAGACAAAGCAAAGTGGAAGGTCACCAACAGACCTCTTGGTAAAGCCAGTAGCTTTGTGTTTTCTCCCACATTACTGCATTTGAAAGAGATAAACAAGTTTGCCTCAGATGGTTTTCTCACTTTATAGGTCGGCCGCTCCAATATATTTGATGGAAAGTTTTGGTTAGCATGATGCATCCAGGTCTTTTGCTACTGAGCATTTGGATTCATTCTTAGATATGGACCAAAATTCATCTCCAGCCTTCTAAGATTCTTGTGGAGGATGATTGCAAGAAACAAAACAAAACAAAACAAAACAAAAATGAAACAAAAAACATTTAATTGTGTGAGATAAAAGTGACTTTTTCTGGTATTTTTTTCATCTTGACAATTGATTATGCATGAAGAAATGGCTGTAAGTGTAGACTAAGGGTTGTACCTGAAGGAGTGTGTGCTTTGGAACAGTCCACCTGACAGTCTCGGTTCCAGCACCGACTAACCATAGTGACTTCAGACAAGTTATCCTATCTCTTCAGCCTAGAGTTCCCCCATTCTTTTTTTTTTTAATTTTTAATATTTATTTATTTCTGAGAGACAGAGAGTGTACATGAGCAGGGGAAGGAGGAGAGAGGGAGACAGAGGTTCCAAGATGGACTCCACACTGACAGAAGAGAGCCCAGTGTGGGGCTTGAACTCATGGAACCGCAGGATCATGACCTGAGCCCAAGTCGGACGCTTACTGACTGAGCCACCCACGTGCCCTTAGAGGTCCCTCATTCTTAAAATAAACTTCGGATGTGTTCTCTCCAGTGTCAAAGCTCTCACACCCTGCAGCCTTGTTTTCTTCCCCGGGCCTCTGCAGATCCTTTCTTCTCTGAATCTCTGCATCCCACAGCCAGGGCACTTGGCATTTTCCAGGTCTCCTGCATTCCTTGTACAGGCCTTGGGGAAATGGAAGTGTTGCTATGTCCTTAAGTACCTAGTCATTTACCTCTTTCAATGCTGGACTCATGGTACTGGTGACACTGTGTTGTATAAGATGCCAAGTTGTATAGGGGACCACTCCCTCACAATGCGGGCCCATTGTCTTCGGGGGCCCTTTTCTCTACTGAGAATTTTCCACATGCCCCCAAATCCCGACAGATTTCAATAGGGGAGAAGGGACAGTATTAGTATTTGTCCGCTGTGCTCTAACTCTTATCTTCCTGAATCTTTCCATGTTGTCGTTGCTTTTCCTCCACCCCATCTTTCCCATTTTTCCTGAGGCTTCTGTATATTTCCCCTACATTATAGCCTGAGATCTTTCTACTTGTGTCTTCAATCAGACCTGCATCCCAATAGTAATTATTGTACATAAAATCTATAAAACTGGTTTATTTTCTTCAGTAATTCTAAGTCTTCAAACCTCTTCTTTGCTTTAAATTAAAAAATTCATTTTTGAAAGTCAATCTGAATATTAGCTCTTTGAGTTTGAATTCTTGCTATAGCAACATCATCCTTAAAACAAATGACTGCCTTTGCCTGACTAAAAAAAGAATGGTTCAAAAAAGTCAAAAGAGAAAAACGTATTGACATTAGTTAGTAATTTTCTTCATTGCCCCTTTTAAAATTATTATTATAATTTGAATGTCTATTATTATTTATTAAGATATCAAATTTCAGTTTCAAAACTTAAATTTTAAATGAAAGTGGTAAAGTTTTACTTGTCATTAATTAATGCACACTGGATTTTTGATAAACTTACTGCATCATATTTGATTGTAAATGTATCTGTGCATCTGAACATAATTTTTCTTTTTTGGGTAGTGACCTTCCTGAAGCTTCATTATCATTATTATATTAGCTTTACTAACATATCATTTATAGAATCTAAAATACATTTATTTTAATTGTATAATCCATTGACTTTGAACAAATATATATAGTTAAATGTGAACAGACATTTTATAAAGAATATATTACAAAGAGCAAATAAGCACCTGAAAAGATGCTTGACATCATCAGCCACTCGTCACGATGAGAACTACCACCACAAACATGATATAAAACATTTCTATCACCCCAAAACATTCCCTCATGCTCCTTTACAATCAACATTCATACCCTAAGTCTAGTCCCTGACAACCATTAATATAGTTTGTCCTTTTCTGGAATTTCATATAAACAGAACCATACTTTCTAAAGTCTTTTTGCCTGATTGATTTCAGATAGCATAATGCATTGGAAATCTATTCATGTGTTGCATGTATCAATTGTTTCCTTTTTTACGCCGAGTAGTATTTCATTTAATGGCTGTATCACAATTTGATGAGCATTTGGGTTGCTTTTAGCTGTGGCCATTGTAAATAAAGCTACTACGAATATTCAAATATAAATTTCTTATGGAGATATTTTCATTCCTTTTGGGTGACTTTATAGAAATAAGATTACTGAGTTTTATGGTAACTGGGTATTTAATTTAAAAAAAGAAATTTTTAGTGTTTATTTATTTTTGAGAGAATGAGACAGAGTGTGAGCAGGGAAGGGGCAAAAAGAGAAGGAGACACAGAATCCAAAGGAGGCTCCAGTCTCTGAGCTGTCAGCACAGAGCCTGAGCTAGGCTTGAATCACAGACTGCAAGATCATGACCTGAGCTGAGGTCAGAGGTTCAACTAACTGAGACCTCCTGGTGCCCCTGGGTATTTAATCTTTAAAGAAACTACCAAACTGTTTTTCAAATGACTGTTTTATTTTAAATTCCCACAGTTGATATGTGAGAGTTCTGGTTGCTCCGTATCCACCACATTAACACTTGACATTTTCAATTTATTTTTTTATTAAAGTTTTTTTAAATGTTTATTTTTGAGAAAGAGAGAGAGAGAGAGCATGAGCAGGGGAGGGCAGAGAGAGAGGGAGACACAGAATCCAAAGTAGGCTCCAAATCTGAGCTGTCAGCACAAAGCCCTATACAGGGCTCAAAGTCACAGAGCTGTGAGATCATGACCTGAGCCAAAACTGGATGGTCAACCAACTGAGCCACCCAGGCGCCTCTTCAGTCATTTTAATTTAAGCCATTGGAGAAGGTACATAGTGTTCTCTCATTGTGACGAGTGACTGATGATGTCAAGCATCTTTTCAGGTGCTTATTTGCTCTTTGTAATATATTCTTTATAAAATGTCTGTTCACATCTTCTTTTATTGGATTGTTTATCTTTGAATTGCATTGTAAGCGTTCTATACATAGTCTAGGTTCAAGTATTTTATTGTTACATATACCTTTCAAAATTTCTTCTCCATCTGTGTCTTTTCATTTTCTTAACATATCTTATAAGAAGCAAAAAGTTTTTTTTCTTTAAATATCTATGAGATCTAATTTGTCCACTTTTTTTTCTTTATAGGATTGATTTTGTGTGTGCATGTGGCCTAAGAAATCTTTAGCAAATTCAAGGTCACAAAAATATTCTTCAAAGTTTATTCTAGTAGTTACATAGGTTCATCTCATATGGTTAGGTCTATAATCTATTTTGCGTTAAATTTTGTATCAATAAAGTTAGGGTCGAGTTTTTGTTTTCTCTGTTTTCTTTTTTTTCCACATGAATATCCGAATGTTTCTGTACCATAGGCTGAAAAGACTACCCTTTCACCATAGAATTACCTTGGCATCTTTGTTGGAAATTAAATGTTAATATATGTGTTAGTCTATTTCTGGACTCCATTTTCTGACCTATTAATATAGTTATGATTATACAATATTATACTTGACTGTTATAGATTTATAATAAATCTTAAAATCATGCTTTTCCTAGAAGTCCTCCAGCTTTGTTCTTTTCAGAATCGTTTTGGCAATTCTAGATCATTTTGTATTTCCATATAACTTTAGAATTAACCTATCAATTTCTCCAAAAGGCCCACTGAAATGTCAATTAGGACTGTGTTGAATATTTAGATCAACTGGGTGGATATTGACATATTAACAATGCGGAATTATTCTATTCTTAAATATGGCTGTGTTAGTCAGCTCAGGCAAAACAACAGAAATGTCGTTCCCAGTTTGGGAAGCTCAAAAACCAACATCAGGGTACTGGCGTGTTTGGTTTTTGGTGATGCCTCAATTCTTGGCTTATAGCCAGTCACCTTCTTACTATGTCTTCACATGGCCTTTCCTTGTGGATGTGTTTGGGAGGAGAGCAAGATGAGCAGAAAGGGAGAGATAGAGAGAGAGATAAGTTGTCTCCTCCTCTTCTTGTAAGACACCAGTTCTGTCGCATTAGGGTCCCAGCCTGCCAACCTGTCAAATTATCCAAACAAGCCAATCACATCTTCCCATCGGAAACAGAGGTCTCCCCACCCTCTCATTACTACAAAGTTCACCTCCCATAACCATTGCTTGTTAACTTAGTTCTCAAGCACAGCCCCCATGTAGTTCTGCACAGGATGCTCCGTCCTCCTCCTCTGTGCTGTGAGTGCATGCAGCTAATAAACTGTTGCCTAGCTCAGCTTTCCAATGTCAGATGTTGAGTGTTTGGTCCTCTCATAACACTAGGGTAGGACTCCTTTCTCACTAGTGAGATAAAGAGGAGGTGATCAAAATAAGAAATATAATTGGTAGTTGATTTTATTGTTTGCTTGTGTGATAGATTAATACATGAGGTTTTACATTTGCATTTGTCCTATCTCCATTTTTCCTCCCTCTCCTCTGGTTTTTATTTCTTGGCCCCAAGAAATCCGAAGGGCAGAAAACAGAAGTTGTTGGAAGCCAAACTACTTGTCTGTGTGATATGAAAGTCTGACCCATATAGTTGAAAAGGGTGAAGTATGGTACAGAAGGATGGAATTGTTTGAGGACTGTTAGGGGTTGAAAAAGAGACACTGCCTTCAGAACCTATAGCTTTGAAGTTTACCCAGAGACTCCACAACTTAGTCTTACCAAACCTGGAAAATCTTCCTTCCTATGCTCTCTTGGTGTGACATGGAAGCAGCAGTTATTGCTTTAGATGGACTATGAAGGCTTAGATCGATATGCAGAAGAGACTAGAAAGTCTTTCTATAATTTAAACTTCCACTGGCCTCATGTAAGAAATAAGGGTGAGATTTAAATTGATTTAAGAAGCGTAAAGAGGTTTGAATTTCTTGAATATGTGAGTTTATGATTTATATTTTCTAAAACTGCCGGATTGTTTCATATGCTTGGATTGACTAATGAGTAAGTCACTGGCCATTGAGTGAATGTCTTACAGTTCTAAAGCAATGATAAAACAATCAAAGAAAACCTTGGGGCTACCACAGTGAAGGATTATATATCCATTTACCCCTTCTCAATGAACACAAGTGTGGGAATTAAGTGTGACCATCAACAACTATTCACAGCAACAAGTAGACTAGGATGTTGCAAGATCTAAATCCCTATAAACTGGAATCTAATTTTGGTGATACATAGAGTATCCTTGTTTCAACAGACATTGTTTTTTTATAACTATGAAAACTTCTTTGGTTCAAGTGACAGGTAGTTGGAAACATTACTTTTGTTTTGGGCAAAGGCATGTAAAGCCTAGACAGGAGAGAATGTTTCATATATCCAGTTCAGAACCTATTTTCCACAGAAGCCCAGTCCGTCAATCAACATATATTGTCACCATTGGTTATTATTTTGAGATGCTCTTTCCTTGATTTTGAAAAATGGTGTCAAACAGCAAAAAAAGTTAAACAATTGTAAAATGCCCAAAAGGAAGCTCCAGACAGTGTTCTCCCTAGGGCTTCATGTCCAATGGTTGGTTACCTTTCTCCATTTGAGCAATAAATGCTGTATTATAAAAAGAGAAAACTGTACTGGTATTTTAGATTTCAAAACTATTATGAAATTTACCACAGAATAAGGTCTGACTATTAATATTTCTTTGGTGCATTCCCTTCTATCTTTTACTATAAATATCATCTGCAATGTTGGTGAGTAGGAAAGATTATTCTTGCTCTTTGCCACCTCACATAAAATAACCTTATCTTATACTCCCTGAAGTTTTTCTAGACTAAGATTCATCAAATTGTAATCTTTGATGATCTTAATACAAGTATGAATAAAATGTGACAATTAGGATAATCTAAATGTCATATTTGGTAGGTCTTCCAATGACTTTTTAAGTTTAAAAAGAGTATATTGCTGGAAAATTTTGAATGCATAAAACCTACAAGCTATTATGTTTTATGGCTCAGATATTTTAGACTTCACAGCTGTAGTGAAATGAACACTGGATGATGGATTAGAAGTGCTGGATTTGTGTCTTGGTTTCACCAATTCCTATCAATGTGATCTGTTAGTATTTTTTTTCTTTTTGAAAAAAATTTTTAATTGAAATATAGTTGAGACACAATGTTACACTAGTTTCAAGTGTACAACACAGTGGTTCAGCATCTCTATACATTATGCTGTGATCACCACAGCAGCTCCCACCTGTCACTATCCACTGCTATTACAATACCATTGACCATATCCCCTATGCTCTGCCTTGATCCCTGTGACTTATTCATTCCGTAACTGAAAGCCTATTTCTCCAGCTGCCCTTCCTCCATTTTGCTCATCCTTCTACCCACTATCAATGTCACCTTAAGTATACTTTCTATGAGCTTCATTTTCTGCATCTGGACAATATAAATTCAGTCCTTGCCTTTCTAATCTCACACTTTATTGTGGGGCTCCCTGTAGATAACGAATGTGAAGATGTTCTGTAATTAGTGAAGTATTCTCTAGAGTTGGGTTATTACCTGCTCCAAAGCTATCCTTTTATAGATGAGGAAATCAAAGCCATGGTTTCTTAGTTATTCAAGGTCAAATAAACAACTCTCATAAAAAGACAGTTTTAATACAATATTTCAGAAGCACTCTGCTAAGCCCTCTGGATATTCTCCACTCCTGAACGTATATTCCTGTCCTTATACCCAGATCTGTTCATGTAAAAAGTAAGTAAAACATCAATCATTTTTACAGTAGTTAAGTGTCTCTCTCATACCATGATTGCTTCTAGTTATCCACTTGCAACTAAAAGAGGAATGAATTTTAAGGGACATATGTGATTTTTAGTTGCAAGCATAAACACACTAATTCCCTAGGCTCCCTGAATATAGCAAAGTCACATCAGGTCTCCATAAACTATGGGAGATGCCATTGCTATGACTTCATGTAATCTGTAAGAGGTTTCCTTTTGTTTACTTTGCTTAATAGAGAAGGATCTCTCTCAACACTCTCTCCTGTTGAATCTACATTACTTAGAACACTACCTAGCATATAATAGGATTCAAAAGACATTTGTTGAATAAATGCTTTTATTATGAGAACTCAAACAAGTTACTATTGCTGAAAGTCATTTATGTGTTTCTGGAAAGAATGTGGGTTGATAGATTAAGATATATTGTGTATCCACAATTTTAAGGTGATACTGATAGATGTGTAGGAAAAAACCCTTTCTTGGGATTTCCCTTTTGATATCCAGGCAGATGGGAAATGGAGTGGGAAACAGTGAAAATTCAAGTTTTATAGAGAAAAAGAATAAAACTTTACTCTGTAACCTCAGGCAGCAAAGGACTTTTGAAGAAGGTAGAACTTATGGGTACATGTCAATATCATAATTGACAATAGGCAGAATATAGGAGACTGTTTCTGAGACGTGATGTTTATATAAAGAAAAGAGATTAAAGATATGAAAATGGACACATGCAGAACGTGTTTCCCAAACTATATTATTTTATGTAAATATATGTGTATATGTGTGTTTATCAAATATGTATGTATGTATATGCCAAAGCTATTCTATTCTCTATGTGAACTTCCACCAATATGAAAAGGCAAAGCAATATTAAGTTACTTTCCTGGTTTCATGTCTTTCAGGAAGGGACAGGGGCACATCCGATAAAGAGTACGTATGGCTCAGTTGGTTAACTAATCTCTTGGAAATGCAGTTGCCTTATTTCTAAAATGCAGATAATAATAATAACGAAATTTGTTGAGATACTTAAATATGTACGTACTCAGCCTAGTGGCTTAACATGCAATCTTCCCTTTTCTTCCTCCTTCCTCCTTCCCTCTCCTTTCCTCTTTTCCCCCCTCTTTGGAGAAAAAGAAGCCCTTCTGTACTTAAAAGAGCCATATATACTCCATGAATACTAAGGGACAATTTGATTTAACCATAATTTATTAAACATCAAGATCTCTAATATTCCATTGGTATCCCTTAATGGGGAGGAAAAGCAATATGCAATGTGACCCCTTAACATTTCGAGGTGGTTGAGATTTATTCACATGACACAAAGAGCCATAGATAAAGAGTACGTTGTAAAATTAAATACAGGAAGCACCATATAGTACAAAGAAAAATTTCTGTGGCCAGATGTGGAAGGAGAACAAGTGACCCTACTTACCAGATCCAGTTGAAAGAACTGGGACTAGCACACTTAGGCAATCTTTCTGGGAAATGTGCTGCTTCTGCAGAAGAATGAAGGAGGCAACTTTCACACGACTCATTGACACTATCTCCATATTAGACTATCATCTCATCTGTGTACCCCACTTATAAATAAAATAAGATAAATTATTATGTTAAGTAGATACTAGATACTTTGGAAGAGGATATATTTATTCCCAAAGAGTTTTTTTTTTTTTTTAATTCTCTGAGGTCTTAAAAATTTGCTCAAATCTCAACTTGGATCTTACCCAGTTTGGGAACAGGATATTTACAAGATATCACAAAATTAAGATATCCCAGTAGAGAAGGGAGCAAATCAAATATAATCCTAGAGAAATAATTTCCTCAGTTTTAATCTTCATCTTGCTGTCTTTCTTCTAACCCCCATGCTATTGGCTAAACCATATCAGATTAGAATTAAACGTCTTACTGCCCCTTGGGAAACTTCTGCTATGTTAAAAATATAATTAAAAATGGAAAATATTCCTTTTGTGTTTTATTAGCTTCCTATCTCTGCTATAAAAATTATTGAAAATACCATCAGACCAACCACACTAAGGAGGTATCATGCTTCCTCTTAGGGAAATTATAGCTGCTAGACAGTCCATGTTTAGGGAGATATTAAGAGATAGGAAGGTACTTACCAGTTTTGAAAACACCTTGTTAAGTGTTTGAGATCTGAAAAAATATGCAGAGACTCAGAGCACTGAGATCCCATTACTGGAAAAAATTGACGTGCACATATATGGACCTTCTTTGCTAATCTAGGCTAGTTTTTGGAATAGTTGATTTTATACTTCGAGCAGCAGAAAATATGGAAAGCAACAGTGGCAGGAAGAAAATATACAGAATTTCCACTCACATGACTTTTATTTTATGTCTTTTCCTTTAACAAGTATAAAATTGTTTTGGAGCCCAAACAGTATATCTTGTGAGTCAGCTTTTCATAGGGCATTGTAACAGGATCTATGGACCTCACAAAAGCACAGGTATGGGCTATAGATACCACACACACACACACACACACACACACACACACACACACACACACAGTTATTCAAATGTCAGGTGACCCACATAAACAGATGTTTCTGGTTTAGGGACCATTATTCAACTTGTTGGTATCACAGCCCTATTTTGTAATCTGGATCCAAATGCAAATCATGGAAGTGTCAACATTTTGTTAATATTCTGGTGGTAGATGAGTTGGCAGCCTGGGCATCTGGTTAGCTTGGAGAGAAGCTAGCAGCTATACTTCTCATTAAGTGGGTATGACTTGACTTGCCACGGGGCTGGCAGGCACTTTTAAAGCTGAGTTACTTTCATAACAAATGCCAGATGCCAGCTAGATTTGTGAACATGAGCCAAGTTTCAAATAAATCTGGTTGAACTTGAAAATATTAATGTGCCTATTGGAAACTGTATTCTACCCATACAGCTTTCCAAAGCTTCACACATTCAGTTTAAGGAATGAATTCCTGGGGCTCTAGGGAGAGCTGGGGGCAGGGGTTGGAAGTGTGTGATTCAAAAGGAATGGACTTAGTTCTGGCAAGTCAAAAGGAGTCGAGCACAAAGAAAGAGCACTCCTGTTTCAATTAAAAAACAAAACAAAACAACTTTGTGATCCTAAAGGACCATTATGATGAAACCAGGAGAGTTTATCTCCTGTTTCTCTCAATGTCAAGTAGTAATAGACTGGAACTGAGACATGAGTTGTAGACTTTGCTCTTACACAAATGATGTGAGCCATCTTTCTGGGCCTTAGTATTTGTTACCATGTACAAATGAGTAGAGTAATTTTTCCTACTCTACATATAGTTCAGAAATTATAAAGAGTAAACTGAGATAAAACTGTAAAGCTTTTATCACGCTGATGGTTCTCTGGGAAGCTTTAGGGACACCATCACATTCCCTACAAATATCTACTTGCTTCCATTGTTATATATGTTTTGAAATGTGTTTTGAAATTTGTTTGATTTTAAATTGTTGCCAAAATGGCCAAAATGAGATAATGCATGAGCTCATTATTGAATTTGACTACATGCATCCTGTGCTTGTTTTTCATAGATGGAAATAATCGAACAGACCTGAGAGGTAGAATTATGCTGCATAGGGAAAGGGGTCAGATATTAGAGATAAAGTATTTCATAAAATGATACACTAGGTATTGCATATATGGGATAGTATATGAGGACATCAGCTAAATCCTGGTTAAATTCTGAGTTTGTATATTGTGGTTAGGTGACCTTAAGAAGTCATTTTGGTATTCTTGGCCTCAGTCTCCCATATCCATACAACGGGGCTATGTTTCAAGAGTAAGAAGACATATACATGTCAACTATTTAATATGGCCCTTGGCTCATAGAAAGCCCAGTATTAATGTTAGCTATTAATACTGGTTATTATTTAGAAGACTGTTTTCCTCTAAGCTTTCAAAAATTGGGCAAACTGAGTATCGGTCCAACTGAATAAAATTGAATAAATATATAATCAACCTGATCATTTTAGCACAAAGATAAATCAATAAATTTAAATGGGACATTTATCAATTCTGTTTATCTGTTCTGTTAACACTATGCTTCAGGATTACAAAGATGAGTAGGGCATAGTCATTGTACGAAGAAGTTCATGTGCTTGGGGACACAGTATGACCAATGACTTTTTAGTATAACTAGTGATCTGATGAACCTGTCATTGAATTTCAGAGAAGAGACCCCTGTGTCTGAGTCAGCACCATCATGAGGCAGGGGTAGGAGTTCAGTGTCCAGAGAGACTTCTTAGATGAAAAGATGTTTCAGCCGAGTCTGTTTTAACAAGGGGCGGGAGATGATTCCCAGGCAGAGAAACAGGATTAGCCAAGGTGCAGAGTACTGGAAAAGTCTGGCAAGTTCATCACTATAAGTAGGTGTCAGAATGCCTTGTAGGAAATACTGCTTTGGCTATGTGATAAGAGAATGGACTGCCCAGGAAAAGAGGCGCAGAAAAGGATGTGGCTTCTGTCTTGAAGGCGGCCCTTTGGCAAGGTGATTCCAATCATAAATGATTGGAGAGATGGGAGGATCCTGGACAGAAGAGAAATTACAAAACAAAACAAAGACCCTATAAGGATGTTGCTGCAATGCGGGAGAAAACGATGATGACATGAACTAAAGTGGTGGCAGATGAGGTGGAAACAAGTGGCAGAATGAGAGAGAGGGACCAAGGTGGTGGAATCAACTGGCATGTGAGGAAGAACATCAGATAAAAGCTGAGTTACAGATTTCTGGTTTGGACAACTCAGGGCACAAATAACAACCTGTTCCTTAGCATCCTTCAGATACCTTTTTTTTTTTCTGATTTCTTCTCATCTCCATAGTTGGCTTAGTGCCTAAAGCTTTCAAAAGGTATTGTGTCTTAGATCAGTTTCCCAGAAAACAGGCATCACTCTATCAAATTCAGAAATCCGAGCAACATCTTAACCTTACTTCATTCATCCACTCCCAGGAACTTTGGTGATCTTTCCTGCACATTAAAATTAAATTTGATCATTCTTTTTATGTAAAATACACCTAAACCAAATGTGATGTTTGGCGTAAAAACACATTTTTTAAAAATACTGAGCCTGAATTGAAAGGATTTAGGTGAAAACCTTCAGATCAGTATAATGTGATGCTCGGCCTTAATCTTAATTCACCTCTCTAGACCTCAGTTTCCTCTTTTATAAAATAAGTCTACATTGGTCTAGACATATGTTCTTAACTATTGGGGCATAGAGAGCTCTTTGAGAATACACCTGCATTTCCAGAAAGATGAACATACCTAGGTATAAACAAATACGATTCAATTTCAGAGAGGATCCTGGATCTTTCCTAAAGTCTGCAAATAAATCCTAAAATAAAAACCTCTGGGGCACCTGGGTGGCTCAGTCGGTTGAGCATCCAACTTCGGCTCAGGTCATGATCTCGCGGTCTGTGAGTTCGAGCCCCATGTCGGGCTCTGTGCTGACAGCTCAGAGCCTGGGGCCTGCTTCACATTCTGTGTCTCCCTCTCTCTCTGCCCCTCCCCCACTCATGCTCTGTCTCTGTCTGTCTCAAAAATAAATAAACATTAAAAAAAAAAGAAAGTTAAAAAAAACAAACTTCTGATCAAGATAACCTATGAGGCCCTTCCTTGCCATCTATGCTAAGCAGAATGTGTATAGGAAGACAGGAAGCCAAGGGTTAGGAGAGACAGAGAGTGTTTGAAGGAAACTATGGTCTTACTCTTTTCCTCATCTTCCTCCTCCTCCTTATCATTATCATGTAATCATATATTATTATACATTATTATTAATTATTATCATGTTAATTATTATTATTGCTTTGATTTAGTACATCAAATATTCATGCAAAGTGGACTATCAGGTTAACCTACCTACCCATTAGCTTAATGTGCTTCTTTCTTTAACTTATCTCTTGAGATAAAATCTATTTCAGGTGTGTTAACTAAACCCTAATCAAAACAAACTGAATTTAAATAATTCCCTCCTTTCCAAGATAAGATTCCTTTTCTCCACTTGGATATGCATGTTTTCTTAGTAATGTTACTTTTAAAAAAAGTTTATTTCCAGAGAGAGAAAACACACGTGGGGGAGGGACAGAAAGAGAGGGAGAGAGAGAGAATCTCATGCAAGCTCTCCACTATCAGCACGGAACCTGATCTGGGTCTCAAACTCCTGAACCATGAGATCAGGACCTGAGCCGAAGATGGACGCTTAACCACTGAGCCACCCAGGCACCCTTTAATAATATTCCTAACAAAAAACATCTAGAAATATTTGTGGTAGGTTGTATGTTTGGGCTGGGCCACAGTGTGTTGAGTGTAAAGAAAGAGAGTGAAAGGTCTTTATGAATTATTATTTTAGTTAGAAATAATAACAGGTTGGAAAAATGGTCAGCTCTTGACAATGTAACATCATAGTTGGTTTTCATGAAGAGGAAAGGAGAAATTAAAAAGTATGCCTTACATGTATACTTGTGCTTATATTATCGCTCAACAAAATAACAATGTGCATTTATTTTTCTCTCCAAGCATCTAGTTATGAATCATTTTCCAACTTGGGAATTTTCAAAATTGAACCAGTTCTAAACAACCCATATCAAGTTCTTATTTGGTTATTTCTTTGGTAGACTGAATTTTTCATCCTCTCTATAAATCTAAAGTTAGTTGCAATTTTGATTTGATATTTGACTCTTGAATAAACGTCATAATGTGGTGACAGAATTATGTATGAATTTCAAAAGTTATATTTAGTACAAGGTCTTCACCAACTGTTTTAAAAGTTTAACATATTGTGGTTTTTATTTAGTTTAAAATGGAAAATGCACTTAACTTCTCAGTATTCCCAGGATTTAAAACAGTCAGTGAATCACCAAAACAAACAAAGTAGGAAAAATAACAATATTGATGAGGAACGCACAACAAATATTAAAATATGAAAATCACTGAGAAAATGAAAACTATTTCTAAACAGTACTTCATATTCAATTACTCTAATTTTAGGTATGAAAATAAGCCATGTGATAGATTAATTTTTTTAAATTCTGAATATGTATGTGTTCAGAATAGCATAAGTTAAAATTTTGTAAACAGCTGCATAGTGTTTGCAAAATTGGAAGGACTGAAAGGAATAAACTTTGTGCTTTAGAGCTATGGAGTCAGGTAGAGATGGATTCATATCTTGGCTTCATCTCTTACTAATCAAGTAAAAGCAGGAAAGTTTCCTAACTGTGAAATGGAGATATTGTCCACTTTTTATGAGATTGTTTAAAAGATTAAATAAGAAGACATGCATCCCCTTGTTTTAATGGTCCTGTAGGACTTTAATACTGTTGGAATGATATACTTAGTTCCTCTGTCCCTCCTAAATGTAAACTCTCACATACAGAGACTTTTCTATCTTGTTCACCATTGCATTTCTTTCTTTAAAAAAAAAAATGTCTGTTAGAGTATAGTTGACACACAATGTTACATTAGTTTCAGGTGTCCAGCATAGGGATTTGGTAGGTTATATGTCACGTTGTACCCACCACAGATGTAATACCATCTGTCAGCATACAATGCTATCTGTATTATCTCTGCTATACCTTTTATTCTTGTGACTTATTCGTTCCATACCGGAAACCTGAACCTCACCCTCCCTTTCATCCATTTTGCCCATTCCCCGATCTGCCACCCCTCTGGCAACCATTCATTTCTTCTCTTCATTTATGGGTCTGTTTCTGCTTTCTGTTTGCTTGTTTATTCATTTGTTTTGTGTTTTAGATTCCACATGTAAGTGAAATCATATATCGTTTGTCTTTCTCTGTCTGACTTATTCCACTTAGCATAATACCCTCTGGGTCCATCCATGTTGTCACAAATGGCAGTATCTCCGCCACTGCATTTCTTAGTATAGTACATGCACACTGTAAATGTTTTATAGGTATTGAATCAATGGATCAATGTTTCATAACAGGCTAAAAGGATTTTGTATGATTTTTTGCAACAATGAAAACTACCCAGAGTTTTTAAATGTGAGGAAGGGTAGGTGGTGGTAGCAAAATAAGATATCAAAGAATATAGTTCTGGAAATGGCATATTAAATATATTGTTGGGAGATGAGGTGGAGATCAACCCTAGAAATCATTACTTAAATCTGCTCTCACGTAACTTTGGAACAATAAAATGAATTTCAACAATCCTCTCCCTAAAATAAGTAGCTTCACATTAAAAGCCATGACTTGTTGGTTTGATACTTTACAATGATCTCATCATTCTTAAAATATCACTCCAAGATCTAGATCACCAAACGTTTCTTTTTAGTAGACAGTAAAACGATTGTATGGAAACGGCATGACTTCTGCTGAGTAGAAGTTATCCACTGATTCATCGGTCTTCCTACTTTTGAGGAATAGAGGAAATGCTGAAATGTCATTTCTATACGCATGTTGTGGTCTCACTTTTGAAGTTTGCACATCAGTCTGTTCCAAGCTGGCCCTTATTTTTTTGGATTTGTGTGATCAGAGGATAGAGGGTCCATTTCCCATCTTACTCATGCATCCGAGCCAAGGCTGAAGTGCCCTTGAGATTTCAACAAGAGTGGTGAATATTGCAAAGTTATGCCAAGTTCAGAATGAGATGAAAAATGAGCCGTGCTGAGTAATTGGCCTTATTTTCAGAGCGTCTCAGTGAAAGTGGAATGTATGTAGTACCGCTTAGATAAGAAGATAAAGGTTTTCAGTGACCACGGAGATTTATGCTGATATAACAACAGATCTTTCTTATTCCTGTATTTGCCTGAATAGAGAACACATTTAGATTTCCTTTCTCTCACCTACCTAGATCATTATTTTACTCTTTTTAACCTTTTGTCTATTTCTAATCCCTCCTCTCTTCTCATTCGCAGCTGATTAGCTCAGCTGGTATCTCAGTCATTGTGACATGCCAGACGGGAACTACTACTCATCCATCCTCTCTTCATAAATTGATCACGTATTTGCATGCTACTCTCTCTTTTTCACATATATATTACATATGTTATATATTATATATAAATATATACTTATATTTATGAATTTATATATATGATAGATAAATAGTAGCATTTGTGGAGTGTGTGTGTGTGTGTGTGTGTGTATAATAGACAAAGGGTCCCTGCATTCCACAGAGACTTCCCGTCCGCCTGGGAGCTAGATCCCATTCCTTCTCACCTACTTATTAATCTCGTTCCTCTAGTTGTCTCACTCCACCCTGGAGCTCTTCTGTACACTCAGTCCCTCCTTCTCTTCAGAACTAGTTCTGTGGACAAACAACTCTTCATAATCTCTTCTTCCTTGTTCTCCTCCATCTTTAGATAGTGGCAATTTCCATGCAACCCTTAACAGAAAATTTCCTACAGGAGTTATCTTCAAAAGCTTTTGTATTTTGTACCTTTCATTCTTTTTTTTTTAATTTTTTTTTTAAGTTTATTTATTTTCGAGACATAGAGACAGAGCGTGAGCAGGAGAAGCGCAGAGAGAGGGAGACACAGAATCCTAAGCAGGCTCCAGGCTCTGAGCTGTCAGCACAGAGCCCGACGTGGGGCTCGAACTCACAGACCATGAGATCATGACCTGAGCCGAAGTCAGACGCTCAACCGACTGAGCCACCCAGGCGCCCCTGTACCTTTCATTCTTATTTTCATGGCTTTAATTTAGAAGTGAGATGACTGACCAAAACTTATACCAATGTAAAACTTTAATAGATTTTGCAAGTCCGCCTTCAATAAACATTATACTAAGGTATATATTCACCAAAAAGGGTATTTCCACCATATTCCTGAGGTACTGAAAATGCTAATGAAAAACCTTTTATCTCATAGTGTAGAAAAAGCTCTATGATCTTGGAGTGGACTTGAAAAGGTTTTTAAAAGAAATTAAACTAAAGTTAGGAAGGATTTACATTAAAATGCCTCAATTTACTTCAAATGTTATTCTACTTTGTGATTAAAATATAATAACTTTGGGAAAACACAGTATAGTAGGTTCACAGATTTGTCTTCATTTTTTTTTACTTGGTTCTGAAAATAATAAAACAAACCCAAGAAAGTCTTACATATGTACAGGCTCATATCTGTGTATTATTCAGCATATCCCCTAAATTTACAGATTTAGAAATTTATAAATTATTTTCTTGCACAGCATAACTAATTTATTCTCTATCCAGTAGAATGGATGCAGTGTACATGTAAGTATTTTTTCATGTTATAATTTCTCAAGAAACTAAGTAAAAAATATAGCCAAAGTTAGCTTATTAAGTTGATATTTTATTTCAGTGTGCTTCAATGCATAATTCATAACTATGTCTGCCAACTCATAGATTACATGGGCCCTTTTAGTGTGTTTGATGAATTTTTCAATAACTCTGAAGGCATTAGTCCAAATTCAGTTTTTCTTAGCAAACAGAAAGCTAGCAATAGCATCTGTGAAGCTTGTGATTCATTTTTTATATTTAATAAATTTGACAGTTTACTTGCTTGGTCAAATAATTGGACATGACAGCTGAGAACAGCCTTTTAAAACAAAGTAAACATCACAATTTCATCATCTTTTGTACATAAATATTTCCTTGTACAAAAATATGGCCTTCGAAGATGTTTGTTTAATAAATGATAATATTTGTGTTTCTATCATTTATAATTTTGCAAGTTTCTTTTTGAGACATACTGCAACTTTCATTTTCTATGTATTGACTGTATCAAAGTGCCAGAGCACTCTCAGTACATACATTCACGTTGCTAATTAATGACAATTAGCGACAGTATGGATTTTCACAAGGTTCCTGTGGCCAAAGCACTTGGTCATAAACCTATGATGACTGATATTCTGGTAAATGTTTTATTGTTCTAAAGACAACTCATACATAAACCAGATTGGAAAAAATGTTTTATATATTTTTAAAATGTTTTTTTAATGTTTATTTTTGAGAGAGAGCACAAGCAGAGAAAGGGCAGAGAGAGAGAGAGAGGGGTACAGAGGATCCAAAGTGGGCTCTGTGCTGTCAGTGTGGCTAGAATTTATGAACCTTGAGATCATGACCTGAGCCAAAGTTGGATGCTCAACTGACTGAGCCACTCGGACGCCCCAGAAATAAGCATCTTCAAGTGTGAAAAATTTAAGTTTTGTTGAGAAGTTGAAGCAGTCAGAAGAGTTTAAATTTATTCATCTGGGTGATGGGCATTAAAAAGGGCACATGTTGGGATGAACACTGGGTGTTATATGTAAACCAACCTGAAAATAAACTATTATAAATTAAAAAAAAAAAAGAAAGCAAAGAAGGGAAAAAATAAATTTATTCATCCATTTTTGGAAAGCAGTTTTTAATTATTAAACAAAATTGAAGATAAGTATTATTTCTTGTTATTCCTAAATTCTAAGGATATACTCACAGTTACTTATGTGCATGCACTGCGTTGTGATGACAAAGATTCTGTAGCAGCACTGTTTGAATATGAAAAGCAATTGAAATAAATAACAAAGTCTATAAAGAATTGAAAGAATAAATGAAACATAAAACTTTGATCTATTATAGGTAACACAGAAATAGAAATCTATACATAGCTGCATGCAAGATTAAAAATTAATGTCACAGCATATCTCAGAGCAGAAATGCTAATTTCACAAAAGTATATGGAGCATAATATATTTACACGAATATTAAAACTATGCAAAATGAAGAAGTGTCTTGTTTAAGGACAGAAGCATTCCTGATAATACTCTAACAACAAGCAAGAGGAAGATGAATACAAAATTTAGAATAGCATAAGAAGGGAGGGAAAGGGCGGCACAAAAAAAATCAAAGTAGTGGATATTTAGGTATTTATTGTATTTTTACTTTATACCTTGTCTATAATTTATAAATAGTACATTGTAGCTCTTTACTATTTATCAAAAATAAATTTTCAGAAACTCTGTTGAACATTTTAGGAATTAACCATTGGGAAAAAACACTGTTTTGTATATACATCTTGGCTCAGTAAGTTTGTTGCTTGGCAAGTAAATTTGCTTACTTGGAAGCCAATTCAGCTAACTCAAAAAAGAGGTGGGATATATTCTAAAAATATCCATATCTCATGCAAGTTTTGCCCAGACAGGCATTATGGGGCCTAGAACCAGGATATAACGCATGAGGGACAGAAGCAGATCTCCCTCTTGCTCTTCTTTTTTCTATCTCTTTCTCTCTCTTTGCACATTCTCTCCTGTGTGAGCTCTGGGATTTGTCACTTACCTCCCACTACCAACTTCCTCTGTTACCCGCAGCTGTCTTTCTCAGTACACTGACCCAGCCCACATCATTCCATGTTAATTCTCAAGTGTGCTTTCTCCAGCTGTCTACAACCCCTCTGTTTCTCGGTATAATCCTGAGGAAACAGAATCTGACTGGTTTCTGAATGATGACCATTTTGACTGACTTGGAGTCAGTTGCCTACCATTCATCCAATTAGCTGTGGCCAAAATGAAGGTGATGGGATGAGACACAATGTGCATCCTGCACAGGTGGAGGCCTGGAAAGATACTCTGAGAAGTGAGGGTGGGATGGGGCAGCCACTTCAGAATATACTGACATTTATGTTGAGTCTTAAGTTTCTCCATATGGGTTCATGGTGCTTCCAGTCATTCAATCTGAGGTAAATATTGTCAAGGATAAATAAACATTTCCCTAATGGATGTTGTGGTCTCCTACCCTCTGCATTTCTATATTTTTAAGTTGATGTTCTGCTACTTCAGGAATTTGAATTAGAGATCAAGAGAACGGGAAGTGAATTATCTTCCCCTGAGATGACTAGTTCCTGATGAAGTGTTGCAGGTTTCAAAGAGCTGGCTAGCAGCTCTCCCTAATATCCTTTCTCTCTAATATTAACCCCTGCCTTATCTTTCTTTACACAAGTTGATAGTCAGGTAGAAGTGGTACTCTTTCTCTTCTCCATGGGCCATGTAGATCAAGTCAGTTTGATGTGACAGAGTCTCACCTCATTATGAATAAACCGGAAGTTCCTGTGTATGCTGTCCCTCAAAGTAGGAAACTAAGGGCCCCCGAATATTTCATTCTGGTCAGTTTTTGGTGGTCCATTCTTTAAAGATTTCTAATAAATCCTGGTAGGTACTGCAATTCACACAAAAGCTCTTACAGTGTGTTCTTAAAAGTCGGCTTTTGTTAACTTGTCTTTAGTTACTCCCATAAAGCAATTTTGAAAACATTTCTTTGTAGAAATTTAAAAGTGAAACTAGACAAAATTAACCAAAAAAACCCAAAAAAACAAAAAACTTAACGTATTGTCGTTGGCTGCAGGAAACTAAAAGGACCAGTTGGAAGGGTATGGGTGGATGATCAGGAAGCCTTTTTTTTTTTTTTAAGTTTATTTATTCATTTTGAGACAGAGAGAGAGAGCATGAGCATGAGTTGGGAAAGGGCAGAGACAGAGAGGGAGAGAGAATTCCAAGCAGGCTCCATGCTGTCAGCACAGAGCGCAATGTGGGACTCGAACTCATGAACCATGAGATCATGACCTGAGCAGAGATCAGAGTTGATGCTTAACCAACTGAGCCAGCCAGGCACCCCTGGGCAGCTACTTTTAATGTGGAAAAAACCCACAACTCATATTGGGCAGAATAGCATACTGCCTCCTGTGCTAGCCATGCATGTGGATATTCTCAGATCCCATTCTCTTTTCCGGACTCTGCTATGTTGTTTTTGTGAAGTGAGTCTACAGATTGCATTTACCAGCCTCTTAAAATGACTTGATTCCTATTAGGTTCTGCCAATAAGAGACACAAGTGGGAGAAGGTAGAAGTGAAACTTCCGGCTTCAGATTTCAATACTGTGATTGTTGCATTGGGAGTGGGGTTACTCTTGATTACCAGAACCTCAGCAGGGGTTCCACCTTGGTAGGTGCCAACTTTGATGGATGCGACACCGCTTCAGCAATCCAGAAGTGACTGTGACTAATGTCTCCAACAGCAAGCAGCAGGTGCAGACTAATGACTTTCTCCAGCTCCTCCCCACCCTCCATTTCAGCAGCTTTGCTTAAATGTCACTTCTTACTTTCTGCTTCTAGAGTGGCCTCCACTCCATTGGCTTCTTTTTGTTTGTCCTGCTCTTTCAGTTCCCTGTGTTAAAGTCATGTTCTAGAACCACTTGGGATGCTTTTGTTTTCCTGACCAAGCCCAGATTCATACACTGCCACTGTTATTTCCTGTTCAGGTCAGGTGGGGGCTTCTGCAGCATTACTTTGCCCATCTGAGAGGTGAGGCCAGTCTGCAACTGAGAAGAAGAATTTGGGAGCAAAACTAGAAAGAACTCCGTGGATGTGGCCTTCTTGGTGTCCCCTTGCTCTTTAAGTGGTAGCATTTCTAGGAAATAAGAAACCCATGCACACTATGTATGTACATTGGTTGTGTTCATTGGTGTTAATCCTTATAGTATCAGTTTGAATTTTCAGAAATGCAAATGGAATATCTTTTGCAGACTTCTTATTTTCAATTCCATGAAATGTGAGTTTTTTCAGTAGAATGATGACTAAAATGGAAAATAGTGTTTTAACTCTTCCTAAATTGGGTCTCTATGCTTAACAATATTATTTTATCAAATTGAAGTTGGAGAGAATTATATAAAAGTTACGTTTCAAAATTTGACCATGAAAAAAAAATGTACCACCTCAAGACAAGAATCAATGATTTGTGAATGACCTCCCCCTAGAGGCACTGACAGTCAAGCATGAAATTTTATAAATGATTGTCTCTATTTTTAAATAATCCATCCAGAGCTCAACTTCAGACTATTTTAAAATCTGATCCACTTAAGGTTA
Organism: Paguma larvata; assembly: GCA_030068075.1. Taxonomy (NCBI): domain Eukaryota; kingdom Metazoa; phylum Chordata; class Mammalia; order Carnivora; family Viverridae; genus Paguma; species Paguma larvata. The sequence goes on along the minus strand of CM057826.1, from coordinate 30,505,133 downwards.
TCAGCACCAAATCCCTTCCGATTGCATATAGTAGAAGTCCTCTCCACTAAGGAAAGGCAGGTTCAAAAACTAGTCCTTGAATATGCTTTTTATTTCCTCTGCTATTTTCCAACCAAGAATTTTCATGCATCTTTTAATTTATGATGGACAAATGAAAATAAGAGCAATCATAACAAAATGCTGTTTGTGGGCAAGTGTTGGAAAAAAGTATTATAAACATAGGAATGACTAAAGCTGGTGCCTACTTCTCCACTCTTCACACAGCCATCCCAAAATAGCATGCATGAGGGCATATCTCCAAAGGGAAGTATTTGTAAAGACGTTCTGGGAGTCTATCCAAGTTCATGAGAATCTTTAAAGATGGGGAATTTCTGAATACAAATGCTTCTGAATTCTCAAATATTGTGCTTGGAAGAAAACTTTCCAGCCATAAAATCCAAAACTGTAAAAAATAAAGACATGAAAGTGAGGAACAATAGATGAAAGATAGCCTAACTTGGATCAGCAGCAAGAAGCAGTGTCAGGATTTGTAAATATAATGAAAAAAGTAGAATCTCATTGTATTCAACTTCAGAGTAAATCAATGGAAACAACCACTGAGATTATGAAAACCTTCTACAGTGCTCACATTGGTCCTGTAAACTTGAGCAAACCCAAACTCAGAAGCCAAAAAATGAGAGAGACCTTGACCTATCACTTAGTCTCTAAGAGTAGTAGCTGTGCTACAAAGTAGTAGCTTCTGGACATGGACTCAGTAGTGTAAAAAGGAAAATACCACACATCTACCATCCTCCCCGTCTTCCCCTAAGACTCCTTGTTCTTTGCTAACAGTGTTCATTAATTTTTGCTGGGTATGGCTGAGGAAGATTTTATGGAGGTGGTTATATTTGAACTTGGTCTTGAAAAACCTGTAGAACTTGGGCAGTATGAAAAGAGGAAAAGGCAACCAAGTGGCGCACTTAAAGGAAAACATAAGGAGTGTACTTTTATGAGAAGATAAAGTGCCTGTTTGAGAAACATATAAAGTACCTGCAACAGGCACAGAAGGAGGATAGAAAATGCTTACCTTCTTATTTTGGGGTCAAGGCATGGGATTTAGGACAAATGGATAAACTAAGGATTCTCTCAAGGGTGTGTCAGCAGTGCAGAGATTTTGAAATTCTGGTGATCACTTTGAGTGTCAATTGGATTTTAAGGTGAGGAACAAAAGTATCAGCGGCATTAGACACAATTCCGGAAGAGGATTCCAGACGAGTTACTCCTTTGATGGTCATTATTACCACATTCTTTGGAAAGCAATAAACATAATACAGTGCAACAGAATGAGCATGAAAAGTATAAGCCAAGGGCCCGAGAACTGAAATGGTCTTTGACATCAAGTGACTTGCCCGTCTCTATCTGCTGGATTCTGGATTTATCAAAAGATGTAAAAATGCTTTTTAAAGTGGGCATGCGGGACCATCAGGATATTTAGGTCTAATCGCCAAAACTCCAAGAGGGAAATTTCCTCTCAAATCAGACCTTCTTACCTTTATGGTTATAATACTCAAATGCATGTCTTGCTGCATATACTTTTCAAAAATAGAAACAACTTCTAGTCACATTTTACTTTCCAAGTCAGTAGTGCTTTTTCTGAATGGAAATACAATTTACCTTTTATGTCCAATGAATGTCAAGGAGTTTAAAACGTGTCTCAGACATGCACACTTCTAAATTCTTACTTAAATGCAGAATAAGAAAGTTCTCCAAGTTTTAAATCATCTAATCTGAATGTCCTGGTAATTTTTAAATCCTGGTGTACCATGAAAACTGAACACTCCCTCAACACCCTTATCTGGTTTAGATTTTCATTGATTTTTATTCGAATTCAGGAGAAATTATCTTAACAGTCGAAGGAATTGCACTCCTCTCTCTTTGGATTAAGATGCAAACAAATAATTTTTTATTCCATGGAAAAATCCAAGATAGACTTTTCCCTGGTCAGTGAAACTAAAGCCCTCTTTTTAGCTCTTTGCTTTGTTTTCCTAAATCAAACATGCTGTTTGTCACTAAATCATTGACTAAACCAATAAATCTGGCAGAAATCAAGTAGGCTGCACAACAAATTGAGTAAAAGCTAACAGAGCCATGCCATCTATTTTTCTTGGGAAAAGGAAAAACCAAATTGTGGAAAGTCATTCGATTTGAGTTGTGTTTTCTCTATTGAAAGGAAAACATTTTGTTTTTGTACAAACCCTCTCTTTTTCTAGCTTATTCTCTTTACATTAGAGATACTTATTTCACTCAACACACACATGCATAGTCTAATTTATCTTTTATTTTCTTTTTAATGCTATACTCAAGTAGTGTTAAATGCTACTGTTTTCCCCTTCATTGTGTTTCCCAAATACATTTAAATACTTTTTAAAACAGTACTTTTTTATTGTGCAAAGAGGCTTGATAGTAACAAAGATGAGAACACCCTCATTTTAGAAAGGCTCAACCTCTCCTGACCTGCATCAGCTTGGGTTAGCCACTCCTTCCTGTTCCACACCGTATATTCAACTCACTCTAGACATCTTGACTTGAATAAACCTTTATCCTTTAGGCATAAGGCTAGGAACTAAGAGCTTTTCCTGAGCCTTGGGAAACTTTGAGACTAGAAAAAAACATGTCACCAAGGTATGAAAAAGAAAACGCCAATATCAAAACAATATATGGTATGATGTCAACTATTCCAATAGCCACAAACCAGACAACACATTGTTTTAAGCAAATTATATTTAATGTGAAATGAGTACGTTTTAGGCTTTTTGTTATAATGTAGGATACAATTTCCAAAAGTAAGACTGTATAGTGTTGATGAATGTCCTTAAATGACCTTTGCTCAAATCCAAAATAGTCAAACAATTCTCAACTTCTTCTTTCATAGCATTCTTACTCATTGTTTTGTCATGGTGTACACACCCGTGTAGCACCCAGATGTCTGGCCTCTAGAACTGGGAAACTAAGACTACGCTCCGCTTGCATACATCTAAGAACTCTCTCCTAAGCCCTCCACAGCACGATGCCTTCTTTCCATTCTGCCTGACTCTTCTTTAGTTTAGGTCCTCATCTTCTTAACTGTGAGAAGGTGGACTCTAGGTTTCTAGACTCAAACCTCTTTGCCCTAGTAGTTTTCATACTTTACTAAGTATCAACAGGACATGGGGTGTTTTATAAGAACATGGATTTCTAGGCTCCATTTACCTGTTAGACTGGGATTCAGTTTAGTTTGGTTGCTGCTTGGGAATCCGATGGCTTATTTGTCTTTTAAAAAGCTTCCCAGGTAATTTTGACCCATACTTTGAAAAATATTGCAAGATTCATTGTCCAAGGAATAACTAGAATTTCTTTTTTCTCCCCCAGACCACCTATTTCATTTTTGTGGCTTAAAATCATCCATTGCATTTAGAGTAAAGATCTGTCTCCTCAGAATGGTGCTCAGGGCCGTCTGTGCTTTAACACTTGCCCGTTTCTCATCCTAGTTTTCCAGTAACAGACCGTGCTTCTTATTCTATTTCACATATTCTTTATCTGGCCTGAACCATGCCTTTCTTCAAGTCTCAGGCCAAGTGACTTTCTTGCCCGGTGTTTCCTGATTTCTAGTCTGGATTAGGTATTTCCTTCAAATAGCATTCATGCACACTTCTACTGGTCTCAAAATATTTGGTCTGTTTAAGTCTCCACCTTCTATACTAGCCTGTGAACTCCTGGGCAGTAGAGACTGTGTATTGACTGTTTAAATCAGAAGCATCAATCATAGAGCATGGAAGCTACTCAGTGTCCAGTAAATCAATTGAAATTTTTAAAAAATGTAAAAGTTAGTTAATGCAGTCCTCTTACATTATGTCCTTATACACTTAGATACGTACAGCAAAGGAACACAGGCCATGGTCTAAGTAGGCTAGATTATGCCAAGGTTACTATTTAACTTCCAAATCTCAACGGCTTAACTCAGTAAAGGTTTAGTTTTTGTTCATGTTACATAGACAATGCAGGTTGGGTTAGGGTTTGTTTTTGTTTGTTTGTTTGTTTTTTGTTTTTTGTTTTCTTTTGTCATGTGCAGCTACTCAAAAGCCCAAGCAGACAGATGATCTGAATCTCAACATAAGGCATCAAAATGTACTTAGGAAATTTCTTTTGACTATTTTAGTATACATGATCCATGCCACTTTTTTTTCATAATTTATAAGCTAGAACTTGTCACACCTTGCCTAACCTTTCAAGGACAGAGAGTATGGGGGAACACATTCAATATTCTCTGCCACAAGACTGTGTATAAGGAATTTCAATTCTCCCTCTAACTGAGCCCACAATCTGTTTGGAGCCATCATTCCTGATATTGGCTGTCTGTACTATTAACACACTTTGAAGACTTATAAATCAATTAATCAGAACAGTCTCAGTTTGAAACTCTTCTAAATTATTTCATTTATGAAAGATAATTAGGGAAGGGAAAAATAGTGTAATTATTAGTTTCCTCTGGTTACATCTTTATTTAAAAATTGGTAGAATTAGTAAAAGCTGCCAGCACTTTTTAATCAGTTCTGTATCTTTTATTTTTTTTATTCAAGTTTACTACTCTTATTTTTTGTGTTTAATTTTTATGCCTTTATGTGATGAATATGAAATTTATCCCAAGCACATTCAATCTGTCAATATAAGGATCTTGGGGGAAACCTGGGTGGCTCAGTCAGTTAAGCGTCCGACTTTGGCTCAGGTTATGATCTCACGGCTCATGAGTTCAAGCCCTGCATCAGGCTCTGTGTTGACAATTTGGAGCCTGGAGCCAGTTTCTGATTCTGTGTCTCCCTCTCTCTGCCCCTCCTCCACTCACTCTCTGTCTCTCTCTCCTTCAAAAACAAATTAACATTAAAAAAACAAAAACAAGGATCTTGGCGTTCTTTCAAATGTAGGTGACCTTGTTAATTCTTAGGCATAATATGCTGGGAAAGGCCAATATGAGTGGATGTAATTTTCTACAAATGTGGGACATGTTTCCTCAAATTATACTGTTTGACTAATTGTCATCTCTGTTATAACTCGCAATATATTCAATAGCTTAATTTTATAGATATTTTGAGGAATTGGGGCTTTTTAGTTATCAAAATTTATTTTCAATAAATAGAATTAACTCCTTGTCTGTTAAAGTGTAACAGTTCTTGGGAGCCGAGGCAAGTGCAGCCAGCCTACTGGTTTCACTCACATCTTACTAATTAATCTGCTGGTCAATAACAGCACAACAAACCAAGTTTCCAGGAATGTTGCAAACTGGTGCTAGCAGTTGTCAAAGATGTTGATAAATATTTTTCTGTCACCTAGCTCTCCACCGGTCTCTCCAATTCAAGGACATTTTGTCAGTTGGTAGCAGCAGTGATTTAAAAATAAAAGAGTTGGGTGATGGGCACAGAGGAGGGCACTTGTTGGCTTGAACACTGGGTGTTGTTTGGAAACAAATTTGACAATAAATTTTTTTAAAAAAAACTAAAAAAAAAAGAGAAAAAAAATAAAAGAGGGAGTTGGGATGGCATTAACTTTAACTTATTGAGTCAAAGTTGTGTCATCATCGTAAGGTCCATTGACCATTTTGAGCAGAAAAGCAGGCCAATTTTATGGAAGTTGATGGTACTGGTTGTCATGTGTGTGTCCCATCCTCCCTGAACGAAGTGATTATTTATAATCCATTCCGAATTCAATGAAAACTGAGGAACAACCCAGTGAGAGGGCTTACTGTCTATTACTAGCAATCTAAAACTGGAAGAGAAGTATAGATTTGAAATAATACTATCCTAAAGAAAATATAGGGGCACCTAGGTGACTTAGTTAAGTGTTGGACTTTGGCTCAGGTCATGATCTCACAGTTTGTGAGTTCAAGCCCCACGTCGGGCTCTGTGCTGACAGCTCAGAGCCCAGAGTCTGCTTCAGATTCTGTGTCTCCCTCTCTCTGCCCCTTCCCTAGTCTCTCTCTCTCTCTGTCTCTCAAAAATAAATAAACATTAAAAAAAAAAGAAAGAAAAAACAAAGTATGCTTATATTGCCCAACTTAGTGATTATACCTGGATTGTTTTACTTTTTTTTTTTTAAGTGGGAAAAATTTAAGATATGGAGTCAATGTGAAGAGAGATCAGAATCTTTCTTTTGACAGCATGACAAGTCAAAAAATGTGGATCCTTATTCTTAATTTATGGCTATATTTAGGTCAGTGTTTTCTAATTCCATTCTAGTGTTTTCTGAAATGTAACTTTTCCTGAAAAGGAAGCTCTATGACCAGATAAGTGTGAGTCACATTGCATATTCTATCTAGAGAGACTTAAGGTACATTTTTCATATTCCAGAAATATTAAAGGACTTTTTGGTAAAAAAAATTATACTTAATTTTACTTAATCCAACAAACATGCAACTTTTCTTTTTTGGTTTAGTTACATTTATTAACATTTTCCAGAGCACAGGTTTCAAATGGGTTATCTCTAACCCATCTCCACTGTGTGCAGAGAATTATGTGTAAATAGTGAAACAGGAATTAGCAGAAGGTCCAGCCTTCACGGGCTTCTGTCCGCATAGGTGAGAGGAATGCTGTGATGGACCACCTGTTGCGGTGGCTGATTAGATGTGGAAATGCAATCAACATGTCCTTGGTTGCCATCATCCTTCTATCACTTGGATGACTCAGTTTGTTTAAAAAATCATTTTATTGCTATTTTTTTGAGCTGTCACATGGAAGAGGTCCAGCTCATGCCTAATGCTCTAACAGCAAGTAGGAACATAGCACAGAGGGGTTGTTTCACTTGGCATCAAAGAGTAAGTGACTGTCTGAATTTGCACATTTATGGCACTTATTACTTAGGACACAGGTGGTTGTCCTCAATATGAATGAGAACGTGAGCTGCTTCTCATTTCTTCAAAATGAACTGATCATAATGTTCTTTTGCAAAAATCCTTTTTTTTTAAATTCATAGCAAGTATCATTTGAATCAGCTGTTATGTTCAGTATAGTCATTTCCAGGGAGATACATTAGGATTCAAATATTCATTAATGCAGCAGGGAGTATGTGTCTTTGGATGTATTCTTACTTTCTGACTGTGATTTTGATGTGGCTTTTAAGGAATAAAATTGAGTTACTCTTAATGTAGATGACTATACCCTGGATATGAATATGGGTAAGTCGATTTGATTATTAAATCCAAGGGGATGGTTAAAATATCCTAAATGGAACTAAACATTATAGTTATCTCTAACCCATCAGAACACAAAAATGAAAACAAAAACCTCAAAAAAACCAGACAAGTCATTTTGGACACAAATCTTTTTTTACAGAACCCATTTGCCCTGAAGGATTCTGTTATATACTGAATGTTTGTGTCTCCCTAAAATGCATATGTTAATATCCTATTCCCAAATGTGTTGTTATTAGGAGGTGAGTTTTTTGGGAGATGATTAGGTTATAAGGGAGGAAGCTTCATGAAAGGGCTTAGTGCCCTTAAAACATAGACCACAGTGAGTTCCCTTGCTCCTTCTGCCCTTTGAACACACAGTTGTGAACAAGAAAGCAGTTCCTCACCAGACATGAGATCTACTGGCATCTTTGATCTTGGACTTCCCAGTCTCCACAACTATGAGAAATGAATTTATCTTATTTATAAGCCTCCCAGTCCATGGTATTCTATTATAGCAGCCCAAATAGACCAAGACAGGTTCTGAGTACTATTTGAGTGTAAATAAGGAAAAGATCAGAGTGCTTTCACATTTCCAGTAGTGATATCATAACAGATGCCATCCTTTTTCATGTGCAAGGGCATGCAATAATTATGATTATATCCATTAGTATGCTCACATCCTTGAGGGTAACCAACATGACTGTTATTCTATACCCGTGTAGATATGCTCAGGTATTAAAAAAAAATCTGCCAAAGGTAAAGTTGGAATCAAGCATTTGCAATTTAAGACCACCAGAAAAAGAGATTTTGTTTTGTTTTCTAAGAGAAAAGATGCAGAAAAATTTCACCTGACTGGTCACCATAGGAAAGTTTTATCAGTTGCCTGGGTAACCTATTTCAAGGTTATCATATCAATCAAAATTTCATGGGTAAGGAAAAGAACAAGCAGTGAAAAGCTTGCTATTTTGGTGCAGAAAAGAAGGATATTTTTTCTGTTCGAGGAAGTGATTTATGGTCTGATAAACAGAGTATGGGAGCTTTATTGCTTCCATTTCCCATCTTCTGTGCATTTGGGGTAAACTTGCAAGCAATGCCTACTGAAGAGCTTTTTACATTAGCTAATGTTCTGTTGACAACTATTGTACAAAATGGCTGAGTTGAACTGCTCAGCATGCTTCATAATAGCACATTTACTGCTCCCCAGCCATGACTTGGGGCTGCATCTTAAATTACTAGGAATCTAGACAAGCAGTAGACAGAAATCAATCAAACTTCCTTCATTTGGAATTTTATTTGTATGGCTAATTCTTTGTGTTTTTATTTCTTGCTTGTTTATTAACTTATTAATAACTTACTTATTCATATAGCCATCCAGTAAGTATTTATGAAGGAATTGTTTTATATCAACGTTGTGTGCCAGGTTTTAAGGATCCAATGAAGATAGCATCCTTGATCTCTAATAGCTTCCACTTTAGTGAGGAGCAGAGAAATGTGCAGCTACCATGCCACATGGAAAGGGCTAGACTGAAGAAAGCACAGAGATTATCCAGAGAAATTAACTCAGTTCAGACTAGAGGAATCAACAAAGACTTTTCAGAAGAGGTGAGGATAACCCCAAGAAAGTTAGGAGAAAAGGTGGGGAAGGAGTGTGAGGTGGGAGAGAAGCAAATTGGAGATGAGAAGAATAGTTAGGAGGCTGCTGTGGGAATCTAGGAGAAAAGTGAGGAAGGACTGAACTGGAGAAGGTAATGGAAAGGCGAAGTTCAATTTGTAAGTCCTTGGTGACTGAGACATAGGGACTGTAAGGAGCAGGTTAGAGAGGAGGAAAGTGCCTCTCAGGTTGATATGCAGAACAGGATCCCAAAATCCATTTAATTCATTCATTTTGGCTACTAAAAATGACTCCAAGGATTTTAAGCTCTGTTATGGCTTCAAGTTTCTTATGGAGTCCTGACTAGAGTGAATTAAACTAATTCAATTCTATAAGCTGATCCAGTTCCATGTTTGTATTTGTAAAGTCCCAGGGAGATGGGTCATATATAGGACACAATGGTAGTGAAGATAAGTAGATGGCGAAACAATTATTTTAAAAATTGTCTTTAGCTAATTATAGAAAGTCTGGTGGAAGAATGTCTTTCTTTGCTTTGAAGATCAGAATTTCTATTACAAAAAAATATGGTTGATCTAGTGATTTGTACAACATTAAAATCCTCATCAAAGTTCTTTTATCTGGGCTTACCTAGAACTCCAGGCATAAAGAATACCATAGCATGTGGCCCTCCACTAAGGAGACTTCAGTTTTCACTGAGATAATAAAGGGTCAAAGAATTAGCAACAGCTGACTGAACATCTAAGATCAGTACATCTCACTAGGGATTTCTTGGTCTATTCTGGGAAGATTTTAATTCCCGACTTGGTAAAATTCTTTCTTTTAATCCATTTATCAAAGCAGAAAGGGGAATGAAAGATCACTGAATTTATTTTTAAACTATAGAGGAAGCCTCCCATATCTGTTATCTCGTTTGAGTTTGCTTTTGCCTCCAAAATGGACATTAGTATTATATTCTCACAGAAAACTACAGAACACTATATTATAGCCAGAATGCAACCGAAATGTCATAGTTGTATGGAAACCTAACTGAAAGAGTTGAAAACAAAGTCATAGGATGTATGTGGCAATATGGTGAAATTGGCAAAAAAATAACAGCAGCAGAGAATGTTCAAATATATCTTTAATTGTGCACTTATATTATGACCTCTTTCTATTGGACAATTAATTAATGGCTGACTCCACCCAATTGTGCATATGAGGTGGTTTGCTTTCAGTAATTTATGTAAGTCATAAAACAAGGCCATGGCGATGATGGGAACAGATTGTTCTAAGTCCCACAACAACATTCTACCCACAAAACTATCATTAACATTGCTTTGAAAAGCCATACGTAGGAGTTTCACGTTGCTAGCTGTGCTGCATTGCTAGTTATTTCGTTACATATTACTTCATCTTCTACATAAGTTTTACAGCCAAAAAGACTTTATCTTTTAGTACATCTATACTGATTCAATGCCATATGTTTTGTCCTTAATATTTGTTTATTGAAGAAATTGAACCAAGAAGAAAAATATTTAAATAGGTAGTTTTTGATAATTATAAACTCAATACATTTATTTTCACAAATGGGGAAACTGGCACATAGAAAGATGTTCGATCCAAATTCATATTGCTAAGAGGGCTCTCTGCCATTAGACGATAGGACTCTGAATCCATGCCCTCACTTTCCCCATCACTCCTGTTCTTCTCCTTTATTTGATACAAGAAGCCTATTTACTGTAGCTCTGATAAAACATTACCAGCTATGTGTTGCTTTGAAACTAGAGTTTTTGTTTGGTTTGGTCTTTGACTCCAAAATGCTTAAGGCCAGGTTGGCTTCATGGACATTTCTTTCTTATTAAATTGTTCGTGCACCTATATTCGATGAAGAAAAGTGTAAATGTCTATGTAATCCTGTGCTGTAACAAAGTCTCACATGTTTCCCTGGTCTCCGTTTTCTTAATCAGTCTGCAATGTAGTGATCTGTCATCACTACATTGCAATGTGGTGGACTGTCATCAAAAGACTAAAGAGGAGGTCAAAGGTGAGCAAATCCAAAGGAGACCGTGTAAAAGAAAATGTGCACATATCTTATCTTGGAATTCTTAATAACCTATTCTTACTGGGCCTCTGGATTTACCTCATATTAGATATAAGGGACTCTTCGCTCCTTTTGGAACAATATTTTCATTGTTTTTTTCTGATTAATTCATATCCACTTTTCAGTAGCCTGCTCCCCACCCCTTCTTCATCCAATATGGTTGTAACTGTGAATGTCCTTACTCTTTCCATTTCACACTTGAATCAGCAATTTATATATGATTTCCCCTTGTCTTCATGCTTCCCTGACTCACTCACCCACATTTATTTCTTCTAACTCTGCAATTCTTACCCACTTTTTTCCCCCAGGACTGCATTCTGAGCCTTAAAACATTTATAACCTGATACTCATGTCTGTTAACAACTAGCTTCTAAGGTCTTCAAAAACAGGCTTGTGCTTGCGTGTCATTTGGTTTCTCTTTAGACAGTCCTGTGGTGTTAGGACTATTCATATATGGTTCTTCCCCTTTTGAGCACATGGTAGGATTGTACTTCGCCAGTTTGTTGAAAGTTAAACACAACCTTATGACTTCCTTTGGAAAACAGGATGTGAGAGAAGCAATATATGTCACTTCTTGGCATAAGTTTTAAGACCCAGTGCGTGGTTCACCTTATTTTCAACCCTTGCCATGATAACATGCCAGCGGATATGAAGATAGAATTGCTATCAGCTTGGACCCTTGAATGGCTACAATGGTAGAGTTTGCTGTTGAACTGTGGTAGATATGTACTCTGAGAAATAAGCAGTCCTTTTGATATGCCACTCAGATTTGCCCATCTTTTTTTCTGCAGCATAACTTATAACACCCTATCTGATTAAGCATCTGGGATAAGTGTTATGCCTATAGTGGATATCCAATAAATATTTGTGGAGTGAAGAATGAAGAGAATTAACTAGACACTGTAATGTAATTAATTTTGAAAAAGTCCAGTGACAACCAATAAGCATAACCAAGGATACCAATGAGAAACTAAAAACAGCAAAAAGATGGTTTTTGTGCTGGCATACAAAATAAAGCTTAGCAAATTCCCTTAACTTTGATTGACCTCAGAAGTACTGAGAGAGGCCAGAATGGCCTGAATTTGCAAATAATTGATGTCTCAATTCCTGGAATATTCATTTCTAAGGCCAGTTAGGAAATGGGGAGGAGGTAAGAGAGGAAAAGCTGGAAAGATGGATGTTTTGTAGAGTTGGCTAATTAACTGTGTGAGTGAACAAACTGAGCAAGGATTAAAAAAATATTGATTTTACTTTGAACCGGCGTGAAACAGGCTTACCCATTATACTTCTATGTATTATGCGCATTTTAATACATGCCCATATCACATGCAGGAATGCGGCAGAAAGCAAAGGAGGCAAGTCGGCATGGCATGTGTCTTATAAAAATAAGAAAGATGATTGGATGAAAAAAGGTAAGGTTTGGTTATTCAGATAACACATCCCAAATTCATATGTAGCACCATCATGACAAGTTTTGCCTTACTTGCAGTCATCTACATTTCGTATGTCTTTTTCAAATAAGCTATGCGTGTGTGCATGAGGATAAATCATAGGGAAGTCCTAAAAATGACATAAAACACTGCAATATCTTTTCAGTTCTCTGCATGTTCATTATCTAATTCATACAATATTATTCCAAAGCTATTCATTGCCAACCTATTCTGTACCAAATAGGATTCTAAAGCAATTCTTAAAATTTAATGTGCATAATAATTAGGAGGGATTCTTGTTAAAATGCAGATTCATAACCAATGGGTGGGAACTAAGATTCTGCATTTCTAACAAACTCCAAAGTGATATCAATGAAACTGCTATGGACCACACTTTGAAGAGCAAGGTTCTAAGCTAAGTCTCTCAGGTCACCATTGGTGGCCACTGGTTTGAGAGATCAGAGCTTACTGGAGCCAACAACCACTACTTGAGTGCCCTCATCAGGACAACATCAGAGGGGTGTACTGTGTGGTCATCTCATGCAGTTTGCATGCAGTTTGCCACATCCAGCACTCACAGATTTTCCACAGCTCATTCACTGAACCTGGCCAAAGAGAAAACTTATGTGAACAGTTAGGTAAGAGCTCTTCTCTACTCATCAAGAACATGGGACGTATTGAACTGATGAATGTGTTCCTGATATCCATGGAGAAAAATATGCAGCTCAGCTAGCAGCCCATCAGGGCAGCGGAAGCAAAGAAACCCGGTGATGAAAGAAACCAAAGGAGTTGAGCACCAAGTGGCACCGTTGAATATGGTCCTCGCATATGGTAGACGCTTATGCTCTTTTGCAGCAGATATGCCCTTGCCACAGCAGCCTGCTTAGCTGAAGGATGACTGCTTCAGTGATGCATATATATTCTCCAAATTAGAGCCTCTTTGTTGTTCTGAAATACTGGATGTGAAAAAGTTTGAGCATTCTCATTATATCAAGAGATCATATTATGTTAATTAACCAAAGTGAGATCAATCTGATAGCTACTATAGACATATTGTGTTACAAGTTTTTATCACCTTTCTTCTTTTTTATCTTTATTTTGTAAACTAGTGCCTCATTAATGCTATTAAAAATTTGAAAAAGTCATCATTAAAAACTCATCAGATGTTTTGCTCTTATTTTAAACACAAAGCTTAATATAAGATAGTATATTCATGAACCCCAGCTCATATTTCATGTTAAAATTTTAAAAAGTTTTTACATTAAAAAAAATTTTTTAAGAGGAAGAGAGCACAAGCAATGGAGAGGGGCAGAGGGAGAAAGAGTCTCTTCAGCAGGTTTTATGCTCAGCATGGAGCCTGATGGAAGGCTTGATCCCATGATCCTGAGATCATGTCCTGACCAAAATCAAGTGTTGGATGCTCAACCAACTGAGCCACACTGGTGCCCCTAATATTAAAATTCTGTGAAGGTCTTATTTGGAAATATTACACAAGCTTAATATTTAATTTGATCCTTAGTATTTGTATCTTGTTTGTGTTGTTATAATTGTATGCTAAATAGAATGCTTTTTTCATTAAGCCCCATATCAAGGTCCTAAACACCCTTCAATTTTCCCAAAAGTGTCAATTGAATTTTATTATTTCTGTGCATCTTAAAATGTCAAAAAATTAGAAAGCAATGTTATAGGGACTTTAGCAATGAATGAGACAAAATCCCTGTTTTCTTAAAACTCTCATTCTTATTGAAGAAAAAGAAAATAGATGTATAATCAAGAAAAATATCATAGAGTTGTAATTGTTACAAAGAAATATAAAATAGGTTGTTTCAATAGGCAGTTAATGGTGTGGCTTCTTTCAATTTGTGATCATAAAAATCTCTCTTAGGAGGTAATACTTAAAGTGGGATCTGAAGACCAGGGAGAAGACAGCCATATGATAATCAAAGGGATGGGAATTATGGAAGAGGGAATAGTCAGTTTCAAGACCTTGGGATATTTGGCTTGCCACAGGAAAAGAAAGGCCAGTGTGGTTCCAATATTGTAGGCAAGAGGGAAGCAGAAGAGATGAACTTGGAAAGATTGGCAGGGTCACATTATGTGGGGGCCACAGTAAGGAACTCATTCTGAGCATGACAGGAAACTATTGAGGGCTTTTATTTGGGATGTGGCAACATAGAGCTAGTCTTAAATGCATGGCCTCTGCAATCAGCCTGCTTGGGTGCAGATCCTAGGTCTGCTATTTCCCAGTTATGTGGTGTGGGTAAGTTACTTTACTTCTCTGTGGCTCAGTTTCCTTATTGGAAAATATAGGTGACAATCGCAATAAAGTATGTAGACTTATTGAGAGAATTAAATGAGTTATTATTTGTAGAGATAATAATAGCATAACATATTAAGAATATTAAACTGTGTATAACCATGGTGGTCATTATCTCAAATTTTTATACAGCGTTCCCTAATCCATCCCTATATTTGACATTTTCTAGGAACCAAGCCTATTTATTTTCAATGAAACCCTATATATCTGTAACTGAATACAAATAAACTCTGATTCTATTTTGGCTCCTCTCTCTATGAAATACCTTTGCAATAAATTTAATTTTAATAACTTTTTAAAACTCAATGTGAATTGGGAAATAATTTCTATTCTTTTCTAAATTATATCCCTTTCTAAAAATGTGTTAACTTTCTAGGATTTCACTGTCATTGGTAAACATGTAAATATTTCTGCATGGACTTTCATTTTGGACTCAAATGAATATGGTAAATGTTAAATCATCACTTAACATTACTTTCTTTTCTGGATTAAAATAAGTTACTTTTGAAGAGCAAAAACACCTTGCTTATTCACAGCAACTTATGAATTCCTTTAAATGGAGTAGAGGTAAATCATATACTTCCAGAGAATTAAGTTTAGACTTTGTTAGAGATTCTGATTGTTTGGAGGCAAGAATATGGGAATGGACAGGATGAGAGTTCAGGAGTTCTGTGTTCTGTTCTTAGCTGTTTAAATAAAATATATCTCACGAAGAAAGTTTCAGAGTCATGGTTGGGCACAGTTTTTCACCCGTAAATCAAGAAACTAGGATCACATGGCCATCCCAGTTTTACAGATAAGGTGTTTGAGGCAAGATAAGTTTAAGTAATTCTCCGATGTCACACAGCCAGTAGATCCAGAAAGGGAGGGGCTTGCCTTCTTGTTTAGAAGGATTCTGTGTCATAACCTGGAGCCACTGTCCATTATACATTTCTCACATTTCTCTAGTATTACATATTTTTTCAGTGTGGAAGTTTTTAGTAAGGCACTACATTTATGAAAATAAATCTTTCTCACATGAAATACACCTATGAATTTGCCCTAGCAGTTTCTTGATTTAAACAAACAAAAACACTTAAAAAATTATAAAATTATTCTCCTGTTGAAAGGACACAGCTTAAAAAAGCTATACAAAGCCTTCTAAATTCTTCGAGAAGCAATAGAGTTCTGCAGAGGTCCAGTTTATGTGGTATAATATTGGAAACATGTAGATTACATTTCCCTTTATATGTGGAACTTATGTATGATAGGCAGAAGCAGTTTCCGCAAAATGTAATTTGAGTGTTCAACCACAATTGATAGTTGAAACCAAGTACAAAGGAATCTACTTGTCTTCCTTGAATATATACGAAGTTCTAGCTCGTGGCTATATTTATATCAGAACAATTTATCTAAGCTTAGTGCATTGGTGTAAATTTAGTCTCCAGCTAAAGGTTAACTTCTGCTGTGATGGGAACAAACAAGCACAGATTTCTTTCTTTTCACTTGACTCAGTCTTGGTTGTACCTTATAGTGGTGGTGGTAGTCAGATACCAGTGGGTGGGGATGGGAGTGGAAGGAGTTAGTCATTCATGATATAGACCTTCAGCCGTGTAGGTAGTGCCCTCTGCTGGTTATTAAACAAGTGCATCAAGACTCTCCTATGGAAAAGGAAGTTGAAAAAAAATTATCCTTATTGCTCTAAATAAGCATTCATTCTAGAGAGTATTAAATTTATTTTTCTAAGTCTAAATGACAGTATTAAAGGAATCAGGAGTCTTTTATTTGTAATACGTAAGTCAGTTTATCATGTGACTTCGACTATGGCTAACATATAACATTTTATAGCATAATTTTCAAAATTTGTTATGTAGAAATACAACTTTCTAAAAAATAAAATAATTATTTGAATCGCAAAAAAGCATAATGATGAGTTACCTTTAAATACCCCCTGCTCATAGGGACATTTAAAAATTTTAAATTGTTATTCTACTCATATTAAATGATTATAATAATTTAATTTGAACACACAGTCTGGATATACCTCTATTGGGAAAAAATATATAGTTCTCCACATAGGTTACCGTAACTATTACATGGGAACAAAGCAAAGGCCAAGGAAACCAATCTGAGATTGGTTGAGGAAGGCCTATCATAGCATGGAGAAGAACTTCTTCAATGTCTCCTGCCTCAGTCAGAACCAGTTTGGGCACTGGACCAGTATTGAGGTTGAGGATGAGTAACAAGTAGCTCAAATATGAGATTCACGTAAAAGCTCTGATGAACCTAGTATCTATACCTGACTCTATTCTTTCTGAATCTCTCTGATACATTCTTAAGGAAGCTTAGGGGCAAGGCTTTTGAACTCCTGTTTCTTACAGGGGACAGTTGATAAGAATGTTCTCCCTTTACTTATTAAAGGTACAAATCATGTGTAACTTAGACACCCTTCATTAAAGACTAGAAAGCAGAACAACCCATTCGGGCCCCACACCTCCTCAGAAAAGTATTAACTTTTACTGTCTTTAGAGTAATCATAGAAGTTAACATTGATCATAAAGCATATATTGAAGCTAAGAAAGGAGAGAGCAAGCATTTGTCACTCACGGTGGCTTACAAATGACAGATCTTAGTGAATATTGTCCATCTCTCCAGTGAGAATACGTAACCACTATTTCAACTATTAAAGAGACTTCCAGTCACACACTGAAGGGAAAAAGCCAGAGCAATGTCAAGTAGAATAATTAGAGAAAAACAGCACACTAGACTTCATTCTGACCACAAGTCCCTGGACATGGCTGCCATTGACGTGAGTGAAAGAGATTCATGCCAGTAGAAACAAAGTCAGCCTCAGAGAGATGCCTTAACACAAGTTATAACGTTGTAGGAGAGTCAGTCATTCATTCAGTCAATGTTTTTCTTCACTATATTATAGTGAAGTAGATAGTGTTAATTTTTTTTTAAATAAAACAATGAACAAGGAGAAGCTGTGGTTTCCATCCCCCTATAACCTGGGATTGGATAAGAGTATATCTACACACTATGGTACAGATGTACATGTAAATGAATTTGAGAGTCTTGTGACAGACACTCACACATGTGTAGCATAAACACATAAACTCATGAGCAATGTGTACTTCAGAAAGTCTTGGTCCTCATTTTCTTTTTTGTAAAAAGAAGAGATTTAGGCTAGTTAAATGTATTGTTTCTTAGAGGTCTAAAATTCTGTGCGTCTGTATATTCAGTCAGTTTTACTTGTATATAAAAATGTTTTGGAAGAAAGACAGAGAGATTTTGGAATTGGCAGAATGATGAAAATCAGCCAAATCTCCCTCAAGGAAGTTTCATGAGGAAATAGATCTTGTTTGTGTAGATTCTTATCTAAATTTGGCACCTAATACGTGAGTTATCAGAAGCCAGATAACTGATAGAAATGTTTTCTTTGAATTCATTTTTTTCTCGAATTGGCAAAGCCTTACATAGTTGAAAGAGAATAGAAGCTGTGTTTGAGAGAATTGGGGTGGGTATGACTAGTAAGGGAAATCACATGAGTTAGAATTTTAGAGTTGGAAGGTCACTTGAGATGAATGAATGTAGTTTTCAACCCAAGCACAAATCCTGTCCTGAAGAGTCTTGATAAGTTTTAGGGACAATACATGTACAAAGTAGGATAATGTCATAGATATTAAGTATTTGAAAATGATTCAGAGCCAAATAAATAAAAGTGAAAAAGAAACTCTACAAAGAGAGAACACCATGACCAAATAGGGGTGCAGAGATATTATAGGCATTTCCGTATTATGAAATCATTGACCATGAGTTAGGGAAGAGTGACAAACGTGACTGGAAAAATGTATTCGTGTCATGTTCTGTGTTGAGCTAAGAATCTTGGGATTTATTCCATTACCAGTAAGGGTTGTAAGCAAACTGATGGTACAGTTAGATTTGCATTTTAAATAGAGCAACCCAGGTACAACATGGAGAATGTATTTGAAGGTGGTGGGACTAGAAGCAGACTCTTTCAATAACTAGAGATTAGAGTTAATAATAGTAGAGATTATTAGGCTAGGATCTAGGGCAGAATAGAAGTAACAGGGGAAAGGAGGAAATAAAGAATGGAACATTTTGGAAAATCAAATCAACAGGACTTATTTAATTGCTCGTTTTTGAAAAAAGTAGAGAACACCTATAGATTTTTGGTTTGGGTAACCATTAACATAGGGGAAAAAACAGGGAAGTAGATGAAGGGGAAAATGGTAAGCACATGGCCTTGGGCATATTGGATCTGGCTTGCATGTGAGAAAAGCATGTAAATCTAATTAATGCCATGTTTAAGGGAGAGAGGGACAGAAACAGAAGAAATTGATAACTACCTTCAAAGACTGAATAATGCCCGAAGGGTTTGAATTAATTGATAGGATTGAGTTTTGATAGTTGATGAAAAGATCAAATTATAGGTAAAACATATAACTTTTGTTTTTCAGTACATCAGATTTTATGAGAAATTTAATTGCCCCCACTACTTAGTAAAAACATTTAGCACACTGTAAATACTCAAGCAGTGGTGATTATGATTATTATTATTAGTTCGACTTTAACATCACCTTGGGATTTGAGAGAAAAATTAGGAATGTGAAAACTCTTGTTTCTTCCAAAATCAGAGTCCATAAAAGCTTGTGTGTGAATTATGCAATTAAATCATATCCTCATGATTAAGTGTCTGGTAGAGTGAGAATGAGAAGAATAGGCAGAGCTGGGTTAAGAAGGGAGGGCATTCCTGAAACAGATGGACTTGGCTAGTTTTGAAAGTATGACACAGAAGCACATGGAGGAGGTCTGGAAGGGCAGTTGGGGATAGACTGAAAGAGGGCTCTTGTGAAGCCCAGGAATATGGCCTTGATCTTGTAGGCAGTGATTGTTTAAATATGAAGAGACTTGAACAGATATGAGTCTTTCTGATTTTGATTATGGCATCTGTGTGAAGAAACACTGAAGCATGGAGAGGTTATAGTCATAGAGGAATAGTGGGGGACTAACACAGTGGGAATGGAGCAGGAACACGATGCAGGAACAATCTAGAACTAATGTTGTCTAACTCAGTATAGGGAGGTGGAAGACTTATTTATATACAATACTCTGAGATTTCTACCTTGATATAAAACAGTCTCTTCATGGTGAATGTTTACTTCACATTCTTCATACTTGTCAGTGAAAAATTTCATCTATTTTTTTTCTTACAAGATAGATGAATGATTGCACTTTTAATCTTTGGGTTTCTCATTACTAGATAACTAAATGCAAATCATATCATTGTTCTCAATGGTATGTGATTGTCACAGGGAATATTAATCCTGAACTCAATATTATTCTTCTTGGTATAAGATATTTATTATTGCTTTTTCATCATCCTTGGTTCCATTAACGTCACTGGCAATACTTTTGGTTGTGATGCTTGTATTTATTAATATTTGTTTAATGCAAATCTGTTCAGAAGTGGATCTAAGTTCGAGGTAGCAATATTGGAATAAAATGAATTTAAAAAAACCCAAACTCTATAAAATGGCTATTGTATGAAAATGCCATAAGTGTGTATGATATTAACTTTTAGTCATTAATTCTTTTTGATATTATAATCTAGATTTAGACCTAAACGCTGTTGACTTAGTTAGGCTTACATGGTAATGTTTCTCATTGTTTTAAGCTCAAGTGGCTTTAAGATATATAGCTTTCATACAAAGATACATACACTTCACATTGTGAATTATGACCTAGTAATTTCCTTCATCATCTTCCAGAATTCCCAAAACAGCCTGACAAATAGTCTTGTTCCAATTTTTATATAGCCATTAAATAGAATTTCATTTTAAATTGGGGTTAAATGCTTTTCTGAAATAAATTTTCTTTTGTAGTATAGATTTGTTCCCTAGAGCAGCAGTGCTCAAGCTTTCTGGCTCCAGAACTCTTTAGATGGTTTGTATTTTTGGAGGGTACATGTTTAATATTTGGCTCAGTAATCTCTGGATTTTCATATCATATAGCTATTAGTATTCATGTATCCTAACAATATAAGAAAGATCGACTATGGAAAAAATATTTTGCTTGGAAAATATAGGAGATATACAGAGAATTCAATATGTCATGTGGAGAATAAATAGGAAAGAACTAGGATAAAATGTGTGATTATGACTTTTTAAAATCTTTTAGGCTTAGATATAATGGGCTTGATTATAGTTAAATTCCGTTTGTTAACTCCTTTTCCAGGGAGACTAAATATGAGCTCAATGTTGAATAGGGTATGAAAAGTTTCCATTGTCTAATATCTTATTTAATTCTTAGACAAACATAAAGTATTTGATAAGTGTCAGTTGGCATCTAATATCAAATAATTTAATCATTCCAGGAAACTAGCTGATCATTACCATCTTTTACTGACTAGCTTATACGCAAATATTGAATGATATTTAAAAGCATACACAGATAGAACTGAAGTATTAAATGACATTTCCCCCCCCTCTGAAGGATAACAGGTATGAATTTGTGATCTTTTGTTTACTGTTCTGAAGACAAGAGACATATATTCATTAGTAAGGAAGCAATTCGTCAAACTGGGGAGAAAAATACTTCCTGTAGTTTTCAGATTGATCCTCTTTAAAGCAAGTCTTCATTTCTTATGTAGTCCTTTAGAAAACATCATATTTCAAGCTGCAGAGATCTTTGTAAAAGAAGTTTTGAAAGTCATTTACTATAGTTCTTTTCAGACTTTTGGAGGAAAGAAAAGATTTTATTTTATTGTCAACTCCTTATTTTGCCAAAAAGACATTAAAAACTAACAAACAAGAAGTAAACAAAACTCTTTGCATATCACCACCATTAATCATAATGTAAAGAACTTCTCAATACCAAAAATCCAAAAAGACAGTACTGAATGTATGGAAAATTTATATTATCTTTATTTCTCTCAGTCCTATGTAAACTTTACACTACTTGAACACTACACTACTTAAACTTGAACACTACTGCCAATGTGTATAAATCACTGATCTAAAGCTCTAAAGAACTAACACAGATGATGATACTGCCTTGTATTTTAAAAGATCATTACAGGAAGGTTTATAGAAAAGGGAAATCTTTGATAAATGGAAAAGGGATTCTAATTTTTAATTTTTTTCTCTTTTGTCTCCCACCCTTCCATTCTTCCACTGAATGAAAGAAAATGATAAAAATATGCTGCAATCATTCTTCTTTATAAAAGTCTATTTTTATTTCTGGAATGTTCTTGTTCTTTTCGTGCCCTTGGCAAACTTCCATGTATACACAGGTACTCAGCTTTTGCATCACTTTCTCTAACACCCTTCTTTTCTCTTTTAATATTAGTTGTGTCTCTTCTCAGCACATGCTAGCAATTATAGTACTTTATCATAATCTATTTTTTTTATTTAAATTCAAGTTAGTAGTATACAGTATAGTCTTGGCTTCAAGAGTAGAACCCAGTGATTCGTTTCTTAACGTTTGACACTCAGTGCTCATCCGGAGTACCCTCAACGTCCACCACAGATTTAACACATTGCCCCATCTGCCTCCCCTCCAGCAACCCTCATTTTGTTCTCTATATTTAAGAGTCTCATAAGTCATTTTTTTATTCCTATGTGATAATTTCTGACATTATTATCAGATGCGGTCCATCTATATTTATTCTCATTTTTTTATATACTCAGTTTTATTTTTATATCTTACTTGGTGACTTCTGTTTACCTAGTTTTCCCCATGTTTTCAGTTTTGTCCTTCTTTCCTGCCTTCTTTTAGAATGACTGAGTTTTAAAAATTTAATTTCTTCCTCTATTGGTTTGAATTTATAAACTATTATTGTTTTGTTGATTATCAAGATATTTAGCATAATTTTAAAAGTCTAAATTTAATTTATTTCTCTCCTCTTACTAATTATAAGCTTCCTGGAATATTTCCTTCGTAAATGTTAAAAAGGGAGTATACTATGATATTGTTATCTTGTATTTTAACATCCGTGATTAATCTTTACTATTTATTGCTATTATTTTTTAAAGTTGTTGCTCTCCATTTCCCATGATTTTAAAAATCATACTGCTTGTCTTTTCTTTTTGTATATTAGTCCTTCCTTCTAGTTTTCATTTCTTTTTTCTGTAAGGTAATTTTTCATTTGTTTGAAAAGTGTTTATTTTAACCTTATTCCTTAAAAATATTTTCAAGGGGTATATGGTTCTAGTTAGTCAGATATTTTCTGTTAGCTCTTAGAGATATTATTCTACTATTTTCCAGCTTTCATTTTATACCAAGATGAGAAATATAAGTCTATCTTTTATTTTTTTCTTTCTCTTTAACGACTTTTAGAATTTTCATGTCCTTAGTATTCTTCAGATTCACAGAAATATGGTTAAAAATAGCTTTTATTATATATACCATACTTGGGGGTCATTATGCTGTAAGTATCTGAAGATTCGTATCTTGCAGCCATTCTTGAACATTCTCAATCATTAAGCCTTTTGACTTTGCACTTTTCTTATTCTTCCAGTTTTCTCCTTTGTAGAATTATGCATTTATTAGCTCTTCTCTTACCTTCAATTTAATAGTTTCCAAGTTTTTATCTTGTTATGTTGTACTTTGGGTGATTTTTTTCTGTTCTCTCCTAACTTATTATTCTTCCTCTAGCTATGTTTTATCTGCCATTTAACCTATTTAGTACATTTTACATTAAAATCATTATGCTATCATTTTATAATTAGAATACTTATTTTGTTTCTTTTCAAATCTGGTCTTTTCTATAATAGTATATAAATGAAGAAGAGTATAGAATAGTATATAAATGAAGCATAGTATTTACACCTTGAGAACTGTTCTCCACCCCAACTCAGTGCTGGTCGGTGTCTGAAAAAGCACTAGAGTATGGTGGTAGTAGTGGTGGAATGGTGGGCAGAAGAGGCAGGTCAATGGTGAGCAATAAAAACACAGATTCTGGCTTCATGCATCACCAAAGAGGGGACTAAGAGCCAAATAGCAAGATGGTAGTAGTTGTCATGTGGTGTAATAGATTTTGTGTATAGCAAATTTGAAGTATTTTCTAATGAATGGCCCAGAAGTGAACATGAAGGGTACACTGGCAGGGAAATGATAGTCTCACAGTAGCAGGCAGAAGTGAAAGTCAGTGAGTAGGTTATTAACTTTTAATATGTGCTTACTTAGAATGCTAGTTTTCATGGTCTAGGGTAACAGGTTGTAAAACAATGGGTAAGAGAAGGTTGGAGAGTGACTCTGGGCAGTAGCATTAATATTACTTGTGAAATTACAGACTAGTCTCAAATATGACCGACAATTTGTGAATTTGTTAAAATGGATATTTTATCACTAACTTATTGATATAATTTCACTGATTTCATTGATGATGGACTCCAGGCTGAATCCTTAACCTTCTGCATGAAGACTTCATCTTCTCCTTTCCTTCACCCTCATCATATAATACCAATGAAACATGAAATACTCGACCAAATTGCTATTCCTTGTATGTAAAACAGCATACGAATGATTTGACATCACCTGAATCACTGGTGGTTTTTTTCATAGATAAATGGCATCAATATATACATATGTATTACAACATAGATCTATATGTGGATTCTAGGGAAATTTTCTGTATATATTGAATTTAGGTTACCCTGCCAAAAGAGAATTAGGCCAATAAATGAAGTACATTAAACAAATAATAGTATTCATAGAATAGTTATGTATTGAACAAACACATCTTAAAAAATGTTTCTATCAGCCTGAAATCTATGCAGGGCTTTGTGTCTGTACGTAAAGATAGAGAAGTTTTGAATTGGTTTCCCCAGTATCTGTAGGCAAACATTTCTAAGAGTTACTCTTTCCAAGAAGAAAATTTAACAGTATTTAGCAATTCAACTAAACAAAGACTGACATATAAGACTTTTTTCTGCTGAGTACCTCTAGTCTGCCCCTTTGTAACATAATCTCTGAAATAATTTACTCTTCACTGATTAATTCCCTGGAAAAGGTATCAATCTTCCATCTCTTCCAAATCTATAGAATTCTTCATATTATTATGAACTATCCTACAAGTAATGAAGTTTTATCTCCAATAAACAATAAAACTCAGGTATTAAATGTATAATTTCATATGCAGAACAGCGCTTAACAAAATAGCTTTGTCTGAAGAACACATTAGGATGCAGTGGAATCTTTGAAAACACTGGCAAAGTTTTTAAGTTGAATAACAGTAAAAAGTTTGAATAAAATAACAGATGAGGGAAAGGACACTAACACATCGAATAGTTGAACTTCCAGGGTCATATTGAATAAAGTAATACTAGGTTTTTTCTTTAGCACTTAAAATAGTATCTTATGTATTTTTCTTTTTTTATTTACTTACTTTTAATGTTTATTTTTGAGAGAGACAGAGAGTGAGATTGGGGCAGGGGCAGAGAGAGAGGGAGACACAGAGTCTGAAGCGGGTTCCAGGCTCTAAGCTGTCAGCACAGAGCTGGATGCGGGGCTCAAACCCACAAACTGTGAGTTCATGACCTGAGCCGAAGTCTGACATTTAACCGACTAAGCCACCCAGGTGCCCCCTCCCCTTTTTTAATGAGTTATTCAATAAGTTACATTCAGTTAGGGCTGTTGAACTTCTTTTGTCTAAGACACATACCATGTTTCGGTTCATTTAAGATTGTTATATTCCAGTCAGAAGGTTTCCCTCTTCCTCTTATCCCAGCCATTTGTTATTCTTTCTGTGGTGTTTACCAATCTCATAGGAGGCAATTGTTCAGAATTTCTTGCCTATGTTTTGCTTCCCAGTTGAATTTAATTTGTTACTCCTAAAGCACAGTGTACATCCTCCAAAGTGAGTAGAATTAAGTCAAACTCCCTTGAAGTAGGGGCAGCAAAGGCTTTTACGTTTCTTTGTGAAAGCTGATTAGGACAACTCTTTCCCATCTTCCAGACACTTAATAGTCTTCATTTCTGCTTTCTTCTTACATCTTAATTCCTCTTTGTTTTCCCATTTCTTTGTGAGCCTTTCTTTCTGTGAGCACAAAGATTCTCATGTCTATGTTTATTTATGATGTCCATTAACTTATTAATAGATTATTTTATTTATGAATATATTCATTAATTCAAGGAAATGAATATCAATTGAATGCATATTATGTTCTAAACATAAGGATATAATGGTGGGGGCGCTTCGGCAGCTTAGTCGGTTAAGTGTCCAACTTCGGCTCAGGTCATGATCTTGCAGTTTGTGAGATCGAGCCCCGCTTTGGGATCTGTGCTGACAGCTCAGAGCCTGGAGCCTCCTTCAGATTCTGTGTCTCCCTTCTCTGCCCCTCCCATGCTCATGCTTTGTCTCTCTCTGTCTCTCAATAATAAATAAAAGCATTTAAAAAAAAAAGAATACAGTGGTGGAAAGACAGATATGGTCCTTGTTTCCAATCGACACTCAGTATAACTATAATTTTTAGGTTCCATGATTGCAATGATGTGAGTGCACATAGTACAAACATCTAACCCAGCCTAGGAAGATCCAAGGGGACTTCCTGTTGGAGGTGATCAACAGCATAAGTAGGTAGAAAAATAGGTAGAAGTTATTTACAAGTTCACAAGGCAAAGGGGGTCAGGAAAAACTAAGAGAATGTTCTAAGTAGTTGGAACAACCTATGGGAAGGCTGTGAAATAGAATATGGCAGGTTTGAGGAAGGAATTTGGTAGAACTAGGAATAAAGTGCATGAGGGGAAGAAAAATAGGTGAGGTGACACTAGGTCTAAGGTTAATTTAGTTGTTTTTATTTGTACTTTTTTTTTTACCATTTATAAATAGTTTGCCATTTTAAAGAGGTGTATCCTAAAGGCTAGGAAAAGTCATTGAAGTATTTTAAGCAGTAGAATGACAAAAAACTATTTGAGTTTTAGAAATAATAGTCAAGACTGAAATGTGTGAAGTAATTAGAGGAGCTGTTACCAGAAGTAAAGTCATCAGACCATCACAGGAGTCTGGGCAAAAAGTGAATGGAAGCTGGAGTTAAGGCAGTGGAAATGGAGAGAAGGGGGAGAGTAAGAGTAATATTGAAATATTTGAGGAGTAGCTTCAATATGATAAATGAATAAGAAAGAGGAAGAGGTCAAAAGACAATAGATTTTTGTCTCAGGAAACTGAATGAATGGAAAATGTATTAACTGTCATAGAGAACATGGATAAAGCATATTTGGAGCACATAGAAATGTATAAACACAAATTTGATAATACTGAATTTTAGTTGCCAGTGTGACATGTTAGTCCAGCTAGTGGATCAGTCTCAAGAGGTATTTCAGTGGTGAAGATATACATTTGAAACAGCCAAAGCACATGCCAACTGAAATATAGAGACTGGATAAGGTGAGTGCTTCATGGTTAATGGAATAAGAGAAAAACAAAGATCAGAGCCCCAAGGAACACCAATATTTAGTAGATAGAAAGAGGAAAAATAATAAAGATAATTTGGGATGGATCAGTTAGTCAAGAAGGAAGGAAGTTAAGAAGTCAACAGAAAGGAAGTTTCCTTTTTCTCAAGAAACAGATGTTGGCGAGGATGTGGAGAAAGGGGAACATTTTTGCACTGTTGGTGGGAATGCAAACTGGTGGAGGCACTCTGGAAAGCGGTATGGAGTTTCCATAGCCAAATTATGGAAAGAGCCCAAATGTCCATCGACTGATGAATGGATAAGGAAGATGTAGTACACACACACACACACACACACACACACACACACACACGCATGCACGCACACTGGAATACTACTCAGTGATGAAACAGAATGAAATCTTGTCATTTGCAACAACGTGGATGCAACTGGAGGGTACTATGCTAAGTGAAATAAGTCAGTCAGAGAAAGACAAATATCATATGATTTCACTCCTATGTGAAATTTAAGAAACAAATCAGATGAACATAGGGCAAGGAAAGGAAAAATAAGATAAAAACAGAGAGGGAGGCAAGTGCATAAGAGACTCTGAAATACAGAGAACAAACTGAGGGCTGCTGGAGGGATGTTGGTTGGGGGGATGGGCTAAATGGGTGGTGGGCATTAAGGAGTGCACTTGTTGGGCTGAGCACTGGGTGTCATATGTAAGTGATGAATCACTAAATTCTACTCCTAAAACTGTTACTACACTATATATTAACTAACTAAGATTTAAATAAATAAAAAGTAAAAGAAAAAAAAACATGCAAATACTTAAAAAAAAGTCTCAGTGAAGAGAAAGAATAAATTGTTTCAAGAATAAAGGCATGCAGGGGCACCTAGGTGGCTCTGTCGGTTGAGCGACCAACTTTGGCTTGGGTCATGATCTCGTGGTTCCTGAGTTCGAGCCCCGCGTGGGGCTCTGTGCTGACAGCTTGGAGCCTAGAGCCTGCTTTGGATTCTGTGTCTCCCTCTCTCTCTGCCCTTCCCACACTCAAGCTCTCTGTCTCTCTGTCTCAAAAGTAAACAAAACATTAAAAAAAAAAAAGAATAAAGGCATGCATAAAACCATATGTTATAATAAAATAAGACCTAAAATTATTTCATGAGTATAAATCAGTTGTATTTTTCTTCCTCAGGGAAGTAAGAGTACTGTGCAAGTAACAGTATTCAGTGTCAGAAATGTAGAAAGTATAAAATTGATGCAAAACCTAACACGATATTATCCAATCAATAAACATTTAAAATATTATTTTTACCAGCAGTGTATGACAGTTCCAGGTTTTTCTTAACACTTAATATGGTCAGTATCTTTATTTTAAGCCATTCTTATAGATATCTATATCTATATCTATATTAATTTGCATTTCCGTAATGACTAATGATATTGGTTATCTTTTCACATGCATTTTTACCATCTATATATCTTCTTTGGTAAAGTGTCTGAAGAGTTCACCTATTTTATTTTTTGGGTGTTTTTTATTATTGAGTCTTGGGATTTCTTTATACATTAAATATATGTTATTTAGGGGCGCCTGGGTGGCTCAGTTGGTTAAGCGGCCAACTTCAGCTCAGGTCATGATCTCGCGGTCTGTGCTGACAGCTCAGGGCCTGGAGCCTGCTTCGGAATGTGTGTCCCCCTCTCTCTCTGCCCTTCTCCGGCTCATGCTCTGTCTCTCTGTCTCAAAAATAAATAAATGTTAAAAACATTTAAAAAAATATATATGTTATTTATATAGTATGAAAATACCTTCTTCCAATCTGTGGATTATCTTTTTATTTTCTTAATGTCTTTTGAAGAACAGAATTTTAAATTTTAATGAAATACAATTTATTTTTTTTTAAACTTTATAGATTATGGTTTTGGAGTTGTATCTAAGAATATTTGCCTAACATTTTAGTGGTAATGTAAAAATGGTACAATTACTTTGGAAAACTGGTTTGACAATGTCTTTAAAACTTAAACACTGATCTACTGTACGCTCCAGCCATTCCCATTATAGGTGTTTACTGAAGAGATATGAAAGCTTATGTTTGCACAAAGACTTACACATAAAGGCTTATAACAATTTTATTTGTTTTTTTATCTTTTTTTAACGTTTCCAGTTTGTTTGTTTATTTATTTATTTATTTATTTATTTATTATTTTTAAAATTATTGTCAAGTTAGCTAACATGCAGTGTATACACTGTGCTCTTGGTTTTCAGGGTAGATTCCCGTGATTCCTAACAGCTTTATTTGTAGTGGGTAAAACTGGAAATGACCCAAATATCCATTAACATTTGAATAGATAAACAAATTGTGGCATATCCATACAATGGAATATTACCCACCAATAAAAACTAAAGTTATTGGTATATGTACCAACCATACATTAAAGTAATTACATGGAATGAAAGAAGCCAGACCAAAAAATGAGTATATATTGCATTATTTCATTTATATAAAATTCTTTAAATTGCCTCCATCCATAGTAACAGATAAAAGATGAGAGGTTTCTTGGGAGGAGGTGGTGGGACCACACAGGGAGGGGAGGGGGATGATTACAAAGAGACATGAGGAAATCTGGGGGGATGACTGAGTATGTTCATTATCTTGATTGTGGTGATGTTTTCATGGGTGTATTTCAGGTCAGAAATTGTACATGCGCAGTTTATTATTTGTCAATTAAACACCAACAAAGTTGTAAATATTATTTCTACAATCCAACATCACACATATACCAGCTCAACTAAAAAAAAAAAAAAAGCTATTTGTTCTTGTGATTTGATCAAATAATTCGCTCAAAATCAAAACATCACCAGTTTCTTGGATAGTTTCAGTAGATTTTCACTCAGAATGTGAGGACCCTGAGAACAGATAATGAAGCCTTGGGGACGTGGTGACAAGTTGCAAAATGTCTACCCTTTCGCCTTAAACTCTCACACACTAAGTTGGAATCACTGCATTCAACAGAAACTATTTCTCCCCAGTTTCTAAGTAGACTTCCAGGAAATGGTATTAAATATACTTTTTTGGGGGTCTTTTTCTTTGTAAAGATCTGTTTTTCATGGATTTGGAAAATCGATTTTTTTACAATGTTTTATTTTCTAATAAAATTTTCCCAGAAACAGATGTCTTAACAAAAGTATATATTGGAAACACTAAAAAATGATTTCACATCTGCAATTTCTAAAACATGTTTTAACATTTCACAAGTCTTTTGAGTCCTTTGGTTTCTTGAATGTAGTGTTTTTAAAAGAAACTTCCTCTCAATCTTCTTCATCTTTAACATTTGCTGTAAGCTTGGCCCTTCTAACACCATTAAAAAATATTTTTGTATTTTTTCTTTTTGATGTGGTGCATGTAATTAAAAAAATTCAATTAGCAAAGTGTGTTTCACATCATGCGCTTAAATTTATGTTATCTTGAAATGAAAAATAATCATTTCTCTGATTAAAGCCTTTTAATAGTGTAGGATAAACTAAACAATTCTCTCTCTGGTCCTGAGGGATTGTGATCAAAAGAAGTAAAAGAAAGGTGGGGCGCCTGGGCGACTCAGTTGGTTAAGCATCTGACTCTCGGTTTCTGCTCAGGTCAGGATCTCACAGTTCATGAGTTTGAGCTCCGAGTCAGGCTCTGTTCTGGGAGTATAGAGCCTGCTTTGTATTCTTTGTCTCTCTCTCTCTCTCTCTCTCTCTCTCTGTCCCTTCCTCATTTTCTCTCCCTTTCTCTATCATAAATAAATAAATACACTTTAAGAAAAAAGAAAAGAAGTAACCTTCTAATAAGGTTAGTGCCATGTTCTCTATAGCAAGGGAGTAATGGGCTAGAGACAGGATGAGCATGCATTCCTGTTTGCCTGCAACAGTTTAGGTTTATAGTTGTAGTTTTAGGTTTTTTGTGGGGTTTTAATTTTTTTTTTGGTATAATTATCAGTAGCTGTCCCTTTACTCTCAAGATTATCATCTTCTGAATAATGGAATGGCTCAGGTCTCCTCACTGGGCTGGTGTGCCTACCCCACAGGAGTCACAAGGCTGGTTGCTGAAAATTCACAGCTGTTCTTTCCCAGGAGAACTGGCCTTTGCTGAATCATACACAACATTATAGGGGGGATATGTTTCACTTCCTTATGCTCCACCCCCATGCTGCTAGAGGCTGAAACCCAACCGATGGAGCCAGGTTGACTCCCATATTCAAGGTAGGACCAACTCTGTGATGCAATTGATATTACAAACTCTGAATAGAATAAGATTAAAGCTAGTCTCCTTGTTTGTTTTGTTTGTTTTCTACTTTATACTGCTCCACTTGCTCCCTTTCTCCTGAGAATTCATGACCAATAAATTATTTACACAAGAAGCCAGAGGATGGAGCTAAAACCAGGCACAGTACTTGACTATAAAAGAAGCAAAGCTAATATCAACCTAGGAAGGATTCCTACAGCAGTTATGGCTTTGACAGAAAGAAAGTATGATTCTGAGACTTGAAGTGGGGGATATTTGGGTAGATGTACTTGAAATCCTTGAAGACTCTGATTTCCTGAGCCCTGTAGGTCTGCAGAAGTGGCCTATCTACTATTATCCATGGATAGTGGCCTATCCATCTACTTCCTGGTTGAAAAGATAAGACCTCCCTTAAAGACTATTCAGAGTCCTCCAAGGAGGTGAGCACCTTATAAGATAATCAGCATCTACCTCGATCCACCTCCATGACCACTGGGATCCATAAGTAGGGCTAAATCTCAGGACGATCTGACTGGGGAAGTGCTAATTCTGATAGGGAAGAAGAAGAATTATACACCAAAGAAATGGTAAAATCTAGCAAACATGGACTAGCGAGAAACTCAGTGGTTTACATAATTATATTAATAGCTTTGATTTTGCAAGTATAAACAGACACATGATAAATAAATTTGAGGGTACCTAAAGATTACAAACTATTTTGCGCTGTTTTTAATATAGTACTTTGTTTCACTTATACCTACAGGTATCTTTACATTTCTCAATTATGTCTTAGATAAATTAAAAGTTCCAACTTAACTTTAAGATCTTATCAAATTAATGGAAACTTAAACATAATAATCTCTTTTAAAACATTAATTATACCTTTATCAATGTCTATTAAAATGAAAAGGAAATTATATTTAAATGTTATTTTATTTCAGAGTATATTCTCTCAATATTCTATTATTTTAATAATCTGAAATGATTTTAATTATATAAAATTTGAAAAAAAACTTAGTTTTTCAAGAAGATCCTTGAAGCTAATGACTATATAACCAGATTTTCATAAACTCTGTCTACTTGATAGAGAAAATAATTTAATAGTTTTTAATTTGATTCCAAAAGTATTTCAGCTGAATGCCAAACACATAATCTCCATATATGTTTCTACAGAATGGTTCCAGATGATCATTTTATGGATAAAGAAAAATATATTTCTTGATTTAAACAACCCCATTTGGCTTAGAAATGAGTGGAAAAAAGAATGAGTGCTTTGTATGCAGATTGATACATTAATGCAAACAGAGAGAGAAAGAGAACCAGCATATATGCCTGTTATTGTGAGCCTTTCCACTTGGAAGTTCAGTGTAAATATCTCTGGGAAGCTCTTCAGACTGCTTTATCGTAGCGATTTTCCATCTACGATCTTACGGTCCTAGGCCTTCCTCTGCAGAATGTCAGTTATATCAGTTGCAAAGAGCATGAGAGGCAGGGCTCTAGACTTTCCTCTCTGTATTCAATGAGAGAAGCTTCATTTGTATCTACTAAACACACTGAATTTCTAAATAGGATACTTTAGAGGAAAGAAATAATTATACTCAAAAACGATTACCTTAGTTGAAAGCTAGTCAAGATGAAGATGATTATAGACTTTCATCTCAATTGATTTTATCTGCTAAGCTGGGTCTTTTGCTTGGAGTAGCAAATTAACCAATGCCTCCTCCCACCTTAATATCACTTGCAGAGATCCTCATGTTGTGTCTGCCTTTGCTCTATCTCCTACTACTTCCCGTAACAAGCCTTCTGCTCTTTGTCGCATTAGTGTCCTGACTCTCCCTTGCTGAGCCCGTTTGCTGTCAGCCCTGAAGTTCTGTCTGCACTCATGCTCTCATCTTGAGCCATTTCCAGGTCACACAGATCTTCCTGACAGCCTGTTGTGTATGTTGCCAATATTACATTTACCCAGTAATCCACTGTTTTCATATATTTCTTTGCTTAGTTTTGATTAAATAGCAACCATGTCTTGTCATGTAGACTGCTGGAACCCACATGGAACCTCGACAGATAAATGTTGATTGATTGATTGCTGTATTACATTCTAAAACCCTTGCCTAGTAAATTATGTTAGCAGATTTTTGCTCTTTTTAAAAAATTTATTAATTTAGAGAGAGAGAGAGAAAGAGAGAAGGAGAGAGAGAGGAAGAAAGAGAGAATCCTAAGCAGGCTCCATGCTGTCGGCTCAGAGCATGACACAGGGCTCGAACTCACCAACTGTGATCATGACTGAGCCAAAATCAAGAGTTGGGCACTTAAACAACTAAGTCACCCAGGCACCCCAATTTTTTCTCTTTAAAAAAAAAACAAGTTTGGGATGCCTGGGTGATTCAGTCAGTTGAGCATCCAACTCTTGATTTTGGCTCAGGTCATGATTGCAGGGTCGTGGGATCAAGCCCTGCATTGGGCTCTGCACTGAGGGTGGAGCCCATTTTGGATTCTCTCTCTCTCTCTCTCTCTCTCTTCTCCTCTGCTCCTCTCCCTGCTCATGCTCTCTCTTTCTAAATTAAAAATAAAGCTAAAAATAAATTTTAATTTTGAAACAATATCAAGGTTATAAAAGAGCTGCAAGTACAACATAAGGGTTTTTGCCTCAACTATATGAGGAAAAGTTGCCAACCTGATGTCCAATCACCACCAAATATTCTAGTGTGTATTTCTCTTGCATAATTATAATACAGCCACCAACATTAGGAAATTGACACTAATGCATTTTTACTATTTAAATCTTAGGCCCCATTCCAGTTTTGCCAGTTGTCTCAATATTGTCCTTGATAGCAAAGATTTTGGTTCAGAATCATTTGGTTCAGATTTTGTATTCTGTTTTCATGTCTCTTCAGTCTCGAAGATACTTCAAAGATTATAGTTTCGTTGCTTTGCAAACTATCAGTTCAGGTTTTTCCAAAGTTTCCTCATGATTTAATTGAAGGTATGCATCTTTGGAAGGAATATCACAAGTGATGCCATGTTCTACTTACTGCATTCTGTTATGTGTCACATGATTTTAATGTTTTCAATTACACTTAGATCACTTAATTAAGTATGTTATCTGCTAAGCTTTTCCACCGTAAAGTTATTCTTTTTCTCTCTTTAATTTGTAAGTGTATCATGGGGAGATATTTTTAACTATGTAAATATCCAATTCCTTAAGGTAGTTTTCATTTGTACTTTAGATATATCAATGTGAACTCATTGTTTCTTATGTTATTCAGTGGGTCATAGACATTACTATCATTATTTATTTTTATTCTCAATTTGTCTCAGATTTGCCACTGAAGACCCTTCTAGCCAGCTTCTGTGAACTCTTCAATATCCCTATCATTCTTCGAGTACTTGTTGTCTGGCATGTAATGATGCCTTTTATTCTCCTTGCCCAAGCCCTGGGCTCAATTCTCCAGGGAACCCTAGTTCCTGCAATGATAGTTAGAAGCCAGGTTTAAGTGGAAGGTGTACTTTTGTTATTGGGCTGTCATTGCTTGCAGACTATCCTGGAAGATAGAACTTAGAGTATATTATATGTATGTACATCCATACATATTTTATATCTGTATCTGAATCTATTAACATATATTGAAAACCACCCATTTCATACCACTATCTTCAATTCCAACCCCAAACCATTCTACTTCTCTCTAATTTAGTACTTGTAACTCCCTTCTCTGGCAGTATCAATCTGGTCTCCATTATCCTTAATATATTTAATTTGCTCAGTACCCCTGTATTTAACCAATTTTCCATTGCGGCTTGCACCCCATTCCCCGCTCACACTGCTTTGGCTGATTTCTCACATTGTCTCCCCCCCACCCCCACATATAGACTTTCTCTTCACTGGGCTCCGGCTGTGACTCCTCCCCACTCCAGGCTACTTCCATAGGGGCCCCCTCTTTCACACTGTTTCATCTGCACTGCTGGATGTCTCCTGTACACAGTTGTCTTCTGACACCCACAGCTGGCTTCCTCTCCATATGGACACCTCCCTTACTATTGGGCTTTGTCACCCTACATCAAACTTTTCCCATGCATGGTTAGCCTCATCATTCCAGCTGGACTCTGACACCTAATGACAAGCTGCATGTTTTCAAAGATACCGTCCTCATCTTCCTCAGCCTCTAGAACCCGAAGCCAGGCCACCTCTTCACATGGATTATTTTCTTCTCATCTTGTTCAGACTCTGACTCCCCACTCCAGACTTTCCCTTTCTCCCCTGTTGGGCTTTGATAGCCTACACTGCTCACTCATGACTTGTAGCTGCTTTCTCCACCAGGCTCTGCCTCCACCTAGATGTCTGCCTGACTTCAGAGCACTGAGACTGAATTATTCAGGAAGGAAATAGGAAGAAAGAGAAAAAGGAAGAAGAAGAGAGAACTTTAATCTTTTTGCTTACTTATAATTACCCACAATTTTCTCTTTCTGTTGTTTTTCTTTTTCTGTCCAAGGAGTTATTTTCAATTTACTTTGGTACTTTTATCCCAGTGAAGCTTTTGTCTTCCTAACCAATGATCTCAACCGTAGCTTCTCTATTATATAATTATTCTTACACAAAAGTCATCACCAGATGAAACTTGACATCCTGGTTGTTTAACATATACTATTTAATTTTAATTCATACCAGTGTAAGAAATTATTGGCTTACCTCTGATTTGCATACTCTTATTTAGAAGTAGAACCCTGCAGGAATTGGTAATATGTATCTTTATTTTATTCATTTTATTTCTTCAGGATATTTTTATATTACACTGTAACAATACTTTAAAAGAGAAAAAATCTATCCCAACAACCAGTAAATATGACTTTAATGAACGTGTGAATTTCATCCCTACTGAACTGATTAGAGTCTATTATTTGTTATTATCTGTTTATATCATTTTAGCACTGAAATGCTCAAATCATTCTGAAAATTAAAATAAAAATGCAATATAAATATAAGAGGTAATTTTCTGAGGTAGGCAATATTTCTAAAAATGCTTTTTACTAACTATGTTTATTCTTCGTATAATTACAGTGAGAAAAATACATGTACATAAAACCAGGAAGGTTTATAATATGTTTTTAATGGTGTTTAGGGAAGTATTTGGGATTCTGATAGAAACATATGTTCTAATCAGTCTAATATTTATTCATTTATTCAAGTAAATTTATTCATTTACTTCTGAGTAAAAAGAACACCACTGCATTGTAGACAGTTTCCCATTGTCGGACACAATTAACCTGCAGATAAAGCAGAAGTCTAACATGATAGATTAAGAAAATAAAGGATCTTTGAATAGATACACTTTTTGAAGTAGGAGTGATATGATTACCTAAAGGCATATTATCTTTTTAATGGAAAGACAACCTTCATTGACTTTCTCTGCTATGAGTGAACAGAATTTCTTTCTTACTAACTTAGTCAAAAATAGTCCAGTGACTGGCTGAGCTCCACTGGCTCAAACAAGCCAAAGATTCCAAGTGATTTGAGTTGCATCCGGTGGTAAAAGTAATATGATTTGCTCCATATTTGCAGGCATTGCATAGGAATGAGTAGAGAGGAAAAGGAACCAGTTTTGGGGTGCATTCTTTGAGTCAAGCACTATAACTATTTTGTATGTTATTTCATTTACTTCTTAGGCAACCCCAATAGTTACCTTTCATCTCAAAGACATTCAAATTCATAGAGAAATTAAGTTATTTGCTTGATCAATGTATTTTTTTAATAGATACCATCTGGGCACACAAGGAAAGTGATGTAAATGGCAGCTCCTGGAGGTTTGCATATGGTAGCCCCTCCTAGCATCAAGCACAACTTAGTCTCTTCCTCAACTTTTCAAGACAACCATTTCTTTCCTAAGCAAGCTTCTTGTGACAGTACAAGAGGTTTGTAGAGCCTCATGAATGTGAAGTTAAATCAGAATCAGATACTATTTTTCTAGTTGAGTTTGCATATAAGATTTATTCAAGGAGGAAATTGGCCAAAAGCAAGAAATGATGCTATATGGATGGCAGTTATTCACTCGTTATTTATTAAATTCGCTAATCTTACATTAATAAAAAATTCCTTTTTCTCCTTGAACATTTTCAGCTGTAGAACAATGATGGTTTTTCATTAAAAATTGCAATAGTAAATGTAAAATTGTTTGATTTTATAGTCTTGTATGGCTAAGAATTGTAAACATTTTCCTTTTTTCACCATGGTCTTTATATGTTTCATTATATTTCCACTGATCTTATGTTAGCGTTAGTGATGGTGTTTGATGGGTGCTAATACTGTCTTTTACAATGTTACTCATGTTTAGCTCAGCTGGACTTAAAGGTTGCATTTCAACTTTCACTTTACTTCTCCTAGATTTTTCTTTTAAAATGACAACTCCTGAAACTGTACATAACTCGGTTTCCTAGGATCAATTTGTGAAATTAATGTCAGTTAAGAAAATATATACAAGTGCTTGCAAGGGAGGTAGAATTATTCGAGTGGTATTTCAAAGAAGAGATGGTCATTGTCACCTGTGTGTGAGCTTTTATATTTCATCTACTTGTGATTTTGTGCTCACCAGCCCCATATATGCCAACACATACTCACACTATACATATGTATATACATAGCCACACACACACATACATACCATACGAGCTTGGAGCCTCGCTTACAACCCCCTGGCGTTCGCAGTCAAGCAGCCTTGAGCAAGTCACTTATACTTCCAGAATTTAATTGTCCTCATTGAGCAACAGGAAAAGTACATACCCTTCTTACTATGTAACTATAAGAAAATGAGTTATTATACGGAGATAGCAAAAATTTTAGTTATCGACACAGGACTTGTCGACTATCCTATATATAACCTGGCAATTGCTTATATAAAATTTAGCAGTTTTATATTACAATTTATAATTATTTAAATGTTTAATGTGTATCGATTTTCTCTACCTCATTATATATTGTGTCCCTAGGGCACTTGAGGACTAAGATTGACTCATGGGATATCATTGATCATTGAGATATTGAGTTTTAGAACCAAGAAAGGGTTTTAGTTTCTGTAGCACCAACACAGTGCTAATTAAAAAATTATTTGAGTGAATTAAATATTTTGTTCTGTGTACTCAAAATGTGTGGTTAAAAAATTTCAATTAATTCATATTTTGGTATTATAGGAATATAATTGGAGATATTTTGAAAGATTAAGATTTTGCTTGCAGCTGAATTCAAACTTGATAGTATAATTTAATAAAGTTAGAATTTTCAAAATTTAGGTTAAGTTTGAGTTATGAACATTTATTTTAAGTGATGTAACCACAAATAG
The DNA here is from genome assembly GCA_030068075.1 of Paguma larvata. NCBI lineage: Eukaryota > Metazoa > Chordata > Mammalia > Carnivora > Viverridae > Paguma > Paguma larvata. Next base: position 30,466,530 of record CM057826.1, on the reverse strand, counting down.
AAATTGGTTCAGACTTCTCTGAACACCATTATTTACCAACTCTCAACCTTATTTGAGCAATAACAGAAGATATACTCTTGAACTGAAAAGAAAGATCTGTTTTAATTATTAAATTTGTTTTACTAAAATTAAATTATATTATTAAATTAAATTGTATTATTAAAATATTAAGTTTTATGACTACTTTTTCCTATTTGGGAAGACATATGTGATTCTGTAGCACAAAACGGTAAATTTATTTAATTATTTCTCTTTTTTTAAATTTTTTTTAGCATTTTTATTTATTTTATTTTTGAGAGACATAGAGAGAGTGAGCAAGGGAAGGGCAGAGAGAGAGGGAGATACAGAATCTGAAGCAGGCTCCAGGCTCTGAGCTGTCAGCACAGAGCCCGACACAGGGCTTGAACTCACAGACCGTGAGATCATGACCTGAGCTGCAGTCGGCCGCTTAACAGACTGAGCCACCAGGCGGTGGCTAATTATTTCTTAGATGCAAGTCTTCAAAACAAATCCCAGATGATGTATCGTAATAAACAGGAACCCAACTACGTAATTAAACAACTGCAAAGAGCACTTGTTGAATCGATTGTCCTTTTGGACTGCCTATATTTGATGACAGCAATGAAGATATCATTTTAGCTCTTCTTTGAAAATTATCAATGCTCATGACGTTAAAAAAAACCTATTGAAATGCAAGATAAACATTACACTTATAAAATTAGTATAGCTCTGTAAATATGTATATACATATATACACACAATTGATTCTGCCCTAATAATTTATGGGCAGCAAATATTCCTGATGACAGGATCAGTGTTAACTGATTTTTCCTCTTGCCTCAGGCTCTGTATGACACAGAAGGTCATGATCACTGATTCATTCTTCATTCGGCCTTTTGATGTTTTGTTCATCATGGCTTGTTTTGTCTGAATTTTGATTTTTAAATAATCTCTTGCATGAAAATATCATTCGTATAGATTAGTGAGATGACTTTAGTCTCCTTATTCTCCACCACTGCTTATAATATAGATCCTCAGTACTCAGCCCCATTATTATTGATCATCATTTTTGGATAGAAGCTCTTGATTCTCTTTGTTATTGATAACTAACTTCCTGTTTCCCTGCTGGCATCTGAATTTGTGATCCGTTCATTAAATTTAGGAAAGTTGCATAGTCTGCAACACTGTCAGTTAAATGGTGCTTATGATTAATCTCAGGATTTCTTTGTGCTAAGTGCTATCAGTGTTATCTACCAAATTTACTAGATAGGCAAGACAATTTTTCAGAAAATTCTAAGTGTTTCTTCTTTTTTAAAAAATGTTTGTTTATTTATTTTGAGAGAGAGAGAAACAGAGAGAATGCATGAGCACCAGAAGGGGAGGAGCAGAGAGAGAGAGGAAGAGAGGGAATCTCAAGCAGGCTTTACACTGTCAGCACAGAGCCCGTGAGGGGCTCCATCTCATGAACTGTGAAATCGTGACCTGAGCCTAAACCAAGAATCGGAAGCTCAACTGACTGGGCCACCCAGAAGCTGCCTAGGTATATCTTCTCAAGAATTTACAGTGGGCCTTATGTAACATACATACCAACAGAAGATGATTATAAATTTCCATGGAAGGACAGATTTTCAAAGAATTATCTGTGTTACCTTTTCACTTGGACACTCAATTGTTGCAAATCATCCTTTCAGGAGTTTAATGGTTTTGTTTCTTGGGGTTTCTCATAACTAATTTTAATGGGAATTTTATTTCTTTTTCTTTTTCTTTTTATAATAGTTTATTTTCAAATTGGTTTACATATAACACCCAGTGTTCATCCCAACATGTGCCCTCTTTAATGTCCGTCACCCCCTCTCCCCCCTCCCTCACCTCCCTCACCTCCCTCACCCTCAGATTGTTCTTAGTCTTCGAGAGTCTCTTTTGTTTTATCTCCCTCCCTCTCTCTGTCTTTTTTTCCTTTCCCCTCTTCCCCTCCCCCTGGTTTTTGCTTAGTCTCACCAAGTCCACCTATTCGTGGAAACATATGGTATCTGTCTTTTTCTGACTGACTTATTTCACTTAACATAATACCCTCCAGTTCCATCCATGTTGCTACACATGGCCAGATTTCATTTTTTCTCATTTTTAATGGCAATTTTAGAACACATTATTGAATAACTGTTCAATAAGCTATGAAGTAATAAAGAACCAGCATTTTCATAACTTTTTGTTGTATTAGTTACCTGTTCTTTGATATTTTTGTCTTGAAATGGACTTGTTAGACAAGTCACCTTCGGAGCAATTAACGTGGCAATAAGGTGGTATCAAAAATGTAGGTAGGTGCACTTGGTAGTTTCCTATTTATGTTGCACCTGAGGCCCTCACTTTCATCTCTCTATAACATTATTCCCACCTGCCAGCCACAGACTCACTCTACACAGGTGAGCAATGTGGTCCAAATGTGTCATTTTTTACAGAAATTAGGAACATACGTGTTTAATTGTGGGATAATGGAAAAAGTATTAGAAATTTTAACTCCAAACGGTTCTTTTCATTTGAATTTGATAGAGAGAGGGGCAATGTGGGCTTGTGAGAATTCCTAAGGGTTTAAATGGTGCTTAACCTTAGACACAGTTAAGGAAACTTAATTCCTGTTGAATAAAATGGTTTCAGGCACTGTGGAAAGACTTGCCAATAAAATGAACTCCATCTTCCTTTGGGATGTGCCGTATCACTTACCAACCAGCATGTCAAACAGGATTTCCAGTGATTACAAAATACATTGTTGTATTTTAAACCACTTATGTTGAAAATGTTACCTCCTTTGACAATAAAAAAGTGGAGGGATGCCTGGGTGGCTCTGTTGGTTAAGCATCCAAATTTTGGTTTTGGTTCAGGTCATGATCTCATAGTTTGTGAGTTTGAGCCCCACATTAGGCTTTGCACTGACACCTAGGAGCCTGCTTGGGATTCCCTCTCTCCCTCTCTATTTGCCCCTCCCTCCCTCTTTTCCTCCCTCCCTGTCTCTCTCTCTCAAAATAAATAAACAAAAAATTTAAAAATAAAACGATAAAAAAGTGGTAATTGTGCCTAGACATTGAATATTACATTTAGAATACATACCACAGTTTAACACTCTTTCTCTCATCTCTACTAATTATAAAAACTCCCAGACTTGCCTCTGACAAGGCACCCAGTTTGGTACCTAATTTATAGTGCGGTATTTCTGAAATTTAATTTGTAAAAATATTAGACATTTTTGGTCACTTCTTCCTTCAACAAAGGCAATTTTTTATTGCCTCTGGTTACTTCGTACTGTGGGTTTTCCTTTGACTTCCTTGGTTAAACTTGGTTTGTTGTTTTATATGTGACAGTCCCTTAAATAACAGCGTTACTCGGAATTTTGTTTGAGACTCTCCTATCCTCCCCTTTCCTTTTCTTTACTCTCCGGAGGATTCCCATCCCCCCTCCATGTACACTATCTCTTGGCAATCCTACCGTCATGGGCTGTATGCTCATGACAGCCTAATCCGTATCTCTGGCTCAGAACCCACTCCCTAGATCCATCTAGCTGCAACTACATGCAAAAGTCTCACATTGGACGTACTGCAGAAACCCATATTCAATCCAAATGTGTTCTGCCTCTGAGTTCATCCAATAGTAAATGACACAATTCCTACGCCCACTTTCCCAAACCAATAGGCCAAAAGCTGTTCTGAATTCTGTCCCTGAATCATTCCATCAAATTTCTTCCATTGTGTTCCTTCATGAGCCTTCAAATTGCTCTGCTTTTTTCAGTTACCATACCACCATCTTAATCTTGTCTTTATTGTGTCTCAGATTACTAGAACAGTTACCTGCTCCAGATTCCTTGGAGTCTGGTCACTCTCCAGGTCCATTTTTACATGCCCAGAGTAATGTTTCCGAACGGTCATCATGGAGGCCTTCTTGAACTTGCTCCCTCTCACTTCTCAGTCTTTTCTATCTAGCCAGCATTTCCCTATCTCCTACATGTCAGTTACATTTAAACCTCTTATATCCTATGACTTCCTCCAGGGCTTTGACCATGCTCCTCCCTGGTTTATAAACACTCTCTCCATCTCTCTTCCCTAGGATAACTCCACTTATTCTGAAGGTTCAGCTTCAGAGTCCTACCTTCAGGGGAGAAACCTTGACCAGTAATCTGTAAATGCATCCATAATACTTTGTTAATAACTTCTTGTTATTTTATTGTATCTACCAGATTCCCTGTCTGCTTTCCCAACAGAAGACGCAAGAGTAGTAGAAGGCCTTTGGGGAGGTCTAAACTCTTGCCAAATTGCTAAAGGAAAGGATTTGGACAGAGGATTCTCAGAAAACAACCCGAATGGCCCCTAATCATAGTGGGGGCAAAAAGGATTGAGTTTGGGGTGAGGATGGAAGTGAGACCTAGTTTGTGCTCACTAGTAGGTACAGCCAACTCACATATTGTGTTACATGGTACAGCACATTTTTAAGCATTTCGTTACTTGGAGATTGTTTTGAAATATTTGTTTTGTTCTTATTCATTTTAAGCTCCTTTTGGTAGAAGAATTTAATCTTTACCAGATAGAACATCAGAGGTCAGGGTTCAGAGTTGAAGAATCAGATTCCAGTCCCAGAAATTGTAACAGTCCCCTGTGAACATGTCAACAAAATGACCATAGTGGACATCGGTGAGATATAAATGGATCATAACTGATCAATGTAGTTTGGGGTTACAGAAGGAGGGAGAAAAAACATAAGAGACTCTTAAATACTAAGAACAAACTGAGGGTTGATGGGGGGGGTATGGGAAGGGAGAGAGTGGGTGATGGGCACTGAGGAGGGCACTTGTTGAGATGAGCACTGGGTGTTGTATGGAAACCAGTTTGACAATAAATTGTTAAAAAAATAAATAAATAAATAAAATAAAATAAAAATGTTTTAAGGAAAAGTTTAAGAAAAATAATTAAAAATGTTAAAATAAATTATATGTTTTTATATTGGAAAGCAATGCAAAAAGATATAATGATGTTAGTGTTAAGTTGCATCTTTGTTTTAATTCATGATTTTAAAACTTTAAAGACGTGTTTTTTAATGTTTCTTTATTTTTGAGACGGGGAGGAGCAGAGAGAGATAAGGAGACATAGAACCCAAAGCAGGCTCCAGGCTGTGAGCTGTCAGCACAGAACCCAGTGCGGGGCTCGAACTCACAAACCACGAGATCATGACCTGAGTCGAAGTCAGACACTTACCCAACAGAGCCACTCAAGTGCCCCTCATGATTTTAAAATAAAATTATTTTTCCAGTGTTGTGATCATGTGGCCACTAATAGTATCATCCTGACCATCATTGGTATTCATTGGGAGCAATAATTTATAGATTCTTTGGCCTACATGTTTATTTATAAATCTAGTCTCCATTTGTAGGAAACAAGTATCTCTGGAGAGTAGCTGATTTCATGTCTTAAGGTAGGAAAAAATCAATCTGGATTTGAAAATTTTTTTTTTTGCTGGAAATCAAGAGTGCTTTCAGAAAATTTCCGAGAGTACAGAAAGGTAATACGGTCAGCATAAAGTGCTCCCAGGTCAGCTTGTGATGATCAAATACCCCAAATAATACAGTAATATGAATAATAATTATAGTTAAGTGGAAAGTTGAGGTCGTGATATGAATCATAATGATACGTCAAAGAGAAAAATTTATAGAGCATGTTGCGGGGTTCTTGTAATATAAAGGAAGGGTAACTATAATAGTGTATGTTTAATATAAAACTTATTTTTAGTGAGCAAGAGAGTTTTAACAAATAAAGGTGTTTTGTACCTTTTATTAAGTATATACCAATTTATAGCATGTAGTTTGAATCTCTAGCTGTGTAAATAGGATTATGAAAACTTTTACTTGTCAGGTACTGTATACAATGTCTGTAGTATTCCTGAGAATGCCTGGTATTTAAAGCTATTTTGTTTTGTTTTCCCTCATTGGTACTTTAGTGAGTTTTCCCAAGGTCCGTGGTGTGAGCATTGTGAGTTTCTCCAAGGTGCATGGTGAGAGCATTAAGCTATTTGTGTGTGTGTGTGTGTGTGTGTGTGTGTGTGTGTGTGTGTGTGTGTGAGTGTGATATGTTGGTTGTCTATCTTCTTTTAGCTGGCTACTTTCCTTATCCTTAGCTCCGCTTTTCTGGTGGTCCAATAAATGGAGGCTCTTTCCTCAGAGTCCCATTGTCACTATGGGTGCCCTCTTAGGCAGCATTTAAATTGGCTCCAGATTGGTTTATCCTCATCTATGTGGCTCCACATCGGTTATTGGAAATTAGTCATGCATCCTTGCCTTACAAATCTGGGGACTGTGGACTTCCTTTCCTTTGCTTCTCCTGGGAGAGCTTCTAGTCACCCGTTGTTCCTTGTAACTTTTATAATAGGTTTAATAAAAGCTGCAACACCCTCTAGCTACAGGTGACACATAGCAACTTCCCTGAGAAATCTCATCGGAACCCTTCTCTCTTGACTTGCGGCCGAGGGGGAAGCACACCCAGCTCCCTCCTTTTCTGGTTTAGGTAGGACTCAGAGCACAGCTGTCTTCCAAGAACTCCTTCTCACATAGCTCATTGATCTTTTTTCCGGTCACATTCTGAATAACTTTTATGTCCTCAGCTGGGCAAGGTCTTTAGCTTGTTCCTCGCCACCCTTTATGGAAATGTCTCAATGCCAATCTGTCTCCCATCTCATTTTGGTATCTGAAATCTATTGTTTATGGGTCTCAGACACAATGTCATTTTAATATTCAGTTAGACATGTTTCCCATAATGCTAGTGCATTGGAACAATATAAGGAAATAGCAAGTGAATGGGTTTTATAACACTGACCAAATAAAACTTTGAAAATGTGCTTTCAGAGAAAGGTGACTCGTTCAGAGTGCAGACTCGTTATTAGTCACTGAAGGTTTGCATCATTGTGATCCCATGTGGTGACTTCCAGCTGATTGGCTGATAACACAAATCCTATACCCTTGGCAGGTTTGAGACAATGTACATGTGTGTGTGTCGGGGACTGGGGGTAAAGTCTTATAACATTGTTATAATCCAGAACAGTATTAAAATACTATTTAAGCAGCCTAAAAATGATAAGGATAGAAATAATGAAGAGATAAAACCCACATGATTGATAGCTTTAAAAAGTAATGCATTTTGGGGCACCTGGGTGGCTCATCCGTTAAGCAGCCAACTCGTGATCTCAGCTCATATCTTGATCTCGGGGTTGTGAGTTCAAGCCCTGCACTGGGCTCCTCGCTTGGTGTGAAGCCCCCTTAAAAAATTTTTTTAAGGTAATTCATTTTATAATTATTGTATTTGTATATTTTTGCCTGCTATTTTAAGTGTTTAAGATAAATTAAATTTTTAGTTTTTAAAGGATGTTTTTAGTAGATACTGCCAGCTTTGTAAAGAGACTATACTCTGCCTCTCAATAGAATAAGCAGCAAATAATTTGCAACCATCTTTAATCTACCACATTAACTGCATGAATTTTTTCCCCAGATATGCTTTCTAATTTTTTTGAATGTCTTGACAAATTACTCTTCTACATGAAAACTATTTTATATAACAAAGTTTAAAAGATTGATCAGTAATTACATTGCAGGCGATGGTTAGTATACGTCTTCACAACATAAAAGTACCAAAGACATTAAATAATCTTACCAACGGTTAAAAGGAATGACTTTACATTAGAAGAAAGTAAAATACAAAGACATAAAATTATATGAATGAAACACCAGGGAGCCACTGTAAGGGCCATGTCACTGTTAGGTAATCTTTTTAAGAACGATGTGTGAGACACTGTCGTAAGTGCTTTGTCCGGATTGTCTCACTTGTTCTTCATAACACCCAGTGAGGTATGTTCTATTTTTGTTTGGACAGTTGCACAATTGTCCAATTGTATATTTACAATTGTGAGGAAGTGAAAACTTGACTTAAGTAAATTGCCCAAAGTCAAAAGATTAAAAATGGCTGAATTCAGTCCAAGGTTCTGGGACTAAACCACAAAGTGGAACCCGGATTGTCACAGCTCTGTTTTGAACAAAGGTTGTCTTGTACGCTCTCCTGTATGGCAGTAACATGATTAAGGAAGTTTCTGATTTTTGTGTGTTTTTTAATGTTGACTTTTCCTATCCATATGTGAGTACTTTCTTCCGGTTCCTTCTTGTGAGTAAGAGACACACTGAAATTTCTCAGAGCTTTCAATTATAGTTGTACTTTTTAAGATTAAATTTATAAAATTTAGAAATAATTATATACAAAAAAATCACCCATCATTTCACTTTCAAGAGCCAATCGTTATTAATATCCTCTACTGTTTATTGCCTATAGTCTATATATTTTCTACATTGTTTACACTGCATTTACCATTTTGTGACCTGCTTTGTATTTTTGTTTACCATACATAACATTATCTAATGCTATGAAAAATGTTTTAAACATCATATTAAAAATTTCATATTAGACAACATTTCAAACATACACAAAAATAGACTAGCACGGTGAACTCTATGTATCCATTAGGCGGCATCAAAATAGCTAATAATGCATCTGAAACGATTCCTACTTCCCTCTGCTTCAATGACTATATCATTTCATCTAAACATTACTATATTACTTTCTCTTTTTTTAAATGTTTATTTATTTTGAGGTGGGGGAAAACATAGGGAGAGAGAGAGAGAGAGAGAAAGAGAAAGGGAGAAAGAGAGAGAGAGAGAATTCCAAGAAGACTCCATACTGTCAGCACAGAGCCTGACACAGGGCTCGATATCACAGACTGTGAGATCATGATCCCAGTCACAATCAAGAGTTAGAAGCTTAACCAACTGAGCCACCCAGGTGCCCCTAACCATTACTTTCAATATTTGAATCTTATTCAATCTCGCCATGAGCTAGCTATATTTTGCTTATATAAGAAATTCTAGTTATAACCTTATCACAACATTCCTGACTAGGTTATCCACATTGTTCTACGATTACATTAAGAAGAAAAAAAACCCCTGTCTGCGCTCTCATATGAACATCTGTGCCACATGACACTTTCTCTAATTAACTTCCGTGCTACTGAATCCTCAGCGCAAGTCTCTAATATATATGTGACATATTGACATGGCAAATATATCAGGTTAATGACAAGGCATGGCTCTGGCGTTAATCACTTTTGAAACCATAAAGTCGCAACCAGTAACTTGGAATACACATGATAAATTCTAGAAAGACACAATCGAGGGTTCTGAGGCAAGCATTAGAAAGCGCACACACCTTTCATCTTAAAATAGTAATGGCTTTGCGCTGTAAAATCTTTCTTTTCATTATAGACTCCATTTGTTTTAACACTTCCATTGGCCCTCACCTTTGCCCCAAATAGCATTTACAACCTGATTTATGTTTCCTGTCCACATAATGAAGCCAGTGAAAAATGCTTGCCCCAAATACTGCCTCAGAGGCCTTGCTAAAATTCTGTCAATAATCTTTACATCAGCAAAAATAACTTAGGGGGGAAACGTCTCCGTGACAAGAACTAGGGATTGTTTATGAGGTCAGAGAATGTCTTAGAGCCAAATGCAAGGACATTGGGTTATGTGACCGTAGGCAAAAGTCTGTCAATAATTCCATTAAAAAACCCATTCCTAAAGGGTTTACAGCTCTGCTGATTCAGTTACCATGGGCCCCAATCGGACTTAAAACATTGTGATCTTAAATTACATTTGCCAATCCATTTGGGCTGAGGACTTAAAAAGGACAAAAGTAAAGTATTTTCCTCTGAAGGATATTTACTCTCTCTGCATTAATTACTTTTTCTGCAAATACGTGCTCATTCTGTAGTTGAGATATAAATTAGGAGCTATTTTTGTCTTGTTGCCTCATTTTGCATTTTATTCTCATCCTTCCAGTCTCTGTAGTCCATTGAGTACCTGGATGTTATAATTGCACTCATGTCCCATGGATTCACTAATGTTACTTGCTTCCTATGATTTTTATTAATACAAAACATGTGGTTCCACTTATTGAATGCTTACCATGTATCAGGCACTTTACAAACTTTACCTCAAATCTGCAAGATTTGTTACTATATAACAGGTAAGCTACCTGAACATCAGAAAGATGAAGAAACTTTCCTGCGGACACCCAGGTGCTTGGGGTGGGGAAGAACATAGTTATCTTTGAATATAGAGTCTATCTATTCCTATAAGTGAGAGAAGCATCTTTCTCTAATAATGTTCATGTCCTTATCATTTTGACTATTGATATTGATAAAATACTATTAATTTCAGTTATATCATTGACCTCTTTGGCAAATTTATAATTCAACTAAAGTACATTAAAGCTCTCTTTATTTACAGATATGTAAAAATTGAATTTAGAAGCATCTTTAAAAACTAGTTTAGACCACTGCAGAAAATAAGTTTTCTTATTCTTTAAACATTTTGTTTCTAAGTCTAAAATATTCCCTATCTTTGTCCTCTGCCAGAAGACAAGGAACTTAGCAACTGCCATCCAAACTCTCCCATCCCATCTTCTCTGTCTAGAAAATTAATTCTAATTTTACGGAAGCAAAAAGAATTTTAGCTTCATGCTAATTAATTATTGCTTAAAAAAAACTATTTCATTTAACTTTTCCTTCATGCATTTCTCTGTTTGGGGTCCTGGTTCTTGCCGAAATACTTCCTCTAGTGGTTCCTTTTGGTAGGGCTCTCTGGGCATCAAAATCTTTCAGTCTCTTTATGGCTGGAATTTCTTGATTTTGTCATGAGAAGTTTGAACTCGTTGTAGGAATCTAGGCTGACAGTGTTTTTCCCTCAGCATTTATTGTTGCTTTTGAAAAGTCCAGTGTTAATCTAAGTGCCCTTTCTTTATAGGTAAAAATTTCTTTGTTGAGAAATACTAGTCCAAGGGTAACTTAACGAGTTTTTACTTTGATGTTCTGAAATTTCACTGCAGTGTGTTTAGATGTAAGTTTATTCTATTTATGTTTGTTAACAATGGATATCCATTTTCTAACTGAGGAAACATCTTTTTTAAAATCCTGAAAAACACTAAACGAACGCCTCTTTTAGTATTGCCTTCTTATCAATTCCTCTTTTCTCAAAATCTAGAATTCCTGTTAGATGTTCGTGGCCACTTCTCATTCTGGCCTCCGTGTCTGCCTCTTAACTCTGCTTTCAAATATTAAACAAGCATTTAAATCTTTCTATATTATTTTTAGTAGTATCATTTGGTTTACTAATTATCTCTTTGTCTCTCTAGTTTATTTTTTGTCCATTGACTCTTTTTATTTCAACGTCAAAAATATTTCTTGTTCCCAGGACTTCAAATTGGTTCCTTTTGTTGTTGTTGTTTTTGATTCATAGCCACCTACTTTTTTCCCTGAAAACTTTTATTCTTTTTTGTTACAAATATAGTACATTTTTAAGTCTCTTTTAATATATCACGTATGTATAGTATTTAGACTGCCATAGTGTTTCTCATTTCTCAGGAGTAAATTTTCTGTAAAATGTATAAACTATCTTTCATGACCTTGATTTTTCTCAGGTAGTACGGAATTTTAGTTTGCAAGATTGTCCCAGGCCTTTCTTTTTAACTCTTTTTTTCTGTACCTATTTCTCCACATCTACTGGTTTTTCAGTTGTTTCTACTCAGCCACCTTCATGTGCAGGTGTAAGCTGGGTGATTTGACTGGGAATCTTTGTTTCCTCCCCCACCAGATTCTCTTTCTATCTCTTCTTCTAACAATGGTCCACTGAGATAGTGATTTTGGTTTTGAGTCGGACTATATCTTTTAACTATCTAAACAAAATAAAGATATATTTAATATTTTTTAAAGATTTAACCTATTAGATCATCTTTTATAAATTGAAACAAAAACTCACAAACAACCTTGAACAGAAATTTTACAGTGACTTTAGTTGGGATCATAAGAACACATAAGATCACAAGAAACTGATCATTTTATAAAAAAATAAAGTTCAGATTCAGAAAAGACAAGGAACTTACACAATGCCACACATTTGGTGAGTGGAATATAGAAAACTCTAATTTTTAAAAATAAATTTTAATGTCTATTTATTTTTGAAAGAGACAGAGACAGAGTGTGAACGGGGGTGGGGTGGAGAGAGAGAGACAGAATCCAGCTTAGTGATAACCCACAACCCTCAGACCAACTAGGAGACACAGAATCCAAAGCAGGCTCCAGGCCCTGAGCTGTCAGCACAGAGCCCGAGGCAGGGCTCAAAATCATGAACCGCGAGATCATGACCTGAGCCGAAGTCACGTGCTTAACTGACTGAGCCACCCAGGCGTTCCTAGAAAACTATAAATCAATTCTCTGGACTTCTCTTTTCTTTACCCCACTTTCTCAATCCTCCTTGTACAAAATGCTCATTGACTTCTGTGAATAAAGTCTGATGTTATTTTCATTGGAAGAAATGGTCATCTTAAAATCTCTCCAATTATAGATTAATGGTGGCCCCTAAGGCCAATCTGGCCTGTACATATGTTTGTTTGCTTCACTTAGAGTTAGTTTTCTACATGGTTTCTACTACTAGAAGTGAGAGATAAAAATAAGAAAAAAAATACAGACTGGAACCCTTGGCTACTGTAGGCCACAGTCTAGCCTGACAGTAATTACACAGAGATGAGTAACTACCGAGTCCATTTGGATGGAACACTGTTACTTCACCACCCCCCATCCAGCTGCCTGGGCTCTTTCATACTCCTCTCCTCTCTCGAGTTAGTGATGCCTGATCTCAAGGCTCACAGCGCTGGAACACATCATTAAATTTTCATGTCTTTAGATTAAAAAAAGATAGAGTCTCTGCTACAATTCTTCCTTATGAATATTTACATAAACACCTTCTTACACATCACTTAATCAGATTAAGTATTTTCTAGCAAAGCAGAATACTTTTCGGCGGACATTACTTTCTAGCGGCAGGGAGTAGCAGCAGGTGCAGGAGTTCTGCGAAGTTAGGGCTTGGGCACCTGGGGAGCAGATGCCAAACAGTTTAAGGGCCAGACAAAGGGAGAACAGAGAATGCTGATGGTGTGTTTCACTTTTTTTCTTTTTTTGCTAACGGCGCTGGTCACTTACCCTAAAGCCTTTGCTTTACCAGTAGCCGCATGACGTCTCTGTCACCTCTCTGCTCCTTTCCCATGAGGGCACAAGTACTTGTGGGACTCAGGGTCTCTCTAAAATTGGGTTCTGGGGCTAAGACAAACTACCTTGAGCCTGAGGGACCTCCTCATCGGCCCTCTGTGTCCCTTATTTCAATGGAGATAAGTTGGATGGTAAGCATCAGAGGAATTACAATGCACATCAGGCAGCAGCCAGAAAAATATCATTCCGGGGGCAGCTGTTTAAAGAACTGCCCTGTTTGTCGTAGAATTGATCAACAGAAATAATTCTAAAATGGTTATTTCATCTTTGAGCATGTGTAACTTTTCTTAAGACCTTATACAATTACTAATTCTCTACATTTCCATGTGTGCAGTCCTGGTCATACGTTCAGATTCAGATTCTGAATGCCATTAGCCAAACCTAATAGTTACTTGAGTTTTGTCTCCTGGCTATCTTTAGCTTTTCATTATCTTGAAAATCACTGGTATGAATTACAGTATACTTGTGTTTGTACGCATAAACACATAGAGATAAAGTTCCACTGACATCCAGTAATATTCCTCAGAGAGCGCCCAGAAAACATGGAGTATGTTGTAGAGGAAGTTTTCCTCATGGCCTTTGCTCTGCACTGCAAACTATGTTAAAGTCCCCTTCTATTTGCTCTTATGGTATCTTATGCTGACATCCATTGTGGGGCTCACCAAATATATTAGTTTCCTAGGGCTGCTGTGAAAAAAAAATCATACGTGTGCTGCTTAAACAACTGAAATTTATCTGCTAACAGTTCCAAAGATTGGAAGACCAAGATCAAGGTGTTGGGAGGTTTGGGTTCCACCGAAGCCTTCGACTTTGTAGATGGTCATCTTCTTGCTGTGTCCTCACATAGTGTCTTCTCTGTGTTCATGCATCCCTGGTGTCTCTCCGTGTGTCCAAGTTTTCTCCTCTTTTAATGATACATATCATGTTGGACTAGGGATCTCCTTACCAATCTTATTTTAAGTCACTTTTTAAAGACCCAATCACCAAATATAGTCACGCTCTGAGGTATCAGGGTTTAGGAATTCAACATATAAATTTGGGGCGTGGCACACAATGCAGCCTGTAACACCAAGCAGATTGCATTTGTCCACTTGATCTCTCTCCCACTAAAAATAAAGGCAGGGGTCATACCTATCATTGTGTTCCTTATATCTGTCTCTTTTGATTTTAAAAAATATTTATAGAACTGAACAAGCTCAAAAATATGACTATGCTGTTTCGTGGCTTTTAAAGAAGTTTTACCTGGTTCTCACATATTTGTTTGGGAATGATAGGTGTCCAAGGGACTTACCTGCAACTATATTCCTCTTATAAAGAAATTCCGAATCTAGCCATATATTCAGAGATGGGTGAAGAGTATACTTTTCTATTTTTAATGTTTATTTTTGATGGAAAGGCGGGGAAGAGAGAAACAGACAGACAGAGGGCGACTGGCAGAGGGGCAGAGAGAGAGGGAGACACAGGATCTGAAGCAGGCTCCAGGTTCTGAGCTGTCACCACAGAGTCCGACATGGGGCTCAAACTCACAAATGGTGAGATCATGACCTGAGCCAGCGTCAGACACTTAACTGACTGAGCCACCCAGGTGCCCCCTATGTTTCTATTTTAAATGAATGGAGGGGAAATAGCATTAGGAAATAAATCAGGAGAGAACATGTAAGGATAAATATATATTGGGATAGGTTGTCACTTAATATACATTGGGTTCTGTGTCAGATAAAATAAGCCATCGTCTATACCTTCAAAGGACTCATAACTAACTTAGGAACAAATATATTCAAATGCTTAAGAATTTATAGGAATAAAATATGGACAAAATCGTATCAATGTGTAGGAGCTAGCAAGTGCCGCAGTGATTAACACAGACCAAATTCCATTGTGGTCTAAAAAAAACACTTGTGGGATTTGGTGACCAAAAGTTGTGACTTCATTGAGGACACAAGGTTAGAGTTGAGTCTTTAAGGATAAAGGGGTAAAAGCAGCACAACTTAAATGGTTGGTTCCAGAATTTGGAAATCAGGGATGGTGAAATTATCAGGGGGCAGTTGAAAAAGAAAAACCAGCATAGTTTTCATAATACAAATCTTGTAATTATTTTATCGACTAACATATTGCCTTTTAAAAACTGTTCTTGCAACTCTGAACAATGAACTGCCGTGAACATTTCAATCCTAACATAAATTAACTCTAACCAGCATAAGCCCAATGTTTTCAATGGATAAATAGCTAATTAGTCATAACAAAATGACTTATCCTTTTGTCTGGCTGGCATGGGAGTTAAAGTTCTGAGATTTGGGTCATGAATCATGAAATGATGGGTTCCCTCCACCCCAATAATAAGCAGAAAAGAAAAAGAAAATATAGAAAAACACTTAAGATGTTTTAATGTCAGTAATCTACTATTCTAAGCTCATAGGAAAATTCCTATTAGTTTAAAACATGGAAGTTGGCAAAGTACTTTAGGTCACTTTATCCTATACAAGTTCCATGGCATTACTTATTTTTTTTTCTTATCTTTTTAGCTCTAGGTGTTGTTTCCAATTCTTCATGGTCTAAATGACAGTTTATATTGTCTTCAACAGAAAAATCAGCCCACACTTTAGGTACACCTCTTGGAAAATATGTGTCTGTCCACTGATGTTGGCAGAGTTTCTTTCTTTCTTTTTTCTTTCTTTCTTTTTTTTTTTTTTTTTCTGACTTGGCCTGATTTACACTTTTCTCATGTTTATCTTAGGAGATATATGTCCTAACACACAATGCAGATCAGGAGTACAGAGTGTTCTAAAGTAGTTTCCACTTGGCTTTATTTTATAACAGATTATTTTGATTGCTTTGAATAGTGTATGAGGTATGCCTTGGAACCAGGTTTACCTTGATTTATCATAGTTTTTTTTTCCAGACTTTGTTATAGATGATAGTAATTGAGATTATTCTAAATGTTTTACTAAAGGTGTATTGCAAACCAGTTAAGAGATAATTAGGTTCTAGATATTTACTGTATGCTTTCCTATAAGAAGCTGAAATCCCTTTTTTTCTGAATGCTGCTCCTTGGTGTGCTTGAACTCGGAGCCATTCCTTATTTTACTTCCCCTCGGGGCCCCTACCGCATGCTCTGCTTTTGTCTTTTTTTTTTTTTTTAATAAATTTATTGTCAAACTGGTTTCCATATATACAATGCTTTTGTCTTTTAAGGGAGGTCCAAGAAGGTCTTCTTCATTCATGTGTCAGATAGCGTCTGGATGGGTTTGGCTAGGAGCAGGTATTATCAAGAGATTGGCGGTGAGAGAAAGAAGAGTCCAAAGCTTGCCCTTTCTTCCTTCCCTTCCTTCTTTCTTTTTTTCTTTCTCTTTCCCTCCTTCTCTCCCTTTCTTCCTTCCTTTATTTTTCTCTCTTTAATCCTTCTTTTCTTCCTTTCATCCTTCCTTCCTTCCTTCCTGTCTTTTTTCAGTATTAATTACTTTTGAATGTGTATATGTTTTTAATTTTTGTTATTATAGTTGACATACAATGTTACAGTCCAAGACATTTCTTCACCTCTCTCTTTGCATCAGACAAATATCCATCCTCTGTGTTCTCTCTCCCTCCAGCTCCCACCCAACAGGCCCTCCTAGCTTCCTCCAGGTGGGCCAAGCTCTTCTGGGATCCAATAACCCATCTATTACCTTTGTCCCAGCCTGTGTGTAATGGCATCTTCTGCTATTTCTAATCTCAGGGTACCCCATTTGGAGTACCAGCTCTATCTATTAAATAAACGTCACTTCTGTCACAGACTTTGAGTCTGGAGGTCTCTCTTGTCCAGCAAGAGAGCGGATGCAGAATTAAATGTGAGAGAGGAGATAAGAGCCCCAAGTAAGGGTCCTTGTTCTGTATTTATTAGGATCAGAAGGCTTGCAAACATGATGGGTGTACAGAAAGGGACAATGAAACAGTGATCGTTAACCTAAGTGAGTGAGAGAAAGGGGGTTTCGAAGATATGCAGTGTTAGGGGATTGGATCAATACAAAACAAAATCCTAATGCAGAGCTGATGGCTGTTTATGGCAGGCACCAGGCACTGTGTCTGTTTATCTTAACTTGCCTAGGAGGTAAGACAGAGCATGCTACCTCAGGGCCAACAAGACATCTTTCTTTTGCTAATCAGCTCCAGGCAATTAGCAAATAGACTGCTGTGACAGTCTCTCACCCCGTTTACCTGTTTACCTATTCGGGACACTTACGTCCTAAGCCTTGTTAACCCATTGGTGCAAGCTCAAGGAATTCCTAAACTTATTCCCTACAACTTCTATTTTAAATACTTGGAATGATTATCTTTTTCTGCTTGAATCTTGACTGGTTCATTCCATTTCTACTTTCTTTATCTGATGATTGATAAAATCATACTTCCTTTTACTTATCACATAATGTCTGTTGTTTTTATCATCATGGATAATGAAATTTATGTATTGCTGTCTGCAGGGCACAGCGATCAGTGCTGTAGATGGAATGAGGGTTAGGACTAGATTCAAGTGGTGGAGAGGGTAAGATGGAAGACAGAAATGTTGACACGCATATTGGGGTTCTGAGTTCATAGATGGCTATCAAAATGTGCATGAATGAAGATACTAGTGAGGAGTGTTGGGGGTATAATTTCTTTATTCATTCACAGATAATTATAGGCTTTAACGAAGTGGCAGGATCTTTGCTAGGCACTAGGATGAGGGACTAGGAAAGACGAGGAACATGCAAGACACAGGGAGGACTGCATTCCTTCTGGAGGCTCCAGGAGAGAATCCATTCTTTGCTTCTAGAAGTTGCCAGCATTCCGTGGCTTATAACCCCCTTCCATTTCCAAATGCAGCAATCATATCTAAGACTTCTGCTTCTCTGACTCTGACTTTCCCCCCTTACCTCTTTTACTTATTAGAACCCTTGTGATTACATAGGCCCATCTGGATAATCCAGAATAATCTCCCTATCTCAGAATCCTTAACTTAATCACATCTGCAATGTCTCTTGCTGTGTAAGATGCCATATGCACAGGTTTCAAGGCTGAGGATGTGGCCATCTTTGGGGGACCATTATTCTGCTTACCACACCCTTGCCATATCCTGAGAAGGATCGGGATGGTTACAATAAAGTTTGTGAACGAGATGCTGAAAGTGATAGGTAAACCCTGGCTGCATGCCCTTCTTTCCCTCCTCTCTCCCCTGTCGCCTCCCACACCCCCGCTCATGGCAGTTCTGCTCCCTGGCAGACTACACTGAGTCCAGAGAAAGACTCTCTGGTCATCACCTCTTCTGTTCAGGTCCCAGCCTTCTGGAAACTGTTCCTTCTCCCAGGTCTTCAGCTGTTAGTAAGGTGGCTGCCCTGCTGAGCTCTCTGAGAAATATGTAAAAGGAGCTAGTGGGCAGCTACTCAGATTTCCAAGCTGAACTGTAGGGCACAGGCTCCAAACTCACCCGGGTCAAGTTCACCTTGTCAGGGTGTGGCATTCAGTACTAGGAGTTAATAAGTCTACGCGGGCAGTTTTCTTGGAAGTAGTTGTACACCAGCGTCAGGGAACAGCTGCCTCTGTTCAGCAACACCAGCATTTCTGTTTTTTTCAAAACAAAAGGAGAATTGACCAATATCAAGGAGTGATGCTGTGGGATTAGAAGAAAAACAAGTCAAGCAGTACTTAGAAAAAGGGACACAGATTTTTCTAAAGGCTGTATGGATTTAATGCCTTCTAATATGCTGCACATGTCTTAATGAAAGCAAAGAGCATGAGTTGGACAACTGTTTCTGAAAAGGCATGACATTCTTGGAATCTGATTGTGAAGAACAGCTACTTACTACTGTAACATTTAAGCAATCTGTTAAGCTCTATTCAATGAAATTGCAAGGGACATGTAATGGTTAGGGGCCTAAATATGTAAAAAAAATTTTTGACTTTTTAAAGTTTATTCATTTATTATTTCTTAGAGAGAGAGTACACACAAGCAAGGGGCAGGGGAGAGACAGAGAGAGAGGGAGGGAGACATAGAATTTGTAGCAGGCTCCAGGCTCTGAGCTGTCAGCACAGAACCTGACATGGGGCTCAAACTCACAAACTGCGAGATCATGACCTGAGCCAAAGATGGATGCTTAACTGACTGAGCCACCCAGGTGCCCCAATATGTAAAAATTTTTATCGACCTACCCCAATCTATGGATTTTGAAGAATCGCAAAGAAGTGATCAACTCAAGTTCTGGAACTAACAGAAGATAATATTAAAGATGGTAGCATTATCCCACTTCATTATTATTAATCTTATCAATGTAGCTGTAGTTGTTCGGTCCAATCAAGGTAAAGGAATAATCATTTCATATCTTACCTTTATTGGTACTGGAATTCAGGCAACAAATACGAATGATTTTAAACCAGTAGTTGGCAAAAAAAAAAAAAAAAAAAAAGGAAAAAGTCACAAAAGACACCAGAAGGCCATATTGCTATCAGGTCTATAGCTCCTGAATAATTTCTTGATTTTCCTCAGAGACTGTCAATATTGCATTCATTGCAATTACCAACAAAGCATTGCTTTTGTCCAGATGGTTTCTCTAGTGGAGGATATCTCCAAACACTAGTGTGTTTATTGTAATCTTGATAGATGCAATGGTAAGTAAAAGTCACTACTTTTTGTAAGCTTAAAAAAAGGCGATAGCCAACCCCCCCAACTTTAAGATTGATTGGCAAATTTGCATTGTTTCCCAACACTCCTCTTTTTAGGGAAGAGTGTTCAAAATTGGACACGTGGTGAGACCCCTAGTAGAACTGATGAAACCATCCAGTTTCTGAATAGTCAATGGAAAACTTTTATTGGAGAACAATTTTGCAGTATTTTTTTTTTTTTTTTTGGAGGATATCTCTGAAATTCCGGTTTAGGTGACTGATAGCAAAGAAGTAGGCCGTGATGAATGGTGGTAACAGTTTCTTCTAAGCAACTGGAAAGGGGTTTGTCCTCTATGTGAAATGAGGGCACAACAGTACACAGCTATGGGATTTTTCCAACAATGGCTGGACCCATACATTCTGGACCACCATGTCCACACTTATAGCCATAAGTACTGCTCTTTCATACACTGGAGGGACAATGAGAAACACATGAAAGTCGCATGTGAAAGGATATTTCTAAACTATGGATTCATATATTCTAAGGGATTCTTCTCAATTTTCCACGGAATATTTTGAGCAGAAAGGTGGAACTTGAGGGAGAGATAATGTAATCAAAAGAGTGAGGAATCAGAAAAATGTTCCTAACCAGAAACAGGATGCCTGAAAAAGCCTCTACTGAGATCTCCTTCTGTTTGGGTCCTCGGACTTCTATGGGGACACATCCTGGGAGGGCAGAAGCACTTCTTTGGGGGAAGGACATGATTCCACAAGCTTGAGAGTACCCTACATTTCTCAGCTCTGTTTTGGAAAATTGGTTAAAGCCCAGTTTCAGTTTTATTTTTTTCTTAAATATCTAGCCGCCTCCCCTCACTCTATATGAGATTTCAGCAATGACTCTAAATTGAGCATCTGAGAAAGTTGACTCAAATCAGTTACCTAAATGTGGGACTGATAAGGAACTATTTAAGTAGCACTGATAACTGACAAGGATTGTATTGCCTCCCCACCCTCCCCCCACATCCTGAGATAACCTTTTAATTGTCAAAGTGTGATGATAAACTATTTCACAAGAAGATTAAAGATTTTGCATGTAGTTCCCAATCCTAAATTTATGCATGCTCAGAGTAGAGATCATTCTGTTTCATCCAAAAAAACAAATTTCACAATAAACAATTTATTACTTTTTAAAGCATGGTGTAAGAAATAAGATAGAGCATAAGGTCGATATTTTTCAGCAGTTTACTTCACAGGACCTGGCTTATTTTGAAAGAAAAAAACTGTTTTCTTTTGTTTGCTAAGCCCTCCTTTGCCCAAAATCTTTCATGTCTGGGAATGGGGAGATTTAGATCAGTGACAGGTAAGAGGGGGACCGGGCCGGGGGACAGAGTAGCCAATGCTAACATAAGGAATTAATAGGCAATGACTATTACACAGGAAATGATTGCCTCCCTTCGCTCTCGTTTTCAAATTTACCACTTATCAATTGAAATAGATTTCTGTTCCCACATTTTCAGGACCATGTAAAGTAAGACCAGTGATGTTAGCTACCATTTTTCTTGCATTATTTTTGATACTCTCAACAATCCAACTAGACAGTTGATACACTCATCATTTTATTATGAAGAAATTGAGAATCAGAGGACATTTGTAGTAAATAACCAAGTTGGGATTTGAAGCCAGAGAATTTAATCACCAGGTTTGTCATCTTTCTGTAAGGATTTCTTGTCTTTTTCAAGGGATATCATTGAAAATATTTTCCCCGAGAGAGGTGCAGTCATCAATGAATTATCCAGCAGTTGGGACTGAGTTACATAGTTGTTGCTCTAGAGCCCACATTTGTTTTTCTTCTTCTGGCTGCATCCCTTTGGTCTCTAATACTGGACTTCTTTCTCTTACCATTTAATCAGATTCCTGTAAACAACGTTCTTCTTCCAGGAAAAAACAGAATAATTTGAACTTATTCATCCAAAGTCATAAGTTTTCATAGATACACTTTTGCTGATAGAACAGAAGAGAAAAGGGGCACCTGGGTGGCTCAGTCAGTTAAGTGTTCAACTTCAGCTCAAGTCATGATCTTGTGGTATGTGGTTTTGAGCCCCATGTCGGGCTCTAGAGCTTGCTTCAGATCTGTGTCTTCCTCTCTCTCTGCCCCTCCCCCACTCACACTGTCTCTCAAAAATGAATACATGTTGAAAAAAAAAACAGAAAAGAAAAGCCTTCAGTTATTGTTTTGCAATGTTGCTGTCACCATTGTTTTCTATTCATGGGAGTTTTTGAGTATAATATATACAAGTGACTATGCTGGGAATCACAAATGTGTACACAATGCAACAACTTCAACTTGTTGATGCCCAGAAGAATTCAATAAATTTATCATAGTGTTCTCACTATTCTTAACCCAGTGCCTAGAAAGAATTATCCCTGGATTAAATGTTCTTGCCATGTGTGATGTATGCAGTGTTCTTCTTACTGAAGTTCATTTATTTGCTGACATACTGGCTGGCTACACATCTGAGGAATGCAAAGGTAATTTCCATACCTAGAAAACATCAAGGAGTGATCATGGCTGAGAGATTCCAAACTGTGGTCACCAATAATCTCTTGGGAGCCTGAGAGGACAGAGGAGCAACTAGGCCTAACACCTGCAGTTCGACTTCAGACAAAGCAACTGCATCTATATAGAAATAGAAAATGAAAAACATATATATATATATGCATACATATATATATAATTTAAAAAGATATATATGTTGTGTTATATGCATTTTGTATGTTTATAGGCATCATGTAGGATTTTATTTCCAAAATGGTTTTACTGAAGTATCTAGTGGCTAAGTTGGTTAAGCAGCCAACTCTTGGTTTTGACTCAGGACATGATCTCAGGGTTCATGAGTTTGACCCCCACATGGGGCTTTGTGCTGACAGCATGGAGCCTGCTTGGGATTCTCTCTCTCTTCCTCTCTCTCTGCCCCTTACTCACGGTCTCTCTTAAAGTAAATAAAAACTAAAAGTTAAAAAAATAAAAAGAATGGTTTTATTGCTAAAAACATTCTTAAAATTGGTTATTTTTGTTAGTCCCACTGAAAATATAGATGATCACTCTGATGTCCCAGGCACACAGCTACTAAACCTAAACCAGAACACACATTTTTCTTATCCTGCTCTTTCCTAGATTAGCTGGTATTTATATATTATATATATAAACCTCTTCTAGGAAAATATATCTATTAAGAAACTTCTAAAAGGACTTATATACATATGTGTGTGTGTGTGTGTGTGTGTGTGTGTATGTGTATGTATATATATCTATTTTTAAGGTAACTTTGGGGGTGCTTGGGTGACTCAGTTGGTTGAGCAGTTGACTCTTGATTTCAGCTCAGGTTACAATCTCATGATTTGTGAGATCAAGCCTTGCGTCAGGCTCTGTGCTGACCGCATGGAGCCTTCTCCGGATTCTTTCTCTCCCTTTCTGCCCCACCCCGTTCATGCATACTCTCTTTGTCTCTCTCTTTCTCTCAAAATAAATAAATAAGCATAAAAATAAATTTAAAAAAAGGTAAGTTTTGCTGACTTGCCCTTTTATGAAGCTCAGATGTGGTAAGATAGAGTTTTCCCAATCTAAAACTAGAAGCTTACATTTGTCATCTATGCCTTTGCTCTTGAGTTGTAATAATTTTTGCTTTCTTCAGGATGACATTTAGAAAACTCAATAATGTGCTCAGAGGGAAATTCTGTGTACATGTTTTCTTTTATCTTTTAGAACATGTAGCCTCTTCAAGTAAGTTTGCATATTCTTTCAAGTAAGCAAAGTGTTGAGATGAAATATTTGTTTGACTGAGGGAGTTTAAATAGGTGTCTCTGTTTTTAGAATTCTTTCCAGATATTACACTGATGTGTACTCTAAACAGCATTTATCCTGTGGGAGCACCAGGGACCTCCTATATACAACTAGAGCCATTCTGATGCCTGCTATTTCTTGCCAAAATATTATTGCCTATTCTTAGGCTTCCAACCAATTTTCGTGTTTCTCCCCCAAAGATGCAAGGACAGAACAGGGAATGGAATATAGAGAAGAAAATAAATACTTGGTTTCAATATTTTTTTCTTTCTTTCCCCTGATTTCTTTCTATTAACTTTTGTAAACACATTGGGATATCAAAATGGGATACAGCAGCAAATAATAATAATAATAATAATAATAATAATAATAATAATATTAATAAACCTGGGTCAGAATTTGAGTTTGAATATCAATTTCATTATTGTCAACTCTGTGGTTTAGGGAAGATTACTAGGTTTAGAGAAGATTTCTTTAAAGATCCTTCTTGTAAAATGGAGATTATAATACATATCTGAAATGAGTATTAAAATTTATGTCTAATACATAAAAATTCAGAAAAAATGTTAACCGAATATGAATGTGAATAACAAAAGATCTGTTAATTCCAAAATATCCTTTTTTGTCATTATGGATAGAATTAGAATAAGTAATCTTTTTTTTTTTGCATTACATGAAAATTACAATATGCATTAAGTTATAGTTATCTAGGGAATGAAGAAATAAACATGCAGAAGTAAACATACCTTATATAGGATGACAAATTTACTCCATAAGATATCCCTGAAAAAATGGGTACTAGGACATGAACTTTTGGCAGACAAATGAAAGGTTAAGGACAATGTGACTTGGAACTGACAGAATTTCAGTGGCTAGAGCCATACCTTGGTAACTAAATCTAAGAGCATTAGTTATTTGGAAAGAGCTTACCAAAATGATAGACAGGGTCACTGAAAGGAAAAATTAACAAAAGCTTCAGGATAAATTATATTCGCTACTTGATTCTTCCCAGGTTCTACCTATGTATTGACATTTTACAAAACCATGTAGTAGAGAAACAGAGAAGAAAGAAAACAGCACTTAGTGAATTATGAGGTCCAAAAATTGTTTTAAGTATGTTTTGCATATAAGAATAAAATCATTTTGGAAACCATTTTCTGATTGGGAACAGAAAACAAAACAAAACAAAACACAACAACCCCCTCCCAATCCTCTCATGTTACCAGAAGGATGCTATTAGAAATATAAGCTGTTTCATTATATGTGCATTTAAAATGCTAAGTAACCTAATTTATTTCTTTTCATCTCATATCCTTGGATATAGAAATAAATGCAAGATATTAGTGAATTAGAATCATGCGTGAAGTGGTATTACTTTGCTCGGGTTGCTATAACTAAGTACTACATACTGGATGGTTTTAACAACAGAAATTTATTTTCTCACAATTCTGAAAGCTAGAAGTTCAAGATCAGGGTATCAGAGGGTTGGCTTCTTCTGAGGGTCATGAAAGGAGGATCTGTTCTAGGCCTCTCTTTTAGGCTTGTAGATGGACATATTCTTCCTGTGTATTCACATTGTCTTCCTTCTGTATGTGTCTATGTTCAAATCTTCCATGTCCAAATCTTATAAAAACACTAGTAATATTGGATTAGAGCCCACTCCAGTGATCTCATTTTTAACGTATTTACCTCTGCAAAGATCTTATTTCCAAACCATAATCACATTCTGAGGTATTGGGGCTTAGTTAGGACTTTAATATAAGAATCCTGGAGATGAGGGGACAAATTCAGCCCATAACAACTACATTCCTCATTTCTCTTCTTCACAGTTCCCACCAGGAATTGACTTGATTGTAAGGGATGTTCCATAAATCCTCAATAATGATAATTCAAGAACTCTTTCCATCAAGTACACAAAATAAAACTTTGTTTTGCTAAAGATACCATAAAAAAATAGTTACATAAGTGAGGTCAAAACAGAAATCATCCACATTAGAATACTTTGGGCATTTGAACCAGACCAGACCACAAAAGCTAATTTAGGTTTGAGGACTGGACGGAATGATTGCTCAGATATAGGGTCATTTCCTCTTTGGTTTACAACCAAACCAGAGACATATAATCAAAGATATATACCAGGTCAAAGCTACAAATGAGTGGACATGCTGTCTGTCATCTCCCTTATTCCTACCAAAGACATGCTCAAGGTTTGGTGGGCTCATCAGGTAGATTGAAAATCTATCAGTTCAGAGGATTCCCAGCTGTAGTTTACTTACATTCTTTTGAACTGAAGACGGTGGGGATGGATGTGGATGATGGAGGTGTGGAACTGCATTATTCAGGGATCTGCCCTATTTCCAATAAGGGAATTCTTGCTGAGCCACAGCTAAGTACTTCCAAGTTCTGTTTCTTACTGTGTCATTGGGTCTCTTGAGGTTTCAGGGAATAGGTGTGCCCTACAGCAGTTTTCCAACGAAGCATACATTTGAGTATGCATGAAAAGCACTCTGTAAAATGTAAAGTACTATGTCAATTCTCCAATCTGAATGTTGTAAATAAATAAATCAGCTATTATTTGTATTTACATTTATATACTTATGTATGTGCACACCCACATACACAAATGGGGTTTGACTCTGTTAGCAGGTACTTGCTAAGAATTGAAGATGCAGAAGTCAAAAAAGCAATGTTATCCCTTTTGCATGGAATGTATAGTATAGTAATTTTGACATCATTTTCATAAGGCTAGTCTTATCAAGACTACATACTTACTACCAAAAACAGTTGCAAAAAAAACTCAATAAGCCTCCAGAATTTGGCCATATTTTAGGCCATAATTCCAGGATGCTAAATAAAAACATAGTGATATTCTGTACTTATTTCTTCTTTATAGTCAGAGGACACACTCTCTCCAAGGTCAAAAAGGGACAAGGTTTTCTTTGCCATTTTCTGCAGTATTTTCCATTGCTGTAGATTTTGACATTTTCCAGTCTCTTTTTCATAGAAATAGGCAATTTATTGGACAAGCCCTTTGAGAAGAATATCAGTGTCGCTAGGTCTTGGCCGAAGAAGTGCCAACTAGAGAATGCTAGAGTAGGAACCTTTTGTCAGACCATACCTGGCGTGCGAGAGTGAGGAATACTCAAATTCTCCATCCCTGCATGCAGTCACACAGGTCCAGTGTATGCATAAATTTTCTACTCCTGGATTGAAAAACTGGGATTATTACTGTTATGGTTATAATTTTAAGGCATTAGACAAATTTATCACGGTCTCTGAGAAAACTACAAAAGATTAAGGATGATTAAATGCATTAAGTATTTTAATCCAATCTCCAACCTATCTAATACTTAGAGAACATCTCCTCCATGCTATTGGCCAATAGTGTTTTCATTGAGATACGATGAATTCTCTTTCTGTACATCTTCTGTCAGGACAAAATAGTTATAGCTGCAAAGAACATGCACCAATGTCATTAACCTTCCTTCCTTGCCAGCTAATTAAAGCTAAAGAACAAAGTCATAATTCTTCAGACACTGTAGAATTGTGTGGGCTATGAATTATCTTCAGCAGTAAATTATTGTACAAATAGCCCATTAAGGTCCACTAAATTTGGAAAGGTTAGTACAATTCTCATCCAAGTCTTGAGTGTTTAGTGATAGCCCGCTGCCCTGTGGTAGCCTGAAGTGTACATCATGTGCCTCATGAGAAAAGGAAAGCTCTTGTGGTTTTTCTCTTTCCCATTGCATTCTAGGGTGATCTGAGCATCAGTTAAAAATCCTTGTCAAAACTAAGTATTGAAAGTT
Source organism: Paguma larvata (assembly GCA_030068075.1). Taxonomy (NCBI): domain Eukaryota; kingdom Metazoa; phylum Chordata; class Mammalia; order Carnivora; family Viverridae; genus Paguma; species Paguma larvata. Next base: position 30,439,104 of record CM057826.1, on the reverse strand, counting down.
CAAGAGTTCATCATCTCTGAAGACCCAACAAAGAATAAGAATTTTACTGCTCTTATTTGGGCATGTATTAGAGCTTTAGAGATTCTGGTTAAGTCTCTTGAGTCTTATGACTTCTGATAAGAACTCTCCGTAAAAAGAAAAAATTTAGCCTACTCTATTCTAATATGCTACATTTGAATTAACACCTCTGTTCTCACATGGACCTCTATTAGAAGGAAGTATTTATTTTCCCCTGATAATCTAGATTACATTCTAGATTGTAAACAAGTGGTTACATTTGTTGTGTGATAAGTAGGTAAGAGAAGGAACTGGTTCAGTTGTGAATAGTAGTGTTTGTGCAAAACAGTTTTCCTCAGAATTTCTAAATACTGATTTATCACCAAGAATTTCCCAGAAAAATACCTACAGTCTCAGGCCATTGCTCAGTTATCAGCCACCCATCCTACCCGGAACCCCTTCCCATGTCCCTGTAGTGCCTACCTGTCAGGATTCGTCCTTCTCGTGGACAACACCTCCCTCACTCTGACCATCTTAAGAGCTTCCTAGCTGAGTCACGGCTGCTCTAATTTCAAGTTCCCCTTGTCACTCAAATCCCTATGGATTCTATTTGTATTTTTCTTTCATCGTTTCTCCCTATTCTCTTGAGTATTTCTGAATTTTGACTGTCGGCCTAATCTAAGGACCCTCTAGCTTCCTAATTTTTGTCCTGTGAATCTAGTTTCCTGGACTATCGCCAAAGTCAATTGTCACATCCTGTTCTGACAAGTTAGCTATTTGAACTTGTACAAGTCTCTTACTCTCTTTGGTCTCCATTTTCTCACTAAAAAATAAGCTTAGTGGTACTTGGAGGCCTTTCATTTTAATGTGTCAATGCGGTTGAATTGGTAACACTTCACAGAGAAATTCACCTGTTTGGGCCATGGTTATAGTGGCTTTCAGATAAATGCTTATCATATGTGAATAACTGAGATTTAAACAATCTTTTGGTTTTTTGTTTTGTTTTTTTTTTTCTAAGAAATTTGATTTGAAAAGTAGTTCTGGAGTAGTATTGTATAAAGAAAAAAATCAAATAGATAACATTTGAGTAGCTTTTAAGTATTCTAATGAATATATTTTGGCATTAATTATTTATAACTTATATGAAACTTGATTCTGCCTAACTATCCATTTCACATAGTATCAGATTTAAAAAATATATAAATGCAAAATTTATATATTAAAAAAACTAATATTGTTTTGATCTCTAAACACACACACACACACACACACACACACACACACACACACCCCAAGAGGTATTCTAAATATGTTTAATTATTCCTCAAACCTTATAAGGTGCATACTATTATTACCTTATTTCACAGATGAACTGACTGAGGAAGAGAGGTTAAGTAACTTGCTCAAGTTTAGACAGAATAGGAGAGCCAAGGTTTATACAAGACAATGTAACTTCAGAACCTGTGCTTTAAATATCACACCATACTGCTCTTTGCAACTAATTCTAAGGAAGTCTTTGAATGGCAGAAAGGTTTGAAAAGGGAATAATACTAATAGTTACAATCAAATAAAATTTCTAACACTCTCTTTCACTATCTTACTCTAAAAAAAGATCACACAGAATAAAAGCTGAATGTCGATCTGTTCATTCTTATTCTTTTTCTCCCCCTAAACACAATCTGAGTGGAAATTTTAAACTCTTCCCCATCTATTCTTTTCTCATCTCCCCAAATGTATTTTATTCTTTCCCAGAGACCGTCTCTCTTTCTTATAGGAGTTATTTTAATTCCTCTGGCTTATTCAATACAGCATCTCTACCTATATACTTTTTTAAGTTTATTTATTTTTGAGAGAGAGACAGAGAGAGTGAATAGGGGAGGGGCAGAGTGAGAGAGGGAGAGAGAGAGAATCCCAAGCAGGCTCTGCACCGTGGACACCCTGGTGTGGGGCTCTGTGCTCACACTGTGAGATCGTGACCTGAACCAGAACCAAGCGTTGGATGCGTAACTGACTGAGCCACCCAGGTGCCCCTACATGTTTCTACATGTTTCTAAACATAGGGGAACATGAAGATGTTCATGAACATGAAGGGTGGGGCCAAGAATCATATTACACCTCGGCATTCAGTGTCCCTGTGTACAGCTGTGCGATTTCAGGCGTGCATGTTCCACGTGGTATTCAGCTGTCAGTCACTTGACGCTTGAATTTTTATGGGTTTCTCCAGTCTGTGATCTCATTCATTAGTTTACTTCTCGCTCTAAAATTCCCTGGGTGATGAAAACGAGGGAATATTTGGTCAGATATCTGGCCTGTGTCATGGAGGTTGATGAGTCAAAAAGTCAAAGAAGTAATGATTCTGGCTTCCATCTAGATGTTGCTCTTCTGAAAACTCTCAGTAACAATCTAGAGGATAGAGTCTGCTTTGAAAAAAATATGTTACGATTTGATTATCATGTATAAAGTTCTGGCTCACAAGATGAACGGAATTTCTCACTCTCCTTCTGACTGTTTGGGGGATAAGGCAACACAATCTAAGGAGGAAGAGACGGCCTAAGACAACTTGTTTGTCTTGGGAGAAAAAGAAAATGAAGACTTTTTACATTAAATTTTAGAGCTTAGAGCTTCAGTATTCAAGAAGTGCATGTTTGAAATGTGCTTTAAGTAGAGTGACAAAGCTTTCTCAAGAATGGTTTGAGGTTGAATCTTAGGTGGGCAGTTAGCAAGGACTTATAAAACCGAGTTGGAGTTCATCTCAAATTGACAAAGTTAGTAATTGATTTTATTCTTTCAAAACTTTAGAAAATGACTTAATCAGCACCTGCTCATGTGTGAGTGTAGCATGTGTGCTAATAGAGGGAAGAGGGATAAGTCAGGCTGACTCATCATTGGTACAAGACATTTTCACTTCTGCCTGAGACAAGAATTCAGATGAGTTTACTTCTGGACACACTGCTGACTAATTACTATGACAGCATTTAAGTAATCATCCTGCATTGTGAACGTTAAACAATGCTTTATTTTCTAGAGATGGAACTCATAGACTTTTTGTTTTTATTTTATTTCATTTTCACATATTCATTGAACTTATAGAGCTTATTAGGAGTTCGACAATTGAGAATAAACTATCAAAGATACAAGAAAAAAAACCTTCCAGCTTTAGGGATCTAAGCATAATTGATAGATTAGAAAAATATACATAAAAATCAAATACCAGTAGAATAATCCAATTCAGTGATACTTTATAGTTCCTGGAAATTTTCTTATCTGGATAGATAAAATTGCTTGTTTGCTAAGAATAAACAAGAAAAAAATAATCAAATTAAATGCCAAATATGAAGTACTTAAACAGATATATTGTGTGTCTTGGATACCTCCTCAGATTTTCACTCGGAACCCAGTTGTTCTTAGTTGACATACAATCTGAACAACTTTGGTCATATCTTATCCCAACCCTTAGTAAATTAAAAGCAACTTGTTAGTGAGTGGATGGCCATCTAAATGCAAGGACTTTAAGGATATCAAGGAATAAAAGTAGACTACTTCACAATGAGATAATAAACAGAATAATTAAGGACTTAACTGTTTACAGGAATCACATGCAAAATGCCCCCTCAGCCTTCCACTGGCTATGCAAAATCAACTTTTAGAGCACAGTCCAAAATGTATGGGATAGGCATAACTATGACCAGAATTACCAAGAAGAGGCTTACTACATCCTCTATGTGTGAATTAATTTGAATGGATTTTGATCAAAAGTGGTTTTAACTGTTGATATTTATTTAGTTAAATCTCACTGATCTCAAAGATTGCATTCTCCAAAATGGCTTTTTCATAAAATCTATTTAAGGCAAAAATACAAGAATCATCACAAGATATTGTAAATGTTAAGGATTAAGTATGTGGCAGTCATAGTATTCTTGTTAGAGTCAAAATTGTCTCTGGCAGATGCTGTAGCTGGGGTGTATATTTAAAACTAAACACATTTTTTCCAGGTTCCACAGTAGCACTTTCAGCTAACTTTCTCCAGAAATACCATAAAACACACACACACACACACACACACACACACACACACACACACACACACACACAGTAAAGGAAGATCTAGGATGAACCTCTTAGGAACAGTGGGTGATAGAAGACTGAAGAAGTTCAGATGGCCCTATAATTCTCTTTGGTGGAGGAGGGGGACATTATCTAGAAATACAAAGACCAGAACAGGTTTAAAAGTTATGGCCTTTAAACTTTAGTAGCTTCCAGAACTGTGTCTCTAATCCTATCCATTTCCTTGTGGGAAACAGTTATTTCAGTGAACACCAGAAGGAATATCTACAATCTGTACTTTTGCCCAAGATGTCAAAGATGATTCATTCTCCTATAGCAGAGACAGCCAGAGAATTCTAAGTAATAATGGCTCCTTGGCCAGACTACTACCTGCTGCTCCCAAGGGAGGCTCATGAACAATCATTTCCAGCATCCCCTCTCTGAAGTTTCTGGTATTGATTTTTCCCACAGGACTTTGAGGCCTTGGCAGCTGGATAGCTGTATGAGTCTGTCTCAATCATCTCAATTAACAGCTTTTATCAGAGGATCTGTTCAACTTTATTTTGGCAGCACTGATGGTACACCATTCTTGTTGAGACATAGCTCGAAAGGAAGTTATACTGACAACTACATTGAGGCGATACACCTCTGCCACATCGCACACATTGTATCCTGCCCCTCTCTTTTTCAAGGAAAGTTCAGAGGTTAGAGAAGAAACTGCCCATTTGGTACTTTCAGTAGCTGTTGCAGGTTGTTATAAAGTTACCTTCTGTGTCACTGACTCAAGTTAGTTAATTTGTTTCTGTTTGTCTATGAATAGAGTGTTTGATTTTTCCCTGTCAGAATTCATTTTCCAGGAAGAAATCAAAGAGTTTATGAAAACACACAGAAGACAAATATTCAATTAGCTTTTATCAAAATATTGAAGATTTGAGTAAGCTACCGTAACTTTTCAGGTTTAATATGAATTTTGTAGAATGCTTATAATGATTCTTCTTGGTATTATTACCTCAGTCATAGCTATAAAATTATTCTCATATAAGAAACTCATTAATTACTAGTTCTCATATTATTTTTATGTTATTCCTATTTATTTATTTCCTATTTTGCAATATGGTTTATAGGACTAAAGAAAAATGTTTAGTTAATTAAAATTATTAATCATAATTAGAATGGTATAATTGATATTTTAATAGGTAATTATCTTTTATATTTTCTCAAAAAATATTCTTATTCTTAATTTTTATATTAACATATTTGAGAATGAATTTTATTGTCTAAAATAATACAGTTCTGTTTACATAATAAAAGTCAGTGGATAGATGAAATTTAAGAAATAAAGTGTATGAAAAAGTATTTATAAGTAATTAACTCGTGATGTGGGAATATATTTTTATTTAGGTATTGTGTCTATTGCATTAATTAGGTTATTGTTTTATAGGGACACATAAGTAGTTAGGGAGGAAATTTTCAAGATCTTTAAGAAGCCGCTAAAACTCTTTGTAGGATGAGAAATGCCTTTTATTTCTCTGGAATCTAATGCCATGTATAGTACTTGATAGTTATATGAACCTGGTAAGATGGCTGTATTTCCAATGGATATAATTTTTCTGTGGTAATTTAAAAATAAATGGGTTTATTTCTTCCTTCACTCATCTTTATATTTCTTGAATAGTTACTATATTCCATACATTGTATTCATGTTAGAGGAGAAAGATCAATAGAACACATCCAATGTTTAAAATGCCCAAAATTCTTAAAATAATAACAATTTTGATTTGAAAAAAAAAAAACCAAGGCAATAGCATAAACAAAAGTGAAACTATAAGCCTACCTCACTCGTACATTATATATAATAACTAAACAATAATGTATTGAATGAATAATTTATCATAGACACAGTGAGTTCATCCCAAAAAATGCAAGCATGGTTCAACATTAGGAAATCTATTACTACAACTGACTACCTATGATAGGAAAAAAAATTAATAGAATGTAGTCTGGGTAGATTAAAGGTATGTAATGTAAATCTATAAATGATTAGGAGAAAATAAAAGAGAACATGTTTTAAAATAATGATGGAAACATACACTAATAGCATATTCAGAAGACATAAAGAGGATAGACTTACTTGCTTAAGACTTCTTTGCTTAAAATTTGAAAACGAAAGACAGTTTTTACAGAGAAAGATACCATAAGTAGAATTAAAATTTAAGTTAGAGACTTTTGGTCCTGCGTACGATGGCATAAACACCCCTTTATCTTCCACTGAACTCAACTCTAACCTGGACAGAACGCAAGGCCAGCTATCTGAGAACTCTGACAAGTAAATACAAGAAGGCAGATTGGGGAAGAACACCAGAATTCAAAGTGCCACTGAGCCAGCTGTGCGTTTGCCATTTCTTTCTGCCCAGGTGTGCCCTCGCCAGGACTCAGCACGTTGCACAATCCAGAGTAAGCACTGTGAAGGAGACAGATACTCTAACTCCAGAAACTGAAACGGAAACTCCTAAAATTCGGAGACAGCTGGGGAGGTGTTTTGGATTTGTTTTCCTTTTTTTTCCTCCATTACTTTCAGAGGAGTGGTAGTGGCAAGAGACTTTGCTCCCCTCTATTTTTAAATTGCTATTAATTTTTCTTTGGAGAAAAACATTCTATCCTTGAAGGAAAAAGAAAATTTGTATATAATCTAACTCGTCTAGAAATATAAGTGGCCTTTGCAGTACACAACACTTCAGATATCAAAGTATATGGTAAACATACAAATAAGAAGGTAGCATGCTTCCTATATCCAGTACAGTATTTTAGATCCTGAAATAAGCCCCATGAAGTACAACTGACAGGACAGAAACCAGTCAAAACCTAGAGGGCCAGGAAGTGTCGCCTCCTTCAATCCAGCTGCGGCTTCTAAATGGTTTGTTTTTTTTTTAATGTTTATTTATTTTTGACAGAGAGACAGACAGAGCATGAGCAGGGGAGAGGCACAGATAGAGAGGGAGACACAGAATCTGAAGCAGGCTCCAGGCTCTGAGCTGTCAGCACAGAGCCCGACGCAGGGCTCGAACCGAAAACAATGAGATCATGACCTGAGCCGAAGTCGAACACTCAACCGACTGAGCCACCCAGGCGCCCCTGCGGCTTCTAGAAGGTGTCATCAGACCTGCTGTGCTGATGTCTTCCTTTTCTCTCTGTCCCGCTGCTGTGCATAATCCAGAACAGGGTGGGAGTGGGCAGTTTTCTGGTTCGAAGTTTGCAAAGAGCAGCCTGTGGAACTGGAAAGTTCTTGGGAGATAAGAAAGAGGAAGCACTTGGGAAGGCCACTCTGTAAAGCTGTTTATGAAACCCTGGGCTCACCCCCAGGCTGTGCGTGGCCAGAAGGAAGTGGCATGCCCTCAAGTGCTGAAAGAAATGAAGTGTCAACTTGGAATCTTGTATCGGTGAAATGTCCTTCGGCACTTGAGGGGAATTAGACACATTCTCAGATGAAAGGAAACTAAAAGTAGTTCTTGGCAGCAGCGCCACTTCAGAAGATTGTTAACGGAAGTTCTTCAGATCCAAGGGAAATGATACCAGGAGGAAGCTTGGAACATCAAGAGTGAAGAAAGAGAAACAAAGGGAAAATATCCAGGTGTATGAAATACTTTATTTTTCTCCTCTTGAAGTTTGTAAGATGTGTTCAGGTGTCGAAAGCACCCGAATAGAACATTCCTTGATGGGAATTTTAGTGTACATAGAGGTAATAGCTGAAGCATAAAGGAGAGAAATTTTAGTGGTAACCTTTCCATATTCCAATTAGGTGGTAAAATATTGATTCTAAACAAACTGGGAAAAATAAATCTGTATTTTGTAATTCCTAGAGTAAGCTCTAAAAAATTAATACAATTATATATAGTCAAAATGACTAGGAGAGTGATATTTAGAACACCAGATAAGGAAAGTACCAAAAGTAAAGATAAAAACACCAATAGGTCAAAAGATTTTAAATTTAGAAAAAATATAGAATCTTTCTTCAGAGTCCCTGTGGAAGTTTTCCATAATATATCCTTGATATTTAAATTTTTTAATGTTTATTTATTTTTGAGAGAGAGAGAGAGACAGAGTGCGAGCAGGGGAGGGAAAGAGAGAAAAAAGGAGACACAGAATCCGAAGCAGGCTCCAGGCTCTGAGCTGTCAGCACAGAGCCCAATGCAGGACTTGAACTCATGAACTGTGAGATCATGACCTGAGCCAAAGTTGGACACTTAATTGACTGAGCCACCCAGGCACCCATATTCTTAATATTTAAAAAGAGATTATCCAATATCTCCTTAGGGACGGTGTGTCACGCACGTGTGCGCACACACACACACGCACACCAAAGAGCAGTGAGTGACACAGATTGAGTGAAATAACTGTAGAATTTAAAAATTTTCCAATTACGGCTATTTAATTTATGAAAAAGACAACTGCTATCACTTTACCATCCACCAGTCATATTAAATAATAACTAATTACTAGTTCCCTTGAATGACCAATTGTTAATATTTGAGCTGCACATATATTTGGGTAGAGTTGAGAAGTGGTATTATAATTTATTAAAATTGTCTTTGTTTTACACTACAAATGCTACATTGCACTTTTAGCTTAACTTCAGTAATGATTAATAGACATGATATAGGCGAATTTCTTCTAGATGCTTTATATTCTGTGACTCCACTAAAAGCAACATGTATTGATTTTATAGAGCAACTAAAACTCTCGTACACTGCTGCTGAGAATATAAAGTGGTATTTTGAAGAACTGTTAGCAGCATCTACTAAAACACATACGCCAACTCTATGCATTAGTTTTTTATTGCCGAGGAACAAATTACCACAAATTTATTGGTCTAAAACAAAACCATCATTAGCTCACAGCTTACACATAATTCTACCAACATCCATTGCAACTTATTGTAATATGGGGCTGTGATAATAATATATTGAGAGCTCTTTCCAAATACCTTGCTAAAGTCTGTATTCTTTATTTGTACTAAATTTTTGTGAATTATTAATGTTATTAATAAAGATATGTTTGCTCTTAAGTTGAAGGATCTCTGGTGCTTAGTAGTCATTAGGAATCGGAATGATGTATTTTCTCTTAGCTGCTTACAAATTGCCTACGTATTAATTCTGTAGCACAATAATACTTTGAAATATTAGCACTTTTGTACCTGGAAATTCCTTTTTACCTTAGGACATGTTCTCCATTAAAACCAGACCTCGAGGCTGAAAAATCCATTGCCTTAGAACTCAGTTGTTCAGGAATTAAAAGGAAAAAGGCAAAGAAGTTGATTTTTGCTTTGATTTTCAAAATAGGTGGCTGAAGCACATTTATGAGACGACTCCTAGAATGGTTTGGGGGCTTAAGGCTAGCAAGGACCGTCCCCAAATGGGCATAACTAGACAGAGACCTTAAAAGTGCCTAGCTGTGGACACAAGGCTACAAAATGGTAGACACAGATGCCATGTATTTTTGGATAGAGATGATAAAGTAGGGGTGGTGGTGGTGGATTCCTTTCCTTGGGACCTAGAACATATAGAGAAACGTGACAGAATGGAGATATTGCACAGGTTGCCATTTTGGGTAGATCATTATGACAGAGAACCAGAAGAACTCTTTTCATTGATGCCCCATTTCTGTATCAGGTGCCCTGAACTTGGATGTACCCTTAGTGAAAAATGGGAAAGGAGAAAACTATCAATAGGAAAATTCTGGAATTTTCAAGGGTAATGACTGAAATAATATTGTCACTTAGTAAAATATATATATTTGTGGAATACCTTATTTCATTTTTATTTGAAGTATAGTTGACACACCATGCTACATTAGGTTCAGGTGTACAACATACACCTGAATCAGGTGATTCTACAAGTCTGTATGGTATACCCCAAGTGTAGCTACTACCTGTCACCATACAATGCTATAACAGTATTACTGACTATATTCCCCGGGCTGTACCTTTTACTCCCATCACTTATTCATTCTATACTGGAGCCCGCATCTCCCACTCCCCTACACCCATTTTCTTCATCCCGTCCCCACACTGTAAGTTTGTTCTCTGTCTTTATAGGTCTGTTTCTGCTTTGTTGTTGTTGTTGTTGTTTATTTGTCTGTTTTGTTTATTTTAGATTCCACATATAAGAGAAATCATATAGCATTTGCCTTTCTCTCTCTCTGATTTATTTCACTTACCATAATACCCTGTAGGTCCACCCACGTTGTTGTCACAAATGGCAAAATCTCACTTTTTTTCTTTTTATGGCCAAGGGACTTTTATAGATACTTTTGCACATCCAATTTTATTAATCTGTGACCCGTGAAATTTGAAATTCGCACCAGTCAGTCTAGAATCATGCGTGAAATCATCAGTAAGTATTTTCCACCACTTTGGGGTGTCAAAACTATGTTTACTCACCTCCAGTCTTCTAATACTTCTTCCATTCTCTAAAATTCTTTAAAGTTTACAAAAAAGAATTCAATAATGATAAATAAAATTTTCTAGGAGATTCCAACTTATCTGCATCAGGCAAAATTCTTTCCTACATGCTTTTAAAAAAAGTTTGCTATGAGAATAGTTGAAAGGGTTTCATAGTAAACACCCATATATTCACCACCTAAATTCTACAATTAATATTTTATTATATTTGCTTTATGATCTAGCCTTTCCCCCAACTTATCCATCAGTCTATATTATTTTCATATAATATATCATTAACTTGAGTAAAAACTTCTTTTATGGTTACCTTGTTCTGCTGGTGTGAAATCTATACACAGTGAAATGGGACTTTTGAGTATAACATTAGATAAGTTTGATAAGATATTTATATCCCAATAAATATGCAGAATATTATATTGTCTCAGAAAATTTTTCTGTGCCCCTTTCAAGTGGATTTTGACCTACAGCCCTTACTATTCTGATTGTTTTAGTATTTTCTCTATTTTTGATGGACTCATGCAATATGTCCTCTGTGAGTCAGGCTTTTTTTCACTTGGGATGGCTTCAGATTTAACTATTTGTTGTGCATCAGTAGTCTGCTCCTTATTATTGAGGTATTCCATTGTATGAATATAGCATTTTTGTATCTATTTTTGATAGACTATTTCAATTTCGAGTGTTATTAATGAAGCTGCTATAAATATTCTTGCACACATCTTTTTGTGGACATTTGTTTTCATTTCTTTTGAGTAACTATCTAGAACTAGAATTAGTGCTTCATAGGAACAACGTAAGTTTACATTTACAATAAACTGCCAGACCCTTTCCAAAGTGGTAACCTATTGTGGTTTTTACAAGCTTTGAAACTACACTGTGCTTTGTGTTTGTGCAAATGCCATTCCTTTCACTAGAAATGTTGAGGAAAAATAGAAAGTAAAAATTTCTGGCTTAATAACACAGGTATTTGTTCCTCTTTGTCTAAATATAACACTTAAAAACAATTCTCCTTAATAATTGTTCATTGCATCTAAATTTTGTTTCAGTTTTGAACTCTGCCTAGGGGCATTTTATTTCATTAATTTTAAATTCAAAAAGCATTTATGAGTACCTAACAAGGTCAAGAAAAATTCCTCAACTTGATGGTTAAATAAGTAAGTCATAATTTCTGCCTTCAGTGGTCTTAACAAGAGGCAGATGTGTAAATAGTTCTGTTTAAGGATTATAGATACTGTTTTGGTTGCATATATATGAAACAGGAAGGCAAGAGAAAGGAACTGTAAAATTTACCTGGTGAAATAAGAGAAAAGTCATGAACATCTTTGAGGGAGGAGATATTTGTACTTAACTTTTTATACTGGACTTTTAGAAGATGTTTTGATGGTTTAAAGCCTTCATTACTATTATTTGTTGTTTTTATGCTTTTTTGTGAACATATTGGCTTTCTTCCTCTGCAGTCGATATTGTGGAAAATGAACTGGACAACAGATGCTCATTCTAGCCCCATCTTTGTCTCTTGGGCTATGATTTTCAAAGTCCTCATTTCCTAATTTGTTTCCCTGACAACCCCGTCAACAGTTTTGGGGGGAAATGTATGGCGACATCCTTTCTTAAGACCTAACAAATGTGAGGCATTGTGAATGTGTACTACCAGTAATAGTATCACATACCCTTTTTTTCTTTGAATTTTTCTCAGATGGTCTCCAAAACACTTCCATCCTCAATGTCGTGATCCACACAGTTGTGTATCTACATGAAATATTTTACAATTGCCTCTTATCATGTCTTTTTTTGATCCAGAACTCTCATCCTTCACCTTATTCCCATTATTAGATTCATCTCTTCAAGTTTGCATTGTATCCCTGGAGTTATAGTTACCAAAGTGTGTGCTAATCTCTAACGTACCTTGTTTATTATTCCTACTCCGTTTATTAGCATATGGAGATATGCAAGAAAACACTTGCTTTAGTTTCCTATTGCTGTTGTAGTAAATTATCACAAACTGAGTGGCTAAATACAATACAAATTTGTAATCTTTTAGTTCTGGAGGTTAAAAATCTGAAATGAGTCTCACTGAATTCAAATCCATGTTTCTGCAGGGCTGTATTCCCTCTTGGAGTCTTTAGAGGAGAATCCTTTTCCTTATCTCTTCCAGCTTCTGCAGGCCATCTATTCATGTTCTCTCATCCATCTTTGTAGCATCTTCAGGTCTCTCTTGAATTCTGCTCTTCTGCCTCCCTTGTCCACATTCAAAAGACTCTATGAATGGGCCCACTGGATACTTCAGGATAATGTCTTTATCTTGAAGTCAACTGATTAACAACCTTAATTCCATCTGCAACCTCAATCTTCTCTTGCTACATAACATAACTTAAACATAGGTTCCGGAAATTAGAACATGGATGTCTTTGGGAGTCCATTATTCTGCCTACCATGCTGGTATCAGTCTTTGTTTATTTGTATGTTTGTTTTTACCTAACATGTTCTTATTAGAAACCCTGGACACCTCCCTCATAGTCCTTTGTTCCAGTCATAACATGTTTTCCACGGTCACTTGCTCCCCAACTTTGGGAGTATTCTCTCTCCTTTGCATTTACTTTAAAGCTTCATTTGGGCAAATGACTTGCTCCCAGAGCTCAAGAGATCTCAGTCCAAAGAAGAGATTTGGGCTCTAGTTTTCCATTTGGCCATCCATTTATTTCTCTTGTAATCCATTCCCCTTTCCTGTTAAAGTACTAATATTTAGTGAAAAATTAAAATAACATTTTTATAATTCCTTTCCATTTTTCCATTTCTTTTTCTTTCAACAGTTCAAAAGCTCTTGAGGCACCGGGGTGGCTCAGTCAGTTAAGCATCTGATTCTTGATTTGGGTTCAAGTCATGAACTCACAGTTCATGAGATTGAGCTCCAAGTTGGGTTCCTCGCTGACAGCATGGAGCCTGCTTGGGATTCTCTCTCTCCCTCTCTTTCTGCCCCTCCCCTGCTCATGCTCTCTCTCAAAATAAATAAATAATTAAACAAAAAAAAATATTTTAGAAGCTCTTAATAACCTTCATGACCTTAATCATTTATTTTTGGTAGGTGTCAATTATGAGTCTACAAATAAGAAGTAAAGGGTAGCACACAGAAGTTTTAGTTAACTGACAGTCTACTTACTGTCACTTTCTATTTGTTTATTTCTGGTAGATTTTGTATATATGTATGTTTGGAGAGGGGGTAACACTAGCTTTTGTAATAATAAACCCTTGAAATTTTATTGTCTCAACATTAGAGTTTTATATTTCACTAGTAAATAATCCAGTATGATTGTTCCTGTTTGGCAAATAACTATCCACCATATGGTAATTCAGGAACCCCAATTCTCTCCCCCAGAAGTTCTATCATTCAGTAAGGCCCTGAGGTCCTCAATAGACAGCAACAGAAGGGAGCACAGGGGATATAATCCATGGGAGTTTTTAATGAACCTAACCTAGGAGTAATGCATATAGTTTCTACTCAGATTCTGGTGGTATGAACTAGTCCTATGACCACAGACAGAGGCCTTGGAAATACAGTTCGTGGGTGGACAGCTGCTTGCCAGTGACAGCTCTACACTGTGGAAGGGAGAGCATGAACATGGGCAGACCATTGGCCATCTCAGCCATACAGCATTCTTGATTGGCTCTGTTATCCCTCATACCTTCCCTTCCACTACCTACTATCGAGATCTTTATTAGTTCTCCGTGATTCTTCCCTGGAAATTCTGCACTGTCCTCAGATGAGTGGAGAGAGGCGCGTGCCCACAGGGTGGTTTGAGACATGTGGATTACATGTATTCTTCCCGTATGACATATTCTTTAACATATAATACAACACATCTGGTTTTCATTCTCATCTCTCTCCCCAGGGTTGCCCAATAGAATGTTAGATTTCTGTTTTCTTTAAATTCAGAAGGCTGGACTCCTCCTTTGTGAGAACACTTTCATTCTTATCTTGTAGCTCCAACAAAGTTACCTTCCCTTCTCTCCTTTCTCCTGCCATTTCTCACCTTAATATAGGTTTCGATTTTCCAAGATTCTTCAAACTCTCACACTTCTTAATTTTTTGTGTTGCTTTATATTGTGTATCTAATATCAGTTCATCCACTCTGACAAATCAGATTATAATAAAAACATTTCCTTAAGACCTTACCTTTCTTCCGTATGCAGAGCAGCCAATTTGAGTAAACACACAAAGAATCAAAGACCGCATCTGGCAGGAGACATTGGAATAATTCCCTAGGCTTCTATGTGGTCAAGCCTGATTTCTCAACTATTTCCTGTATGATAACTCTTTTGGTCAATGACATGCTGCATATAATTGCTAAAAATGCATGTGTGTGGTCAATCCCCAGAGTTGGCCATTCTCTAGATTAAAATAAATGAATTGAGAAAACAATAGTTACAAAATAGTTTAGGCTTCCATTTTCTAGGGTAAAAAACACAAAAAGTAAGGTTGGTTATTATACTGTCTTCTTGACTGAAGATAAGTAAAAATCTTTATTAGGGATTGTAAATTTTATTGTTCTAGATTTTTCTGTAAAACTGAACAAAGCTATGACTCATCACTACCAAATCCCAACCTCATTCTAATCAAATACTTATAGGTATAGTTGTACATGATTCTCTGTACAAATTCAGGGGATTTCAAGAATTTTGAAAGCACATGAAACCCTATTTTAGACTTATCTTAAGGAAGCATATAGCACAGGGGTCACGATCATGGCCTCTGGTGTAAGACTGTCAGCACACAAGCTTTGTGATCTTGAGTTAGTTTATTCTTCTTTTTTAAATAAATGTTTATTTGTTTATAGTGAGAGAGAGAGAGAGAGAGAGAGAGAGAGAGAGAGAGAGGGAGAGAGCATGAGCTGGGGAGGGGCAGAGAGAGAAGGAGAGACAATATCCCAAACATGCTCTGCACTGACAGCACAGAGCCTGATGTGGAGCTCAAATTCATGAACCATGAGATCATGACCTAGGCTGAAATCAAGAGTTGGTCGCTTAATCAACTGAGCCACCCAGGTGCCCCTTGAGTAAGTTTCTTAACCCTGAGATGTCTCAGTATTGTCTTCTTCTTATTTTTTTTAATGTTTATTTATTTATTTATTTAGAGAGCAGGGAAGGGGCAGAGACAGAGGGAGAGAGAGAATTCCAAGCAGGCTCCACACTGTCAGCACAGAGCCTGATGCAGGGCTTAAACTCACACACCGTGAGATCATGCCCTGAGCCGAAGTCAGATGCTTAACTGACTGAGCCACCCAAGAGCCCCTTGAATTAGCCATTTTAATACTCCACTTCTTAATTCAAACTATCACAATTCTGCTGAAAAAAAAAAAAAACAAAACAGTTCTCCTTTTTGCATTGGCCATTTAAGCAAGCTAGTTCCTTCTACAATTAGGAAAATTGGTTGGACATGGCACTGGTGTTCTGTCTTTAATATTTCTGTGAGTCTTACTTAGTGGCTTCTATTTTGTAAGTGATGATTTCCAGAACTTCATCTGTTCCTGTCCAAATAGAAGGTGATTTTAGCTTCTCTAAATTGCTATCACATTTTCTATGAAAAGAGTTTAAACCAGAATCTTGAGAAAAACATATTTTATCGGCATTGACATTCAACAAAACTAATTAAACCAGAAGCACATTTTTTGGCTATAATAATGCAAGCCCAACAAATGAAATACACATTAATTTAGTATTAAATGAATGCTCTTTTAAAATAATGTTTTAACAACATTTTGTTTGGTGTTGACTTTTTAAAGATCCACAGGCTGTTTGAAACACGTATTTTCATCTCCCATAGGAAAAATGGAGTCATCTGATAGGCTCTGTGGAGAACAGAACCCTGGGTGTGACACGAGAGATCCAGATCTTGCCTCCCCATAAATCTTAGCTCTACCGACAGAGGTCAAAAGATAATCCACTTATGCCTCTACCAAAGAGGGTAAAGTGAGCCACGCTTAAGACTTAAAGTAATGCCACTCTACGTGGAGGGGGGCTTAGTCTCCCCCTTGCTCCTCATAATCATTTTTTGGCCATTGTCCCTTTTCGCTGTATTCATGGACAACGAATTCAAAAGAAAAACAAAACAAAACAAAACAACACAAAACCCACCCACCAAAAGAAAGCAGCTTGAATCTCTTGTCATCAGATTGAATTCCTCTCAATCCTGTAATCTTGTCTTTTACCCTATTTTAGACATTCCCTCCTCTGGTCATATTCTAAAGCTAGTCATGACCAGCTAGTCATGACGCATTATAAGTACGACACATTATAATTCCAATTTCATTCATCCTACACTCTGACAACCCTCTCCTCAATTTTCAACTTATTACCTTCACAGGCTTCATTGATGTACTATCACTGTTTCAATATTCTTTATCCACTTGATACACTCTTGCTTTCCTTAGCAAACTTAAGTTCCATGATCAGTCATTATAATTAGACTCTGGCACATACTTTTGACTCCAGGGTTACTCTTTGCGTTCACCTTACACACTTGGCAAATCCAAAACCCTAGTTCAATCCAACTCTCAGCCCCCTTGCACCAGCCCCTGTGTAGCTTATTCTTGTGGAGAAATACACAACCATGATGAGCTTATTCCACTTGACATTCATGGGCATGAAACTCAGTGAGCCCTGAATATTTTCACGAAATCATTTAAAGTCCCCTAATCCTGTCAGTATCTTACTTTCTTCAAGGACTGTTTCATATCCTCTCGTTTCCCTGGAAACTCCCAAGACTTCTTCCCCTATTCTTACTCTCAACTGGTGGTCTTACTTCTTACCTGAGAAAATTGAGGCAAACCATATCCACCCTCCAACTGCCATCTGTCCCCAGAGGCTCAGCCTTCTGATTGATAAACTACTGCTAAGCCTATGTAAGCCACTTCTCGCCGTCTCCATTGCTGCTGTCTTCAGTTGCCTGAGCCATCATCACGTGGAGTCTAACCTGACCTCCTGATTGCCCTGCTTTTCTCTTTGCCTGCCACACTTATCAGTCTTGTTACTAAGTAATCCTTTCAATCCCTAAGTCAAATCATGGAACTCCCCTGCTCAAATCCTTTCAATGGATCCTCATTCCATTCAGTAAAATGGCCTGCAAGCCACTGTATTGTGAGCCCCTATTACCCATTATCTTTCTCCTTTGCTCACTCCTTTCCAGACACCCTTTCCTTCTTTTTGTTTCTGGAACACTAGAGGAACTCTCCAACATTAGGGTTTTGTATGTAGTTTGCCCTCTGTGTGGACTGATCTTCCCTTCATACATGTACGGGGCTCACTCTCTCACCTTCTTCAAGTGTTTTGCAAATGTCCTCTTCTCGGTGACACCTTCCTTGACTGTGTTGTTCAAATTACACTTCCATGCCCCTCAGAATTCTCCACTCTTTTAACTTGCTCTCGCTTTATAGTACTCATTGAATTCTAACACACTATTTAATGTGTGTATCATGATCATTGCTTATTTATGGTTTCTGCCCACTACAATATAAGTTTTCTCTATAGATGGATTTCAAACGCATCTTTCAAGAGGACTGTGCTGGCTCAGAGTAGACATTCAGATACGTTGGATAAATGATGACTATTCATAAAGTTTCAATATTGTCATTTATGAATGAATTTCAATATCAAATTTCTAGATCTAGATATTTGATGGAAATATTTAAAAGCCTTTAAATTAAGAAAATATAAACTATATGCAAGATTTCATAAACACATATACTCATAAATACAATAACCAAAAAAATTCAGTGAAGAACTTCTTTCATTTCCACAAACTAATAGACTATTAGGCCTGAGAGAGAGGACAGCCCTTTCACTTAAGCCCTTTGAATAATATCTTGTTATTTAATTAAATCATTCTTTTGTGGAACTGGCCATAAGGACACTTAATGTAGAGAAGTGTATTAGTTTCTATGATTTTGTATCTCCTATGCTGGCTTTCCAGGTGGCTGGCGTAGGTAAGACATGCCAATATATTGCAACATGACAAATCTCATGCTGAAGAAGTACAGTTAGAAAAATAATGGCCTTAAATAAAAGTCACCAATCTCCTATTTTAGTCTCTTGGTACATGTGTAGTATTAAAATTATAAATTAGAAAATATATGATAACATTGTAGAAAAGAATTTGAAGAAAAATACCAACTCTCATAAAAAATTAGAACTTCTTAATCTCTCCCTCATGAATAGTTTGGGTAATGTGACAAAGAATAAAGATTCAATTCCAAAAATGCTATTTTGAAATCAAATTTGGCCTACATTTTGATATTTGTAGGAATGCTGCATGTCTTATTCCCTACAATTATGTGGTTGGGTTAGATCTTAAAATTAAGTGAAGTATTTAAAGTTGACGTATCAACGGAGAAAGATGCCCCAGGGGAAAAAAAAAAGTGTGCAATAAGAAAACATACTTTTCTACCTTTAGAAAATTTGACTTAGAGATTTGGGACCACAGATCCCAAATGGTGAAAGTTTCAGATGTTCTAGTCAGACTGAAGTAGAATTTTTAAAGGAGCTGAATTCTTTTTAACTCTAGTACTTGACTCAGTGTATAATCATGAATTCCAGGACCATGCCCAGGGCCCGAGCCAGAGTCTAAGCTTTCTTCTCTCAGTTTTAAGCAAACCGACCAGCTCAGCCCTGAGAGTTGGCAATAGAACAAAGAGGAGGATAAACTGATTTTAAATAATGGTGCTTTATTGAAGTCTCAAACTGCCTTGGACACTTCTTTAGTGCATTTTATAATTATAGAAGTTCACGAGGTCCAAGCACCACTGACTCAAAGGAATCCAAACATAATGATTGCACCACAGTACCATTGGCAGGTGCCAAGAGCAGCAGGTCCATATTTTAATCACCGGGCCCCTGCCTGGGATTCTGGCCCCGCTCTCCACACATAAGCCATGGCCAGACAGGGAACAGGAAGGGGCTAAAGTTCACAGCTGAAAGTCTCACCCTTCTCCGCATGTTCTTTAATCAAGGAAGAGAGGTAAGGGGAGGCACAAAAAGAAAGTTGAAGAGACAGGACAAAATAGATTAGGGGAAAAGTGAAGAAATAATAAACACATATTATCTGCACAGAAGTGAGTTAAAATTTTCCAGAAAGAACCAGCATACCTCTTTGAGCCATTTCATCCATCATAGTCATCCTGAGACAGCTATTTGACCCTAATAGAAAGTGGGTAACCATATGAATATACACATCTATTTGTCAAATATTTGCGTATGAAACACTTACCTACCCTTCAAAGCACTTCTCTGTTCTCTGGCTGATCCTAAGAAGAACATCAGGATTTGGAAAGGAGAGTCACAAAGAAAAATACAAAAATGAAAAGTGACAAAGACATGGGTTGAGGTTGTATGGGGGTGCAGTAATTGGGCCAAAGTCAAATATTCAAATTTTTTCTCATATTTGGGACATTTGGAAAAAATCAAAATGTAGTTAAGAGTTTTTCCTCTGAATTGACACTTTTTTTTTTTTGCATTGGGATATTTTACTTGTGTTTGTTTCTGTATCTAATAAGATTTGTTTTCTTTTTTTTAACTTATAAATTGACTATTAACCTTCAAATTATGGATTATACCCCTGAGATAATGAAATCTAATTATATATTTTCTTTAAAATTTAGTAACAAAATAAAAAACAAATGTAAAAACTCATGAAGTCTAATTAATCCCTAGAAAAATATACATATAACTTCCTTGGAAAATTGGGCTAAAGTAAACTCAAGTTACTCTTAAGATGTTTATTTCCTTTTGTTTTCCCAGTGTTCAGATGGTTCAAAATAGAGTTACATTACAGACTTGGAAACAAATTATTTAGATTTGTGCTGCTAAAAGCAGCTGAAGGAGCCCTGAGCACTGATAATGAGAAACAGGACTAAACTAAAATTTAGGGAATTGAAATACGATATTAAAAAATATTTCTGGGGCGCTGGGTGGTTCAGTTGGTTGGGCGTCCGACTTCGGCTCAGGTCATGATCTCGCTGTTTCCGAGTTCGAGCCCCGCGTCAGGCTCTGTGCTGCCAGCTCAGAGCCTGGAGCCTGTTTCGGATTCTGTGTCTCCCTCTCTGTCTGTGCCCCTCCCCCGCTTATGCTCTGTCTGTCTCTCTCTCTCTCAAAAATAAATAAACATTAAAAAAATTAAAAATATATTTTAATAAAAATAATGATTCTGACTTATATCTAAGAAAGTGTTAGTAAAGGTCAATAATGTTATTTAAATAATGTTCAGAATAAAACATGATCAGAAGAAAAATCTTTTGTGTTCAAATATTTCCTGCTAGAGAAGGAGCAGTGCACGGGGCATGGCTCTGGGACCAATGATATCTATATAATCTATAGAACAAGAAGGTTGGATGATAATCTTTGGGATCCTTTCCCCCTTTGAGCCTCTATTTTTTAAATTTAAGGAAGGAATGGAAAAGGCCAGGGCAGGGGTTATCTTCTATATGGGTGATTCCTTTGAAGGAAAGTGAAGCTGAGAGAGTTGAGTTTAATCACAGTAACTATGGCCTTCTTTTCAAGTCCAGATGAGTTATTATATGGAATCCCACTACTATGTCCCTTCTTTTTTTTTTTTTTAAGTCAGTACTAATATCTTACATTTTGGTTTTCTCACAGAGACAAGTAGTGAACAGATAAAGAAGTTAAGAAGCCTTGGATTGCATGTTGTTCTTTGACAAGAACTCTTCCTCTTCCTTGATATCTAACCAAGTGCCTTTTACTCATTTCCCATCTGCTCCTTTGCCCTGCCCCCTGGCTATGAATCTGCACTGGTTCCTACTGTATTCAGAGTTTAATTAAATCTCTATCCTTCATTACAGTAGTTTTGAGCTTTATTGTCATTGTCTTGAGCAATGTCTTCCTTGACATTTGTAACACATGTCTGGTATGTAATTTTTGTTTAACATTATTAAACGAAGAGTAACCCAGCAAAGCTCAGGCAATGCCATAGTGTCTCTCTTTCATCTCTTTTAGAAAAGCAGAGGAACTAGGAAAAATAAGCCTGAGTCTGTTCCTTCCCATGCAGAGGACAGGAGTGGAGAGAAAAAATGAGGATCATGAACTCTGGAGCCAGACACATCAGAAATCAAATTCTATTAACCAGTGTTTAGTGGCTGTATGACTTTGGACAAACCTTCATTTTCTTACCTATAAAATGGCCGTAATAATAACACCTGCCTCATAGATCATTGTGAGGACTGAGATAAATATTAAGCTCTTATTGTTACTTTATTAGTTTTCAATAAATATTAATAATAATCAAGGATGCCTGGGTGGCTCAGTCGGAGCCTGCTTAGGATTATCTCCCTCCTTCTCTCTCTGCTCCTGCCTGCTCTCTCTCAAAATAAGTAAATAAATTTAAAAAATTATAATAATCACACAACTTTTCTCAGAGGAGGGTTTCACTCCTACTGACCATCAGGCCCCCAATTCTAGCCCAGCTTAGACTTGCAAGAACCAGGCAGACTAAAAGAACTGTATGCGATCGGCAAAATTGAACTCTAGGTTTGGACTAGTTTTGAAAGCTGTATTTATGTGCTGACCCACTGAGGTTGGCACTGTCTCTAAGGTAGTAGACTTTTCAACATAGCTGCTTAGTTGAAGAGATATGGCTAAATAAAATGGTAAAGAGGGATGTTCTGGATACTCTGGGTCCCCTGCAAGCATAGTGAAATGCTCTAGCTCAGGAATAAAGGAAGCATGGAGAAAGATCTCTTAGCAACTAGGGCATCTGAAGCACCAAGGAAAGAAGTTAGGTATGCAGCAAATAAACAGAGACAAAATTGCAATTAGAGAAAGGGGCTAAGTTAATTTAGCATGTTCCAGGCACTGCCTAAGCTTTATGTGTTGCCATGGTATTTTCCAGACCGCAAACACGGCCATTGTAGTGACGATTAGAGAAAGGCTATTTTTGAACTCTATATTTTCTCTGTCAATGCGGAAATGTTTTTCTCTCCAAGATCTGATACTTAATGAAGCCTCTCAAGATTTTTTTCCGTTATCTTTATGTCACAATAAAATGAGAGCCACAAATGTGGGAATGGGTAGTACAAATAGCAAAGAAATATTGATAAGGCATTTTAAGCCCTGAAAGATTTCTTAAAACATTTCTCCTATTCTCTGGGCCAGGGCATTCATGAGCCTCTATTATTTTTTTTTTCCTGGGCTGTGTTGGTGGAAAATAAGAATGCTTTGGCGCTCACATGTGAGAATGGAAAGTAAAGAAAGAAATCAGAACCCCTACTCTCTACTCTTTCTCTTACAGTAGAATAAAGCAGGCAAAGAGATGTGTAGTCTGGACTCACTCCTGTATCACAGAAATTTAGCCTTTCTTGCACTTTCTTCTTCAGTGGTCAGAATATTAGGCATGGAGATGTAATTCACTGTGACATACTTAAAATCTGAAAACATTTGCTTGGACAATCATATAGTCAGAGTTTACAGGAATGACTGAAAAAAACTTCTCTAACGAAACATACTGTTGCAGCTTAGTAGGTAATTACTGATATTTTTATCTATAAGTTATAAAAACTTCAAAGAGTTGCTCAAGTATGGTATCAGTTTTGGGCTAGTGCTATAAGGCAGGAAGATAAAGCAACATTCTTTATTAACAGCTTCTGTGTTGAGATAGAGTCTTAATAATTGTGTATCATGTATCTTTCCTTTAACTTGTAAAGTACTGATTAAGTACTATTGTGTGCAAAGGGTTATGTTACAGCTGTAGCTTTTAGGTGAAAGAAAAAAATAAACGAGCTGAGACCGAAAGTGTGTTCAAATATAATGGGAAAGAAATCATGTTACTAAGAAAGGATCGGGACTGAACACTCCCGTCTGTCAGCTCTTAGACTATTTTTTTTTCCATCATATATCTTATGAAGTATTTGTCCATTTCCAGTCATGTTTAAAATACATGGACTAAACATATATAATAAGCATGTGAAAAGCATTTTGCTAGAGGTTTCCTTAGCAGCTTGCGGCTGAGCAAACAACACTGAAGGAGTCATCAACCCATCCATTTGTTGCACAATTTGCTGAAAGTGTACTGTGCACTTGTCGTGTTGCCAAACACAGGCCACCCAAAAGTGGTGCACAACTGCACAGTGCTTTTGTAGAGTTTACAACCTAGGGGTGTGAGAAATGCATGAAATAAGAAAATACCAAACATTATCCAATCATATACTATAATAAATGCTTGGAGAACAGAAAGCAAAGAGTGATCCAAGAGACTAACAATGGAAGATACATTAAGTTGTCAGGGGAGAGTTCATTCAATAAGAGAGAACTTGAAGACAAAAAGTTAGTTCGGCAAGGAGAGAGAGCTACGGCACTCCAGGCAAGGGGAAAAATAAACAGGTATAAAAAGTCCTGAAGAGAGAAAGTGCTGGAAGAAGGCCAGTATGGCTAAAGTGCACAGACCATAAAGGAGCTAGACAAAGGCTGAAGGTGGAAAGGCAGCTGAGACCAGGTCATGCAGGATCTTGCAGACCACAGCAGGAATTCTGAATGAACTGAACGCAAGAGAGTAACAAAACCAAATTCATATTTTTGAAAGATCTTTCAATTTGGTATGTGAAAAATCCACCAAAGGGGAGCATGGTTGTAAGTAAGGGAAATGTCTGCAATGCTTGCGTAGAGCTATAGCGGAGCAAAGGGGATAATAAGAGGAGCAATAAAAAAAAGAATGAAAACTGATTTGAGACAGACTTGGTCAGGCTTGCCATTGTACTTCGTGTAATAGATGAGAAAAAGAGGTTTAAAAATGTTCAATAAAAACATAAGCGATCAGAACAACTCTATATAAAGTTCTGTATATATATATATATATACTGATGGTAGTTTGGGTTATGTGGCATAAGCATTAGTCAGAACTCAGCAAAATACTCTTATGACTTATACATTTTTATATTAAAAGAAAAAACTGTAAATAGATATTAAACACTAGTTATGTATGCTCAAGTATTTAGGGAAAAGTGTACTGATGTCTGCAGTTTATTTTGAAATACTTCATAAAATAAGATGAATTGATAGAAAGAAGGATGAGCAGATGAATAGATACAGTATATGATAAAATATCATATACTGTAAATATCAGTGATATTGCTAAATAGTCATATAGTTCGTGATAATGGTACCTTTGGAGAGGTGTTAGGAAATATGTATCAAAGCATTAAAAAATGTAGATTTCTTTGACCTAGTAAGTCTAATTCTATAAATATGTATTATGAAATAATCAAAAATTCACACAAACATTTATTATGTAATTTTTAAAGATAGTTAACATAAAGGTTGATAAATAAGGACATGGATTAAATATATTATAGTACATCTATATGATTGAATTCTGTACCTTCAATATCATTCTGTAGGAGAAAATGTAAGCAACTGTGAAAAAATTAAAACTAAATGTCCAAGTGAAAAATGTAAGTTCGTAATACATGATCTATATTTTGTAACTAGTATTTGAAATGTTAGCTATTTTACCAAAATGGTATCAACTACATTATTTTTATCTTTACATTTTCTCTATTTTTCCACATATCTATGATATTGAATATATGTTTACTTCGTTAATAAAAACAGAACTGTAATTTTAAAAGAATTTTACCATAAGTTATTTAAAATTTACTTAGACACCAAGACGAGCAATATTTATCAATTACAATAGAATAAGACTAAAATGTAAAGGTAGATTATGGCTTAGAACTTCTAAAATGTAATCAGAATATTATATGAGAACTTTGTTAATTTTTGGCTACATCGAACTCTTAATTATATGCAGTATGGAGAAGCAAATAGTCTCCATGAGACTTTAGAAATGGCCAAGAGGAGTTGGTGCCAGAAAAAGAAGCCAAGAAGATTGTTGGCTGACATTTAAAATCTCAAAGCAAAGACAGGAAAATCACTATTTACGTAGGACAAGCCTTGATGTGTCTGGAGAAAACTGTTTATATTTTGTTTTGTGATGGTGTTGGGTTTTTGTGTTTTTGTTTCTTTTTGTTTGGGTTTTGGTTTTTTTGGTTAAGGTAACGGAAGATCTATGACCCACTGACCTTCTTATACTGCTAGGTTAACGTTTGATTAAAAAAAATGGTGGTTTTTTTCCCTGGGGCTCACACAGACTTTCTAAATCTCAGGCTCTCTGGAATTTTTGTTAGGAACCTCAGAAGTCTCTCATGACGGTCTTGAGTATAAGTCGTGAAAAATGCAAATTAGATGAGTTCTGTTAGACTTTACAGATAGTTAGCCGCCCCCCACCCAGATGCCTGCCTCCCCTCCAAAAGAAACCAAAACTAACAAACAAGCAAACAAAAAAAACCCACGAATGAAAGAACATTAAATTATCTGTTGACATGAGGCTGGATAGTTCTTATGTTTAATCCTGTGCTATTTGATGTCTTAGTAGATAATTTTAATTAATATCAAATTAAACTAAGTTAAAATTTTAAAAGAAAAGACTGATTGACAATGCATTCAATAATAGAATGAAAGTCTAGAGATTAACACAGTTTGGAATGATACTATAAACAAAGATTAAAGGTAGGGGTGCCTGAGCCGCTCAATCAGTTAAGTGTTGGATTTTTAATCTCAGTTTTTTTCTTAATCTCAAGATCATGAGTTCAAAGCCTGCATTCGGCTCCTCGATGGGCATGAAGACTACTTAAAAAAATAAAAAAATAATAATGAACAAACTGAGATGAAATGTAAAATAAATATGTGAGAAGTTATCTATTTTCATTGCAAATATCAACTGCATGTGACCAAGATTGGAGAATATTGGTTTAAGAGTTGTATATAAAATCCAAAGATAGGTCACTGACTAAAATCTTACTATTTTCCAGCATCAAGATTCAGTTTCTCAAAAAAAGCGTATCCATTTTAATATGATCTTGGGTCTAGATTAACTATTCTGTTCTTAGGATATTATATTAGGAATATTGTTTTCTACTCTTGTCACATTTTAAGAGCTTACTATACAAAAGACTTACCTAGTTAACGAAAGATTTGTTTTCCACATTGAATACCTTAAAATTTTGCATGGTTGCCAGAAGAACCAAATGGAGGTATAATAAGTATCTTCAAATATTTAAGAGCTATCACTTTTATTTAAAAAAATTTTTTAAATGTGTATTCATTTTTGAGAGAGAGAGAGAGAGAGAGAGAGAGAGAGAGAGAGGGAGGGAGGAGGAGTGCGAGCTAGGGAAAGGCAGAGAGAGACAGGAAGACATAGAATCTGAAGCAGGCTCCAAACTCCAAGCTGTCAGCACAGAGCCTGATGTGGGGCTCAAACCCACGAACTGTGAGACCATGACCTGAGCTGAAGTCGGCCGCTTAACCAACTGAGCCACCCAGGTGCCCCAAGACCTACCATTTTTAGAGTGAGTTAACTTTATTCAGTGAAGAATCAGAAGGCAAAAAGAGTGTTAAAGGGAGTATTAGTCTTTTCTATATATACTATCATCTCTTTGAAGTCTAGGACAATGTGTTATTCTTCTATTTCCAGCCCAGTGTCTGTAATATTTAGTCAGCATTTGTCATTATTGGTGGAATGAATAAATGAATAGAGAAAGACAGAGTTTTCTATATGCATAAGACATTATTTTTTAACACTTAATATGGGAGTGTTTTGGTCCCATAAGTAATATTTTGTTGTTATCTTTTCATCTTTTATTTTTAAAAATTGTATGCATTTTAAGGGGTACAGCATGATGATTTGATGTACATGTACATAATGAAATAATTGTACAGCCAAGGCGATTCACATATCCATCTCCTCACTTAGTTACCTTTCATGTGGGTGGTGAGATCACCTGAAATCTACTCTCCTGACAAATTTTCAGTATTTGTCACAATATTGACTGTGGTCATCACACTGTACATTAGATCTCTAGACTTATTCATCCTATGTAGCTACCACTTTGTACCAGGATAAAACTTTTTTAAAGTTAACAATAAAACAAAACAAAAACTGTCCAAAAAATGGAAACGGTAACAATATAGTCACTAGAATGACATGAGCAAAATCTACATAACCATTTTCAGAAGCATAGAGAGAAAATTCCCGCTTTTGCAGGCACCATGTTTTATTCTGTGCCCTCTCAGTCTCCTTTATCTACAAGCAGCTGTTTCCCCTTATCATTTAACGCTACACTCGTCATGGTGTCTAACAAATTCCTTAGTTTTAAATCTAATGGACACAAGTGCTCAGCAGCATTTGACTCTGTTGACTGCGTGCTTTCTTTAAGACATTCTCTTTCTCTGGTTTCCATGGTAACACAATCTGCTGTTTCTTCTTTTTTTAAATATCATCTTTATGCCCATACTTTTCATCCTCATTTTGGGGTTCCTAGTTTTCCCCTCATCTGCATTCTATCCAGAGCTTGCTTTTCATCTCATTCTACAATTCTCCAGCCTTTTATTTCAAGTAGCGCATATACGGTAATGACTCACAGATCTATTTCTTTAAATCCCAGGTCAGTTAATTTATGTGTATCTGCTTATTGACCATCCACATTCGAATGACCCATAGGAATCCAAATCCAACATGTCTAAAATGAATCCCTTATTCTTACTGCAGTCCAAATCTGAGTCTTCTTTCAGTGAGTGATACAACCAATACACTTTTCCAAGACAGAAAGTTAGTTATTCTTCACTTTCCTTGACCTTAGTTAGTCCACCAAGAGATGAGTGCCTACATCTATCAATTCTATCAGCCAAATATCTAATATAACAGATGTGTCCTCATAACATATGTCCTTATATCTCTTAGGCCTTTCAAATAAACCTTCTACCAATTTCTTAATTTAAGCCACCGTGATCTTGCACCTGGGTAGCTGCCATAATTTCCATTCTTATTTCCCTGATTTGAGTGTTTTTTTTCACACAACAAAGTAATTTTTCTAAAATACAAGAATGATGTGTCACTCTTTTCCATCAAACTCTTCAATGGCTACCAATTTCTTTCAAGTTATAGTGCCAAGTATTTCAGAATCTGGAATCTACTTATATTTCTAGAGTCATCTCTCATTAATATCTACCTCTCAGATCATGCATAAGCTCTATCTATTCTTATTAATCAGTCTTAGAAAACGCCATACTCAGCCTCATGCCTGGCCCTTTAGATCAGAAGTTTCCAGGCTTGAACTAATCCTCCTTTCCTGCTTTGTACCCACTTCAACTCCTTAACTCAGGTGCCACCTCTTCCAGAAAAATCTCCCTAAGCTACCTCATTTGTACTCCAGTCACACCCTTAGTTACCGTTTTAGAGAATTCATTATAGTAATTTGTAATTGATTAGATAGTTACTTCTTTTAGTTTAGATTATAAACTGTGAACAAGGTGGGGCATGATATGTAGGCCAGCATTATCTCCCCACAAAATAGCAGAGTGCCTGGCAGATTCTCAAAAAAATTTTTTAAAGAAACAAGTGAATATAAAGAAAGAAAGTTGATCAAATAAGAATAAATAAAATGAAACAAATAATTTTTTAAGAGCGTGGCAGGCACACACTGAAGACTATTTAGAGTTTTTTATTAGAATTACGGCAAATAAATACCAACATCTGAGAAGTGATCAGAGCAGTAAGAAAGGGTCACCTTAATCTGAATAGGACCTAGTGTGAAGGACGAGGAAGATTTGTGAATCTGGAGTTATGGTATTCTGTCCTGTGCATCAATTACTGGAAGAAATTTTTGAAAAGCTATAGCGATTGGTATAGCACACAGGATAGTAAAAAGTCTCAAAGCTTTTTATTATCAGAAATGGTTGAAGTGATTGGAGCTAATAATCTAAAGAAGGTGAATAATTGAAGACTGACTCCAAATATTTGGCTGAAATATGACTGACTCCTAATTTTTGAAAGATTCTCCTATGAGAAAGGGTCTGCTCATGTGGCTCAGAGGTTAAAGCCAGTGGGAATGGGTTTACGTGGAGATTGGACATCCTCATCATAGAGGGAAATTTCGTATGTCTAGAACTTTACAAAGAGTTTTAAGAGGTAAGACTTCCATGTCATTAAAGGTATACATAGTATAGAGGACTACTACTACGGGTCCAGGAATTAGGGAGTATAGGAAAGATTCATGATAGATGATCCCTGTTCGTATATGAAGGTTTGTCAGTATCTAAGAGGTGGACCAAGGTATGAGGCTAGAGTCATGTATTCTGGCCCAGAAAGGTCAAGAACATAACATAAAAATTTCTAAGTCAGAATCAGGGTTAGAACCAGAATCAGGGAGCCACAGCACATAGCAGTAGTATGCTACTCAAAAAGAGAATCCTGCAGGCCAACCCAGGTCCAGTAGACAGACCCGTGCTCTTGGGGAACCATTAGTAAATGTGAGGACCTACTTCCCAAACCGAGCCTTTAATCCCAAACACACGCTGATGGTTATCTGACACTTCCAAACATTTGATTATTCTCCTCAAATGTTAGATGGCATAAATGACAAGCCTTAGCAAGCACAAGAGAGACAAACCTCCCTTCTGCCATTGGTCTTCCAGGTCCAACAAGAGGGTGTGAAGGCCTTCTATGGTTTAAGGCAATATAATTTTTCTGTAATTCTTTAAAAGCTGCAGATTGAGGGATTCAGGGACCTCCGAATTTAAAGGAAAGTTCCTAGATATGTGGGCTGCCAGGATCCTCCCAATTTGTCCTCAGCCAGACCCTCTCTGGAGTTTTGTTTTCAGATCCTCCCAGACCTCATGTCAGTCAGAGCAGTAGGCAGAATCACCATTTGACCTTTCAATAGGATTTCCTTATTGAAGAGCACTGTCCCTTTAGCTCCTCCAGATCTAAAATGAAATCTATGAAAATACTTTTGGCCTCACATATTCCTGGGAAATATAACCTCCTCAAGAATTTCATATGACTGTGTGAATAAACTTATTGTTCTTCTCCCTTAGAGTAACTTTTGGTACTTGGGGGGAAAAAGGATATCGCCACGAGGGAAAGTATGTGAAAGGGAAGTGTGCAGATGGCAGTTTCCTCTTCAGAACTTGCCTGAAGAACATGTTTTTGCTACAAGAGGGCTGGTGTGTCCCCGTTGCTTGGGACTATCTTGTGAAGATTTTGACTTTGTTTTCTAAAGTTGTCCAGAGTCTACATGGGTTACGAATGCTTTGATCTGCTCCAAATGCAAGGGCACACAGTGCCCTATTTTAGGTGCCAAGTTTGTGTTCTGTTGGAAACCACGCTGAATAGTTTGGCAGAATCAATGCTAAATCAAGCAGAGAGATTTCTCATTTTTATGAAACACCCACAAAAGTCAACATTCTGTTTTTTAGCATCTATCCACCAAGTAACAGAGTAATAAAAACAACATTGGAAACACTTGAAAGTATTCACAATATTTTATTCTGCCATCTAATATAATTTTGATGAAATATTCTGTGGTTTAGTTAATAAAAACTGAACAAGAAAACAAGTATTTATTAAACATCTATGTTGTCTCAGAAATTTAAGGAAAATATAGAGTACACACAAAAAATTGATCCTATCCTGAAGAGTTAGTATCATGGAGGAGACAAGGCAAGCATACCAAAAAAATTTTTTAATTTACCCAAGGTAGTACATATTAGGAAATGTATTTTTCCTTATTTGTGTTCCATACCTGACAATTTCTTCTCTAAAATACATCTTGAATCTGTTCTTTTCTTTCTTGGTGGAGGTCACCAATCTTCTTAGGCCCAGACAACCCCCTTTTTTTTTTTCTTTTTCTTTTTTTTTTTTTTTTTTTTGGCAATGCTGGCACCTGACTGCAGAAACCCCTTTTTGACTAGTCCCCTCATCCTCATCTCCAAACTAATCTCCATATGGTAAACTAATCACTTTAAAGCAAATTCAGTTATGCCATTCTTTTGCAGAAGATCCTTCGAGGAATTATCATTACACATGAGAAAAAAAAAAACCACAATGCTCACTACACTACAAGGTCCAGAATGAGGCAGGCCTGCCCATCCCTCTAGTCTCCTCATGGGCACTGTCCTTCTCTATAGTCCACTCAGCTCAAGGGCTTTTTCCATGCTGTAGCCCTCTTCCTAAAATATTCTCCTCCCAACGCTCCTTGGAGCTAGGTCCTTTCCATCATTTAGGACCCAGCTTAAGTATATTACCTTCCCAGAAAACACTTCCTTGAATACTGGGTTTAAAGTTCATCTCTGTTATTCTCCAGCTCAACTCCCTATTTCATTCTTAGCACATTATTCAGCTTTCAATTTTTGCATTTTTAAAAATCAAATTGCATGCTAGTATGCACCCCATCCCTCCACATAAACTCTGTGAAGCAGGAACCATATTAGTTTTATGCATATGGCTCCCAGCCCAAGTACCTGCTTTGGAGTAAGTGTTTTAATACATTGTGTGTGTGTGTGTGTGTGTGAATGACTAAATAAATAAATGCTCCATTTTTAAAAGGTAGACTCATGTTTTCCAATGTATGTAATAGTTCATATAAATATATATTGGGTAATGAAGTAGAGAAGAGTTGGGCCATGAATTCCATCATCAGTGACACAGAAGCAAAGCAAACTGAGATATGTGGTTAAATATTCTATCTGCTTAGTCTCTGAAGCAGCAGTTTGGAAATACTGGCAAACTATATTTTGCTTTTAACAAAGAAGAAGAAAAGTAAAGGTTCACATGGGCCAGCAGATTCAGGGACAGGTTAATGTAGGAGAAAGGTCTTGGGACACCATCTTGAAGGAAAGATGGAATTTGAGCTGGATTGGAAGGGTTAAGAGGAAATTATGAGCACACCATGTAAAACCAAAGATGCAGGAAAGCTGGGATTATATGGCTTGATGGGATACCGAGGAATCCTAACTTCCTGCTTTTAGATACCCACATTCCATGGGATTAGATTTCTGAATTCTCTGTTCACCCACTTAAATACCCTGGTTTATTTCAAAGCAATTCTTTGCTTTTCTTGAAATGTTTCATAGAACATGGCTTCCTTTGACAAATCCATAAGAAGTGAAAGAAACCAGAATGTTTGACTCTGTGACCCTTCTTGATATTTAGATTTTATTATAGATGATGGAATGCTTTTATCTTTATTCATTTTACTGAAAAGTTGGTAACATTTCAGAACATGCTTGCATCTGAGAATAACTCATGGCCAAAGAGGCCCATTCATTAGGGCTCTCTTGTAATAAAGCCAAGTGGGAGGAAAATGTCTGACTTTGTTATTTGGTTAACCCTCCTTAAGGAAAGTACTTTATCAGGCTCACGCTGTACCTCTTGAAAGGAGAAAACCTTGGAGGCTTGGAGTATCAGAAAGGGCCATTCCAGTATATCTGACACTTCTTATATACTATTTCAGATTCTATTTGTCCCACCTCTTCCTCCAGCCTCTGCTACAAAACCAGCTCACTGAATCCTTGGTTGGTTTCACAAAAGTGCATCCTGATAGCACCTCGCACAGAGTCATTGCAGAGCTCTGATTCTGCCATGGGCTTCTCCTCTGCTGTAGGGATATTCTGGGCGCTCAGGGAGGCAAACGAGGAAGCTTGGGGAGTTAATACCGATGACCTCGTCCTTGACCAGTGGGCCAGGAGCTGATGGATATATGCTTTCTCCTTTGTCCCCTGGTTGGACAGCTCTGAGGCATAATGCATATGTCTTCACTTAAAGTCATATTGGATCAAGCTCCAGCCACCTGCAGAGGGTAAAAAGGTAGCAAATGCTTGTACTGTTTTTTTTTTTTCTTTTTTCCTACTTTCTGTTTTCTCTCTCTCTTTCTTAAATAACTACCTACAAATAAGCCTTTGTCCCAGGCTCTTGTTTGGGGGATTTAAAGCTAGGACATCCCTTAAAACAAAGCCAAGAATTGGTAAGATCAAATAGCAAGATACTAAAAGTACTCATAAAAGCCTGTAACCCAAAATAGCACTGGTGCAGATGATCCACAATTCAACATATCGCCATTGTAAACACTAGCCTTTGTTACAGGAATATGTGTCAGG
This sequence comes from Paguma larvata, assembly GCA_030068075.1. Lineage (NCBI taxonomy): Eukaryota > Metazoa > Chordata > Mammalia > Carnivora > Viverridae > Paguma > Paguma larvata. The sequence continues at coordinate 30,405,623 of CM057826.1, read as the reverse complement.
GTGGCTATTGGGGTGAGAAACTGGGGCCGATTTGGTTCCCAGCAGAGAAAACAGGCAAGATGGAGTTCTTTAACAACCAGAAGATACCCTGAGGACTGTGGGGTGGAGCGCTAAGAGCAACATTGAGAAGAACGGCGATCCGATGCTGAACACAATCTGTGTGACTCAGTTTTGCCTGGCATCTGCCCAAGATATGGAACTGTAAGGGCTGGCACTCTGCTGCTCTTTCTTTGTCCAGCTTGCCACAGGTCAAATTCATGTGGCCTTTGTACAATTTAAAAGTACTTTAAACAATCTCACAAACGGTTAAAACCAATCCCATAGCATTAACAACAGCAAGCCTATCACTTTGATATGGGCGATGGACCATGAATTATGGAGGTAATTGTAGTAAAACATTATCTGTTTTACTCATAGAAAAGGGCAAACCTTAGGCCGGTAGTCCTGAGTGCTTTAACTCTCTGCGACGCCCTGCTCAGTCTGCACAGAATCATAGAGAAAGTCCTCCAAGGAAATAGGGCTGTGCCGAAAAGAACGACCATGTTAAGAGCAGGAAGCAAGGTCTTCTGATTTCCAAATAGGACTGCTAAGCTTTCTCTAATTTGTGTACCTGTAAAAAAAAAAAAAAAAAAAAAAAAAAAGACGAGCAAGGTTGAGTGGTAAGGGCAGGTTTAGATCGCAATAACATAGCCCATTTCTGAGAACTTGTTTCCTTCCTTATTGAAGACTTTGCTTTTGATTTCCCTCACACATCTGTTTTTCCTCTACTTCCTGCTCCTCTCACTATATATTTTTTTTGACACATACATACATAAACACTCAGAGTGTTTGTAACCTGCACTCTGTTCTCTTCAGCAAACGCTTTAGTCCGAAGTTTTAAGGTTTTCGAAAACATCTTAAAAAGTCAGCAGTTAGCACGTTTTCCTATCCCAGCCACCCGGAAGCCATTGATTATGTTGTGATTTAATGTTGGAGAGAACCCTCTGCTGGGCTCATTTGGACTTGAGATTTTAAGAGGCTTATTCTTGCCTCTCAAGTTAAGCCAATTGCCTTTATATTGTTCAACCTTCTTTCCTTTATTATTATTTTTATTATTTTTTCAAACATCCGGATGTTCTGACCACCATGAGTGTCTCCCATAGGATGCTTTTCCCTAGGTAAATCCGATACTTTATAATACTTTTGTTTAACATTTATAAGCAAATTTAATACATTCTCATTTTATGGGAAATAGTGATAAAACTAAATTTTCCCATTAATATTACGTAACTAGTTAACCTAAGGGTCCCCAACAGTTCAAAGCTCACATAAATATTAACTTTAATCCCTTACATCTAAGGCTTCCCATTGTTAGCTTAACCCAGAGCCCAAGAACTTGACTGCCCTGAGGCAAAGATCCTCAAAAGCACTGTTCGGTTTCAAAATCAGTTTGGAGCTCCTGAATCATTTCTTAGGCTCTCGCTTTTCTTGGCTCACCCATCCTGGTTTTGCTGTTGTCACTTTTGTGTTTTATCTCACAAATATGAATGTGAAATGGATCAGAATATAAACGTGACTATTTGTGGCCATGACAGTTTTCATTTGATTGCTAAGTCTATTTTGACTAGTGCAAGAAAATCTCCAAAATTTAGAGTCAGCAAATAGTTTACAAAAGTCCTTTCCTAATGGAAATGGTGGAAGCGTCTAAAAGGAGTTAACCAGTGAGTCAGTTTTTTATTATATCCTAAATAGAAAACTTCAGATCTTGGAGTCCCTTAAACCCAAAGAGTTTAATCTAGCAAATGAATATTCATTACTCAATAGAAGCTTGCTGACAAATGTGGAAAATAAGCTAATAGGAAAACAAAGAGCATGTAAAATGTTATTTTCGTATTACTTCCTGATGAATGGTTGATTCGATAAGCATTCCCAAATCCTGTCTCCATGCCTTTCTTTATAGAATTAGCCAAATACTTGTTTCTCCAGCCTCCTTCGCTTTCCTAATGAAAGGGACCATCGTGCTTGGCATCAGCACTCTGTCCTTTGGCCTATCAACGGTAAAAGGAAATCTACCTCCAGAGTTTTTGTAATTAAAGAAAACAATGAAGTTCGTCTGTCTAGTCCACGATCAGCTGGATTCTGTTGTTGTATGCATTCAAACACATTTAAACTGCTGCACCACTATGTGTAAGATACGTGCTTCCAAAACCAGTGTTTACTCTTAAGTATCATTGTCCTTCACAGACTAATGTGTAAAAAGGAAGCCTCAGACAACTATCACTGCCTAAGAAAGATATTGAAATAGTCTCCTGAAAAAGTATTCTATAATGAGTGAACATTACTTTATTCAAATGGGATTAATTAGTTTTGTGCCCATTATGATGAAGAAGCAGTACACAGGGGAGCCTGGGTGGTTCAGTTGGTTAAGCGTCTGACTCTTGATTTCGGCTCAGGTCATGATCTCATGGTTTGTGAGTTCGAGCCCTACATCAGGCTCTGTGATAACAGTGCACAGAGTTTGTTTGGAGTTCTCTCTCCCTCCCTCTCTCTCCATCCCTCCCCTACTCTCTTTCTCACACTTTCTCTCAAAAAATATATAAATAAACATTAAAAAAAGAAGCAGTACAGAGATTTTATTCATCAATAATTAAGCCTTTTGTTTGTTTGCTTATGTTTTTTTGCTGCAGTATAGTTTTCCTAAGCTTGAGTAGTAGTCCTTTTTTTTTAATGTTTATTTTTAAGAGTTAGTGAGCAGGAGATGAGCGGAGAGAGAGAGAGAGAGAGAGAATGCCAAGCAGACTTCACATTTAGTGCAGAGCCCATTGTGATGCTTGATCCCATGAACCATGAGATAGATCATGACCTGAGCTGAATCAAAAGTTGGACACTTAATGTCCATCAGCTGTTGAATGGATAAAAAAGATGTGGTATATATATACAATGTAATACTACACAGCAATGGGAAAGAATGAAATCTGGCCGTGTGTGGCAACATGGATGGAACTGGAGGGTATTATGCTGAGTGAAATAAGTCAGGCAGAGAAAGACAGATGACATATGTTCCCACGCATAGGTAGGCTTTGGGAGACCTAACAGAAAAACACGGGGGAGGGGATGATGGAGAGGGGGAAAAAAAAAGCCACGGAGAGGGAGGAAGACATAACATGAGAGACTCTCAAAGACCAAGAACAAACTGAAGGGAGAGGGGGGTGTGGGATGGGGGAGATTGGGTGATGGGCACAGAGGAGGGCACTTGTTGAGATGAGCACTGGGTGTTGTATGGAAATCAATTTGACAATAAATTATTAGAAAATAAAAAAATGAATAAATGTGAAAAAACTTTTTAAATGCAAAAAAAAAAAAGTTGGACACTTAACCAACTAAGCCACTCAAGTGCCCCAAGTAGTAGGGTTTTTTTGATTGTTGGGGAGTGCTAAGAGAAATAACTACTCTTAAGTATGTTGGCAGTTAAAAAAAAATTGGATTACACATTTAAATGAAGATACTCCAATTGAGAAGACTGGTACTTCAGTTCTTATTATATTCCAATGTCTTACCAATTTCTTTCCTTTCCCACTGGATAGAAGAGAAGTGAGAGCTAGCTTGATCCCTTTAGTTTGGATTCCTTGGAACCTATTTCCAAACAGGGTCACATTCACAGGAATTAAGGTTAGGACTTCAACAACTTTGGAAGACATAATTTAACCCATAACATTAACTAAAGGCTCTCAAGAAAGTAACAAAGGACAAGTGAAGTTCAAGTCCTCCCATGAAAACGCCACGAAGTTCCAGAAAATCTCCTTCCAATCCTGTGCCTTCAGACTTGAATGAAGTTTATAGAAGGCAATATTTATTTTTTTATGTTTATTTATTTTTGAGAGAGAGCAAGCTGGGGAGCAGCAGAGAGAGAGGGAGACAGAAAATCTGAGGCAGGCTCCAAGCTGTCAGCACAGAGCCTGACACGGGGCTCGAACCCACGAACTGTGAGATCATGACCTAAGCCGAAGTCAGACACTTCACCGACTGAGCCACCCAGGAGCCTTGAAGAGGCAATGTTTATTCCTCAAATTCCATGTTCAAGATCTTAGAAAGGGAGTAAAAGAGTCAAGGAAGGGTTATTAAAATGAAATAAAAGTTAAGTGGAATGTTTGGGTAAGCAAAATATAAAGAATTGTCACTGCAAACATGAACATTTTATAGCAAAAATAGGTAACATATTAAGCAAAAGTGAGACAAAGAAACAAAGAAAACAAAGTGTGTTTTTCTGGAAGAAATCACAACCAAAGCACCATAAGAAAAATTTACCATATTAAAGGCAAATTTAGTGAAGACATAAAACTTGAGGAGAAAGTATTCAAAGATAAGATTATAACAAATAGCAGAGTAACATTAAAAGAAATATTAATGAAGGAAAAAAATCAAGAATTAAAATGGCATTATTATAAACCAAGAAGTTGGATAGCATCTAAAAGAATAGAAGAGTCCAATTTTAATTACTTAACTTATTGCTTACTTATAATTAATTACTTATCATTGCAATAAATGTAGAGAAAGTAGGAAATAGAAAGAGACAAGTGAAACTCGTCAAGAGAATAAATACAGAAAAGGAGGCCAAAGACCATCCAACATAAATGTAATTGGTAGTCTTTAAAACCATTCAATGATAAAATAGCTGAAAAGTTTTTGAAATGAATTGACAGGTCACACACAGTTATGTTAAAAGAGATAAATATATGTTATGGTAAGTTATAGCTTAGAAAATAATAATTTATTTAAGTATATGGATGGAAATTTGAGTAGCTTATAAGGAGGGACTTAGAGTGGCCTTAGACATCTTTCTACCATCATGCCATGCCAGAGAAAAATAAAGCAGCATCTACATTTATAAAAGTATAAGAAATAGAAACTGGAACAAGAAATTTATACCTAGCATTGTTCCTCATTAAGTCACAGACTTACTATTAAAATTACAAATTTTCTCTGTGAAAAAATTGAAGAAATATAGTGCCCAAGATTCTTTCTTTCAAAAATTGATTGATGACCAAACCTTAATAAAGATAAAAATATATATAAATTAACTGAAAATAGATAATCTTTCCTAAAATACCAGGGTTGAACATTTGAATACAGATTTAAGAATAAATAACTAGGGGACTTATAGTCACATAACAATGTGAATATTATAAACCATAGCAACTTAACAGTATAGTTAACCAAACTAAGAATGAAAGAGAGGTAGAAAAGTGTAGAGTGTATTAATTTACTTTGCTCCCAAAACAGGGAGACAAATTGATAGTAATTGGTTTTAAAAAAGAAAAAGAAAAAAGTGTTTTTAAATTTTTTATTTTTTATTCTTTTTAGGGAAACGTTAATAGCTACCATCTTCTGAAATTAAAACAAAAAGAATCTGAGCTTCACCATTTCCTTTATTTTCAGGTTGGTTTCTTTCATTCTGTTAAATATAACAAAAAATAAATTCAGGGCACCTGAGCGGCTTAGTTGATTAAATGTCTGACTCTTGGTTTCAGCTCAGGTTTTGATTCACGGTTGGTGGGTTTGAGCCATGCGCCTGGCTCTGCACCGTACGGAGTCTGCTTGGGATTCTTTGCCTCCTTCTCTCTCTGCTCCTCCCCTGCTTAAGCTCTCTCTCTCTCTCTTTCTCTCTCAAAATAAATAAACTTAAAAAAAATAAAAGAAAATAAATTTTAATACTTTTTGTTAAAAATAGCATGCAAGATGTGATTTTATTTTTATACAATTTCTTTCTTTGTTAATGTGTCTATCCTTCTCTCCATATATTCAGAGATATTTGGAATAATGTCCACATAATATCTATCATAATTAGCTCTATGTGGGAATTTTTAATCTTTTATTTTTCTGCATTACTGCAATTTCTTCTTTGAATTTGTAACATTAAAGCAATAACAGGGGTGCTTGGGTGCCTCAGTTGGTTAACTGTCCAACTTCAGCTCGGGTCATGATCTCATGGTTCCTGAGTTTGAGCCCTGTGCCAGACTCTGTGCTGACAGCTCGGAGCCTGGAGACTGCTTCGAATTCTGTCTTTCCCTCTCTCTCTGCCCCTTTCAGCTCGCACTCTGACTCTCTATCTCTCAAAAATAAGTAAAACATTTTTAAAACATTTAAAGAATAAAAATAAAACAAGAAGTCAGTTTTCAAAATAATAAAAATGGTTATTCGTATAAGACACTAAATGACTAAATAGAGAACCACTAATCATTTCTAGATCTTTATTCCTTTTAACAATCAGATTTACTTCCCCATCTTTAGTTCCATAGCTTTAGACTCTGAATTTTGAAGAATATTATTAGGATGTTTATTAACTTAGGAACCCATTCTTATAGACCTCCTGTCAGAGTATAGTATTAAATATTCTTATGTTATTGATTCTACACAGAAAAAGAGTTCATATTCAATTTCCTTGAAGGGAACATTGCTACCTGAACTTATTTGAGCCTTATTTTTGTAAATGTTGTTGTTGGCATAATGAAAAATTGTCAGCCTTCAGCTCACTAAGCATATAATCCTGTCAGCTATTAGCTGGCTTCCTCAGGGAGTGTAAACACATTGCTAAGGACCTGTCATTTTACCGAGCTATGACTGATAGCCCATAGCAGAATACACAAATGAAAAAGAACACAGTTTTAAAGAAACAGCGTAGAATAAATAATGTCTCCGTATGACCAGAGAGGGGCAATCTTATGGGAACACTGTCTACTACTTTGTCAAAACTAAAAGAATGCTAGAACTCCACGTGGCATGTTGCTTTCTTTCCAACACTCTTCTTCAAGTTTGGGGCAAATTTTCAATTCATTCTGGTTTAACTAGAATTGATCCGTATTTATAAATGTAAGTCAGACATTGCAAAAGTTTACTTTTCCTCTCATTGTTCTTATACCTTAAACAGATTGTTCTGAGGGAACTATTGTACAAATGAGGTCAATTTGTACTTTTGGCTGCTAAAGAGCTGGTCAACTGATGACCTGATTACCTTATTCATCACGGTTGCATAAAGCCTCCAATGCACTGAATATTCCAATATGTGGATTCAATAAACAGAAGTTCCGAATATCCAGTATGCACAAAGCTTCATGCTGAGATGGAGAAGTAATTAAAGTCCAGGTGATCTCTTATGTCGATTTAGATTTTATCTTTTCCATAATTTACACACACATACACACACACACATACACATTATGATAAAATGAGCTAATAGGGACTTTAGACATCTCTTAAAAGTAAAATGTTTCAAACTTTATAAACTCTGTCTGTATGATCTATTCAAAATCAACATAATTTCTGGATATAGCCAGAGTTGAACAAGGATGCTTGAAGGAGAACTTTTTTTTTTAGTGCTTTTTTTTTTTTTCTGAGAGAGAGAGTGTGAGTGGGGAGAAAGGGAGACAGAGAATCCCAAGCAGGCCCCATGCTGTCAGGGCGAGGCTGATGCAGGGCTCAAACTCACGAATGGTGAGATCATGACCTAGCTGAATTCAATGAGTTGGATGCTTAACCAACTGAGCCATCTGGCTGCCCCAGGGGAAGAACTATATATAGCACAGCTGTATCTATGTATCTAGCTAGCTATTTATAGGCTCCATACCCGATGTGGGGCTTGAACTCACAGCACTGAGATCAAGAATTGCATGCTTTACTGACTGAGCCAGCCAGGCACCCCAGCATAGTTTGTACCTTTAAAATAGAATACAAGGTAACCAACAAAAGAAGAAAAAAGGAAGAGTCACTTGGAGCAATTGTTGGCGTTTTTGACTTTGCATCAGTAGAGATGCTCAATATGGTATAAAGATTTTAGGAAAGAGAAAAGGCCATGCGTTCATGCAGCATAATAACACAAATATAAAACTGAGTAACTGACGTTACCAGGCCGATCAAAGTTGAAGAAGTCAACATCCTATCTTCAATATGCCTTCCATGTAGTAAGGGGGATGATATAAATAAATAGGTAACAGTGATATAACAAATGATAAACTGTGAATTTTCCAATGAAGTATGGTGGCCACTGTGATGCACTTTGCACATCCCCTTTAGGAATGAAAGATTTGTTATCCCACTGCTGGCAGAAAACCTGTAAGTGTCAGCCTCTGCAGAATTGCCTTAGCTGAAGAAAGCCACTTTGATCAAGGACACGCAGCCTTGCCAGGTGGCCGCACCTAATGATTAATTGATGCAGGGGTATAAATGCCAGCTCCCTTATCCCAACTTCAGAACACTCCACAGAGTTATGTGAGGCCCTCGTTGAAACTAAATCAACTGCCATTGCTGCTCAGTCCTGCTTTTTTATCTTTCTTTCCAAGGGTGTTGATCTCAAGATTACTCCCTGGGAAATCCTCTACATGTTCATTGCTGCTTCCTGAAGAACCAACTCTGTAGAACTTCCTGTCACTAAAAGTTTGAGAAAGCAGATGGCGAGATGGAATTTTGAAACTGGATCATTTACCACTTGGCTGGCAGTAAGACCCTAATCACCAGAAGTGGAACACAGATAGTCCCTGGTAAGTGGCAGTGTAATCATTAAATCTTGTACTGCTGAACTGGGATAGAATAGTGGTGGAAGAAAATTCGTTAGCTGGTGTGATATCGTCAGGCTTTTGAGAAATGGAGTAGAAATAGTATCCATAAGGACTATGGAGGTAGTTAACTCTTGCTAAGCTTTATCAATATGCAGGACCAACAGGCAGAATATGAGCTACTATGCTGGATGGGGTAATTGATACCGGTAAGCCTGCTCTCATACAAGCAGTCAGGGAAGAATGTGTTTGGGATCAGATAGTATGTTTGGGATTCTCTCAATGGGTGCTTATCCCAGTTTGACAGTAAAGAGACAAGTACATTGTGGCTCTTTCTCCTGTCATGGAAGCAATGTTGCTTTAGAAGCCGGAATATTGAGCCAAGCATTAATTATCTATGTGAGTTATTACATATCTCTGGATTTTAGTTTCCTATGTATGAAATGGGGAGGCTGGACAACTGAGATCTAAGTTATTTTCAACATTATTATTATAAAAGAAAAAAATGAACAGATATTATAGTATGACATTTAAAAGAAGCCATAGATTTTATGGGTTTTTTAATGTGATATTTCATGCACAGTCTAGAGAAGAAAACATATAACCTGTGTTTTCACACTTTTAGTACAGTAAGTGGAACAACACATTATGTGATGCGAGGAATCATCAGCAAAAGATAAATTCAGCAAATAGAAGCAAAATATCATATTAAAGCAGAAACCACTAGAGTATCTCTACAATTAAAGTATTTTGTGCCTCTGTTATACAGATGGAAAGGGTTAAAATGTAACACTGACAGAGACAGAAAGGACTCATGCATTGGGATGAAGCACTCATGTGAAGGACAGGGAGTGCCCCTTGGTTTCCGAGATCTGATTCAAAACAGTTTACAAAATAGTGTTAATGCTTTAGCATTCGACTGCTCCATTATAAGTTTAGAATGTTTAGTTAAAAAAAAATTACCCAGGGGCACCTGTGTGGTTCAGTGGGTTAAGCGTCCAACTTCAGCTCAGGTCATGATCTCACGGTTCATGAGTTCAAGCCCTGCATTGGGCTCTAGGCTGACAGCTCAGAGCCTGGAGCCTGTTTTGGATTCTGTGTGTGTCTCTCTCTCTGCCCCTCCCCCGCTCATGCTCTGTTTCTCTGTGTCTCTCAAAAATAAATAAATGTTAAAAAAAATTACCCAAAAAAAAACTAGTAGAGCTTTTCTAGGTCTGGTTTAGAGATGGTCTGTGGAGTAGTAAAAATTTTTAAATCCAGTTAATATAGCCATACAGAATAGCATGGATGATACAGTCATTCACACATTCCATTTTAACCACCCACTAAGATTACTCAGGAAGCTGTGGAGTATATGGAAACATGTCATATTAAAGCCAGAAAGTCCTCATACAAATTACATTCACCTTATGGTCAGGCAAACCACTTAAAACTTCCTATTCTGTTAAATTGATTTTTTAAAAAGTGTGTGTGTGTGTGTGTGTGTGTGTGTGAGAGAGAGAGAGAGAGAGAGAGAGAGAGAGAGAGAGAGAGCAAACTCAGAGAACAATGAGTATTACTGATATATCAGTTGTTTCTTCTTTAATTCATTTAACTTTGTTAATCAAAGACTATCTTGTAGATAGTTTGAAACCACTATGAAGTCATTTTTCCACTTCGAAAATGTTGGTTTTCGTTATAATAAGTAATCCTAATAAACTTCCATTACCAGGCTTACAAAGTTCACAAAAACGTTTGCTGCTGTATAGTATCGATAACACTACTATCCTCATGACGTGGTATATGAAACAGAAACATCAGGAAGAGAATCCAGTTCAGTACCTTAACTGATCATCATTGTTCCTCATTAGTCAGCCAGCAATAGATCTGGTTTGCCGTAATAGCTGTGGGTATGAGATAATTACATTAAATTCCAAACAGAAACCTAATTCTAAGCATAATCTTAGCATTTGTTGTTTTTTTTAAAAAAATTTAAGGATAAGATTAGATTGTTTTTCACCCATCATTCCTTTATCTTACATGTTAACCACATACTTATACAGTTGCTATGATATGCCATTTATATAATAAAATATTTACTGCTTAGCAGGTTTGGCTTAACACTGGGTCTGAAATACTCCGATTACAGAGCTTTCTCAAGGTCTTTGATCTTTCGTTTCATAAGAATTGTGTATGGTCTAAATACATAGTACAAGTTACACTCACGTTTTCCAACTTTCCCTCTCCACCTGTTTTTTCCCCTGCTCTGTTTTCTGCTATGCCTCTCATTTTCATTACTCATTCGTTTCTAGAAATAGATGTAATGTCTTCTGAAAAATTCTGAAACAGGGTTTCCTGAGTGGCTCAGGTGGTTAAGTGTTCAATTTCGGCTCAGGTCATGATCTCATGGTTCGTGGGTTTGAGTCCCATGCTGGGCTCTGTGCTGACAGCTCAGAGTCTGGAGCCTGCTGTGATTCTGTGTCTCCTCTCTCTCTCACCTCCCCTGCTCATGCTCTGTCTCTCTGTGTCTCAAAAATAAATAAAATATTTAAAAAAACCTCTTTGAAAAATTCTGAAACAAAGAAAGGTACTATGTCCATAAATAGGAAGATTCAATATTGTGATGATATCAATTTTCCTCAAATTAATCTATATATTTAAAACAATGCCCATCATAATCCCATCAGGCTTTTTTTTAGTGGAAATTGATAATCTGATTCTAAAATATACCTGGAAATTCAAAGGAACTAGAATAGACAAAACAATCTTCAAAAAGACGAGAATAAGTATTTGTACTACCTTACTTCGAGACCTACCATAAACATGCAGTAACCAAGACAGAATAATTCTGGCGTAAATCAGTGAAACAATAAAGAGCTCTGAAATAGGTGCACGCTTATCGGATTATTCAGTTGTCTACAAAGGCACTAAAGCAACGTAATGGGGAAAAGAAGGCCTTTTCTAAGAATGGTGCTGGAAGAATTGGATAACTATATTAGAACACATAAACATAAAGGTAAACATGTAACAATGTTTTTAGAAGAAAACAGAAGGTCTTTGGGAATTGGAAGAAAGAAAAGTTTTTTTTAAAGGTCACAATAATCAATAACCATAAAAGAAAAGTCATTTTATTTTTATAATGATGAGCAAATTACTCTTCATAGGAATTAAAAACCTTTGTTCATCGAAAGACACAATTAAGAAATTGAATAGGCAGGCCAAATCCCAGGAGAAAGATATTCATAAATTATGTATCTCACAAAGGCCTATATATTTCTGAAGAGGTAACCTACATCATTAGTCATCAGAGAAATAAAAATTAAGATCACAATAAGATGCCATGACACACTTATCAGAGTGTCTGAAATTTAAAAAGACACAACATAAAATGTTTGTGAGTATATTAACCATCTAGAATTCTCAAACCCTGATAGCTGGAGTGTAAAATAGTACAAAAATCTTAGAAAAACTTTTGGTAGATTCTCATGAAACTAGCTATATACCTTACCCTATAATTCTGCAATTCTGCTCCTAGGTAGTCACCAAATAGAAATTGAAGTATATGCTCATATAAAGACCCAAAACAAATGCTCATAGCATCTTTATTTATGTTATATTAAAAACTGGAAGCAGCCCAAGAGCCCATGAAAATAAAAATAGATAAATTATGCTGTACTCAGATTTTTCCCAAAAGGTTTTCTGCCAGAACACAGTATCATGAAAACCATCGATAAACCTAAACCAAAATGGGAAAGGAAGACTTTCCCATGATCATCATTGTCATGGACAGGTAGATTCAGGCACGTCTACCGTTACTGGTCATCTGATCTACAAATGTGGTGGGATTGACAAAAGAACTGTCAAAAAATTTGAGAAGGAGGCTGCCGAAAGGGGAAAGGGCTCTTTCAAGTATGCCTGGGTCTGGGCAAACTGAAAGCTGAATGTGAGTGTGGTATCACCATTGATATCTTCCTGTCAAAATTCAAGCCCCTGCAAGAATTATGTGATCATCGTTGATGCCCCAAGACACAGAGACTTTATCAAAAATGTGATTACAAGCACATCTCAGGCTGACCATACTGTCCTGACTCTTGCTGCTGGTGTTGGTGAATTTGAAGCATATCTCTCCAAGAGTGGGCAGACCTGTGAGCATGCCATACTGGCTTACACACTGGGTGTAAAATAACTTATTGTTGGTGTTAACAAAATGGATTCCACTGAGCCACCCTACGGCCAGAAGACACAGAAAGATAACATTAAGGAAGTCATCACCTACATTAAGGAAATTGGCTACAACCCTGACACAGTAACATTTGTGCCAATTTCTGGTTGGAATGGTGACAACATGCTGGAGCCAAGGCATGGAATGTCACCTGTAAAGTTGGCAATGCCCGTGGAAGCAGTGCTTGAAGCTCTGAATTGCATTCTGCCACCAACTCATCCAACTCGTCTGCCTCTCTATGATGTCTACTAACTTGGTGGTATTGATACTGTCCCTGCGGCCCGAATGGAGACTGCGATTCCTAAACCTTGTGTGGTGGTCACCTTTGCTCCAATAATGTTACAACTCAAGTAAAGTCTGTTGAAATGCACCACGAAGCCTTGAGTGAGGCTCTTCCTGGGGACAATATGGGTTTCAACATCAAGAACGTATCTGTCAAAGATGTTCATCATGGCAATGTGGCTGGTGACAGCAAAAATGACCCACCAATGGAAGCAGCTAGCTTCACAGCTTGGGTAATTATCTTGAACCATCCAGGTCAAATCAGTGCTGAGTATTCACCTGTGTTGAATGGTCACATGGCTCACATTGCCTACAGGTTCGCTGAGTGGAAGGAGAAGATTGATCATCGTCTGGAAAAAAGCTGGAAAATGGTCCCAAGTTCTTGAAATCTGGTGATTCTGCTGTCATTGATAAGGTTCCTATGTGTGTTGAGGGCTTTTCTGACTATCCTCCCCTGGGCCATTTTGCTGCTTGTAAGGTGAGACAGACAGTTGCTGTGGGTGTCATCAAAGCAGTGGACAAGAAGGAAGCTGGAGCTGGCAAGGTCATCAAGTGTGCACAGAAAGCTCAGAAGGCTAAATGAATGTTTACCACCAATACCTGCCACCCCAGTCTTAATCAGAAATGGAAGAATGGTCTCAGAACTGTTTGTGTCAATTGGCCATGTAAGGTTAATAGCAAAAGACTGGTTAATGATAATAATGCATCATAAAACCTTCAGAAGGAAAGGGAAATGCTTTGTGGACAATTTGTGTGGCGGTGGGTGGGTGTTGTATGTGGCAGTTTTGTTATTAGTTTTTAAAGTCAGTACTTTTTAATGGACACTACTTGACCAAATATCTGTCAAAGAATTTTGAGATCATTAAAACAAAAATTTAATGAGAAACAAAACAAAAACCAATTATGGTGTACTCAGTTAAAGGAATACTCTTAAGCAATAGAAAGGAACACATTGCTAATACATACAACATTGATGTGCCTAAAAAATTTGAGGAGTAAAAGATACCTTACACAGAGGTGTGCATATTATATTGTTCTATTTATATGAAGTTCTACAATAGGTAAAACTAATCTCTGGTGCGAAAAAATAATCAAAATAGTAAGTGTCTTTGTGGGATATACAAAAGGATTGACCAGGAAGGGGCACAAGAAAACTTTCTGGGAAGATAATGATATTCCTTATCTTGAAAAATCTTTGGATTATATAGATATTCATATATATCAAAATTTATCATATGGTGCACTTCAGATTTGTGCAATTCACTGTATGGCAATTTAAAGTTTATTTATTTGAGAGAGAGAAAGAGAGTGCACACAAAAGAGAGCAGGAAGGGGCAGAGAGAGAGGGAGAGAGAGAACCCCAAGCAGGCTCCATGATCAGCACCGAGCCCGAGGCGGGGATGACTGTGAGATATTGACCGGAGCTGAAACCAAGAGTCAGACACTCAACCGACTGAGCCACACAGGCACCCCTCACTGTATGGCAATTTAAACTAAAAAAGAAAAAGCTATAAACAAATACTGAGCCCTCACTAAGGATATGCATCCTGAAGAGTTTAGGGATGAAGTGTACAGATATTAGCAACTTACTTTAAAATGTATCCATAATGAGACAGATTGATAAAATGTCAGAGAAATGGTTGGTTGGATAGGTATGTGATAGAGCAAAGAGAGCAAAATACTTATTTTATTTTTTAAAAGATTTTTTAAATATTTATTTATTTTTGAGAAAGAGAGAGAGAGACAGAGACATAGCATGAGTGGGGGAGGGACAGAAAGAAACAGAGACACAGAATCCATAGAATCCGCACAGATGGAGACACAAGCTCCGAGCTGTCAGCATGGAGCCTGATGTGAGGCTCGAACTTCAAACTGTGAGATCATGACCTGAGCCAAAGTCAGACCCTTAACCAACTGAGCCACCCAGGTGCCCAAAATATTTATTTTAGCATCTAAATTGTTTTGAAGTCAAGTTTCTTATATCTTTGAAAATTCTTGTAATAAGATATGGAATAAAAGCAATAAATAAATATGACAGTTAATTTTAAAATTCAATCATGCCTATATTAAATAGGCTTCTAATTTGAAATTATCTGACTTAATATATTGTATGTATCATGAAAAGATAATTGATTAAATGGCAACCATAAAAGAGAGCCATGAATGAAGAAACTGTTTTTAAGTGCTAAAAGAATCCTGAATGCCATGGGATTGAGTTTGATTTCTTTTTACCCAACATTTTCTGTAAACACTTTTAGCTACAATAGCATATTTGATTTTACCATATAGAATAAGATTTACACTTAAATTGGTATGTAAATTTTTTAAGTTGAAAGAGACCTTAGCAATCACCTTTTAATCCACTTGTTTTAAACATGTGAAAGGTGATGTCCTCAAAGATTGTGAGTTTACTCTA
The DNA here is from genome assembly GCA_030068075.1 of Paguma larvata. Lineage (NCBI taxonomy): Eukaryota > Metazoa > Chordata > Mammalia > Carnivora > Viverridae > Paguma > Paguma larvata. The sequence continues at coordinate 30,390,199 of CM057826.1, read as the reverse complement.
AGTTCCAAAACTAGTAAATACCAGCATGTTTACCAAAAAAACTGTGAAATCTGATTCATTTCCCTTTGAAGTTCTCTTGTACTATTGTGAGAATCAGTCAGACCAGCATCTGGACTACCAGGAAGAGCCATCTGTGAGAAGGGAATAATAATGCCTGCTCTGCTACAGGAAATACCAACACACTTTGGATTGTTAATAAAATGGTGAGAAACTTAAATACCACTTGTTATTTTCAGTGTACGTGTAATACATCAAGATCTACATTTCAGGTCAGTAGATTTCCAAAGGGGACTGATTTACTGGCTGTGACTTAACCCACTATTTCCCATAAAATTTACATCAGTCAGAATGGAATAATCCAAGTGACTGTGAAAGACAAATATGTATGAAAGTAGAGCAAGTAGTAGCGGGAACACATTTAGATAGTTAGAAGGTTCACCACTCTTTACCATAAATTAAATTCTCCAAGTGAAGGAGAATTTACAAGTTTTATTTTGATATACACTCTTCAAAGATATTTAGAATAAAACAAATGAATTCAAATGCATAAATGTAAGCCATTCTCAAAGTAAAATATTAAATCGGAAGACAGATATTATTTGATAGGAACATAGCAATAAAATATTCAACAAAAAACAGATTCTAAAGGATTATCATTTTATGTGAACTCAAAGTATTCCAGTTTCATTATTTTTAATTTTTTTAAGTTTATTTATTTTTGAGAGACAGAGAAAACGTGAGTTGAGGAGGGGTAGAGAGAGAGAGGGAAAGAGAGAGAATCCCAGGCAGGCTCCACACTGTTTGTGGGCTCAAACCCACAAACCGTGAGATCATGACCTGAGCCAAAGTCAGATGCTTAACTGACTGAGCCACCCAGGCGCCCCCAAAGTATTCCGTTTTTAAAATGCTAACTTTCAAATATATATCAGCATAAACTTTACTGCACTGTGCCCATACAGAGAAGTCTAAAAAAGAAAATATGCTCAATAATTACTTTTCTCATAATAAAATTCCCAGAAGAGCATTACAAAAAATAAATGTCAAGATTGCCATGGATATATAAGACTCTTCTGGGAACTCTATGGAACGCTGTTTATTAATATCCTAAATAAGTACTTTTTAATTTATCTATTCAATGGCTGAATGAGTGGAGAAAAAAATTTCCATAGAATTTTACAATTTTCAGGATATTTTGTTTTCTTCATCTGATATGATCTTCATAGTATCAAACCGTGCAGTATCAAAAGTTAAAGTGGATATTAATATCCTTATTTCACCTGTTAAACAGTTGAGGCTCAAATATTACTCTAAAAAATAGATGCTCTTGATAAAACCAGATGATGGAAAAATATATAATAATTCGTCAAGATCTCAGAGTGAATAAATATCAAAGACATGTCTAAAACATACGCTTTCAAGCTAGTGTTCCTTTCACTAAAACTTCTATCTAAATTTATCACTTAAAGTGCTATCACATCAAGTCATTTTTTTTATTTTTGAAAAATGCATTAGTTCCATCAAAGCATCATGAATCTGTTTCCACGTGTTCCTAATATGCTTGGCAAAAATGACGTATAAACCTAAGAGTCTAGAATAGGGCACGATAATTTAATACACTCGAACTGAGGGTAGTAAGAATGAAATGGTAAGAACGACTTGCCTTTCTTGCTCCTTCTTTCTCCTTTCCTTCCTTTCTTCTATCAATTATCTATCTATCTATTATCTATCTGTCATCTATCTACCTATCTATACTTATGAGTACGTCAGAATATACTCTGGTGAAAATTAATGAAAGGAAACCTCCTTTAGAAAGGAGTTGGAAGATCAGCAAGGGGAGATTTCGGGCCCTACTTATCATCAATTGCAGACCCAGCAGGAAGAGACAGGCGTTGCAAGCCCATAGTACTTGAGCCACCACTTTACCATTCCACCAGGAGGAAGAAAGTTTTTCCTCTTCCTCGGCAACAGGTAGCAGCCTAACCAATGAGAGTCATAACTCAGCCAGTGAAAAGCCACTATACTTCAAATTCCCAGTTTACTCCAATAGACTTTCTGTTTATGACTGCCCTCCGTAGTTCCCTCTTCTGCTATTAAAGAGCGGTCCTCTCCTGCATCCTCTGGGCTTGCCTTTTGTTTTGCAGCAGCTTGCTTATCCCAGATTGCAATTTTCTTCTATTCTCAAATAAACCCATTGTCTTGTTTTGTTTTGCTGGTATAATAACTGGCAGTTTTATTCATGAGGTTGACTCTGTTATCTATTTAATAATCTCTAAATAGTTCTTTCCACATTGGAACATAATTATTTTTTAACTCTGTGTAGGCTGTTTTATAAGGAGAAGTACCTAAATCACATGGCTTCACATGGGGTTAGGAGAGCTGCAGTATGGAAAAAGAGAAGTAGGTAGGAAAGGAGATAAGTGGGTAGACCTTGTAGGGCACCAGACCCTTTGAATTCATCCATAATTACAAGGTGTTACGTTTCAGATGATACTCTAAGCCTGGGAGCACAAAGAACACAAAGAATGTTGATTGTGTGATCGTTTTAGCCTAAGTGACAAGTTTAAATTTCATTCTCTAGGCATTGTGAAGCCTTTGAATGTTCAAATTTGTTTTGATTTGGTTTTAGTTTTGGTGTAATGGGAGAAATAGAGTAATTCACTTCAGATTTTTAGAAAATAAAGTATAGGATTCATAAGAAAGAAAAGCTGAAAACATGGTATCCGATTAGAAAACCTATAGAGTAGTCAGCACAAGAGAATTTAGGGCCTGAGTTGAGGGAGTAACAGTGGGTTTAGAGAAGGGTTAGTAGAATCAATAGGCTATGGTGAATAAATAGATGTTTATATTAAGGAAAGAGAGGGGTCAAAGATGCCTCTGGAATTCCTCTTTGGAAAAATGGCCATTCCAATCAAGCAAACATTGGAAGAAAGGTTTTATTTGTTTGTTTGTTTGTTTGGCCCTTTCATTTATGTCAAGGCATTATGTGGTGAAGAAAAGTGATTCAAATTAAGTTTGGAAAATATCACTTATCTACTCTCCTCAGATAAATTGCAAACACTGTTAGGATTCTACGTGGAGTATAGAATTTGGTGGCTACTGAGGGAAGCAGCAGTGGATTGGCCCTGATATGTGCCGTACAGGGAGGAGGTAGGCATAGAGAACTTCTAACTCTAAAGAATGGGTAAATCTGAGTACTTTGGGTTTCATCAGTGAAAAGTGAAATTATTTCTTTTTTACTTTTATATTCAAAATCGATAAGTATGAGTCTCTGTGCTTGGGCTATGTACTTAATCTGTGTGCTGTGTGGTCTCCAGTCCCAGGAGCCCATAAGCAGCACAAAGAAGGCAAGAAAATACTTCCTTCAACTTTATATCTTTAAAATTGCTGGATCTGTGGGGGATGAGCAGAATACTGATGCCGTCACTTTCCCGTAATCATCTGTAATTAAGTGCCTTCGAACCCAACAAACCCAACGAACTTAGCTCTGAGAGACAAGCCATCAAAACGCCCCCCTTCATACCTCAGTCAAAGGATGAAAACTACCAGTTACATTAATTTATCCATTTGTTTGGGAAGTATAACTTTCTTCCATTTTCCAGAGGCATCTAAATCCAGGCTTCTCCTCCCATAGAGCCTCAGAATGACAGATTCCAAACTCAACAACCCAATGCAGGAGGTAACACTCCCTTCTTCTTCTTTATTGTCAACATAGCATCAAAGGCGGTTCTCTCCCCCTCCGTACCAATGGCTCCAGCCCTCCTTACCCTTTTACTTCATCTTCACATTCGCCCAGTGTGGTCTATACATAACAGAGGAAAATTGCAATTGTTTTGACCCTACAACTCTCTACCTGATCCCCTAACTCAAGCATTGACTCATTACTTTGCTAATTTTTGAACTTTTACTGAAATTCCCATAGAATTGAGAAAAGACTTACTTGTTTGTTTTGGTATCTATGAAATTTCATATTTAAAATTTTTTTCAGTGTTTGAGTCAAGGGAGATTCCAAAAACGCTGTTTCAGTTTTTTCCCAGAGGAGGACTCAACCCTTTAAATTGTTGTCGGTTAGAATTTGTGGTTTTACTTTTTTTAAACATCTACTGCCTACTGTGTCTGTAGCAATCAAACGTTTATGCCATATCATCACTCATTTGTTAGTTAAATCAGCAGAATCTGTCTCTCTTTAAGAACCGCCCGAAATGGAAATGAATTAGTCCTATAGTTAAAATAATGACCAAAAAAATACAAGGCGAATGAACATTTTTTTGGAGTCAGTTATTTTTTCCTAGGTTAGAAAAAATGATGTGGAAAATGTACCTATCAGGAGTATCTCAATGAGTCTTCTTACAGTATTCTTGAGAATTCGGGAAACAGAATTAAATGAATACTAAATCAGTTTCTTCATGGACTCAAAAGCAGTTCCAAGGACTCAGGAGATTTCTATTACAATTCTCTGATTAATGGATTATATAAATACTAAACATGAAAGGGCACTTTGTAGATAAAATCAATTTAATTGAAATTATTTTAGTAATTAACCAACCTCGATCCTTCCAATTACCCTTCAATGAACTCCTCGTCCAGGTACACACTTATAAATTGAGTTTCTGGAATTCTTCAAGTACTTTTCTTTAAAAACCTTTCAAATTTCCCATTTAAAAATATTAAGAAACCTTCTTTGTTAAGACTGTCTTGCTTCATTCTTCAAATTGAGCCTAAGCATCATAAAGAAATAAAAGTATCCTCTTATTGAGCTTGAGTTTATTCCATTCTGTTTCTAAAAAGTAATGGCCAAGTTAAGTAGAAAACTACATTATCATTAATATTTGAAACCAGATATAATTTAATAATTCTTACATGGCATGGTTATTGTTTACAAAAAATGTCAAACTTATTAAAATGACGTAATCTCAACAACTAATTTTATTACATTTTGTTGCTGAGGAAATACATGAAGTACTCTCAGCTGTGATTAGAAATGTTAATAATTTCTTTCTTCCCCAAATAATAAATGATGGAAAGAATAACTAAATTAAATGGCAAACATGCAGGACTCTTTCTAAATTAATAGAAAGTGAAAATAATTTATAAGTGTTGCATTTGCTCTCAAAGGACATTTTGGTTTCTTGATTTGATTGTTTTAGATTTTGCCAACCTACGGTTGGTTTTTTTTCTTAAGTTTGTTTGTTTATTAATTAATTAATTTATTTATTTATTTTACATATATTTTGAGAGAGAGACAGAACATGGGCAGGCAAGGGACAGAGAGAAGGGGAGAGAGAGAGAATCCCAAGCTGGCTCTGCATGCTCAGCGTGGAGCCCAATGTGGGGCTCAAACTCATGAACCATGAGATTCTGACCTGAGCCAAAACCAAGAGCCAGATGCTAACTGACTGAGCCACGCAGGTGCCCCCACACTCTGTGTTATGGTCACCAGTTTTCCATGTTCAAAGTAATTAGAAAATGTGAAAATTATTTTAATCTGGTTATTAAAATGGTAGATTATAATTCACTTACAGTGAAGTTAATGAATGAGTTGCTCAGGTAAGGCATGCGATCACTTCCAGAGATCATTAAGATTAGGCGCTCCTCTTTGCCGGCTGATACCGGTGTGTATTAGGAGGATTAACCCAAGTGCGCACAACAGATTGAAGTGAGGAGCAACTGAAATCAACAAGACCGGTTAAGAAGCTATATCCATGCAGGCCTCCAGTTATGGTATGAGTAAGTCACAGGAATAAAAAGCAGAGCATAAGGAATACAGTCAATGACATTGTAATGACAACGTAGGGGGACAGATGGTAGCCACACTTATGGTGAACATGGCGTAATGTATAAACCTGTCAAATCATGAAGCTGTACACCTGAAACTAATGTCACATTGTGTGTCAACTATACTCAAATAAAATCTGTGTAAAGAAGCAATCTGAAAAGTTCAAGTGAGAGGTAATTGTGTCTGCATTGGTGGTACAAATGGAAAGGAATGACATGTGAGAGATTCGAAAGAGTATTATAAAAGGACACCGGGACTGTGCGTAAAAGAAACGTTTTTTAAAAGAGACAATTTGGGGCGCCTGGGTGGCTCAGTTGGTTAAGCAGCTGACTTCGGCTCAGGTCATGATCTCACGGTCTGTGAGTTCAAGCCCCGCGTCGGGCTCTGTGCTGATGGCTCATCAGAGCCTGGAGCCTGCTTCGGATTCTGTGTCTCCCTCTCTCTCTGCCCTTCCCCTGCTCATACTCTGTCTCTTTGTCTCTCAAAAATAAATAAACGTTAAAACAAATTTAAAAAAATAAAATAAAATAAAAGAGACAATTTGTTAGAAGATATAAAGGCAGGATGAGCAGAGATATTATTCGTGGATAAAGACTCAGAGAAAAATGCTGATTCATGATGGGAAGAGCAAAGAATATTAGGTCAATTGAAAGTTTAAGTTCAGTGTGAGATCCTCACTGGATGATACAGGTACAGCTATTCCACATGCAAATGACAGTGGAAACATGGAGAAAGAACATAGGACAAAAGTTAGGACAAGTGTTGAAAGTTAGTCAACTTCATCGATACTTTTTACTATGGGTATGAATCATCTAGGATTTTGTCCTAGCTCATCTCAGGTTGGGCACAAGAGTCTATATGTCTTTTTTTTTTTTAATGTGTATGCTTATTTTTTGAGAGAGAGAGAGAGAGAGGGAGGGAGACAGAGGCTGAGTGGGAGAGGGGCAGAGAGAAACGGAGACAAAATCCAAAGCAGGCTCCAGGCTCTGAGCTGTCAGCACAGAGCTCAGTGACGGCTTGAACCCACAAACTGCGAGATTGAGACCTGAGCCTGGGTTGAATGCTTAACCGACTGAGCCACCCCAGCACCTGAGATTCTGCATTTCTAACAAGCGTCCATGTGAGGCCCAAACTACTGGTCTAATGACCGCATTTTGGACAGCAAAGTACATCATTTTTTTCTCAAATGTGACTACTCATTGGAATCTCAAAGAAATTTTAAAACAAGCAAATAAAACTGATGCCCGTTTCCCAGAAAGTCTAACTGTGTTGATTGAAGTACAGTCTGGGCACTGCATTTTAACTTCTAAGGCAATACAAATATGCTGCAAGGTTTGAGATCTTTGTCAAGGTGGTAGTTTGAAAGAGTGAAAAATAAAAATAAATCCCATTTAGACAGGTGTAGGGAAAAGTAAGACCATAAGGAAAAAAAGCAACTGGAAAGATGCGAGGAAAACTAAATGGGTTTTTGTATTTTGTAAGCCAAATCAGAACTCAGTGAAATCACTTCTGACTTCTGATGCCAGAATATAAGAGAATACATTTTTGATGCTCTAAGTCACTAAGTTTATGGTAATTTGTTTCAGTAGCCATAGGAAACAAATGCACTATGAATTAGATATGGTTGTTGTTTTAGTTCAGGCTGTTCCAATAGAATACCAGTGACTGAAAGGCTTAACATTTATGTCTTATAGTTCTGGAGCCTGCAAAGTCCAATATTAAGGTGCTAGCAAATTAGGTTCCTGGTGAAAACCCTCTTCCTGGTTTTCAGAGGGCTGAGGATGGAGACAGAAAGAGCAAGTTAGCTGGCTCTCCAGCATCTTCTTATAAGGACATTAATGTCACAGGGACTCTACCCTCATAACCTAATGACCTCCCTAAGTTCTCATCTCCAAATACCATCACACTGGGGAGTTTCAACATATGAATTTTGTGATGGACACACCCATGAAGTTCATAGCAGTTACTATCCTGATTTTACAGATGAAGAATCTCAGATACAGAGAAAGGAACTAATTTGCCCAAACTCACATAACTTCCAAATGATAAGAGCCAGGATTTGAACCCTAGCAGCCCGATTCTGGAAACTTCACAATTAATAGGAAGTAGGCTTATGAAGGAGCCTCCCTGCCATTTTGTCCATCCACTTCTAGCCTGTTTCATTTTAAAGGGTTGCTGAGATTTTCTCTTCAATTTTGTCTTGTGGATTTCAGCATAATGCTTACCACCAAATGACCTAAGCTCAAATTGAGAACATTATTTCAGGCATAAAATTTCTTCATTCGGCAAATATTAACATCTGCTTATGAAATTCGCAAGCATTATACTAGTACCAAATGAAGAGATTTTGATATTGTCTTACACAGAACAAACTCCAGCTCCTCAACAAACAATTAAAACTTAATTCACTAGAATTTAGTCTGCATCAAAATCAGAGGATTACAACCACAGGGTTCAGCAGGAATTTTTATCTCCACTGAAAGTAACCATGAAAACAGTGACTCTCAATAGTTTGTGTAGGAATATGAAAGTTTATTCCCATTAACTAAATTTCAGAGAACAACGAAGTTTCACACACTTTACCAAAAATATTCTAAGAAGAAGAGTAGTATATACACATGGCAAAAGTCAAACAGTATAGAAAGGTATTCAATGAGAAATGAGATCTATGTGTGCCTACTCTCTTTCAGAATTAAATTAACCATGTCCATCTTGGAGGGGTGATCATATAATTTATTACCTACTCAGGATATTTTTAAGAGTGACAAGTGCTAAACAGACAGAACACCAGTGAGGGGGCAGGTACAAACCAGGACTTAACTGGGTTAATTGGTGAAAACTGAAGACACTTTCAGGTTTTTCCAATAGCTAAAAATGTTGACATAAGGTTTATTGTATCTTGGCGTTCTGTTGTAAGAATGACTACAAATGAGTCACTAAAAATGTGTCAAAATCTGTGTGGATTTTGGTTTTGTTAGATATCAGATTACTCTCCAAATATATGACACCACTTTATTCTCCCACCAACAAAGTATGAGAGCCCTGTTATCCCACAGTCTTTCCTATAAGAAATAATATCACACATATTATTTTTGATAATATATTTACATATTTAAGAATCACTTTTCTGATTTGTTTTGTATGCCTTTAGTTTTAAGTAAAATTTGTCATTTATTTGTTTGTGTATTTGTATTTTCTGAGACTTATTTATTCAAATCCCTTTCCCATATTTTATTATTTTTCTATCATGTATGTATATGTTTGTGTGTGTATATGTGTATATATGTAATATGTATATATAGTATGTATATTTCTATTCTAATATTTCTACATGTATATATTAATATACATAATATACTATATATAATATTTCTATTCTATCTAATATTTCTATTAGATTTGGTTTATGTAAACTCGATGAATTCAAATAATTCACCCATTGCTTGTATATGTATCCCAAATGTTTTCCTAACAGATTCTTCATTGTTTCTTATGGAATTTTAAGAATTGTACTACTTATATGTTCTCAAATTTGTTACTAATTTGCTTATTCTAAAGCCATAGCATTTTAAGCCTTACTTTCAAAGAGAATTCATACATAGTCAAAATCATTGTTTAGGTTTTACAAGATAAGAGTAAGGGCACTACTTAAATGCTCTTCTGAACATTTAGATATGCTCTCTCTATGGGCAAAGTCTTTATAGTTAACCTCATGAACCAGCTCCTCTGGTCACAAACTATATTGAGGAAGAGAATCCAGATGAACTGGTTTGAATCCATTGTTACTGCTGCTAAAAAATGACAATAACAACAATACCCAACAACTGTGACATTGATAGTGTACCATGGGCATCATCTTGGTACCAGATGTAACAGAAAGGAAGATAATTAGCAAGAACATTAGTCAGATTTCTCCTTATGCTTATGAAAACAGTCCTATTCTTCATTAACTGTTCATCACCGTAGTAAGCAAAACGTAATATTCTGATTCCTCACTAATGCAAACCTTTCCTCAACACTCTCAACTTTGCTCAATGGGCTGTCATTAATTAATAAGGTTCATTGTCTGAATTTAGTTAAGAAGTAATTGACCAAACTATAATTTAACATCACTTTGAATGAAACCTTGATGAGTTATTATTATTACTTTGAATTTGCATTTACTTTGGGTAAAATATAAAATTATTTTATTGATTCATTTAATTACTAGTCAAAAATCTGTTGAATATTTTTCATGGGTTAGGAACTGATAAGTTCTTGGGATTCAAGGATAAGTAATATTGTGACTACATGCAAGAAATCCAACATTTAGGTGTGGATTAAGAAAAAAAGGTATATTGTAAAATGTAAAGGTCTTTAAAATATAATAAATGGAAAAGGGAAATTCAATGAGAACAAGTATAAAACCATAAACAGAGAAAGACTGTACATACTCGTTAGGAAAAATCATGCAGACATCCTAGTTATGACTCATATAAACAGGAGTTCAAATGCATTAAAATGTATTTTGAGTGTTCTTTTGGAGTTCATTATACGCAGGTGACCATAATCCTTTACCTGAAATCATTCATCAGTTTCAAGGGAGATTCATGAAATAGTGAGGGAAGAAGTGAGTGGACATCTGCTTAACCTGTTAAAAAAGCCTAAACAGTTTGGTAGACAATACAATGACAAATTTCTGAATCACATTCACCTAACAGTCCAATTCACTTTGAGAATTTTTCAAATCCCACTTGAGAAAATTGGAAAAAAAATCGGGTAGTATCATAAAGAAGACTTTTCATACCAGAAAGAGGAAGAAGAGGAAAAAGTACAAAGGAGAAAGATCAAAAACTTCTACAATCTATTTATGAAAACACCAGAATTGACCAATGGCCCCAAGGCAATAATAAAAGTAGAACAAAATCCCTGAAACATTAAGTATTCTCTTTGGTTGCTACAGGCAAGTAGATGTTAAGCTCACAACTCCTAGTTCCTGCTTAATTACCCTGTGATGCCTCTACTACAAAGCCTTAGATGGTGTGAACATGTGTGTATGTGAGTATTTCCTTTTCTTTAATAATACACAATCCTTATTAAAAAGCTAACCTTGCAGATAAGTGATAAAATTCAGATTATGTATTATTTCAGAATCTGAGGCAGGATTGGTGGATTGTTCTCTGAGACTTTTACAAACATCTGACTCATTCAAACTCTACACATAGGCTTTATGAAACAGTTTTTATCTCATTTTGAAGTTAAACTTTGACCATATACTATAGAGCTTTTGATTTGCCTTCAGGGGGGAATTTCTTACCTTATGAGTGTATTTACAAAGACCCAAGGATGGCTCATAAAAACAGTCAGAATCCCAGTCAGAAGTTGCTCAGACACTCTCTTGTATGCCTTCTAGAAAGGACTGTTGAGAAAATTCAGGCCTATTAGCTACAGTCATTGAGGCTTGTGAATTCCAGTGAGACACAGAAAACCGTGATCTCAGAGATTTAATAAGCAGCCCTCCTGACCTAACATTCCGTCTTGGAATCTTTTTCTACAGGATGATTTAATAGTTGTCACCCAGCTTGGGCTCTCAGCAACCATGTACTATAACAATAACCTTCAACTTTGACTGGTATGCTCATTTACTACTGGCTAGGGTCTATAAAAATAGTGAGATATGGCCCATTTCACCAGGCAACAAACTTTATCACCAACAGCAGTGCCAAGGGGAGGCTTGCAATGATGCTTTAGGACTCCCTCTTATCGGTAGCCATGCAACCCACCAAAGATCACCCAAATAAATATAACATCTATGAGAAAACAGTATTCTTGCTATAGAAACACGGCCCCAAGAAAAGTTTCCTGGCCTCCAGGCTTCCATCCAGATTGGGGTCCACAAACACTCCAAATAGAAATTCTGGAATTTAATCCTGGAAATTCTGGAAATTAGTACTTTAATCATCTTAATATTTTGATATAATTCAAGGAAGCGAATTATTTATTGAAAAACGATTCCATTTATGTTATTTCACGTAATTATTGCATCAATGCTATGGGGTAAATATCACTATTCCAGTTTAACAGACAAGAAAACATTGAATGAGACAATTTAAATAACTAGATCCAAGCCATGCAACTAATAGTGGCAGAACTAAGATCTGAACCATGCTCATCTCTGTATGTAGAACAGAACTCCTACTCTGTCATCTACACTCACAAAGATGTCAATATTGGCTGTCATTCGTTTGAGTTTGGTAAGCCTTAACAGCAGTCAGAAAATATACTCTAGGTCTAAGAAAGATGTCATAAATCCTAATTGGTATCTAAATTAGTAGAATCCCATGTGATGCGTTCATTCTGTTATGTGTTTTGTACAAACTTTAACTCTTGTAGCTCTCTTGGCCACCAATTACTTTGTAGGACTCTTGCCGTCCATTTTGCTCTACTTTCTTCTGTATCTCTACTGAGTTTTCCCATTACAAATGCTTTATGTCTAAATATTTTTAGGATCTTAGAACACCTACTCTTTGATTTGTCCATAATCAATCCTTGTCCTTACTCCCCACAGCAAGAAATATTCTATGCCTTCAGTATTCTATGCAAGGTACTTTTGTCTATCTCAGCTGCATCATTTACTTGTAGTGGATACAAACAGAGTGGGAAGATGTGGGAAAAAAAAACCCTCTTTTTTCCCTCTCTCATCTCCCAAAATAGCTATAGTTAGCCATCCTCATCTCTGTCCCTCAAGAGATAAGACAAGTTAAACTTTTTTTTATTTGACAATGAACCTCATCCATTTGTGTTCTCAATTTCACCTGTAAAAGAATTATCCATTATTCATCCGTTATACCTGCAACTTTTTTTCACTCCAGTAGCTCTGTTATCATCCCCAAATTCTAGATTAGAATTCCTTCATTTACACTGTTAGCCCAGAAAGACCTGAAGTTCCACTATACAAGGATGTTGGCTATAAAGGAGCCACTCCTTTTAAAAAGCTAAATAAATAAAAGAATACAATACCTAGGAATAAATTTAACCAAGGAGGTGAAAGAGCTGTATGCTGAAAACTACAAGATGTGAATAAAAGAAATTGAAGAAGACACAAACGGAAAGACATTCTGTGCTCATGGATTGGAATTATTAATATCGTTGAAAATCCATGCTACCCAAAACAATCTACAGATTCAATGCAATCCCTAACAAAATTTCAGTGTCATTTTTCAAAGAAATGGTACAAATAATTCTGAAATTTGTAAGGAGTCACAAAAAACTATGAATAGTCAAAAAATCTTGAGAAAGAAGAACAAAGTTGGAGGAATCACACTCCCTGATTTCAAAATGTATTTATTTTTTTAAAGTTATTTATTTTTTGAGAGAGGGAGAGAGAGAGTGCCAGAAGGGCAGAGAGAGGATGAGACAGAGACTCTCAAGCAGACTGCATTGTTAGTGCAGAGCCGGATGTGGAGCTCGAACTCACAAACCATGACATCATGACTTGAACTGAAGTCAAGAGTTGGACGCTTAACCGACTGAGCCACCCAGGTCCCCCTAAAACTGTATGTCAAAGCTATAGTTTTTAAAATAGTATTATATTGGCATAAAAATAGACATGTATATCAATGGAGCAGAATAGAGAACCCATAAATAAACCCATTCATATATAGTCAATTAATTTATGACATGGGAGCCAAGAACTTGCAATAGGGAAAGGACAGTCTCTTCAATAAGTAGTGCTGGGGATGCTGACCTGCCACCTATAAAAGAATGAAACTTGACTACTATCTTAACACCATACACACAAATTGTCTCTAAATGGATTAAATACTTTAAATGCTGAAACCACAAAATTCTAGAAGAAAATATAAGCAGTAAGCTCCTGACACAAGTCTTAGAGATTATTTTTTTAATCTAACACCAAAAGGAAAAGCAACTAAAATAGTAAATAAATAAGGGGGACTACCTCATACCAAAAAGCTTCTACACAGCAAAGGAAACCATCAACAAAGTGAAAGGGTGACCCACTGAATACGAGAAAATATTTGCAAATCATGTATCTGAGAAGGGGTGGATATATAAAATATACAAAGAATGCATATAACTCAATAGCAAAAGATAAATAAATAAATAAATCCTAACAATCCAATTAAAAAATGAGAGAAGATCTAAATAGACATTTTCCCCAAAAAGCCATACAGATGGCCAACAGGTACATAAACAGATGCTCAACATCACTAATCATCAGGAAAATGCAAATCGCAACAATGAGATGTCCCCTCACATGTGTTAGAATAGCTATCATCAAAGAGACAAGAAAGAACAACTGTCTACTGAGGAGGTGGAGAAAAGGGCATTTCATGCTCCGTTAGTGGGAGTGTAAACCGGTACAGCCACTATGGAAGCAGTATGGAAGTTCCTCAAAAAATTAAAACTAGCATTACCATAAGATCCAGAAATCTCACTATGGTTATTTACTTGAGGAAAAATAAATCACTCTTTCTAAAAGAGAGATGTACCCTCAGGTTCACTGAAGCTTTATTTACAATAGCCAAAATACAAAACAACCTAAGTGCCCATTAATGGATGAATAAAGATAACTATAACAAAATTTTATTTAGCTATAAAAAAGAATGAAATCTTGCCATTTGTGACAACATGGCATGACTTCTAGGACATTATGCTAAATGAAATAAGTCAAACAGGAAAGACAAACACCCTATGATCTTTCCTATATGCGGATATAAACAAACAAACAAACAAACTTACAGATACAGAGAACCGTCTGGTGGTTGCCAGAGGCAAGGGTTTGGGGCAGAATAAATGGGTAAAGGGTGTCAAAAGGTAAAAGTAAATAAGTGCAAGAAAAAAGGAACTGAGGCGTCTTTGTATTTAAAATATTATTAAGAGGATCAGTCTTCAATCTTTTAAGAAGCATAGAGTGAGGTCACTTTGGGAAGTGTTTGCAGTGGTTTGCAGTTTCAATGTCGTTGACTTGAAAACCTTCCTCAAAACAAAAGTTAAGCATGCACTTACCATATGACTTTTAACTCCACTCCTAGGTATTTGTCCAATGTAAAGTGAAAACGTGTTCACACAAAATTCCGTACGTGAATGTTTATAGCAGCTTTTTAATACTTTTCCTCAAGTGAAAATAATCCCAATGCCTTATACTCAGTGAAGGAAGCTGCAGGATACATGTAAATTCTGGGGTCAGTGAAGGAAAACTCCACATCCTTGCGTGCAGTGGCTGTGAGCCATTTTTCAGAAGCAGAATGGCTTCTGAAACACAGCTGAAGCTGTCCTAGCTGAATGAGCCCCCCACCCATACCCCCTAGGCTGAAGCTTCATCTCCTGGCACAAGCTGGGGAGGATTTTGTATTTAGAACATAATTTATTCCCTAGACTCGTTCTGGCTCCTCCTCAATAATTTCTGGTAATACTTACACAACAGTAGTTTTGAAGGGACCCACCTTTGGAGAACTCAATTTCCAGAACCTTCCAGCCACCACTGAACCCTCGCCTTATGCCAAGCGCTACGCAAGGTGCTAGAGCAGCAGGGCAAGATAAGAACACTCAGGAATTTTCACAGTTGAGTGGGAATTCTGCTCCTCGAAGAGAATGTTTGAGGTCAGCCCTTCCACACTTGCCACACTCGGGCTAATTTCAGAGTGGCGGGGAAGCTGTACAGAGGAGATGCCAGAAGTTAAAGGACTGGGGCACAGAGACCGGCAGAGGATGCCCCTGGAGTGTGCATGTGTTCGTGCACAGCACAGGGTGGCAGAGAAGGAAGACATATGAGGGATAATTTTCTCTGACTCAGGTATTTCTTGTGTAATATCATCTTTGCACACTCAATCCCATCTTAGGAAATGCTTCTTGCATGATCTAGAAGAACAAAGAGGCATTTATACTACTTAAAGACCATGAAATAGTTTTTTTTAAATTTTATAATAGTTTATTTTCAAATCGGTTTACATATAACACCCAGTGTTCATCCCAACATGTGCCTTTTTAATGCCCGTCACCCCCCTCCCCCCTCCCTCACCCTCCTCACCCTCAGTTTGTTCTTAGTCTTTGAGAGTCTCTTATGTTTTATCTCCCTCCCTCTCTGTGTCTTTTTTTCTTTCCCCTCTTCCCCTCCCCCTGGTTTTTGCTTAGTCTCACAAAGTCCACCTATTCGTGAAATAGTTTTTAACTGCAAGTCTAAGCTCAGTTTACAGATGGGCTGGTCTGTTACATGAGTACAAGCCATAAATAGACAGCGGCTAAATTACACCTCATTCAGGTGTGCCCTTGAAAGATAATAGGAAAAACTTCCCAACGGGAGGAGCCTTGAGCCATGTACCTAGTTATTTATTTTGTGTGGAAATGGACTGAAATGAGTATATATATATATACATATATACACACATATATACTTATTTATATATTATAATATACAATATATAATTATATATACATACATATATATACATATACATACATACATATGAAAATAGCCAAAGGTCTGGCCATCTGAACAAGGATCTGGAAGGAAAAGACCAAAAAGATGAGACACAAGGAAGTCTAGGTCAGAGACAAGTTCATGTACATGCAAAAGAGCACCTGAAGTGTGAAGATATGTGTCTCACATGTTAATAACCACCTGAAAACATCTACCATGGAAGAAAAAGATGACTCGCCAATTGACTTTAACCATCCTCCATCATCGTGCACCCAGAACAGCCACGATGGCCATATCGATGAGAAGACTACAGTGGCTGATATGGATTTTACTTGCCAAGGCTAATCCAAGTATGGCTGCATCTAAATGTCCAAACTTTCAGCAGCAGAGCTGACACTGAGCTTCTGATATGAAACTATACAATGAGTGGACGAACCAGCCACTTGTTTGCAAGCTGCTTGCAACAGGCTCCTTCCTCCAAGGGACCTGGCTTCTTCTTCTATCCACAGGTACTAGATCTGATAACTTGCTCAAGTCTGTCAAAGGGCAAGGCATTTTGATGTTTTCTTGGAGTTTCTGTCTTCCAATATCTATGCTTCGTTCTTGCCCTTTTTGGATTATCAGCAGGTATTAAACAGCACCAATGTGGGTATCCATTTATTTTATTCCTAGAGAATAATACTCAACCGTCTCCACAATTTACCTTTGATTCAAGCCTTCTTGGTTCTTCATTCAGTCCTAATGGTCATTACAGTAATTTCTGCCTCCTGGATTCTGATATTTTGGTGCCTCCCCCACCGGCTTTTATTACTTTGTGGCTACATCTCCATGGAGATTAATAACTCAGCTCTACAACAGTCTCCCCTACCATCATCCCTGGCCTGCGTAGAAAAGCTACCACTGAACTTGCACTGATGCTGGCGCCCCTTTTATGAGCACATTCCTCTTGGAGTCAGTGAATAGTGTGTCCTTCCGGCTTTTCTCACGGAGCATGATTTTCCGCAAGGTCTTCATATAATGTATCTCTTCCAGAATTCTTACTTCTTTCAGCCTCTTTATTACTTCTGCTGTCTGTGAAGGAAACTCAGCCATTTATACTTTGCTGAATTTTGACCATCACTTTGTCCAGACTTCTACAGGTCATCCCAGCAGCAAGATGTCCTCTGGAGCTAAATCCTGTGTCTGGAGAGAGTTAGGCCAAGTCCTGGAATTCTTGGTTATTCAGCCTTACTAAGCACTCTCAAAATTCAATAACAGGCATTATCCTCATTCCTACTGCTACATACTAGTTACCTTTTGCAAACCATTTGATGTGTAACATCTTTTTCTTAAATCAAGCATAACACAAATTATGCACAAATCCCGAGCGTAGCACAAATCCCATCCGTATCATGCAGAAATTTAATGCTACTTTTTGGCCTGGCTGTCATGACAGAATGTGGAGGCATTTCCTGAAGCAGACACCCATTGCTTTGCAATGAGGAGGTACCTGCAGGCTATTCCAGCACAGCAGAAGTGCTGGTTCTTACTTTGGAAGCGTGGGTCACTTCAACAAGCCTAGAGGGGTCAGAGGAACTGCAGACTCAACGTCTAGAGAGACATCCAGCAAGAGGTTACCATCTTATGCTATTGGGCCTGGCTTTCTCATCAGGGCCTTTATCTCCACATATTAGAACTGACTTGGTCATGCATGGAAAGTCTCCAAAACTCTGAAAACTTTAGCAATAAGGTCCGTGGCCCTGCTGCTTAGCAGGCTCCTCTCCCATTGCAGGGGGTAAGGCACTTTTTGGCTGTTACACATAGCCATCAAAATCAAGCCTGTTTTTCAAAGGCCCTTAATCTCTCATTTTTCCTCTTTATATGATCAGTACAACTTTTCAATAACCAGCAAACTCCATTCTTTTTCTGGACTTCCCTCTCTCTACATATTTTAAATTCTTTTATGCTTTTGCCTATAACATTATTTTTCTACACTAGGATATTCTTCCAAGGTCTTTAGTGGTTAAGCCACTGCTGTGTTCCGGGGATTTCCCCACCTACCAACCACAGTGGTGTCCTTTTCACCTGCAGGGCAGTGGATAAAGTCTTGAATCTCAAACTTACCAAGTGTCTTCTTGAACCACTCTTGGAACCACAAGAGTTAGTCTAGATCATCTGAGAAGCAGGCACCAAGACAAAATCAAGCATGTTAGAGATTTGTTAGGGGAAATGCCTATGATGGAAAACAGAGCTGGAGAGGCTGAGAGAGCAGTAATATCACAGTGTTGGTCTGATCCGTGGGAAGGAGTATAGGTGAGGCAGAGGAGTCTTAGATTACAGTGAAGTTCTACATAACCTTAACAAGTCTGACAGGGTGTTCTGAGCTCAACTAATAATTCTGTCAGAGAAGTCTCCTGTACCCCTTCCAAATTTACCTCTTCTGTATTCAGAACACTCAGTTATCATAAATATTTTATCTTGTCATCAGTGGTATGCTGGTAAATGTTTAATAATTGGGTGTCCAGAAAAAACAAAAAGGTAAAAAATAGTCTGATTGACAGCAATATCCCAGCATATCTCATTTCAGGCTCCCAACAAGATATCACTGAATACAAAACTGATAAGAGATGCAGCAATACACATCATTAAATAGTATTTCCACAATATAAATACAATAGACCACGGAAAACAACAATAACAAGGGAATAACGATTATCACCTTTGTTTTGCATTTATTATTTAATTATGTTTACACGATTTAATTTTAAATAATGGCTATTTTAAACAACCACCTTACAAAATTCCTGAAAAATTTACAGTTCAGTCTGACTAGCTGATATGAGCCCACGCCAACATACTATTTTTTTTAAATCCTCCTTCCCTGGCTTACATCTTCTTACTCCATTCTCCTTAAGAGCTGTCTCTACCTTGGCTCTTCGCCATCTCTTTCTTCTTGATCTTTATTAGCAGCTCCAATTCTATGTCTTTGTTTCTCCCACGTTAACAATTCAGAGAAACCTAAATCTGTTAAATAACCAATTCTTCTAGACAGTACAGAGAACTGGCAACTCTAGACTTTCTAATTAGAAAATTCTCACCTTACATTCATGTGCCATCAGTTTCTAGAAAATAAAAATAAAAAAATTATCTTCAAGTCTAAATTAGAAGGCCCACCAGCAAGAACATCTTATGTAAGATGTGCATCTGTCCTGGCAGAAATTTGATCCTTCGGTTCACCGTAAGATCTGCTATTGGGTTTTCCCAGAGGTAGACTCAGCTACAAGGAATCAAGTGCAAGTAGTTTACCTGTGGGATACAGGAGACACAGGAATGCCAGGCAATAAAGGGTACACTATTAAACCGCCGACTGCAGGGAGCAACTGGAGTTTAATCCCTTGGAGAACCCAGGAAACTGCTAAGCACACATCTAAAACTATTCCAGCTCCTGAGAACCTATATTAGGAATGCTGGGGAGGTGGAATGAGATTGTGAATTTTCCAGAATTTCTTCTCTGCTTGGATAGGGCTTTCCTCCATTCTGATAAAGCAGCCCTCAGGAATCCATGTAGTGAACCTAGCAACTGAAAGTCCACTGGAGCACTCTAGAAGATGCAGGAGTTGTGGCCAGAGCACTGACATCTGCTACCCACAGTAAGGGGCCCCTGAAGGAAAAAC
The DNA here is from genome assembly GCA_030068075.1 of Paguma larvata. Classification (NCBI taxonomy): domain Eukaryota; kingdom Metazoa; phylum Chordata; class Mammalia; order Carnivora; family Viverridae; genus Paguma; species Paguma larvata. Next base: position 30,370,353 of record CM057826.1, on the reverse strand, counting down.
TTTCTTGAGAACCTGGAATTTCATCATTCAAAATGGCTTTGCCCCTTTATCATTACAATTCCAACCATTTTTTTAAATACCCAATGTATTTATATGCTATTCTTATGACTGTATGTATGTCTTATATATGAAGTATGTCAAACCATAGCATGGGGAAGTGGAATTTGTTTCTACATCTTTTCTGATTTTGAACATCAGAGCATATTTCTTAATATTTTATCAGAAGGGTGTTATGGACCGAATTGTGTCTCTCCCCTCAAATTCATATGTTGAAGCCTTAAACCGCTATGTGACTATATGTGGAGATATGTTTTTAGAGAAGTAAAGTTATGTGGGGTTATATGGGTGGCCCTCAATCCAATACAGTATTACTGATGTCCTTATGGAAAGAAGGAAAAACAGGGAAGTGAGCACCCAGAAAAAGGGCCACGTGAGGATTAACCATCTGCAAGCCAAGGAGAGAGGACTCAGGAGAGACCAAACTTTCTAATACCTTGATCTTGGACTTCCAGCCGCCAGAACTATGAGAAAATAAACTTCTGTTGTTTAAGCCAGCCAGTCTCTGGTATTTTGTTATGGCAGCCTCAGCAGACCAGTGGAGATATTGTCTCCTCATTTCTCAACTATACTATAACCTAGCATAACCCTGAGTTTGTCAGTGACTTTCAGGGACTTTGAAACAAATTAGAACCTTTCAAAGAGATTACTCATGAATGCTACACGACTTTCATATACATAGCACTATAAGTTTCCAAAACATGGCCTTGAAATCAAGACTGAAAATAAAAGTGCTGGAAATTGTTTTATTTTCTCTCTCACTTTGTTACTGGCATGACTGAGTTTGGAATGCCTTCCTCTCATTGTGTTTAGACAGCCAAAGATATTAGCTCAGTCTGAATTTCCCAGATATGATACTCATGTCTCTACAATATCCAGGAACTGACTTTTATTTATTCAAGTAAACCTATGTGTTTATTTTAAGGAATAAGATATTCATTAGGTGTGTGACTTAGCTGAAGTTTTGGGCTCTTTCTTACCAACTGTGATCATAACTATTTAATTATTTTAACATCGATGCTTTGGTACATGCTTTAATTGATCCATTTATATAACCAATGGCGTAAATGTAAGAAGGTCATTTCTGTTAAAACAAAAACAGCATCACTAAGACAATAAAATTTTCACAGTACTTCAACTAGTATCTTTACAAAAATAGAAGCAATGCTTTTCTTGAATATCTTATGAATATATTTTCTGATGTCATTTAAATAGCTCCAGCTTCTTTTGGTTAGGTCATTATATAGTCAGTACTTACAATTTGATTTTTAAAAGCTCTTTAAACACATTAAGACAGTCTCGTGAAACCCAATATCTCTCTTGAACCAGAGGGAGAAGGTTTAGCAAAACCACTGATGAAATAATGGAAAATATTCACAAATTAGCTTCAAGTTGTTCCCAATCTGGTCACTTAAAAGCTGTATGTAGTACGAAGTAGTTTGGGCAGCAAATTCTGCAAAAAATGGATTCAAAACTGTAACTGTAATTACCAGTTTGTGTTGATGAATCTTCATTAGCATCTTTACTGAACTAAGTGGATACATGGGTTTTTTTGAGACACAGAGACAGAGCGAGTGGGCGAGGGGGCAGAGAGAGGGGGAGAAGAGAATCCCAAGCAGGCTTTGCATTGCTAGTGCAGAGCCCGATGTGGGGCTCAAACTCATGAAACTGTGAGATCATGACCTGAGCCAAAACCAAGAGTCAGATGCTTAACCGACTGAGGCACACAGGTTCCCCTGGACATATACATCTCCTAGGTGGCCTAGCAGGCTGGAGATAAAGAAAATAAGAATCACAGGAGCAAAGTCAGTATAAGCAGCAGACTACATATCACAAAACAATGAAATACATTATGTGCCATCTCACTTTCTGTCTTAATTCTTCAGTTCCTTTTTGACTCCCTTCCTTCCTGCCTCATGACACATCTTGTTTGCAGAGTGTTAGTTTCCACACAGGATCAATCACCCAGAACAAGACTGGGATATATTCTGGACCTTTCCTAAGCAATACCTCCCATCACAAATTATCTCCCTATATTATCGGGGCTCTTCTCTCAGTAAGATAGTGTTTGAGTATGATAGTGAAAATTGCTTTAAATATTTGGCATTATTTTCTACAAGATATGATATTGCCTATGAACTAAATGTAAACTAAAATTTAGAAAAACAATTCCTAATTATAAAGATTTTTAAGGGATAATCTAATTCTATATAAGTCTAGTAGAATGAGGAGTTTTATATTTTACTGTTCTTTTAAGACTGCCTTTCTCCACCTAACTGTAATAACAGCAAGGTCCCTTGAAATACTCCCCCCCTACACCCAGCAATTTTGTTAGCTGCTAGCATTTTTCCTCGTAATTGATGCCTGGTAGTGAAAGAGGGGCCATGCCATGCAGGATGGAACTGATCGTTAATTAGGTTTCATGATAAGATCAAATGATACCCAATGTTCTTTAAATTCTAAGGTAAAGAAATACTTAGTTTTGGTTGGGCTTGGTTTCATTATTATACTGTGCTGACAGGTAAACACAAAGACTCCATACTTGAACAAAAGTTATTTCTTGTTCATCCACCATGTCCAGAATGGGCTGGAGGGGACTTGGCTCCACATGTCACACAAAACACAGGCTGTTGTATGTTCCACACCTTTTATTTGCATCCTATGTATCACATGGTCTTCTTGGCTGAAGAACAGAGACTGAAATTATACGTGGACTTTGCACCATCTCTGCCAGTAAATTACATGTATCACTTTGCCTCACAACCATTGTCTGGGACTAGTCGTGGGGCCCTGCCTAATTACAAGCAGGTGGAAGAGTGAAGTCCAGCCGTGTATCTAGAAGGAGGGGAGGACTGCATACAGATAAGCAACCCAATTTTCTAACAATAATTCATCTTACTACACCCCCTAGTTGCATGTATTAAATCACTTTCTAAAGCAAACATATCCAATAATATACATCCAAGTTGGTGTTATGCCCCTGCAAGGGTATATACTTGAGATACTTTCTGATAGCTCCTTCTTGAAAATTGTGTTCAGATTCAGTAATACATACCCATATATGTGGAAGCCGTAGGTTTTGACTTCACAGCTTCTTTCTTCTTCTTTTTTATTTTAGAGAGAGAAAGCACAAGAGGGGGAGAGTGGCAGAGAGAGAGAGAGAATCCTAAGCAGGTTCCACGTTCAGTGTAGAGCCCAACACAGGGCTTGATCCCACAACTCCAGGATCATGACCTGAGAGCCTAAATCAAGAGTTGGACACTCAACTGACTGAGCCACCCAGGCACCCCAATTTCATAGCTTCTTGATCAGAGATAGAATGATTCACTTGATGATTTGTCTGGGCTGTAGCTTAACTCCAAATTTTACTTATGTGTGTGTATTTCATGTATTTCTTCAAAAATATGAAAAACTATTTCATGCAGGCTCTAAAGAAAATTCACACAAGTATATTTCTAGAAATGTGTTAACAACTTAATCATAGAATGTGTCGCAGTCGGTTGCTTTGAATGCCTACCTGAAAGGATAATCCACTTGAAAGTGTGATGTTGGTTCCAATTTTTAATTTAGAACTTTTATTATTTACTTAAATTCATGATTCTACTTACTTAAAAAGTTAGTGGAGAAGGATATATAGAAAGTCAGCAAAATTTGAAATCCCACCCAGAACCCGGCTGTGAATACAGACTGAAAATAGACCAAGCTGATTGGAACTGCATATCCTTTTATTCTGCCTGGAAGGCAGTTTTGCATTTCTCTAATAAAATATTTTAAGTTTTTATTTATTTATTTTGAGAGAGAGAGAGAGCATTCACAAGCAGGGGAGGGGCAGAGAGAGACAGAGACAGAGAATTCAAACCAGGCTCCGCACTGTAAGTGAAGCCTGACTCAGAGCTCAGTCTCGTGAACCGTGAGATCATGACCTGAGCCCAAATCAAGAGCCAGACGCTTAACTGACTGAGCCACCCAAGGTCCCCACACTTCTCTAATATTTGTAATAAAAACAAAGTGACAGGAAAAGCCAGGAACTAAATATGAAAATTTTAAAAGGCATAATCCTCATTATAAAAAGAAAAGTGACAAGGAAAAAACCAAACTATGATAACTGACTACTTCATATTGTCACCAATTGAGTTTTCTAACACACAAAGAATAGCTAACGGCAAATTATATGAGTGCAGAAGGACTTGGTAGACTGTATTCTTGGCCCACATTACTCACAGGCAATTTGTAATTCCTGTTAATCTTGCATTTTTTGCACTTCGGATTTTCCATACCGTTGAGGGATTTTCAAGACAAGCTGGGCACTACCAGCTTTATATTTCTATCCCATTTTCATTTTATTCCTCAGAGGTGTGCTCCCAGATTTAGTTACTATAATTACACACGCACACACAAAAAGCCACTCATTCCAATGACAAGAACGTGCACAAGCTAATGGCTTAATATTAATATTGCAGAGTTCGGCCATTCTCATTTTCTTTAAAAATTGTTGCTAGACAAGTTAACCTTTCTGGAAGAGTGAATTATTTTAGGAATGCAAGTCAGGTTTTTAAATGTATGTAAAGAGCCTCAGGTGTGAGGATTTAATAAGGTAAGACATCGCTTTAGAAATCTACACTAGTGATCTCCTAGGCTGCCAGACCATCTCTAATGAGGGCTAGTACCTCACTCTAAGCCACTGGTCCTGAGCACAGGTGTCTCGATGTTATTAGTACATGCATTAGATAGCATAAGAGATGCTTCTAGTCCGTGCTCTAGAAATCCAGTTTAAGTATACATCTTTTGAGACCATGGTAAGGTCACTGAGATTTCCGTAACAGAGAATTTTTGGATCTTTCTGCTTTTAGCCACTCAGAGATCCTCTATCAATCGTCAAGGAGGTTCTATGGGGAATATGTCTTGTTTAGTCATGAATCCCTAGAAGCGCTGAGACCCTTTGCTTAAAAGTATTCCAGTACTTCAGATAGATTAGTACTGGGGCACCTGGGTGGCTCAGTCTGTCGGTTGAGCATCCGACTTCAGCTCAGGTCATGATTTCACGGTTCTTGGGTTCAAGCCCTGTATCTGACTCTGCATTGACAGCTGGGAGTCTGGAGCCTGCTTCAGATTCTGTGTCTCCCTCTCTCTCTGCCCTTCCCCTGTATGCACTCAATCTCTCTCTTTCTCTCTCTCGCTCTCACTCTAGTGCTAGCTCTTTCTCTCTCAAAAATAAAAAAATAAACAATTTTTAAAAAAGAGATTAGTACTGTACTTGAAGAATGACTATGAACTACAAAGTACCTTGGCAGAAATGTACCACCAAGAAGAGGGGTTTTCACAATTCTTTTTTTCTTGCTTATGTTTCTCCAAACAAGCTTTGCCAGATGGCTTCTTGTGTTACTAAAGTCTGAAAAAGCTCATAATTCTTCTTTAGGGGTGTCATGGTCAATGTGGTGTGTCAACTGGGCTAGGCTACAGTCCCCAGGGATTCAAACAAACACTAATATAGGTGTTGCTATGAAAGTATTTTGTACATGGGACTTTAGTATAACCAACTGAATTTAGTAAGGGAGGTTATCCTAGATAATCTTGGTGGACCCGATTCAATGAGTTGAAAAGTTGAGAGGAGCTGAGGCATCCCCCAGAAGAGTTTCCACTTGCAGAGGCTTCCTTCAGCGCCCAAATGTTCCAGCCCGCTCTTCCTGATGACCTGCCCTCGGATTTTGGACTCATCTAGTCAGTCTCCACAATATATATCTTAATATAGATCTCCTACTAGTTCTGCTTCTCTGCTTGAACCCCAGTTGATACAAAGGGTAACATACCCAGGAAGCCTTGCACCGGACTAGATCTTAGGCTCCTCAGAAAAACCTCACTCTACACAATGGAAGTGCTGCATTATTGGAAATTTCCGCTATTAATGGTTCACAAAACCGCTACTTATAGACTGAACAACTGCACAGAAATATCGGACACTGACTTGCTCCCTTCTGACCACGTAAGGCTGAGGGCAAACAAGACAAAGACAATCCTTTTGAACGGGTCTAGACATTCGTGTGGCAGCAAACATCTCCACTTAAACTGAAAGTCAGTGTTGTATCAGGTGTGACGTGTTTTGCCTTTTCATAGCTTTAAAAATGTAGAGTCTTCACCCTTTCCAGAGGGGAGGGGAGCTTATCTGCTTAATTACAAGCCAAATCAAAGCATTATTAGCTTATTGTAGACTCTGTGCAACAAGAGAAAATATTTTATCAGATTTTTGTACTCTTTAAAAAAACTATCAGAAATTTCATCAGCGCCATCATGGTATGTTATTATATTTTAGACTTTGGAACAATCTGAGGTATTCAGGTGATCGACATAAGACTCAGTCTATGAGCTCGATCACCTGCCGAAATGTGTGAACAGCATTAGAATCTCAGTTCTCCCGATGGGGAGATGTGAAGAACATGGCTGCCACCCCACAATATTTCATCTTAAGGCATTATTGTATCTTATTTGAGTTTGAATTTTCTTTATAATTTTCCAAAAGATAAATGAGTTTTGCCGAGTCAATCATTACACTTCTTTTTATCAGATGATGATCATTATTTGTCCATCGTTTCTTCTCTGAGCTTCGGGTATCAGGAAATTTTGGAATAAAATTCAGTTTCCAACTAGGGTGATCTATCAGCTCAGATTTATTCTACAGTTATATTTTACAGTCCCGTCTACGGTTTCAAATGCTCACTTTTTATTTAAATGATCACAGAACTAGAGCCTAAGTGAGTACTTGGGCTCAGGAGTCCGTTAGGGGGTCATTCCCAGAAGGAAGGTGAGGGAACAGGGACAAGAGGAGAAGGAGATGAAAAGTAGGAGCATTGACAGCATCACTGTGCTGGGCAGTGGGACTCGATTTATTCAGATCCTTATGAGTATACAGCCTGTCCCCCGGAAGTGCCCTGAAGAATGAGATTGGTGCCTTTATCCCATGAAAGAAACTCGCATAGAAAGTAGACTTGTCACTTAGATAACACAGTAGCTCCTGTCCCACACTGATGGAGCCTCCTGGGTTATTTCTGCAGTGGGTGAGGCTTCAGAAGAGGCATTCAGATGTAGACAGCCTTGATGACGATACTTAGCATGCCAGGTGTGTATGAACGGCCCTGCTGCTGAACTCTGGTAGGCCAAAGAGACAGACTCAGGGTCCCAGAGGCATCTGTTCAGTCATGCATGTGCCTTTTAGTGTAGCAGTTCTCAGAGACTTTGGGAAGGTAGTTAAGGAGAAAAAAAATATATACAGACATACACGCACAAACGCACACAGGCATAAAGTCGTTAGTTCCACAAGTATCCTCTGCAAGCTTTCCCTTATTTAAATTTGCATCTATAATCACAACGAAGAAGAAGGAATGAGTCGAAGGGGATGTTTTATAAACAGAAAGTGAAATAAATGCACCGGCAGGTGTCTGGATGCACACACGCTCAGTGGTTGCACTGAAATGGAATTTATGTTCTCTGCAAAGTCTTTACATAAATTAGCTAAAAGCATTGCTTCCAATTTCATAGAGGTAACAGAAGCACTCAGATGATTCCTTTGGAATCCTTCTCCCACCGATTTACTCATTCAGAGCCCCTCATGAGCACATACCCTGCCTTCCCACTCACGGAATGGATGAACTGTGTTCCTGTGAAGGACAAATCTACCCCTCGTGGTCTGTCCCCTTCCACCGACTCCACCGAGTCTCCCTCTCTTGAATCATTACTCTTCACTGCAGCAAGATTTTCCACTAAACGGAACACAGAAGCAAATAAACCTTGCTCTGCTTTCACCCCTGCATTTCCTGCTTTCTCTCTCTGCTTCTCCTCATCACAAAATTTCTTAAATGTTTTATATATGCTCCTGCCTGCTGTTTTCTCCTTCCTTCTTCCTTAAATCCCTGCCAGTTATGCAGACCCAACCACTCCCCTAAAATGGTCTCCATGCTCCTGATGGAAGCTTCTCTGGTCTCACCTGGGCTTTCCTCAGGTCGGACCCAGAGAATCACGGCTCCTACCACATAGCTTCCAGGCCACCAGCTTCTCTTAGTTTTTCTCCTACTTCACTGGCTGCTCCTTTTCTCAGGGCATGCCCACACCTTAAGTGAGAGAAGCTGATTGAAAACAACTACAGAACATAAACACTTCCAGGGGTGCCTGGATGGCTCAGTCGGTTAAGTGTCCCACTTTGGCTCAGGTCCTGATCTCCCAGTTTGTGAGTCTGAGCCCCACATTGGGCTCTGGGCTGACAGACCAGAGCCTGCTTTGGGTTCTCTGTCTCCCTTTCTCTCTCTGCCTCCCCCTACCCCCCAGTTTCGCAAAAATAAAGCAACAAACAAACAAACAAAAAAGAACTTCAACACTTCCAAGGAAAGTGAATGTGGGATCTGGATGACTTGAGAACAGGGAACGCTTTTATGTGGCGGTGGTGAATGATGTACAATCCGAATCTCCACAATGTATGCAACAAACTCTCTGCCCTCCTTAAATGCAGGGAGACTGAATTCATAAAGGTGCCAGGGGAATAAGGAAGGCAAGTAGATTACAATAACAATAATAACAACAATAATAATAACAATTTAAAATGCAAACTTATTCTATAAAACAATCAATTAATATAAATCCTATAATTACCAATACATATGAATCTGTAAGAAACCAACAAAGCTTTCTTAAAACCCTGCTATGGTATTGTCTCATAAATTTCTCTTCTATATTTTTAGCATGAATGGGGTAGAAGTCTAAAAGACAGCTTTCCTATAATCACTCTAGGAGGTGCACATGCTTGGTGGGAAAGGACATTACTCAGCGGTTTCAAAAATCGCAAAATCCATCCTCAAAATCATCAATTGGAACAGGTGTGGGAATATAAAGAATAAGACTTTGAGGAGCTTAATGAAGTGGTCAGAGGTGCAGGACAGGAAGAAAAAAGAAACAATCCTACCTGTCTATTCAGAAAGAAAAAAGTAATGTCAGAGACGCTACTGAGAAAGCAGAGTGCTCAGAGCAAAGAGTATCTAACATTTTGACAACCTGCAGGGCAGAATGATGGAAGAACATCTGAGCAATGCTCCAGAGGAGGAAGGATGCACTTCCCATAAATGAGATGTATTTTCCACAAGGTACTTCTAGCTGTTTCTATAAAAAGTGTCAACAACACATATGTATCGAACAGGCATATTTCCATTCAATACATTCTCATCCCATGAGTTATAAAAATTAATTGCTAGGACAGTTCCATATGGTTAGGACATCTGCTAAAAGACTTCCCCCGAGCAGATTCAGGGAAATACAATTAAAGAAAGCATGTGGAATGTTTGGAGTCATTTTTATGAGTTCCTAGTTTAGCTAAATTTCAACAGCTGTCGGGGTAAGGTGAAGCGTTGCCAAATTATACTCACATTTACCCACTGACCAGCATCACGAAATAGTACTAAGATTCAAAGCCGCATATTTCCGGGCAAGATTTCACCCAGTGCATGGAGATCTCTCTGAAGGAGGAAGAAAACAACAGGAAGTATTACAGTGCTGACCTCAGGGTTCAGGAGAGACACACTTGGATTGGTGGAGGCAGCTGCAAAACTCTTGAGGGTGTTGTGTCTACCTCTCTCTCACCCAAACCCCTCTCCCTCCTCCTCACCCTCCTCACCCCCACCCCTTGTCCAGTCCAGGGCCATTGGGCTCACACTGAAACCAGGAGCTCCCCCTAAAGGAAGAGTCTTGGCTACTTGGAGTATTGAGACTAAACTTGCCTTGGAAGGCAAAAGCAGTTTTCCCTGCTTCTTCCAGACTACATAGACGGTCTAGCAGATTACAGTTCCCAGACAAAGGTTCTTAAGCATTTTATCATAACGTTTAACTTTTAAGGACATAGCAAACTGAGCACATCATTGATACCAAAGATAATCTCCAATGTGAAAAAATGCACTATCATTCTTTCGTAATTACTGAAAAAACAGCACTGCATTCCAAACAAGAAAGTGTAGCATGTATACGAAAAATCTGGCAAAACTATTACGGGAATCAGTTTTTATAATTTGTTTTTCTTGTAATCCGCCTATCTCCTTTGACCTTTAGTTCTTGACCACATGTAGGACTTGTTTTTTTGCCAACGCATAAAACTTATTTGTATTTTCAATTTAGTGTCCATTTGCACTGCTTAGTCGAAAACCTCTAAACAAATATAGATTTTAGGTAGTTATATTTATTTTTTTATTTTTATTTTGTTAAGTGTATTTATTTATTTAGAGAAAGACAGAGACAACACGAGTGGTGGAGAGGCAGAGAGAGAGGAAGAGTAAGAATCCCAAGCTGACTCCACACTGCCATTGCCGGACACAGGGCTTGAATTCACGAAACCCTGAGATCATGATCTGAGCCAACAACAAGAGTTGGACACTTAACTGACTGAGCCCCCAGGTGCCCCAGTAGTTATATTTATAAACATATTCTTGCAAACTGGTTATACATGTCATAAGAGATGTGGAGAAGGGAGGTTGGTCTGGTCAATCTGCCTTTGACACCATCCAGAGAGGATGTTGTGATCGGCTATGGAAAGATGTGGAGAGATTTTTCATCTAGCACTTGCCTAATTCTGTGTAATGAGCGTGTTTCTTAAGATTATCTTTTCGTGGACAGACACAGTGCTTGAGGGATCTCTTTGCCACTGTGGGATGCACATCGGGTTTCTACTACTGTACTTATGCCAACAGCAGACCTGAATAACTAGATTGTAATTCATTCCCTTTCTGTTGTTCCCTCTGATCATTGTACTCTGTCTTTGAACCTCCCATACCTCATAGCAAGCATTGAAAAGGCTGAGAAACAAGTGAGAGTACATCAAGAATGAGACATTCAATTTCTTTACAGAGAATTAATTTATTAAATAATTAATCCCACAAAGTGACCTTCCTGAGTCCTTGATACATTGTAGAAATATCCCCCTGGATAGTGTATAGTCATATATATATTGTATATTTTTCATACTATATATACTGTCTATATATATATATATATATATATATATATATATATATATTTCTGGATTCAGTTTCTTTTTTGTTGTTAATTTTTTTGAGTTTTTGTTCATGGGTATTATTGTCTTTAGTATTCTTTTCTTGTGATATCTTTGTCCTGCTCTGATTCCTTTTAAAAAGGAATTTGTGTTGAGTACTATTTCTTCCTTAAATGCTTGGTAGACTTGACCAGTGAAGCCATCTAAGCCATGGTGATGATGATGATGGTGATGATGATGATGATATTTTTCATTACTCTTTCTGTGAGCACAGCTGGTAAATCCTATCTTTCTTTGGCCCTCAGATTTTGCAGTGAGTTTATGATTATAAAAATAGAAATATTTGTTGATTTGTTTAACTCTCACAATAACACTATAAGGCAAGTTATTTTACTACCCTTAATTTATAGATGAAGAACAGAGAGGTAAAGCAACCAAAACAAGTTCACACAACTGGTAAGTGATGAAGCCAGGATTCAAATCCAGGCAGACAGATTCCAGTGCTCATGATCTTACCCCCAAAAAGTTGTGAATAATGTTCTTGTAAATATTTTTCCCTTCCTTTCTTCCCTCCCTCCTTCTTTCTCTCCCTCCTTCCCTCCTCCTTCCTTCCTTCCCTCCTCCTTTCTTCTTTCCCTCCTTCCTCCCTTCCTTCCTCTCTCTTTTTCTCCTTTCATCATAACAGACTCTTAACTGGCTTCACCACCTAGTCACACTTCAGAATCCTCGTCATTTGGCAGAAGCATGAAAAATAACTGTTCAATTGTAAAGAAAATGAACTTTTATTATTTACTGGTTGAGGTGAATTGAATAGACCTCTGCTTCATAATCCTTTAAAAAGTAAGTAATAATGCAAATAAATTGCATTTTCAAAGGATTTTCAAAGGACCCATCTATGCTTTTGCCCAAATATAATTTTTATCCGACCTTTGAAGAGTTTTTATTTAAAATTATGACAAATCCACCTTATTAGGTTAAAGGTATGACTCTAAATATCTATTAAGTGATTACATAAGCTAATCAGCAAAAATTCTAATGTTAGGGGCACCAGGATGGCTCAGTCGGTTGAGCATCCGACTTCGGCTCAGGTCATGATCTCACAGGTTGTGGGTTCGAGCCCCACATTGGGATTTGTGCTGACAGCTCAGAGCCTGGAGCCTGCTTTAGATTCTGTGTGTGTGTCTCTCTCTCCACCCTCCCCCACTCGCACTCTGTCTCTCTGTCTCTTAAAAATAAACATGAAAAAAAAATTTTTTTAATAATTCTAATGTTAGACTTACTTCAGGATCCAAGAACAGTACTGGTAGATCTGCGTTCTGTATCCCCTTTCTCACACCCTACAAATGCCATCCCATGCCTGGTATTCTGGTGAGTCATCTCACAAGGGTTGCCTACGGACAGATATCTTCCATATGGGTTTTCCTATGGCCAGGGCCTGTTCTCTGTCTTCTGCCTTTGAGATCACGTGGGATAGAGAGGGGTAGCTATGAATTGTGTCCTGGATGGCTGGCTTTCTCTGCCAGATGGGGAGAGGATCCTGGGTTTGCTTGATTTTTGTATGTTTGTTTTCTCACTTGAGCCATATCCTCCTTGAGCCATTTCCCCTTCAGTTCCTTTTCCTTTTCTCTCAAGTGTCCTTTGGGATCTCTTTACCCATTTGTCCCAAAACCTATCAGGGATGGAAAGCTCTAGACTTTTCAACCAACCCAAGGGAACCTATATGAGAAAGGGGGTACTATCTGATAGACTGGTGATTCCGTCATAACAATAGGGCTATCACTGATGGGCAGAGAGAAATCTGTCAAGTCTTAGTGAGTGAAATATAAATATTCCCAAGCATCATTTCAAAAGCAATCTCCTTACTTGGTGCCCATTCCTTTAATATTTCACTCTCATTTTTCATTATTATTCTCGGAAATCATCTGGATAAAAACAGTATGTTTATAGAAAGTCCCCTTGCTTTTACCCAATAAGGCTTTTGAAGTCATTGGCATAATAATGCCATGAACTTGGACACAGCCCTTATACCAAGGAATGCTGAGTGCTTTCGATAACCAAGTGCCAAAGCACCAGCCTGCCTGGAATTCCTGTTAGTAGACCCTTGTTCATTTTCTCTAACTTCTCTTTACCACAAAGTACGGATATAAAACTGAGATGTCAATATACCTGTAATTTCTACCAGTAAATGCTGTTACCGCTCTTCCATTTTGAAAATCTCCCCAGGCTCCTTCCTCACATCATTGTGTGACTTTTTTTCTCCAAATGCTTTAATGTTGAGTCATTAGAAATAGAATGTTAAATTATAAAATTGATTATAAATATATATGTGTGTATATATATAACTTTTAATGCCCCCCATTGTTAACATCTAGCCTAACTACAGCACAACCTTAAAACCAGGATATTGATATAGCCAGGCATTGATACAACTCTAGAGCTTATTCATATTTCACCGATCATATATGTACTTGTGTGTGTGTGTGTTTATCTCTCTGTAGTTGCATCACATGTGTAGCTCTTTGTGACCATCACCACAATTAAGACACTTAACTGTACCATCACCACGAGGTTCCCTTGTCCTATCCCTTTATAGCCACTCTGCCCGAGTCCCAATGCATGCCTAACCCCCAGCAACCATCCATCTGTTTTCCATATCTATAATTATGTCACTTCACAGACATATTACATTAGTGGACTCATGAATGGATCCCAAGTATGTATCCTTTGGAGCTTGTTTCTTTTTGCACTTAACATAATTTCCTTGAGGTTCCTCCAAATTGTTGTCTGTATCAATAGCTCTTTCTTTGTTCTTGCTGAGTAGTATCCCATGATATGAATGTACCCACTGAAAGGCCATCTGGGTTGTTTCCAGTTCCTGACTATTAAAAAAAAAAGTTTCATAAGCATTCGTGTACACATTTCTGCATAAATGTTTTAAAAAACTTTCTCTGTAATGTATGTCCCGGTTATGTGGAAATCTATTTTTAGTTTTGGAAGTAGCTGCCAACCTACTTTTCACAGTAGATATACCACTTTACGTTCCCAAAGGCAATAAATGAATGATCCAGTTTTTGTGCAACCTCTCCAGCATTTAGGGTTATCGTTTTTTTTTTTTTCTTTAGCTATTCTGAAGGGGTGTTATCTCCTTCAGTCTGTAACTTGCATTTCTCTAATGACTGATGATAATGGCAACAGTGATGATGATGATGGTATTTTTCATAGCTCTTTCTTTGAGTATAGCTGGTCAACTCTGCCTTTCCTGAACCCTCAGATTCTGCCCCTCAGATGACATTGAACATCTTTTCATGTGCTTATTTTCATCATACACTGTCTTCAGTTCAATGTCTATGGGTGCCTTCTGCCCATTTTTAATTGGGTTGTTTGTTTATTAATGCTGACTTTTGAGAGTTCTTTATATATTCTAAATACAAACCCTTTTTTGTATGTGTGGTTTGCAGTTATTTCTCCAAGTCCTGAAACTTGTCTTTTCATCCTATTAAAAGAGTCTTCACAGCACAAAATTTTTAATTTTGATGAAGTCCAATTTAATGATTTTTCCTTCTTTGGAACATGTTTTGGGGCAAATCTAAGAACCCTTTGTCTAATCCTAGGTCCTAAGGATTTTCTCTCATTTTTTTCTCCCTAGAAGTTTTAGTTTTCTGCTCGATGTTTAAATCCATGACCCATTTTTGAGATAATTTTTATATGAAATGTGAGTTTTGGTTGAGATTTACATTTTTCCCATGGATGTCCAACTGCTCCAGCACCATTTATTGAAAAGGTCGTCCCTTCTCCATTCAATTGTTTTTGCTCTTTTGTCAAGAAGTAATTGGACATATGTGTGCGAATGGATATTTCTGGCTTCTCTGTTCTGTTGATCTATGTGTCTGTCCCTCAGCCAGTTCGACACTGTCTTAATACTGGAAAGATTGATTCCTCTCACTTTATTCTTCTACTTCAAAATTGTTTGGGGTATGCTAGGATGCATCGCTTTTAAAGAAAATAGACTCTACTGATATATAAAATTAACATCTGAAAGCTTAAGCCTAGCAGTCATTTGTACAGTAACAAAAAAAATATCAGTGGAAAAAATGTTGATTTACATTATCTATGGGAGAAGTTTAAAAAGACTATTATTCCATTTCTAAGAATTTATTGCAAGGAAATAATCAGAAAATTTATGAAGTCGTATGCCTAATAATATAGAAATGCTTCAGTGGCTTCAAAATAGCCAAAATTCCGAATCAAACTCTAACAGATCAGGATTACACAGTGTGGTCCATTCTCTATTGTTGGTCTGCAAACTGGTTTTTAGCGGGTTCATGACAAGATAGAGTAAAGAACTGAGAATAACCATTAAGCTTTTATAGCAATTTGACAAGATAATTTCATATCTGCTGAACTTCGTAATTAAAAAAATAGAAGCTTATACTTTATGCCCTTTTTTCTTTTCTCTTTTTAGTCATTCATTTTTATTGCTACTTCATTTGTCACAAAACTAATGATCCACTACAGATTGGAAATAAAAAAAAAATTGGTCCTTCACCATAGATATTTTATTTGTTTCTTAATTTTTTTCTAATGTTTATTTATTTCTGAGATACAGAGAGAGAGTGAAAGCAGGGGAGGGACAGAGAGAGAGGGAGAAACAGAATCTGAAGCAGGGTCCAGACTCTGAGCTCTGAACTGTCAGCACAAAGTCCGATGCAGCGTTGGAACCCACTAACCTTGAGATCATGACCTGAGCCAAAGTCGGACACTTAACTGATTGAGCCACTCAGGCGCCTCTCACCACATATACTTTTAGAAGCAGTCATTGGATCAGTACTTCCTAGCCTGCATATCATTTCATAGCACAGATTTTTAAAAGATGGATAATATTTGTGTGGGACACTGGGGTAAAGTCAAGGGCATTTAATTGCTTTCTAACTGGGCTTGGATGAAAAATATTACTATTACACCACATATTTAGAATAAGAAAAGCATAATTCAAAACACAGAAGAAATTAATTACTGAACCAAATAAAATATTTCCCACCATTTTTAAAATGAGAAATTTGAACTCGTTTTCTGTGAAGGTGATTCTTTGCATCAGGACATACGGGTTGAACTTTGTATCTAAGGAACCTAACAGGTTTTCCGCATCTTCCATCAACAAATAAAACCTTGAATTTTTTTGTTTGAGGGTACGAATGGATTTTTAATCCAACTAGACCGCTTTCATAGCAAGTATTTCAAAATATCCAGGATACACTAATTTGCAGGGTGGTCATGCTTTGCCGGAGCCGACCTGATGCAGTTCTCGGAAGCACTGCACAAGGAGTAGGGTCGAGGAGACCATAACAGCGATGCAACGGGACAGCTGGTAGCTACACTTGTGGAGAACAGAGCATAATATGTAAACTTCTCACGTCACCAAGTCGTACCCCCGAAACTGATATAACATTGTGTGTCATCTACATTCTAAATTAAAAAGAGAGAACATTTTCAAGCAGAAAGAAAAAATATACTAACATAAAAAAAAAAAAAACACACACAGAGGATTTGGCCGTTCCATTTTTACTCCTCTTCTCATTGAACTCTGTACATTAATTAAACAAATTTTATGAGAAAAAAAAGAGAACAAATTTTCCGATACATGGAAACAGAAATGGAGGGTATTACCTGGAGCTGCCATTGCCTGGTGCCCGGCCTCGCTTCCTTTCCCCTCCACCACATCTGGCCACAGGTTGGTCTCTTAAGCATGTTCCCTGACACCTGGAATATAAACTCCTTCAGCAGCTCCCCAGCTCCCAGGTTATGGGCAGTGGCGGTGAGCTCTGCGGCTGCTCGCCGATCTAGATATCCAAGTAAGAGAGCACCTCCTGGACATTGTCACCGTGTCACAATGAAACAGCCCATGCTTGCTATACTCACTCTGTTCACGGCCTACAAGATTAATCGCTACCCTGCTCCAACGCGCACCACGCGGGGCTGCTCACAGTCAGAGGCAAGTGAACCAAATTCTTCCCTACTTCTCAGGCCCTGCCCAGTTCCTGTTTGGGGAGAAGACATCAGGATCTCTTGGCTCCTCATTTTGTGTCTGGGCACCCGTGTGGAAGCTCTCCAGAACCATCTCCACTTTGCTCACTGTCGTATCTCAATGAACAGCACAATTGCCTATCACAAAGTATGCGCTCCATATAGACTTACTGAACGAATGATTCTCCAGCAGTACGCAACTGGTTAAATAAATATAATCTGGCCATACAATGGGATACTATGCATCCCCTAAATGGGATGAAGCTGTCAACGAAGAGCTCTGGGTGAAAACATTAAGTTGCCGAAGAGTGTGCATAATTTAATCCAATTTACATAAATTATATGTATCTGTGTACACATACAGGGATATTATAAAGAACTTTAACAAGTTGTTATAAGTTTTTTAATTCTTTCTGATAGATTTTTTAAAATATTTATTTTTGAGAGAGAGCACAAGCAGGGGAGGGACAGAGGATCTGAAGCGGACTCTGCACCGACGGCAGAGAGCCCAATGCGGAGCTTGAATTCACAAGCCAGGAGATCTTGACCTGAGCCAAAGTCAGACGCTCAGCTGACTGAGCCACCCAGGTGCCCCATTTCTGGCTGATTTTTGGTCTTTCTTATAATTACTAATGTAGACGCGGTCTCACAATAATTACCAGTGAAGAGGGGCCCTCAGAGGAAAAGAACCATAAATGAGCAGCCAGTCCAAGGACTGAGCTTTGTTCTCTGTCTTTTCAGTTGCTCACGTGGTGTCTTAACTGAGCGAACACACATCGCGAACCCTTCTGAAATGATACCTATTTCCCAGAGACTTTCCACATGCGTTATCTCATTTATGCCTCAGGTAAAAATGACCTTTGTGCATTTTCTTGCTCCAGCCATCGGTGCATTTTCTAAAAGTCCCTTCGCTACAAAGCTTCTCTGGGAGAGTCTGTTAGTGAGTCTAACCAATGCTTTTTCTTGGGTACTGTGGCTACTCTGACCTCTCAGGTCAGACAGGATCACTCAGCTTGACTCTGTGGAGCTACTTGGAAGCCTCCTCTGGTGAGAAACAACCAGATTTCTTACTTAGTAAGGCAGTTTATGCTCTATTTATTACCTTCTGAAATTTTTACTAACATTGTTTTTATGGTTTTTACTTAGATGCTATTTTCTTTAGTCACAGCTCTATGGGGAATGAGCCAGAAACAAATTCAAATAAGAGAAACGGCGTATACTTAGACTCACTCCTCTGTGGTCATGGCTAAAACTTGGTCGAGAAGCATTCCTGCCCCACCTGACTCCCCACTAACACTGGGATATTATGGCCTGACTGGCTTCCTGCTCTCCGTGCAAATAGATTTCTAGCTGCCCACATCAAGGTGCTTCCTGACATGCCCAACTGTTGCTTAAGCTTAAAGTTCAAACGTGTATAATAAATGAACTAAAAGATGGAAAAATAAAATGATTCACCCAAGAACACACACAGTGATGAAATTTAGACAACAGTTAACCTATTGCATTGTTTTGCTCACTTCTGACATTTTTGTAACCTTACAGAATGATAATAGGCTATACAGTTTTAGACATTCGAACATGCTTTTCAAAAAAAAAGCCTTTCTGAAATAAGTAACCTCCATCAGATTTTCAATAGGACAAACATCTCTAACGGTACTCTTTTCTCAAAGGGTGGATACATACATTATTCAAATATCTCCCCATACCATTGCCCTGAAGTTGGTTTAGGGATCAATAACTGTGTTTACCTTATTTCAGACTTTTGCATTTTTTAAATACAATATTCTTTTCTGAATATAAAAGAAAACTGAGACGATTCAGAAAAGTATGAAAATATTTAAAGGTTTCCATAATCTCATCACACAGAACGAAGCACCATGGACATTGTATAGCATATTGTTGTCAATTGGTTCTCTATGCAATTTGAATTGATACATTCCATAGATCATGAGCATTTTCCTGTATCGCTGAACAGTTTCTAAGCATGCATGAAAATGCAATTTTCTGTTGAGATTGTTATTTTTAAAAGTATTTCTAGGAGAGATATCTATGCATTTATTTGCAGATACTTTTCATCATATTAACTCTCAATTTTATGGCATTTCTCATATGGAGAATAGCTTAATTTGCATATGGTATAATTTAACAACTTGCCATTTTGTGCTTTTATTCAGAGGATGATCTTTCCCACACTTGAGTAAGGTAATATTTACACGACTTTTCTCCTAGTCCTTTTTTTTTTTTTTTGATATGTATCCAGAAATAGGACTGCTGAGTCATATGCTAACTTTAATTTTTTTTTAATGTTTATTTACTTTTGAGAGAGAGTCAGAGACAGAGTGTAAGCAGGGGAGGGACAGAGAGAGGGAGACACAGAATCCAAAGCAGGCTCCAGGCTCTGAGCTGTCAGCACAGACCCTATGTGGGACTTGAACTCATGAACCGTGAGATCATGACCTGAGCCAAAGTCAGACGCTTAACCGACTGAGCCACCCAGGCCCCCTGCTAGTTTTAATTTTTGGAGGAACCTCCATACTGTTTTCCATAATGGCTATACTAATTTAAATTACCACCAGCTGAGCAAAAGGGTATCCTTCTCTCCATATCCTTATAAATATGTTGTCTATAGGGTCTTTTTTGATATAGGAGCCATCCTAATATGTGTGAAGTGGTATTTCATGGTGGTTTTGCTTTGCCTCTTCCTGATGATTAGAGACCTTTGAGTACATCTCCATATACCTGTTGGCCCTTTGTATGTGTTCTTTGGCAATTATCTTTGCCCATCTTTTAACTGAGTGATTTGATTTTGCTATTGAGTTGTAAAAATTCCTTATATATTTTAAATATTAAACTTTTACCAGATAATATGCTTTGCAGTTATTTTATCCCACTTTATAGGTTGCTCTTAAATTTTGTTAATTTTTCCTTTGTCGTACGGAAAGTTTTAGTGTAATATAATAACACTTGTATATTTTTGCTTTTGTTGCCTGTGATTTGGTGTCATACCCACTCCCCCAGTACTGCTAAGATTCATGTCAGTCAGCTTTGTCCCTATATTTTCTTTTTTTTGAAGTTTATTTATTTATTTTGAGGAGGGGGGATAGAGAAGGAGACAGAGAGAATCCCTAGCAGGCTCCACCTGACAAGGGGCTCAGACTCATGTACCATGAGATCATGGCCTGATCTGACTCCAAAAGCAGGAGTCAGATGCTTAACTGCTGAGCCACCCAGGCACCCCTGACCCTATATTTTCTATAAGGAGATTTATGGCTTCATGTCTGACAATTAACTCATTAATCCATTTTGAATTGATTGGTGTAAGTTAAGGGTGTAATTCCATTTTTTCACAGGTGAATATCCAGTTTTTCCAACACCTCCCAATAAGATGTCTTTTTTTTTTTTTGCCTTTTAAAAAAGGCTTTATTGAGGTATTATTGATATGCAATTGATTGTACATATCTAAGGTATCCAATTTGATAAGTTTTGACTTACATGTACCCTGTGAAACCGTTACCACAAGAGGGGACATATTAATCACCCCTAACACTTCTTTGTGGTCCCTTCCCCACTGTCCCCAGCCCACTTCCCAGGTGATCTCTACTGCTGTCATTGTAGGCCGGTGACTTTTCCTCGACTTTTACATAAATGGCGACAGACACACAAACTCTTTCATCTGAGCTCTTACTCTGCATCGTTGTTTTGAGATTCACCCATGTTGTGAATAGCTTGTTCCTTTTTATCCCACTGTTTGCATATACCACAATTCGTTGATCCATTTGCCTGTACTAAGCCTTTTAAGTGTTTGTTGTTGTTGCTGTTGTTGTTGTTGTTGTTGTTAGTAGTGGTGGTGGTGGTTTGTTACAATTCCTTTCTAAATCTGTAATTTTATTTTGTAGTATATTGTGATGTAAGGGTCTTACTTCGTTTTCCTAAATTTTCATCGCTTTTCTCTGTGCTACCTCTTAAATAATCGGGTATTTGCCAAATAATTAGACAAGTCAATTTTTCTATTCTCTCTTCCTTCTACTTCCCAGAGGTGATTCTGGGCGGAAGAGGAGAGCGAGCCCCCCTTCCATCCCTCCCCACTCCCGTACCCTCAGTGCCCTCCCAGCCCACAGTCAGAGGGAGGAGAGAAGTTTATTTTAACATAGTAGCTGAAAACTGCACAAAACTTTTAATTCTGAATTGAAATGATACTTGGTAAAGAGCCCATAGTGTTTACTAAGAATACATGAAAAAAATGGAAACTTTCTAAGATATTCTTTTAAGACAGGGAAATGTAGCCACAATAGCTTTAAAGGATAGTAAGGAGTAAAAGCAGGTGCTTTGCGAGTTGTCATATGTGTGTGTGTGTGTGTGTGTGTGTGTGTGTGTGTGTGTGCGCACATGTGCATATTTGTGTTTGTGTGTGGATCACGCTTCCCTTGTAAAATCTAAATACATATTTTAAGAAATTGAAGCAATATCATTTATAAGATTGGGATCAAGTTCTACCTTCATGAAATTGCCTTGACTAGAATTTGCCTATACTCTACTACAACCATTTAGTATATATATCTTTTTATAAGGCACCTGCCTAGTTCTATGGCACGTGGGAGTCAGCACCTTCACAGTGGGTCATGTGCTATGGGGAGGAAACCCATTTTCAGCAATGAGAGGAGGAAAACTCACATCATAATGAGAGATAAAAAGAATGACGATCTTTTCAGCAGTCTCACGATGGAAAGATCAGCATCATAATTACTATGTACATTAAACCCAAATTCACATATACACATGCCCTCACCCCGTGGTTCTTAAACTTAATGCCCACTGTAGATACTTAATGCCTTGATGACAGAACACCCCAACCAATGAGTTGAGATGCCATATAGGATCTCCATAATATGTAAAAAGTTATTTGAAATTCAAAAAACAGCGAAACAGGGCACCGGGGTGGCTCAGTCGGTTAAGCATCCACCTTCAGCTCAGGTCATGATCTCACGGTTGGCTTGATTCGTGAGTTTGAGCCCCACATCAGGTTCTCTGCTGCTTCGGATCCTCTGTCTCCCTCTCTCTGCCCCTCCCCCACTCACATGGTCCCCCCCCCTCTCAAAAATACATAAAATTAGATAAAATTTTAAAACAACAAACATAGAACACAATAGATAAATGAACAATTAGAAAATGTAAATGGCCTTTAACCATATGAAAACATGACCAAATACACTCACAACAAGATATGCATGAATTAAAACTATACTATTATGTCATTTCTTACTGATCGTATGAGTCAAAGTCTGGAAGTTTAATAGCAAACTGTTGGGGAAGCTGTGGGAGAACACATATATGGCTCCTGGGGAGTGCAAACTATTAAAACATAAAATTTAAAATTGTAACAATCATTAGCATTATATATAACCTCAAATTTTGAAATTAGCCTAAACGTCTCCTAATGGTAAACTGGCTTAAGTCGCGATATAGGCATGCAATGCAACCTGAGGCTGCTGTAAAAAATAATGAGGGCGATTTCTATGCTCTGGTATGGAAAAAATCTCCAAAGAAATGAAAAAAATATATGTATAACCGGGCATGCAGTATGGCATGTTTTGTGTAAAATGGGAAAAATTAGATGCTATATTCATTTGCACTTTTGTATACATAAAGGAACTTTGGAAGTGTACATCTGAGAGTACTAGAAGTTATCATTTATGTGAGATGCGTGGGAACTTAAAGGGTGGGAATAGGAATGAGATATAACTCCTAGATAAACTCATTCAGTTTTATTTTTTTTTAATTTTTTAAATGTTTATTTTTGAGAGACAGAGAGAGATAGAGCACAAGCAGGGGAGGGGCAGAGAGAAAGGGGGAAACACAGAATCTGAAGCAGGTTCCAGGCTCTGAGCTGTCAGCACAGAGCCTGATGCGGGGCTTGAACTCAGAAACCATGAGATCATGACCTGAACAGAAGTCGGATGCTACCCAGGTTCCCCTAAACTCATTAGTTTTTAAATCATGCTTACCTATTACATTTACAAAGAAATTAAATCAGAAGAAACCATAGTAAACTGAAAGAGGAAGGGATGAAGGAATAAAGATATAAAAAAGGAAAGAAAATCAATCCATTTGCTTTTGTAGGTACAGTTGGCAGAATAAAGCCAGATTACAGGAATTTTCTCTCCCAACATCCAACTGAGTGAAGCAGAAATCATAAAACCTTAATAAAAACTTACCAGAAGGACGAGGTAGGACCCAATGCTGCTTAAAAAATGCTTGTTGAGGAAAAGAACACAAGATTTGGTTAGAGTATGATTCTGTTCCTAATTTTCTTAAAAGTGATACTTAAAAGAAAATTATTCAATAAAATATTGAGAATTTACATTTGCACCTTTGGGTTTGAAATACAGGGAGTGGGGCACCTGGGTGGCTCCATCGGTGAGGTGTCTGATTTCAGCTCAGGTCATGATCTCACAGTTCGTGAGTGCTCGAGCCCCACTTCAGGCTGTACTCGAAACTTGCTTTTGATCTTCTATCCCCCTCTCTCTCTGCCCCTCTTCAGCTCATGCTCTCTCTCTCAAAAATGAAAAAACATTTTTTTATAAAAAGAACAAAAAATCCAGGGAGTGTGGTCAGTAGTTATGTTCAGTTCCATCATTTTGGAGATGCACCTGGACAGAGAATGTGGAGCACAGCCTTTAGCCTCATCAGACCAGGAATCTTGGTTGGAGATGCCAGGCATCTGCAGGTCATATCCTGTGGCCCACCGGGACGGGGGTGGGGGGGGCAGTCAGCAGCCCCACCCAAGTCCTGGAGAAGGCTGGAAAAGAAGACCACTTTCTCAAATGCTCAGATACCAATGCAAAGATCACAACATATCAGGTAAGTATGACACCACCAAAGGAAACTGATCCTGAAGAAATGAAGATCTAGGAAGTGTCTGACAAAGAATTCAGCCTAATCTTCTTAAAGAAATTCAGTGAATAAGAAAACACCGGTAGATAATAAAATAAAATCATGATCTTGAAGAAGTAACTGCACTCCCATGTCCCTTGCAGCATTATTTGCTAGAGCTAAGTAATAGAAGTAACCTAAATGTTTATCCACAGGTGAATGGATAAAGAAAAGGATATACATACAATGGAATGTTATTCAACCTTTTCATGAAAAGGGGGAAAATCCTTCCATTTATGATGGCATGGATGAAACCTGAGGGCATTAACCTAAGTGAAATAAGCCAGGCAGAATAGAACAGAATTGCATGATCTCACTTATGTGTAGAATCTAAAAAAGCTGAACTCATAGAAACAGAAGATAGAATGGTGATTGGCAGGGGCTGGGGGGAAAGGGGGAGATGTTGGTCAAAGGGCACAAACTTCCAATGATAATGTGAATAAATTCTGGGGCTCCAATACACAGCACGGTGACTATAGTTAAAAATATCATATTGTGTATTTGAATATTGCTAAGATATTAAGTTTTAAATATTCTTACCATACACACAAAAAATTATAATTATATGAGGTGATAGATGTATTAACTAACATGATTATGATAATGATTTCACAATATATACATGTATCAAATAATCATGTTGTACTCTTTCAACTTGCACAATGTTATTACATCTCAATAAAGTCAAAAACAAATGAAATAAAGAAAAAGTAATAAAAGAATAGAATAAGAGAAAACTAGTGATTACAAAGCTATGGAAATATCTTAACAAAAGATATTTTATACTTCTACGTATTTAATAAAAAAATTAAAAAGAACAGGAAGAAGAAAGAGAAGAAAGACAGTTATGACTAAAACATGATCATGTAGAAAGATTTAGGATAATTACAGTAAACACGGGAGAAAAATACAAGAAAATTTAAAAGATGGGATGTTTATCAATATGGAGGTGAAGCAGAGTCGAAACACTTGAAGCAATATTGTTATTCCTGAAACAGAGACATAAAAAAATACAGTGGGGAAATGTACTTAGATATTAAAGAAGAAAATTCCCTAAAACGAAGAGAAAATTTAATCTGCAATTTGAAATGATGCATTATATTCCAAGAAATATTCATGCAGGATAATCAATATTGTCGTGTATCCTACTCATGTATTAAAATACAATGATAAATCTTCAAGCATCTAAACAAACGAAGCATTCCACGGGTAAAGAGATAAAAAAGAAGCCTGCTCTCAGACGTTTATTTACATAGGACTTCCTAAGTGCTTTCCAGGCACTGTTCTCAGTGTTTTAAAACCATTATCATAGCGTCCTTTAGTTTGAAAATACAGTGGAATCGTGACTGTTAACTATAGAAATCAGGGAAGAAAAAACTCTTTTCCAAATTTTTATTAAAAAAAAAGCACAATTCAAGCATAAAGGCAAGAGTTCGACAATTTTAAATAAGAGAGCTTGGGGAATGTAACAACCAGACCCCTTCCTGAAAATTTATATTGTGAATAAAATCAGAATAATCAAGAGATGATTTAAAATAATGTATCCGGAAATGGAGAAGCTTTGGGAAAAGAACTGGTGATAATCGGTGAATATTTGAACATATGACCAATGTTAAACAAAAGTAAGGATTGTTAGGTCTATGGAAATCTTAAAAGTTTTGAAAAGCAATAGTGATAATGAATAAACTAATAAACTATAACTAATAAAGATGAGATGGGAGAAAGAAGGGTAGAGCGGATGTAGGAATCCTAATTTCCTTACCTTTTTATATCAGGGAGTCGATTTTTCAGAAAATTGAAAAAGGAAATTAAAGAAAAAATTAGTATAATGTTTTTACATTTTTCATCATTGTTTCTCCCATCCCATGAGTTGAAGAAACATTGACTGGAATGATACTCAGCATTTCCTTTACTTCAAATTCCGTTTCCTTATTTTTTCCATTAGTTTCAAGTACATTCAAACTTTAGAATTTTGTTAAAATTGTACTTACAGAATTATCAATGTATTATAAAAGTAATCCTACCTATAGGGCTAAATATATTTGTCAAACTTCCTTTACATCGTCATGTTACTGTCCCTGTTTCTCTCTATATTAATGCACGGACATTTGTAGTGATGTTCACCAAGTGCTCATGCTTGTTAGTTTATGGTAGTGGCATTCTGAGTCACTTTTACCTCTTCTTTAAACATTTTCAGAATTCCTTGAATTTTCCATAAAGAACTCATGTTTTTTAATAAAATAACAAGATGGTTACATACAAGAAAAAGAAAAAGAAAAGATAGCATCTTGATACATGCTGGAAGCCTTTCAGGATTATGACCATATTTTAAAAGAAAATATTAAACTATGCAACAGATAGCATTCTTGCAATGAAAGAGTCATTTTCTTGGTTTCTCCAAAATCCAAAATATATCTGTAACTAAAAATAACCACTTAGTCTAAGGTTGTTCATGTTTCTGAAATGGTAAACTAAGACCTTCTAACTAGTCCGCGAGGCCTCCCACACACTTCCAGAATTGGGGGATTGAGTTGGGGGATTTTCCTATGTGTGCTTTTGAATGGAATCATAAAAGTATGGATTAAAGAAAAAATTAGGGGTCATCAAATCCCATTTCAGAGATGGGGTAAAGAAAAGCCTAAAGAGCTTAGTGATTTTCACTGAAAGATTCACGACTAAGTGAACTGAGGAGATAGCTTTAAGACCTGTCTTCTAAAATTGGTCAAATTTAGCCACATTGCCACATTATATATTTGATATTTTTCATACAATGGAGATGAACGTTGGCCTCGTGTTCTTTTAGTTTACCTGTAATTAAACCAAAACCTTAAAAGGCTGAAAGATGGGGTGCCTGGGTTTAGTGTCTGACTCTCCATTTCAACTTGGGTCACGATCTCAGCGTTTCTTGAGTTCCAGCCCTGCGTCAGACCTTGTGCTGACAGTGTAGAGCCTGCTTGGGATTCTCTCTCTCCCTCTCTCTCTCTCTGCCCCTGCCCCGCTCACACTGTCTGTCTCTCTCAAAATAAACAAACTGAAAATAAGTAAGTAAATAAAAGGCTGGAAGACAAAAATTCATAGAAAAGAAACTCCCTGTTCATCACACTCAACAGGATTCGTATCGTGTGCTGGCGTCGCAGGTGATTACTTTGGGTTTTGTTTGTTTATGTTATGTAAGTTTTCTATAATGACATTGGTTGTTTTGGAATATCAAAGTTTCAAGAATCAGTACATAGGATTTTTTTTTGTTTCAAGAACTTAGCAATTTTACCCTTTAGCTTCATGAAAAAAGTCTCTCTTTCCAGATAGGATGATGCCAAATCCTTTCTTTACAAAAGCTATCTGAAATCTGGAAAATAAATGGGAGAAAAGTCACTTTTCAAAGAGACTGTTGAAAGCACACCCAGGGTCCTGTGAGCAGCAGCGAGTACCGGCAGGAGAGGAAATGGGTCATCGTGTTTGGGGACATCAACTCACGAGCCTGAGTCACCGCTCGAGGCCTCCCATGAAGCAGCCAGAGTCGCTGTCACCAATTCACTTTTTTTCCAGGATGAGCGGAGGAATATTCATCTGTTTCTGTGGTGATGGAGGCTTTCACAATATCCTCTGGCCAAAGAAAAGTAACCACAGCCATAATGATTTCAGACTCAAACTATTTCAGCAGCAGCAACAACAGCAAAAACACAGCCGCGGCCAATTCCCAAATAAACTCATGTGAATGCTTCATATTAGCTAATTGTCAAGGGGATTTTTATGGGAAACCATATCAAGAATGTTGCAGAGCTTCCTAGGATGCTGTTTTCCCTTGCTTGGATCCGAAGAAGAAATGGAATGCCAGGGCAGTAGAATTTATTTGTTGGCAAGTCGGGATCGAAATGTGAGGCTTCCAAGGCCTGGTAGTCTTTCCCTTTGGAGCTCAGTAGTCCCATGACTGTCGGTGGGTCACCTGACCTCGGTGCTTCTGGGCTCTTCCCCTCTCACCTATTCACCCCACCCCACTTCCACCCCCGCATTAGAAACAGGGATGATATCCCCGAAAATATTTCTCCAACTGTTTTCTTCTGTGACATTCATAGCAGATGACTTTCACATGCGTGACACTTTCCCATGGGCATGTCCATATTTTGACATAAAAGACAATTTGGTGGGGAATAAAGCAAACAATGTTACAGACGGACCAAATCGCAGATAAAACAGACCATGGGTTACCCTGAATTCTCAGTGTATTAGCTAGTGCTCCTCTTCTCTCTCACTAAAGAAAATATATTGGAATGACAGAGAAAAGTGTTATTACAAAGATAAATTTGGTTCCACACTAATTTATATACCAATAAATGAAAGCTAATCTTTTTTTAAGTTTGTTTATTTATTTTGAGAGAGAGAGAGAGCAAAGAGAGAGGGAGAGAGAGAATCCCAAGAAGGTTCCACTCTGTCAGCACTGAGCCCAAGGTGGGGCTCGATTCCACAAATCGTGAGATCATGACCTGAGCTGAAATCAAGGGTTGGATGCTTAACCGACTGAGCCACCCAGGCACCCCTTAAGGCTAATCTTCTTAAGGTAGAATGAGTTTTTATAAATCAGTGAGGCAAAATGGTTTTTCAAAAAAAAAAAAAAAACATTAAAAGGCTCTCAAAATAACTCACTACTTAGAGAAATCAAAATTACTAGAAGAACAATTTATTAAAATGTTCGATATTTAATAATACGCACAGCTGTCTAGAATATGGGTAAAGAGAAACCCCTATGTGAAAATGTAATTGACTTAGCCTTTGAAGAGATTTTGACAATATATATCGAATGTTGTATGTGTATATCTCTTGACCCATCAATTCCTTTTCTAAGAATTCATCATATAAATACACTTACTGAATTATTTAAATTGCATTATATTTTTATCAAAACTGTAAGTACCCGTAGCCTAATGAAAGAATCAAGGCTAGGTTCGATAAAACTAGATTTAAGTCTTGGCTCATTTTATTAACTACGGAAACTTGAGGAAACCACTAAAACTTGTTGATTGTCAGAGTCATTTTGTAGTTTCTAATAACATTTACCTTACAAGATATTTGCAAAAATTAAATGAGAATGGATGGATGAAATCTCTTTGGAAATTCCAAATTATCAATAATCTTTTTACCAACACCACCACATCTAAAATATCCTGGTTGCAGTTGTATTCTACTTTATGAAAATAATCAAACACATATATCCTCTAAAATGAAGGCTGAAAGGATTCTTATCTTTACTGAAAGAATTTACTGCTGGGTTGCTCCATATAAATCATGTTAATCATATGTTTCAACAATATCCCATAACAAAACATCAGTTTAAACAGAATTTATGGAATATACGTCAGCTAGAAAAATATATATATATACATAAATCTTTGTGACTTTAAATATAATACAGAAATGTGACTCTATGTTTTTCTACTAGTTCCTGAACAGAAAAAACAGTATTCTCATGTTGCAGAAAGTAAATTAAAGTGGATCGCTTTATATTGGAAAAGAACAACTGTGCTGATCTTTGGAGATGCATACTGGAGAACTATGATAAAAATATCAGGAAGACAGAATCTGCTCGGAGCCTTTGTATGATCCAAAAATGAATCATCCTGACACCATGGTTCTCCAAGCATAACTTAGTGTCAAAAGTTAAACTGATACCAAAAGGAGATTTATGGATTTCTTTGAGATCCTGTATATTTTAAACCTGATTAGATCACCCCCAAAGGACACCTGGACCCCGCTAACCCGCTAAGAAGAAATTTACTATGGCTCCACCTAACAGAAGGTATCTCGGACCCAGAATGGGCACGCCGATTCCTAGCTGGAACAGCATTTTCCAACTCTATTCTGTGGAATGCTGGGCTGGAGAACATTCCTTCCAGGAAACATGTACCAAGTACTATGTACATACACACACTCACCATGCCCTATGATTAAAAGCAGTTGGGAAGCTGCTTGTTGTTAATTCCCTTGTGAGGGCTTCTGCTGCTCATCGGCTGATAAAAGTGGTGAGTATTCTTACCATATAGAAAAATGGGAAAGTTGTAACCAGCCCTTCCCAGTCTTCCGTAACCTAAAATTCTTTTGTGCTCAACACATCTGCCAAATTTCCAGAGAGCCTTGTGTGGGCTATCACTTTGGAAGATACTGCTGGGGGAATGTAAAACACGGTTGCAGAAACACTGTTTTGACATGGACTGCATATGATGCTTGAAAACAGGGCTTTAAAATACATTTCTCCTAGAATTGAGAGTCACAAAAATAGTTACCTCCATGGACTGACTTTTTTGGGTTTTATTTTTTACTTTTAGCCGACAATGTAGCATCGAAAATAAGCGGTCTTCCATTTGTTGGATTGATCGCCTACTCTATACCAGAATCAGTCTGGAGACTGATTGCACGACTATGTGAACGCACTTGCTACTGGAATATAAGCCTAAGAGTTGTGAAGATGGTACATTGATGCTATGTGTGTTTTACTATATATTTTTAAATGCTGGAAAAAAAAATGGGCAGCAAAAAGCAATGACATGTCCTGGGGAAG
The DNA here is from genome assembly GCA_030068075.1 of Paguma larvata. NCBI lineage: Eukaryota > Metazoa > Chordata > Mammalia > Carnivora > Viverridae > Paguma > Paguma larvata. The sequence continues at coordinate 30,339,781 of CM057826.1, read as the reverse complement.
TTCTTAAGTCACTTCACTCCTGGAAGGTCCACAAATAACTTACACTGTCTTTAGTCATGTAACTTCTTAATCAGGCAGGCTTTTTAAAGCAGCATAGTAACTTACTTCCTGGAGAGGATGGGTACATGAGGGGAGAGGATGTTGTCTGCGTTGCTGTCTGCTGTATCCCCATTGCAAGAGAGGTTTTCCTATTTCGCATACATTATATTTCTAGATACTCTATAAGAAAGGAAAAACATGGGATGGGTCTTGGGTAATTTTTAAGTGTGCAGTAATATATGAAAATCAAAAGCCTTTGATATTAACAAATATAATAAATCAGGCTGAACATAATAGTGTTAAAGGGGAGCAGGGGCTCCTTCTCTCTCCCAAACTTCTTTCTCTGCAGCATTTACTTAGCAATTCCACGTTCGGATGACCAATTTATTACGAAGCTTTTGGTAACCTAGCACTGACCTGCAACACAAGTGGGTCTGAGGGAGCTTGGGAATACATCCAGGATCATCAAGCTCTAATTTACAGCCAACATTATGATTTAGAAGTGGGGTAAGATATCAGCAGCCACATGGGTAATTCCAATTCGCTGCTTTTCGAGTTACAGCACATAAATAAGGAACCAACAGCACCGATCTTATCTAAACAAGCATTCAATGCAAACCACAGAATATTACTCGAAGTCATAGGGAAGCATATACTCTAGCTAAGATTCAATATATTCTGCAAACTGAGCCAGTTTCTCATCCTTTCACTGGAGTCAAATCAGCTGTCACACTTTTGCAAGGACCTTGACAAATAATCCTGGTCTGTTATTATCCACACTTACCCAAGTTAATTTACAGGACTGTTTGAACACTTTTTAATGGAATTATTTCTCAGCCACCTAAACAATTTATATACTTTTCCAAACAGCTTGTGAGGTAGTGATCAAATTCCAACGTAGGAAGATGAATCAAATTTTGGCGCATGAAAGTTTACTGGTATGTAAAAGCGACTTAGTTGAAATCCAAGTCTCCTTTGTGTCATTAACTTGCTAGGTGAATCTACTCATAACCTGGACTAATATTCAGCAGATACCTACCAGTGAGACTCTAGGGGTTGGCTACAGCTGGTGTTCTTTTTTAATTTTTTTTTAATGTTTATTTATTTTTGAGACAGAGAGAGACAGAGCATGAGCGGGGGAAGGGCAGAGAGAGAGGGAAACACAGAATGTGAAGCAGGCTCCAGGCTCTGAGCCGTCAGCACAGAGCCGGACGCGGGTCTCGAACTCACAGACCGCGAGATCATGACCTGAGCCGAAGTCGGACGCTCAACCCACTGAGCTACCCAGGCGCCCCTGGTGTTGTTTTTGAATAATCGTGCCTCCCATTCTGTCTGGCTCGTGACTATGTTATTTTGGTATTTTTTACTCAGTTGGAATGTCATTACTGCGTATAATTTATAACTTTTCAATGTCCCTGTTTGGCTCTCTAAGTTAATTAGCCCAGTAGCTGGCCATGAGTAATTATCTGCCTATTTATTCGGTTGTTTGCTTTTCTGTAACAGGAATTCACAAGCAATTTATGTAGATGTCTTTACCATCGCCACCCTCCATAGAGCTGAAGATACTGATAAAATCAGATACGGCTACCTCCTTCAATAAGTGGAAACCCCTTTTTATAAGACTACAATGTTTGAAGATTTGAAAGTTATATTTGTTTTATAATACGAAATTTGTTTAAATCTGTCCAGAATGATTGTTGGGGGTTTCACGTTAAGTACTTCAAGCTTTCACTAGCTGTGGATGCTGCGGGATTTCACACTCTGTAACTTCTTTATTTCACCATGGTTGAGTTACTCAAGTAATGTAATTTTAATAAGACATGGTAGCCACTTTTTGTCCTGTCTGAAAGACCTTTCCCTGAATTACTTTGTATTACAAAATCATCTTCAAACAGACAACCACAGACATTTGAAATTTCAGGCGTTCAAAAGCTTTATTCATTTAAGTGCTAGAAAGTTATTACATTCCAACTCATTTCCAGTTCCCAGGCTTACTGAATTACTGACTCATGCTGACTCATGCACGGTCTTATCCCTGGATGCTTCTTATTTTTAACCTGAACCAAAATCTCAAGTTATTTCTTTAACATATGTTTAAGAAAATAAAACACAAAAAGAAAAAATTTACGGTCTGCAGCTTCAATCGATATTTTGAGTTTTGTACCTCATTTACCAGAAATATCTCAAGGGAAGCTGGAAAATGCCATAAAGTACATGACAGATATAAAAGAAAATGGTCCCTCAACTATCATAACACTATTTTATATTTACAGAGTAAAATGTTTACATACATCTGAACTGAGTAACAGTCATGTTTTGCATATAGAATATACTTCTGCTGTCATAAGATTCTAAGTTCCTATTCTGGGGGGTCATTCCAGTTACAGTCTAACTATGTCAGAAACTGCCTGACAAATGCCCTTTTGACCTCTACCGATGAGATCGAATTAACCCATATTCTGAGACCAGGTGTAACCCAAGTACAAAAAGCATGTAGGTGTCACTTGCCTAGTCAGGTATGGGGTTCAGTGTCAGGAGTCACCCCGGCTGTAGATGGGTATGGGCCACTGTACAGTCCCCTTCATTTCCAGCCCCTGGTCCTCAGATCCTTACTAGAGCCACTTTCTACCATCCAGCTAATTCTACTGCTTATTTAATTGCCTCGTTACCCAAATTACCAACCCAGTCTCTAGTCTTGATAAAAAAAAAAAAAAAAAAAAAAGCAACAATAAATTAGTTTCTTAGGAGACTAAGAAAGTGGACAATAAGGTTTATTTGGACTAGTTTCTAGATTTTTAGTTGAACAACTCCTTCACTAATGGGTTTAATGAAGTAGGAAGCTTTGCCATGCCCATATGTTCTTTGCGGTGCTATCAGAAGAGAAAAACTAAACTAGTGCAGAGACACATCAGGGAATTCAACATTAACTTGTAGACATTGGATGCCTTAAGCAGAAGTCTAACAACCAGAGTTGTAGAAGTTTGGAATGAGTACTTTAGCAAGAATTTTCCTGTCTCTTCTAGTGTTCAGTCATTAGCCAACATGAACAATCGGGAAGGACCGATGATTCAATGATCATTTCTCAGTCTTCATCTTTTTTGATGTATCAGCAGATTTGACCCAGCTGATCACAGTCATCTATTCCCTGGATTATTACAATAGTCTCCTAACATCCCTGCTTCGGCACAATCAGTCAATAAGAATGCACGGTAATTGTACGGAAGCTGACCAAGGGCTAGAGGTTGAATTGATTAGGTTGAAGGGCAAATGAAACAAACAATGGAATTAAAAGGGTGGCAGAAAGTGCCTCATATAAGGATCTGGGTACTAGGAGCTGGGAACAAAGAAGCTGAATAATAATCCCTGCCTCATCTGCGCCCAGGATCATTGCTAACCATAAATTTAAGTATCTCTTATCTACTCATTAGTCTAAATTTCCATGCACGTGCCCATTAAAATGTGATACAGTTTAATAAAATTGTTTATAAGAACAGGGCCCACAAAAGTCCTTTGTCCAGGACCCCACACAGCCTGTGGGTGGCCCTGACTGAAATCCTGGATCAGTCCATAAAATAGAACATCTTAAATGAGTTTCCTGCCCAGAGCACAGTTTTTGGCATGCTCTGTGCCGCCCATAACTGTGCTGATACCAGACCCTTCACTGTCTTAAGCTCTTTGCGTGTGCTGTTCCTGAGTAACTCTTCCACTAGATACCTACGGGTGTCATCCCTCACCTTCTTTAGCCTTACTCAGGAGTCATCTCAGTGAACCTTCCCTCCATCATCCTGTGTATTAAAGCAACTGTCTCCATATTCTGTATTACTTCCCCTTACTATGTTCTTTCTACATAGCTCTTCTAGCCATTCGGCATATTTACTTTATTTGTTTGTTGTTTATATCTCCCTATGAAAATATAAGTATCATTGCTCTTTCCCCAGTTATTGAAGAATATATTTGTTGAGTGAATAAAGGAATATCGAATGAATGGATGAGTGAATGAATGATGGCTGGACTTGACTTTGAAGTTTCCCTTCAATTCCATAATCCTTCATAAAGTCCCATTTATAAAATCCAGTGTATATATCTATCTCCTTCTAAAACGATATCACATTACAATGAAGAACAAGTCAATACTAAAGTTAAAAATATTGGGGCGCCTGGGTGGCTCAGTCGGTTGAGCGTCCGACTTCAGCTCAGGTCATGATCTTGCGGTGTGTGAGTTCGAGCCCCGCGTCGGGCTCTGTGCTTACAGCTCAGAGCCTGGAGCCTGCTTCACATTCTGTGTCCCCCTCTCTCTCCGCCCCTCCCCCATTCATGCTCTGTCTCTCTCTGTCTCAAAAATAAATAAACATTAAAAAAAATTAAAAAAAATATTTTCAAAGAAAATTTTACAGGAGATGATTTTCTGGTTGCCAATTTTGTACAGGATCATTAATGTTCTCCCATGATCTTAAAGCCTTAGAAGGAAACATCCAGTTTCAAAACTACTTGCCCATTGTTTTTTATCTTACTTTAGCACAGTATGTAATTTTAATTTTTTTCCCATTTCCATGACTTATCTTGAGTAAGTCAACTTCTGCCTTCTTTCCTCTTTGAAGTTTGGCCTCTTTAGGCTGGTTTTCACTTCCTTTACCATAGTCCTGAATATTCTCTCTCTAACTCATATCATTTTGTGGTTGCCATACTCACAGAATCATTTTTCCATTGTGATAATTTCAGAATAATGCTTAATAATATTTTCTATGAAGGAAAACTCGGAGGAACATTCAGTGATATACAATGTGTATAAAACCTGATAACCACTTTCTCATTCAGAGAAAAAAGCTACAAAAATCATTTTATTTGATTCCTTCGTATTTGGTTCTGAGCATAAATGAGTACTTGCAGTTCCCATGACCATTTTTAAAAAATATATTTCAGAGTGGAGGTTTATATAAAAGACATTAGTGTACTCGAAGTACAAAATTTGATTATCATCTTTTTTCTCCCTTGACATAATTGGGACTGGCATAAATCAACTATAAGAAACACACTATGACCTTTTTATTTTTTTCTTTTTATGTAAGACTAATGTCAGCCACAAAATCTGACTTCACACTAATTTGGGAACTCAGGTTTCCAAAGAGGAAAAAAACTCTCCAGCAGACATGAACATTTAACTTTTCTGCCTTTCCAATAATACATTAATAAAAACAACTTTGTAATACAGTGTCAGTCAGTAGAATTTGAACTCTAAGCCTTTTAGGAGTGGTGATCCATCCCCAGCCACACTGGTCCCCAGTGTAACTAATGGCATCATTTCAAAGACAAATGGACTATGTCAAGGGAAAACTGATTTTCTATCCAGGATCTATGGAATTTGATCATTTACTCCTAATTATATTATTTTATGACCTAGCCACTTAAAAGTTAGATTAATAAATTTATATTTAAGAAATTAAAAAATTAGAAGGCCAATTATCTATGTAATATTACACATAGCTACTAGCATTAACATCAGGTACTACTTTGACATAACAGTTAAGAGTTTGGGTTTGGTATCAAACTACCTTGCCACTTAGTTGCCAAGTAGCCTTGGAGAAATTTTTTATTGTTGTTTATGGTATTATTGTTGTTATTATTATCATTATTTTTATTATCATTATTAAGGACTCCTGAACATGTTAGAGTACTAATACTCCTTTCTATGCAATGTTTATCAAATGATAATTAAGACCATGGACTTCTAGGAAATAATAGGAGCTCTCCCAAGCAAATAAATGAAACAAGTAACAATAATTTTTTAAAGAGCCCACAAGAGTGTGACTTCAATAGAATAAAGGATGTAGAAGTATAAATAACTGCCCAGCAAAGACAAGATGAATTTGGAGTTCTAGAGAGCCAGCAATACATCATGAAAGAATCATGGCCTAGAAATTTCGGCAGGTGCTAGAGACAGTGAGGACCATTGATTAGAGGTGAGGGTACCAAAGACATATTTGAAAGCACAACTTTCCTGAGTAACTCCAGGATAATAATAAAGTTAATTTCCAAAACCAAGCATGAAATATGGCATACTATATGACATATTTTCCCTTCAGGAAAAATCTGATGTTTGGACTACACGAAAGAATAGTTAATAATTTCACAAAATCATGATGTCTACAGGCTTTTTGGCTAGTTAACTAACTTTCTGGTTTAGCTAACCCACCCTCATTCACTTCTTGTCTTTAAAAGGGGCTGACGGAGGGGCTCAGTTGGTTAAGCGTCCGACTCTTGGTTTCAGCTCAGGCCACGATCTCATGGTTTGTGAGATGGAGCCCCACTTCATGTGGGGCTCTGCGCTGACAGCATGGAGCTTGCTTGGGGTTCACTCTCTTTCTCTCTCTCTGCCTCTCTCTCTGCCCCTCCCCAGCTCGTGCTCTCTCTGTCTCTCTCAAAATAAATAAATAAACTTAAAAAAATTAAAGGGACTGAAGGATATGCGTTGATTTCATCAATAACTAACGAATGGAGTCTCCAAAACATTTTTTCTTTTCCTGCTAAAGGAACATTGAAGAAAATACTCCACATGCATTTACAAGTTGATATCAATAAGTTTTCAACAAAGTTTAATTATTTGCAAAAGAAAATCCAATATATTGTAAACACTGACTTTTAAAGTAAAACTATTATAATACTTTTATTTATTTTTTTTTGGATTTGAGTTTTATTTATTTATTTTTTAATTTAAAATAGTTTATTTTCAAATTGGTTTACATAAAACACCCAGTGTTCATCCCAACATGTGCCCTTTTTTAATGCCCATCACCCCCTCTCCCGCCCCCCATCTCCCTCACCCTCAGTTTGTTCTTAGTCTTTGAGAGTCTCTTATGTTTTATCTCCCTCCCTCTCTGTGTCTTTTTTTTCTTTCCCCTCATCCCCTCCCCCTGGTTTTTGCTTAGTCTCACCAAGTCCACCTATTCGTGGAAACATATGGTATCTGTCTTTTTCTGACTGACTTATTTCACTTAACATAATACCCTCCAGTTCCATCCATGTTGCTACGCATGGCCAGATTTCATTTTTTCTCATTGCCACATAGTAGTCCATTGTATATATGTACCACATCTTCTTTATCCACTGGTCAGTTGATGGGCACTTAGTTTCTTTCCATGTTTTGGCTATTGTCGAAAGTGCTGCTATGAACAAAGATACCACCTCACACCAGTCAGAGTGGCTAAAATAAACAAATCAGGAAACTATAGATGCTGGCGAGGATGTGGAGAAGTAGGCACCCTCCTACATTGTTGGTGGGAATGCAAACTGGTGCAGCCACTCTGGAAAACGGTGTGGAGGTTCCTCAAAAAAATGAAAATAGAGCTACCCTATGATCCAGCAATAGCCCTGCTAGGAATCTACCCAAGAGACACAGGATTGCTGATGTATAATACTTTTAAATGTATCCAATCTAGTCTAAACACCAGGGTGGATTTGATACCCAATATTACCCATGTACAAATGCATTAACAATCTCTTCAACCATCATAAACGTTATATCTGCTCTTTCCCCATAAACTACAACTTCCATTCTAGTCTCACATAGAGTTTTAGCCCAATGCAATATAAGTTCACACTTGAAAATCTGATGTTAATTCCTCATACTTCTATTTACCAAAAATATGTACACATTAAAGTTAAAACTTTTTAATTCTCTGACTCATAAGTATCCAAGTGACAGAAAGCTTTGTGTTAGAAATCCTTACAATGATTATTAGTCCATGATTAATCAAAATGGAGCAAATATCATACAATTTGGAAATACAATCATAAAGCGTATTTTTGAAAATAATTGAATATTAGTGAGAGGTGTATGCCTTTTTTGTGTAAAAGCGAGAGAAGAGTGCTTTTAAAGGGGATATGTGGGCCACAGATGAGTTCTCAGGAAGATTTATTTTCAGAGTTAAAAGTTAGGAGTAAATGTTAAAGATCTAATAATAGATTCCTGTAAAATTAATCCCGTAAGCTTATTATTCTTCTCCTCTTACCACATTATTCCTCCCTTCTTCTGTACTCTAGGGATACATGTACCCTAGTTTGAAGAATGCTGTTTTTGAAAGTCTCTGAAAATAGTGATGAATATTTAGAGTAGGATGAAAGTCCCTAAAAATAAGACTTGGTATTTGGAGGGGGATGAATAAAATACATTGGACAGAAATGGAAGTTTCTTTATTTGTGTGGTTGGTTTTTTGTTTAGATACAAAGGTGAAACATTGCCCTTGAACATCCGAACTTAAACCAGGATGTCTCAGCTCCCAATAGATCTCTTTAATTTTGTAATTGCTCAGTGTCCTTAGCTTATCCCTGTACAAAACTATAATTCAATCCCGCACTGACTGTGGGCATGGTTTATTTTTGGTCACACATAGGAACTATTGAATTGTACACTTTAAATGGGTGAATTATGTGGCGTATGATTACATATCAATAAAGTTCTTAATAATAAAAAAATGCAATGTATAGGAACTGAATAAATAACCTCTCAATAGAAGAAGGACTATGGATATATGGACAGTTATACACAAAAGCTCTCTAATTCATGAAGATTAAGAAGAGGATATGAAAAGGTCTGTGCTTTTTTTTTTCTTTCTTTATTTTATTTTATTTTTTTAATTTTTTTTTAGTGTTTTTATTTTATTTTTAAGAGACATAGAGACAGAGCATGAGCAAGGGAAGGGCAGAGAGAGAGAGAGAGAGAGATAGAATCTGAAGCAGGCTCCAGGCTCTGAGCCATCAGCACAGAGGCCGACACAGGGCTTGAACTCACAGACCGTGAGATCATGACCTGAGCAGAAGTCGGCCGCTTAACCAACTAAGCCACCCAGGCGCCACAGGTCTGTGCTTTTCAATCACTCAAACAAAAAAGAATATTATGTTATTCTAGAATTCTAAAACTGTGTAGTATTTCTTGAAATTGGAAAGAAGCAGTTGAAGGAAACTAAGTTTTGTAGGCAGTTTTTGTTTTTTTGTTTTTACTTTTTCTTATATGTGTCAGCTTACGCAGTGGTGTAACTATGTATCCATTATTCTTTAATTGATCAAAAAGAATACCGAAGTATCTGAAAGAATAATGATACAGGAAACGGGGCAGTTTCAAGAGACACAAAAACCCATTCAGTCACTACTTTTACAGACTTTCACAGTGTAAAAGGCCCAGAAAGGTGAACGTATCACACAGAGAACTTGTTCAAGGCTGAGTAAGACCAGTTACCACACACAGCCTTTAGCCAATGACAAGGTATCTTACCTTAAAGCACGGGCTGTAGGCCCTGTGAAACACTGGAATCTAGAGAGATGGACACCAGGTAAAAGATTACAAATTATGATTTCTTTGAAAAAAGACTGAAACAATTTAAAAGCAGAAAGTTGAGAGCTTATATTAGAGAGAGAAAAGAAAACTAATTATAGAACATTTCAGTGAAGGGGCACCTGGGTGGCTCAGTCGGTTGAGCTTCTGACTCTTGATTTCAGCTCAGGTCATGATACTGGAGTCATGGGATTGAATCTTTTGTCGGGCTCCGAGCGCTGAGTATGGAGCCTGCTTAACTTTCCATCTCTCTTTTTCCCTCTGTCCCTCTTCTGCTTGCATGCACACACGTGCTCTTTCTCTCTCCCCACCTCTGTGAACACACGTGCTCTTTCTCTCTCCCCACCTCTGTCTCTCAAAACAAAACAACAACAACAACAAAAATAGATTAAAGAAAAAAGAAGATCATTTCAGTGAAAGCTGTGAAGTTAATATCAAAAGGAGGGGGGTTTTCAATTGAATCAGTTACCAAAGATACTCACTGAAACACGGTGGCCCCACCACGTGTCTCCTGTAGTAATGAGAAGAACATAGCATTAGATACACTCATATGATGAATCACGAAGCTTGAGTCAAGAAGGCCAAACAACTGGGTGGAAGACAGAACGATTACCGATGAGATAGATTCATTATTGAGGTCCTCTGTAAACAGCCTCAATCTTCATTCTTCAGATGGAAGGAATACATCACATGGAACTCCCTCGCAAAAAGACATAACGTACACCCAGAAAAACAATGAATAATCAGTTAAAAAATTAGCGTTCATGAGATCTGTTTTACTGGTGGTATATTACTAGATAATTCCAAATTCCATATCCAGGAATTTTGCTAAAATTATAAATAATTTCTTGTCATTTACAAATGAACTTAAAAAAACTTTTAAATAACTCATCTTACAACTTTAGAACATTGCATGAATTGGTTTCATATTTTATTCCATTCAAAGTAAATTAGTAAGTGTGGTCTTTTAAAGATTCTCACATTAACACAACATCCATGGAGAAATAGCTTTTTTTACATCTGGAAAAGGTAAAGGTAAAATCTGTATTATATTGAGGCTGTGAAAACTTAGAGTGGCCCAGCATTTGCAGGCCCTGGGGCAAGAATATAAAGGAAGGCTCGTGTACCATATGTCTGTATATATAAAAGGTATAAAACAAACCACAAACTATTTAATAAAATACGCCCCATCCTCCTACACTGGTTATGCGCATTCAAAACATTGAAGTGAAAAATATATGCAAGACTGTGAGTTTTATTTAACTAAGAGTCGATGGAATATCCAAATGTATTAAATTAAATATATCCAAAATGGATTAAATTATTTTGGCACGTCTACCAGTCTGTTATGTCTCAGTGGTAATTAGAGAATTCCAAGCACTGTATATTGTTATAACTCAAGTCTTCACATAATTTGTGTTCCAATGTCCACGGTGATCTAAAGGATTAAAAATGACATGTGGGATGTATTTAAGGGATAACAAGTTTGGGCTTTTAGTTTCACTGAAAATGTAAACTGCAGTGAAAGTAAAAGAAAATTATTGAAATCATTTTTATAAATTATTGGCTTATTTTTCTGAAACATTTAAAATTATCTGTTAAAATTAACAAGACACTATATTTACGGAATATGAAATTTTAAATAATTTTAAAATCAGCAATTTTTAAATTTAATTTTAAGAAGTTAATTATGTTTATCCAATCTTTTGCAAATCAGCAGCAGGAAAATATCAACACATTGCACCGAAGTGACCTAACACTTATAATATAGTCCCACAAATATCTATTTTAGCTATTTACTTTAAGCTTGGCTGAATCAAACAAGCATCATCATGAGATTGTCCTTGCCCTAAAATTTTAAGGGGAAAAAAACACCTAAGCATTTATAATATGTGTATATATGTGTATATATGTGTTATTTCCTTTTGTATCCATTCCTAAATCCTATATCACAGAAAACGATGGAAATTATTTTTGAAATACCAAAGAAGTACTTCTACCAAGACATAAGTAAATTTTTCTGGTTTTGAGGGTCAAAACCAATCTATAATTATTTATGCCTCTTAAAGGAGCTGTCTTCCGAATAGCAAGTGTGGCTGCGGTCTGGGTGAGCCGGGAGGAGACAGGCAGAGGCTGCCAGCACCAGAAGGAGGAACACGTTTGCGTGATGCGGCCTCCTGCAGGCTCGCAGGGATCAGCTTACTGGTGAGCCAAATCACAACGAAGCTTTGAAGTCACACTAAACATGTCCGCGGGCCCTTCAAATTACAACCTGATCTGTACTAAGAACAAAGCAGTGTTTTTCTCTGCATCTCTAACCGAATGCCCCGAAGGACTGATTCTCACTCTGGGTAAGAGGCCGGCGCTCTAGATTCTTGGAAGTCGTGTCATGCACAGCTAAGAGTGCCGATAACGCCCGAGAAATGTACTCCTGGAACCGACCTCTAATTTTCTTTGTTCTTTTCCAGTCGTCTTAGTGTGTCCTCCTCCCTATATTTGTCTATCATTCTGTCAATTCCTTCGTGTTCTTGATTTCAGTTTGGGAGCACATTTGCGTCACCGCGGTTACCAGTGGTTGAGAACTCGGGGGAGCAGGCGGGCCAGCAGCCCTCTGGCCCTGTTCCCCAGATCCCTGCTTCGCTGTCACCAGACTGCCACCCATCCTTGCCAACACCTCTGGTCACAGGGCCGGTAAGTCTGTGTGCACTCACACATGCTTGCGTAGCTGTTTCTGAATCACAGACTCATCCTAAGTTTTCTGCATGATATCTACAACCACCAAAAATCTCACCGTGCTTTTCCCAAGGCTGAACTTACTCATCTAAAAAAAAAAAAAAAAAAAAGGCATCGAGACTATTCTGGGACTTTTACTATGCGGACATACTAGGGAGGCAGTAAAAGAATTTTATTTGAAATAACAATCAAAAGCCAACTTGGAGCACAGGGAGAAGGGATTAGACCACCACATAACTAGGCTTACTGGAATTGATTCCAAGAACGTAAGAATTTACTGAGAGGCAGTATATTTTCTGGAACTATAATCAAAGGTGGATGGGGAGGATAGGCAAGTAAAGACAGCCATGGGGAACTTGAACTTTCATCATCTTGGTTATAGTGTTTTCAAGTATTAACTGTGCCTGGCAAGCGAAAGGCAGTTAAAGGTCTAACAACCAAGCATAAACTTCACACATCTAAATCTCTTGCAATAGTTCTAGTCAATACTTGGCAATCAGCTTTGTAAATGGGTTTTAAACAAGCGCTTCTAATGATGAAACAATATAGCAGAACAAATTGCGGTAAGAAAAGCACGTTGTTGATGTCAAAGAATCAGCCTATTACCGTAATGCTAACAACACATTTTTTTGTCCGCACTGATGTGGTCCCGGTCACAGGCTAATTTCTGATGCCTGCTTTTAAAATTATCATCGGTGCATGGAGAAATGTGGAAAACCTTAGGTATGTTTAAAAATTGACAAGTTAATTCAGTAAAAACAAAAACACAAGGGTAGACCATACTGTGATATATTGACCTATATTAACAAGGGACAAAACAGACAATTATCATTTTAGTTATTTTAATGACACGTTATTAACCCAAACATCACTCTTCCTTTTATGGCGCTTCCCTTAGTGGCCGTAGATCTTTCTTTTTTTTTTTTTTTTAGTTAATTGTTACACATGTGCATTTTAATTCAGAATAATTAGTATATGATTCTTATAGACAGGTTTATTCAGAAAGTAAAAACTGCCTGTTCCTTTTAAGGTTTGAAATATAATTAGAGTTTTTAGTGACTTAAATAGTATTTACTGGGCACTTTATGTTTTCATAACACCTTATTAGATGGTATTGTGGAACTCGGTAAATGATAACATTTTATGCTCTTAAAAGTCTAATACCGCATGTGGAAAGAAAAAGAGTATATGCCGGTTAAAATGAAAATAAATTATTACCGTTGGTTAAATTCATCGTTAAGGTAGTAATAATCGGGGAAATGCAAATGAAGAAGAGTCCCTAGAAGAGTCAAGCTGAGAATTTATGTTGAGAAGTCATATGATGATATTAATAGAGATGACTTTGGACCCAGAAAGATCTAAGCTCAGAGTCCAAGTCTGTCCCTTAGCATGACTCAGCTTTTTTTTTTTACATCTGTAAAGTGGGGACGGAAACAATCCTTAACTTTAGAATATGCCCAGAGGATTAAGTGGGGAGACTTGATGTAGAATGCTGGCACATGGGAACAATTTAATAAATGTTTCAGTAAAAGGAATAGTGAAGGCCAAGGTCGCAAAGGAGGGGTGACACATTGCATGCAAAAGCAATAAAAGGGGTCCTTTGACTATAATACAGTTATATGCTGTATAAATTATAAGAGATGCCCTCTACAAAGATTTTCGGAGCTTATAAGAAGAAAGAAGGGGCACCTGGGTAGCTCAGTGGGTTCAGTGTCCAATTCTTGATTTTGGCTCAGGTCATGATCTCAGGGTCGAGGGATCAAGCCCCATGTCTGGCTCCACGCTGAGCCTGAAGCCTGCTTAAGATTCTCTCTCTCTCCCTCGGCCCCTCTCTCCCTCTCATGTGCACTCTCTTGCTCTCTCTCAAATTAAAAAAATTAAAGAAGAAAGGAAAATATCTAAAGGCAGGGAAGAAAACGATGAAGAAAGAGAATGAGGAGATGAAAGGGAAGAAAGAGAAACAGAAAAGGAGAAGGAGATGACTTTACACTGACAAAAATATTGACAATATTGATGATATTTAGACTGACAAATATATTGACTAAGGGAAGCCAAAATAAAATATAATACAAAGTTTAACATTTCTCTGGGAAATATATGTTAATCTGAAGTTGTGACCACAGACAGCTATCACTCCTGAATTAGAATATAATTATGATTTTTTTCTCTCAGATAAACACATAAATGAGAGAATTAGCCACTACTACTACTACTTTAAAAAAAAAATAATTTCCTAGAAGGAATAAGAAAGGTCTCTGAAATGAATGGCAAGCAAAGGCACAATTTAATGTGTATGTAAATCCAAAGTGATTGTGCCTTTAGAATTAATACTGTTGTTGCTATTATTATCACTTATTGTCATTATTTTTATTAAAGGACAGAAGCTGTTAGGGACATAAACTGGTAGGAATACCTCAGTGGTAATTTTGACAAATTTCTGGAGGCAGACTCTGGACTAGCCTTAGAGTAAGGAATCTGGGGGTTGCAGTCTTAGGGAATCTCCCACATTTTCATTGGTTTATCTTTAGTAACCTCACCATATTCTCATGATGAAGATACTAGAAATATGTCCTCTAGACTTTGGCAGGAAGAAGGGAAGAGTAATCATTGTGATACATGTCTAGATAATTCTCCATTAAAAAAGTCTATTCAAGGGGTGCCTGGGTGGCTCAGTCAGTTAAGCATCCAACTTCAGCTCAGGTCATGATCTTATGGTTTGTGGATTTAAGCCCTGTGTTGGGCTCTGTGCTGACAGCTCAGAACCTGGAGCCTACTTCGGATTCTGTGCTTCCCTCTCTCCCTGCTCCTCCACACTCATGCTCTGTCTCTCTGTCTCTCAAAAATAGATAAATGTTAAAAATATTTTTTAAGTCTATTTTATGGGGAAAAGATTTTGCTTTATCTCAACTCAGGGCTATTTCTGCCCTTACAACCCCTTCTAGACTTCCTTTTTTATGTAAAGAGGAGAAAAGCTATATCACTTGAGAAATACTTGTGAAATCCGTAACGCAGAGACCCAGACCACCTAAACAACTGAGATTTAATCCCAAGATTATAGAACACCTCTATTCTCCCACAGCTGACCACCGTGTCAACAGGCCTCTGGTGTAATAACAACAGGTAACAGCTGAAAGAGCTGGAAGATGCAGACTCCTTCAGAGAAGGAGCACTTTAAGAGAAGACCAGAATCAAGAGAGGAGACAAAAAGACGAGAGAGGAATGTGAAGCCTCTGGCACTGTGGTAGTGTTATATACATCCCAACTCTTAACCAGGTTAACAAATTCTCACACTAAAGGCCTATATACGGTAGTTTCTATTACTTATACATTATGTTCGGTTTTCATAAAAACTACAAGGCAGGCAAAAAAGAAAACAACAACAACAACAAACTCAGAGTCTGAACAGACAAAGCAAGCACCAGAACCATACTGCTACATGAGAAAGATATTGGAATTCTCAGACTGAGAACTTAAATAACTATAAGTAATTGTCAAGTGTTCCAAAAGAAAAAAGTAGAAAACACGCATGAACAAATGGGTAATACAAGCAGTAATATGGACTCTCTCAGAATGAATCAAAGGAAAATAATAGAAATAAAAACCATGTAACAGAAATGAAGAATGCTTTTGTTCAGTAAACTGGAGAATGCCAAGGAAAGAATTGGTGAGTCTGAAGATACCTCAACAAAAACTTCCCAAACTGGAGTTCAAAGAATTTTTCTCTTTTTAATTATTTTTATAATAATAATAATAATAAAGGAACAAAACATCCAAGAGATGTAAAAAAATTTCAAAATGTTTAATATCCATGTAATTGGAATCCCAGAGAAGGAAGAGAGACAGAATGGAGCAAGACAATATTTGAAGCAATAATGGCTAAGAACTTTAAAATTAGTGACAAAAAACAAACCAGAGATCCAGAAGCTCAGAGAATATCAAGTAGCATAAACACCACCACCCACCCACAAAAAAACTACACATAAGCATATTATACTAAATGTGCAGAAAAAAAGTAGATGAAGAGACAAAATAAAAAAAATTATTACCTATGTAATAACAAGGATAAGAATTATAGTCAATTACCCATCAGAAACCACAGAAGAAAAACCAGAGAAGAGAGAAATATTTGCAGTGTGGGAAGAAAAACCTACCAACCTAGGCTTCTACATCCAGTGAAATTAGCCTTCAAAATCAAAGAGAAATACTTTTTCAGACAAACAAAAGCTAAGGAAACTCTTTCTAACAGAGATATCCTGCCAGAAATGCTAAAAGAAGTTCTTTAGAGACAATAAAATGGTATGTCAGAAACTCAGATGTACGTAAAGAAAAGAAGTGTCCCAGAAAAGAGGAAAAAATAAAGGTAAAACAAGGAGAAGTACTAACAGTGTATTGATTGTGTGTAGTGTACAGAGACGTGAAATGAAAGATAGTGGCATAAGGAACTAGAAGGAGGAATTCGGAATACTCTGTTACAAGATACCTGAATTATATGTGAAACAATGTAGTGTCATTTGAAATAAGACTTAAAGTAGTTTTAAAAAATGTACATTGCAAATTTCAGGGCAATCACAAAAAATTATAGAAAGAAATAATTGATATGGTAAAAGAGAAAAAAATGGATTTGCATAAAATATACTATTAAAACCTGGGATACCTGGGTGGCTCAGTTGAGTGACTTGCTCTTGGTTTTGGTTCAGGTCATGGTCTTATCATTCGTGAGTTTAAGCCTCACATCAGGCTCCGTGCTGACAGTGCAGAACCTGTTTGGGATTTTCTCTCTCTCTTTCTCTCTCTCTCTGCCCCTTCCCCACTTGCTCTCTGTCTCTCTGTCTCTCTCTCAAAATAAATAAATACAAACTTAAAAACAGAGAAGGCAAAAATGGAGGGGGAGAAAAAGAGATAAAGAATAAATATGACAAATATAAAAATTACAAATATGATAGATATTTATCCAACTATATCAATAATCACTTTAAATATAAATAGCTGTACATACCTGCAGAAATATAAAGATCATCAGAGCGGGCTAAAAAATAAGACCCCCCCTATATTTTGTTTGTAAGAAACCCATTTTAAATATAAAGCTCAGATAACTTAAAAGAAAAGGAATGGAGAAAAATATACCATGGTAACCCTAATCAAAAGAAAGCTGGAGTAGCTATATTAACTTCAAGCAAAGCAGAATTCAAAACAAGAAAAATAATCAGGGATTAAAAGGAAATTTATTTTTAAAAATTTTTTATACATTTATTCATTTTTGAGAGACAGAGAGTGAGCAGGGAAGGGAAACAGAATCTGAAGCAGGCTCCAGGTTCTGAGCTGCCAGCGAGAGCCCAACAGGGGGCTCGAACCCATGAACCGTGAGATCATGACCCGAGTGGAAGTCAGACCCTTAACCGACTGAGACACCAGGGCGCCCTGAAAAAAGAACTTTAAATAATCCTAAGAGGAACAATTCTCCAAGAAAACCTATGAAGCCTAAATATAAATGCATCTAACAACAGAGCGTTAAATATCTGAGGCAAAAACTGATAGAGAACTGAAAACAGAGAGAACCGAAAGGAGAAGGAGATGACGGATAAGTCCACTAATACATTTGGAGACTTCAACATCCATCTTTCATTAAATGATAAATCAAGAAGGCATAAAATCAATAAGGATATAATTGGCCTGAACAGCTTGATATAATTGACATTTATAAATGGTTCTGTCCAACAACAGCAAAGTGTATATTCTTATAGCTCACACGGCACATTCACCAAGAGATCACATTCATAGCCATAAAACACAGATTTAACAAATTTGAAAGAAATCACACAAAGTATGTTCTCAGGCCACAGGGGTTAATTGACAAATCAGTCATGGAAAGGTGGATGGAAAATATCCACGAATATTTGTTAATCAAGCAACACTCTTATAAATAACACATAGGTCAAATAAGAAGTCTTAGAAGAATTTTAAAATATTTTGAGCTAAATGAAAATTAAAATATCAAAATTTGCGAGATGCAGCAAAAACAGTGCCGAGAGGAAAGCTGCAAGTTGTAAATAAATACATCAGTTAGAAAAGAAGAAATATCTAAAATTAATAAATTAAGCTTCCATCTTACAAAAGAAGAGACAGTAGATGAATTTAAGTCTAAAGAAAGCAAAGATAAGTATACCCATTGGAGCAGAAATCAGTAAAATTAAAAACAGGTTGATAATAAACTCAACAAAATGAAAAGAGGGCTCTTTAAAAGATCAATAAAATTGACAAACCTCTAGTGAGATTAAGAAAAAAATAGAAGAGCAGGGGCGCCTGGCTGGCTCAGTTGGTTGAGCGGCCGACTTCGGCTCAGGTCATGATCTCATGGTCTGTGAGTTCGAGCCCCGCATTGGGCTCTGTGCTGATGGCTCAGAGCCTGGAGCCTACTTTGGATTCTGTGTCTCCCTCTCTCTTTGCCCTTTCCCTGCTCACACTCTGTCTCAATGTCTCTCAAAAATAAATAAAAATGTTAAAAAAAATTGAATAAAAATAGAAGAGATATAAATACTAATATAAGAAAGGGCCTATGGCTACTGATCCTCTGATATTAAAAGGATAATACAGGAATATTATGAACAACTCTATACCCACACACTCTATAACCTAGATGAAATGGACCAATTCCTTGAAAGACACGCTCTACCTAAAGCTCATACGAGGAGAAGCAGATGATCTGACTATACCTATATTTATTAAAGAAATTTATTAAAGAAACTAACAACCTACCCAAGCTGAAAGAGCAGGCCCAGATGGGTTCACTGCTAAATTCTAACAGATATTTAAATAAGATTGCATACCAATTTTCCTAATTCCCTTCTACAGAGAGAAGCACAGAGAATGCCCCCAACTCATTCTATGAGACCAGCTTTATTTTTATACGAAAGTGAGATAAAAACATTACAAGAAAGGAAACCACAGAGCAATGTCCCTCCAGAATATAGATGCCAAGTCCTCACGAAAACAGTAGCAAATCAGACTGAACAATGAAAAACTGTACACCACACCAAGGTATTCCAGGTATGCAAGGTCAATTCAATATTCAAAAAATTAATGTAATGTACCACATTAATTGGCTAAAAGAATCATACGGTCATAGCAATTGATGCAGTAAAAGCAGCTGAAACAATTGAACACCTATAATTGATAAAATCTCTCAGAGAACTAGGAAGAGAAGAGAATTTTCTTAACCTGATGAAGAACATTTACACAAGAATCAGAGCTAACAACGTCATACTTAGTGGTGAGAAACTGGCTGCTTTCCTCCTAACTTTAGGATCGAGACAAGTGTGTCTTCTCCCACTGTTCCTAGTAAGCATCATACTGGAAGTCCTAGCTAGTGCAATAAGGCAATAAAAGGAAATAAAATGTATACATATTGGAAAGGAAGAAACAAACCTGTCTTTGTTCACAGGTGACGTGATTGCCTATGCAGAAAAGCCAAAAGAATCTTTACAAAAGAGCTTTCTAGAACTAATAAGCACATATCCCATGACAACATGGGATGAAAAAGTTAATATGTAATAGTTATTTTTGCTCTCCTAAGCACTGCTAATAAACAATTGGAATTTTAAATTAGCAACATACCATTAACAATAGCACCAAAATCAAATAAGAATAGGAAAGAAATACTTTGTTATAAGTTTAACAAAATATGCCCACGACCTGTGTGTGGAAAATTACAAAACTCTAATGAAAAATATCAATGATGTAAATAAATGGAGCGTTATACTGTATTCGTGGTTGGAATATCAGTATCATTAAGATGTCGGTTTCCCCTAACTTCGTCCCTAAGTTCAGTGCGGTGTCCTGGTAAGTGGGGATGGACAGTACAGAGCTGCAAATGTCTAAGGCAATAAAAAGCGAGCTACTTTCTTTGGTCCCTTCCTTCCAGGCTCATACCAGAATCTGAGCTATTGATGTGTGACTATTTCATTGCAAAGGAGTGAGAATATTAAACCCCAGGAAAGATCAGAGAGATAAGACACAGTGAAAGAAAAACTGCTCTCAAGGCCTGACTCAGCTTTATCCAAACCTCTCATTTCCAGGCTGCCTAGAATAGAGGCCCTCAGAAGTCGGGAGAGGCTTAGTTAGTTTAGTTTAGTTAGTGTTAGTTTATACATTGATTGCTGGAAACAATACACTGCTAGAGTCAGTCGATTCCATTGTTA
Source organism: Paguma larvata (assembly GCA_030068075.1). Classification (NCBI taxonomy): domain Eukaryota; kingdom Metazoa; phylum Chordata; class Mammalia; order Carnivora; family Viverridae; genus Paguma; species Paguma larvata. The sequence goes on along the minus strand of CM057826.1, from coordinate 30,319,489 downwards.
TTTTTCATTTTAATATTTGTAAGCTTTGAGAAAATTTGTTAACCTAATTAGATAATAAAGGAACTGTAATTTTACATCTTTAAATTATATGTCAAAAATGACATAATGAAGTCCTAATTGAGTTATCAGATGATATATCATTAAAAATAGTGTGCTGATAGGCCACTCCGACATTCTTTTTTTTATTCAGTGGATCCCCAAAAGCCCTTTCCAAGAACTACTCAATAACTATTAATTACTTTGGTTACTCATCTTCGCACTTAATTCACTTAGAAAACCTTGGAAAATCAAAATGTTATTATGTATTACACCTTCACAATACTTCTAATAAGAGGTTTTATCTTATTATGCACCTCAAATCTGTTTAATAAAATCTTGGGTCTGCAGCACTGGCATATTCAACCTATGGAAAATATTTGCCTTATTATCTAAGGCACTGTCATTTCAGACATACAAATGAGTCTTATTTTAATTTAGAAAAAGACTTCATTTGTAATTTCAGACAAGTGTTAACAAGTCATTTCAATAAGTATCATAAAAACCATAAGAAGTGAATCAGAGTATACACTGTGAAAGATAGCTCACAGATAGTTCACAGATGTGGAAATAATCTGACCAACCTTTATACATTATAAAAGTGAGATAATACACCATCATACTTTTTCTGCTTAATTTTTAATGATGCCATATCAGTAACTAAAATTATATACAATAGAGCATGATAAGAGATTTTTAATGATGCCATATCAGTAACTAAAATTATATACAATAGAGCATGATAAGAGATTTTTAATGATGCCATATCAGTAACTAAAATTATATACAATAGAGCATGATAAGAGATGTACTACAGACTTAAATGTGTGTGAGTACAATGTCAAATTCTAACGGCTGGCTTTTGGGGAAAAACCAAAAAGAACTGATAATAAAAATCTATAATAATGTGAATAAATATATTAAAGTCATAATAAAAAATTTTATGTGTTAATGTTACTACATAGTAATGAAACTATAGAAATTACAACATATAGCATGTAATTTCTCTTTTTTAGCTAGGAGGTAGAAAACATTATATAATTTATGAGATAATATAATGAGTATTTACTAAAATTTGGACCGTAATTCAAGATGTGATTTGACAGTTTTCCTTATTGGCTAATGGCCACTAAAGTTAAAAAATTGTATAAGTGTTTTGTCCATATATTTTTATTGAATCTATATTGAAAATTTTGATAGTGTTAAGGAACATCTAGTTACCAATTTACTGTGAGGATTGGCGTTAGAATTGACACTTTGAAAGTGAGTGTTTTTAAGAGAAGATAAAGCATTTTAGACATGAGCATTAAGAATTTCTGAATATAATTGCGAGTTTAAATATGTTGTTAAAACTTTTTTTTTGCATTCAACGTTTTTTTCTCACGCGTTCTTAGCTTTGCTCTCATAGAACCCTCTAAGAGTGATGCAGATTTTTATTCTTTTTCAAGTTTTTATTTAATTCCAGTTTGTTAAATAATAATTTCAGGTGTAGAATTTATTGATTCATCACTTGCAGACAACACCCAATGCTCATCACAAGTGCCCTCCTTAGTACCCATCACCCTTCTAGCCCATCCCCCACCCACCTCCCCTCTGGTAACCATCAGTATATTCTCTGTAGTTAACAGTCTGTTTCTTGGTCTCTCTCTCTCTCTCTCTTCTCCTTTGCTCATTTTTTTTTGTTTCTTAAATTCCACATATGAGTGAAATTATGTATTTGTCTTTCTCTGACTGACTTATTTTGCTTAGCATAATACTCCCTAGCTCCATCCACGTCATTGCAAATAGCAAGATTTGATTCTTTTGGATGGCCGAGTAATAATCCATTCTAAAAGAAAAAAAAAAAAAAAAAGAGCGATGAAGTCTTTTTGTTCATCTGAATTTGTTAAACGAGTAGCTCCTACCTGTACACTCCACCATTTATCTGCATTTCAAGCATCCTGACAGAGCCAAAATCCCCTGCTGCCAATGCCACATTTCCCCATTAAGAGAGACAAACACAAAAAAGGGAGGCAGGCTTAAAGGTTTATGGTCTTAATTAATCATTACAGTAAGCTTTCTTTGCCCCCTTTGCTTGGCAACTGAAAGATTTTCATAAGCCTTGGTAAAATAAAATACTGCAAGTTAAGCCAATCGATAGAGTCCCTTAAATTTGTTCTTGCTGGAATAACCATGGGAATGTCTTCTGTTTGGTGCCACTGTGATTACTGGGTTAAGGCAGGGTGATTTGTTTTAGGTAGAATAGTTGTAGAAAGCCTGATGGCTGAGGTATATGTGAACTGAGGCATTGTATATGAAAAAGAGCCAAGCTACCAAGAGCTGGATTGAAGATGGTTTTAAGCAAAGGAAACACATACACAGAAGTCTTAAAGTAAGGATGAACTCAACTGATTCAAAGATATAACAACAGACCAGTGCGGATGAGCTGGAGAGACTGACAGAGTTTGACCTGAGGTTGTGAAGGGATACAGAAGTGAAACAGTCTAAGTCCCCTGCGAAAAGGTGAAAAAGGTTCATTTAAGTTGAGATGAAATAAGAATCTATAAAAGGGTTTTAAGGATAAGAGTTTCATACACAACCCAATCTATATTTTAAAGATGTAACTCTGGTTCTTAAATGGAAAATTCACTGGAGGAGGCAATAGATGGAACATTGTGAGAATCTAAGTAAGAAATAATAAGGGGGATATGGAGTGGTAGGATGAAATTCACTTTGGAGGTGTAGCCAACAGTACTGTTCAATCCAACATTTACTGATGGATTGAATTTTCAAGGTATGCAGGAAGGAGAAATTGTGATTGGTATCCTGGAATTTGGGTGGATGTCAGCGTCATTTACTGAGATGAGAACTACTGGACCATAACAATACTTAGGGAGGAATTGTATGTTGGACATGCTAATTTCTTATGAAGTGACTAGAAATAGATTAAATTCTCCCAATAAAAATTTTCATATTAAATTAATAATATTTTTATATTCTCTGAGTCAATACCTAGTAGTGCCATTGATTGATTATAAGGTAGTTCTATTTTTAACTTTTTGAGGAACCTCCATACTGCTTTCCACAGAGGCTGCACCAGTTTGCCTTCCCACCCACAGTGTAAGAGGGTTCCTTTTTCTCCACATCCTTGCCAATGCCTGTTGTTTCTTGTGTCACTGATTTTAGCCATTCTGACAGGTGTGAGGTGGTATCTCGTTGTGGTTTTGATTTGTATTTCCTTGATGATGAGTGATGTTGAGCATCTTTTCATGTATCTGCTGGCCATCTGGATGTCTTCTTTGGAAAAATACCTAATAATGTCTTCTCATTTTTTAACTGGATTGTTTGGGGTTTAGGGTGTTGAGTTTTCTAAGCTTTTTATATATTTTGGATACTAATTCTGCATCAGATAGGTGATTTACAAATATCCTCCCCCATTCCATAGGTTGCCTTTTAGTTGTGTTGATTGTTACCTTCATTGTGAAGAAACTGTATTTTGATGAAGTTCCAATAGTTTATTTTTTGCTTTTGTTTCCCTTGCTTCTGGAGATAGATCAAGAAGGAAGTTGCTAGGGCCAGTGTCAAAGAGGTTCCTGCCAGTGTTCTCCTCTAAGATTTTTTATGGTTTCACGTCTCACATTTAGATTTTTAATCCATTTTTTAATTTAATTTTGTGTTTGGTGTAAGAAAGTGGTCCAGTTTCATTCTTTGCATGTTGCTGTCCAGTTTTCCCAGCACTGTGTGTTGAAGAAACTTTTCCCGTTGAATATTCTCTTCTCCTTTGTTGTAGATTAATTGACCATATAGCTGTGGGTTCATTCCTGGGTTTTCTATTCTGTTCCATTGATCTGTGTGTCTATTTTTGTGCCAGTATCATACTGTTTTGATCAGTGTTTTGATTGCTTCATAATATAACTTGAAGTCTGGAATTGTGATGGCTCCAGCTTTGCTTTGCTTTTTCAAGGCTGATTTGGCTATTCAGACTCTTTGTGGTTCCATACAAATTTTAGGAAGATTTGTTCTAGCTCTTTGAAAAAATGCTGTTGATATTTTGATAGGGATTGCATTAAGGGATACATGCATCAATGTTTATAGAAGCATTGTCTACAATAACCAAATTGTGGAAACAGCCCAAGTATTCATTGACTGATGAATGAATAAAGAAGATACACACACACACACACAATGGAATATTACTCAGGTATAAAATAGAATGAAATCTTGCATTTGGAATAACATGGATGGAACTAGAGAATATTATGCAAAGAAAAATAGGTCAGTCAGAGAAAAACACCGTGTAATATCACTCATATGTGGAATTTAAGAAACAAAACAAACAAGCAAAGGAGAGAGAGGCAAACCAAGAAACAGACTCTTAACTGTAGAAAACTAATTGATGGTTACCAGAGAAAGGTGGGTGGGGGAGTATGAGTGAAATAGGTGATGGGGATTAAGGAGTGCACTTGTGATGAGCACCAGGTTTTGTACGGAAGTGCTGAATCGCTGTATCATACACTTGAAACTAATATTACACTGTGTGTTAACTGGAATTTAAATAAAAACTTTAAAAAAAGATGCACGAGAATGCCAATCCAATAGTTTTTTTTTTTTTTCAAATAGAGGGGAAAGGTATCTGAAATATGGTCTGCTGTTTAGAGTGGAAGTAAAGGCAAAAATAAAATTACATCTGAAAAGTTAAAAAAATATTAACAACGAAACTCAAAAGCATTTGACTTATAAAAATTACATTTAAAACAAAATAGCAATAAAAGGTTAAAATAAAGAGATGGACTGAAATACAGGTGAAAAGTTCTGAAACATTGAAGCGCTAATAATATCTGTGCAGAATCTAAAATAAAAAGAATTAAAGTGTATTTTGTAATGGTATATTCTATCATGAGAATTTCTGCTCCTGCAACTATAATACACATTTCTTAAACATCAATCAATCAAGTAAGCAAAAAGTAAATATAAAATAATTCAAAATATTTAATTGACAGCTGAAAATTTAACTTTACAATCTACATTTTCAAATATTCATTGGAGATTGGGGAGAAAATATACGGTGGGTCATAAAGTCTTCATCGATGAATTATAAAGTGCAGAAATTATAGACATCAATTATTCCACCATAATACAATTCAGTTAAAAGTAAATAACAAAACATAACTTTCAAATCCCATTCATTATGATATACATGCAAATACAATTTAAACATTTAAAACATTCCGTATTAACTTGTACATCTGAAAGAGAATCATAAATCAAATTGTAGACTATGATGGAATAATAAATATTATCTAACAAATAGCAAAAGGATTTCTATTAAAATCAAGAACACATAAGGGTTTGTGTAAATAGTGTTATTAATACTGTATTAAATGTTCTAGCAATGCCGTAAGGCATCGAGCAAAACTCAGAAGTATGAGTTTTATAAAGAACAAAACAATCCAGTGGGGAAGGTATAGGTTACTTCTAAACACTCTTGGAGAGTTATTCTATTTGCAAAAAAAATAAAAATAAAAAATAAAAAAAATTAATGTGTAAAATAAATTAGACTCTCCCCTTACAATTACATTAAACTCTACATGAGATAAACATTAAAATGTAAAACAAAATAAAACCCCAAAATATAAAAGGTAAAGCAAATAATGATACATATGAGTACAAAAACAGCCAAAATTGCCTTAGTGTTAAAAATTATATCACTATTTGACACTTATATAACAAGTGTTGGTATCTTTACTCTTTGTTAAAAAATAATTTTTGAAAATAATCACTACCTAGGGGCACCTGGGTGGTTCAGTCATTTAGGCGACTGACTTCAGCTCAGGTCATGATCTCATGGTTTGTGGGTCAAGTTGGACTTTACACTGACAGTGCTGAGCCTGGCTCACATTCTGTCTCCTCTCTCTGCCCCTTCCCTGCTCACACTCTCTCTCTCTCCAAAATAAATAATCATTAAAAAAAATTAAACATATATATTCCCTAGCCTAAAGAACAGAAGATGTGGATTCAGTTGAATGGATTTCGGTGAAAGTAGAAGAAATAAAAGTGATCAGCAAACAAGAAACACATTTTATCTCACCATTAAGCAAATTCTTATTAAAATAATGACATGCCAATTTTTTCCTTATCAAGTTGTCCAAAAAAATAGTGAAGGGACTATGCGCCTGCATTCTAATTTGATCCTGCTAAGAATATAAATTGGTAAATCTTTTCAGGAAAATAATTTGCTATTATGTATCAAGATTTTAAATCTAATTAACATGAATTTAATGAAGTATTATTACCTCTAGAAATTTCTTATTAGGAAATTATTACTGATATGGTCAATAAAAATCTATGCATTAATGTTTAGACAGGGAAATGTCTATAATATAGGTGAAGGTTGAAGACACTCAACTGTGTATAAAATAGGATTCTTTATTTAAAAGTTTATATGTTTTAGGGGCGCCTGGGTAGCTCAGTCAGTTGAGCCCCTGACTCTTGATTTTAGCTCAGGTTGTGGTCTCACAGTCATGACATTGAGCACCCCGTCGGGCTCTGTGCTGAGTGTGGAGATGGCTTGGGATTCTCTGTCCCTCTCCCTTTACTCCTTCCATGCTCACACGTGCCCTTTCTCTCTCTCAAAAAAAGTTTATATGTTTAGAAATATGTTGAAAGAGACTACAGAACATATCAAATGTAATGTTGTTTCTGATGGTTAGAATATGATAAGTATTTTTTGCACACATATTCCATTTTCTACAACAAGCGGTGTGTCTTGCATGCCAAGGAAAAACCATGTAATTAATATAAAAAACCCAAGTTGCAAAATGTAATAGTTGTTTTAACATTCCTTTAGACTCTTTCCTTAAGAATAAGATACCCAAATAATTGCCATTCAAATTACAAATAATGTTAATTATTGCTATATGAAATTCTCATAGCATTAATCAAATTAATATTAACTATTAGTTATCATAATATAGGGATAATATAGGAATGCTCGTCTCTCTTATCTCATACATTTTGAATATGGGAACTTCAATAACATATGCTATGAAACTATTTTGCCTTTTAAACATTAAAACAATTCTGTTGCAGCTTATGTTATGGTTTTTAGCTAATGTCCTCTTCCCACTGCCAAAATTTAATCATACTGAAAAAAAAATTCATCATACTGTACCCTAAGCAAGAAACCTGGAAGTTTCTGTCAATATACTTAGAGTATAGTAAATATGCAAATGTTAGTTGTTTGCGATTCTCAATCTCTTTGGCCATTTGATGTCATTGTACACATGCAGCCATTTTCACACACACACACACACATACGCATGCGTGCGCGCGCACACACACACACCAGCAAAGGCAAAACTAAATAAATTAGGTAATGAATGGGTTGATAGATACAATGAATACATAAATAATACATAAATAATTAAATAAATGGTACTGGATCTTTGCTCCTTCAGGTCCATTTTTTATAAACTACCTCACCACATCCAGTGCCCTCTGGCTTCCAACTTAGGGTTGGCTAATGGGAGGCACCAGCATACTGGAAGAGAAGGCTGGCTCCATGCTGGGCCTTACTTGCCAGTCGCTGCGTTTCTCTTCTTGCGGGCTTCTGCCAGGTTCAGTATTTGAGCCCTTACAGACTTAGGGCGCCATGCTTCCCGGTTCCCTCCCACCTACACTTTCCCCAGCTGCTCCACATCCTTGCCGGAACTGGCGATCTTTCTCATTTTAGCTCGTGGGGTAGATGTGTGTCTGTATCTGATTGTGCTTCATTTGCAATCCCCGATCACTTGGCTATTTGGACGTCTTTCTTTGTGAAATGCCCGTTTTAATATCCTGGTGATCATTTGGATACATTCTTCTATGACGGGTCTCTTTAAGTTTTTGCCCATTTTTAAAAATCGCATTGTCATTCTTTTTTTGTCTGTTTATTTTATTTCATAGGAGCTCTTTGTTAAATGTAAGTCCTTTATGAAATATATGCATCACAAATATGCAGTGCATAATTTGTTTTAGCGGTTTTAATGTTAAAAATATCTTTTTTATAAATATAAAATTCTAATTTTAATGTTGTCCACTTAATGTTTTCTAGTACAGATTGGGTGTTTTGCACTCTGCAAGAAATCTTTGTTTACACCAATGAAAATATTGAAGACTTTCTTCTGTTTGTCTCAGGTAGCTTTATTGTTTCCTTTTTTATATCAGGTCTGTGATCTATCTCAAATTAATTAATCAATTAATTAATCAAATATATAAAGGATCAAAGTACATGCTTCCATTTAGATATCCAATGAACCCAGCACTACTTACTCTCCTGAACTGGAGTGGTGCTTTTGCCATATAGCTTATCATATATCCTGTGTGGAACTGTTTCTGGGCTCTCTATGCTAGTCTGTTTGTCTGTCCTGTACTAGTTTGGGCTGTCTACATTGGTCTGTTTGTGCTGGTGGTAAGCTTCCACTATGCTAGGTACTATAGCTTTGCAGCCAGTCTTTATATCTGGGACTGTGCATCCTTCACTTGTTTTTCTCTACCAAAATTGTCTTACTTTGTTAGGTCTTCTGCATTCCCATAGAAAAACTGTCAATTTGTACACACAAAAATTAGAATTTTCATGGGGATTATATTGCATCTGTAGGTAAATTTAAAAAAAATTTCTTTTAAAAACATGAGGTTTTAAATTTTCCTTTAAATACAGTAGCATTCCATAGGTTTTGATGTATTGAATTATCATTCAATTTGGAATATCTCCTAATTTCCTTTGTAAATTCTTCTTTAACTAGTGAGTTATTTAAAAGTGTGCTATTTAATTTCCAATCTTCCGAAGATTTTGTAGTTATTTTACTCCTGGTGATTTCCAGTTTAATTCGATTGTGAAGAGATCCTTTGCAGGACTTCAATTCTTCATAATTTGTTGAGATTCACTCTATGGTCCAAGATATGTATTTTTTGGTAAATGTTTCCTGTACAATTGAAAAGAATATAAATGTTATGGTTTTAGGGAGTCACGGTCAATATATGTCAATAAGTCAAGGCGGCTAACTGTGTTGCTCGAATCTTCTAAATCTTTATCGATTTTAACAATTTTCCATAAGTTACAGAAAAAGTGTGTTAAAATCTCTAATATTGACTTTGCTTTTATTCTTTCTTCAATTTTGTGAGCTTTCATTTATGTGTTTTTAAAATATGTATTTAAGAGAATGTAAATATTGAATAGTTATATCTTTTTCTTGAATTGACCATGTTCTATGAGATGTCTCATTTGTATCTAGTACTACTTGCCTTATGATTTACTTTGATGTCAACATACTTATATCAGCTTTTTTTCTCACTAGTGTTTACACGGGAAATCTTTGTCCTTGTACTTTCATCCTTTCTATTTTTCTAATTAATGTGTGCCTCTTACAAATAGCATATAGTTCAATTTTTTTAATCCAGTCTAACACACTTTGTCTTTCAATTGGAGTATTTTCCATTTACATGTAATATAATTACTAATGTATCTAAGTTTAAATACTGGGCCTCCTCAAGGGAGTGGCAGGTTCTTCCAAGTCAGAATGGAAGCAAGCAAGAGAAGAAGAATACAAAAATGATCATCGCTACTGCCACGCATCTCTGGGAGGACAGACGGGTGGCAGAAGTGGTGAAGTGGAAGGACTGGCAACTGGCAAGTGGAGCCAGAATTTAAACACGAACTATACAACCGAAATCTAAGATCTTTCCTCTTCTAACAAGAACACGTGCCCTTTCCTACTTTGAAAAGATCTTTTCTAATGCTACGACCTGGAAAGAGACACAGAAATGGTTTTCTGTATGAATGGTGGTTTAACACCGACTGGAAATTCTATGCAGAGTCAGGCCTCAATAAACATGAGTAACCTTTCTTTAGTTGGAAATTTCTTCCAGCTGTCAGTAGACATATGTTTAATAATTGCCCTCTATGAGTAAGGGCCTGAAACTGAATAACATAAAACGGTATTTTGTAGAAATATGGTGAAGTAATATCTGAGGATTGTGTAAGGGCACTAACTTTTCATTTTATTTATTAGGAAGACAATAGATGACATTCAAGGGGAAATACAGATAAGTATGAAAATATGTAGGTAAAAGCCAGGGAAAAAACTTAAAAAGTTGAAATTGAATACTTCAGGTCAATTCCATAAATTGAAAAAATAGGTTAATAAAAATTTTATAAATGTTATTAGTGAGACACAAGAAACAACATTTTAAGTTAATTTATTAAAAAGCCTTCTAAAGAAGGCAAAATTTCACAAAACTGTTATATTTATCTTGACAAAGACAACATTTTAAGTCTAGAAATAGCTAAATAACTCGTGCTTATAAAATTTCCTTCAGAATATTACATTTTTTTCTCAGAAAAAAGAAAATATTTAATTTCTGCCCGCATCTATTTTGTGAATAACTATCCAATACAATTTACACTGATATCCTCAATTGGGATAGGTCTGAACCTAACCCTAAGTCTGAGATATGAAATTAGCTACTATATGGCTGAATTGCAGCCCAGGTAAATTACTCTTCGCCCAGGGGACCACTTTTGGAGGTGGATCATTTTCAACAGGATGTTGTAATTATGTAATTATATTTAGTTGGGTTGTTTCTAGAGGAAATGTGCACAGTTCACTGCTGCCCCCTGCTGCATGGAAGGGTGAGGGGAAACAAGAACTGTCCCAGAAACTTGCAATTTGATCTACACTTACCTGATTTACCATGTTCACCCACACCAGCCATTCTTCCTGTGAAAAATAAAATACTGACTGATACTACAAAAGGAGACATTGAGTTCAATTGTCAGTGCCTCTAGAACACCCTCATACTTTCAGAGAGAAGATGGTAATTTAAAAAAGAAAACTCAGGCAAGAAGATCTTTGTGAAGCAGCTATTTCTTTTAAAAAAAATTTTTTTTAACATTTATTTATTTTTGAGAGACAGAGACAGGGCGCAAGCGGAGAAGGGGCAGAGAAAGATGGAGATACAGAACCCGAAGCAGGCTCCAGGCTCTGAGCCCTCAGCACAGAGCCCGACGCGGGGCTTGAACTCACAAACTGTGAGATCTGACCTGAGCCGAAGTCGGCCGCCCAACCGACTGAGCTACCCAGGCACCCCAGCAGCTACTATTTCAAAGACAAAGTCTAGAAGAAAATTATCTCATTACCAATAGGTCAGTGCAGTTTTTCCTAGGTGATTTACTATCTTATATGGGCAGATGATTTAAAGAACATATCATTCCAATGCCCAGTCAATGATAAAATCCTATCGTTGCTAACCAACACAATCCAATTTTATGTCTTAGAAATTTCAGAGCTCTTTTTTATCATACGTAGAATATCTCCAGCTATCACTTCGCACTAACGGGTGGCTTTCTATAATAGAAACAAGTCTTAAAACGCATTCTGACAATAAACATTTAAGTAAGCAAGAAATCGCCCTATCTAGCCATGCGAGCCCGGATCATCCCCACTCAGTCCTCATGGACGGACTTTCATGAGCAAAGTGCAATGGCAGTCCTTTGGCAGAAGAGTCATCCAACACTGTAGACAGTTCATGAAGTGACTCCTCTGTAAGTGGGATGGAGTGGCAGTATGAGAGAGTCAGAACCAAACATTACACAGACAATGTAACATCCCATTCTGAAAAACAAAAATATCTTTTTACATTGTCAAAATAACATTAACTCCTGTTAAACAAAATAACAGAATGATATCTAATAAAACCAAAAATTATTCCTGAATATCATCACCTGGTCCATTTCCAATTCCTGCATATACCCAAAATGTGCTTTGTAACATCTAAGCAGTGGTCCTCAATACCTTTTGGGCGACACTTTGACTCGGACGGTGGTTTTCTACTAGTAAGGATTTCCCCACATTAGTTGGAAATATTCTGCTATCCCTGGGTCCTTGTGCAAAAGAAGGTTATTTTGGAGCTGCATTTAATAGCAGAATCAATCCACCTTTTTATCAGACATGGCGAAAATTGCTCTGTGATAGGAGTGGGTGTACCAGACCAAACAGAGCTTCGGAATTACAGTTACACACATCTTGGATTCTTATATTTTGTTCCTTCCAGGCAATTGTCCAAAGAGGATGAAGATGGAGATCAACAATTCCCTGAGATTAAAAAACAAGTAAACAAGCAAAAAGCCTTCCAGGATATATGGATGTTTTGTGCTTTATACCTAATAATTATTTGATAGTTGACAGAAGGGGACTTAAATTTGCTTTCACTACACCCTTTCACTTTTTAAAGAGGTTTTGAAAGAGCTTCTAAAAGCTAGAGGGACTGATATTTATCACCTCCAAAAGAAAAAAGAAATTACTGATGATTGATAAGTGATTGAACCAGTCAGATTTGAGAACTGATACCAAAGGTGGTGAATTATTAAAACCAACAGATGATTTGAGAGATTACAAAAGATAGAGGGGACATTGCGGACAACAGTGGGAAACTTGGAATATTCTTGTGAGTTAAACCACAGGTAAAGTACAAGTACTAAGCAAAACACTAAAACCAATGTATCTTACAGTGCTAACATCAAAGATGAGGCAAAATCAAAGAGTAATGGAGTTAATCAGAGAAAATTTGCTGGAGATGAGCTTTAAACCACCCGTTAATGGGAAAAACAAACAAACAAAAAACCAGACTCTTAAATATAGAGAACAAACTGTTGGCTGTTGAGGTGGGGGTTGGTGAGGGGATGGGTGAAATAGGTGATGGGGATTAAGGACCAGTGAGTGATGTATGGAAGTGTTGAATCAGTACATTGCACACCTGAAACTAATCTAACAATGCATGTTAACTATACTAGAATTAAAATAAAATAAAACAAAACAAAATAAAATAAGTTACACTTCTCTTGATGAGTGCTGAGCAACATATAGAATTGTTGAATCATTATATTGTACACCTGAAACTAATATAACATTGTATGTATAACATTGTATGTTTAAAAAAAGTGAAATTACCATACAAGTTAAAAAAAAATCAACTCTTAACCTAAGAAAGAAGTCTGATTGAATTAATAGAATCAGATCTTTCCAGTTTGAAAGGGCAATCCTTAATGCTTTAGATAGATGAAGAAGTTCTCTATATAGAAAAGCCTGGATAACACAGGTAAGACATGAAGATGAGAACTACAGTGTAAAGAGAATCTAACGAAATCAGGCTGGTCAGCCTAAGCTTTTGTAACATACTTTTGATGTTGCCAGCACTTGTAATCTATGCAATAACTCCACCACACAACTTTCCAGCAAAAGGTGACAAAGTCCCCTTTCAAGTTGAAAAAAATTTTTAGAATGTTTTAGTTATAAGAATTAAATACATTAGACATGCCTGCGTGGCTCAGTTGGTTAAGCATTGGACTCTTAATTTCGGCTTAAATCATAATCTCATGGTTCATGAGTCTGAGCCCCATGTCGGACTCTGTGTTGTCAGTACGGAGCCTGCTTGAGACGCTCTCTCTGTCCCTCCCCTGCTCATGCTCTCTCTCTCTCTCTCTCAAAATAAATAAAAAAATAAACATTTTTAAAAAATTAAATGCAATAAAATTGTATTTTAGGCATAAATTGCTATTTGGATTTTCAGTGAAAAAGTAGAAGTTTAAATATTGAAAATGAACATAGCCCATTAACATATGGAAGAAAAACAGAAGCAATGCTACAGAAAAGACAAGCACTACTTCAGTAATCAATAATGTGATCAATGAGTTTATTTCCTTGCCAGGCGAAGGAACACAGACCAATAAAGCACCTTACTATTATCTTAGTGAAATGTCTTTACCTTAGTGGAAAAAAAAGATCAGTGGGTTTTAATGTGCTGGAAAGGTGGAGTTTATTATAGTAATGCTAATTAAAGATTGAATATCACATTCTGGATAGGACAGAATGGGTTCCTAAGTCTGTACTTAACTGGACAAAATGAGTCCTGTTGTTCCTTTTCAGGAAAGCATCTGTTAAATCTGGTGAGAGTGTAGGGTACTGATAGTTCTCAAAATTCTTTGTCATTTATCACAAAGCAGAAGCAGATGGCCTTTCTAAGTTCATGGCCATCAAGTTTCAAAGAGTTGTGATGAAAAATCACATGTAGTTTTGATATCTTTTAGGCAAGCACTGCTTTAAGCGGAAAAGTCTCATTTTACACAACGTGCAAGTTATCTAAATTGGATTTGTGTGATTCAATTTCTCCATTATGTCATACCCTTCTACTTCCCGTACCTCATGGCCCCAAACGAACAAGGTTGGCAAAATACAGATCGCATTGGGTGTGATTTCTGATAAAGGTAAAATGAATAAACTTCCCAGGTATAAGGTTCATTGCTTAACATTTCTGTACCTTGAATGAGTAACAGGATGGTGTGGGATAGTGCTTTCCATTTGCTGGAAATGGGTCACTTGTGTTCATCGGGAATAATTTGATCCATTTGTTATCATACAATTTATTAGATTTACTAACACCATGACATTAAATTTAGATTCTTGGGAAAAAAGCTGTACTAGCCAACGTGAATTTACAATAATATGCAATTCTATACCTCTTTCCTTTGACCAGAATAAATTGGCCAATTTCACAAATCGTTTCACGTTGCCTGAGGACAACCCTTAAATTATAGCAAAGTATGCCCTTCATTATTCAGAGTGAGCTGGAAATGTGATCTGTAACTAAAGCACAATGATTCAACTTCTCCTTAACAGAGGAGACATCAGTGATTGGCATCTCTCAAAATGAGTGTATTCCTTTATCATGTTTGCCAGTTGGCATTTTGAAATGCAGCCCTTCATATATGTCCCATTTTAATTTAGAAGCTCTCCAAGTTAAAAATTGCAAAGAATTGTATGTAAATAGCTAATATCTAATAGCTAATGGAAGGTATGCTAGTAAATGCCAACCCATCCACTCATCTCCTATAGTTATTAAAGTAGTTTGCTTATGTGACCACCACCGGTAGTTAAAGAGCCTTAGACAAATTACTCAAATTTTATGTGCCTTCATTTCCTATTTTGTAAAGTAGAAATAATAATAACACCCACTCACAGCGTTCTTGTAAAAAACAAATAATACATGTAAAACTCATAGAATGGAGCCTGACACATAGTAACTACAGAATATGGCAGCTACCGATATTATGGCTACCAAATTCTGTACATTTTGGTGGCATCGTATTGTTCATTATTACTCTACCATGAAATCGTTCCACCAATTCACCAATTCACCAATTCAATTCAAGAATGAGGAAGGATAATTCTACTGGGCATGGCATTTTATTTTGAGAGATTATGAATAGTCAGTTTAGTTTTGAGTTAGAAAATGTGAGATAAAAGGAACTTGGAGCATTAATTACTTTCTTAGATGGGTCGAAAACAGAATTAGTAATAAAAGAATCCTCAGGTTCGACACATCCTGATCACTAACTATGTGAGTTATAGAAAAAATCAGTGGTAGAATTTATGAGTAGTCCTTATTTTCTTCTTCCTGCTTTCCTTTAACTTTACACTTTTCTAAGCCACGCAAGTATCACTTCTACAGCAAAAATTAAAACAAGCAAACAAACACGCACTCTGACCATATTTTTTACAGGAAGAAATCAAAGAAAATGGTTTCTCCACTTGTCGAAAATCAACTTTTGTGATTTTATAAATAAGCTTGGGTTACCTAAAACAGTTAAAAGCCAAAAAATCATAATCTGATGATACGCATAAATGAGACACAGCCACAGTGATTTGGAAAAGTAATTTCCAACTTATTATCTATGAAAAACTTGTTCAAGACTCGTTTTAGATAATGTGGGAGACATCACCTTCACCATCACACTCAAAACCGAGCAAATGCAACATAGGAATATGAACATTAGCATCCGTTAGTACTAAAATGGTGAGTTCCAAACCCCTGTTTACCTACCAATGGAAAGCACCCCTTTAAGTGTCTCTGAGGATTCTCAAGGGTACTTACAAACTGTGTCTCATCAGTTCCGGCCTTCTGCCTCCTCCTGCTACTGGTGCTCCTCCCCCGCCTGGTTTGACTTCTTAGCCAAGGTGCCACTTTGGAGCTAAAACCTTACTCCGGATCCATTACTACGTCACCATGCTTTCTGCGTGATGCTCAGTTTGGGGAAAAGGCCCTCTAGCAAGGGCATACATGTTTTAACATCTCCTGGTAGTTCCTCCACTTGCCACGTGAGAACATGGCCAAGGCAGGTTCTCATGACCCAGGCACCCATTGAGAGGGCAGCTCCATGCAGCCACCGGTTTCCTTGACTTTAAGTGTCACAGTTGCCACCATCCCCTCTGCGACAGAATACCTCCTGATTTACCCAGACATCAGTATTATATATGGTGAGAGGAATATTTGCCAACTATTGTGTTTATTTATTCTGCTCAGTCAGGGAATACACCACAGCAAAGATGCAGGATTCCCAATGATGTAGCTGTTTCTGAGTTCATGTATCTCATCATTGATCCCAGGTCAATGATGTGCAAATACCCCACATTCCCAACTGGAATGAGTTTCAAAATCATTTAGGTCCTTATGTCAACAGGACTTTTAGCTAAATGTGGACTCAAGTCCAGAGTCTTCTCTCCATTTGGGGTTCTGTTGACTTTGTGGTCCACACATTGTTGGGGCCGTTCAAATTGATCAAATGCACTTATGTATCATTGTTTAATATATTAACATGGTTCCAATCTCTTTTCCCAACCCCAAGAAGTCAGCCTTTCTGCAGATTAATAGATTCAGATAAATAAGATGTCTTACAAGATACAGGAGTAAACGCTCTTATCCACTCCAGATAAACTTCAAATAAGTGTACGATTAGCATGCGTTCACGTCCCAAGAAATGAAGTTGCTAGCTCTGGTTTTCACCCTCTTTCACCTTTTCATGTTTCAACCAAATGAAGTACTGAAATTCATAGGCCGAAGAGTAGTTCGCCAGCTACGGAGGCATTAACTTTTACAACTCTCAGAGTTGTCAATGTTTCTGACTTTTTGCTTGTGATATAATTATTTACATAGGCAGTAAGAGACAGCCTATACATTTTATATCTTATTTGATCAAAAGTAAGTACTCAGAAGAATCAAAACACTACGGAACTATGGGTAAAAGTGTGAGAAAGAGTGAGAAAAAGGACAGGAAAACCAAGGTGGTGTGCCGATGTCCTAACACTGGTTATGTTGGAAATGATTTTGGTGGAAATACTTGGGAATTTTTTCACTTTTTATATAATTGTAAAATGGTATGATTGAGGCTGTTTTACTTTTCTTAGTAACATGGAAAAAATAATTTAAAAAGCACAGTAATTTATTTGCACCTTTAGGGTACACATTTTTACACTGACATTGCATTGAATAGTACTGAATACCTTCTCTAGATTTTGGAGTAATAGAAGTAGAAATAACATCAACTCTTTGCCACAGATTATTTTTAATTTAAATGTTCTGCTATTCACTAAAATGATGTTAGTGTAGGCCAGTTTTTCCATTCTTGAATGTTATCCTTAAACTATCAGATGAAATAAAATTCGGTTGCTTTCTTATCAGAGCCTAAAATTGTCTGCATTACAGATGAGAAAGGAACCCATATCCTATAAATCCAAAATCCAATTCTATTCTGTATAAGATGTAGTCAAAAGTAGGGTGCACTGTGTTAGATAAGCCATTTGATTTATGTGGAAAACAAGAAACTCCAGCCAGTGCTCAAGAATTTCAAATCTGCTGTCTTGAAAGTAGATTTAGTTTCATATTTATTACACTAATCTTCACTGTTCATTCTTTCTCCCTCCCTTCTCTCTCTCTTTCTCTGCTATTGATACATTTCTATTGAAAAAGTACCTGGTATAAATGTCAGGTTATGAAAAATGATCCCATTTATTTTGTAAACAGTCACATACAATTTCTTACTTTGTTTTTAGATAGCAATAATATTTCATAGATTTCCTTGAGAGCTATAACTTATAAAGTCACTTATGTAACCCATACAGGTTGGAGTGATTTGTTCCTCTTTAATCTGTCCTTGACCTGATTTGTGAGTCTCTATTAGAACAAGTAACTCCCCTAGAAAAAAAATAATCTGTATTCTCACCCCCTACCCCAACTCACATTCAGATACTCTATAGAAAGAACAGTAAACGTGGGCCTAAGAATGCAAACTTGAAGTTGGAAAGACTGCAGCAAAGCTGTGGCCAGTGCTGGTGATCAGATACGGAAGAGAAACAAAAAATTTATTGTCATATTTTTCTTCTTTACCAGCTTCCTAGATTTCTCTGTTCTATACTATATGGTGGAGATCAATGGAATGGGAGATTTTTTCTAGCAAACCCCAGGCCTGGAAAAGAATGGCATTAGACTGTCTAAGAAGGACATCCCTGTGGAAGAGACTAGTATAGGGTCTCGGTCTCAGGAAAGACACGGAGCTGAGCTTATGGCGCTGGGAACAAGGAAGGCCATAAAAACTTTTGTACAGAATGAGTCCTCTTATGCTTAATCAACAGGAAACAATCATTGTGAACCTTACGAGGAAATGCACCAAAGATTTTTCCTGAGCGAGGCCAATGCCTAGTGCAGTAGTTGTCAGTTAACCTGGTGGCCTTTGAAAATTCTTATTTCCGCTTGAGCCAAGGTGATAGTTAGTATTCCACCTGTTCCATTCTGACAGCAGGGAAGGATAGAATGTGAGAAGAGATTTTTGGTAAATCCTGTCCCAAAGATTAAAATACTAAAAACACTAGTCCATGGGGGTTTCAGTTACCAATTTAGTTTCAGGTTAGAAACTATAATTATAAGAAATTTGAAAGGTTTGTGATTCCCCGTGTTTGCAATTTTGTAGTTGTTATGGTGACTGGTGACTTTTGTTGTTGTTAGCAGCCTTCCTGATTATCCTCGAGAATAACAAATATCAAAGAAACTAGGGTGTCTGTATTGCATTTTTGAGCTCAGTTTTGCAGAGCAGAAGGAAACTCCAAGGGGCTAGAAGTTAAGATAGCATTTACAAAAGAAGAAAGCATGTGTATCCTTGGGACCTATTGAAAAGAAGAATGAAGACTATGAGTGGTTTTAGAAAAGATTTTAGCAATGAAAAACATTGGTTGATATTTCTTAAGCTTTAATTTTATTTGCAAAGTTTATGGGAACTTTTTTTTTCTATAATATTGAATTAGGGGCGCCTGGGTGGCTCAGTCGGTTGGGCATCCGACTTCGGCTCAGGTCATGATCTCATGGTTCATGAGTTCGAATCCCACGTCAGGATCTGTGCTGACAGCTCAGAGCCTGGAGCCTGCTTCGGATTCTGTGTCTCCCTCTCTCCCTGCCCCTCCCCCACTCATGCTCTGTCTCTCTCTGTCTCAAAAATGAATAAACGTTAAAAAAATTTATAATATTAAATTAAAAGTTTATACAAGTAAAAAGCACAGGTTGTTCAGTAAAAGATGTTTAATTGAGTTTTCTAAGGGGAAGAAAAACAAGCCTTAAACAAAGCCAAAGATGAGTATATCCAAACCTCTCTTCCTCAAATTATCTTACCTCAGCCTTGCAGAGGTATAGCTGTACTAATGGGTACATTCATTACATTAGTGAAAGACAATCTGGTCCATTCACTTGGCATAATTGTAGGAACAGAAACATATTTTAGTAGTAAGTAATAAATTTCTTACCAAATATGTTTCCCGTATGTCCCCACACCAAGTAGTTAGAAGGTTGCAGAGAAAGTAATAAGACAATCCTCTGAGAACTATTTTATTAAGTCATTTCCCTTCCCGGGGTTCATATACAAGTTCATAAAGACTTCAAGAGTAGAAGCCAAAATGGAACATAACATTCTACAATAAAAGTTACAGTCAGAAGACTAAATATACATGCATTCAGAATGTGATGATCACGCCTCAATCCAAAAATATAAATAGTTTCAGGCATTTGCTCATGTTCTTCTCTGGTCTGGGATAATGTAGTAGTTCACGATGCAGTCAGCACCTGTTTGCTCATATATCCTTCTGAGGGATATATGTGGCCTTATGTTCATTCCCAACCTTGGCTAATTGAAGTAAGACTGGTTCCTGATCAGAGGCAGTTAGTACATGGAATGTTGAATCACTTGGTCTGACATGAGAGTTAATCAGATTCTCTCTGTTGACTGCAGTTGAAAGTGAAGAATTCACAATTGGAAAGTTGAGAGACAGGAGGACCAAAACTACTAGACTACGGCCAAGTCATAACTGCAAAGTCTTAGAGGACAAAATCCATTAGCTATAAATTCTGGGTTTTCAAGATCCCAAGAAATTTATATCCTTCCTATCAAGCTCTAGGTTTTTTAGTTTAATTTTAATTTTTAACATTTATTTAGTTTTGAGAGACAGAGAGAGACAGAGCAAAAGTGAAGGAGGGGCAGAGAGAGAGGTAGACACAGAGTCCAAAGCAGGCTCCAGGGTCTGGGCTTTCAGCACAGAGTCTGATACAGGGCTCGAACCCACAAACCCTGAGATCATGGCCTGAGCTGAAGTTGGATGCTTAACCAACCGAGCCATCCAGGCGCCCCACAAATTCTAGGTTTATTGAGACCTTGGTATGACTTGTCTTCCCAAATTTCCATGAGAAGTCATTTATTTTCTCAAGGGAAGCCTCATGATAAATTGAATTAACTTGAATTTTTTCCATTTGTTGCAACTATAAGAAGCAGACCAAAATACCCTCTACTCTATTTTCCACCAAAGTAAAATCTCTTCCAGGCATTATTCAGTTTACATTCTCCAAGTAGCATTCTTTTTAGCCTATCCTATACATTTCCTCCTAATATAAATGTACAGATCGTATCATATAAATCAAGCCTTCTTTGTTTTCTCTAGTTTTTTTTTCCTTTCCTTTTTCTGTGACTTTCACAAGAACTGGGAGAAAATTTTCTTTTCTTGTACCTCATATAGTACATAATACACTCACATATCAAATAGGAACTTTGAAAAAAATATTATAGTTTAAGAGACCCAACTAAGTGGAAAGGAAAATAATAGATTTGGATTAAGTAGGTGAGATTAATAACCCAAGGTTTTTACCTCATGTGGTTCCAGTTGCCCTGTACTTTCAACTGTGGACTGAGTCAGCCATCAAAAATCTTCAGTTGCCACCTGCTCTGGCCAAACACAGCAGGGCTCACAATATCGTTCCCCCTCATCATGGGTCCAGCCCCAGTCTCGTGGATTGTCACGTAGATGCCAGTCCCCTATTCTTCTGTAACAGCATTACCTCATCTCCCATACTCCTCCATCTTCCCAAATGTTTCCCTCGTGGCTTCTGGACATCCTAGTCTGTCGTTGCCGCATCCCACAATCCCTTCTCTGAAATTTCTTACCCCTTATTGTTCTAAATGAAATTTGGCTCTTGCCTGAATACATTTATTCCTGCCTCTCTCAAATACAGACATAAATTATTCTCTGCTCCCTATGGTCCTTATAGTCCAGACACTGAATGAGTCTTCTCATAGGTCCCTCATTGTCACTCCCAAACTGTTTTAATCTTCTTTTGAAACTGTTTCTTTTTTGAAGCACATATCAGAGTGCTTACCACTCTCACTATACCATGATATGTCATCTACCGAACTCTCAAACTCTGTCTCAGCAATGGATTCTGCTACTCCATTCATTGGTCATTGTGACTTTGTCATTCACAGACAGATATCATTCACCCTCACCTCGCAATGCTTGGACCTTTCAGGACCAACAGTCTTTGCCTCCTCTTTACGTAAACTACCCTCACAAATTTCCATTCTTTGATAATTACTTATAGTCGCCTGTCCTATCTCCCTAAGCTAGTTAAAATGTACTGACTCTGCTACTTTTTAAATTATTATTATCCAAAACCCCCTACTAAGTCCCTACTCCCCCACCCCTCATCCAAAACAGATTCCGTGGTCCAAAACTATAATGACTCCTTTATAAAAATTCTTTCATCATACTGGACTGGGAAAACCCTAACGCTAGTTAAACTCAACCCTAGTTAAACCCAACCCTAGCTGTCTCCAAGCAGCTAAAAACCCTGGACTGACTGATTTCACATAAGTTTGTATTTGTACTCATGAGCATCCAACACTGGTCTAGTAAATCCACTTTCCTCTCTAAGGAAACGAGTTAACACTTTACTTTCCTTAAATCTCTAAAGCTCAGTTGCCTCTGCATACAGTTTTCAAAAACTTCCAACTCATATTTCATTGAAAAGAATAAAATCCCAATAAAAAAGCTAATCCTGTCTTCCTGCTACCAATTTTCTCAAACTACCGTCAACCATGCACACACAAATTCTGCTTTTTATCCTCTCCTCATGGAATTAGCTTCCCTTTTGCTAGCCAAGAGCATTCCTTCCCCGTGTGTCCTAGATCCTATCTTTCCCTGCCTTTAAAATGATACTGCTTTTGATTTATCCTCTTTCTCTCCTACATCAGCAGTTTTTCTCTCTATGCTGTGTCATTTTTCGGATTAGAATTATGCACTGGTATCTTCATCATAAAAACAAGCAAACAAAAAGCCTTTTTTGATCCCATGAGAGCATTGGGCCACATCTGTGTATCTTGGATCTCCTTCACAGAAAATTCTTCCCAAGACTTGTCTAGACCCATTGTTTCCACTTCCTTACATCACATTTTCTTCTCAATCCACTGCAGTTGAGCTACCATCCTCATTATTTCATTAAATTGGCTTTGTTCAGGGTCACCAATAACCTGAATCTTGTCAAAGTCAATAGCTGTTTTTCTGCCCTCGTCTTACCATGATTCTTCTCTTCACAATTGACAGAGTTGGCTTCCAGAGAGATGCCTTTTTTCAACGCCTTTATTCTTCAATTCTGTGACCATAGTCTCATTTTTCTTCATACTTGAAACTTCTTTCTCTCTTTTTTTCTCTTTCTCTCCCTCCTCCCCTCCGTCCCGCCCCCCCCGTCTGCTTTTCCCAGCTTCTTCTCCCCCATATGACCTCTATGTTAACCTCTATGTTGATGTCCCAAGGCCAATGTCTATATCTGAGCCTTCATCTTTTCCCCATAAATTCTATGACACTAAATACAGCTGGACACTAATGACTTCCAAATTCATATCCTTATCCTCAACCTCTTTTTTTTTTAACACAGACTTGAATATCTAGCTGTTCAATTTATATATGCAATGGATATCCAATAAACATTGGCATGGCTTACTCCTTTGTGATCTTCAGGTCTTTCTACAAACATCACCTCCCTGCTGAGACCACCCCAAAAAAACTAAGAAAGAGCAAATCCACTTTAAGACTTTGATTTTCTTTGTAAAGTTAAATTTTTCTTCATAGCACTTATCACCATCTGGTGTGTATTATTTATTTATTGTCTCCTTCCCCACAGCCCAGGAAATCTAGCTTCAAAACGATAGGAACTTATTCTGTTACCTTCACAGCTATATTTCCAGTCCTAAGTATAGTCACGGCCTGATAATATGCACCCAGTAAGTATTTGTTGAGTTAATATTCCTCACAATACACCTTTCAGAAAATTGCACCACTGTATACCTATTTGCTCAGAACAAAAGCACCCAGAATTATACCTGATTCTTCCTTTTCTCTCACCCTCCACATCCCCTCCTGTCAATCTAATTCAAAATGCATACCACATCCTAACCTTCCCCACTGTCTTAATCATTACCACTTCCAGTCCAAGGCACCATCCTGTCTTACTGAGCTATTTCTGTAACCTCCTAACCATTTTCTCTGTGCCCTCAATTTTGCCTCCTGCCCGAAGATATCTCCCCCCCCCCACACTACAGCTGAGTGATCTCTCTAAATAATAAATTTTATCCCATCACCCTGTACTCAAAATTCTCTAATAGTTTGCCACTGAACCTACAAAATATTTTAAACCATTCAACACAATATGTGAGTTCCTACACAATCTCGCCTTTGCTCACATCACCATCTTTATCTCTCCACACTACCTCTCGTGTTTTCCTTTGAACACACCGTGAACATCCGCATCTCATGTCCCTCTGCTTGGAACACTGTCCCAGAGTTATTACCTAGTTGATTTCCTCTCACAGCTTGGGTCTTCAATGATACCTCCTTAGGACTTGTGTTCACCCTTTCCAAAGCAATTACTTTGCCCCTGCCGCTAAGCACTGATGTATTAGTGCTATTCTCCTGGAAGCCATTCTCCCACGAACATTTTATTTGCTGCAGATAAAGTTTTCTTTGTGTGATAACTCACCTGTGTAGCCTCTGTGACTCACCAAGGAGCCAACTCACATTAGTTCAGTTACAGCTGGACAACAATGTTAAATCTCATACTATACCATTAACTCATTTTGTGGCTTAGTAAATAATTTAACATCACTAACTGCTAATTTTCATAATATAACAATAACGGACCTATAAATTAGAGGACTATAATGAACCTCAATTGAGACCACACAATCAAAAGTTCTAGGTAAACCATAAAATACTATAATTATACTCCAATTACCATCCATACAGATTGCTTACATTATTAAAATCCTGTAAAGACTAGTTGGAGTTTTATACCAAGCATAGACCAAACAATAAGTTAAAACAACTTTTGATATTGAAATAAATGTTTTTGTGTGATAATACTTGACCTTGAAAATATTATGTTAATGTATTACTCTTTATTTCAATAAGAAAATAATATTCAACATGATTGTCATACAATTTATTATAATTAAGGGGGAACATCCATAGAGAATTTTGTTCAACGTTCTTAATTAAACTTTGATACCTCAGACATGATATTTATGAAAAATCTACAAGTATGCCTTACCACCATGGCCCTTTCTGACTATGTCGTTTTGCCATCTGCATGAACAAATGCCTTGGGTTCAGTCATGGGGAAACTGTTTCGTCAAAAAAGGAAATAAAGGCCACACTGCAGTGAAATGGCAACTGTTACATACAAATTGCAACTCCATCACACAATTCATTAAAGATAAAAGTGACTAACAACAAATTAAAATGACAAGTATGTGCAAATACATAGATTACATTTTGAGTAGAGTGCTGGGAAGGTCTACTGGAAAATTAAACAAACAGAAATGTTCTGCTGAATTTGAAAATAAAGCAATGATCTCAAAGCAAAAAGTGAGAATTCTATTCTTGGATTTAGAATTAATTAACGCCGATGGAATCTTCCACTTCTCTGGGAATCAATTTCTTTTTCCATAAAAAGAAAAAATGAAACATTAGGAAGTGACCTAGATGATCCCAAGGTCTTTCATCTTCTGGCATTGGAGTTTCATCAACATCTTCTGAGAGACCAGCTCCGAGATGGTAGGAGCTGCAGACCAGAAAAGGACATTGATAAGAAGCTGGAAGGAGCTGTCAGGGCCTGGACACACATAGCGTTTTGTAAGAAGGATATCTGGGTAGGCCCAGATTCAACTGCTAGCTTTAGTGCAAACTCCCTGAATGACCTCTGGGAATTTTTGCTTTAGTTTGGTCCCCAAACTCCAAAGTATTTTCAAAATTATACGAGATAAGTGTGGGAAAGCACCTTTCTGTCTTGGAAAATTCCAAAGGATAATTATAAATACCTTCTATAGCTCATAATCTCAGTGTTGCTCATGGGTATTTATTTAAATATTTGCCCAGGCTTCTGCTATCATAGATGGTATCAGAGATGACAGATTGCCTCTCTATTTGTCGGGGTCTAGAAGGAATGTACACACTTTGACACACTATGTTAGGAAAATCAAAACTCCCTGACTGAAAAAAAAACAACTCTGAACTCTGTGATATTAAAGAAATATAACTCCAATAAGACATGGATGTAAAGTATTTATGTACAGTAGATGTAGATTTTTCTAGGTTACGTGAATTAAAATTGCATGGAAATTTTGTACTTTTTTATTTTCCCACATATTCACTTGAGTAACTTTGAGTAATTATGGCTTTTTTACACTTTGTGTTTCCCCAAATTCTCACCTCCCAAACTAACAGCAATTTAATTAATTACATTTTTAGGTTCAATGATAAACATAGGCAATCCAAAGTAAGTATAATTGCCAGTGAGAAAAATGTTTGGGCTCCAGGTTTAGTCTAGCCTTGCCACATGGTATTTGCTAAAAAGTCTGTCTCCTACCTATGTCAGTTAATCAAAATGTTATGCTCTGAATCTGAAAATTTAGTGGTCAAATGTTCTAACAAAGAAAAACATTGTATTCTACAGAAAAAACATTAAACATTAAATCAAGATTTTTAATTTAATTATCTTTTTGTCTCCATATATATATATACATGTACAAAATACATTATTTTGCTATGAACACATGAGATGAATTATCATTTTCATGTTGATATGGAATGCATATATTTTGCATAGGACTTAGATAATGATCAAATTCATAATTTATCTCATACTCATATTTTCAGTCAAACCCAAAATAGCTGAGATAAAAACTAATATAAACATGAGATATGACATGCAAAATATAAGTATAAAGTACAGTGCAGATTGAAGTGGATTATCTGACCATTATGGATTTGAATTCACTTAAAAACGTCATTAATTAAAAATAAAGTGGGCACCTGGGTGGCTCAGTCAGTTGAGCAACCCACTTGATTTCGGCTCAGGTCATGATCCCAGGTTCGTGGGATCAAGCCTTGCGTTGGGCTCCATGCTGAGTTAGGAGCCTGCTTAAGATCCCTCCTCTCTCTCCCTCTGCTCCTCTCCCCCCTTTCATGCTCTCTCTCTCTCTCTCTTTATCAATCAATCAATCAATCAATTAAAATTACTCAGAAATGGGTGTTACAAACACATGCAACCATCCTACCACATAGCTTCTGTTTTCAACTTCCCAGAGACACAGAAGGGAAATGGGAGACTCAGGCAAAAAGAAAAGATGGCAGAATGAATACAACCGAGGGAGGAGGTTCAGGAAAGCAAGAAAGGAAAAGGCAGTGAAGGAAGGAGAAGAACACAGAGAAAATAAGGGGGAAATAATGAGTCAGTAAGATGAGCCACAGTTAAGTATATTGATGATTTTTCTTTCCGTGCATTTCTGCTTGATACTTTATGTTTGATTTTTTAAAAAAGTGTTTAGTGCTTTCTGATGATTTTGCATCACAGGAACTAAGTTTCTTCTTTCATTCAACTCACGGTCAAGCAAGCAGTGGTGGGGATGGTTTTTTCACATTGTTGCCTCTTCTCCAAATCCGGGAGATCTTTACAGAGAAGACAAGTGTCACCTTCCAAGAGTTACACTTACACACAGATGATCTTTTCTTTGGGTTCTGATACTTTGATATCACCCAGGCTCACACACCCAATGGTGAAACGAGCTTGATAATCTTGTGTAAGCAAATACCATGACATAAGCATCTCTTCATATGTTCTTGAGAAAAACATACAGAGAAGTGAACAGTACAGGAAAAATGAGATGATGAGACTATTTCAATTTTTGCTGTTGACATTTTAGTTTATTTGGCTTGACTTTATTTTAAGGGCTAGGGTTGACTTGTGGAAAACAAGGGGGAAAAAATAGGGTCCCAGCCCTTAGCTAGCTTTAAGAATCTAGATATTACTCAATGAGCAGCTTATTTTCAATATATAAATTCAAAATGTAGTATTTCCATACCAGTTTCTTATTTGTTTTTTTTATATATATACCATTAAACAATTACACAAATGTTGGTCATTATTACTATTTTTGTAGTAATGCTTCTAATCACATAGTGGTATAATAATCAATTTCCAATAAAACCTATTTCTTCTGTAATGATTTGTGTTTTGGTATATCTGACCTCCTTCAGACCCATCCTTCCTCATTTGTGTTTTCTTTCTTTCACTGGCAATTGATTCCCAGTTCCTTTTGTTACAATGATTTAGCTTCTAGAATCTGTATGCAAACCTGTAGCTCGGCTTGCATGGACCATGAACTGGTCCTCACAGTTGAGGGAGGCAAGAGAGTTAACCTAACCTATTTATAATAACAACCCTGTGTTGCTACGGGATGTGACACGGCAGAGCTGAAAATCATTATCTCTGTCATGCGAACAGAAGGTATAAATAAGGTGACCGGAGAAGTTTTATTGCTGTTAGCAACAGATGCAGAAGAGCAAAACAGCTACTCCAATAATACTACCCATATGCTAGTGCGAACAAAAGAAAGATCTAGCAGTCCCAGGCTAAGTGAATTAGTGCTCCTCCGTGATGCCATTGCCCAGGGCTGGGGTTTGTTCTTTTTCCGTGATGTCTTTTCAGTGCCAAATATCTTGTCAGTTCCCATTAACAAAGAGCCAGGCTGCCTAGAGTTTGGGTTAGACGTATTCCAAGGATGGCAATTGCCTTATTCTCAGGTTATTAACGTCATATATCCTTAGGCCTTGGTTGCCCTTTGGGGTCCAAACAGTGCAAATAGGTTTTGTTTTGTTTTCCACTTTAGTTTTCAAAGCCACCACTCTCATCCCTGCCACCACCTCTAGCTAGAATTTTGTCATTCTTCCTTCATTATTTGTTCCTCTTCTCTGAAACATGAAATGTAAAAGGCTGGCCCTGCCCATGAGCGCAGTAAGTAGTTAAACTTAGCTGAGGGCTGAAGGAAGAAGGCCGTGACGTTGCATTTTAACTCACAAGCCCGTGACTGTGGGGTCTGTACTTTTTTCCTAGCACGTTTGATGTGGTTGATGAACAAGTCTCCTTTTCACACACAACCTCACCCCCAGGGTTTCCTGCTTATTCACATAAACATTAGTAATAGTCTTTCAACAAAATAGAAATCTTATTCTGGTCAATGTGGAGTGACAAAGGAAGAGAAATATTTGCTTATTTTTGTCTTGGTATTAGTGATATAATGTGGCTTGCCTCCATGTGTATCTGAATGTCAGGATTTTAAAAACAGCTCTTTCGCTCTGACTGGTTTTTCCAATAACTTCAGCCTATTTGTCACGCTGTTAGATAAGATTTCAGTAGTCCACATTTACCCACTCATAAATCAACTACTGGTTTGAGACTAATGCTATAGGCGGTATATTATAGTAAGTACTGTGGGGAGTACAAAGATGAATTAGTATATTTATCAAATGGATCTGAGTCTGATAGGAGAGACTAATACTTACATATAAACAACTTTTGTACATGCTTTGTAGGGAGAATGCAGTTACCATTGATTTAGCTCAAGCTAGAAATCTGTACATCATCCTCAATTTTCTCTTTACCTCATATCATACAACGTTGGTTGTATGCTCTGCACAATTTATTTTTAAAATATTCTTGAATGTTTCCCTTCTTTTCACTACCAATGTATTCATTCATAAACTTAAACTTTCTTGATTGATTGCAGTGAATTGGTTGTTTGATTATTCTAGAAGCTGTCTGGAGCTATTGGAGGACTGAGAACACAGGGACTATGTGATTATGCCTGCTCCTTAAAAAAATAGTATTGTCATTAATTTAGGGTCTGGATCATAAATCCCTTAAAGAAATTTCGATCCCATTGATGAAGAAAAAAAATAAAGCGGTTAAATCCAGAAATCAATTGTAACATGGAATTACCAGAAACTTAGTTCATTCCCTTCATTAGGACCATAGTAAATGTGTGATAAAATATAATTCCTAAACTAATTAAAATATAATTATAATTTCAATTTAAAATACAGTTTCTCAACACAATGTCTATTGAATTCAGAACATTGTACTACTTATGTGTAATAGACACAGAAATATGCCACACAGAGTCCCTTTTGGGGACTGGGTGACAATCGGCACAGATAGACTCTCAAGTACTCCAGTTTGGAATCTTGGCCTCTAAGGAAAGGGTATCACATTGGGAAAAGCCAAATGAAAGCTTAGAAAACTATCCCCTCCTATTCCTGACCAAGGTACCAAATTAAAAACATTATCATTTCCAAGAGAAGGACTTACTGGCATTATCAAATGATTTAGCTAGCTATTCAAAGGCCTAGAAGAAATATTGGAAGATCCAGGAAAAAGATAACTAGGAGAAAGGTATATGGTATATATATATCAAAGGAGGCTAAATATGAAGTTTTTTGTGTCATATGTTAACATATACAAGAAATCAACCGTTACTGTAGAGGTACCAAACCACCACATATAGAAGATGATTTGGCAAGCTGATGTTAGTCAATGTCTGTCACTGGCCACTCCAATGCTGGCATAATAGGCACATGAAGAAAAGATGACCACAGGAGCAAAAATGGACCAAAGCTGACATAACTACTGCTACCATTGAATGTCCAAGTTGCCAACAAGAACAGAGACCCAATAGTGTTCTCAATAGGGAATAACACTGAATTCAATTATGGTGCCATTATTGCAGATACTATAGAAACAGTACGGCGGCTTCTCAAAAGATTAAGATAGAACTACCATATGATCACTGCCCACTTTGGGTATAAATCCAAAAGAATTGAAATCAGAATCTCAAAGAGATATTATCACTCCCAAATTCACAATAGCTAAAATGTGGAAAGAACCCTAAATGTCTACCAACAGATGAAAGGATAAAGAAAAATGATACACACACACACACACACACACACACACACACACACACGCAATGGAATATTCTTCAGCTCTAAAGAAGGAAATCCATAGTATAGGACAACAAGGTTGAACCTTGAAGACATTATGCTAAATGAAATAAGCCAGACACAGAAAGACAAGTACTGCCTTATTCAAATTATAGGAGATATCAAAAGTAGTCAAATTCATAAAAACCAAAGACTGGAATGATGGTTACAGAGACTGGGGGAGGGGGCAATGGGGGGTTGTTAATCATCAGGTATAAAGTTTCAAGTAAGTAAGCTGAGTAATTTCTAGAGATTTTCTACCTGCAGTCAACAATAATGTATTGTACACTCAACATTTGTTAAGAGGCTATATTTTCAGTTTCTTCTCACGAAATAAATTAAAAAGAAATACACACACACAAACACACACTATATGGCACCATTTCTCAAGGAGACCAACTAGTTACATGATGTATCATTAATCACTAGGGCACAAGCCAGTTTTGTGCTTTGATAGAAATGGATACATATGCTTGGTATGGGTTTTTCTTTCCCATACTTTGCAACCAGTATCACTATCCAAGGGCTTATAAAATATTTGATCTACTGATATAGAATCTCACATACAATCACAAAAGATCGAGTAGCCCACTTTACCATAAAATAATTGGGAGTGAGGATGGGCCCATGCCATGAAATCCACTAATCATGTCACATATCAGCATCCAGAAGCTTCTGGCCTTACAAAATGCTGGCACAACCTTCTGCAGTCATAGGTGAAGCATCAGCTCAGATCTTCTTTCTGAGAATGGTGCCTATGTGCTCTAAGATGCAGTATGTACCTTGAATCAAATATCTCTATTAGTTCCATGACCCCAAGAGAAAGAATAGCTCCAAGAACAAAGTGGTATGAACAGGAGTGATGCTACCCAGTCCTCATATTTCCTTCGGAAAATATCTATTAAATTTATGGCCATTCTTTTTACCCCCTTCTTCGACTTGTGAGGTTGGGACAAGTTGCCTGTGTAGTGCAATCCCTTCTCTATTTTGGAACACCCAGCTAAAGGCAGGCACACTCTTTTGGCCTATTTTATGAGAGGTCTGCTCCTGTGGCGAAGGCTGTTGAATCTAAGACTATTTGGGTAATTCTTCCAATTTGAGGGACTATGAAAAAATTTTAGGAAATCTATTATGCTCTTAATCCAAGTCATATTCTCCAAAACCAACTCTACTAATCATAACAGTGATATTTTAATGTCTATCAGTTGAAATTTTTATGTGCAAATATCTCAGCTGGAGAGAGGAGTGTGTTAAACCTCAAACTCCTGCTGACTCTCCAACTAGTGACGCCTTCTTTTTTCTATTCGTAAGAGCCCACTCTCCCTTTGCACCTAACTTATCTCCTAAACCCCTTTCATCAACTTGTCCTCATAAACCAGGTGGCAAAGACTCTATTTGAGTGTTTACTTGTAATTAGTGCATAGAAATTTACTGAAGGATGTAGACAGAAGCAGGAAGCATTACCCTCCTTAATCCACGTACTTGCTTCCACCTGTAACATAGAGAGCAGGCAACCAACCCTAGCAGGCAACTATTTCTCTGTTAAGATGAGGAGGGCCTCTGTGATGACAGTAAGTCACTACCACCCATTTAATTGTCATTCTAAAATTTTCATTGAGAAACGTTTGCTCAGCATGAACAAGAGTATTAACACACTAACCATAATAAAGAATGTATTTTGGGGGCACTTGGGCAGCTCAGTCAGGTAAGCATTGGACTTGGGATTTTGGCCCAGGTCATGATCTCATGGTTTGTGGGTTTGAGCCCCATGTTGGGCTCTGCACTTACAGTGTGGAGCCTGCTTGGAATTCTCTCTCCCTCCCTTTTTCTCTGCCCCTACCCTGCTTGCACACACACACACACACACACACACACACACACTCTCTCTCTCTCTCTCTCTCTCTCTCTCTCAAAATAAATAAACATTAAAAAAAGAATGTATTTCCTTACTCTTTTACTTCACTTTTATTGAGGAAGGCAAAACTTTTCTTCATTATTATCTGCTTTGAATAATAAAAATAATATCTTTGAAAAATATTAAACAGGTATACTAGGCTAATTTCCCACAGATCAAGTTTCCCTGCAGCTTCCCGCAGAGAGTGGCTATCATGCAGAACAAAGAACTAAATGATAACTTCAAATTTAAAAACATATTTTTGAGTCTATAATGATATTATGATCCTGAAAGATTTTTTTGACCTATAGAAGTCTTTTTCTATATTACAAAAGCATGCTTTTACACATTAAGAGAAAGTCTTAGAAGTCTGAGCTTACACGTTTACCATAGTTGTGGAAGATGGTGAATATTAAATATCATATATGTTGTATTTGTCAGCATTTGTTTTAATAATAAAATAAAATATGTAATCTTTGCTTTCATTTACAATTATAGAACATATATTTTTCCATTTTTACAATGGAATTTTTGTCTCGGTCCTCTCAACACATGCCTGCATTCAAATAAACCAGTCAATATCCTAGGGTGTGCTATTTCACTCATTTGTCTATTCCATATCATCATAATAAAATATGTAGGGTGTTTCATTGATATTTGTTTTTACTATTCATCCTATATATGCTGACCTTTGACCAGCTTTCTTACTTCCTAATACATTAAAGACCTTTTTCCAAGTCAGAGACACACCTAACTCGTTTTTTGTATTCTTCTAAATTCATAAAAATTTTTAGAGCAGTTTTAGATTTACAGAAAAATTGAACTGGAGGCTTCCCATCGATCCCCTCACACACACACATACACAGTTTCCCAGATTACTAACATTTTGCATTAATGGCTACATATGTAAACTATGGACTTTAGTTAGCAAGAATGTACCAATATTGGCTCATCATTCATAACAAATGTGTCACGACATTATATTGTCAAGGCGTATCTCTCCATTCCATAACTGATGAAGAATCTAGCTACGTATAACTTTTCACCACTATAAACACTGCTGCACTAAACATCCTTCAGCATTTATCCTTATGCACTAGGAACATTTTTTCCATGAGGTGAGTTTTCATATGAAATTATTAGGTAAAAGTACAGCCATACATTAGCATTTACTGCACTCGTACAATCATCCCCTCTCTCATCAGGGTTTACACATGCAAATCACATCTTCTTCTAGAGTCTTGGTACATAGTATAGTTAGTGAGACTTTTTTTAAATGTTTATTTATTTATTTGAGAGACAGAGAGAAAGAGAGAGAGAGAGAGGGAGAGAAAGCATGAGCGGGGAAGGGGCAGAGAGGGAGAGAGAGAATCCTAAGCAGACCAGCAGGCTCTGTGCTGTCGGTGCAGAGCCTGATGCAGTGCTCAGTGTCATGAAACCGTGAACTCATCACCTGAGCTGAAATCAAGAGTTGCTTAACTGACTGACTAACCCACGCTTCCCAAGAGACTTTTGAAACTCATTTAATATGTGTAGGTTTTTATGAACAATCGGATGGTAGGTTTGGCTAATATTACTGTACATACTGTGTTCTCAAGGGATGAAAATGACTAACAGACCGATACGTAAGAACCTGTACCCACATACTCTTACTTGAAAATTGAAACATTTTTTCTCAAGTCTTATAATAGTTCCTTTGGGTTCTTATTCCTTGGAGGATTATTCTGTATATTCTCTGCTAAATGGTCTGGACAGCTAGTCCAATCCAATATTCAAGCTCTGTAAAACTGCTCTTGTCCTGCATTTTATATTGTGTCCCCCATCTGAAATTATTATATAGGGAAATACTGTAAAATCCTCTCATTACTATGAAATAAAATTCCATATACCAAGGAGTCATATAGTCAACATTGCACTCATAAGAGTAGTAATTTCCTGGATTTTTTTTTACTATAAACTTTCTGATAATGAACACATGTATATATGGAACCCGGAATCATGATTTCTGAACGTGCATTTGTGAGCAAGGAAATCTAGATATGATCCATCTTAACGACCAAACTTTAGATGAAGACACTCAGTCTCAGAGAGGCAAAGGCAATTGCTTCAGATCACCCAGTCAGTTACCGACTGTATCAAGACCAGAACAAATGTCTTCTTCAATAACAGCTACAGCCTTTTTTCAACTTGCCACGCTTAGTCCATCCGATATTTAGGACTGGTTCTGGAGGAACTCAGCTATCCCACCTCTCTCTTCGGGTTATTCAGTTGGAAAAATCAGCAAAATTTCTGCCACTCCTAAACCTTGCTTTATCAATGATTTAAAAGAATATTACATTTAAATACTAATAGCTAATTTTTGTATCACTTACCACTTGGTATCTGCTATCAAGTCTGCTACCATGGTTGATTTCATTTTAGTGGTAATGATTTTGTAAAATAATAAATTGTGGTAAAATAGACATTGCATGAAATTTACATCTAAACCACTTTTAAGTGTGGAGTTCCGTAGTGGTAAGTACCTTTACGTCGTTGTGCAACCAATCTCCGGGATACTTTTCATTTTGTAAGACTGATGTTCAGATACATCAAACGAATCCCCATTCCTCACTCCTGTCAGCCCCTGGCAACTCCAGTCTACTTTCTGCCTCTGTGACTTTGATTATTCTAGGCACCTCATGTAAGGAGAATCACAGTATTGTGTGTGTGTGTGTGTGTGTGTGTGTGTGTGTGTGTGTGACGGGATTATTTCACTTATAGTGTTCTCAAGGTTAATCAATATTGTAATATGTGTCAGAATTTTCCTTTTTTTTAAATGTTTATTTATTTTTGAGAGACAGAGCACAGTGGGGAGGGGCAGAGAGAGAGAGGGAGACACAGAATCCAAAGCAGGCTCCAGGCTCTGAGCTGTCAGGACAGAGCCAGACATAGAACTCAAACCCACAAACCGTGAGATCATGACCTGAGCCAGAGTTGGACATTTACCCATCTGAGCCACCCAGGCAACCTAGAATTTTCATCCTTTTTAAGGCCGATAGTCCTTTGTGAATATGTATATACCACATTTCATTTATCCATCCAAGCACTGATGGGAAGTTTGGCTGCTTCTAGTTTTGGGCCACTGCAGATAATGCCACTGTGAACATGGGTGTACAAGTATCCCTTGCAGATTTCAATTCCTTTGGGTAAACATTCAGAAGTGGAATTGTTGGATCATATGATAATTGTATTTTAAATTTCTTGAGGACCTACCGAGGGCTAAAATGTGAGCCCCCTCTCTCTCTGACTTCAGTAGACATAAATAACAGTAGTAATAAATCTTTGGGGGAAAATCACAACAAAATATTTATACAAGCAGTGAGTTTATAAATAGAAAATTGATAGCAACAACAATTTTGTAAAAGACTGTATATCAACTATGTTTTGTCCCTTGGAGACTTTGTTTCCAATCAAGTCACAGGCTGAACAGGCTACGTGTGAGCCACTGTGGCAAATCCAGTCTTCTTAGGAAAGAATGATGGGCACGTCCACAACTTACAGCACAAAGACCCTAATGTTGATACATTTAATTACAAATCTGGTTTTCCTATCTATTATCTAAATAATTCAGAGAAACAAGATCTGTGTATTGTTTCCCTTTGAATATCTATATCATGAAAACCTGAACAGAAATGATAAAATTATAACTTTTCAGAGGAGATATTTTGGTTTGAATTGTAACAGAACATTTTCTGGCGAGAAGCCCCACCAGCTTTTGAAGGGCAAGTCTGTAGCCAGGAAGCACAGAATGGCGGTGGCAAGCCAAGATGAGGCCGATACGCGAACCTGTCTGTCTTCCTGTCTGTCCAGTACCGACGGTCTTAAGTTGAACACTGTTTAAGGCTGTGGTGAGTTATGTGGGACCCAGGGAAATCAGAGTCCAGCTGGAAAACCTTAGTCTCATTTTTCTCACAAAATTATACTTAGTAATCCACGGCCCTTGTGCCTGGTAAGTGACTCTGATGCTTGTCATCTGGATTACCTGGGGAAAGTTAATTAACTTCTTTTTGCCTCAGTTTATTTTCAGAAAAATAGAGATACCATACTACAAGCCTGATGAGGGTTTTGTAAAGATTTTAAAAGGTTATATGTGAAAAGTCACATACAAGGAACTCAGTAGATGTTGATCTATTGTAAAAAGTAGAGCTATTCGATAGCTAGTAGATTCCTTTGGAAAAGAGAATCTACACTTCAAACATGTTGGCAAACAACTAACCGCTGTTAATGACATTATGACTTCCTTATTTCTACTCTCAATGCCCTGAAAGACCTCTGGTAATCAAATAAGCTTAAGTTCATCAGACTCAACTACAGATATAACAACCAGAGAAAATAAGTGGCTAGAGTCTGAACTGTGTCTTAGAATGGAAAGCTTAAGGGAGAATGTTTACAGGGGTTGAAGGTTTGGCCTCTGGTGATGGAAGGCAGATCTCTCAAGGTGAGGAATGAATTGGGATTGAGTAAAGTTTGTGACTACAAATTGCATGCTGAAAAATTAGCTAAGGAATTTTGGATTATGCCCATTTTTGCTTCTATATGCTCCATAATTACCATGATATTTGAATAACGATAATGAGCACATAAGGATGGAAATTTAAAAATGTGATTTTCCTCTTAATTACCAGAAGAATTCCGGGAAATGAGGTTTGTGTGCTATTTACCCCTGAATACCTATATTATGATAGCTTGAACAGAAATAATAAAACTTTAAGTGTTTTCTACTTTGATTTAACAAAAGATACTAAAAAATAGAAGGTAATAAGGAAATAAGTTATGGGGCCAGATGAAGATAAAGATCCCTAAACTCATTTTCCTATTACAACATGAAATGGAGAAAAAAATATATAAATAAATTTGTCATGTACCAGGTGACTGATTCCATAATAAGAAAATAAAAATTAAATGGGACTTTGGTAGTGACCTTGGGTCCATTATGAGGAAAAAGAGAAATGATTGTTAAAATCTTTCATTGAAATGTGTTTATTATAAAGATATTTTCATGTGTAAGATAACATAAACAAAAAATTGTAATATGTAAAAAATGTAACAATGAATTAAGAACAAAAAGCCTTAATCTCTTAAGAATATTCTATCCAGAAGACAAAGGGTTAGACTTTCAACTAGAAATGAGAAAGATTCAATTGTGTCGTCCTCTATTTCTGCTGACTTATTTTCTCAGGCTTTATTTCTT
This sequence comes from Paguma larvata, assembly GCA_030068075.1. Taxonomy (NCBI): domain Eukaryota; kingdom Metazoa; phylum Chordata; class Mammalia; order Carnivora; family Viverridae; genus Paguma; species Paguma larvata. Next base: position 30,281,802 of record CM057826.1, on the reverse strand, counting down.
TATACAATAGTATAGAAACCAAATTTCTCTTAATTTTTCAGTAGTTTAGAATATATGCACTTCTCTGATATTTAGATTGTCTTCTAGGAACTGATTATAATACAAACCTCATAAGGGTTGGTTTCTGCAACTGATCCTGTCACTGCTATTCATGTAGCATGTCATTACTCGATATTTCAAAGTTTGTTACTGAAGTTTGAGGTAACTGTCTAAAGTGAAAATATTGACCTCTTTTATCAGAATCCTTCCCAAATATTCTATAGTCATCACTAAAACACCTGGTCACCAAGAGAATGTGTAACTTGAAACACGCATTGAATATTTGACGGGTATGAAGACTGAAGACTCTGGTCTTTAATTAGGGAAATGTTCAGTCAAGAAGGAAATGAATGAGCCCTTAAATGAAGCCAGCTGTAGGCAAAGCATTGTCCATATGAATGCAATAGAATAGCAATATGATTTTTTTCTACACAATTGCAAGCCAAAAAGATGCCAGTCACTTTCATAATTAATATTTTTTTATTATTTTAAAATGTGAGGAAATAGCTTCATAAAGGTGAAATAACTTGCCGAAGATTGCAACCATTATTGTAGGATACAACAAAGCTTTAATTATATTCTAATCCCTCAAAACCATTTTTTTTCCTATTATGTTATACTCCATTGTTTCGAAAGCCTGTCCTGTGATTTCTAAAACATGCCCTGAGGGCATGTCCTGTGATGCACATCTAAGCCATCAGGTAGAACAGCCAGCCAGAATTGATTTAAAGTCTACCCTCTAAAGAGGGCTTCCTGGAGGAATGTGATCTCAGCAGGAAACAAACACATTCAAAACCAAACCAAACCAAACAAAAACCCTAGGAATTCTGATAGATGCAGAGATGTATTTGCTCCTGAAAAAATGGACCTGTGAGTAACAGATTCCCAGTAATGGGGCTGAGGGTTAGTGGTCTTCAAAGAACACATGCAAACTTTCCAAAAGAAAAAATCAGTTTTAAACACCTTGGAAACCCAGAGAACACTAGTGCTAAATAACTTGCAAAGTAAAAATAAGATTTTTCCTCTGTGGTAGGCAGAATAATGGCTCCCATCCGCCCAAAATCTTCCTGTCCTAATCCCCCAAACCTGTGAAATGTTACCTCACAGGACAAAAGGAACTTTGCCGATGTGATTAGGGTAAGGATTTTGAGATAGAAAGCTTATCCTGGATTATCCAAGTGGACCCGGCGTAATCACAAGAGTCCTTGTAAGAGGGAGGCAAGAGGGTCAAAGGCAAAAGAAGGAGATGAGAACAATGGAGGCCGAGGCTGGGATGCTGTTCTTTGAAGATGGAGGAGTTGCCCTGAGCCAATGAATGGAGGCAACCACCGGCAGCTGGATATGATGAAGAACAGACCTTCCTCTGAAGCCTGCAGAAGGAACACAGCCCTGACGATACCTTGGTTTTAGACTCCTGGCCCCTAAAACTTTTTAAGAAAGCAAATGTGTGAAATGTGTGTTTTGACTAACTTTGCAGCATTCTGTTACAGCAGCAGTGGGAACCTAGTATCACTTCCCTTGCCTTTCCTTCTTCACTTCTGAAGGGTCCGGTGGGGAAATTCAGTGGAGAAGGAGGGATATAATTCTGGCTTGGGAAATAGGCAGAAACAAGAGAGATGAAGTAGTCCATGGCCTCTTCTTCCGACTTGGTGTCCAGCCCAAAGAAGTGCCAGGCTGACCTAGATAGGTTAATTGTTGAACTGCTTGAGGATTGACCGACCAAAGGATATTTTGATACCTAGGAGTTATGAATTTGTCCCAGACTTCACCTGAGGGTCAAGGATGGACAAGATTGTGTAAGTGGAGAAAACAATTATTACAACCTATGAGCCCTACTTTTCCAGAACTATAGCACCATATAGGAACAAGGTTCACTTTGAATTAGGTGATTGCTCTGTCACCTCTTCATTCTGTGGGGCTTAGCCTTCCTCCAAACACTCCTCTTTTCCTGATTCCTGCTAAATGTCTTCACAATGACATCTTTTCTCCATTACACCGTTCCAGTGAGATTCTCAGTGCTGACATGATCAGATTCCCCACGTTCTGTCCTACTTACCCTGTGTGTTATCGATCTCAGAAATTTCCTCCAGTTTATAAAGCTAATAATAGCCGTGCGATGATGGTCAGAGTATAATGTGGGAAATGTGGAAAGCGTAATTGTCATACACACAGATAGTGAGCACACACCGAAATTTTTGTTTTACTCATTAATAAGGCAACCAGTAGAATGAAAACTAGAAATTTTATATGGGCAGTGAAGTGCTGAAGTCTGATTACTAAATTAGATGCAGATTAGGTTATGTTCTACAGAACAATAAAACCGTAAATGGTATCACGGAAGTCATCAACTCTGACAGAAGAAAAACAAATCCTTGTAACTTATCAGGTTTCTACAACTTAAATTCTATATTCCAGAGCTATAAGATGCCTGGATCCTAATCGGCTTTGATTACCACAGTGAAAATTCCATTTTCTGAGGGAGTCAGGTGTGTGGGATAACACATTGGCATAATGTTAAAATGCCGCACAATCATCTCGCTTATTTATTTCCAAGTTGAGAATAATTCTCTGCAACATCATTAACAAATACTAAAGTATCTAAAAAATTAAAATTACTAAATAAATGTTGACATGAAGGAGATCAAATTTTCACCAATAATAGGACCTTCTGTTTTAAAACAAAGGTTTTATTGATTTAATCCCTGTGCTGGACTGAGCTATGTCTGTTGGGTTAAGCTGGTATTTATATTTTCCTGAATCTCCTTCTCTGGGTGGTTCTAGATGTGACTTGGAAGCTAGAAGGTAATTAGTAACTACGATTCATTGAAGGACTCTGGGATCAGTTACAGTCAAGTTCATTTGCAGAGGTGCCTAGCAGATCCCAGATTGTCCCTCCTCCTCCCTTCTCTCTGATCAGCTTGCCTTGTCAACGGAGAGCTGGGCTGCACCCCACTGTTCCTGGGGGCCCACAAACAGATGGTTGGCACCGGCCACACAGAGCTTAAGAGCTTTTTGTAGAAATCTCCGTGGCATACCCCTTCACACCTGTTGCATTGTCTGGATGGCTTGGCTTCTATATTTATCTTCAAGCTCTGATTTTTCCATTCTTGCCAGCATTTTTGACAGATGAACTTAGCGACTCTATGTCTGACCCCTATCCTTCAGTCCAGACCTTCACTTCACCAGCTCCTCCTACATTTCCAGAAGATCTAATATCTATAATAAATCTCTTATTCCCCAAAAGCTGAGAGAGGCTTTGCTTCCCTGACTTAACCCTAGTGGATGCATTTCTATTGTTTTCTGGCTACGATCTCTGATTTCAACCCTCCCCAATGAGATATTTCCAACCATATTCTGACATAGAGTCTCTCCACTAAATGTACGATGGTAATAATTTTACTAATAACAATAATAGTGATAATAGCTAACACTAATACTTGTGACAGGGCTATCATTGTTATAAATGATTTACTACTAAATGCTTAGATGTTTCTCATCCTCTTTAACACCTCTTCCTATTCTTTAAAAAGAATATTTATGTTTTAGGATGGAAAATATATTCTTCTTAATCCTGAGATCATATCGGTATGAAAGGATCACCGGAGGGGCACCTGGGTGGCTCAGTCGGTTGAGCGTCCAACTCTTGATTTTGGCTCAGGTCATGACCCTGCAGTTTCGTGAGCTCTTCCTCTCTGTGCTCCTCCCCAGCCCACATTCTCTCTGTCTATCTCAAAATAAATAGCCTTACAAAAGAAAAGAAAAGAAAAGAGAAAAGAAAAGGAAAGGAAAGAAAAGAAAAGAAATGATCACAAGGAAATCTAGGTACAGCTGTAGTTAGAAGTATGGTGTGGGTACTTGGTTAGACTGGGGCCTGTTTTATTAATGTGACAGAGCAGTTACAGGTTAAATAACTACCACTACTGGTTCTCTAAGATGTAAAGAACCATTGCTAAAGAGGCCCCCAAATGCTGTATATTGCAGTAACAAGACTTGCCGTGAATTTGTCATATGTCAGGTACTTTGCAAAGCTGTTCATATATATTATCTCATATAATCCTTCCTATGACCCCAAAAGGTAGGAACTATCAGCCTCTTTTTATAGGTGAGAAAACTGAGATTGGAAAAAGTAACTTGCCAAAAGTCACACATTGTATATGTGATTGGGATGGACCCCCAAGTCCTAGCTGAAGAGATATTGAGAATAACAATGACTACATTCCTATCCTCCCTTGCACCCAGGTGAGTCCATTTGGCTGTATTGTGACCATTGATGTAAAAGTAGAAGCGGTGAAAAGTTGCCCCATAGAGAAAGAGTACTGGCTTTTTTCCCCTTCTTCTCTGATTGCTGTAATGCAGATGTAATGACAGGATCAGCAGCAGCTAGCTTAGCTCTCCAGGTGACACTGGGAATGGCAGGCACACACGGTGGAACGATATACCATGAGATTCTTGAGTCCTTGATACTGGAACACCTTAGACCCTTGTCTCTAAATTTCTATCCTATTTCAGCTAAAATTATTGGGGTTTTCTGTAACTTGCAACTGAACTTGATCCCAATTAATGTAACAATATAACTTTTATATGGATGTACACAAAAATAGCACTAAAGAAGCCCACCACTAGTACAATTGTTCATTGCGACGATTCTTTTCTCCTTGTGAGAGATTGGAAATTAGAAATATTTCTCTGCTGTTACCTATTTCCAACCTTGAGTCTGAGAACTTACATTTATCAGGCATCCCTGAAAATGCCAATTTTCTATCAACATGACCTTGCATCAGAGTGCTAAGAATGGAGAGCTACTGCTAAACGGTGCCTGATTTTTTTTTTCTGTGATAGCACATTGGTGGAAAACGCACTACTCAAGACCATGAAAATTAAAATGACTTCAATCCTCCTAAGTGACCTCTAATTGTGAAATTGGATGCGATGGCTTTTTAGAAACTTTAAAAGCACAGCCTTGATTCACTTCAACATACCACTGCCTGGGAGGTTTTTTTTCTGTTCCTTTCTATGTATGAGAGAGCTGAATTGGCTTGCCTTTGGCTTGCTAACAGAAGTATGTAAGTTATATCATAAGAGCATTTTTTCCAAATGAAAGCCAAACTTGAAATTATAAGATAAGTACCCGGGCTGTAACATACAACTTGATGACTATAGCTGATGCTGCTGTGTGATACACAGGAAGGTTGTTAAGAGAGTAGATCCTAAGAGTTCTCATCACAGAGGACATTTTGTTTTTACTTTTTTCTTTTCCTTATGTTGTATCTGTACAAGAGGAGGGACGGCAGCTGAACCTATTATGATAATCATTTCACAACTGATGTAAATCAAAACATCATGCTGTGTGTTTTAAACTTATACCGTGATGTATGTTAATTATTTTCCAATAAAACTAAGAGTTATGAAAATCACAGGGGAAGGCCAGGAAAACAAAGCTCTTGTGAATGTGATATTTACGTGTGCGGGCAGCAAGGCTCATACATGACCGACCCAGGCTCAGAAAAGTTTTCCTAGTTCTTACGCTTCTTGGGGCCAAATAGCCAGGATCATCGATTTTTGTTGCCAATAGTAATTTGGAAGGCAGTGAGTTTTTAATTCACCAATTACACTGGTTTCTGCTGGGCTTTAATAAGCCTTGCAAGTTTATATACATAATTTATAACTTAACTAAGCACTCAGATCTGGATGAGGGAAGATAAACTCTATGTTAAGAATCGATTTTGGTATTGTCCTGGGATGACCTTGTAGGAGGCAAAGAAAACCACCTATGTCTGAGATTTTAAGATTCAACGAGACAATCCCTCTGTAAATGAGCTCTCCGTAGATTTCTAGATGCCAACATTTCACCATTAGAGCTTCATTTGGTTATAAGATCAGTATGTCTCGTATTTAACCTTAGACACTCCTGAAGTGAATAACATGCTAAGTAAATCAATTCCTTTCTACGTATGCACATCAAAATTAGACTGTGCCCAAGGGGCATTGGACTAGCACGGGGTCTCAGAAACTCCTGTAGGCAGGATGGCATGCCTGGGTTCATGAGAATCATCAGGAGAGCATTTTGTACCTTGGGGTGGAAGTGAGGAAAACAAAACAAAATAAATAATGAGCTGGCTGCGAGAAGAGGAGGTGATGGGATCGAAGATCTGTTTCTCCTACTGACCTCCATGTTGTTTTTAGATCATAAAGCTGGCACTTGAAATTAAATCAATTTACGTCTCAGTAATACTCTATCAGTGTGATGAAACCTGCTATTGAACCCAGTAGTTAAACATAAACTACTCAATCATTGAATATCGAATTATATATCAAAATTGTTTTGGCAATATGTTTCCCAGAGTTTATTATATGGAGCAACAATTTTTTTGGCATCACTGGAACTAAACCAGAAAAGGAAGACATAGAGTTGATTCTACCTTTCTTTGGATGGACAAGAAAAGCATGAAGGGTGAGGAAAATAGTCAACTGAATAAATAAATCATCCCACGAGGAACCTTGTACCAGTCTGTTTGTTACCTACTGCCATTACTACACGGCAATGCCTTCTTTTCTTGTGGTGGCATCCATGCCTATTTTCTAGAAGGAGCCATGATCTAATGGTTAGTTTTTTAGAAATATAGGACCATTTCCTCCAGCCCCTTCCCTGTGAACACATATAACCTCACTATTGCACATTTGACTTAATAGAGCTGCTGCTTTTAACGTAGTAATCTTTGCAAATGAAGATTAAGTTAAGGCAGCCTGTCTGAAATGGAGACTCTAAAATAATGAAAAACAAATGCACAATAGATGACAGGACCCAACAATCCAGCAGTGTCCGCATGTCTTCATTTGGAAAATTCTGTTTCTGTTCACGTACAACTGGGGAGTCCAACCACGGCTCCAAAAAAATTTAAGCTGCCAGGAACTGTCTTCCTATTCATGAGCCCGAGATCCTAGCCTGGTTTCCTGTTTCTTCATTACTAGAGTACCATATGGCTTCTTTCTACGGCAAACACTCATTTAAGATTATGAGAAAAGTTGCCATATTGCTAGGGCTTTAGGCCAAATTACACTGAAAGACATAATACAAGAATTTCTGAGTGGTTGCTTTATTTTACTCTTTTGTATACGATAATCATCATGTATTAACATTTCTGCTACCATAGTAGGTGACAGTGTGTTGGATTCAGCTGTGAGTTTTAAGAAAGAAAATTACTTTCTGATTTCAGCTAACATAAATCTATTCACAAAAAGTGGTTCCATAAATATCTTTCAAGTTATGTGTGCAGGCTCAGGCATCACAGACATTTTAGAAAATTCGTGTTTCTGGTCAGAGAGGGGAAGAAAAATATGTTAACTTACATTTGTGTAAAGCTTTCTCTGTTTTCTAATACTTGGAGATTTGGAAAATAATATTATTTGCAAAGAAGAATGACAAGGGATCTAGACTTTGGAAGACTGGCTCACCAAATAAAAAATAAAACAAGTACTTCCTGATAAAATGTAAAAAGGTTAACCATATTACCACATTTAGCCTTCATCCATTCACAATGGAGAACAACGATTTTCTCACGAGAGTCATATCCATGAATGTCTTCATATCAACAGGGGCGGTAAAATTCAGGAAAGAAGCTCTTTGTGTTAGAGAGTCAGAAACTTCAAAGAAATGTTAGGGTTTTCATGTCTTTGGAAGACTAGAGTTCAATCAGAAATCTGTGTTGTTGGGGGCACCTGGGTGTCTCAGTTGGTTAAGTGTCTAATTTCAGCTCAGGTCATGATCTCACAGTTCGTGGGTTCAAGCCCTACATCAGGCTCCGTGCTGACAGCTCAGAGCCTGGAGTCTGCTTTGGATTCTGTGTCTCCCTCCCTCTCTCGCTGCCCCATCCCCTACTCGTGCTCTATCTCTCTGTCTCTCTCAAAAATAAGCATTAAAAAAATTTTTAAAAAAAGAGAAATCTGTGTGTTGCTGCTGCTGTTGCCATTTGTTTTGTTTTGTCATTTGGACATCCTTATATAAGGACGCAAGATGGCTGCTGTGTCTGTTTATCAAAAGTGAAGTTCCCACCCATGTGACCACAAGGCAAGGTGTCATTGCTTTCACAGTCTGATACATTCAAAATGTTTACATTATTGTTTTGAGGAATTAAGGGTGAGAAGAAGGAAAAATGGCATTGAGAGTGGTGTGAAGAAAAGAAGGCACCAAAGAAATGAGGCAACAGTTGGCATGAGCATTATCGGAAATATGGATTGAGAAATAAACATAGTGATATAATCCCATGAGATTCCAGAGACTTGAGAGAGGTGGAGATATCTCACAAAGCGTAGACTGGAAGTTCAAGCTTTTTATGTGGATATTAATGAGGAGAAATCCCACTGGAGGCTTTGGATTCAATTAGGTATCCTACTATGGCTTTCCAAAGTAGCTTGTTAGTAGTGTAAATGAACTATAAAATATGCAGTATTTTAGATTTCTGAAGATAATCTCTTAAGACAAAGGACCTTTGTATACCATATGGAACCAAAAATGAGAGGACATTTTTGGAAAGGGAAAGGAAGGGCTTTTATTATCCTTCATATAACTCTACATAAAAAATCAATTTTATAAATTCAAAGTAATTTTATAACAAAAAATCAAATCTGTCTTTAAAGAATTGTCCTCCTATACGTAGGGCTGCTCTTCACTTTACGCCTTTCCAAGTTACCACCACTCAAGGATAGTATCTTCCATCTCTTTAAGTACAATTGACCATTTCTTCTCTTGTGTATGATACTGACCTGGTACAAGTTCAAGGAGGAAAAGGGGAGAAGGACAAGGTATATATCACATTAGCTAGCATAACGTCTTACTGCTTAACCAGACAACTCTCAGTGCCTAACCCAATCCACTGGACATCTATATGGGGTCCATATTATAGTCCAATGGGGTACTTACTGGGGAATCTTCTACTGGGTGACTCAAGGACACAGGATCCTTCCATCTTATGACTATGCCATTCCCAAGACCTTCTTCTGAGACATATATAGTAAAACCGTGGTTACGAGCATAATTCGTTCCAGAAACATGCTTGTAATCCAAAGCATTTGTTTATCAAAGCGAGCTTTCCTATAAGAAATAATGGAAACTCAGATGATTCATTCCACAACCCAAAAATATTCCCATAAAAATGATTACACTATTGTAATATAATACAAAATATGAAGAAAAACAAAGAAATGAACCTGCACTTATCTTTGAAAACCTTCATGTCAGATGTGAGGGAAACAAAAGAGAGAAGGGTTATTGTGTAGGATGACTGTCACAATCACTAACAGAATCAGTGCTCTCTCAATCTTTTTCCTTTCTTGCAACTATAACAAGAAACCTATCCACTTACCTGGAATGAAGCAAAGCACTCCTAAGCTTACTCTTCTATGGAAAAGCAAAGGACTGTCCATAGGTGCTTCAAAGCGACAAAAAGTACACTAGTGCCAGTTAGTGCCAGTTGTGGGCACCTTCCAACGTTCTGAAAAATCACCGATTTCTGCCAAGTACCTCAGTGTGAGACTGAGCATCTGAGCATGGGGGATGATCACCCACAATCCCACAGTGAGTGAGAGAGAGAGAGAGAGAGAGAAGAACTACTGGCTAAGTTGTGATCGTGTGATGTTCGGCGTACTACCCATATTGCAAGACATCGCTCGTTTATCAAGTTAAAATTTATTAGAAATGTTTGCTCATCTCGTGGAACCCTCACAGAATGAGTTACTCACAATTCAAAGTTTTATTGTATGTTTAATAATTTGGTATAAAATAATTTCAATTTCCAGAATCAAAGACAGGCTATAGTCAAATCCGTGAACTAAAAATGCTGCACCACCAACCGCACTGTCATTGCAACAATTTTGAATGCTCCCCACCCCTGCTCACCTCTTGTACTGCTGATTGCACTCAGAATATGAAGTATGTATTTAATAAAAGGACATCTGGTTCTTCTTAATGTCTAAATTATCAAAATTTTATGCATCCCTGTCAGCCCCTGGTGTGTTTACTTTGAAACAAGTTCAAATAAAGTTCACTTTGACAGAAAGCCGTGATGACTTTATGCATTAATTAGCCTGGTCTAATGGTCAGAGCATTAAATGAAGTCAGCAGTCCTGTTCGTTAGCGCCTTTTGGACTGACATTGCCATTATCTTGCTGTAAGTATTTTTGAAAAGTCATGGCTCATTTTCTCTAGCTGTCACACAGAGATGATCTTAGGGTAAAACAGGTCATTAAACTACTCTAGGCTCTGAGGTATGACAAACTCCAATGCTGCCAAAGCTCCTGTGGTGACTCAAAAGGGTAGCAAAGAGGAGGCAATAAAATGTTGCCTTGGGACCTGATGTTTCATAAACCCTAGACTCATACCTTAGTTGAAGTGCTCTTCCAACGCTTGAATAATCCGATTTGGGAGGCTTCTGCCTTTGAAATGCCGATAGTCAATGGTAATGCCTCATCTCCTGCACATTTCCTCCACAGTGGGCTGTGCACATGCACAGATATATACGGTCAGTCACTAGACTAGAGCAAAAGAAGCAAATTGGGAAGCACGGTGTGTATTTAATTGTTATTAAAAAAAAAAGAATAAAATAAAGCTCAGCTAATGTTAATGTAGAGCTTGTCGCTGTCAGTCTCCCTCAGACCTCCGTCGCATCAGGGGGAGAATTACCCTGAAGGAAAAGTGGAAATCCTAGAGCATTTGGGGAAGTCAATGAAGTGGGTTTTACCATGTGATTTTAATTAAGGTAATCCTCATGTTAAAAATGAGAAAAGTCTATAAAATATCCTTCCAAGAAACTGGGAATTGAACATAATATTGCGCATGTAAGCCCAAATGATCAACCCCAAAATGGCAGCTGTGATTTCTCCTGTCTTTGTTAGCCTCAATGGGAGGGAGGCTGTCAAGAGTAATTAACAATCCTATAAGATGATGTCAGAGGGATGTATATGGGGGAAAAATTAAAAGAACTTCTTCAATCTCTTTATTGTAAAGAAAACAATCTTTAAATGATTAAGGAAATGATACTAAATAAGATGTGGTTTATATATACAATGGAATACTACCTGGAATGAGAAAGAATGAAATCCTGCCACTTGCAGCAACATGGATGGAGCTGGAGGGTATTATGCCAAGTGAAATAAGTCAGTCAGAGAATGACAGATATCATATGTTTTTATTCATATGTGGACCATGAGAAACTTAACAGAAAACCATGTGGGAAGGGAAGGGGAAAAAATTAGTTACAAACAGAGAGGGAAGGAGGCAAACCATAAGAGACTCTCAAATACAGAGAATAAACTGAGGGTTGATGGGAGGCGGGGCAGAAGAGAGGGGAAAATGGGTGATGGGCATTGAGGAGGGCACTTGTTGGGATGAGCACTGGGTCTTGTATGTAAGTGATAAATCATGGGAATCTGCCCCCAAAACCAAGAGCACACTGTATACACTGTATGTTAGCCAACTTGACAATAAATTATATTTAAAAAATCATAAAATAAAATAAGTTTGGTAAAAGTAAAAAAAAAAGAAATATACTTTTCTAAAGAAATCTCTGCTATGGAAAGAGTATTTTGATAGTGGACATTTGGAGAAGCTTCCGTTATTACATGGTTTTGATGCAGAAAGCAATTAATGTGTGCAATGTAAAATCTTTGGGAAAAAAATCCCCTGGATATAAAATTTTCTGACTTTTTTCAAATGAGGGGCTTCAGTGATTTTGAACTCATTTATTAAAATTGTACAAATCCAATTGTTTTGTATGAATAATCAATTGACCTTGAGGATTATATAAGTTTACTACTCAAATTACCAAATCAACCCTTTACTTAATTTGTGCCTGAGATTTAAAAATAGTGTCTTGAGTTGGCAAAAATAGCCAATAAAACAATGATGCATTTGCTTTATTTGGGTTTGCATACATTCGTGGTCCTCAGCTATATTAGTCAGTGGTTAATAAGTGTCACAAGGAATTACAAGGAAATCAAGGGAAAATATGCTGACTTATATTTAGTCATATTCCTGAGGTCCCTCCATCCCTCCAAAACCAGTCCACTAGCCTGCGTGGATTCACTTTTGTTTTTGTTTTTATTTTGGTGAGGAAGAAGTGGTGACTACAAATAGCTAAAATTAAATATTAATCTAAAATCATTTCCTCATACTATTTTTACTTTCCATTTCATTTTTATTTAAAATTTACAGAGTATATTAGAATAAAAATACATACACAAATTATAAATCAATCACACATATATTTATTATAGGAACGTGCTCGACAGGTAGACACTCAAGTATTTTTTACTGATAAAGGAGTATAATAAAAATTTTAGAGATACAATATAAGGCTACAAAGAAGGGTGTACCAGCTTACATATGAAATGAAGTTATGATATAAATATTGGTCTCTGTGTCTCATCCTTACTCCCTAGCAATCCTGCTTTAACTGCATCTGTCTTGCAAATGTATCCAATATGCCATATAGAGATAATGAAATAGTATATAAAGAAAATTACTATAAGGTTCCCAGCCAACCCCCTGATTCTTTCAAGGAAACCCTAAACAAGTTCCATAAAAATCAAGTATGGCGCCTAATTAAATTAGAGTTACAAATTATACAAATATTTTTAACATAGTTATCATAATCCCCTCAATCCTCAAATTTCGGCCACAGTGTGAAAACCAACAGTTTCATCATAAATAGTAATAAATATAATGATTAAATGTCAGACATTTCCCAGATTACAAATAACCCGATTCTCTGAGGCTAGCACTTCAGTGATATGAGCCATGGATTTAGAATAAAATGATCTGCTTTTTGTACTGATTCTTCCTATTGTGATCTAACTGTAGACAAACCATTTACCTTCTCTGGGCTTCAGTTTCTTCACGTGCAAATTGAAGAATCTGCTCTATCTCAAAGGGCTGGTGAGAGTATCAGATAACATAAACTAGAATCATTTATGTTTGACATAATTTGATACAGGAAAATGTTGTTATCTTATCTTATAGCCTATGTATGAAACTTAGATTTGAGGTTGTAGACGTATAAAGAATAGAAAGATACCCAAAGAATAAAAAAAAAGCATAGGTTGAAAAGGCAGGTAATTTAGATGGAAGATGATTTTTGATGGATTAAGCCCAAATCAGGTACAAAATCTATGAAATGTACATTCTGCAATTATAGTACAACTATTTGTTTTTCTACTGAGTCCTAGATGAAGTTGACATTTGCGAGTAATCAGGTCATTTGTCATGTAAACACTTACCTAGAAAATCAATAAGAACTCAAAGCAGATGTACTCATGCACTGTTCTTTTTAAACTAGATTGTTGCCCTCGGCTGTAATCATTATATCTAGCTGGGTTCGTGAAAGAAGTCACAAAGGCATTTCTCTGAATTATTTAGCTTCATAATGAATGATATAATTTCTCTGAATTTTGTATTTTTACAAATATTTGGCTCCCTGAGTCTAGGTTCCAAGAATTTTGCAGTTCAGTTGAGATCATGTATCATATAACTCACTGCTGGTAGTAAAAGGCAATATAATTCATGATCAGCTTATAAATCTGCTTCTTTTGTCCAATTTTTTATAAATCTGAAGGGCTTCTGTTGGACCACTATCTTGGAATGATAGAAGTTGGCCAAATGTTGACCATAAAAGGAAAAATAGAGTATAATTTTTTATAGTAGGCCTTTTTCTATAAAGTATCAGATAGGATCAGGGCACCTGGGTGGCTCAGTCGGTTAAGCTTCCAACTTCGGCTCAGGTCATGATCTCGTGGTTCATGGGTTTGAGCCCCACCTGGGGCTCTGTGCTGACAGCTCAGAGCCTGGATCCTGCTTTGGATTCTGTGTCTCCTCCTCTCTCTCTGTGCCTCCCCCAATTGTGCTCTGTCTCTCTCAAGATAAAATAAGCATTAAAAATTTAAAAAAAACATAAAATATCAGGAAATATTTTCAACTTTGAGGGTCAGTCTACTAGTCAACTCTGACATTATAGTGTAAAACCAGCTGTAGACAATACATGAACAAATGGGCAAGGCTGTGTACCAATAAAACTTTATTTACAAAGAGAGACCGTGGGCCAGATTTGACCTGCAGACCGTTCGCCAATCTTGATCTAAAAATTGCTTGAGGCCTATACCCGGCATTAAATTATGAGATTTATAGATTGTTTTATTTGGTTTATTATAAAGTAAAAATTAACACCTGCCTGTTCTCAAACTAATTTCTTCATATTTTAACTAGTGCCTCATACATCTATGCTTCCTAAACTTAGGAAATATTTTTTAAAAGGAGGTATGTAACTTCTTCCTCACAATATTTAATCTTACTTGAGTTAGCTTTCTGCCCAGAGTAACTGGCTTTCACCTACACAGCATTATGCTCAATGGAGTAAAAAGTGACGATGTTTTTCTTCTTAGAGTTCAAATTCAGAAAAAAACAAATGGTCAAGACATAAATAAAATATACAATCATTGGAAAGGGCTCATGAAAGCCCAGACCCGCCCACCAGAATTATAGAAGTTTATATAGAGGTCTTAACTGGGTTTTGTCATGTATTCAGCCCAGATGGTCTCAACAACACAGTACCCTCTCAAAGCAGCATCCTTGGAACAGCTTCCCCTGTAAGAACAGTGGGCATAACGCACATTCCGAGGACTGGATGGGGGCGGGGAGCCTCCTATTACCCCAGTCCAGGACCCAGGTCAACGGAAGGTCACACTCTTTGGATCACCTCCTCCAACATAAAGTAACATACATAATTTCAGATATACATAATATCTCTTTCATTTTTATTAATCCCTTCCTTTATCATATTTAAAAAAAATTTTTATCAAGAGAGGCATCTAGATCTTCACTATATTTTTTCTAAACATATTTTCTTATAAATACTCAAATCAGACAGTTAGCTCACATTAGCTTGCCATATTTTCATTCTTTGTTCAATACAAACATATTCAAAATTTGATTTTAATATAAAAAATAATTGTTTAAATTCATCATATTTTCAATTTTTATAATGTATTGTAGGATGTAAACATTCTAGTACACCAAGACTATTCAGCATCTTTAAGATTTCTCCATTGAGGCTCTTTTATAATTGCAAAACTGTTCTTTCATGGGAATAAACTATCTGTCAGATCTCACACTTAACCCTCTGACCCTCTCTGGATATTGAGTAAAGCCTTAGTAATTGACAAATGCGCTCACTTGGGCTTGGCATTCAGCTCAGAATCTCCAAGAACTGAGCACAAGACAGATATTATCACTGTCTCATTAATTGCTTTTCAGAAGAGTTCATTTTAACAATACAAAAAACTGTGATGGATAGGCTTTGGAGTTAAAGGAATGGATACATAAAGGCACTTCCCCAAAATAACAATGTTTTGTGGTTTTTTATCCGAAGGCTTAAATTACCCATTTCGATTTCGCTATAAACATCACACTAATAATACCTGACTTTTAAAGCTTTAGCTTATATAACTTTCTGTCCCGTTTATGTTTTTCCAATTTAGTAGACCACCATATCCATGCATGCATGATGGAGAAACTAACTTTTCCAGTGTCTCACACAGTCTTGGCTTAACTTAAGAGTTTTTATGAAATGATATTATATTCATGCTTGCGTTTAATGTTTGTCTCAAATTCTGAGATCTTGTTTTGCAGTGTGCCTCTACCCTTCCAAGCAGGTTATAGCTTTCTGATTATTTGTATCAAGTACTTCTGTTTATTAATCACAGAGCATTTATTTTTCTCATTTTCAATCTGTGTTTTCTTCAATGTTCTTTGTTCATCTTTATCGTCATAGTTTCGTCTTCATTCCATGGCCAGCCTAGCTTCTGTTTCAAGGGCACATCTACGGTTCCTCAGTTGTCTTTTTCGTGGTTCGGTTATCTGTGGACTTCTTACACTTAACGTTTTACTAAGTATATCAGTGCGAAGAGATACATAACATTATTTGTTTAAACAAATAAGCACTTCAAAATCTGTACGGTTACTAAAAACATTTTTATACCTTCATGTTTGTTTAATTTTAATTATTGAAAAACTCAAATAAAAGTTGAGAATTAGACAATTCTTTTAAACAGTCCCTGCTTTTCACTGCTCAGTGTCCATATTTAGGAAATAATGCCTGTTTCCCCTGTGATTGCCAGGCAGTGGAGTGCAGGCTGGCTGGACTGGGCAAGTGAATACCACACCAGGTTGAACTTGAGAAAATTTTATGGCACTCTTAAGATGAAGTAGATGACAAAATTTTATATGCTATATTTTTCAAATTATGTTTTGAAGGACCTTTGCAATAAAATAGCATGTCTAGTAGTTTTGAGAGCAGTGAAAACACTTTGAGTGTTATTGTAAAACAATAACAACGTATTGCAAACAGCACAAAAGGAGGACCGCTTTTGCCCTGGAGCCCTTCTTTGTTTTTAGAATGTGGCAGGGTGCCTAGAACCTGGCTGCCCAGGCAGTATCTGTTTAAAGAATATTGACTTTGTTACAAATCAAAAATTTCTAACAGCACAACGTTTAAAACATTTCTGTTACTAAAGCACTATTCTAACCTTATGAGAAACACACAGCCACAGAGAATTTGTGCGTGTCATGCGCATGCGTGCTCTGTCTCTCCTACGTGTTTCTTTAGTGTGGTGTGTCCTCTAAAGGGAATTTTAATTCTTACGAGGTCATGTAAAATCCATCTTTTCTAAATTTAGTTGTTGAGCTATTTAGTCATACAAAGTAAATATTCTGAGTATTTTGTAAAGCTTTTTTTCCTGTCTCAGCCTCAACTGTATATTAATCGCTTCTCATCGGAAGTATTTATCTATTTCCTAAACCTTCAGCTTCATGACAGACTAATGAAAACTGTGACCAGATGGTCCACCATATTTAAAAATAATGCTCTAAAAAATAAATAAATAAAAATAAAATAATGCTCTAAGCTTCTACTTTTTAATAAAGCACAGATCAGGGGTTCCTGGGTAGCTCAATCAGTTAAGTGTCTGACTCTTAGTTTTGGGTCAGGTCATGATCTCACACTTTCCTGAGTTTGAGCCCTGCTTCTGGCTCCACACTGACAGTGCGGAGCCTGCTTGGGATTCACTCTCTTCCTTTCTTTTTGCACCTCCCCCACTCTCTCTCTGAAAATAAATAAACTTAAAAAAAAAAAAAAAGCATGGACCAAGTCAACCAAACCAAGAATAAAGAGTGAAGAATAAATGTTAGTCCTCAACAAGGGTATGATTTCTCCTATTCCTTTTTTTTTTTAATTTTTTTTTAACATTTATTTATTTTTGAGAGACATAGAGAGCATGAGCAAGGGAGGGGCAGAGAGAGAGGGAGACACAGAGTCGGAAGCAGGCTCCAGGCTCTGAGCTGTCAGCACAGAGCCCGACTCGGGGCTCGAACTCACAGACCGTGAGATCATGACCTGAGCTGAAGTCAGACGCTTAACCGACTGAGCCACCCAGGCGCCCCTGATTTCTCCTATTCCTGTGTCAACCATCCTTATGTTGGGAATGGCAGGAAACAGTCTGACAAAAAAGCAGAGAAATACCTTTGGGTAATGAGATGGCAGGTACGTGGACATTATCAGGTGGCTAACTTACCTGGTTAGTCTTTGGTTTTGGCTTATTCATCCCAGAGTCTTTCTCTGCCTCTCTGGATATGTGAGTTCTCGCAGTCATGTGTTCCCATAGCAACCCGTCCTTCACATTTCATTGTATGCATCACATATGTCTTGCTCCCCACGTGCACCTATGTCTACCTTGTCAGATTATACACTCCACAAAGACAACGACCTAGCCTGTCTTATTCATTACCGTTGACCCCACACGGGGTCAGGACAATGTTTGGGCTTTTGTCAGCATTCAGCAAATACGTGTTGAATGTGCAAATTGATTAAAATGCAAAGCCTATTGAATGGGAGATTCAAATTATTGGAATTGATCAGCTTGCTGTGATGATTGACTGTATAATTCAAATAGGGCGCCTGGGTAGCTCAGTCGGTTAAGCATCTGACTCTGCGATTTAGCTCAGGTCATGATCCCAGGGCTGTGGGATCAAGCCCCACATTGAGCTCCTCGCTGAGCATGGAGCCTTTTTGACATTCTTTCTCTTTCTCTCTCTGCCTCTTTGCTCTCTCTCTCTCTCAAAATTAAAATAATTAAAAAAATAATTTGAGTAGTGGAAGCAGGAAGGCCTTGAGTTTTAAAATCATCTCTCCTACTTCTTCTCCAGGATGTTTAAAATTCCCCCATTAAGGCATTGCTTCTACAAGTCACCGTCTGATCAAATGAAATTTATTTTATTTTTTATTTTTTTTAGCATTTATTAACTTTTTGAGACACAGAGTATGAGCGGTAGAGGGGCATAGAGAGAGGGAGTCACAGATTCGGAAACAAGTTCCAGGCACTGAGCTATCAGCCCAGAGCCTGGCGCGGGGGTCAAACTCACGAACCACAAGATCATGACCAGAGCTGAATTCGGATGCTTACCCAACTGAGCCACCCAGGCATCCCTGATCAAATGAAATTTAAAACAAAGGATGCCTGTCTTCAGCCTAGTACCCTAAAATGATTTCTTCTGAAAAAGTTTATCCTCATGAGAAACCTCATGGGAAGTTAGCAAAGAGAAGGTTGTAAAGAGGACCAACATAGGGGTGCAGGGAAGGGAAGGAAAAATGAATGGCGGTCTCCCTTGCAGCACGTGGCACTGCCTGTGGCTGACTCCTGAGACGAGTGCTCCCGGTGGTCCCGTTACCCAGGGGAGGCCTGTGATGGCTGACGTTTCAACCGATCTAGGTGAGAGGCTTAAAAAAATAGGGAGGAGTGTGCTCAGGACAAAAACGTGCCCCTTCCCTATTTTTTGTCTGTCCGTTCCTATTTATGGACATCATAGCACGTAAGGAACGACCTTTTCCAACATTGTTCTCACTTTTCCCTGCTATTACCCAGAAAAGTTACTCTGTTATAGGAAAAACAGTCTAGGGGACGGTTTGCTTTTAAAATTTAGTATGTAGTGCATTTACCTGGAATGTACGCTGGAACACAAAACCCAGTCATGTCTTTTGTCTGCTTTCATAAAGCACTGAGGGCTCCAAGTAAGTGCAGCCTTCTTTGATCGAGAAAAACAAATTGTTCCCTTTCAAATCATCAATTATGTAATAGAGTATGAACAAGAGCATCCTTGACATTGGAATCATTTGATTTTCATGTGCTACTGAGCACATATTGAATGGCATTTTTAAATGGGCTCTGCCAGTCATATTCTTTTAAAGAGAACTCAGATTTCTTAGAACGTTATCATCTGCTAATGGATATGACATCAAACACAGAGGTGTACCTTAGCAGACTTCTTTTACATTTGATAGTTTACCCCACAATATCTTTCTAGTTACAAGAGTCCCTTAAGTCCAAAATGGTTAGATTTTTCAACTGTTAAATGGCACATGGGTCTTATCATGAAGTATCATGAAATTATGATAGAAGTCAAACGCTGTGAAATCTTAAAGACTAAATGCCTAAGAAGATGAACAGATGCCAACTAGGAAAAAATCCATCCTAACACCGCATAGTGGTATTCGGGCCCACCTAAAATGTTTATTTTTCTTTCCTCAAAACTTTTTACTGCATGGGGCACCTGGGTGGCTCTGTCGGTTGAGCGTCTGACTTTGGCTCAGGTCATGATCTCATGGTTTGTGAGTTCCAGCCCCGCCTCAGGCTCCACGCTGACGGCACAGAACCTGCTTGGGATTCTCTCTCTGCCCCTCCCCTGCCCACTTTCTCTGTCTATCTCTCTCAAAAAATACAAAACAAAACTTAAAAATTAAAAAAAAAGAACTTTTTACTGCATAACACCAAATATATAGTTCTGGCGATCTCCTACTTTAAAAATAAAATAAAATAAAATAAAATAAGCAGCCAAACGGCACAACTCTTCCATGTCTCTGAAACTCTTCCACATGTTCATTCTTCTTGGTTGGGTAGAAAGCAGGCAGTTAGTGACTTAAGACAGCAAATCAACCACGGACCTGGTGTGTTTGGAAGACGCTAACCCGAGGAATGGGACAGTAGAAGAGAGAAGTGGAAATAAGAATCAGAAGGCTGCATAAAAGATTCTGAACCTTGATTTTCCTCATCTGTAAATCAAAGCATTTCATAAGAGAGTCTGTAGCTTCTTCTCCAAGTCTATCGCTCTTGCATCCCAAGTCAGTATCAAAACACTAGCAACTGCGTGCGGGTAGCAGGGACCATAGAGAAGGGACGTAAGGAAGAAAACAGCTGTTTTCATTAGATTAAGACCGCAGTTTAGGTCCTCTGAGTCTTTCTCTTCGTGATTAGCAGAGATTCCTAAAGAAAGTCCACTGGCCTCCCTAACAATCGTCTGTTTTTTGTAGCAGTTTCAGCTATCGAATTAATGTTACGGTTCTACCTAGGTCTCAAAGATGCCATGAACTTTATCTAGTTCATATATTTACAACTGGCATTCAAGTCATAAAATATTTCTCACCTTTTAAAATATTCCAGCAGCAACATTTCTAGAATTGGCCATTTCGCGGTGGTTCCAGAGACAGACTGTGTTGTCCTTTTGATATATTTATTTTCTTGATTTACTAAGCCCTGATTTCTCAAGTAATGACAAAGTTAAATAAGTAAACGTGGCATAAATCTTAAAAATCAGATCATGTAAGGAAACCTGCGAAGCTGACTGTAAATCCCACTGGATTCTTATGTATATATACTTTGGCAATTTTAACACTAATGAAAGCAATCCGTATCTTCTGGGTGCTAACAGCATGTGCTGATAATTTTATACCAAAAATGTTGCCCAATGAACTGATACAGACATACTTGAACACCGATGATGTATGTCTAAATTCATTCCTAATTATTCAAAGAAATTAGAGTTCAAAATGAGGAAAAAATACAAATCAGAAAGGAAAGTTAAAAGCAATGAGGGGCACCTAAGCAACTCAGTCAGTTAAGTGTCCAACTCATGGCTTTGGCTCAAGTCATGATCTCACAGTTCGTAGGATCAGGTCCCGTGTTGGGCTCTGTGCAGACAGCATGAAGCCTGCTTGGGATTCTCTCTCCTCTCACTTCTCAAACTAAATAAATAAACATTTTAAAAAATGTGATTAGGTAATTAGGGCCATAATCAAACTTTAAAAGTTATCTTAGAAATAAAAAAGCTTTGGGGGGCATTTTTTTAATACCACTGATTTGATTCTTTACTGCTTGAAATAGGTAAGGCCTATGTGTTCTTACTACTGGATAAATTGTTGCTAAAGACCAAAGCAGTAAGAGGCCAAACCAGGGTTGAATTTAATTCTCTTAGTATGCCCTTGAGCTTCAGAATTTTTCATGGTTAAAGTGAATTCACTTCCCTGTTAATATCAATGAGACATGCGAAGTGATTCTTTTATAACCATAGAACTAAATTCAACCAAACGCTCTAAGAAACAATAGTGGGGTCAATAGTTTCCCTTGATGGGGAAACCAAGTAAGGATATTAGTCAAATCAGTGATACAAATCATTGCCTTCTTATACCTCAACAATAAAAGTAAGTTTTTCTTTCCAAAAGTCTTTGATATGGTGGTTTGGAAGCTGAAGTCTCATTGAAGACAGTAACTAGATGTCTTCTCTTTCTGATCACTGGATTCGATGGACAGGGCATTTTATGGATACATTTCCAGAGGGCAGGGCCACGGTGTGCCCACCTGCAGCCAGTCGACCTGGCCATAACTCCAGCTCAGCCAATCACTAATGGTGCAACCAGAGGCAACTTATGTAACTCAGTAAGCCTCGGTTTCCTCATTTGTAAAATAAAGATAGCCATAATCCATCTTGCAGAATTATTGGGGAAACAAGAAGTGATGAGTGTTAAGTATTGATCTTAAATTTATGTTAGTCATTTTGAGTTTTATAGGCATGTATTTTTGATTAACCTGTGACCATCAAAACCCAAACCAGCTGCAAAATTTAAGACGAAAACACTTCTTCTTCTTCTTCTTTTTTTTAATAGAAGTCTCTTGCACCCTTAACCTCACTTCTAGCCTCTCCACCCCCAACTAGGGCAGAGGAATCTCACAAAATGAGAATAAAGAGGGAAACAAATGGACTATGATTTATTTTCAATCATTTCCCTTTAAGCAAGATGACTGATCAAGAACTCACATTTGCAATATTCTAAAGAGGGATACAAAGTTGTTAGAGGAGACTTAGGTGAATGCAGAAACAGGAAGCAGGGGGTAAGGTCTAGCAGAGTCTAGGGGAACTCAGCCTGACAAAGAACAATTTGTGAACATGCGTTCCATTCATATATGTAGCAAGCTACTTAGAAAAGACGGGAGCGGTATAAACTTCTGAAACAAAAACTTTACCTTCTTATGACATTTAGTCATCCTTAAGAGTATTTAGCATTCAACAAAAAATTGCAAAGTAAGAATAATTTTATGTAAACTTGGCTTATAACGTAGTGCCAAAGTACTTCAAGGATCTCTGTGTGTATGTGTGTGTATATTTACATATACAGAGAGATATATATTATCTGCTCAAGCCTCTTGATTTTTTTTTAATTTTTAAAAAATGTTTATTCATTTTTTGAGAGAGAGACAGAGCAGAGTGTTAGCAGGGGAAGGGCAGAGAGAGAGAGAGAGGGAGACACAGAATCTGAAGCAGGCTCCAGGCTCTGAGCCATCAGCATAGAGCCCGATGCGGGGTGCAAACCCACAAACCGTGAGATCATGACCGGACTCTCAAACGACTGAGCCACCCAGGTGTCCCTCAAGCCTCTTGATTTTAAAGAGAAAAAGATCTAAGCCCAGGTTGTTTATCTTTTTCTAACTCCCAGAGCTAGCAAAAAATGAGTAGTTCTATTCCTGGTGGTAGACCCCACACACCATGCCCTACATGTAGTCACTCCTAGTAGAAGCTTTGGTCCTACTCTCTCCAAAACTGTTGATCCTTGTCCATCAGGCAGGTTTTCTTTTCTCCTAAGTTCTTCCCTCTTTTAAAACCTGATCATTTGGAATTTCCACACATGTCCAGTTTCCTAAAATCTCTTCAAACCTCTTTAATAGAATCATTTGCTTAAACTTTTCTATTTCATGAAAAAATGCCACTCCAACCTCTAACAGCTAGACCTCAGCCAAGATGAGTCATCAGGTGAAACTCAGAAGCCGGAGAGGAACTTCGGTCAGTTTTGAAGCCACATTTCCTGAGAGCAGAGGCTCGGATGGCTTAGCTAGAAGAAGGGTGCCACCCACTGGTGAAAGAGTGTATTGCCTCCTCAGAGGCTTCGAAAATGGTAAAGGAACGTTCTCAAACTAACTCAAAAATTTAATTCCCTGTCTTTTCTTTGTTTCCACTTATTTTGCTGGCATCAAGGACAGAGAATTGGATTTTGGATTAGTCATAATCCTTCTTTATGACACAGTCATCACTGTTGCATTTCAGGGAAGGTCTGCTTTGAGTTAGTTAGTTTTTGAATTAATAATTTTTAATAATGTAATAAGCCTGATGAGGCCACCACCCTAAACAAAAACAAGGCCCTTGACAAGAACCTCTGTGCAGCCCACCCCACCCCATCACCTTGCCTGCCCCCACCCGGAATGACCCGGCTCATACAAATTCGAGGCACCATTGTCATAGACAGTCACATTTCTGAATTTTTTTGTTATACTGAACTAACAATTATTTTTCTAGGTATCACCACTGACCAATCCCATGATTTTCTAACAATTAAATTAATTAACTTAAATTAATGAAATTAAATGAAATTAAATTTTAGCTTTAAAAGTGGAGAAGCAAGAAGGCAGTTTGGATAAGACCTTGTATTCTGGAGTCAGCTGGCTAAAATTTGGCTTAAATTCAGGAGTCCCCGCTTACTATCACCACTGACTCCTACCCTGGGCAAGCCACTGACTTCTCTAGGCTTTGATTTCATTGTAATGAAGGACAGCCAGTATTGTGAGGATGTGACCGTAGAATCAGGACAACTGGCATAGTGCCTGCTCCAGAGAAAGCACTCGATATATGCAGGCTAGTTTTATTTCTGTCTACTATTCTCTGGGAAGTTTTTTTTTAATATTATGTTTAAAAATGTATAGCAATAATGTCATAAAACAAGTGTAATTGTGAATCTTTTTCTTTAATGTTTATTTAAGACAGAGAGACAGAGCACAGGCAGGGGAGGAACAGAGAGAGAGGGAGACACAGAATCTGAAGCAGGTTCCAGGCTCTGAGCCATCAGCACAGAGCCTGACGCGGGGCTCGAACTCACAAACCATGAGATCATGACCTGAGCCGAAGTCGGATGCTTAACCGACTGAGCCACCCAGGTGAATCTTTAATCCCAAAGAGATGATCACTATTACTACTTGTAACAATCACAAGATGCTACATTTTTGAAGTTTACATGGTTTTCAGAACACCTTTTCCTCATCAGATACATAAAAGAATTCTATAAGGTAAGTTTGACAAGGCAACATTATTTCAAATTCATATAATTGAGATTGTATAAAACCTAAAATAATGATTTCTTTAAAAACTAGACATTGATTTCTCTCTCACAAAATCATCAGGGATCCAGGCTCCTTTCAACTTGCAACTCTGTCATCCTCAGCGTGTCGCTTTCTCCTCAGAATCCATTTGTGCGCTGGAACTCCAGCCATCGCGTCTGCATTTTAGCTGATAGAAGGAAGGGAATAGGAAGAACACCCCGCCTCCCTTCCAGAATATTTCCCTAAGGTCATATACAATGCTTCTGCTTATGTCCCATTAGCCAAACCTTAGTCATGAAACCATAACCAGCTTCAAAAGCCAGGAAATAAATATTTAATCCAGGCAGCCACTACTGTAGCTACAAATGAGAAGCTCGGGGGAAAATGAAAGAGCAGAGCACAGATATGTGGTCTGAACTAGGAGCTTCTACCATACAGAACAAAACCATCTTCTGGGACTTTCTATCCACAGTACCGAGTCTTCTAGGTGCCCCATTTAGGAATCTCAAGAGGAGTGCTGAGCTTGGAGCCCTGCAGCACGGTCCTGGGTGTAAAGCTGCGACAACCTAAGCAGCATCCAACTATTGCACTCAGCATTGGCAACTGTGACCCTACGCTTGACACTGTGAGAACAAGACATCAGTTATTGCAACCCAGCTGAAGGATAGTTTGTCTGCCTGATTCACAGCAAGTCAATAGAAACTTGCTCTGAGCTTTTGTGCAGTGAAGAAAAATAGGCTATTTATTGGGTTAGCACCCAAGGGAAAGGGGAGAAACGAATGTTCTGAAATCTTAAACTCCTTGAGAGTTTGCAAGTGAAGATTTTTAAGGGCAAAGTTTGAGACAGAAGTCTCCTGAGAAGGTGGACACCAATGATTGGAGGCCCACCATTGATTGGAGGCACCATTGATTGGAGGCCTATGAGGTCACGCTAGCGAGTGTTCTGGTGCCACTCTATCTGGTCCCCCAGAGGTCTTTTCCATCTCAAGAGACTTAGAATCTGAAAAATATATATACCTTTATTGTTTATGTTAGAGAATTCATTAGGTACGTCTGGTGATTATATCTCTACCGTAGTACTGGGTAACTCTTTGTCCTACAGGTTTCTTTGAATGGTAAGCAAGCATTCTCATCCGTTGAACCTAGGCATATGTGTTTCCTGGCCAGTCTGGCCATGCCTGGGGTGGATATGACCCCCACTGCTCATTCTTCCATCTGAACTGACAAGAGTGATCCCGGCCTCATTATTTAAAATTTGTTACTAAAAGCTTAATTCCTCTGATGTCATTTTATCAATGTACCTGGCCTAGAAAACTCAGGCATAAGATTTTCTCCTGCTTACCTTTCCTTCTGTCTGTGCATTTTTTTTCCTTGATGAATATGTTTCAGGGATCACCAAATGCAGGAGTCAGCAAACTATTGCCTGCAGGCCAAATTTAACCCACTGCTTATTTTTACAAATAAAGTTTGATGAGAACACAGATAAATCTATTCCCTTATGTACTGTCTATGGCTGCTTTCATGTATATATTGCTATAACAGCAAAACTGAGTAGTGACATAGATTGCTTGACCCACAAAGCCTAAAATATGTACTGTGTGGCCAGTTTACAGAAGAGTTCTCCAATTCCTGACGTAGGATCCTGGATCAGGAAACTCTTTAGAGATGACGCAGTACATGGGTTCCCATCTTCGACCCTTCAAAAACATAGCACTTCCTCTCCTCCCCTTCCCAATGTCTTCCGCCTTAAAAGATCATACCTACCAAGTTATACTTGTTAATTAATTTAACAGATGTAATGACTTTCAGTCAGAATGCCCGGCTCCACACAGGGCAATCTGTGGGGCCACATTAAGCTGCAATTTTTTTCCATAAAAAGTAAAGAGACAGTTTTATGCAGACTATGTGCCCTAATCGAGAGGCCATAATTGATTTCAATTAAACTTTATTTAATGTTTTTTTAGAGGAAGAGTGTGCGTGTGACCAGGGTAGAAGGCAAAGAGGATAGAGACAGAGAGAGAGAGACATAGAGAGAGAGAGAGAGAGAGAGAGAGAGAATCCCAAGCAGGCTCCATGCTCAGCACAAGCCCAACAGGGTCTCAATCCCACAACCCCAGGATCATGACCCCAGCTGAAAGCCGGAGTCAGATGCTCAACCCACTGAGCCGCCCATGCACCCCTAAACTTTATTTTAAATGCAATAAGGCTTTCAGATTCCCCTGGCATTCTAAAAGATTCAGGGGAGTTTGGACACCCCAGGTTGAGAATCATACAGGTGAAGAAACCAGCATAGAAGAGTTCTTCTTAAGTACTGAGAACAAACTGAGGGTGAGGGGGGTATGGGAGAGGGGAGAGTGGGTGATGGGCATTGAGAAGGACACTTGTTGGGATGAGCACTGGGTGTTGTATGGGAACCAATTTGACAATAAATTATACTAAGAAAAAAAAGTTTTTCCTCAATGTCACCAAGTAAGATATTCAGTCAGACTTATTTTTCCATTTATTGCCTTGCCTCCTGCATGAACTGGTAAGAAACCAGGAAATAATGGGTAGGTCTCCTACTCCCTCACTAAATATACACCAGTAAACAATATGGATTCTTCAGGGAGTTGGGGACCTCACAGAAAGGTCAGGTTGGGTATGAATCTTGGAAAACCAATAAATCTCTCAGAAGGGATTTTTTTTTAAAGAAAGACAGGAAAAATATACTATTTTAAAATAGTTGGGGACGTCTGGGTGGCTCAGTCAGTTAAGCGTCCGACTTCAGCTCAGGTCATGATCTCATGGCTCATGAGTTCTAGACCCACGTCGGGAGCTGTGCTGACAGCCTGGAGCCTGGAGCCTGCTTTGGATTCTGTGTCTCCTTCTTTCTCTGCCCTTCTCCGCCTAATACTCTGACTCTCTCTCTCAAAAATAAATAAACATTAAAAACAATTTTTTAAAAAATAGTTGGTTAAGCAGCCGACTTCGGCTCAGGTCATGATCTCACAGTTCATCAGTTCTAGCCCCACGTTGGACTCTGTGTTGACAGCTCAGAGCCTGGACCCTGCTTTGGCTGTGTCTCCCTCTTCCTCTGCCCCTCCCCTGCTCATTCTCTGTCCCTCCCTATCTCTCAAAAATAAATAAATATTAAAAACTTTTTTAAAATTAACAAAAATGTTAATGGATAGTTGATCTATTTCAACACCTAACTTTGTTTTTTCTTCTTTTTTTTTTAACGTTTATTTATTTTCAGAGAGAGAGGAGAATGAGAGAGAGAGAGAGCATGTGAATGCATGCAAGTGGGGGAGGTGCAGAAAGAGAGGAAGAGAGAGCTTCCCAAGCAAGCTTTGTGCTGTCAACACAGAGGCCTCTGTGGGGCCCATCTCACGAACTATGAGATCATGATCACGGATGCTTGAGCAAGCACCAAGAGTCGGATGCTTAACTGACTGAGCCACCCAGGCACCCATCAACACCTAACTTTCTAAGCACAGCAAATTTGAAGTACCATTAATCATTAACAGAGAGTAAAACAACTGTTAGAGTCTTCTGCATTCTCCCAAAGAGTTCAGGCAATTCTTTGAGATAGCTTCTTCTCCAGTCAACATCACATTTTTCCCCCCTTAACTTTACTTATTTGGCAAGAAAGGCATTCCCTGTACTGTGGCC
The DNA here is from genome assembly GCA_030068075.1 of Paguma larvata. Taxonomy (NCBI): domain Eukaryota; kingdom Metazoa; phylum Chordata; class Mammalia; order Carnivora; family Viverridae; genus Paguma; species Paguma larvata. Next base: position 30,253,602 of record CM057826.1, on the reverse strand, counting down.
TCCTTTTCCCTTAGCATTGAATATTTGCAGAATAATTTGTTCAAGTTACCAAGCGGGATTCCATTTGTATCCTCCACATTCATTATCAAATTTGGAAGTGTTTTGCCTCAAAACAGGATTAAACCTTGTACTAGTTGGATTGAGAAAAAGCCACACAAATTCCTTGGCAAAGAAATCTCAGAATCAAATCATTCTATTTTTCATTTTAAATGTATTAGAGAGTTGTCATTGTTGTTGTTCTTTTGTGGTTCATTATTCCATTTAGAAATAACCTGAAGTGTCAGCAAGGTGACAATAAGCATTATTGAAGAGTCTTTTACCGTTTTCATTTACTGGGGATACAAATAGAAAATAAAAACCAACAAAAAAAGATATTGTCCCCTTTGAGAGATCCAGAAATTGGAATACTAAGAAACTCTAATATTCACTTAATTCAACCTCCTAGAGAAGAAGACATTCAGCTAGCGTGGTCAGGGACTTGGTCAAGGTGCCGAAGGAAGAGCTCTGAAGAGGAAACAAGAACTGGTTCTTAGTAGCTGGAGGACGAAGGCTAAGTGAGCACCGCTGTTCTCATTCATAAAATGGAAAAGAGAAGAAGACCTTGGAGAGCATCTCCATCTGCTCAACTCCAAGACTCCTTGACTTTGGCGAGACTCCAGGCCATTCTTAGACCCTACGTCTCCTGATCTGCAATGCAGTGGTATTTCTGCTAAATCATACTGCTACCTTCTCAGATTTGATCAAAGAAATCGAATTTGATTGAAAACTGTCTTCATAATCCATCTACATATCTTCTTGAAGAATACCATGGTGTAATTATTTAATACTTATAATTTATAATAATTTATACATACACCTGACACCTCAATTCATTTCATTCATGTATTAAACGTTAGACAAGTTGTCTTCAAGTAAGTACCAATGATCAGCACTATAAAAAGTATTAGGATCAGTTCTAGTAGGCTTTCGGTGGATTCTTTTGGGGGACCTCATCAAGATAAAAAGCTTCTGCACGGCAAAGGAAACAACCAACAAAACTAATAGACAACCGACTGAATGGGAAAGGATAATTGCAAATGACATATCAGATAAAGGACTAGTATCTAAAATCTATAAAGAACTCACCAAACTCCACACCCGAAAAACAAATAATCCAGTGAAAAAGTGGGCGGAAGATATGATTAGACACTTCTCCAAAGAGGACATTCAGATGGCCAACAGACACATGAAACGATGCTCAAAGTCACTCATCATCAGGGAAACACAAATCAAAACCACACTGAGATACCACCTTACACCGGTTCGAGTGGCTAAAATGAATAAATCAGGAAACTATAGATGCTGGCGGGGATGTGGAGAAGCAGGCACCCTCCTACACTGTTGGTGGGAATGCAAACTGGTACAGCTGCTCTGGAAAACGGTGTGGAGGTTCCTCAAAAAAATGAAAATAGAGCTACCGTATGACCCAGCAATAGCCCTGCTAGGAATCTACCCAAGAGACACAGGAATGCTGATGCATAGGGGTACGTGTACCCCAATGTTCATAGCAGCACTTTCGACAATAGCCAAATCGTGGAAGCAAACCAAGTGCCCATCAACTGACGAATGGATAAAGAAGTTGTGGCACATATATACAATGGACTACTACATGGCAATGAGAAAAAATGAAATCTGGCCATGTGTAGCAACATGGATGGAACTGGAGGGTATTATGTTAAGTGAAATAAGTCAGTCAGAAAAAGACAGATACCATATGTTTCCACGAATAGGTGGACTTTGTGAGACTAAGCAAAAACCAGGGGGAGGGGAAGAGGGGAAAGGAAAAAAAGACACAGAGAGGGAGGGAGATAAAACATAAGAGACTCTCAAAGACTGAGAACAATCTGAGGGTGAGGGAGGTGAGGGAGGTGAGGGAGGGGGGAGAGAGGGTGACGGATATTAAAGAGGGCACGTGTTGGGATGAACACTGGGTGTTATATGTAAACCAATTTGAAAATAAACTATTATAATGAAAAAAAAATTAAATTTCTATCATTTCATGCCATTGAGATTTGATGAAATATCTAATAAATTTATTATAAAGCAAAAAAAAAAAGTATTAGGGAAAATTCTTGAAAATGACAAGGTCTCTACCCTCAAAAAATTTGTAATCAGGGGTGCCTGGGTGGCTCAGTTGGTTAAGCATCCAACTTCGACTCAGGTCATGATCTCAAGGCTTGTGAGTTCAAGCTCTGCGTTGGGCTCTGTGCTGACAACTCAGAGCGTGGAGCCCACTTCAGATTCTCTGTCTCCCTCTCTCTCTGCCCTTCCCCTGCTCACACTCTCTCTGTCCTTCAAAATAAATAAACATTAAAAAACTTTAAAAAAATTTAATCTGTATATGAATGGGTAACTATTATTCTGTCTCTGATAGATGAGGTAATAGAAACAAGGGGAGGTGAAATGATTTGTAACGGCCACACAAGGAGAACGAGGCAAACGTTAAGCCAGAACTGAAAGTTCCTGGCTGTTATCCACATGTTCCCATCACCAAATTCAGTTAAGCTTGCCTGATACATTTTCTTCATAGTGTCCTTCCACACACTCTCATATACAAAATATGAAATAAAAACAATATTTAACTCTAAAACAAAACTTTCCCATAAGCTGAAATGAATACCACAAAACAGTACAATTCTGAGCTCAGGCTAGAATAAAACTAGAACAAAAAACAGGGATGTAAAAAAACCCCACATGTTCATAACTAAGTTCTTTGAGAGATTCAGGTATGTGTTCTTAAAATTATAAAAGAACGGTGTTTGGTCTAATCCCACCACCTCATGCCTATTTGTCCTAAACCATTCCCAGGAAAAGGGATTAAAACTCTGATTGATGAATTTGGAAATTCTGCTTATTTGAATCTTTTCATTTACCTCTTCTATTTTTGATATTTTCTCAATCATTTTGTGAGCCCAGTGCTCTAGGAACATAGAATTGCCTGAATCTCAAGAGCTCCTACAAGCAAAGCCCTTACATCTGTGAAGTGAAGCTTCCTAAAGCAAACCCTGTAAGTAAAAACAATCTTTGCCTTTGTGGAGAATAGGAAATATAACTTTATACCTGAAGATTATCTCAACAACTAAAAATATTCAAATAATCACCTGAAGATTTTTATCTAGATACTGTCAAATTTTTAGATACTAAAACTTCAAACAGTTGTCTGGGTTGTCCTGTTCAGTTTTCTCCTAAAGCTTCTGCATAAAGTTATAGGTCTTCCTGATGCTATAGAGTCAGTGTCGTGACCAGGGAATATTTGCTGCAACAGTAAATCATGCTACATGGCAGCGATGTGGGTTCTTTATGAACTTAAAGACAATTCAAAACAAAATATGCAAAGAATACTTTTCATCATCACTAAATGCCATGAAATATTTTTCCAACTTGTTCTAAGTGCTTATGAAATTTAAAAAAAAGAACAAAAACAAAAAATACCATTGAATTATATTGTGTGAAATGTATTCTATAATACTCTTAAATGCGATCTTTAAAAAATGCCAGAACAGTAATCATTGGCTAAAAATATCCAATTATATTGATGTATTTCCTGTATCTTAGCCGATTTCACATATTCTTAACAGCAGGAAATGTGTTTTTATTGGTTTTTAGAAATTATGGTATGTTTTAAAATTCTATTCAAAATGCAATGTTCCTGGGTTTAGAGAATTAAAGAAATACTAATTCAAAGACAAAAATTTTCCACTTAGTTAAAAGTTAATTTTCCCTTTAGCCTTTATCCTACACTTTATCTTTGACTTAAAAAATACAAGAAAAGAAATACCAAAAAATATCAGTGTGAATCATTTCTGCCTATTATTTTTTCAATGTCCTATGGAAACATTGCTTTCTATAGATTTTACTGCAATGAAAGTCACCTTTTGGGGATGCTTTTAGATTTGTATGGTTTGAAGTTTGTGCAAGTAGACATATTTCCATTTCTTTCTATAACCTTGGTAAATAAAAAATATTATATTATATTACAACTTTGAGGCATTTCCAGTTCATCCACCGGAAATGACGGCGAACTCCCCCTCACCTCTCCTGTTTTCCTCCTCTTCCTATGTTTTGGTCTCTCCCAAAGGAAATCCATATTATACCTTTCATTCAACTAATATAAAATGCTGTGTTATCAAAATGTTCCACTTGGGATAAATAATCCACAAATCTATCTTTGAGCTTTATGGAAAACCATTGTGGCATGTCCTCAGATAAAAGGAGAAATAACCATAAAAGATCTTTTCTAAACCATCCGTTAGCATTAAACTGGATTCTCAGAGAATGGTCAGGGGTAGTGGCATACACAAAGAGATCCTACACACTAAAATGAACGAACTCTATGTATACATCACATGTATGTATATTTTCCTGATTTTAAGATGAACTTCCAATCTCAAAATTAAAGATGCTATTATTCACCAAGCTTTGTAGTCTGAATTCTGCACAAATTACTTTGGAATTGCAGTCAGTGGTTCTCAGCCCTCACATTCACATTCATTTAAGAGCTTTGGAAACCAGCAGAAGCCTTGGTTTCATCCAAAGGTTCATTCTTATTTGTTTGGGGTACAATCAGTATGGTCATTTTTTCAAAGCTCGGGGGATGAGTGTGATTTGCAGCCAGAATTAAGAAGCAATGACTCAGGACAAAAATAACTTTATTACATAGCATTTAATTTACATCTAGAAAGTCACCCAACTCCAATATATGTTGTGTACGTCACACTTGATAAATATTTTCTGTTGGAAAATTGATGTCTCCAAAAAATATTAAAATGTTGTTTTTTCAATATTGTTTGAAAACTATGTCATGGAAGCATTATTTCATAAGAGTTCTATTGTTTCAGTGGGAGATTATGAATTCTTTCTGAAACCAGAAATAGGGTCCTTAGTGATGTGGGGTACTGGGAACTGATTAAGTATGTGCAAACATGCAAACAAATACTGTGTGGTGATTAAAATTATGATATAGATCTTTGTTTATTGATATTCATGAAATAATAGTAACTGAAATACAGAGACACAGATTAAATAATATTATACCAAAATGCTAATAATGTTTTTATGCAAATGACATTTTTGGTCATATTTCTATATTCCATTGTGTTTGATATTTAAAGTTAGTATGCATAATTTTAACAAAACAACAAGCAAGAAAACTGACAATTTGAAAGAGAAGGGAAAGAATAAAAGCAAGAAAAACAGAAGAAAAGAGCTAAAGTGGGCACAAACAGAAGAAAAGAACTAAAGTGTGGATTACTGTGGGAGCATCAAGTTTATAGCAGGTCTTCAAAGAGGAGTTTGTAGAAACCTTGAGGAAAAATCAATTTCAATTTCTTAAGTGTGTTTGTAGCAAGCTGTACAATTTCCTTGTCAACAATAACACCGATAAAACCTTCTGAGAGTATTAGAACTCATAAAGGAAATGCGTGTTCTTGCTAGGTGTCTACAGGTTTTATAGTTTCATTATTTACAATAGGAGATTCATAAATGATAGATTAGTTCCACAGTCTAGTCCTGCAAATGAAAAACAATGTAAAATGTTTCTCATTTAAGGATGTAAGAATTTGTCACACTTGTAAAAACTAGGCCATTCTTCCTAATATTTCTAAGACCTTCCTTCATATAGCAAATATTTATTGAGTATCAGCTAACTAACAATCTAAAAGTAAATTACAACGTATGTTTATATAATTCTCCCATGTTACCTTGCCGAAATGAAAGGATGCAACTTTGCAATCTCTTTTCTTTCAAAGCTATTATATGGAATTCTTTAATCAAGTCACTTTTAAATCATATTTTCATTTTTATTAGGCTTTACCCAAAAGCCAAAGGGAACACAAAACATGAAGCTTGGGATGCATTATAGAAAAGACAACACACACACACACACACACACACACACACACACATGCACATATGAAAGTCTAATGTTAGGAAGATATAACTTTATAACGGCACTGACAAACAGAACTTTCTGGCTCAGGTGATCAGGAGGATTCTTGGAAGAGAAATGAACTAGACCCGGTAGATCTTGCCAATTTCAAAAGTCAGAGATTGTAAAGGGCAGGGAGAACGTTCTCATAGCAGAGCCATGCAGAATAACTTAGGGTCTGATGAATAGACTGGTTGGACTGACGTAAAGAATTCAGGGGTGCCTTGGTGGCTCTGTAGGTTAGGCATCTGACTCTTGATTTCTGCTTAAGTCATGCTCTCACAGACGTGGGACCAAGCCCTGTGTCAAGCTCTGCACTGACAGTGAGGAGCCTGTTTGGGATCCTCTCTCTCCCTCTTTATCTGCCCTTCCCCTGTTCACACACTGTCTCTCAAAATAAACAAATAAACATTAAAAAGAGAATTCACGGGTACCTGGGTGGCTCAGTTGGTTGAGCGGCTGACTTCGGCTCAGGTCATGATCTCACAATCTGTGAGTTCGAGCCCCACGTCAGGCTCTGTGCTAATGGCTCGGAGCCTGGAGCCTGCTTCTTCAGATTCTGTGTCTCCCTCTCTCTCTCTGCCCTTCCCCTGCTTACTCTCTGTCTCTATGTCTCTCAAAAATAAATAAATGTTCTAAAAAAATTAATAAAAAAAAAAGAATTCACATAAGAGATGTATGAAAGATAAAGTTGGACAGGTCAAATAAAATAGCCAATAGGGATCCTTGGTTGCCTATTCAAGGAGATTGAATTTTATTGATTGAAACATGAGGAAACATGTTTGAACGGGTTAGGGTTCGGTGCTCTCTAAGGACGCGACCATTTTGTACCTTCTCTGACCTTATGTCCTACCAACCACCACCTTGCTGGTTCTACTCTAGCTATAATGGCTTTCTTGCTGTTTGTCAAATACGTAAAGACTTGTCTGCCTCAGGCTTTCATGCTTACCGCTTAGTGGATTATTATTGCCATGCTTTCCCCCAGATCTTTGCTGAGCTAGGCCCCTCGTTTCATTCTTCTGCTGCTCAGTGTGTTCCTCAAATAGGGATTTTATCATTCTATGCTTTTACACTTTGCTTTGGTTTTCTTCATAGCATTACCTAATATAGCTCTTCCTCACACAGGGACATGTACATTTTTTGTTGTTTATTGGTCATTTGTCTCCCATGTAGGAAGTTGAAAAATAAACTTTATGCAGCATGGTTATCCCAACTCTGTCATGTTTACTCCAGAGCTTAGAACATGGGTAGAACCAAAGGAATATTCAAGAAGTATTTATTAGATGAATTAATAACATCTTAATAGGTTAATTAACTAACAAATAACCAAAGAAGAGTTTCAGGAAGATTGGCATACATTGGGAATCTATGACAATAATCTAAACAAGAAGTAATAGATTGGCCGGAAATAATGATCAGCTTGGAGATTTAAAAAAAAAAGGGGGGGCGCCTGGGTGGCTCAGTTGGTTAAGCGGCTGACTTCAGCTCAGGTCATGATCTCACGGTCTGTGAGTTCAAGCCCTGCGTCGGGCTCTGTGCTGATGGCTCAGAGCCTGGAGGCTGCTTCAGATTCTTGTATCTCCCTCTCTCTCTGCCCTTCCCCTGCTCATACTCTGTCTCTATGTCTCTCAAAAATAAATAAACATTAAAAAAAAGGATATAAAAGCATGGGTTGCCCCACTTGCCTCAGATTCCTTATCTGTATAAAAGGATTGTTGAACTAGAGTTATGATCTCTCATACTTTTCCAAAATGTGACTACAAAATATGTGAGTCTCAGTATTATTAACAAATGTCAATACCGTATCTGGAGGGACAGGGAAAAGTTAAAGATGCCTCAGATTTTCTCCATGGTGGCTTGGAAAATGTCGATGTATGTCCACAGCTAGGGGGCAGAAAGAGGAAGGGGAGCCAGAAGAAAGCCTGAGACATTGTGGAGAAGGTTCGTACTGAAAGAAGCAGAAAAGTCACATTGTGGGTCATATATAAGAAAAAAGAGCTATTTCAAGATAGAAAGATGGTTGATAGAGTCACACCAGGGAGGATGGAGCCTGGAATGGTACAAAAGAAGATTCTCTTTAAGAGTCCCTACATGCTTTTGGAAAGAGATGTTTTAACTAAGAGATGTACACTCACAAAAAAAGTTTTTATTTAAATTTTAATTAATTAATATACAATGCAATATTGGTTTCAGGAGTAGAATTCAGTGATTCATCACTTACATATAACACCCACTGTTCATTACAGCAATGCCTTCCCTAATGCCAATCACCCATCCAGCACAATCCTTGATAATAAAAAACATAGTTGTCTTCTATGGTATTGCTTCAATCAAAGAAATAAATCCCAAATAGTCCCAGCTTTGAACACCTGTCTCGTCTAGTACTCTTCCAGTTCACACAAAGCTTTCCTCCTTCTCAACTCATTGTCCTACCTTAGATGTTACCAAATAATTAAATCTCTCATTAGAATTATGAGTATTCTAATTACCTATGGCTTTTTTTTAAGGGGTCTTCAAGCTAAGCATGGATCTTGAACTCATGACTGTAAGATCAAAACCCTGAGATCAAGATCTGAGCTGAGATGGAGGGTCCAGAGAGCTTAACCGATTGAGCCAGCCAGGTGTCCCTAACTGCCTATGACTTCTGCCTTGCCCATCCCCAATCCATTCTCTCTAGAAAACTGCCAGGGAGATCTCTGTAGAATTTTTCCTTGAATCATATCCTATCACCTGCTTGGAAACCAGCTGTGGTTTCCGAGTCCGTGTGTGAGGCTTACAACCACACACATGTATATTATCTCAAAATTCCTGTGGGCCAGGACTACAATCATGGCTTAGCTGGGCCTTCTGCGTTAGGGTCTCACTAGGTCCCAGTCAAGCGGTCAGCTGGGCTGCATTTTCATCTATAGAATCCACTGGGAAAGAAACAAGTTCCAGTCTTATTTGTGTTGTTGGGAAAATTTATCTCCTTGCGTCTAGAGCAAGATCCTTGTTTTCTTGCTGGCTTTTGTCTGAGAATCACTCGGTTCCAAGAGGCTGCCTTCAGTTCTGCGTCACATGGCCCTCCCCAGAAGCCTTCTCACAACACGTCAATTTGTTTCCTCAAAGACAGCAACGGAGAGAGGATATCTCTCCTCAGAGAGTACCTAGTCCCTCTGTAATGAGTTTTCATCTAATTAAGTCAGGCCCAGTCAGGATAATTTCACTTTGATTAACTCAAATTAACTGGTTTGGGACTTCAGTCACATTTAGAAAATCTCTTCACCTTTGGCATATTCTATTGGCTGGAAGTAAGCCGTAGGTCTCCCCAACACTCGTGGGGAGGAGACTGCACGGGCCTGAACATCAGGGTGGGGATTAAGGGGGCCATCACAGCATTCTGCCTACCACAGCCTTTAATACATGTGTATCTTTCCTATGTCAGGCTTTGTCTACACTGTTGCCTCAGTCTGTTAGACTCTGCCTTTCACTCTTCACCCTAGTTAATTTCTAAACCTTTTCCAGAACTCAATTCACATATTATTTCTTCATTTTCCTTTCCTGACTATCCTATAAATAGTACATGCTGTTATTTTTTGTCATAGTGTATTTCAACAGCTTTATTGAGATATGATTCACATATTATATAATTCACCTATTTAAAGTATGCAATTACAGGGGTGCCTGGGTGGCTCAGTCAGTTAAGTGTCCAATTTCGGCTCAGGTCATGATCTGCTAGTAGTGAGTTTGAGCCCCGTGTTGGGCTCTGTGCTGACAACTCAGAGCCTGGAGCCTGCTTCAGATTCTGTGTCGCCCTCTCTCTCTCTGCCCCTCTCTGGTCACACTCTATCTCTGTCTCTGTCTCTCTCTCAAAAATAAATAAACATTAAAAAAATTTAAAGTATGCAATTACATAAATTTTAGTATATTCAGAGTATATTCAGATCATCCTCTAATTTTAGAATCTTTTCAGTATCCCCAAAGGAATTAGCAGCCAGTACCCATCTCTCTCTCCCACCAGCTCTCGGCAAACACTAATCCACTCTACACATTTGCCCATTCTGCCCACTTCATACAAGTTGAATCATACAATATGTGGTCTTGTATGACTTGCTTTTTTCACTTAGGATAATGTTTTCAAGGTTCATTCACGTTGTAGCATGTTATCAGTACTTCATGCCTATTGACTGCATTCAATTCAAGTAACATTCAATTGTACAGATATATCACATTTTGTTTATTTATTCATCAGTTGTAAACTTTTGAGTTGTTTCCAGCTTGAGGTTACTATGACTAATGCTATCGTGATGTTCATGCACAAGTTTTTCTCTGGACATGTTTTTCAGTTCTCTTGGGATATATCCCTAGGAGTGGAATGACTGAGTCATATAGTAATTCTTTAGCATTTTGAGGAACTGCCAAACCATTTTCCAAAGTGGCTATAGCATTTCACACTGCCACCAGCTATGTCTGGAGGGCTCAACTTCTCCACATGTTTGTCAACACTTGTTACTGTCTTTTTTTTTTTCCCCTTGCTTTACAGGTGGATTTTACCAATTTAAAGAAAAAAAATCCAGTTTGGCACAAATTTTCAGAAAATTGAGAAAGGAACACTTCTCAATACATTTATGGGGCCAGAATTTCCCTGATACCCAAACCAGCTATATATTACAAAGAAGAAGGAGAAGAAGAAGAAGAAGAGAAGAAGAAGAAGAAGAAGAAGAAGAAGAAGAAGAGAGAAGAAAAATAGAATATTATTTATGAAAATGGCTGAAAAATTCTAATAAGACATCAAATTAAATTCAACAATATATAAAGGATGATGCATCTAGACTAAACAGGACTTATTGCAGGAATATATAGTTAGTTTAACATTTTATGAAAGCAAAAGTAATTACCACATTAATAATAAGATAGAAAAGTTATATCATTTCTAGAGATGCAGGTAAAAACATCTCACAAAATTGAACCCTCATTCATGATAAAACTCTCAGCAAACTAAGAACAGAAGGAAACTCTTCTATCTGGTAAAGGACAGTGTGGAAAATACTTACAGTAATATTGTACTTGAGAGTGAGAGATTGACTTCAATCCTGCTAAGATCGAGAACAGGACAAGAATATCCTCTAACTACTTTTATTCAACATTGTACTGGAGGTTTGAGGCAGCACATTCTTAGAAAAGAAAAGGAAGTAAGAAACATAAATGTTGAAAAGGAAGAAGGAAAACATCTTTATTCACAGATAACATGACTATGTTGTCACAGATAACATGACTGTGTTTCTTTTATATTCAGAGAAAGTCCCCACTTCCCGCCAACTACTAGGGCTAATAAGTGAATTTAGCAAGGTCACATTATACTGTCAGGAGATAATTCCTGCTGGGTCCCAAATGGTTCTGCCTGACCACAGGGCATGTGCAAGGTGTCGGATCGATGACTCACACCCTGAGTATTTGTACTGGCCTCAGCAGGCTGGCCGGAACTTCTGTCTCTGTTTCTACTCATCTGTCTTTATGCCCAATGAAATCATCCTTGATCATCGGGGCTCAGAGACCTCACTAAGCTCGCTTTCTCACTAAGCTCACTTTCCCATTTTTTATTACAGCTACCCTAGTGAGTATAAAATGGCATCTCATTGTGGTTTTGACTGGCATTTCCCTACTGACTAATGATGCATCTTATCATGTGCTCATGGGCCATTGGTATATCTTTTTAGGATAAAAGTCTATTCAAATTATTTGCCGACTTTTAAACTGGGCTCTTTGTGCTTATATTATTGAGTTGTCAGAGTTCTTTATATACTCTGGATACAAGTCTCTTTTTTTAAATTTTTTTTAACGTTTATTTATTTTTGAGAGACATAGAGACAGAGTATGAGCAGGGGAAGGGCAGAGAGAGAGGGAGACACAGAATTTGAAGCAGGCTCCAGGCTCCGAGCTGTCAGCACAGAGTCCGACGCAGGGCTCAAACTCACAGACCATGAGATCATGACCTGAGCCAAAGTCGGCCGCTTAACCAACTGAGCCACCCAGGCGCCCCAATACAAGTCTCTTATCAAGACATGTGATTTGCAAATATCTTCTCCCATTCTATAGGTTGTCTTTTCATTTTCTTGTTCATATCATTTGCAGCGCAAATATGTTTTATTTTGATGAAGTCCATTTATCTATTTTTTCTTTTAAGTCTTGTGCTTTTGCTGTGATATTGAAGAAACCATTGCCTAACTCAAGATCACCTGTTTTCTTCTAAGAGTTTTCTAAATTAGCTTTTACATTTAGTTCTATGATACATTTTGAGTTCATTTTTGCATATGACATGAGAAAGGACTCCCATCTCACTCTTTTGCATGCGGACTTTCCATTGTCCCTACTCATACCATTTGGTAAAAAACTATTCTTTCTCCCATTGAATTGTCTTAGCACATTTGTACAAAATAAATTTGCCGTAATATATGAGTTTATTTCTGAACTCCAGTTTTATTCCATTGTTTTATATGTCTATCCTTGTGTAAGTACTGTATGATCTTGATTGCTATAGCTTTGTAATAAGTTTTAAAGTCAGGGAGTGTGAGTCCTTCAAGTTTTTTTTTTTTTTTTTAAGATTGTTTTTGACATTCTCAACCTATATCCATTACTTTAAGTCTTCGAGAACACATCCTCCCCGCTTATATAATTCCAGACTGAAATGTCTTTTTTTAGTCCTTCCTGAAGTGCCAGACCATTCATCCCTTTGTTTGGAAACATGTTGCATGCCTCCCCAAATTATCACTGACAGTCATAAACAGTGAGCACAAAAAGCAGCTGGAAATCAAGAACAGGATGGAAAACAAGGGCCTGTTAAGAGAAAATGACAGATTTAGGTCACCAGAAAGTCTTTGAATAGGATGTTGTGGGAACAAAGTGAGTGTCACAGTGAAAAATTAGAACATAAATCTTAGAATAAATTCTTAAAACAGTTTCCTTGTGTGTGTGTGTGTGTGTGTGTGTGTGTGTGTGTTTCCTCATGTAGACTGGGTAGATGGTGTTGACTAAGTTAGTTCATGTTCTCAGACTCCTGCAAAATGAAATAAATCTGTGCTTTTTCTCATGTACTTTTGCAGTTCCTGCCTTTTGGCCTTTTGTAACTGATGTTCATGAGATTTTCAGACCAGTTAGAAATTAAGCAGTCCATGCTTTCATTGTGCTCAAAAGAAAAAATACCTAGTCATTTGGAGACACACTTATGTTGAGAGAGTTGCAGTAATGTTATCCACATCTGAAGCTTCTTAAGATCATATGTGTACATGCCAACTCTATTTTATAGTCACACTGGACCTCATCAGATGGCCAGAGAAAGTTACTGCTTTCATGTACAGAAGCAGAAACTGAAGTTCCAAGAGGTAAATAGATTCGCTTACATAAATGAGCATGGCAGGGACACAGCCGAGAGCAAACTGGTTTGTCAGCCTCCTTGGGTCACTGTAACAGGTTGAATTGTGTCTTCCAAAAAGGTATAGTAGAGTCCTAACCTCTGGTACCTGTGAGTGTAAACTTACTTAGAAACAGAGTCTTTCTAGATGCAGTCAAGTTGAGTTCATTAGAGTGGGTTCTAATTAAATATGACTGGTGTCATCTATGGGCATACCACCCTGAACATGCCTGACCCGGTCTAAATATGACTGGAGTCATTAGGAGAAGAGAAAATGCCATGTAACAACAGAGACAAAGATCAGAGTGATGGGGCTGTAGGCCAGTGCATGCCAGGCATTGATGGGAATCACCAGAAGCTGGAAGACGAAAGGAAATACCGTACCCTACAGGCTTCAGAGGAAGCATGATCCAACACCTTGATTTTGGACTTCTAGCCTGTAGAACTGTGAGACAATACATGTCTGTTGTGTGATGCCACCTAGCTGTGGTACTGTGTTAAGACATACCTAGGAAAAGAACACAGACACTATGCATTCCTCAACACCAGACTTTGCAGCCCTGGAGCCTGCTTCAGATCCTGTGTCTACACCTCTCTCTGCCACTTCCCTGCTCATCCCCTCTCTCTCTCTCTCTCTCTCTCAAAACAAAAACAAAACAAAACAAAAAAACATAAAATAATTTAAAAAATTATTTCAGATTTATATTTATTTATTTATATTTATTATTTATATATTATATTTTTAGTTTTTATATATTTATACATGTTATATTATATTTATATATTATTTATATTTATTTATATAAAATATTTTAATATACATAAACATAAAATAATTTTAAAAATATACTATATTTAAAATTATATAAAGTATATAATTTTAATATTAATTTATATATATAATATATAATTTTAATTTTAATATAATAAAATATATAAAATGTATTTTATATATTTTATATTACATATAAATATATATAATAAATATAAAATTTATACTCTATTTAATATACATAAACATAAAATAATTTAAAATTATTTCAGATTTATATTTATTTATTTTTATTTATTATTTATATATTATATTTTGTATATATTTATATATTTATATATTATTTATATTTATTTATTCAGAGTTGGGCAACTTTTGAGGTTTTTTTTTATTTTATCAGATTAGGTTTAAGTTCATCTAATAAAAGGAAACTTTCAGAACTATAGTGCAATAAAAATGATTTTTTTTAATAAGTTTCCCATGAATCGAAAAGAATTGTCGCACTTGTTTTACTTATTTACTGTCGAATACCAAATGACCAGGACAGTTAGCAGCTTAGAACCACAGCCCTAGTTATTCAGCTTACATGTCTTCAGCTCCAGCAGAAATCTGGGTGGAAGACTCACTGCTCCATGTAGCATCTGCTCAACTGGGGACTACAGGGTCACTTCCAAGATGACTCCTTCATGTGGCTGGCAAGTTGGGGCTGACTACTACCGGCTGAGAGTTCAGTCATGCAGCTGCTGACTTGAGCTTTGGCTTCTCTTCATGTGGACCTCTCTGCAAGCTGCCTCTGCCTGGGCTTCCTAACAGTGTGGTGACTGGATTGATTGAATGTCCCAAGAGACTATACAAGGCAAATAATCATCATCATCATCATCATCATCATAATCACCTTTTATGATTTAGCATAGGAAATCACAACATGTTACTATCACTGACAATCAAATTCCAAAATATTAAAAAACAGACCTCACTCCTCCATGGAGGCAATGTCAAAGGTAAGTTGTGAGACGAACCTGTAGAAAGAACATATTGTTGCAATCACCACTATACCAAGAGGGAATAAAGGAAAGGGATAAAGACATTGCATAGAGCTGGTTTCATATGAGAACTCTTTTGAAAACAATATTTGACATATTATTCTTTTTAAAACTGTAGACTGAAATATAACAATAAAATAAAACAAAATTAATTTATAGGCTCTGCAAAACTCCAAAAAAAATTAACTTGAGCAGAAGATGAAAGGAACACTACCACTTAAGAATACAACCTTGGTCAACCTTTTGATCGGTTATAAACCCTAATTCCTCATCTCTAAATTGGAATTATTATATTGTGACAGCTGAGAGATACAATAAATGTTTTATGTAAAGCAGAAAGTTGTCAGATGCATTCAGACAACAATGATTTACCTCCTTCCTTGAGCATTGCATTTCGCTGGCTCTTATCACCGACCACTGAGATCCACGATGTGATAAATTAAATAACAAATATGAAAAGAGATTATTCCTGGAATTATATTCCACTGAGAAAATTCTAGATAGAAGGCTATGGAGCGATATATTATAAATTGTCTTTGTTACCTATTAACCAAATATTTCATTAGAAAAAAATCATTTAACAAGTTAAGTGCAATGTGTGTGTACTTTAGTCATGGCTCAAATATTCAGAGGCAAAATGTTGTCTACCCAAGAAAAACACAATTAAGGAAGCCTTGGGGAACAGTAAAATTAAAAACAAAAACAGAAAACACCCTGCTCTACATTCAACAAAAGCAGGAAATGGGTTGTATGAAGGAAATAACCAAATTGGGAGCATGGAAGACACTTAAAAGTACTTAAATAAAATTAGGACCCACTAAGTCAATGGGATCAGGATTAAGATGGATTTATAGGACATTATGAACAGTCAAAATATTAAAATATTTGTGTGTATTACGACTATTCACAGTTAATCAAATAAATACAAATAAAGGTAAATGCAGAAAGACAAAGAAAGGATCAAGAGGAAGGATTAACGTTTGGGAAAATGACAAGTAGGGGGGAAAGTCTGATACATGAAATCTATGCAATCTGATCAAAAGGAAAAAATGGCCAAGCGTTTATTAATAATTGCTTATAAATATGTAAAGAGTTTCTACAGGAATTTCTGCTTTTCCTAAAATGTTCATAAAAGGGCTTAACCAATGACAAAGCTTAAAGTACAATGGGTTTTAAGCACCTGAGGCAAGCTGTGGAATCAGGTTATAGTCAGTCTAGAAAGGAAGGAGAAATCACTTCACTTTTAAGTATTGATGTTTTTCTAGCCACAAATCACAAACTAGACTGATGACACCTACGAATACATGATATTCTAGAAACTAGACTCCTATAGGAAAAAATTAATTGAAAAAATTACAGATGGCCTGAACATTTATGTAATGAAACAGATAAATGCCATTCTGTTGGCGGTTCCTGTGAGAATTCCTCTGATGGAGGAATTGATATTTAAAACGTCATCAATAATCTTGGCTGTGGCGGAGAAAGGCAGACAGACAGTAAGGCGCCTAGAGTACATGCAGTGACCGGAGTGGTTTTTGTGTTGCTTCTGAGGGGAAGGAGAAAGGTGGGTGAGGTGGGGAGTGTCAACCATGACACCAAGAGGCTATTCTGTCTGTGCCTGACCTTAACACATCTCTTCATCGGCACATCTTTAAAAACTTGATAATGGAATATCATTCAGCCTTGAAAAAGAAAGAAATCCTGTTATTTGCAACAACAGGGATAAAACTGGAAGGCATCACACTAAGTGAAATAAGTCAATGGAGAAATATGTGGTATCATTTATACCTGGTATCTAGAAAAAAAAAAAAAACAAGTTATAGAAACAGACAATAGAAAAGCATTTGCCAGGGACTGGAGGAGGGGAAAATAAGAAGTTTGTAAAGAGGTACAAATGTTTGACTATAAGATGAAGAAGGCTGAGGTCTAATGTAAAACATGGTGACTATAGTTGGTAACACTGGTATCTTACAACTGAAATCTGCTAGTGGAGTTGAACTTAAATGTTCTCAAAAAAAAAAAAAAGGCAAATATTGGAGATGATGGATGTGTTATTAAACTTGATGGAGGAAGCCATTTCACAATGTTCACGTATATCGAACCATCACATTGTACACTTTAAGTGTCTTACAATTATATTTGCCAATTATGCTTCAATAAAGCTGGAAGAACTTTACGAGATGCTTGCTTTAGAGTAACCAGATTTCTCATGAAAATATTTAAAGGAAGCTGAGATTTGCATGTACCGTGCTGTGGGGATGGATGTACCCAGTGAGGTACTAAGTGCAGAGTGAAGGGGTGCAGTTAGTAAGGTGAAGAGGGGTTTTCTGCAGAAGATTTGAAGACATTCATAAAACCAACTAACTGTCTGCTTTGATGAGCAATTCTGAACAAATAAGTGATACAATACTCATCCTCAAAAAAAACCTTTTTTGTTGTTGTTGGCCTAAGTTCTAAAACTAAACAATTGTTCTTAGTACTGTTGAAATTTAATAATATATGAAGAAGCTATATTTTGCGTATGTCTATTCTTTATCTTTAATAAGAATTGTGCTCTACATGGAAGTTAATCTGGAGAAATCCCGATTAAACCAGCAACCCCCAAAACATGCAGACTCAGCGTCATGTGTTAGTCTCAAGACTAAGAATTCGATTTCTATTTTTTAAACTTCATCATCACTGTGGTATCATTGTTCACTTCAAATTGACTGTTCAAAAGCAGCAATATTTTGTGTTAGAAGTGATCTCAAGCTTTCCCAAGCCTTTGCAGAAATTGTAATTTGGAGGAGAATATACCATTTGAAAGTTGCTGGAATTGATCCAAACAGACATGATAGTTTTACAATTTCCTGAATGTATTATGAAATGGGATTTTTATGAATGTCTTCCTAACACTCTTATGTTTATAATTTTCCTAACAGAAAAGGACATTAGGTAAAATACTAATGAAATTTGAATAAAGTATAACTTTTAGTTAATAATAATACATATATCAGTTCATTTGTAATAAATGTATCATCCTAGTGTAAGATGTTAATAGGAGAAACTGAGCATTAAAATTCATAATTTTTCTGTAAATGAAAAATTTTCTAAAAAGTAAAGTTAAAAACTCTTAAAAAACCATTGCTGCGTGTGAATGATATATCTTTAAATTAAAATAAAAAATAGTTTTTGATCAATTATGAGCAAATATCAATGAAAATAATGTCCTGTTGTCTATTAAATATGAACACACAAAGAAAAATATTATCTATCAGGTCTTTTCAGAAGTTAGGGATTGAAAACAGATACTGTAATATGGTTATTCATTATTATGAGAGGCTAAAATGTGGTTATAAGATTTTATTTATTGTTTCAAAAAGTGCATCAGTATAATTAAAAATATTGGCCCATTATTTTTCCTTTCTGTACTATTATATTTATTTTATCTTTTATGTATTTTTGTTGGCATAATTATACCTATTTAACATATAATGAAGTACAATAACCAAGAATTTCCATTCTTTTTTCTGGACATTAGTATTTTTTACTGAGCTTCATGATTAGAACTCAAAATATTTTGTCTTGTAGAAAGAGAGTTTTACTAAAAAATTATCTACTTCAAATTGTACCAGTGGGTAGATCCAAACAGCATCAAGATAGAATAAATTCTGATGATTAGTAAAAATCTTGTCAAGGGTCATATTATGATCCCTGGGCCAGGAGAATTCAACTGTTACCTTAGTTACATACCCAAAGTAACAACAACAAACAAAGCAAAACAAAATAGAAATTGGGGTGTGGCTTTGTGTATAGAAACCAGGAATTTTATAGAGACACAGGAGTGACCCTTTTACATCTAGAAAAGGAAGTTTTCCTACTAATTTGTTTCCAGTAACTATTCTTCTTAAATACATTCTGTCTTCATATGGGACACTTGTGCCATCCCAACACACAGGATAATCGCTGTCTTAATGTCGAGGCAGGCGGGACAGGAAGACAGAAAAATCAAAACAGGACCATACATATATATTGGAATTTCTGAAGTTCAGTATGTGGTGTAAATATGATCTCCCAAATGATTCATGATTCTGAATAATCTACCCCCAAGGGGTATGGTCCCATCTTCTTGGAATCCCACTTAATGGATGTCGACTGTCCATTATATGATCACTGGGGTTCTCAATTGCATTCTTAACATTAGCTCATCAAATTATTGGTATCCTAGTCTGTCTTTGAGATTAGCTAATCTTCTGGCCATGCTGGGTGCTCTCTTCATCTCAGCTCAAAAACTTTATTAATAGTATTCATGATTCCTAAGTTCTAAATATCACTGTCTCATACCACATACTACCCGGCTTCACTTTAAGGATCTGTCCTCATCACCTCACCTCTTGATGATTTACAATATTTGAAAAAGAGTAGAAGGAAGAGGGATGTGGACTTTATTCCCAAAAAGTTTAAAAGAAGAATCTGCAAGTGTTCATCATTTTTTTTCATAACCAGGATTTGGTGTCATTCTTAGGTTTTAGACTATTGATCACACACTCTTATTTTCCAAGCTTAGGAAATAAATACAAAGAATAAATACAAAGGTAGTTCATCAATTTCACGCTCATACGGCTCTCAGATTTTCAAGGATAGTAAAATTATTTACTATTTTACCCTTTAAGAATATTCATATTTAGCTGATTGTGTGTCCTGTTTTCTGTACAATATATAATTATATCCTTTCAAATTCAATTAGAGTATATTGAAGTTCATTTATAGCTTCATATACTTAATAGATAAATTACTTGAGTCCTTCTCTATGAAGCCAGTTTTCTAGTTTCTATTATTTTTATGACTCCTCTTGTGAGTGAATATTATTATTGCAACAATAAAACATGCAGCTAAGATGGTCAAATTAGAGAAAGAATAAGTCATCACCAAAATCAGTGAATATGTTCAAGAGTTCCCTCAGCTTATTTCAGCATTTGGAGTAGCAAAGTGACTCTGGGCTCTGCCAAACATGGACACAGTAGGCTCTTCTCCAAAGTCTATAGGTTCCTTTCCCATTTAGTCTGTTCCCAACTTTAATGAACTGTGTTCCAGAAGTCCATTAATTGAATCTATTTGGATTCGTAAAGCTTTTTCCCAGAGAAATATGATGAGCATATTTCCAGGCCTGCCCACAAACTCTATTTACTCATAGACTGTTAGAGCTGGAGGGACTTAAAAAATCATTTAATCTAACCATTTTAAAACCATAATGTTGCTGAAATTACAACAGTTGCCCCCAGAGAATATTTGGAGATCTTCTTGGGTTTGTTGAGGCTCCTCTGTGTCTTGACAGGGCCAGTTTATTTACAGTTATAGAAGACAACATCCAGGCAGCTGTACCAAGAACTGGGCTTACCCTGGGAAAATCTTTGCGAAAGCAAGAACATTCTCTAGGTTTGGAGATCCATCAGGGAAAGGGCTCTAGCAGTAAAGCCCAGGAAAATCATTCCCTGAGTAGTGTCTCACTCGGAAGCAGGAGTCTCGGTCTAGAATTTCTCTACATAAACCAGACTTATCTATTTTATCAATACTTTCCTTTACTGAGTTGACTTTACATGGTAGTTTTCTTCAGCAGATGATGAAAGGAAACATCACCTCAGTTGGCACCAAGACACTATACCCACTCAGGGAATTTGGAGTGGCAGCAATGTCACAGCACACGGCTTGTGCAATCTCACATTTATTTCCCAAATGCTTAGGTTTAGGATGATTTACCCTCTATAGACTCCATACAACATCAGGGAGAAATCACACTTCATCCTTAGATGGCAGAATCCCAATGGAGAAAATAACACTCATAAATATCTTCTTCCTAGCGAGAAGGATCACAGAACAAGATTGTTCCACCTTTTCTTTTTAAAGCCATGTCCCTTTTAGTTAATTAGCTAAAGAGAATCTCATCTCCTTCACTTAGTTTTCCCTAAGATGACATGGGCCATCATAAAGAATTACTGTCCTAGGACTGATTAAGTTTCTGTTTGTTTGTTTGTTTGTTTGTTTTTGTGTTTTGTTTTGTTTTGTTTGTGTAGAGAAAACAGAAACCCATAGTGTTCTCTTTGGTTGCCTCTGAAATATTAAGATACTATGATCACATAAATAAAGACTTTTACTTCTTACTGGTGAAAAGTGTCCCAGCTAATTATTCAGGTATTTAACACAAACTCTGGAGTCAGGCTCAAAATTCTGTCCCACTAATTTAATACTTATAAACTTGGGAAAGTTACCAGATCATGCCAAACCTTAGTTTTTACCACTAGTGAAATGGTGGTGATAACAGCATTAAATTCATAGGCCAGGTTTAATAATTAAAAGAGTAGGAATACTCAGGGAAGAGGGCAGGTGGGAAGACCCCGAGATCACCTTATCCCACAAATACAACTAGTTAACACCCACGTCAGTGTAAGTAAACCAGAAAATGATCCTAAGACCGCCAGAATGGACTCTCCACAGCTAAATGTTGAGAAGAGGCCACATCAAAGAGGGTAGGATGGGCAGAGACAGAGTCAGGAGCAAAATGGACACACTAGACTGCCTGCAGGAGGAAAAGACACAGTGGGAGTGGCTGCCTGGGTTTTTGAGGATGGACCTACAGAAGCGTGCAGGGGCAGGGTATGCTTTAGTAAGGTAGGTGGAGAGTGTTGGCACTGAGCTGGTTCCTGTAGATGTTCAGGTATCTAGTCTGCGGGTAGTATGGGAGAGAAACGGCATCTCCCAGCTCTTTTGTTCTTGAAGTATCCTGAAGATCTCTGCTCATCTAGCACACACTATGAGGTAGAAAATTAATCCCCTTCTTGTATACACTAGGTGTATCATGCAAATGGAAGTGAAAATAAAGCCAGTGTAGCAATACTTTCATTGGACAAAATAAATCTTAAAACGAAAACTGCAACAAGAGACAAAGAACACTCTATAATCACAAAAAGAACAACCCAACAAGAAGATATAACACCCAACATGAGAGCACCCAAATACATAAAGCAGATAATAACAAACATAAAGAAAGTAATCAATAGTAATACAATAAAAGTAGTGAGCTCTAACACTCCACTTAAATCAGTGGATAGATCATCTAAACAGAAAATCAAAAAGTAAACATTGACTTTGAATGACATTTTGGACTAGATGGATCTAATAGATATATTCAGAACATTCCATCCTAAAACAGCAGAATACACATTCTTTTCAAGTGCACATAGAACATTCTCCAAAAAGATCACATATTAGTCCACAAAACAAGTCTTATAAAATTCAAAAAGACTGAAGCCATACCATGCATCTTTTCTGACCACAATACTATTAAGCTAGAAATCAACCACAAGAAAAAATCTGGAAAGAATACAAATACATGGAGGTTAAATAACATGCTACTAAACAATGAGTGGGTCGACCAAGAAATAAAATAGAAAAAAAATACATAAAGATAAATTAAAAAGAAAGCACAATGGTTCAAAATCTTTGGGATGCAGCAAAAGCTGTTCTAAGAAGGAAGTATATAGCAAAACAGACCTCCATCAGGAAGCAAGAAAAATCTCAAATAAAAAACCTAATCTTACATCTAAAGGAGCCATAAGAAGAACAAACAAACTTCAAACTAGTAAAGGAAGAGAATAATAAAGATTTGAGCATGAATAAATGAAGTTGAAACTAAAACACAACAAAACAAAACAAAACAATACAACGGATCAATGAAACCAGGAGCTACTTCTTTAAAAAGATCTGAAAAATTGATAAACTTCAGCCAGACTCAATGAGAGAGAGAGAGAGGATTCAAATAAGCAAAATCAGAAGTAAAAGAGGGGAAATAACAACCAATCCCACAGAAATACAAAGGATTAGATGAGGATATTTAAAAAATTATATGTTAACAAATTGGACAACCTAGACGAAATGGATAAATTCCTAGAAATATATAACCTCCCAAAACTGTACCAGGAAGAAATAGAAAGTTGAATCAATCAATTATCATTATGAAATTGAGTCAATAATAAATAAAATTCCCAACAAACAAGTCTCAGGACCAGACAGTGTTACAGGTGAATTCTACCAAACATTTAAAGAAGAGTTAATACTTATTTTTCTCAAAGTATTTCAAAAAATAGGAAAAGAAGAAAAGCTTCTAAAACATTCTATAAGATGTATTACCCTGATACCAAAATCATATAAACTCTACCAAAAATAAAATAAAATAAAATAATAAAATAAGAGGAAGAGAGAGAACTACAGGCAATATCCCTGATGAACATAGATGCAAAAATCCCCAACAAATTATTAGCAAACCGAATCCAACAAAGAATTTTTATTTATTTATTTATTTATTTATTTATTTATTTATTTATTTATTTTAAATTTTTTAACGTTGATTTATTTTTGAGAGACATAGAGACAGAGCATGAGCAAGGGAAAGGCAAAGAGAGAGGGAGATACAGAATCCGAAGCAGGCTCCAGGCTCTGATGAGCTGTCAGCATAGAGCCTGAGGTGGGGCTCGAACTTACAGACCGTGAGATTATGACCTGAGCTGAAGTCAGCTGCTCAACCGACTGAGCCACCCAGGCGCCCCCCAACAAAGTATTTAAAAAATCATTTGCCACAATCAAGTGAGACTTATTTTTGAGATGCAAGTGTGGTTCAATATTCACAAATCAATCAACAGGATACAACACATCAACAAGAGAATGATTAAAACTTTATGATCATTTCAGTAGAGACAGAAAAACCATTTGACAGAGTATAATATGCATTCATGATAAAAACCCTAGAGAAAGTAGCTTTAGAGGGAACATACCTCAACATAATAAAAGATGTGTACTAAAAAACCCACAGCTAACATTATACTCAATGGTGAAAAACTGGGAGCTTTTCCCCTAAGATCAGGAACAAGACAATGAATGATGTCTACACTCCCCACTTTTATTCAACGTAGTACCAGAATCCTAACCACAGCAATCAAGCACATCAGCAAAAAATAAAAAATTAAAAAGTAGAAGTCCAAGTTGGTAAGGAAGAAGTAAAACTTTATTTTCAGATGACATGATACTATATATAGAAAACCCTAAAGACGCCAACAAAAACACTACTAAAATTGATAAATGATTTCAGGAAGGCTGCAGGATACAAAATCAATATACAGAAATCCACTGAATTTCTATACACTAATAATGAAGTAACGGAAAGAGAAACTAAGAAACCAATCCCATATACAATTGCACAAAAATAAAATACTTAGGAATAAACTTAAAACCAAAGAGGTGAAAGATCCGTACTCTGAAAACTATAAAACACTGATGAAAGAAATTGAAGACAACACAAAGGGAAAGATATTCCATGCTCATGGATTGGGAGAATAAATATTGTTAAAATGGCCGTATACTCAAAGCAATCTACAGATTTAATGCAATCCCTATCAAAATACCAACAGCATTTTTTTTTTACAGAACTGGAACAAATCATCCTAAAATTTGTTTAGAACCACAAAAGACCCTGAATAGTCAAGAAATCTTGAAAAAATGAGCAAAACTGGAGGTATCGCAATCACAGATATCAGGAGATACTACAAAGCTGTAGTAATGAAGGCAATATGGTACTAGGACAAAAATAGACACATAGATCAGTGGAACAGAATAGAGAGTCCAGAAATAAATTCACAATTATATGGTCAATTAATCTTTGGCAAGAAGACAAGAATATGCAATGGGAAAAAGACAGTCTCTTCAACAAATGGTGTTGGGAAAACTGGACAGCTACATCCAAAAGAATGAAACTGGACTACTTTTTTACACCATACACAAAAATAAACTCAAAATGGGTTAAAGACCTAAATGTGAGATAAAACCATAAAAATCCTATGAGAGCGCACAGGAAGTAATTTTTCTGATATTGACCATAGTAGCATTTTTCTTGATATTTCCTAAGGCGAGGGAAACAAAAGCAAGAATAAATTTTTGGAAGTACATCAAAATGCAATGCATTTGGACAGTGAAGGAAACAATCAACAATACTAAAAGACAACCTATTGAATTGAATGGGAGAAGATACTTGCAGATGACATGCCTGATAAAGGGTTAGTAGGCAAAGTATATAAAGAGCTTATAGAGCTCAACATAGTTAAATTAAAAACTGGGCAGAAGAGGTATGCTTGGGTGGCTCAGTCAGTTAAGTGTCCAACTTCAGCTCAGGTCACGATTTCCCAGTTCATGGGTTCGAACCCTGAGTCAGACTCTGTGCAGACAGCTTGGAGCCTGTTTCAGATTCTGTGTCTCCCTCTCTCTCTCTGCCCCTGCCACACTCTCTCTCACAAAAATAAATAAAACATTAAAAAAATTTTTTTAATGGGCAGAAGACATAAACAGACATTTCTCCAAAGAAGATATCCAGATGGCCAACAGACACATGAAAAGATGGTCAATATCACTTAATGTCAGGGGAATACAAATCAAAACCACAAGGATATTTCGCCTCACACATGTGAGAATGGCTAGAATCAAAAACACAAGAAACAACAACTGTTGATGAGGAGGTAGAGAAAGGGGAAGCCCCCTTGCATTGTTGGTGGGAACGCAAACTGGTGCAATCACTGTGGAAAACAGTATGAAAGTTCCTCAAAATATTAAAATTGGAACCACCATACAATTCAGTAATTCCACTATTGGGTATTCACCCAAAGAATACAAAAAGACTAATTTGAAAATTAGTGTTTCAGCCCTCTGTTTACTGCAGCGTTGTTTGCAATAGCTAAATTAAGGATGCAACTGAAATGTGCATTGACAGATAAATGGATAAGGAAAAAATGGTATATGCACCAATGGAATATTACTCAGTCATAACAACCTATGTAATCTTGCCATTTGCAACAACATAGATGGATCTGGAGGGTAAGGCTAAGCAAAATAATTCAGTCAGAGAAAGACAAATACTATAAGATTCCACTTGTATGTCAAATTCAAGAAACAAAACAAATAAACACAAAGTGGGGAAAAAAGAGAAAAACCAAGAAACACACTTAACTGTAGAAAACAAACTGATAGTTATCAGAGGGGAGGTAGGTGGGGGGTATGGGTGAAATAAATGATAGGGATTTAAGAGTAGACTTATGATGAGCACTGAGTCACATAGAATTGTCCAATCACTATATTGTACACCTGAAACTAACATAATACTATATGTTGACTATACTGAAAGTTTTAAAAAATGGTTAACTTTAAAAAAAAACATTAATTGTTAGTTATTATTTGTTAAAAAAAATTAGAAGAGTAATGTATATAAATGGTCTGGCCCAATAACTGGCACCAGAGCAAATATTCAGAGAATGTGTGGTTTTTAATATTGTTATTTCCGTCATCAGTTTTATTTTAAATCTAACAATATTTTTTAGATCATTTGGCTTCTGTATGATTTGCCATAGCTGTGTAAATTTTAGTCTTATTTACAGAACTCAATCTTTTCTAATTTCTACAAGTAACTTTAAAAAAAATTTTTTTGAACGTTTATTTATTTTTGAGAGAGAGACAGAGCACGAGCAGGGGAAGGGCAGAGAGAGAGGGAGACACAGAATCTGAAGCAGGCTCCACTTTCAGAGTTGTCAGCATAGAGCCCAATATGGGGCTCAAACTCATGAACTGTGAGATCATGACCTGGGCCAAAGTTGGACGCTTAACCAACTGGGCCACCCAGGTGCCCAAGCACCTTTTATTTTTTTAAAAAATTAGGGGGTGTCTGAGTGGTTCTCAGTTGGTTAAGTGTCCGACTTCGGCTCATGATCTGTGAATTCATGGCCTGTGAATTCGAGCCCCGCATCAGGTTCTGTGCTGACAGCTCAGAGCCTGAAGCCTGCTTTGGATTCTGTGTCTCCCACTCTTTCTGCTCCTCCCCCGCTCTCATTCTCTCTCAAAAATAAAAAAAATATTTTTAAAAATTTGCCTTCCTTTAAGGATTATTTTGGCAGTATTCACTCATGTTTCCAATTTGTTTTAATAATTCCCAAGGCAGGCCCCCTCTTCTTCTTTTCCCTATTTTCCATTCCAGGCTATGTCATGAGCGACAACAAACACATAAATGTTTAATATCAATTCCTGGAACTTTTCCCTACCCAACAAATCCGTGAAGGGTAAGCACCATGCTTTATTCTCTCATCCATGAAATGCGAGTAAACTTTCCAACTAATAGATGATCACTTAACACACTGAACAAAGGAATTTAGAATGTTTTGCCATTAACTACCCATCACCAATATAATTGTCTATTTACTTAAGTGTTCTATTGCTCTCCCCCTCCCACTAATTGATGAAGATGTTAAGGATATTGAATTTGAAGTTAAGATATATTCCCTCTGTTGCTTCAGATTTGTCACTACACTGCAAAGTTGTTTTCCCTTCAAGTCGAATATGACAGAACATAAGGATACACACACACTAGCCTGGAATTTAATTTTCTGAGACTGTTGACACTGGGCTGTGAATGTCATCCAAATAGGACATTTTGTATTGCCCACTGGAATATAGTGAGACTGAAATTTAAAAGACCGAAGAATCTCACTAAATATGCTACTGTCTTGGATAATTGGTGTCATTTTTTCCTAGCACGCCCTCCCCCAAAAAGGACTGTATAAGATAGGGCAAGGCACGTTAAGTTGTGATCATACAATGTTTCTTGATTTTGTTAAGGAAACTGAAAATAAAATCTGGCAAAATATTTTAACAAGAGAGGTAGGAAGTAGGGACCTTAGAGGCTTTCCAGACTTCTGATTTGTCGGTCATGTTTATGACCTTTCCTCTTTTTCGCTATCAAGTACACGTTTTTAATAATAACAAGGCAGTACAACTAATTGACGTCTATTTGAAGAACGTTGGAACAGAACTCATCACTTAAGAATAAAAATGAATAACATATTCCTCTTATGAAAGTCTATACACTTTTTTAATTTATGGGTTTAGTTTCCTTGGCGAAATTTTGTGTTTGCCAATTCAGAGAGCAACAATCCTGTAACTTTCCCTATTTATATTTGCTTTGTCAAAAATACTGTTTTCAGCATTTCTTTTACAAAAATCCAACAGGAACACAACTTTCTGGACTATCTCGTACTCGTCTTTATTAAAAGGCTATACGGGTTTCCATTTGTTTATCTATTTGCTTGTTCTCTGCCCTTGTTATACTTCCTGACCTTCATTGACTTTGGGCTAGATCATTTGATGTGCTTTGGCATACGAGCAGATGCCACTGCCGAAGATAAACAAAGTCAGACACTAGTTAAAGTGATGAAGATAGATTTTATTCAATAATAAACTCTTGCAATAGGGAAAGCGGCCCGGCGTGAATTGAACTCTGCTTTGTGCAGAGGTGACTGGACATTTTAAAGAGAGAACGTGGGAGCAGGGAGGGAGGATGGCAGAGATGTTAGCAGTCAGGTAGGCGGAAAGTCACAAAATGTGGGAAGGGAAGTCGGTTAATGTGACCAGGCCTCTGGGATTGTTCATTGGTGCTTAACTGGAGGAGAAACACATTTTTGTATCTTTATGACAGGAAGCAGTAGTGTTAGAAGTTAAGTCCTTACCTTCCCTCAGGGGCTGGCAGCTGGCGTTACATACCTAAATGTTTTCATTACAAAGAGACAGCTCTAGCTCTCAGGTCCTTGAGGAGGTGGCTCTGGTTGGTGGAAGAGCTAAATCTCAAAGAGGCAGAGGAAGGATTTATAATTGCAAGCTTTCTCAAGTGACTGTTCTAAGACGGGGTTCAGGAGCCTGTCTATCATCAGTTTTGCTGGCACAAACTGTAAATTTTCCTGGCAAGACTGAGCTCTCTCAGGCAGGCATTTTAGGAGGGGTTGAGGTCTTCTTGGGGGTGGAAAATTGAGCTAGTAGAAACTATGCTTGTGTTCGTTCAAGTTTCCTAGGTTGGGTGGGGCGGGGTGGGGGGGAGTGCAAAATCATCTGTGCTGAGGAGCTGATGTTTTTACAGAGCAAGACTGAGGTCTAGTCGAGAAAGGACTCAGGGGATCCTGACTAGAGTTTGATCAAGGAGAGAGTTTTTGTCACCACATTGACCAAAACAAGCTTGAAATAACCACAGAAGGATTTGTATACTGCTCTCTTGCTCTGGCATTCCTTTACAATAATGGTTATCCTCAAAAGTAGCTACCAAAAGATACATGGAGCCAACTCAAGTCCAACAAAAGCCAACAGAGCTCAGAAGAGCCTAGTGGTAGATCTAAACAGCATTCAACAGAGTTCAAAAAGTCATAAGAAGTCCAACAGAGTCCAGAGGAGGCCAAAAATGTGGCATATAATCACAGCAAGAAATAATGCTGTTTCCCATAAGTCACCAACATTGAAGTTGTTTACTGCTGTGGCGAAGCTGACTGATATACTATGGAATCACTGTCCCCGGAGATGTTTATTCATCTCATCCTTCCTCCTCTTTATTCAGCCGTGGTAGGTAAACTACATCCATTCATTCCCAAATAGGTTCATAAGGCAAAGAAGATACAACTGTAATTAGGTGAGGACCACTTGCTTCTTAACTGCTCCAAGGAATGCATAAAATACAAAAAGAAAGAGGAGGGGTATCTCTTTCATCTGTATTATGGAGAAAGTTTTCATTTACAAAAACTAAAGCTTTCGATTCCTTAAGTTTAGAAAACTATCATTAGCAGCAGTTATTAACCAGAATATATGCAAACTCCTTACTGTAACATGTAAGATTCTTCATAAGTCTCAAACATATACTTCTTTCTGTTCTAGTAGCATAGGACTACCCACCTCTGTCTGAACGGTTTTTCTTGTCTGCGAACTTTGTACATACTGTCCCCTCTGCCAAGTATACCTACCGTTACATTTCTCTATTTAGTAAATTCCCATTTTTCGATGAGTTTCAGGCCAAATGTACCCTCCTTTATTAAACTTTTCACAATGTAGTTGTTCCCCATTGTCCTAATCACTCCCTCATATTCATCAAATTCTACCTTAACCTCAAGATCTGGTATAATTTTAAGTGTTTCCAACGGCCATGTGTTTGTTCAAGTTTCCTAGTGGGGAAACACTCACCCAATAGCCTAGTTTTACACTTCTTTGACTTCCTTGACCTCAGTGGTCTTCACTCCTATTCCACATCACCCACCCACATCAAAGGCATCAAAAGAAATTGTTTCACCGCTGAAATCTTAAGTTCTAGACCCTTTTTCTGATTACAACTTCCTCCTCTAAATCTTTTTCCCAATGTGACAATTTTTTTGGTCTTATCAACTATTGATCTTTTTCTTTGATCATTCCATCATTGTCCTACCCAGCCGCAACTTCAAGGTATAGCCCATTATGGAAACGCTTCCTTCAACATTCAACTGCTTTTACTCAGACACACCTACCATGTAAAACTTCAACTAGTAATTTGGTAATTTTCCTCATTTTATATGAATCTAATATTCTGAGGAGTTTAACAGAAAAATCACAAAACCATTTTTCTTTCTTTCTTTCTTTCTTTCATCTTTCTTCCTTTCTTTCTTTCTTTCTTCCTTCCTTCCTTCCTTCCTTCCTTCCTTCCTTCCTTCCTTCCTTCCTTCCTTTCTTTCTTTCTTTCTTTCTTTCTTTCTTTCTTTCTTTCTTTCTTTCTTTCTTTCTTTCTTTCTTTCTTTCTACCTAGTATACTTTTGGCTTCAGGTAATGGAAAAGCTAAGTGATAATGCTTTAAACAATAAGAGTGTTTATTGTCTCATGTAACAGGAAATCCAAAATACTTGTGCTTCTAATGTTGATTTATCAGATTGTTTTCTCTGCTTGGTCTTTGGGCTTATGCCTCCAACATTGCAAAATGGCTGCTGCAGATTCATGCATCACACATAGAACAATATTCAGACCAAGAAGATAGGAGTTTACTCCTTTCATTTGTTTCAATCAAATGAAATCCTCTCTGAAAATCCTCTTAGTGGTTTCCCCCAAGCTTTCATTGGCCTGATTTGGGCCATAAGCCATGGACATAAATGCAAAAGAGAAAGTAAGGATCTGGTATTTTAGTAGGAGTTTGGATTTGTCACCAAGCATTGACTGGCTTCCGGAGAGGCAACAATCAGGGTTTTCTAAGACATTAGTAATGTTGCTTATAAATGCATAGTCTCCATTTCAGTTGGATTTCAGTATTGTTTGGCAGTATGCCTCCTTGTCCTAGTGCTTCTCAAACTTTAATGCCCACACAAATCACCTGGGAATATTTAGAAATGCAGATTTGATTTGGTAGATAGGGTCTTGAAATCTACATCTCTATTAAGCTACTAGGAGATACTCAAAGCCACCTGACTGGTTGCTACACTTGGAGTTACAAGACTCTATTCCCTTCTTCCTTTCAAATATTTGTCATCACTTTCCACTAGCCTAGCACCATCCCTGTAACTCTCAGGAAATGACTATATTCCCTGTATCACAGAGAAAATGGACCCCTAAGGTAGCGAACCCTTAATTTAAGAGGTAATCTTGTATGAGCATCAAAAGAATGGCCCTTAGCATTAAAGAGCTGAAGTTTCCAACTCCAGTTATACTATTTCTTCCCCTGTAATATTTTTCATCATCTTTGACCTTTCTGAGCCCCAATTCTTACAATATAAAAATGAAAATATTAATGCCAAACTCTTGGGCCTTTTGATGATTGAAATCATGTGGACACATCTTATTTCGGTTTCTTGAATACAAACAAAAAAAACAATTTAACTTAGAAAAAAGAATTGAAAGAATATTAAGTAGTGTATTGGTTAATATTAGTTTTGAGTGTAAGAGAAAAAAAGTGCAAATTAACAGTTACTTAAACTAATTAGCAATTCATTACTATCTCCTTTTCAAGGATGTGGAGATACCCTGGTCAGGTTGGTATGGCACTCTATAGGGACGGAAACTCAGACTGGGATACATCTGTTGTTGAGAACATAGTTTCAAGCATAGGCTTGGAAGTGGAGGTGGGCTCACTATGCTACTGGCCTTCCTGTGAGATGGGATCAAATTAAAACTGAGTCTGTCCAGATCAGAGTCCTCATCTGGGCTCAATGAAACCTGAAAGGTCTGCTAATATTCTTTTGAGCAGTTTACATTCACTCTGATAAATGAATATAGGTATATTAGGGAATAAATAGTAAGAAGAAAGTTTACAGAAAGTACCTGTGAAGTGATTGATCTATCCTGCCCCAAAGTTACACAACTCCTTTTTAATTTAAGGGATACTAGATCTGAATTTTGGGTGAGGGACGTTGACTTTATATCATGATGGCTCAAATTAGACCTCTCGTGGCCAGACCTAGAGTCCCTTTAGTTACACAAATCAAACGTTACATAGTGGGTCACACATATATTTTCATCCTGTGTTCAGTTCTTTCTAATTACTACTACACACTTTCTGTCTACTTTTGATAAACATAGACCATCTGCTGTCTGGAAGTTTCTGAGAGTTTAGAAATGGTCTCTGCCAACTTGAGATTCTCTCATTCCTACTGAAATGTGGGAACTGATTTCAGTAGCACTCACTTTGCCCATGCTTATAAACAACATAAAACTATCAATAAAATGCTTTTTAAAGCTGAAAATATTCCACTGCCCTGTATACTATCACACGCGAATACAGACACGCACACAAACGCAACCACATAAATGAAGGAGAAGTATATATGAGGTATATGTTGTATCAATCTACAACAAGTCAGACAATAAAATAGTCCTTTACAATAGTTTGGGAAATTCTACTAATGCATCTATGTGTATCTCCTAAGGGTCCATTAAATTCAGGTTATAAAACTTTGAGAAGAAAATCAAACACTAGTAAGTGTGATTTAAGTATGTGTATATTTTTTGTTTGAAGTGTAGTGTTCTCTCATCCCATTTGTGTGTTTAACATTCTGTATTTTAGCTATATATCACCAACCCAGAAGTTTCTTGGCTTGTAGTATATACTTTGTCATTTTGCAGAGTCAACCATTTGAATTTTGCTTTGAGGCTGGTATATCCAAGTGAGTCACTGGCTCCTAAGTAAGCCTCGTCTGATCCAACATCTATCACACTTAAACAATTTATAGTAAAGATTTTATATTGCCACTGTATTAAGCAGAATCTGGATTTCCCAGGAGGCTCTTTTGAATACTTCTAGAGGTCAACATTAATTAAATGATCACTATAGTCAACATTAAATAAATAAACATTACAATGGAAAGAGAAAGACACTTAAATAGTGTCAAATATATAACATAACAAGGGTAACAAAGTATATACATATATATGTACAAAGTATATACATACATATATATGTATATACTTTGTTATCCTTGTTATGTTATGTATATATCCTTGTTATGTTATGTATATATACACTTTGTTATATATATGTGTATATATATATATATATATATATATATATATACACTCAAGAGAATGAGAAGACAAGTCAGAGACTAGAAAAAATATTTGCAAAAGACATATCTGATAAAGGACTGTAATTCAAAATATACAAAGAACTCTTAAAGCTCAATAAGAAAATGGACAACTTAATTAAAAGATGGGCAAAGATCTGAACAGACACCTCAGCAAAGAAGATATACAGGTGGTAAATAAGCATATGAAAGCATCTTAAAGATCATATGTCATTAAGAAATTGCAAATTAAAATGAGATGCCCTGTACATCTATTAAAGTGGAAAAAATCCAAAAGACTGATGACAAATGTTGGCAAGGACATGAAGCAAAAGAAATTCTCATTCATTGTCGGTGAGAATGCAAATGGTATAGCCACTTTGGAAGAACGTTTGGTAGTTTCTTACACAACCAATCATACTTTTACCATAAAATTCAACAATTGCACTCCTTGGTATTTATCCAAATGAGTTGAACAGTTTTATCCACACACAAAACTTATATATGGATATTTATGGAAGCTGTATTCACAATTGCCAAAAGTTAGAAGCAAATTAAGACATGTTTTAATAGGTGAATGGATTAGCAAGCTGTGGCACTAATTCAGGGAGACAGTGGAATGTCATTCAGCCCTAAAGAGAAATGAGCCATCAAGCCATAAAAAGACATAGAAGAATCTTAAATGCACGGTACTAAGTGGGAAGCCCATCTGAGGAAGCTACATGTTGTATGATACCAATTATATGATACCCTGGAAAAGGCAAAACTATGAAGACAGTAAAAAGATCAATGGTAGGGGAGTGGCGGAGGAGGGAGGGATGAATTGGGAAAGCAGAGGATTTTTAGGGCAGTGAAACTAGTTTGTATGCTACTATAATGGTAAGTAGGTGTCATACATGTGTCAAAACCAATAGAAGGTACAGTACCAAGAGAGAGCTCTAATGTGAACTATGGAATGCGGTAGCTAATGAGGTGCCATTATAGGTTCACAGATTGTTACAAGTGTTGTGTGGGATGTTGACAGTGGGGGAGGCTGTGCCTCTATGGGGTCAAGGAATATATAGGAACTCTCAGTATTCCGCTTACTTTTGCTATGAACCTGAAAAATAAAGCCAACTAAAAGAAAGCGACATACGTGCAGAATTTATTCATAATCAACTTACAAGCATATCAATAATTTTATAGTTTAGAATAATAATTACAAAGAAACCTTAAAGTGACAATGTATTTATTTAGAATGAGGTCATGGGAATAGACGTATCATCCACTGTTGTGTAAAAAACATGGCTCTTATAACCAATTAACTGGCAATACGCTCTCTAGAAATGGGCCTGATCAATTCAACATGGAACACTTACCCAGTAACGTGTTCCCTTGCAAAGTCATGTGTTTACCGAAGATTAAAGACGATATTACAATGTCAAAGGTTTTGTTTCAATTAAAATGTTTTAATGCTAGTAATTCCATAACTCGTTCAGATAAAGGACAATTGGGAAAAATTATATTTATTAAGAACAAGTGTTGCCTTTATTGGAAGGAAGATAATGCAAAATTTAAAGCTCGACATATATTAGAATTAACATCAAAATTTGGGGGTGCATATCTTTTAGCCCTTCTGGCTTGTTTTCTGATTGCATCATTTGTCTTAGCTCCTCATCATTTAATAACTCACAGAGCTGAGCATGTGTAACTTTGTTCTTTCTTTCTTATATTCCATATATTAATTCAAATAACCCACGCTCATATAAAATAGTTATCCTATATAAACACTGTGACAGAGAGTAGATCAGTACGTGGGAATTTGGTGGCCATTTTCCTGCAGCGACCAAGTTATATTCTTCAACTCTTCCACTTCTTTTTTTCCAATTTAGAAGAAATTTTAAAAACACCTAGAATTAGATTCAATAAATTAAATTATTATTGTATTGTATCATTAGTAACTTCAAAAGAGTTTAGTGTATGGAGAAAATAGGAGGAACATAATATATGATAAAAGTATCATCTCAATCAATTAGATATGAGATCCCTTTATTTTGAAATCATTCATATTAGTATTTTTCAATAATTTGGGCAATTATTTGGAAAAATTCAATCAGATTCTTACTTGATGCTGTTAAAAACTGAAGATGAAATAAATGCTTGCATGTGTGGTAGGCTGAATAACAGTCCAAAGATTTCCAGGTCCTAATCTTATATGTTACCTTATATTGCAAAAGGGAGTTTGAGATAGAAAGATTATCCTGGAATACCCTTAATGTAATCACCCGTGTGCTTATAAGAAAGGGGGAGGCAAAGGGAAATCTGGCTACAGAAGAGAAGGGGCAGTGGGAGAAAGGAACTGGAGTGATGCGTGATGCGAGAAAAGAATCACAAGCCAGACAGAATACAGTCCAGAAGCTGGAAAATAATGGAAGCAAATTCTCCCTCGAGGCTCCAGAATGAAGCAGCTCTGCCACCACTTTGAGCCCAGTGAAACTGATTTCTCACTTATAGCCTCCAGAACTATTAAGAGAATAAATATGTTGTTTTAAGCCTCCCAGTTTGTGGTAATCTGTTTCAGCAGCCATAGGAAATGAAAATCATATGGAAAGGTAAAATGACAAAATATAGATCAAACACATATGGTGTGCATACTGAAGTGTCTGGGACAAGTAATTTATGTCTGCAGATCACTTTGGGACGCATAAAAATAGACCGATATGATGAATAAAGTGATGGAAAAGATGGATAAATATCTTTAAAAGGTAAGTAGAGTACATTTTAATGGTAGGCTCTAGATGGTAAGAATACACAAAGGTGTTGACTGTAAATTTTTTATGGTTTCCAAGTTTTAAATATTTCACAATAAAATATTGGAGAATAGTAGATGAAAATATAGATTAAGATGAGACAGGAATAACTATGACCCTAAGGGATAAAGTTGGATATGAAAAAAAAAATATTGGATTTGCATGAATCAAAATGAAAAGCTTTGAGGTAGAAAATTTTAAAAATGAACTAAGTTAAAAGAAAAATAATAAACTGTAAAATATTTGTAACGTGTGTCAAAAGATAGGTATCTATACTATGGAAATGCAATATTGCCACTAGAGGTATTTAATGGTCCCTTAATAATGCTGAATACACAAAAGTGTTGGATTTAGGATTATGCTAATATTTTGTACCTATAGTTAATCTTGGTAATCAGCTCTTTTCCTTTCCCAAAGTATATCATTATTTCTGTTATTATTAGGAGAAAGTTATGTATAAAGCATAAGGAAAAAGAAACCCAGTTAGAGAGGAGAAAGTTGTTTTTTATTTGTAAGATGATGCTAACTAGTAATAAAAATGGTATTCCAGAACTTTTTCCAACAAAACATGTACACTCAGTATTAACTCAGAGGTAGAGTTACATCTAAAATGACCTAGCCACACACACACAAATAATAATAAAATAAAATAATCTAGCCACAGTCTTTCCTTGATCTCTTTTCCAAGGGCACAAAGCTGTTTCTTAAGAAATAGCACACCTCTAATTACTGTAAACATTGTAAACCAAATATGAAATAAAAAACATTTTTTACCATAATGAAGATCACTATGAAAAATGAGATACCGTCTCAAGAGTACTCACTGGAAAAAGAATGAGCAAGTATATTACGGTGTATCCAGTCAATGGAAGAGTACATAGCCGGGCCAAATTGTTTTCAGAGAATTTTTAGTGAACAGAGAATATGTTCATAAAGATGTTATATGAAATAAGATTATATAGAGTTCTTTATATGGAATGGTCCCAATATTTTAACAAAATCTTCTAAGTAGAAAAAAAATACAAAATAAAGACTAGAAGGAAGAACAGCAAATAATTAGCAATAATTTTCTAGACTGTGGGAAATGGTCTTTGTTTCCATCTTTCAGTTTTCTCCTGTATTTCTCTCTTGCTCTCATGTTTTTTTTACAATAAACATGATTTGCTTTTATAATAAAATAGTACTGTATATTTTAATGTTCTTTTTGCCATATATATAATATATAACCTATGTCTACAAGACATAAAAGGTACATTTACATATGCACGTGTGTTTAAGTGGACAACGCCATCTTACAAAATTATGTCAGCAGAGGTTACATCCTTAACAACCTGCAAGGTGGCGGTCACTGTTGAATGCCACCAGGCCTTCTTCTCAACTGTAAAACTCCAGGTCTATACTGAAATCGCCTAGGGCATATTTAGCATAAAATTCCTGGTCCTACCTTTAGCAATTCTGAGATTTTCTTGAGTCGAGACAAGTCTTTTTTATTTCATTAAGTTTCCCTAAAAGACTCTGTAAGATGCAGTTCCATTTGAGAACTACGCGGCTCAGCAATCGTTGTCAAACTTTAATATGTGTGAACATCACTGGTGCTTGATAAAAACAACAATTACTTGAACTCTCACCTTTCGGTTGAAGGTAAAGCCCAAGCAGAAAGCTGCATTTTTAGCAAGCACCGCGCTGTTCTGATAACCCATATTCAACAGAAGACGCTTTATAAACTGGAGCAATTATATATTAAAACATATATGGAAGTTGAGAGAACGTACCTTATGAAGACGATTTTTATCTTTACTCCAAATTCACGCTCCCATGAACATATATGTATACATGGAGAGAGGGAGAGGTTGTGAATATTAAATATTTTAATAAATGAGAATATATATATAAAGCTTTCAGTATAAGGGCTGGCATGTACAAAGTACTTCCTATGTGCCAGCCAGCATGGTAAGAGCTTTACACACATTCTTATTTAATTTTTACCATAATCTTAAGTGGATTATATCATTATCCTCATTTTAAAAATATTATTGCATTATTGCAGGATTAGAGAAGGTAAGTAATTTACCTGAGGGCGTATAGCTAAAGAATTTATATAACCAGAATTCAATATTCAATCTCAAGATTTCTAACTTCAAATCATATATACATATGATATTTTATAGATATATTATTAGAAGTTATATATATTACATATAACATATCTATGTTTATATATGTAGTTTTCCAACGGATATATATATCAATGGATATATATATAAATATGTATAAGTTTATAATATGTATATATTTATATATATGTATATATAAAACGTAAGGCCCCATTAGTAGAACATATGTTTCAAGTTATTTTCCTGGTTTGTAAATAAATTTAAGTCACACTTCTACTGGTTTCTTTTCTGTTCATTGACATATATATTTATATATTTGTGTATTTATATATATGTGTTATATGTATTATATATACACAGATACGTATAGTCTACTATAAATCATATATGCTTTGTATATATGAATTTATATATGTATATGTTCACACATGTGTAAAACATATATGCTTACCCATATATATCACACACAATGTTCACCTTCAATGAACAAAAGAAGTATGACCTAAATTCCTTTGCAAACTAAGAAATTAATTCAAAACATATGTCCTACTAGTTTAGCTTAAATTTTTCAGAAGATGCCAATTCATGAGTTGTGCACAATCTCTTGGTTTATTTGTTTTTTGGTCTTCAAAGAATAGGAGGAAAGATACAGCTGCTTTAAGAGAGAGTTTGGGTTCACAGCAGAGATAATGCATGGTTGTGTCAATCCCTGTTTAGAACTGGGTAAAATCCAGACACATCAGGGTTCTCTCCAGACATTCCTTCAGTGTTATCTTTGGAAAATCAAGTTGCTCTATATTAACCACACAAATGAAAGTCTTAATGCTTTGGCCAAAGGGATGGATTTCTTAGACCTTACTTATTTAACCTGTTTCTTCTTTCTGTTCATTTCAGAGCATTTTCTTCTTTAATTGTGCTTTATGTGTTTGCTCATTATCTATCTTGATTATTAACCGGATTACTTTTTAAAGCCAACTAGAATCTGTTTTCAATTTTTGTTTTAGAATGGTCAACCACAGTGTTCCCAGCATTTGGCCTGAAGTTTTCAATTAAGTTATGATGACTTTTAACTTGAAAATATTGTTGTTCTTTCTGGCTGCATATTTAACAAGGAAGGAAAAACAACTTTCTCCTTACTTTGATAGTCTTCCACCAAATAATAAAAACCTGACCCAAAACACTAAAGTAGATAATTTCATTGAATCTGATGGGAAGTAAGATGATGAAAATGGAGTGGCACTAAAAATTTTGACAATAAATTAACTTTGCCTGTTTTTTAAGGAAATCTAAAATGATCAAAACAAACTCTGAGTCGTATTTAAAAATAGCGTTTTTTTTTTCTATCTTTACAGTTTGATTACTATAAAGATATTTTTGACTTTGACTTTTGTAGTGTTTTCATTATAAAGAACTCCAATTTCAGTCTAGTTTTCAATTCTATTTAAGGAGGGTTTAATGAAGGCATGAGAAGAGTTGATTGCAAAGTTTAACTACAGGTACAAAATATGAATCTAAATCCTAAATGAAATAGTTTTATGTATTTCTCCCGGGGGGATATAGATGGCCTGTGGCACGGGGATTGTCATGTTACCTGTGGTTTACTTGTCACTTAATAAAAGACCTTTTCTCCATTGATTCCCAGAGCTACCATTGCCGTTGTCTATGATGTTGTGCCAGGAAGCTGCTCCACGTCACCATCATGCCAAGGTCAACAACTGGCCTCTGTCCCATAGGTAGAAGACTGCACACCATGTTTCATGAGAAGAAGATCATTTTCTATGGGGTAAATCTTAATAAGGGAAGACAGATTCATGGGCTTCCCACTGGACTACTCTATTTCTTTTCTTTTTCTTTTTTTTTAACATTTTTATTTTATTTTTGAGAGACGCAGAGACAGAGCATGAGCAAGGGAAGGGCAGAGAGAGAGGGAGACACAGAATCTGAAACAGGCTCCAGGCTCTGATGAGCCATCAGCAGAGAGCCCGACGCGGGGCTCGAACTCACAGACCGTGAGATCATGACCCCAGGCAAAGTCGGCCGCCTAACCAACTGAGCCACCCAGGCACTCCTGGACTACTCTATTTCTAATGCTGAAGCTATAGAACTCTGTTCTCCTTGATTTTCCACATCCTATCATTTGAATCTGGGCGGTAGTGGAATAGATTTGTTGGGTGAGATTTGATCAAAGAGTACTCAAGCATTATCACTATGACCAAAAGTTCTTCAACGAAGCCTTCACATATTTATTGAATACTTACGGTTTTATTCAGACTCTGATTGAAAACTAACATTTCATTAAGGAAAATATATTTGCCAACATACTTAAAATGCCACTAAGTATTCAGTACAAGAAATAAAGGTGTAAGATAAAAATATTAATGCATAGGTTGCAGGTATTCAACTGCCAGTAACCGTAAACAAATACCACATTGCAATCATTTCCCCTTATTGGTAATTTTTTTTCCTCATGTTTTCTAATGAAGAGGTTAACAGACCATCTATTCATTGATTGAGAGACTACGGAGACAAAATACCAATTATTTTATTGCAACTTATGTATTATTATATATCATAAATATATGACATATTCTTTTTTTTAAATTTTTTTAACATTTATTTATTTTTGAGAGACATAGAGACAGAGCATGAGCAGGGGAGGGGCAGAGAGAGAGGGAGACACAGAATCGGAAGCAGGCTCCAGGCTCTGAGCTGTCAGCACAGAGCCCGACGAGGGGCTTGAACTCACAGACCGCAAGATCATGACCTGAGCTGAAGTCGGCCGCTCAACCGACTGAGCCACCCAG
The DNA here is from genome assembly GCA_030068075.1 of Paguma larvata. NCBI lineage: Eukaryota > Metazoa > Chordata > Mammalia > Carnivora > Viverridae > Paguma > Paguma larvata. The sequence goes on along the minus strand of CM057826.1, from coordinate 30,212,345 downwards.
GCGCCCCTATATGACATATTCTAATAAATGTTTAATAAATACAATAACAATAATCATTCATTGTTAACTATATGCCAAGTGCTCTGCTCAATGCTTTATGTGTATATTTTTCCATTTAATCCTCATAACAACCTTAAGAAATAAACAATGTGCTTATCTCCCTCGATAGTAGAAGAATTTATGATCAAGTGAACTTTATTGACTTATCTAATGTCACTCTGTCAAGCGTCTATTGACTGTCTTATGTAATTCATGCTGTTGCTTCAAATTCAGCACCCTGAGGAACCATGTCTCTCACCATAGCAGAAACAATAGAGATGACTTTCTTTCGGATTTATTACTGATATTGAAGAATGGTCAGATTTGCAGCCACCTGTTCCATGGAAGAAAAAACAAATAATGAGCAACTGAAGTCAAACCATGAGAGTCACATACCAGTTACACATAGAAATTGTATTAAGGCGGTTAAGAATGTAATTATGAATTTGGACAAGGACTTCCCTTTTACAATCCAAACAATTGATTTTGCCATCCAAAATATACCAACTCTGTTATTAGAATCACTAGCTAACATGAAAGATCTGAAGCCAAGTGTCCAGCTAGGAAAAAAATAAAAACTACCTAACGTGCATTATTGGCAAACAGCCAAAAGGATTTGTTAACTGAGAGCAAATGAGTGTGAAAATCATGTTTGCCAGGCAGATATATTATCAAGAGCTACCTTGTCCCTTCCCTATACAAAGACTCTGTGATCAGCACCTCTTCTAAGAGTATTAAAAACCTTGCTGGAAAATGTTGTCTCATTTTCTGAGTAAGTTCTCTGGCCCCGCTTCAGCACAGAATCTTGTAAAAAGTGGAGCCAAAAGTCAATGGCTCTGGTGTATCATCGCCCGAAGATGATTCTCAGCAGTAAAAATCATTCCTCCTTAAATATAGGCAAGATTGTTCATTGCCAACAGTTTACTAGTATGCTTCGTTTTCCCCCCTCATTCTCATTTTCCACAGCTATGACCCTTCCATAGTGCTTGTTAGCGGTACAGTAAAAATAACAATATATTAATTTCTCCAAAGGTCATAGACTTACCTCTGAAAGGCGCCCCTGGGGCTCACAACTCTGAGTCTTTGTGAAAAAAATAAACTAGAAATATATGTCAATATGAAAAGCGAGAACTGAGACTACCCATAGCAACATATCTAGCTGTTCAATAAGACTTTGCCCAGGAAAGATAAGACTATAAACCAATAAATATTATCTTCTTCAAGATATTTGTGCAAATTAGTTTATCAGAGACAATAGTTTTATTACTTAGGCAAAGAGTTGTCTTGTCAAATAATAGTGTATCCATTAAATCTTCCCCTAAGACACTCATCTTACTCTGTCCACCAATCCTAAACTATCTTGTCACAAATTTTGCCCAAACTCCATCATCTCTCCAACCCTGAAACACTTGCCCAGACCCCAACCCCCTGTAAACATCCATTCAGACTTCCCTCTTGTGAGATTCTGTTCATTTCTGTCCAGGAGGTGTTCTGTCTCCCTGCAGTGACTTCTATTGTATTCAGTTTTGCTTCATTAAATGGTTGTTTTGTAATATTTTTGAGAATTCAATAAAAGAATGTCAATATGGTACAGAGATCTGAAATCTTCCAAGTCTAATCATCAAGAAAAGCTGTTTTTAGTTTAATCCATTTTACAAGCATCTTTGTTATTCAAGATTTCAGGGAACAGAATAAGACGGTCCACCACAACCAAGGGATATGAAAATTTCATGGAGATAATATCAGGATTATTTAACATATCTCATAGATCGTGAGTGTAGATCAGAAACACTGTTTCGTGGTGGGTTTCAAAGTGTCAGCAGTTTTTTTAAGTGCAAAAAGAGTGCAGAAGACAGAATTTCGTTTTTTTCAACTTGTGTGTGCATTTCTCACAAATTAAATCCAGACTTTGTTTCCTAGAACAACATTTGGAAGATATTTCTTAAATAGACCAAAAACTAATTATTTGCCCACTTAAACAAATAAGCAGTTTAGAGGAGGTAATTCTTTTATCTTGTTATTTTAAAAGTCAAGTACAAAACTTTGAAAAAGGAGAAACAATTGACCAAAATTCATAAAAGTAAAAAAGCTTGAGATAATTCAACTAGAGGGCTCTAAAAAAACATTTGTCAAAATGTGTGTCAGTTTCAGTTATCTCTTTTTTCGTAAAGTATCGTCAACTGGATTGTTTAAGAAGAAATCTTTAAGAGAGCTGTAAAATGCAGCAGTTGTGTTAATAATTGTGTTTGATTACATGGTATAAATACCCTTTTACTGCAAAGGCATTAATATCTATGATAACTATATATATCATCTATGTGAACTGATGCTGTACTAACATTAGCCGATTAAACACCTTTCAATATTGGCCCCTTTTTCATTCTTAGTAGAAAGTGTTAATGCAGGGGATCTAACTTGGGTTCATGGACAACTTATTTAGCCTTTCAAAAAGTGGGGAGACTATGGACATGAAGACATTTCTACTTTTTATTGGAAAAATCCTCAAGATAAAACACTACAAAACCTACTTCATAAGACAAGATGGGAGGTGGGACCAAAAAAAAAAAAAAAAAAAAAACAAAGAAAAATAAAATGTACAAATTGAGGTCTCGATGACTTAGCCTGTCACAGAACCATCCCGTGGAATGCTGGAAGATAACAGAGAACTTCTCTTCAGCCATTCACTTTTTAGACAGGAGAGGAAACACAAAGGCTAATTAAAAATAAAAAGCTTAATAAATGCACGGAAATTTTAATCTTAAAAGAAGCGGTTTTGTGCCAGTAAACCACTTGCTTTATCATCATACTATCAAATTATCCAGTGAAGAATATTGATTTGTCAATTAGAAAGAATAAGCGAAGATGTTTTCAGCAGAGGTATGAAGTAACTTGTAACCATGCCATGGAGGCTACTTTTTAAAAATAGTGACTTCAGGGGTGCCTGGGTGGCTCAGTCTGTTAAGCGTCCAACTTTGGCCCAGGTCATTTTCTCCCAATTTACGGGTTCAAGTCCCGTGTCGGGCTCTGTGCTGATAGCTCAGAGCCTGGAGCCTGCTTCAGATTCTGTGTCTCCCTCTCTCTTTGTACTCTCCTGCTCCTACTCTGTTTCTCTCTCTCTCAAAAATAAATAAGCACTAGAGAAAAATAGTGATTTCAATGTTTCTATTTATTTTTCACTGTTTAGACATATGGGGAAGAATAAAACTGTAGATCATTCAAAGTTACGATTAATGTATTAACAATATTAATTTATATTTGGTTTAGTGAAGTCCTTTAGAAGTTATATTTTGATATGTAATTTTTGGTGTGATGTCTACCATGGCCATGAAGTCATAGAGGATTAATGAGAGACAGGAGACTAGGAACCATGTCAGCCTCTGAGGTCAAGGCTATGTGTCTTAGTCTTTGAGCTACGCTCAGGGTTTGACACTTAGTAGGTATTCATTTTGAGTCTGCGAAGGGATGTTCTTAAGGACCTGAGGATCTCAATTACACGTGTCAATTCTAATTACTGTTTTACTTAATAACTTCTCTTGGGAGAGTGACTGGGAACTTCCTTAGCCAGTCTACATCCATTCCTCAGCAGCAGGGCTCCGGTGGCCTGAGTTCGAATTTCCTCTTCAGGGCTCCCTCACCGTGTGACTCCTGGCAGGATCCTTACCTTCCTGGGAGCACTATCCCTTGATGGGAAATGGAGAGAAGAAGGGCAGGCACCAGATTGGATATGGGGGGTGAGGACCAGTGAGGTAATCCGTGCAGAGCGGTGAGTGTGGTTTTCGGGTCCAGAGACGGCATTCAACAAGTACCAGTTATCACCATTTACTCACACGCTAAAATGTTTTCATAACGTCTTTTGAAAGCTGACTGTATTAATATCCTGTGGCTGCTAGAACGAAGTACCACAAATTTAGTGACTTAAAACAACAGAAATTCGGTCTCTCACAGTTCTGGAGGCCGGAAGTCCCAAATCAATACCACTGGGCGGAAATCAAAATCAGTGTCGGCAGGGCAATGTCGGCAGGGCCACACGGTCCCTCAGAGGCTCTGCTGAAGAAGGCCATCTGTTCCTTGCCTTCTCCAGCTTCTGGAGGCTGCTGGTGTTCCTTGGCTATGGTACATTTGCCCCATGTCCTGCCTCTGTCATCCCCCGTCTCCTATTCTGTGTGTTTCTGTCAATCTCTCTCTGCCTCCCTTTTGTAAGGGTGCACATAATTGGATTGAAGGCTCATTCTGATAATGTCTTCATTTTCAAGATTCTTACACGTAATCCTATCTGAAGTCCTATTTTACCATACAAGGCAACCTTCACAGGGTCTAGAGATTAAGACTTGGGTATCTTTTGGGGAACTACCACAGAGCCTACCAAATTAACATTAAGTACTTCAAACTTAAAGAATTTGCTTGCCCAGCTACATACTACAGGTGTAGTTCTTGTGTTCTCTCTCTCTTTCTCTCATTCCCCCTCACTCCCTTACTGTCTCCCTCCCCCTCTCTCTTCTTTTCTTCCCTTCCTCCAAACGCTGTCCCATTTACCTATTTGTAAGTCAAATGTCTTGACCAAATAGAGTTTTTTTTTTTCTTACGTACTTGGAAGACTGGTAAAGGCAGTTGCCAGCCTTTGCTGAGGTGCTCTGTCAAGTCAGGATCTGCATCTTTCAGAGGGCCTGCCTGCAATCCTTTTGAATTTCTAGCATGATTATTCCTCCTGGTCACAAAATGGCTGAGCCAGACCGGGCGTGCAAGGTACGAAGAGAAGAGAATGTCTATCAGTGAACCAAAACGTTCCCTGAAAACTCTCAGGAGACTTCGCTTTACGTTCTATTGGCTGGAAGTATATCCTCCATCACAAGATACAAGGGAGGCTGGGAAAAGGAAAATATAGCTCTTCTAGAGGGGATGGTAGAAGGCATCCAGATAGGAGACGGGGGACAACTGTTGTGTAAGCCAACCAACAGGGTCCACGAGACACCTGGTCTGGGGGAATGCTGGAGGGAGGGTGCACCGCTCAGAGGAGGGGAGAGAAGCAGGATGGAACCCTTATTGAGTAGCCACTATGAATCAGGCCCTACGCCTGATAAATCCACCCAGTTTCTCATTTCATCTTCACAACAGTTTTTTGCAGAGAAGAAGACTGAGGTTCAGAACATTTTAAAAGCACACGCTAGTACAGAGTTAATCCGTGGGGAAGACAGAAATGAAACTGAAGCGTGACTGAATCCAGACACCATGCTCTTCCTAGTATGTTTTAATGAATTAGCAGACCCGTGAGATCGTCTGTAGCTGACTGTTTCTCCCCACAGCCACGCTTCTTCAGATGCTATTTATCTTAACGGTGTTGACCAAAACTCAGAGCACTTCACCAAAACCAGAAATCGCTCCAGGGCTGCGGTTCTGGGCGCGGTTGCAATGCTCCAGTTCCTTCACAAACGTGCGGGGAGAGACAGGCCCCGCTCAACACGTCGCGGTGCGCGGTCAAAAGGCAAACGTGGCCCCCGTGAGCCTGCGACCTTGTCCTCACCGCCGAGAGGGGGTTTCCCGGACTTCCTGCGGCACGTGGGATACTTTTCGCCAAGAATCACCGGGGAAGTGGTATTTGTTGGTGACAAGCACTAACAGGAATGCAGCTCAAGTACTGCTGTTGACGTTTGGATTTAAGTTAGTCTCGTGTCTCCAAATCTGCCCTTACAGACACGGGTTTGCAAATATATTGCTGAGAGATTCTTACACAAAAGAAATTCCACTGGTCGAGGAACTGGCTTATTCTCAAAAGAAGGCAAATATTTTGTTAAAAGTGTCTACAAGCACAGGAAATTTAGTCAAGAGGGAAAAATAGATTTCAGAAATCTGTCCAGAACTAAATCAACCATTTCACTTATTTATTTATTTTAGTATAATTTATTGTCAAATTGATTTCCATACGACATCCGGTGCTCATCCCAGCACGTGCCCTCCTCAATGCCCATCACCCACTCTCCCCTCCCCAACCTCCCATCCACCCTCAGTTTGTTCTCTGTATTTAAGAGTCTCTTATGGGTTTGCCTCCCTCTCTATAACTATTTTTTGCCCTTCCTTCCCACATGGTGTTCTGTTAAGTTTCTCAAGATCACATATGAGTGAAAACATATGGTATCTGTCTTTCTCTGCCAGACTTATTTCACTTAGCACAATACCCTCCAGTTCCATCCACGTTGCTGCAAATGGCATGATTTCATTCTTTCTCATTGCCAAGTAGTATTCCATTGTATATATAAACCACATCTCTTTATGCATTCATTAGTTGATGGACATTTATTTATGCTCTTTCCATGATTTGGCTATTGTCAAAAGTGCTGCTATGAACATTGAGGTACACGTGCCCGTATGCATCAGCACTCCTATATCCCTTGGGTAAATTCCTAGCAGTGCTATTGCTGGGTCATACGGTAGCTCTATTTCCATTTTTTTTTGAGGAACCTCCACACCATTTTCCAGAGTGGCTGCACCAGTTTGCATTCCCACCAACAGTGCAAGAGGGTTCCTGTTTCTCCATGTCCTCGCCAGCATTTATAGTCTCCTGATTTGTTCATTTTAGCCACTCTGACCGGTGTGAGGTTAAATCAACCATTTTAGATGATCTGAATTGCATCCTCTTCTTCCTCATTTCCTTCCTCTTCAGCTAATTTTTCTGTGCTTCCTGTTCCTGTTGGGTGTATATAATCAAACTCATCTGTTTATGTATGTTTTATAAACCCAAAAAAGGAAAAAAAAATGCCAGCCCACCCAACCCAACACACTGTACAAGCCAAAACAAGTTGAAATTTATGTTTTGCTCTGATAAAGTGTTAATGATTGTAGCAACACAAATTGCCCGATATCAAGAGGATCTCAGATTCTAAAAATGAATTCACTCCCTTACAGTTAAAGAATGTTCAAAAGAGTGAAGACACAAAACGAGGATTTCACAATTTGCATATTGTCGGGATGGATAGGGATCCCGGACTTTCTTCATCCCCAAAAATAAGCACTGGCCCATCCACCTATGGCTCTGGAGGAAGAGGGAAGCCTGATGAAACAGGAATGAGGATACCAACCCCTGGCAGAGATCCAACCCCTCAAAGTGAGGAAATCCAAAGAAAAAAAAAGATCTCGGTTTTTTTGGAACACAGATTGGGTTTGGATCAAGTTCCTGTATCATAGTGAGCCTTGCTCACCAGACTCCCGTGCCCACACTTGACCACTTGTGTTGATTCGTGGCCAGTAAGAGTGGCTCCAGAGACTGCCGATGCCAGAAGAATCGCCATCATACACACCATGTATGACAGTAACCCAAGCTAGTCTTACGGGATTTGTGGAGGCTCTGGCTCTGCCTACAGCAGCCTAGAGAAGCCAGATATTATGACCTGGAGGTGCAAGGGAGTTATTCCCATAACGAGTGAACTTGGACCAATGTAACGAAGGAGATGAGGAAAAGCCAGCAGATACATCACTCACCCCTTTTCTTCCTCTGCAGCAGTTCTTATACACTGTAGGTCTATACAACTTTTTTAAAGATGTTCTGCAAGATAAGTGACCAGTCGTGGTTTTTGCAAAGCTAGAGACAACTCAGTAATGCACCTGCTGTCCTTCACTCTATTGGAGACTGAACTCCTAATAAAGCATTAGCTTGTAAATGTTTGCTTCGGACTTCATTTTCTGAGGAACCCATGTGAAGATGGTGTGATAACAGTCGTATCTGCTCCCAGAAGTAGTTTATTAGGCAGGGGTGACAGGGCTTTAGTGCAAGGCATTCGTAGTTTCCAATGTACGGAACTGAGTGTGGTAGGATCCGGGGATGGCCAGAGGTCTAGGTCTTAGCCAGTATGAATGAAAGAAGTTAACCCCTCCAGTGGAAGTGGAAGTGGAAATCACGTGATTCCATGTCCAACTAAGAGATAGGAGATCAGAGAGAGAAAGGGCAGGACTCTGTGAGGCTGTGCTCCTCCGAACCTCTGAAATGACGCTGAGGTTCTCTGGATGGGGCCATTTCATTAGAAATAAGAACGGACTGATTTTTCAGTACAAATCAGTAGAAGGCAAGAGGATGTTAGGACAAATATGAAAAAGAATTTCCTTCCAAATCTTTACGTCTGGGCACACTAACAATGGGTCCTCCCAAGGTTTCAGGAAGAGTCCAGCCTTCAGCAGACCTGCAAGGTTAGGGGAACCGACCTGGGAATTAAGGAGATGTCCCCAGGTTTGGATCGTCTCTCTGCACAGCGAACGTCTCCCAGTCCTTACCCGGCACAAGTGAAACACTCAAGCGCACGACAGAGAGCGTGGGAGCGGTCATCCAAAGTTAGGATTCAAATGTTAGCTCTGCTCCCTACTAGTTTTGTGATGTCGGTCACTTCATTTCAACGTTCTGAGTCTCAGTTTCTTCTGTGGACTCCAGATAACGGCCTCTTCATAAAATTGTTAGCGGAATCAGTGAGATCGTGTGAGAGATCTTTTTAAGTGGCTGCCTCAGTTAGCATGTTTTTGACTACAGGGTACAAGCTATCCAACGAAATGTGGCCAAGATTATGAGGGTATTTATTATGTCTCATGACCAGAGGCCAGAAGTGATCGCCAGAATTGATGAATTCGGAATCGAACAATATTATCATTCTGCTTCAGCTTCCTCTGGTTCCCTGGGACCACCCCCCACCCCAACCCCCACCCCCACCGAGTTTGGGACAGCTACAAACACTGTGTCCTCACACAATTGTACGCAAAAGTGGGAAAGGGGAAGAACCTCTTCTCTTATGTGTTCCGGTTTATATTAGGAAGAAAAGTTTCCCCAAATCCCAGCAGACTTCTCTTCTTGTCTCATTGGTCAGAACTGGCTCACACACTCCACTCCAAACCAATCATAAGTGAGGCGATAGAAGTGCTCATATTGGCTTAAACCAATTACTATTCATCCCTTGGGCTGAGGCAAGACTATCCCTCCCTTCCAAGAGTGCTTGTTACCAGTTAGGTGAACAGAATTAGGGTCTTGTTGGCACAGAAGTGGGGAATGGCTGTTGACTAGGAAACCAAAAGTGACTGCCAGAATATAAAAGTGTTAAACAGATAGTATTTTTAAAATACCCCTATGGCAAAGAGTATACCTATGTGGATGAGCACTGGGTAATATATGGAGTTGTTGAATCACTATATTGTACACCCAAAACTAATATAACATGCTATGTTAACTACATTTGAATTTAAATGAATAAATGAACAAACAAATGAATAAATGAATAAACAAACCTTATGACCAAAAAATAAATAAATAAATAAATAAATAAGGAACAAGTTCCTGTCCTTAAGGATTTTAAAGTCTGACCTAAAGAAACAAGCTTTATTGAAAGAAGGAGGATTTATTCTGAAAATCTCTTTTCCCTGTGAATTTGGATTCTCACTATTTTCAAAGCAATGATCAGTACAACACAGATATAAAGAGTTTACCACCTAATCAATTGGTTCTGCAAAAATACAAACAGGAGCAAAGGAGCAAAACACGATCCATCTCTATTAAAAATAAATTCTGGTTTGTAAAACTCAGAGTAAAATAGCAACCCTGAGTGTTACAGATTTGAGAAAAAGTCGATCTCTTCAGTTTCTCTGTGACTGGGTTCTGATGTGTATGAAAGTTTGTGTTGCACAGCTTCCCGCGAGACCCTCATCATCTATCTGCCGGCCCTCCAAACATATCTGCAAGAGGGATGGGTACCCAGCAGTAGTGAGTAATGTCGTCTTTCACTCAATGGGACTGTTGACAGTAATGGTACAGGGTTTCAAAGAATTAAAAGCAGAGAGAGGTATTTAGGAATGGAAAGCCAACTGTTTAATTTACAGTAATGTAAAGGGCAGATAAGAGTTGCTGTACAATTTCCCCCCATCTTCTTTCTGTCTTTATTCCACTTTCCATTGCCTTTGTGTTTGCAAATTCTGTCTTGCTATTAGTTTTTAATGAAAGCCGTATGTTTATCATATTCCTTGGCAGACTCGGTCATTTGCGCCTCGAGATTATATTATTTTTTTCCTCAGACAGATTCAGCTGGCAGCTCCTATAGATTCCTTTGCACCAAAAGTGTCACCAAAGTTATAACGGCAAGAAGAAAACTCTATACCTCAGCAATTCTGCAAGCAAGATCAAGTATTGCCAACTGATCTTTTCTTTTCCTTAAGGAAAAAAACAAACAGGTTAGAATAAAAGATGTGGACAAGAAAACATGCTCACGTTTGTAAGTGTGATGGGCTTCGGGGTTCTCTATGATTCTAAATGCGTGGTTGGTGCTACAGCAGCCCCTGCAAACCCATCACTCGCCACCATGTCAGCAGATCTTGGACACTGGGAACAGGCTTGATTAGCATGACTAACTTTCATAGTCTCAAAGCTTTAGACATCAGCAACAGAGACGAGCCGAGCAGACACTGGATAAATAATAAATAATGAGAAACATGTTGCAACATTCACTTTCAAATTATATTTTCAATGTTTTTTCTTACATCCAATAATTTCTAGTAAAATGAAATTATGCAGTTTCATTAAATTATCTGGATGTCATTTAAGAAAAAATAGGAAACAACTTTGGTATAATTTCAAATGTCTCCTTCATGTCAGACACAACCATGCTGAAGTGTTTCTTGTATAAAAATTTCCACTTGTTCCCACTGTCCAATCAACCTACGGAACCATATCTATTCTTCCCTGTGTGGTCAGACTTCTCAAATGAGATTTTCCCCTTTTTCATACTGCATCCACTCCTTTCTCACAATAATCTTTTTGCCCTTATCAATTTGGTTTAACTTTTTCTCAAAGTACATTGACCTCTTCTCAAACAATCTCCTCAAACTTTTTGAAATATGTTACTCTTCCAACCGTCCTTGACAGGATCCTACAAATTCACCTAAAAATCCTGCTAACCTTAATCACATCATCAGTTTCTCCTAAAAACAAGCATTCTCCGGAAGTTTCCCAAGACCTCAGACTTTTCCTCTCTCAGACTGACTCATCTATTCCCGTGATGGCAAATATCTACCATTTCTGTGTCTATCCCTTCAATTAAAAAAAATTTTTTTAATGTTTATTTTTGAGAGAAAGAGATAGAGAATGAGTGGGGGAAGGGCAGAGAGAGTTGGAGACACAGAATCCACAGCAGGCTCCAGGCTCGGAGCTGTCAGCACAGAGCCCAACACAGGGCTCAAACTCACCAACTGTGAGATCATGACAGTGATCTGAGCCGAAGTCGGATGCTTAACTGACTGACCCTACCCAGGAGCCCCTCTGGCTCTTCAATTTTACTTTTCATTGAATCAGTAGACCCACTCGTCAACTGTTAAGTTAAATCAGCATTATGGAACTTCTACAAACTCCCTTCTGTCCAAACCTGATCTCCTTCTAGCTAGCTTCTCCCCAACCAGGATTAAAACACAAGAGTTATCTTTGATTCTTTCTTTGGAACTTCTAACATCCAGTCACTTGCTCAGTTCTCTCACCTTCACATCTGCAGTTGTTTTCTCATCTAAACTTGGTTTTTACTACCATGCTCATGGCCAAGTTCCCATTACCTCTGTTCTAGAGCACTCGAAAGACACTCACTCCGCCTTTCCACATCCTTCCGCTCATCCTTTGCCTGTCGGTTAGTCTCTTAATGTACAATTCTGACCGCAGCACTCCTGACCCAGAAGCCATCCACTCTTACTCCTTTTTCTACACAATAAAGATCAATGTCTAGTTTAGTATCTACAGCCCCTCATGATTATGGTGTTAGCAGGCTTTAGACCGTAAAAGTTCTTGTGCAGAATGTATTGTTTTAGCAACCTAAAGGGACCAAAGCAGAGAAGGGAAAAATGCAAAAACAAAATAAAACGTAAATGAAACAGAATTTTTATTTGCCTTCTATTTTCCAATTAGATGGTGAAACGCTTTTCTTAAACAATGATTGTATTGCCATCTGCTGGAATTATTAGAGCACATTCAAAGCGATGAAAGCCTCAGCCCTCAGGCTGAAAGCCTTGGCTTCAGTTTTCAAACACTGTCTCTAAATACAACTTTTGATGCAAATCTAACTGCAGATGTTAGTTTCATGTAAGAATTGGTTTGATTCCAAGCATGCAAAATTACAGTTAACAGATTAGCAGGACCTTTGCTTGTAACAGACTAGGAGCATTCACCCTTTACTACTGAGAATATCGTAGTGAGCCCGAGAATGAAATGATTGCTTTATTTTTTCTAATACCAGGTGACCTCCAGAAAATCGTATTTTTGGACGCTACTCGATAGTTCAAATTTTTCTCAATCTTTAAGACTCAGAATTAGAATTACCCTTTCCAATGAAGGCTTCCCAAGCCGAGGCTTGTCTTCCTTGATTTTATATAACTTACTATGGGCATGTAACTTTTATTTGGGAGACTAAGCATACTGGCGTTGTACTGACATGAAACATTGCCTGTCTTGGTCTCTCCATGATCAGTAGTGGTTAAGAATCTGGCCTCCGAAGTCAGGCTGCATGTTTCAAAATGTGAATTTGTCACTAGCTACTAATTAATATTTTTGTAATTAGCTTTCCCCTCTGTCGAACGGAGATAATATTTCCTTCACAGGGTTGTTACAAAGATTAAATTAAAAATAACTTTAAAATAAGCATCACCGGCCATGTAGTAAGCACCTAAAATTATTGGCAAGTATCAAGCCTTTTATTAAAGATATGAATTATTGTCACACAGTAACCCAAACAGTTAGCAGTGAGTTCCACCTATAGCAGGTTTACAACGAGTATTATTAAATGACAGATTTTTATTAATTATTTAAAAATGATTTAGTTTTTTTTATTTTTTTTAACGTTTATTTAGTTTTGAGAGAGAGACAGCATGAGCAGGGGAGGGGCAGAGAAAGAGGGAGACGCAGAATCTGAAGCAGGCTCCAGGCTCTGAGCTGTCACCACAGAGCCTGACGGGAGGCTTGAACTCACTAACTGTGAGATCATGACCTAAGCTGAAGTCGAACATTTAACCAACTGAGCTACCCTAAAAATGATTTAGATTTTTTAAAATTTAGATTCTTTAAGGCATAATATACACACAGTAAAATTCATCAGTTTTGATGGTACAATTTAATGACAACTGTTTCAGGTTCATTCAGGTTCTTAAATCTGTAGGTTTATATTTTTATTATAGTGGAGAAATTTTCAGTCATTATTTTTCAAGTCTTTTCCAGCATGATACTTTTTTTTTCCTTCGCTTTTGTGATTCCAATAATATGAACATTAGACCATTGTGTAGAGAGATTGTTCCCTGAGTCTCTTTTTTCACTTTTTTAAAACTTTTTTCTCTCTCTTGTTGAGGTTGAATAATTTCTATTTCTCTAATTCAGCTTTACTGGTTCTTCTGTCATCTCTTTTCTACTGTCAAGTCTACTCGGTGAGTTTCCCTCTTTAATTTTAGATACTGTATCTTACTTCTAAAATTTCCATTTAGCTCTTCTTTATGTTTTCTGCTTATTACTTGATAGTTTTGATTTTAACATTTGTTTCAAGAATGTTCACAATTGCTCATTTAAGCATTTTCTTTTTTTTTAATTTTTTTTAATGTTTATTTATTTTTGAGAGAGAGAGAAAGAGCATAAGCAGAGGACGAGCAGAGAGAGAGGGAGACACAGAATCCGAATTAGGCTCCAGGTTCTGAGCTGTCAGCAGAGAGCCTGACACGGGTCTCAGACCCACAGACCGCGAGATCATGACCTGAGCTGAAGTTGGACGCTTAACCGACTGAGCTACATGGGCGCCCCTAAGCAGTTTTTAAAATCGGTACTTTAAAGTCTTTGTCAGATAATTCTAAGCAGGGAAAGGAAAGAAATTTTAACTCAGAATGGAATTGAGAATTTGACTTTTAATGGGATTAGTATTTTAATTACTGCATGAAACTATTCTGGTAAAAATAAAAAGTGAGTTGAGAATAACAAGCATGAAACCTGTCCTGGATTTTGTTTAGAGTTAGGAGTGCTTTCTTAGGCACTCTATAGATTTCTAGTAATTTTGCCTATCAATTAGCTGTACATGATTCATTATTTATCTCTCTCTGTGGTGTATTTTATCTTTCCTCAACTTAAAATCAATACGTTGGGGGCTCCTGAGTGGCTCAGTTGGTTGAGCGTCCAACTTCATCTCAGGTCATGATCTCACGGTTCGTGGATTCAAACTCAGCATCGGGCTCTGTGCTGACGGCTCAGAGCCTGGAGCCTGCTTCAGATACTGTGTCTCCCTCTCTCTCTGCCCCTCCTGTGCTCACACTGTGTGTGTCTCTCTCTCTCTCAAAAATAAATAAACATTAAAAAAAATATAAAATCAATACTTTGATTCAATTTTTGTTGAAATTTTTATAGTAATATTTCCAATGAGCATATAGGGACAGTTTACTCGTTAGGTTCTTCTATGTCTAAAAACACAGCACACCTCACCCCCACCGCAATTCATAAGCTGTATCTTGAGAACAAACTTCTATGATCACAGAACTTTTCACCCCAAAGCCCATAATATTGCTTCACCGTTTTACTGTGTTGCAAATAAGAAGACTGATAGTGTTATCAGTCTTCTCTTTGTAACCCTGTTTCTCTGTCTGGAAGCTCAATAAGGAGAGCTCCTAATCACACAGGTTTATTAATTGCTCTAAGACGTGGCCAGGACTGTTTCTTTTTTCGATAAATTCTTCCAATACTCAGATGGTCTTTATCATCTAAACACTTAAGTCTTCTTCCAACTCATGGGAATTTCTTCCATAAATTCTTTGGGTTTTGTTATTCTTCTTTTTCATTCTCTTCTTCCAAAAGTTTTATTATTTGGAGTAATTTCTTTCTTAGTCTATCTTACATGTCTCTTTTTGTTTCAAATTTCCATTTCTTTTCTTTTTCTGTATTCTGATATGCTTCTTTAAGCTAGCATTGTCAATTCAATAACTATCAGGGTCTATGCTGGTTTCTGCAATCTTTTTTTTTCCAAACTATATATATTTGCTTATTTTTTAAAAGCTATCCCCACTTATGCCACTGAATCCAAAATCTAGCTTGATGGGGCTCACCTACCCTAATGTTTTAGAGGGTTGGCTCTCTTTCCATCTACCAACACTTAATAAAAGTACAATATTCCATCAACACTGACAAAAGATGAAATAAGCTATGTGAACTTTTAGCATCAGAAGATGAATATTTTACTGAAAGGTAGTCAAAAGAAGAAACAATTGAGGAAGAAAAAGAAAAGATAGAATGAAAGGGAAACCGACAGACTTTTGTGGTTGAAGCGCTGGACAGCAATTGGAGGAACGCTGGAAAGAGCCCCGAGGATGCTCTGTGTCCCCTGCAAGGAGTGAGGGGCACAAAGTCAGGCTGAGTTTAGTGAGAAGCTGAAGAGGCAGAGATTGTGGAGAAAAAGAGGCTCTCAGAACTCTTAGAGGGGGACTGATGGGCCAAGGACAAGTGAGAAGCTCAAGAAACAAGGAGACAGAAATTACTGGAAAAGAACATACCCCTGGGGTCACTGAGGTGAGGCTTGGGCAGTGGGCCGAACTTCTCCAGCACCTGGGTTTTGCCCCAGACTCCCGCGGACCTTCTCAGAACTGAAAAGCCTTAGGACCTAGGGTTTATCTTTATCTTTTCATTCTCTCTTCTCTGCACTCTCTTTATTTTGGTGATCAGTTTAAATTTGAAGTACAGTAAATACCTTCTGCTCCTAGAATTCACATTAGACCACCTTTGTGGACAATTCCACGTCATACCACTAGATGGGGAACGTGACATATTTTTCCTACCTGAGAAAAAATACGTGAGGCTTCCACCTGGTGACTCTGAGACTTTCTTATCTGAATTTTGATTGCCTTCCAAGTTTGAGAAGGATCTACCTCTTTTGAAAGAGGTGGGCAAAAAATCTCACTTAAACCTTGAGAAAGTGTTTCTATAGGTGAGGGAAAGAATGAGTAATTTCCCAGCCCTGCACCTCATGGCATTAGCAACATGAAGTGTTTATTTGAGAAAGTGAAAAGAACAGATGGGCGCGGGGTGGGGGGGGTAGGTTGGGGGGATAAAGGAGGAAGTGTACTTAAAAAAAGAGAGAGAGAGAGTTCTTCTGCCAAGAGTTTATTGTCTGGGGTTTTGATTAAAAATTCCACTCAGATACTATGTGTTAAGTGCCATTAAAAAAAAAAAAAAGTCACCCCCAAATCTGCCTCCAGGATGGGCTGGAAAATGTACTTGTGATGCTTCATTGACCTTGGCTGTTCATCTTGTTCCACCGAAATGAGCAGTTTATTTTTTCTAAAAGTAAATGCCTGAAACTGTATTATAGACGCTAACAGATAAGATGAAACTGCTTTCTGTGACCACTATTCAAGGGTTAAAGGTCAAAGTTCACATTCATTTTATTAAAGTGTAATCTGATGGCTTGCTCAATTCAGCATGATGGTAGTTCATCTTTAATACTGCCCCTTAAGGAAGGTAGAAGAATGAATCCAAGAGCAATTCTAAATTAGTTTTAAAAACTGCCTTCATTTGATGCTGAAGAGAAACACGGAGAACTTAAATGTATCTTCATTTTGGAGGAAAAAGATATAATGACTTAGGTCAACGAAAGTTTGCTTTGGGTCATCCAACCAAATAAGTAACTTTCGGTTTTGTAAAAAAAGCAACTAATGAGAGGCACAGTGACCTACAGTCAGGAGTGATTCCCCCTTGGTGTACATCTGATTAACCAGGCTTCACTGGCACAGAGGTTGGCCATAGACCTTTCCATAGTGGTCTGCATTCTGGACTTACACAGAACATGGACTCACTTCACTGGTGATGATACTAGTTAGGGAGCCATAGCAATATGGCTAGTTCAAACGAGCATTTTCATCTGGCAGGGCTAGCGAGAGCCACCGCTGCTCCTAGAACTCCCAATGTGTGGTTGTCCGATGATGTGCCTTTTCTTGAGAAGCAGAGGATGGACTGGTGGCAATATCTAAGATCTTTGGATCATAGTAGCACCTGCCAGAACTGTGTCTCACTCATTTAATCCAAAGAAGATACTTCAAACAGGGTCAGAAGGAGCTACTTAACTGAGAGTTAAGAAGGCAACATTTTTAAGGTTCAGCCAAGAAAATACGACATGGAACTTGGGAGAAGCTGAATTTGTGACTGTCTATGTCCCCAGATCAGCAGTACCATACACTGACAACCTGATGGGAACCTCTGGAGGAGTCTGGACACAGTAAGACAAAAGTCTTCTTGGGCAACCAGCCAGGATGGTGTTCTTTCCCCCAGGCAGCTTTGCGGACAGCTGATGTGTAAGCAAGACTGGAATAAAGACCCAGATGCCAAGCAGGGTCCTGACAATGGCCCGATTATACTCTAGGCATAACTTTGGCCAATTCTCGATCATGAATATCCTTCTTTAAGTCAATAGACAAAATAATACACTATGTGTTGAGAGCAAAGCCGTAACTGTCACTCAGTGCAGATTATCTCAACCTTCACAGTGATCCCAAGGAGTCTTAATATTACTATCTCCATTTTACAGATGAGAGAACTGAGCCCAGGGAAATAAATTTCCAACATCTCACAGGTAATAATAAGAGGTAAAACTAGGATTTAAACTGAATCAGTTTGAATCAAGGTCTCTGGTTGTATCCACTAAAATTGACTATTTCTCAAAGCAGAATCCTGTTTGTATCAATAGGTACCTGATGGGAGTGTTATTCTTACTATCTCAGACATAAAAAAAAAATTACATGTTACAGAGGTAAAGATGTAAGTAGCATAAGGAGCAAGGTGATTAACTCTGGGTTTAAGCACCATATCAAGGGAAGAGATTAAGAAAATGAATTAGACATTTATCAGGCAGATAGGATTGGTGAGGGGAGTCCAGGCAGAAAAGGGTGACACGTTTGTGGAACTGGAAACAGATTGGTTTAGCCTTAGTGTGAGTCATAAATGATGAAATGAAGCTGGCCAGCTAGACAAGAATCAGATCTGATCAAGGAGGGCTTTGGTAGAATGCCTTCTGCAAGCTTTAGAGGTTTAGACGTTTTATCCTATGGATGACTCGAGTCACTGAAAGGTTCTAGGTATTCAATTCAATCTAGAAAAGGTTCAAGGAGGTTGGTAACATAATTAGATTGTCAGAGCAAAGGTGAGAAACTGGAAATCCTTTCTGCTGTATTATTTTCCACAGCAGATTCACTCCCCTTAATTTGTCATTAAACAGCCAGGGAGCATTAAATGGAAGGAAGAACTTACGGTTAGAAACCTCACACCTTCTCCTCCAAGGTAGTGGACATAGAGATGGATGCTTTGTTCCGATTCCCCCAGTGCTATACGGCTTCCTCCATCTGATCTCCAGGAATTTAGAATACCTCACTTGTCTCTTTTTTTTTTCAGACTGCTTGCCCGTGGTGTAATCAAACTGTATTTCTCAGTATTTATATATGCAGTTCAAGGTTTCATTTGAGAGTTGACTTTCCTGATGCAAGTGAATTGATAACCTTGGAAACCCTTGCACTGATTCCAATAAAATTTTTTGATGTTCATTTATTTATTTGAGAGAGAGAGAGAGAGAGAGCATGAACAAGGAAGGGGCAGAGAGAAAGAGGGAGAGAAAGAATCCCAAGCAGTTTCCACACTGTCAGCGCAGAACCCGATGTGGGGCTCGATCTGTGTGATCATGACCTGATCATGACCTGAGCCAAAATCAGGAGTCAGATGCTTAACTGACTGAGCCATCCAGGCACCCCTGCACTGGTTCTAAATAGGGAGCTGAAGTCTCTACCACTAATGGATCAATCTTGTCTGTTTCACACTAACAAGTATAGATGTACCTATATACATATATATGTACATATATATATATATATATATATATATATATATATACACAGACATATACCCATATATATTCTTGTCATTCTTAAACTTGATTCTTACAAGCTAAAAGAAAATATTCTTCTAATATTATGAGTTTTGTATTCACAGGTGAGCAATACCTGAGTGACAGTGTTGTCATAAGACTTAAATGACATGATATACAATGTGCCTCACACAGCCTGACCCAAAGCGGGAACTCACCATAGTCCCAACTTCCTCACCTCTAGTGGATTAGAAATGGATGTAAGGAATTCTATACTGTACTTCTCTGGATAGCGTCAGACGAAGACTAGAAATCTATCTCAAACTGTATTAAGTAAAAAATAAAAATTTTTTTTGGCTTTGTAATAAGGAGTTTCAGAAAGGGGTGGATGCAGGGCCTCAGTTGGATCAGGTCTGTTAGTACTCCTTTCTCCTTCTCCTTCCCCCGCCCTTCCTCTTCTCTCCTTTCTACCTTCTCTTCTCTTCCTTGTTTGGTGTTAGCTAGATTCTCAGGAGGCTTTTCTCCAGAAGTGACAAGAATAGTTACCAGCATCTCTAGACTTAAACCTCACAGCTGAGCCATCTCAAAAAGGAAGAACACTTCATTCCAACACCTTCAACAAGAATGCCCCAAAAGGGTAGCATGACCTGTCTCTATGGCATATCCCTTTCAACTAGGTTTTCAAGATGCTACATCAGGAAATATTAAATGATCTCCCGCAAGAAGCCATGCAAGTCCTGAGAACCATTAGAAAACTATCATCACAACCTCTTTGTGTCAAATTGGTGCTCAGAAACCTGCATGGAATTCAGGTAAATTCAAATAAGGGGAAAAAAAGGTGACTAATGTTGAATCAAAGGCAACTACTTTGACAAAGGTGTGAAGAAGACTCCATATTGGGTCAGAAAGCAAAGGTTAGATTCTGGTCTAGAAAAATGAAAGCTGTAAGCTTACATGTAATAAATTCAAATATATTAGGAGACTAAAGTAGAAAGACTAATGACGAGTGCCCTTACAGTGAGAGAGAGACACACACACAGAAGAAACTCATATGAAAATGAAGGCAGACACTGGAGGGACACAGCTATAAGCCAAGGAACTCCAGGAACCATTGGCGACTCCAGGCAGCTAGGAGCGACGGTGGGACAGACGTCCTTCGGAGCCTCCACAACCGTGAGAGGAAAAACTTTGTGGTCGAAGCAGTCCAGTCTGTGGTCATGTGTTACTACAACTCTAGAAAACCAATAGAGAAGGCAATAAGGTACAAGGAAATGAAAATTAAAATTCTAAGTGAAAGACTTGGGTTCAGTCTACCCTTTTACAATCTACACCAAAGGCCAGTTTATCCTGCTGAGAGTTTTGTCTGTCTCACCTGTAAAATGGAAACTTGGAAAATGGAAAAATAATACTTCTGCTGCCAACTCAGAGGATTATATGCAAATGGAATCAAAAATTTTAAAACTGTACCGAGTATTTCTAAATGTGTCCAGTGGAACCTGAGAGTCTATAAAGATGAGTTCTATGGGGAAGCAAGTTGGAAAAATCCTACAGCTATGACTTTTCCCAAGAAGACTCACAGCACAGGCAATTACATGAAAGGCAAAAAGGAAGACTTGTAACTTGGAGTCTGTTTAGTCTTATTTAACTTATTGCCCCAAATTTACTCGACCATGAAACACTGCTTTTGATGAACTCCAATTAAAATCTTGCCGATGCTTGTCTTCCTTTGGAGCACAGTTTTGAAACACTGCACTAGGCGCCTGGAAGATACTCAGTCTTCTGGGCATATGCACTTAGGAATTGTGGACGTTGGATAAAATGGACAGCGCTTGGGAACTCTGCAGAAATCATCCATTCACGCTTTTGCTTATCGCCCACGTGGATAATTTGATTTGATTTGGAAGAGCCGTGTAAATGGAGTGACGGGTCTTATAAAGTGCGTACCCCACCCCCGGGTCCAGGGGCAACAGAAGTTCCTCTGCTTGCAGAAAGATGGCAGGAAGGAAACACATCTTGGCTAACACTCCTCTGCCTTCTGGGTCCCATGACACGCAGATTCACAAGTGTTATCTCATTTCACGGAGACTTTGTGATCTTAATACCTTCATGTGAAAAGATATTTAGGTGAGAATGTAAAAAAAAAAAACAAAACTTAAAACCACAATATTAATCAGCACTTTAAGGGCAATAGAACATAAAATAAAGTAAGTACTTGACAGTCTAGTCCAGAATCGCATGTCTATTTTTATATTAGAAATGACCCTTTCAGGACTTTCGTCCCACCAGACCATCAGTTGTTAACTGTCCTAACAACTCCTGAGCTACGAATGAATTCATTCATTGGCTTGGCTGTGAGAATACAGCAGTGAATGTGACATAGTCGCTGGCCTCCTGAAGCTTGTATTTGGAGGAAGGAGAGCAAGAGCAAGGAAAGGAACGAACATAAACATATGTAAGGTGATAATAAGACCGTGGAGAGAAATTAAGCTGAGAAGCAGAACTGCTAGGTGAGCATCCAGTTTCATATGCCGGGTCAGGGAGGGTCTGCGCTGGGCAAGGGGCTTTGAACGGAACCTCTTGGAAATGTAGGACTAGGAGAGATACCTGGGGAGGGAGAAGAGAGAGCCAGGTAGAGGAGACAGCAAATGCAAGCTCCGTCCCTGCGCTGGGAGAATACTTAGCACATTCATGGAACAGCAAGAAAGCCCAGTATGGCTGGAGGAGAGTAATTCAGGGACAAAGAAATAAGAGACGAGGTCGGAGTGTGGAGAGTGGAAGTGAGGACATAGGCCATGTAGGGATTCGCAGGGCATGGTAAGACTGACTTTTACGTGGAGTGAGTAGAGAAGTAATTTAGGGTTTTAAAGATATAACTTATATTTACCAAAGTCATCTATGTGGAGGATGTAACTATGGTGTGGGGAAGGAGGAAGATGTTGAAGTAGGAAGACCACTCAGAGGCTGTCGAACCAAGTTGCTCGAGCTGAGTGATGACAGTACCTCAGACCAGGGCTATAGCTGTAGGGATGGTGAGGAGTGTGGATGGGTTTTGAAGACAAAGCTGACAGGACTGTCTGACAGAGAGAATATGAGTAGAGAGAAAGAGAGGAGTCAAGGATAAATGGGCAGTTTAGACCTAAGCATCCAAAAGGATGAAAGTCTGTTAGATGAGATAGAATGACTGGGCAGGAACAAGGGTATTTTCTGCTCTCTCTCTTTCTCCGTGTCTCTCTGTGTCTGTGTCTCTGTCTGTCTGTCTGTCTGTCTGTCTGTCTCTCTCTCTGTTTTGGTGAGAGGTGGTGGGCAGGTGGAGAAGGGAGAAAGGAGAAGGGAGAATCAAGAGTGTGGTTAGGGACAAATTCAGTCTAAGATGTCTTTTAACATCCAAACAGCAATGGTAAGTTGGCAGTTGGATATATTAACATGGCGTTCAGGTTGGACTCTGGGCCCGATGGTGTCATGTCTTATTAATGATACTTAAATCCATGAAACTTGACAAGATCATTCAATAATTGAGTGTAGATGGGGAAAAATAAAGGGCCAGAGACTGAGGCTTGGGGTTTACCAATGTTTAAAGGATCAGTTTTATACATGAGGTTCAGAGTGGTGTAGTACCTTGGCTCAGGCAGCATGGCTAGACAGTGAGCAAATCAGTTCTTTATCACAGCCCATGGAGCTCTTCATCATTTAGCATGTTTGTACTCTTCTCATGAGAGAGACAGTTCAGCAAGGGATCTGAAAACGTTGGTGGTGCCTTCGATGATGGGGTACATATGAAAGGACTCTAATGAACTTGGTGAATTGGCAAGAGCCAACATTTTAATCACATTGGTTCCACTAGGCATATAAAACCAGATTTCTTGGGTTACAGATAAAAAGCTATAGTTTCAAGATGATAGCGTTATTTATCACATTCTGTCTAATATATGCAATCATTTATTGAGTGCTACTATATCAGGCATTTGCTTATCATTTCTACATTGGGTACTTCCCACGCCTCTCCATATCCCCTCTCCATTCTGCCCCCCACCTCCACTGTGGCCCAGAGATACTGCTCAGTATGGCCCGTATCAAGTGACTCCATTACCCTATGTTCCACACAGCTGTCCTTCTGGATTCCAGTCCTTACCCTCTCCATCGCATCTGAAGAGCGGTGGGTTGGGGGAGGGGTGCAGTCCTCTATAGCTAGCCAGAGAATACAGTACTAACCATTATGCCACTTTCCCTATGGCCTACCCACAACTTTATAAATTGTCCCTTCCTTAAACTCTCTTCAAATTACCCCATGTGAGTGTCTCATCTCTTTCCTTTGAGAACCCTGAGTAATACAGCTTTAGAATGTTGTCTTATTATTAGGCCACCCCTACACTATGTCAGTACAATGTAGTTTTGATTCTCATTTTGCAAATCGAAAAGAGAGTTCATTTGCCTGAATGCACACCAAAAGGGGCAGTCAGGATTTAAACCTGGGCTTGTCTAACTCCAACACCTGTACTCTCAACCATTTTACTACAATGCAATGTAAAGATAATTCTAATCAATAGTAATCACGAAATCACAAGCAGCTATGAAGTTACAAATAAATCAATTCACAATATATTTAAAATAATTTTAAAAATAATTACTCATTACATGAGAGTATTTTATAAGCATTAGCTCATTTGATGCTTACTCTAACCCCATTATTATCATCATTTTAGAGATTTTAAAAAGCTTATCCTCTGTCCCCTCCGTAAAAGAACTTTCACAGTAAAACCTCAGTGAGCAATCTGTCTTTTATAAAAGATACAAGAGTGACACACTGGGAGACAGATGCTGACATGTCCCGTCGCAAACAAATTCATAACTTCCTAATAATTTTTGTCTTCGAGGTTGGCTCTTGGTCCACTGTACCTGCGAGGGCTCAGCTCTCCCCCTCCACCAATGCTGTTCTCCATGCTGATAGTCTGGTCCTCTCCTCTCCCAGGTTTCCTTCCTGCCCCAACACTTCTATGCCTCTTCCATTTTGACAAAGATCAAAGTTCTATTCCAAGTATATACCCCAAACTGTATACCTAAACCCATCCCGATTTGGACTGTGCGTGAGTCTTCCCTTTAGAATAATCTAACTTCTTCAGAGAGTAGTTAAAAATATCTACCCATTTTCTGTCATTTATCATGGATCGTTCTCTGTCTGGTTATATACGTGTGTATATCTATGGATGTGTTTTGAATTACATCAGTGGTTAGTCTCTAGAATGGTATAGAGTGTGTGATTTAACCTCCAAACTAACTAGTTATCCTGAAACGATTTTATGGTCTCTTGTCAGAGGACAAGAGAAAAGAAAGAACTAAGAAAGACACTTTATTTTTCAATGTCACAACCCATAAATGGCAAACTGTGAGGTGAATGCTCTAACATCCCTGTTAACTTTTATGTTATTTTGCGGTGGGAATGCTGTAGGCCTACAAATGTTTTGTTTTGTTTTGTTTTGTTTTTCTCATTGACAAGGAAAGAAAAATTAGTCATATTTAATCTACAAGTTAGGTTGAAGTATTTTGAACAGATTTTACTTCTTTGCCAGGAATGCAATGAAACTGACAACTTCCTGAATTTCTGGGAAGTGCGCTCTGAATTGCTCCTGTGGTCAATATCATCAATAAGTAGAAGCGGACCACGTTTTAGCCATCAGGCTCTTCAGTGTATTTGACAATCACCGTGACTTGTTAACCACTAATCAACAAACCAAGGTTTTCTGAGAACCTGTCCTGTGCCCAATGCTGAGCCAGCAAACTTTGTGTGGGGTTTAAAATTCTAAACACGTTTTCATTCAATCCCAACAGAGGTGTAAAACAGTCATTCACCATGTAAGATAATACGTATTTCTGTGTCAAATGACATGCCTGAACTAAAGATATCAAAGAAGAGAAAAGGGTCGGAGTGGTCCAGAAATGTTCACGGATGAAGTAAGCTGATACGCTGGTAGGTAGAGTTTTGATCGGTCCCTCACTGGCTTCAGGATACTAACTAGTAGATGCTCATTATTAGCTATCTTTCCTTTAGTTCAACATTCTTCTGAAATGAATTTTAAGCAAAAATGGCATCAATGTTTGTTTTACCAATTACAAAGGTAATCATCGTTTTCAACATTTTCAGTGAATGTAGAGGGTCCTTGCCACTTCCAATGTTAATAGGAGTAGGTCCTGAGAGCGTTTTCCACAGCGGGCGTGGAGTGTACGTAGTTGAGCTCCTCGAATCTCAGCTCTCTGTAGACTCTCGGCAGTCAAGGACCAGCTGCCCCCACAGCCTCTTTCCTGAACCGCTGCTCATATAGCTGGGTTCTTCCCAGGGAGAAAGTGAAGGCAATGCAAAATAATCAGTCCAAAATTTTTGTGGGTCCATGACTTTCAGACTCAAATCATGCCTAGTGGGGGGTGGGAGGGGCTGTCAGGATCACGCTAGCATGTTTCATTCTCTATAGTGGGATCCTTGGGGTCCTGTATCACAAACACAAGCTCTTACAAGGTCATCAATGAGGAAATGTCATGGGGAGAAAAGAGATTATGTTCTTTTCTAGTGTTACTTCTGAATCTTTTTCGTCCTACTCTTCATAAAACCTTCTGCCCACCCAAAAAGAAGCAGAGCCATCCTCTCACTTCCTCCCTAAGTAACTACCTCTTGGTTCACTCCACATGCCTGGCCGGGGGATCTGAATATGTAATAAGAATCTTTAAACACCCCCTAGGCTGGGGAACGGGGCATTTAGAATAGGGGGCATTCCTGTGTACTGGCCGGATGATGTCGGTATCACAGAGTGTTAGTACAGTTACAGGAAAAAACCATCGTGGGAAAGTAAAGGGGAATTTTGGCTCTCCTTTGGAAAACTCAAAGCAATCGCAGTGGCTGGCAGTCAAAGTTCAAAAGGCCTGAAACACAATTAGTCTGTTAAAGTCTCGGTGGTTCATATGGTTTAGGGATTTAAGAAATGGCATTAAAGTGCCATAAACATCATAATCCACAGCATAAAGTTTTTAGAGCTTTTGGTTTTTGTTTTCTGTTTTTTTAAAGAAAAGAGACCCTTTGCCTTTATGAGTTCCTTCATAGGGATTTCATTTCAGGAGCCCAGGTTTTAAAGAAATAAATAAACCAAATTCCAAGGCACGCTGAAGCCTCACCAAGAGATGACAGTTTAGAAGCTGATGGTGCCAGAAGTAAACAAGGAATTGGGGCTGGGGCCATTAGAATCACTACTTTTCTATAGAGGTGGCTTCTGAAGGACTTCGGGGTACAGATCTCTTCTTGGAATCACCCACTCTTTGCTCCCATTTTAAAAGTTATTTCTCACTTTAAAGTAGAGATTTTTTTTTCAAGCGTGTTTCTGAAATCCTTTGGAGCTGTGGAGGAAGCCAGACGGGCAGTCTCTGGGCCCCCACTCTAGGCCTAGCTTTATTCTCATTTATTCATTTTGAATTTGTTTGAAACATTTACCAACAAATGGACTGAAATATTTAGTTTGTAAAAGGGCTTTTTCTAAAAAGTAAGAACAACAAATCATCTGCAAATTTAAAAACTACTGAGTCAAGGCGTCACTTGCAATTGGCAGTGTATTAAAATGCCCCCGTGCAAAGTGGAACAAGAGTGCAAGAGCAATGCATTCACAACTTGCTTGGTAAAACCAGGGCTCTAAGGATGGAGGCCCCAAATCTCAAGTATGATGGGGCCAGGGGAATGGAGAAGACTGGGGCATGTTAGATGTCCAAAAGGATGAGGAGGATGAAGGAAGGCTAAACCCCAGGGAGGTGACACATTTCAGGTAGGTGGTAGGGTGTGCAGTATGAGACTGTGGAAATTTCCATAGAAGATACTGAAAGGGGCAGAGAATGTTGAAAGGAGTCAATACAGGAAATGAGGGTGGTCTGGCTGTGACATCTGTCACCCTGCTGATCACCAGGGTTGACCTGGCTGATCTGACTGTCTAGGTGGGTGTTCCCATCCTCCCTCACTGCTTCATGTGTGTCCCTCCGGAAGCTGTGTGCTCTGTCAAAGAGGATGACCCTCACTGCTAGAGGAGGACTGCTCTTTGGTCAAGGATATATGAGTAGCTGTGCTCCCCTACTAGAACCTCCAAAAAAGCTCTCAAGGTCCATTTATAGGAGATGTAGGTGAGTTAAGCTTGCAGGGCTCCAGACATCCAAGTGGAGCACTGCATGTGATAGTCTGTCTTTCAAAAGGAAGGGAGGAAGGGAGGAAGAGGGAGGGAGGGAGGAAGGGAGGGGGTCAGGGAGGAAGGAGAGAGTGGGGGGGAGGGAGGGAGAGAGGGAGAGAGGGGGACGGAGGGAGAGAGGGAGGGGGAGGGAGAGAAGGAGGGAGGGAGGGAGGAAGGAAGGAAGGAAGGAAGGAGAGAGAGAGAGACAGAAAGGAAGAAAGAAAGAAAGAAAAGAAAGAAAGAAAGAAAGAAAGAAAGAAAGAAAGAAAGAAAGAAAGAAAGTCGATACATAATAGTAAATGGAAGATTCAACTGAAACCCCATATAAGCAATGTCACATATCAAGTGAGTAGAGAGGCCTTCAATCAAGATGCAAGTTTCAAAGGAAATCTCTCAGAACCAGTTACAGGATTTGGGGCCTATCGCCCACTTCAAGGGCATAGAGATTCCCCAGATGGGAGATTAAAACGAAGATGAGGAGAAAAGCGTGAGACAAAGAATTGTACCCTGAGTTCCACCCTCCATCCCAGGGGGAGGCAGGGTTGAGACCTGCCTCCTCACTAGCAGGAGGGGTTTCAAAGGAGATGACATGGCGAATCTGCTTTTGTTGCCTGAGTTGGGGAAGTTTCTCTGACACAGGCCAGGGCAAGAGACCCTCTGGTGTTCCGTCGGGGTAGAGAGCTCTGCAGCTAGGGTAGAACTTTATTCCCTCTGATTGCAAGTCAGATATATACTGCCTAGGGCCGGGCGGATGAATGCTAGCCCGGGGCCTTTTATACAGGATCCTAAGGACAGACCTAAAACAATTTCAGCTCAAGGATAACTAGATCCCTACTGAGAGAAGGCTGGAGGGGTGAACAATAGGCCAAAGGTGAAAAGAGCAGTTGTCTGATACTATCCGAGGGGCCTGGCAGGTTGGGAGTCTGGCAGAGTATGTGTGAGGCTCCGAGAGCCAGAAGCCATGTACAGGCATTGACATTTAGGTAGGTCTTTTCCTGTCCCCTTCGTCTGTCTTCCCTCTCCCTCCTCCAGCTGCAGAGTCAGATAGAAGAGCTGTTGAGTGGCCGGAAAGGTTGGAAAGGACACCCCTTTCAGCCGACAGACTTGCCCAGAGCCAGCTCTGGCAAATAGATGGCAAGTCTTATTTTTGAATGCAGATTGCGGTGTTATTTAGTGGAGGATGACTGAAGAGCCTACCTTCTGAAATAAGACTGTGTTTTCTAACTTAAGCAATTTGGGACCTCTTTTTTAAAAATAAGAATGACCAGATATGTCAGGGTACCTGGTTGTTTTCTTTCAAAGGCAGAAAAAACAAACAAACAAACAAAAACAACAAAAAACAAACAAACAAAACAAAAAAAATTCCTCAATGAATTAATCCTAAAGTAGCAGTGGGATAAAATGTCTTTTAATTATAGGCCTGATACCTCAGCTTATTTATTATACCAGTTAAAGGTCCTTGTAAGGTGGTCGATATCCACTCCCACTGGGCTGTCCGGGCCAGGTCTTGACCCTGAGTTTAAAGTGAACTCCCCATACGCTGTGGTCAGGGGAAGGGTAATAAGTGGAAAAACCTTGGAGGATTTGGGAGGTTGATGGTCTGGTTGCTTATTTTGGTGTCTTTTAGTTTTATTTTGCAAAAGATTCTGGCAGATACATTCAGCCTAGAAAGTATTTTGATCTCACTACATGCCAGCATTCTCTGTAACCGGTTCCACATGCTGTAGTAGAGAGAATATCTCATATACACACACACACACATACATGTGTGTATGTGTGTGTGTGTATATATATATATATATATATGTATATATCATATAGAGATACATTCATTTCTCTCTATAGATAGATAGATAGATGGATGTTTAGGGGGGTTATTTTTATTTTTTTGAAGTGGACCCATGAGAAAAGCAAGGAAAAGCTCTTAGTTTATAGGGGAATAGGATGCAATGGCTTACTTACCCTAACCCTAAAAGTTTTTCTGTTTTCCTTTCTTTATTTGTTTTTTGGAGATGGGGGGAAGTAGTTTAAGTCTCCTTTCAAAATATAAACTATCTGAGTCTGTCTTTGTTTGCTTCTCTCAGCAAAATCATTCACAACTTCTCACTAAAGGGAAACATCGTCACAGAACAAGAAAGAAAATTATTTCTTAGGAGAAAATGAAGTTTGCATTCGTAAGACCAAGAGAACAGGCATGATGTAACAGACTGTAAGATTAACAACATATTGTCCGTTAGCCTCAGCAGGAAATAGAGCTGGGATGATAGCTCAAGAATTACAGGAAAAAGAGCCTTGTTTCTTTGGGGTTTTAGGAAGCATTTCTAATGAGCTGTTTTATTCACAAAATATTTCCGAATATTATATCAGGACAGTAAATAGTAGTCTTCTGAAAAAACATCCAGTTCTGAAGCTCGTGTATCATGATAGCTGGAGGAAGGACTGTGCCCTTGTGGTTCCAGTAAAAAGAGAGTGGCATTGATTACTGTTACCTCGATTTTCACCTTCTCACAGGTGACGCCAAGGTGCATTTACTCATTCACACACTTAAAAAATGCCTGGAATTAAAGTCACATGATAGTTTAGAGGACAAAGTCCAACCTACTGCTAGCTGATTGATGGTAACAAGGTCACTTAATCTCCCTAGGCCTCAATTTTCTTACTTTAAGACAGGAATGATAACAGTCATGACCTCATGGGATTTTTATGAAGCTTCAATGAACTCAAGGCGACACCATGGCCATGAGAAAGAATTACTCCTATTTCACGCTGTGGGAGTGTAACCGATGAACAACCTCAGCTACTGTCCTTTTGGCTTGACTGCCATATTCTCACAGGGCTGCTCCTAGCCAATGACCAAGCATGGTGAAGGTACCAATGCAGGTCGTTTCTATGAGATAGGGAGCTCTTGAAAAGATGACATTGGCTTGAAGACACCCATTGGCTTGACAGGACATTTTCTGGAATGACACTGTAGCATGAGACCAACCCTCCTTCCCCTTCTCTCCTTCCACTACGTCAGACCGTCAGTGTGGTCTGCCACTTTCTGTTACTTCTTCCTCCCCTTTTATCCTTCACAGGATTTTCACCCACAATTAACCTTTCATGTCATCCCATCTTAATGTATCCAAACTAACACAATTGGTTAAAAACCAGCATCTAGTATATAGTATGTGCTCGATAAACATCATTTTTTTTGTATTAACAAAGAGAGTTATGGGTAGCATAAACATGGAATTCTTGTTGCTATTCAGAGGAAGGAAAAATCACTTCAAACCAAAACATTCAAAAAATTCCATATATGAGATAAATTCTGAGCTAGCTAGAGGAATCTTTAAAGTGCTAAAGACTGCAGATAGACAGTTTGAGTTAGGAGAATCATGAAAGAAGAAACCCAGAGACTGAGAAGTGGAAATGCTTCTAAATTGGCTGGAATGTAGCATGTGTGTGCAGTGGTGGTACCGCGAGTCCAGAAAACTGGACTAAACTACAGTTTAGTACAACACAGTTGGGGCTAAACTGTGGGAGAGATTTAAACCAGTCAGTTTTGCTGTTGTAACAAACAAACCCCAAATTTCAGTGACTTACAACAACAGAGATTTGTTTCTCATTTGTGTTACATGTTGGCAGCTGTGGATCAGCCGCTATGGCTCTATTTCATGTCTTCTTGTCTTCTTGGGAGACCCTGACTGAAGGAGCAGACCCTAGAGGGGAATGTGGTTTCTCAAGGAAAAGGACTGACAGAAGCAATGGTTCAATGGTTTTTGAAGCTTCTGCCAGAGACAAGATATGTGTGATGTCTATTCATATTCCACTGGCCAAAACAAGTCATATGGCCAAGACTATCAGGGCAAAGAACACCCCTCCAACACAGGAGGCACTAAAAGTCACATTGCAATGGATGTGAAAGTATAATCTTCTCATAGCAAGGAGGACTAAATATTTGGTACCAATAAATTAATTTACCACAGGAAAGAAAATGTTCAGTTGACCAAATTTAAACATTTATTATTTTTTTTAGTTGGCCAGTGATACCATCAGGGTTGTCCTTGTGGATGGAGGTGAAGGTGAAATGCGGGAGTGGAAAGAAGAATAATACCACACTGGTCCAGGCGAGAAAAGATGACAGTCATGCTGGAATTGACCACGGCCTCTACTCCAAGACCCAGCTCCCTGGTCTTTATTCTGACACCTGTACAAGAAGATGAAGAAGAAAATCACTTGTTAGGATGAGGAACAGTCAAATCACTTTCTACGTATCTGGATAGTGGAGAAGGTGGGGCCAGTTCTCAGGGGAAGCCTCAGAAAACTATGAAAGACAATTTGAATTTCACTTCAGAGCCCACTCTCCTCCCTCTACCTCTATGTTCCTAAGATTCCACAGTTTCCATTTCCACGAGCCAAGTCCCAGACCAAAGTACTCTTCATTTATTTTCTCCTCAAGATGGCCAGGTTTTCCCACCCGTGACTCTGAAAAGGCCCTCCCAGACTCTCCCAGGCAATACCCACAGCCTCTGGCCTGAAAATTCTGTTTCAGCCTACTTTCCTCAAGAGCCACACTTGCCATCGTGACTGTGTCCCACATCCTCATGGCCTGACCATGTAACTGGCTAGCTGTTCCCTTTAAAAAACTGCATTCACTATAAGATGTTACTTAACTCTCCTGTCATGAAATACTTAGATTTTAAATATATGTCTAAAATAGAGAATAACTTAACCTCCAAAAAACAGTCTATTATATAAGCCAGTGGAAGGAAATCCTCTTAAACAAGGAAACCATTTAGGAGCAGATCTTAAACCAGATCAATCGGTTTTGTGGCCTGGCTGGCCCACTCCCTAGGAGGGTTTGTGGACTGTGTCACACGTTATTTCTTGGTCTGCACAGGGTGCCGATTGACTATATGATACCAATATAGTATTCTATAATCCTCTAAGTGCATTTTAATGTGAGTAGTGGATTTGGAGCCAGAAACTAACGTCTGAGCATCCAAGGGCCTGTAATGACCATTCTATACACACAGAAATTCTCAGTGGTGTCAGTTTACTTGCTCTAGTTCTTCCACAGCCATGGACAAACTGTTTCCAAGTCACTGTTTTTCGTGGGAACCAAAAAGAAGGTCATGTCGGCAAAAGGGGTGACCTCAACCCACACTGATTTGGTGAGTAAGTCTAGCCTCACCTTGAGATGCGAGACAGACATCTTTCCCCACCAGAGCCCTCAGTGCTCCAGGGCAGGCAATTCTGTTTCTTTTTTTCTTTTTCTTCTAACTTAATTCTAACAGCTGAACCTTGGGTGAATAAATAATCTCCCACCTTCTTACCAGCGCATCAGGTCACATAATAATCATCACACCATCTACCTCAGGCACAGAGAGGCAAAGGCCTCCAACTGGCAGCTTCCAGATTCTCTTTTCTCAACAAATAGTGCATCTGGCTAGACCTGAAAATACATCGTCTGGGGTCAACTGCCCCTGAGCCACTTCTGAAATCTTGCAAAGCTATCAAGGGGGACAGCTGAAGGAGGAAGTCACCTGGAGGTCTGGTTGCTCTGACTTGGAAGTCCCACCACCACATTGGTGCCACAGTGCCTGGGACTCTCTGGGACTTTAGGCACCAAGATCCCTTCCAAGAAAGAGAGAGAGAGAAAGAGGGAGAGACAGGGAGGGGGAGAGGGAGAGAGAGACACTGCTCCTGCTGCAGGTAAGTTAAAAGCCATCTGTGTATGAATAAATTCTGCAAAGTTTGTGTGGAGTAAGCAACAGAACAGGGCAAGGCAGAGAAACCTGAGCTGTGAGCCGCTGGGACACTTGGACTGACTTGGCAGATGACAGGTTTTGTTACAGATTTTTAAAATAATGTTGCTTTAAGAACAGAGAAAAAAACCAAGCCAAGAAACATCAACAGTAAGTTTTCCTCCTTTTCCCCCCTAAGATATGCTGAAGCCAGGTTTAATTTTATGTCAGGAAAGAATTCCCTCCTGAGACTTTCCTGGCCACGGTTCAGTTGAGGATAATGTTTTCCAGCCGTGTTTCCAGAGTCCCTCAAAAGTTGAAAGGAAAATGGCAAACCATCGTGAAGCCTTCTCTTTGAAGCAGCAGGGGGAGCTGTTCCGATAAAGAAATGGGTGGCTCTTTTACCAAGGGGATTTCTGACTCCTGGTCACCATTCTCTCTACATGTCGGGATACCTACAGGATGAAATATGCGCAGATGCCTGCAGCTTTTATACCTCTGATTTTAATGCAGAGCCTTATAGGTGATATTTTCAATCAAAAGGGAAAAAGAGTCTTAGATATTTGTACAAGTTGCCAGCAGCTTGTGAAGCAAAACAACATTCCACAGTTACTTTCATCACCACGTAACGAAGCATATCTCAGACAGTATATCGCAACCCCAAAGTCTCTAGTGGGAGTAGATGTTTGAAATAGAACTTCCAGGGTATAAAAAAGAGCCATTATAACAACGTCACCAAAATTTACCTTCTCTTACCATAAGAGGTATTTCGATGCTGCCCAGATTACTTATTTGTTCAGTGATTCTGATTTTCAAATTACTTGAGCCCATTTAAAAATTGAGGAGGAGGAAGGTAAGGAAGCCAACCTCACTGCTTATCTTTAGAAACAGTCTCTGTTCTTTGCGTTGGGTTGTTTGAAGTCCTACGTTAAAACACACGATGTTAAGAATTAAATGACTGTTAATATTTTAGGCAATCCTCACGCTCGCCTACCTCTGATTACTTGGTTCCTTCTAGCATTGGCAGAATCTTTATGTTCAGAACTTGCTGGAGCTAAATTCGACAATTATCGGTGTCTTTCATATTCATTACTGTGACTATTGCTTATACATGATTGTCAGGGATGTTCCCAAAAGTAGTAAATGTAGCCTTCTGGGGAGAGCCAGATAAAGGGAATGCTGAAGTTCAGGAAGTCAGACACCAGGAGAAGAGGGAGGTAATGGGGGAATTGGATGGAACATAAGAAATTCAAGAGAAGAGGCATCTTTCCAGGAGAAACTGAAAATCAAAGATCTCTCTGACCAAGTGACCAAGTATGGACAATACAATCACTTTAAAGGCTGATATTATACGGTCCGAGCAATTCCATTATAGTGCAGTGCCTCAGGTTTTCAGATGGATTATGGGAAAATGATCTGGGAAAGCAAGTTATTGTTCAGAAAATAGACTGAAATTAGTACAGGGCTTACAGGAACAGAATTGACAAAGAAGTGACATAGTATGGAATGTGTAGGCATGGAGCAGAAGCGGAAGAATTGAGAGTACAGAGACAGAATCAGACACAAGTTGTTCAAGAACAGCCTAAACCTTCTTCTGAATAATTTTGGGAGAAATTACTGTTAATATCCTATAACACAATAAAATATTGTGCATGTTTGCTTTCGAAAGAAGATGAACCAACAGGCCAGCGATTTCCAAACATGGCTGGCTTATGATAATATATCTCCTGATATACTGATCAATAGGGTCCTCAATGGTTCCAGAAAGTTCCCAATCCTTCAGTAATCGGTTAGGTACTCATTCTAAACTTTGATCTGAGTAAGAGCTGCCATCTATCTTTGCTTTATCCTTATACTACGAGCCAGAACCATACTTTGGATCCGTACCAGAACATGCATTCTTACATGTCTTTCATGGGTACCTCTGAGCATGTTTTGATCCCCAGAGGACTTATTAGGGACAGACCAATGGTGTTATCCGTTGGGATCAAGGGTAAGTCAGGAATGGAAAATTTGCTTCGATAGTAGTTTGGGATTGAAATTGGTTCTTTCCTTGCAGAATTTCTGTGCATTTGAATGGGTTTGCATAAGCACCTAGTTTACTAAAGGGTGTCAACTGAAAAGAACTATGAAGTTTTTACATTTCTAAATCATTCTTCCCAAATGTACTGTTCCAAGTATTAATCCCCTTCAGTGAGTCCAAGAAAGCGCCATCATTTTCCAGAAAGTTCCATCATTTTCTAGTTGCTTTCGGTTATTAAGCCTCGGTCCAGCCAGACATCAGGCATGAGTTTATCCTCACCTCTGCCCTCCTCCACTTTACCCAGTACAAGTATAAACTGGTACCCTACCCACTCGGAGGTCTAACTCAAGGACACCACCACCTTGTATTCCCATTCTAGGATTACTTCCAGGGTTTGGAGCTGAGAGGTAGCGCAGAGAAAGGAAAGGGGTTCATGCTAACAGGTCCTGCCATAGCCTCTCTCTAAGGCAATAAAAGCAGAGAGAGAACATGCATCTGGAAAATTCAGGTAGACTTTAAAGAAGAGATGGTATTTGAGCCAGTTGTTGAAATATGCATATCATCAATCAGGAAGGGGGCAAAAAATTGGGGAATGCATTTTAAGCAAAGATAATAGCGGCATGTGCAAGGACAAAAAACATGAATGTTGTGGTGACTAGTGCACCTGCCTTTGGGGTGGGTAGTCAGAGTGTGGGGAAAGCTGGACCTGGCAGAGCCATTGAGGCTAACCTGCCAATGGCATCATAGTATCTGTTAAGGCATTTGGGATTTTTCTGTATATGAAATGGGGAATTATCAACGGTCTTAAAGAAAGAGGATGATGCACAGAATATCTGACTTCAGCAGGGAAGAGAAAAGAAACCGGAGGAGAACTGTGACTACATGAACTAAGTGTATGTCAATGGGGAAGGAAGAGAAGGAGCGAGATGAGCAATCGCTAATAGGATTAGATGGAGAACGAGTCAGTGATTTTAAGCTTAGTGCAGGGCATATAAAAATCCTCTTGCTGAGATGGAGACAGATGAAGAGCTGGGCGAGAAGATAACAGGCACAGTTTGGGACGTGTTAAACTTGAGGTAAGCATGGAACATCTAGGAGGAGCTGCTCAGGGGGCATTTGGGCTGGGGTTTAGGAGAGAAGCCTAGGTTCCACATGGGGAAAATCAGTGCATGGAGGAGGCTTGAAGCTAGGTGAGTGGACATGAGCATGTCTAGTTAAAATATGCACAAAGAAAGCAGATGTTAAGGATAGAGCATTTAAAGGACTGAACTGGGGGAGAGAAGCAGTGAAGGGTGAGAAAATTTGTCAAGAGAAGAAATCAAGATGGACTGGACAGTGTCTCAAAAGCAAAGTGGAGTAATGTCAAACCAGACAGTGGTGCCAGTGTTAAATGTAACAGAAAAGTTATACTGGATAAAAACAACCCCCCCCCTAAAAAAAACGCTGTAAGACAAAGAAATCAGGACGTACTTGGGTGATGCTGGCTTTAAGCAGACCATATTGCTCTTGGGTTTTAGACATTTGAAATGAATGTCTTAAAATAGCCGTTTCCGAGAACTTTTGGCTGTCTATTGGATCAGAAATCTCTGCAAATGCTGGGTTTTTTTTTTTTTCTCACAGTACGTGAAATGTGCTTATATCCTTACATTTTTCTTTAGGATAAACAATTTTTGAGCAAATAAGCAAAAAGGAAGAGGCATTCATCTTTTTTTTTTTTTAAGCGTATGCTATACATGAAAAAGGCCATTGCTGAGGAGTTGGAAGTGATAACAGCAATTTTTCTCTGTAGGAAAGGAAATAACTTAGATTCAGGAAAAGTAGCTTGCTGACAAGGCAGTCAGTCACATGGCTCCCCAAAGGAAGTTAAAAGATTGGTTTTTTAAGGTCATAGTTCTATGGAAAGTGAAGTTGATGTTAATTCGAATAAAGCTTTCTTCAGTTATACTGAGGAGACTGTCAAAATACCCAGCAGAAACACAGAAGGATGGGGTGGTAGTGTCTCCCTCTGTGCTCCAAGCTTCTAAATGTCAAGTTAGATTATTTGCTGAAAGAGCAAACATTGAAATGTGATGAGAAAGTACATACAACATATTTCCTTATTCAACATCCTTGTCCCTTTCTATGCAAGTAAATACATATTTTCTTGAACAAAGCATCAAGAATAAATGGTTTTCAAAAATATGGCACTCTCCTTTTGTAAGAATTGGATAAACAGCTCCTCCATATAAATATGCAGAATTTTTTGTATATTCATACATGATACATTATCAAACAAAAATGCTTCTCTTGTTATTTATACTTAAGAAATAACAGAACTCAGAAATAACAGAATTTAAGAAAGTCTCCAAATATATGTGAACTCAAAGAGCCTGATGGAGAGGGAAGATAAAATTAAATAAGCACTTAGATACTTCAAGTGCATACCGAGAACTGTGGTAATATTAATGTCATAGTCTGAGAGTTGTGTCCAATGCTCAAAAGCGAAGTGTCCTCAACATTTGGAGAGGTCTCCCAGGCTCCCCAAGCCCACTCAATGGTTATCTTGTCATAATACGGTTATCAGTGAATGTGGACTTGTTCTCATTCGGGATCAGGGATAATTTGGATCTAAGAATAAGTGGGGATGAACAAGATTATTAAGTGAAAGATTACCTGGGCACCTCACTATGGATGGCTTTTCTTTTTCGGGGTTCTATTTCATGGCTGTCTTTTGGAAAGCAAGCCTGCTAAACTATAATAAAAGCATAGGATGCTACCTAGGTAACTGCATTTTCCTAGAATTGTATCTTGTTTTATACCCTCGGCAATTTTTCTTCTCTACACCCCTCCTACAAAGTGAGACATCCAAGTCAGACACCTAAACTTGATCATTAGGCAAACTCAAGTGTCATTAACAACACTGCAACTTACAAGCTGTATACCGAGCCAAGTTGCTTGACCATGTCTAGTAAAGTAGGATGATTATAACGCCTTCTTTGTGGGACTATTAAAAAGAGTAAATATGATAATCTAGGTTACACACTTGGTGTAGTGCTCAGAGCTTAAACGGTAGTTGGGAGAAAAAAATTGATATGGATATTTTCAGGCATCTGGAACTCATTATTTTAAATAATAGTCTTTCTAATTTTTAAGGTCTCAAAATTATATATGTCTTTCATTTCATTAAGCCAAAAATCTATCTTATACTTAGTTTTGTCCACTAATAATTATTCTGTCCTCTGGAATACCACACGCGCACAAAACCAGTTTTTCAAGTATTTCCATTCCATTCAATAGTGAGACGTCCACTGCTGAGAAGCAAAGATGAACAAGACATAATTTCAGGCTGAAATAATCTCAGGTAATAGAAAAGAGAAGGTATGTGTGCAGGTTTGTCACATATTTAAAGTGTCTAGTTGTCCAGAGGTGTATGTTTTGCCTTCAATGATGAGTTTATGAGCAGTCTCAAGTATAAGAACAAACAATTATTGGCACACAAGGAAGAAGCGAAGTGTGTGATTGGAAAGAATTTGTGGAGGAGGAGTTGCACGTGTCCTGAGGGATGTATAAGACAAAATGTCGGACGAGATAGCATGCCCGGAGGCATATCCAGCACCCCAGTATATTCAGAAGTCAAGGAGTTGTGCAGTTTTGCTAAAGCAGGTTTTCCAAACTGTGGGCTGTAGGCATGAATCTTTGCGGTTTCAAGGGATATGTTAGTCTACAGTTGCCCCAAACATAGAGCAACAGCAACGATGAAAAAGTCTCACATAATTGTACTTCTTCAATGTAACTTTGCAGCTATTATAATTAATCTAGTTATAATCAATTCTATGTTTTCTTCGTCTGTGAGTACTCACAGTACAACTGCTAACATAGAAAGTCCTTGATAGTGCTAATGTTAAAAAGAGAGCCACACAGGAAAAGTTTGGGAACCATCAGGTCAGGGTGCAGGGTACTGAGTAGAAACAGACCATTCTTTCCCCTTAACCAAGCTCCCTTTCCCACTGGGCTATTCAAGGACATCACTCTGGCCATTCGCCTCTGTTTTAACTTTTTCCTTACATCACAGCTCTCATTATCATACAAATATGCTGAGATTCATCTTAACACTGTTTCCACCTCCAACCAGCTACTTTTTACAGAAAAAAAAAAAAAGCTAGGAAAAAAAGTTTTGCACGTACAGTTTCCGATTCCTTTTCTAGTCTTCTCTCCATGGGCTTCACCTTCAAAATGTATCTGCTCTGGTACATCTGACACTACCGCCCTGGCCCAAGCCACTCCCATCTCACTCTTGGATCCCAGAAGCCTCTGCACTGGTCTTGCTGCTTTGTCCCTCCACGTGCTTTATTCCCAACATAGTATCCAGACTCATCGTGGGGGGCAGAAGACAGATCCTGTCACTCCTCTGCTCAAATCCCCTCAACGTTTTCCCATCTCATTCTCAGTGGGATCTGAGTGCCTCCAATGTTCTCTCAGGACCCATACTTTCCACCTTGAGTTCCCTCCCCAACTCCATCCCCAACTCCATCCCCAACCTGCTGCTTCCTTGTCATTCTTCCAGGTTATCAGGACAGGGGGCCTATCTCAAATGATTACACTCCAAATGCCTAATTAGCTACGAGCAATTTTTCTCTTTTCCGTATGATTTCTATTGCTTGTAATAGATTGGTCTACAGTGAAAAATTAGCTTTTTCTGCGATTTGAGAACATCTTCTAGAAACTCCATTAATAAAACACATTTATTTTTCTTTGTAATGTGTCCCCAGTGATTTGCTATATATTCTTGGCTTTCATCCTCTTTATTATTGCATGCAATCGGCAGTTCCCTTCCCCTCGAAAGTCTCTCCTGCTTTGTCTTCAGAGACGCTGGTCGCTTCGCACATCTGCTGTCTCCGTGCGCACTCCCCAGGCTCCTTCACAGGCTCTCCATGAGCTTCCAGCAGCCCTTCGGCGATTTACAGAACTCTCAGGCCCTGGCTCCTTCCTATACACTCAACCTAGGAAATCTTATCCACTCCCTGATTCAGGAGCAGAGTTTTGTTGTTGTTTTTTTTAATTTTTTTTTCAATGTTTATCTTATATTTTGAGAGAGAGAGAGAGAGAGAGCACAAGCAGGGAAGGGGCAGAGAGAGAGACACACACAGAATTCAAAGCAGGCTCCAGGCTCTGAGCTGTCAGCACAGAGCCTGACGTGGGACTCGAACTCATGAACCATGAGATCATGAGCTGAGCCGAAGTCAGAGGCTTAACTGACTGAGCCACCCAGATGCCCTTCCACTCCCTGATTCAAATCCTGTCTATGCTCTATGTATAATTTAGCCCAGATTTCACTCCTGAGCTCTGTTCTCAATTGCCTACTAGTCAATGCTTTGCAATGTCGCTTCAAATTTAACATTTCCCAAATTGGAATCGTTACATTCTTCTGCAGTCAGTTTAAGCAAATAATATCCTCTGTGAAAGCACCACCATCCATGGACACCATGTCCGTGGAAATCTCCACGTCCTTGCCTGTCTGCCACATTGGTATCCTTGCAGAGATCTTTAGGAGAAGGATATCCTTCCCCAGACCACAGTCTGCATCTTTGAATACAAGAATTTGTATGGCCTAATGTAAATATGTCCTTAAAACCGGAAACCATATCCTGCCTCCAACAAAGCAATCTTTGGGCACCCTAAAATCATAGATGTGGATTCTGAATACCAAAAAGCCTGGGTTTATGTTCTGGCTCTGCCTTTTGCAATCTCAGCATAGTTAGTGAAACTTTTTGAATCTCAGTTTTCTCATCTACCAAACGGGGATAGTAAGTATGACCTCATCCTTTCTCTGAAAAGATGAAGCAAAATAAATTATATGCTGATTCCTAGTGGGATACTGATACTTTCCAGAGACCCTCAAAACATTTCATTTCCTTCATTCTTTCCTATCACATAGGTGATAATACTTGCTTAAAAATTCCTCTGCTCAAGTATGTTTGAAATGTGTCCCCTCCCCTTAAGAACAGGTTGCAAAGTAATCTCCTTGTGATTTCATATTGATAAAGCCGAGGGAGAGAGCTGGAGGGTGGAACTCAACTGACTTACACACCCCCTGGCTCATTACCTGGAATGTACAAGTGAGCTTCTCAGTGAACCCTTATTACAAGATGGTGCATTATCTTTGTCTCGT
This sequence comes from Paguma larvata, assembly GCA_030068075.1. Classification (NCBI taxonomy): domain Eukaryota; kingdom Metazoa; phylum Chordata; class Mammalia; order Carnivora; family Viverridae; genus Paguma; species Paguma larvata. The sequence goes on along the minus strand of CM057826.1, from coordinate 30,171,363 downwards.
TCTGTGGAGTAATGGGAGCCTGTTCCTGACACTCCTGTACTCAGCTGATGGAACTCTGCTCCAGAACTAGTTAGCAGAATTAAAGTTGCAGGTTGATAGCAATTTGAACCTGGGCTCTGAGTGTAACTGCGGAATTCAGATCCCTTCACTCATTGTGTGGCCCAGGACCAATGGCTGGATCTCTCTGTGCCTCGGTGATAATGTAGGGCCACTGTGGGGATTGAATAACATACTAAATGTAAAGGACGTGAGAAGCAGCACCTATGTAGCCATCACTACGGAGCCATTGAGCAAATTTTCTCAGGGAACGAGCATCATCTGGAGGTTTCTAGCCAGAAGAAAAGAGGAGGAGGTCCAAGTTTAAGGAAAACATCAGAATTACATTAAGCAGTAATTATGACAGTTGAAAGACATTTAAGAGTTTTTAAATATTGGTTTTAAATATTTTTCTGAGGCACCTGGGTGGCTCAGTCGGTTGGGCATCTGACTTCGGCTCAGGTCATGATCTTGCAGTTTGTGGGTTCAAGCCCCGTGTCGGGTTCTGTGCTGACAGCTCGGAGCCTGGATTCTCTGCTTCCCTCTCTGTCTCCCTCTCTCTCTGTTCCTCCCCTGCTCACTCTCTGTCTCTTTCTCAAAAATGAATAAACATTAAAAAAATTAATGTTCTATATATCTTATTCTTTAGATCTGGAGTAAAGTCATGTTTCTATAAAGTCATGTTGTTCTATATATCTTATTCTTTAGATCTGGAGTAAAGTCATGTTTCTTGCTTAGTGCATAACTTAGAGCACTGAATACAGGTTTTTTTTTTTTTTTTTTTTTTTAGAGCAAGTCTATTCTATTAAAAACCCAAGTACTATTCTTATATAGTCCTGTTCCTCCGCATTATTCACACACAGGGGTGACTTTGTCCTTGGACTTATGCTTCCATTAACAGACACCATTTCTCGCCTCATGCACCTGTTATTAAAATTCATATGACCCTAAAGAGACATATATAACTCGTAGTGGACTTGAATTTTCAAAGTTTGCATTGTGAAACATATAAAATTATGGCATATGTCACAATCAAATAGTAAGACTACTTGTATATTTCAAGAATGATTTCAAGTGGATAATGACAACCAACTACACTGGCATCTGTGTAGTTTCTGTGTGATCCTTTTACCATGGGCTTAATGGTAAGACAATGTACCATATGGAATGTCAGAATGTATGGACACCTCTTATGTTTCAAATACCAGTCCAAGGCTACTCAGCAAAGAAAGCCAGGCTCCCTGCAGGTGGCAGCCACATACATTCACAGTCCTTGTGGAGTGAATACTGGGCAGGTAAGGCAAAAAAAGAAATTAATTAAAATAGAAGCACAGTTTTGAACCAGGTGTTAAAAAACAAAGGTAGTATTTTCACATTGGTGAAGTTTTTATCTGCAGCTTGGGAATCTTGCAGGGTTTGACTTTCTGGTCTTAGTCAGGCATGGATAAGAACCAACTAAATACTGACATGAAAAATATTCACCTAAATTCTGGACATTTCATTTCTAACCTACTCTCTCGAGACAAAGAGAGGTCACATTTGAGCTACCGTTCTGAGTTTACCCCTCCTTATTAGAATGCTGACTAATAGAGTCATTGAGTTTAGCCCTGTTATGACGAGAACTTGTTTTAATCAGAAGGAAGGAAATTACCACTTCATCTGAGAGTTGATATGATTACAAAGCTAAGAAAGGCATTCATTTATTTTAAAAAATGACAATAGCCCTCATTCTCTATATGCATCTGACAAGAGTGTTTATGGCCTATCATGTGAAGAAGCTACTTCAACATTTTCCTACAAATATAAGAGATTTAAATGGCAGGATTGTAAAGGCAAAAACAAACAAAACATTCAATGATTATTAGATAGCTCCAAGTCACTAAATAAAGCTAGTATGTAGTAGGTAATATAGAACATATGGAAATCTGAGAATCCTAACGTAATTTATTACAAAACCTTATCTTCAATTTCCCATAAACCTTCAGACAACATTAAAAACATACCCAAAATTGTAACTGATTGGACGGAACAAGAAGAAAAAGAACTTGAATGTAAACTGTGTATTAAATAGAAATGCCAATGCTTTTAGCAATGAACTATTTAGGGTAAGAGAAAAGAAAGAAATGAAAAGAAAAGGAAAGAAAAGAAAAGGAAAGAAAAGAAAAAAGAAAAGGAAAGGAAAGGAAAGAAAACAAAACAAAAGAAAACAAAAGAAAAGAAAAGAAAGGCAAAGTCTCTCTTGATTCAGCAGGAAAATATGAACGTATAAAAATGAAGTTTAAGGAATGAATGAATGAATAAATAAATAAATAATAAATAAATAAATAAATAAATAGGATCTTACCATTGAAAAGAGAGAAAAGTTTAAACAGCGAAATTAATAATTTTCTTAAGATGATTTGGGAGAGAAAAAGTCATAGATGACTAAGGATATATGTTAAGGGTGATGAAAGACTGAAGGAGAAAACAGATCCTGGAAGAAAACAGAAAAACATGATTCAGTGTAAAAAAGGGGGAAATAAGCTTTAACACTGAGACAGAGACAAGAGACAGAGAAAGACAGAGACACATGCCTTACATTTTATTGCACAGTAGACTTTCTAGAGCCTTTGGCAAAAGCTGTCTTTCTTCGTTCTTACTTCCAAAACTAGGCTTTTAAATTACCCTGTGTTCTTCCCTCAGTGGAAAATGCCTTGAATCTAGATATGGATGATCTCAAAGCTCCCACTGACCTCAGGCCAGGCATCTAGGCCCTGTGGAGAGGGTTGCTGAGGAACAGGGCGGGAAAACATCATAAGGAGGGTTCTCTCACATTAGAGGAAAAGAACACAGATGCAAAATCTGGGACAAGTAAACGCAGTAAGTTCCTAATGATATAAAAGAGCAAGTGATAAGCAACACAAAAGCTATAATGACCACGTGCCTAGCAGTGTTCCCAGAGGTGGAGCTCAGTCTTGAACTTGAGAGAAGGGCAAACTGAAGAACAATTTAGGTATTCCCGAATAAAGAAAGAACATAAACAAACGCAGAGGTGGAAACACTCCTGTGTATTTATAGGACAACGAATGGGGAAAATACACTCAATAGGATTGGCTGGGTCCTACAAAGATTCCTAACTCCCCACCACAGGAGATGGAACTTTTCACCTTCATAACATGTGAACCCGCTAGAGGATTTTGAATGCAGGAGAAGCATTGTAAAAGAAATATCTTACGGGGCACCTGGGTGGCTCAGTCAAGTAAGCGTCTAACATGGGCTCGGGTCATGATCTCGTGATTCATAAGTTTGAGCCTCGTGTTGGGCTCTGCTGACAGCTCAGAGCCTGAAGCCTGTTTCAGATTCGGTATCTTCCTCTCTCTCCGACTCTCCCCTACTCGTTCTCTGTCTCTCCCTCTCAAAAATAAATAAACATTTAAAAAAATCTTTTAAAAATTGAAAAAAAAGAAGTATCTTAGAAAATTCGCTTTGATGACAGCGTGAAGGAGGACAGAAGGAAGAACCAGAAAGCAAGACCAACCCTATTTCAATAGCCCACGTATCAGATGGTGGAATAAGGCAGCAGTCTACATTGTTGCATTAAGTGTGGAAGTATGGATCAAGAGACTGTATAAAGAAAAATGACTTACTTTTGGAATTGGAGGAGAATAATGACCCTGCATCATCCTACTTGATGGCTAATCCTTCTCTTTTTATTATCCATTTATTTGAAAGACCTTTTGGCACTTAATCATAGTTGCCAAATGATACTTTAATTCATAGGCGTGCTTATCTTATCTTGCCGGACTTAATGATCTGATCTCTCATACCCACCACAGATCTTATCAAAAAACACAGATGTTTAGCAATTTTTAGGCAAATTTTCAATTTCTCATATGAGACTCTTCTATGATACAATTCGATGGAAAAAAATATTTGCAACATATATTTCATTGAAATCTCTAAGATTGTTAGCAAACAATCAAACCTCTAGAGAACATCTTGATTAGGAAAAGAGACTTCTGAGGTCATCCTCAGTACTAGCAAAGAATGAAGAATATAAATACCACAGGTAAAAGACCACAGATAATCTAAAAAACAGTATTGTTATGGCTCTGATTTGAATCAACACAGGTAATAAAGCTTCTATTTGAATTCCTTCTGAAACTAAAAGCCTTGAAGAGTCACTATTACACAGTTTTCTGTTACCAAAATGAGGGCAAAATATTTGAGCTTCAGATTCTCCCTCCATCCCTGAGATAAAGGGGGAAATAGAGGGAGACAGATCAAAGGCACACTTGAACACCAAAACATATCACCGACCTATCTCTAGGGGACACATCATGAACTCTCTGGCTGTTACTCTGTTATAACTGATATCATTTGCGTGTCTATAGTCATCCCAACAAGGCTCACCTGTCCAAAAGGACCTCAAGTTCATAATCAATCCCCCCACCACCCCAAACATGGAACTCCTCCAACGTTGCCTCTCACAGGGCAGCCAGTCCCAGAAGCTAGATTCTTAAGGGTTATTCTTGAAATCCTCCTCATCCTTACTCCCCATAGCAAATCAGTGTAATTCAAATCAAGTCTCCAACTACAGTTAAACCGACTCTAACCCTAGGTTAAACCCTAACCCTAACGCTAACGCTTTGAATACAACTACTACCTCCATTCTCTTGCAAGAATTACTTTTCATTAAGTCTGACACAATGGAGTCCTTATTTTCTCCACATTCAACTTTCCCTTCTTATGCATTCCCCACACAGAATCCTGAGGACTCCTTTTGCTGTAATGTATTTTCTTTTATTATATCACTATCCTCACTAAAATTGTTCAGTGGCTTCCCATTACACTTCCCCTTTCACTCTTAGTGCAAAGACCCATAAGATATTGCCTTTACCAAACTTCTCTCCCGTGTTTACCTTGCTCCAGTGCCCCCTGCCTTCTCTCCATTCCTTGAGCCTCCCCTTCATGTACTGTTCCCTCCATATTTACCTGCAATTTGGCCATCTTTAGAGAGACCATTCCAGAACTCATCAAACTACATTCGCTCCCCTGATTGTTTTCTCCCTTTTAGGATTCATCCTGCTGCACAGTACAAATGATCACCTAGTCTGTATATTTGTATATTTATTTCCTTAGTATCTTCTTCCTTCACAGACTGTAAATGCCATGAAAAGAGAAACCTTTCTCACTATCTCCCTAAGGGATAGGACTGGTCTAATACCAGGCACAAGCCTAATAAACACTTGATAGACAAATGAATCTAAAATGTAAGATCCGATAGGACAGGAATCAAACTGGCTTCCTGTTATATGCCTACTGCCTTGGGATCTCTGCGTTAGGAGCATTGGTAGATGCCTCTAAAATATTAGTTCAATAAATAAACAGAGAGGAGAGTTCACTTTTTTTCCCACTAAGAGCTAATCCCGCTGAAAGACAGGTTTGTAGAAAATTTCTCAAAGTGAGTTGGATCATCTCAGTTTCTCACTTCTATAGTTCTGCCCTTTGACTGAGGCCTGACTAGACGGGATAAGATTAGCGTCTCTGCAGCATGAAGCTGGGACGTACCATGTCCCTCCTATGTCCCTTTCAACCAATCTTCAAGTGAGTGAGATGACTTCCAGATGCTTCTTCATTCTGCTTGTTGTTCCTTGCATATACAATAGTTTCATAACTTCCTCTTGAAATGCGTTGTCCCAAACTGTATCTGTGACATATACTAAGGTATTATTATTTCCACATTTCTATACTGGATATTTTTATTAACATTGCCTAATTATATACCTTGGCAGTCAGACTCAGAGTGAATTTATGTTGAACTTTCAGCCTACTCTTAAATCCCAGGAATGTGATTAAACCAGGTCATCCAGTACTAATGCATGCGATTTTCTAAACCTCGGTCAGGATTTTACCTGTATCCCTCATAAGTAACAGCAAGATTTAACTCTGATTTCCACACTTGAAATCTTTATAAGTCCTGGTTCTGTCATGCAGTGCACTAACTTATCTGAATTTTATGTCATCCAAGACCCCCAAATGTTGACTGTACCTTCATTCTTAAAACTCTGCTTTCTCATCTTCTAAGAAATCACTCTCTCCTAGTTCTTGGTCTACTTTCAAATTGCTCCTTCTCAGTCACCTGTGAGGCTCCTCTGTGCCAGGAACTGGGCTAGTGTCTGGACTGAAATACAAAGATGAGTAAGTCACAGCCTTTGTCCTCAAGCCCATTTCCCAAAATTCCCATGGCTTTCGCTTATTACTGGGCAATCTTACCCATAAGCATTGTTAAAAATGTACACTCTGCTAAATCCTAAACCAGTGTATCCAGCCTTATAAGTTCTCTTGAACTGTAGATGCTTATTTGAATAGTTTACTGGGCTTCACTTAATAATCCCATAAGAAATTTCAAATTAAACATGGTCCAGACTTAACTCATTGTTTAGAACTACCCCTAACCACCTCCAGGACACTTCCTCTATTTCTGATCCTGATTGAGGGTACCGGTATTTGCCCAGTCATCTAAACTAGCAAACCCAACGCTACCCCGGATTTCCTATTATTTATCTTTCACGTAAAATGGCTCACCAGGTCCTTTCAACTCAACCTCATAAATATCTCAAATACCTCTCTCCCTCCACGTTCCTACTGCTACAATTTTAGTTGTCTTCTATCAAATGGATTACTTTGATATTCTCCTAACTGACTTCCATACTTCTAATACCGTTCTTCACAAATCCATCCTCCACATGCTGCCAGGACACTGGAAAGAAGGGAGGAGGTTTACAAAGCATGTATTCTGTATAGTAACAAGATTTCAATGAAAAAAAGAAGTAATAAATCATAAGGCAGAGAAAAAACAATCTAGGAAAATAAGATAGAGCCAGGTATAATAATTAAAAATTCTTGTTTCTTACTGGAACCCTGAGGCTAGATATGTTATCTCCCTCAATCACAGATGCCCCTACGAAGACTGATAAGGAAAATGAAAGGTTAACATGCTCAAGGTCATTTGGCTAGTAAACTAGTAGATCTGAACCCAAATTGTCTAACTCTAGGGCTCACGCTTTTAATCCCTCACTATGCTGCCTCCTAAGAATGAAATAGAAGTACAAAAGTTATGCCACAAAATTTTGTATACTTGCTAGAGGCGGCCAACAGCTTTAACTCTTAACCTTCTGTCAGCCGACACAGAGGAAAGAAACCAGTTGTGAGATTCACAGTGTTGGAAAGTAAAAGCAAACTAGCTGCCCACGGAAAACACTGCTGCTTACTGCTAAGACCTATTAAAAAAAAAAAAAAAAAAAAAAAGGGCGCAAACTGATATAAGTCAATTCGGCTGCTCAGAACTGTTGAGTTCTTTAGTCTCTGATGGTCAGCGGTACGTACAAGCTGTGAGCTCCTTCCACAACAGCCACACCATGCCACGTTTATGCTGCGGTGAAAGTAGTCTTTAGTCCAAATTCTGAGGTTCTTTTCAACAGTTAGTAACCACCAGACAGAAAAAAACACAGTCACGTGGTCTTACAGGTTTGGTGAAGTCTCAGCTTTTGCCTCAAGCACTCCAGGCAAGGGCCTTGCAAGAATGGGTTACTCAACCTGAAATTAACATAACGCATGTCAACCGAACTTGAATAAGGAAAAAAAAAAAAAAAGATTTCCTCAAGGCCGACGTAGTCCTATTCTAGCAGGCAAATCTACCAGCCCTCCAGTCCCAGTGGTTATGGAATCCACTGTTGCGGGGCAGGACAACTTCACCCCATTTGTGCAAGGGTCCCATCGGGACCTTTACGACATTTCCAGCAAATCTACCTACCTTGAACGCCAGTCCAACACCTGCGAAAACATATTCTATTCTTCTTTGCCAGGAGTTCTTAAACTCTTTGTGCCATAGACCCATCTGGCAGTCTGACTAGCCTGTGGATGACTTCTTGGATTAACGTTTTTGAAGATATTACAACCATGATACCTCAAAAAAAAAAAAAGCCAATTATATCGGAATGCAGTTCTCAAAATTAGTGTACTAAAAATTAGGGCTTCTATTTTGAATCATGAAAAAATTAGGCCTAAAAACTACTGTCGCTCTGAAGTAATGAGTCTAAACTTTATATTGAGATTCTGCGGTAACCGTAATGCTATGTGAAAATTGATCAGATTGTCGGTGAACCCAAAATCAAGGTAAAGGATGCTTTTTAAATGATGCCAATCTTTCATGGAATCAGATGATAATGACTTAATGTATCCATCTCAAATTAGGCATATTCCTAACAGAGACCAGAAAGAGAACAAGTCCACAGACATGGGCAAAAGTCTCAAGGCCAGAAAGTAAGGACAGCAAGCAATTTTGTTGTAGCTTACATGACAGTATTAGCATAAGATAATCCAGCAGCTGATGGGTAGACGAAATCTATGGGAAGGAGAAGGAAAGGTAGCAAAAGCCAGCCTTGCTTGTCCAGCACTGTCCAGGGAAGGGGGTCCAGAATCTTGATTTTGGAAAACATTTCCTTGTAAAGGTGTTTTTGACCATGGCATACATGTACCTATTCTAACCTTTTGTGTATTGACTTTCAGTTCAACTCTCAAAATATAACAAGAAGGCATGGGAACTGCCTTTGCTGGTACCCTTATACTACAGGGAACTTCCCCATCGGGGGCACCTAACTGGAGCCCTGGACTGACAGGACTTCCATGGTGGTCATCAAGGAGTCTCCGATCCTCCTGAACATAGGTGGAAGCTTTAGTGTAAGCAGATAATCCGTAGGTTGCAATTCTCAAAAGGGACCTTGATCTGCCCAAAGATAAGAAGCATTTTTTTATACTATTTTTTTTTCCTTCCATGACTCACTTGTTGGTCTCCATGGCAATAGTTTTGCCTTAGTCATCTGGGCATATTTCCTTTTCCTTTTCAATTTAAAGCTTTATTGACCCGGTCAAGAGATCTCCTACTCAACCTTTCATATCCTTGTGAAAGGCACTAAGTGTCTCTCCAGAAAAGTCCTTCTAGTGTGTGAGCCCCAGTTTTGTAAAGTCCCCCTCCCTGGCCCACCACATAACAGATTTTAAGGTGAAGCCTCAGGGGTTTGAAGTCAACACAAGAAATGTATAAAAAGAAAGAAAACCTTCCCCATTCCAGGTTTTCCTCCTTCTACACTGAGCTTCATGCTTGGGATCTCAAGAATCTGGATGGAGAAAGAGCAAAGGCCACTGCCACATTGTTCTAAAACAGAACTAGCTGGAAGCACGTGAAACACGGTGAAGAAGACCACGTAGCTGGAAGCAAACTGCAAATGCTTAAGAGTGGATTTGTCGCTCATGCACAAATTGGGGATCAGTCTCTATTGTCCTGGTAGCTCCCAGCAGGGAACTGTCTGTCTCCTTGTTGACATAGGGCGGTCCTAGAACAAAGAAAGTTGATGACATAAACATATCCTTTTTCCCAGCACTTGAGTGTGTGTGATTTAACCTTTAACTCTTGCTTGCTGATGTAGGTGAGATGTCAAATATTTTCTACTGAACTGTTTGGCAACTGTTTAAAGTGTTTTCATCACTCATCCACTAAGGTGAAGCCCGGCTCAGTCTAATGGGCACTGTAAGAGAGTCACCACCCCCACCCTCTCTCCTCTAGGCCGCTTCCCCACCCCAGACCGAAACAGGAAAGCCAGTGACAAAAGAGCAGGGATCAGCCTGGTAGTCACTGTAAATCTGCAATTACTTAAAGTGTCGCTTCCTGTTTTTTTGAAAGAATAGCCTCCTAGCTCGGAATAGAGACTGAGGTCTTGTGATCAACTGTGAACCAATGATTTAAATTGTGACACAAACAATAAGGAGTCCAGTATCAGATACTGTAATCCCGTTTTCATTCTCCTTTAATTCTTTCGACTCAGACAAAAAGCCTCTTACTGCCTCGAGATCAAACCTCCGTCCTGAAAAAAAAACCAAAACGGTGCCTTCTGCCCACTTTGTACTTGGAGGAAACCCATTCCAACTTTTTCTGAGGCTGAACTCATCTGTCTACTCATTCAGGGCAAAGATTTTAAACGGATATATTTCCGTTTAATCTTTAAGCCAAAAGTATGAAGTTGTTGCTAGCTTTGTCTTTGCAAGACAAAGGTCCTTCCGCCGCCAAAAGGAAAAAGAAAGTATAAAAACTCTCAGCAGTATAATTTCATATCCATTTTTTTCCCTAGTGGTCATTCTTGCTCCCTTAGATATAGACGATTCTGCTGGGGGATTAGAAAAAAAAAGGACTCGTAAGCTACTGGCAAAATAACAGCACGTATATAACGCACACCTGGAGAAAGCAGTTGGGGTAAAACTAGACACCATCCATTAGCATTTTCGTTTCTTCAGTCTGGAGCTTGCACACATTTCTTGGAAAGGAAATCTCTGTCTCATGAAAGAAAACTGGTTATGCCCAATGCTCAAAAGTATCAGGGGAGGCAGCAGGGTGGGAGTAGGGTGGAGGAAGGTTGCTGCATGACTCAGAGAAGCTTGGCTTCTATAATTAATATTTTTAGGCGTCTTACTTCATATTTAAGATAGAATTATACTGTCAGAGAGAAAAAACCGACACATCGCTAAAGTAGGATTTCTAAGTTCTACATACACACACAGAGGCTGTTACACAGCTAAAGCAAGTTGTGCCAAAGCTACATATATGTGTGTGCAAACACACACACACGCGTACATACATATAATCACACATAGTTAAAGTAGAGTGTGTCTTTTTAAATCATCCATGCCCTGATGTATAAAACTACCTCAGCTGAACTGTCTAGTGGGCAACACATGAAAATCTTTCTACAAGAGGCGCCTAGGTGGCCCAGCTGATTAAGCGTCCAACTTCAGCTCAGGTCACTATCTCATGGTTCCAAGCCCGTTGTCAGACTCTTTACTGACAGCTCAGAGCCTGAAACCTGCTTCAGATTCTGTGTCTCCCTCTCTCTGCCCCTCCCCTGCTCATGCTGTATTTCTCTCTGTCTCAAAAAGAAATAAACACTAAAAAATAAAAAAATCTTTGGACAAGAATGTTGGAAGTAGTCATGGGCTCAGTTCCTATCTCACCAGTCATTCAGAGCAGTTATAACATTACTGCACCTTGAGAGGAAGCTGTGGAAAACCCATCACCTTGAGAGGAAGAGGTGACAAATCCGACACTTTTGGAGCCATGAAGGCTATCTCAAACACCATCTACGTGTCATTCATTCGATATGCAAACAATTCAGTGGCCCGAGGGCTTTAAAAAGTTTACATACCAGTCAGAAACAGCCCCGAGGATTCGGCCACTGAAAGGTACCCTTTGACATAAAATCCTTTATCTGTAGAATACAGGTCTTGGGGAATTGATAAAAGTATGGTGCACATTTGCTAAACATCAGCTTCAAATTCTTATTTAAGGCATATCAAATTTCTAAATCACCGGTTAGAGAATATGAAAGTTGATACGGTTCAATCAGACCACAGCCGTGGCTCTTCAGGGAGCTAAACTCTGTGGGACTCATATTTTCACTCACAGGTAGACAAGGAAAGGGCAAGAGCGAAGGACAGAGGGAAATAAACCTGTGCATCACTCCAGAGCAACTTGTTTCCAAGACACAATTTAGGCAAAAGCCAATATTACTTGACTGCACTGAATGGGTTTTTAAAGATAAAATTTCATCAGATTATCTTTAATACGCAAGCAAAGCCTGCAGCTCCTCTTTTTAAAAAAGTATTTGATTAAAGTTCTGTGACGAAATGTATCTTTTGTGGAAATTATGAGCATCAGCCTGTTAAAATGGCAGCACCATATTTAAAAGAAAAGAAAGGAAACAAGAATAGGGGCATTGGAAAAGTACCTCCTGGAGAAGACCGCCATGATGAGTTTGAGTGTCAAAAAAGAAGCAAATGGAAAATGATCTGTTCAGTCATAGAGAACGTAAATCTGTCTCCTATCAAAGTGCTCACTGCTGCGGAGTCTTGCCAGGCGCATAGTGGGACCCGTTCCTCTGCTTTTCCATTCCTGTCCAACTATTTCAGGGATCCTCCTCCCCCATTTGTTTCTCTTACATGTCTCCTTTCTGTCCTTTTTTCCCTTCTCATCTCCACACTGTTGACAAAACCTATAATTCATTAGCAATGATGTTGTATTATTGAAATCATATGCCCCCAAATCCAAGTGCATACATATAGTGCACACACACATGTGCAATCTGCTCACTATTCTAAATCAAATAAATAAAGAACTTCAGGGCTATTTGTAAGAGCATACATATCAGGTGAGTAAATTAATGATGACAACATGACATCCTTACCTAGCATGTCACACCCTTACCTAACCTGTCACTTCATACATGATAAAATACAGAACACATCAGCCCCGACTTCTTAGGAGACATTTGGGGGGGTAGGGGAGAAGTCTGAGGGTGGTTTGCTCCCTCTCCTGCAGCTCGCGTGGTCCTCAGAGGGGCTCCTGTGCACTTCTCCACACTCCTCACCTTCCCAGTCTCCTCTTTCAGCCCGCTGGCCATCATTCAGTTGTTGGCACGCTTCCTCTTGCCGTGTATTTTCACCTTAGTTTTCATTTGTCTATACCAAATCAACTGTTATGTTCTCACTATTACAAAGTCCCACTGATATTGCTCACAATTCCACATACTCAGGTATGCACTAAGGCTCATTTGGGGATGACATGTCCCTAAGATAAAGCATATGGTAGTTGCGTCTGTGATGTAATACATCAATATGGCAAGACGATTCAGCTGCAGTAAAGAATCCGTTTGCTCTAGTGGAGTGAAAGAACGCAACTGAGCATTTTGGCCTCCAACAAATAGTTGACTGGCTACCTTTCTCTTCCCTTCACCTCCAACAACCTAGTTCATTTTCAAGAAAGTTCGTTTTCAAGGAAGTTCAGTTCAAGAAACCTAGGGTTTCTTCCAGGTCTCTTTCTCTAGGCTTGAATCAAGCATATTAAAAAGTGAAAAGGCAATCAAGAACCGGCTGATTTTAACGTCAACGAAAAAAGCTTTCATCTTTAAATAAGAGGAAACAAGGTCCAAGCAACACACACACACACACACACACACACACACACACACACACGGGAATACAATGTTAACCATAAAATTAGCTTTCATGTACTAAATTTGCTTTCATTTAATTTACTTAAATGATAATATGGAATGTCGGTAATGGTGCTATGAAACGGCATTCTTAGCGGAGAGATGGTACGTTGGCGGATCCCTTTTGAAAAAGAGCTGCTGCGGTGAAGGCAAATTTTAAACATAAATCGGCAATTTATTTAAAATTTTCAGGCATTTGACCAGTGATTCTACTAGGATAAATGTAGGCTATAAACGAAAATCTACAATGAACACAAAGATTTATGCAGATTATTACATCAGTGTTATAAACAGCAAGAGGTTAGCCCTAACCTAAATGCTGATAATAGGTGTATATTTAAATTATAGTCCATGTATAGAATTTAATAGTAGGTAGACATTGGAAATCAGATTTGCAAAGACTACTATCTGACATTAAAAAAGCACGCAGAATTCAAGAAGAAAATTCAGGATATTAAATCGTATCTGCAGCAGTTTTCAATGTACAAATATATGTATATAAATACATATCAATAAAACTAAACCATAGATAGACAGAAATTTGGAACAAAATACACAAAAATAGTGGCTATATTTAGATGGTAGGATTATAGGTGATTTTGATATTATTTTTCTATTTTTCTGTGTTCTCCAAATTTTCATAATCAGCATGCGTTAAAGCTTTTTTTAATCCAAGCAACATTTTTTTCTCTACCTCTACCATCTTCACCAACTTTATTAAATTCTTTAAAGCAACCGGACTAGCCCTGATGTTTCCTTCTTTCCTACAGTCTCACCTCAATTTTTTCCCCTTAGATACTGCTGCTGACTCACAGTTCCCCAACTGCCACTTTTGCCTTTGTGTATATACTCTGGTGGGGACCCTCCTTGTGCTTTAGAAGCCTGCATATTCGCTCTTTGACACTCAGATGTCATGGTCCATAATTAGTGCGTTTGAGGTAGGAGGCCCTGAAAACAGAGCCTAAGAAAGTGCTTTGAGGGAGAGATCTTTAAGAAAAGCCAGGAAGGAGATAGATCAACCTAGACAGTGAAGGGGAAAGAACCAAGGAAGGACTCAGGTAAATCGTACATAGCCTTTACTGGTGCATGGGAGACTGGAGCATAAATCACACCTCAGAGGTGTCTCACCTTGTAGCTATTTGGCCAGGCTTTTGTGTCCCTAAACCTGGCAGTCATTTGGCCACTCAAGAGGCTAGGGGAAAGGTGATGCTTTCACGTCCCCAGCAGGTGGCTCTCATCAGCTAATGGCAACTCTCCAGAAAGAATGCAGAAAACACCTGGGGGTGGGGGGTGAACCAGGGGCCTGGGTGGGGCTCCAAAAGAATCTACTGCTTATGGTAATTTTGGAAAAGAGAAGAAGGAAATGGGGGCAGGCAGGCCGGGTGCGGGTGCGGGGTGGGGTGGGGGAGTTTTAAGTGAATCAGGGAGGGTCAAAAGGACACACTTTTAAAGCGATGCTCCCTTCCCAACTTGGAAGAATGCAGAGGCAGGGCATTATTACAGTAGACCACAAGCAGATTGGATCATCAGAAGGCATTTAAAAATCCCAAAAAAAAGTTTTAACACGGGGGCCTAAAGAGATTTCTGCTTAAGTGAACCCCTCTATCTACTCCGAGATCCCGAGAAAGTTTGAACAGCAGGTATATTTAATTTCCTCTAACACTAAAACTTTTTCCATACAACCATGAGTCTTAAAAACAGGTGTGAGATTTCCCCTAGAGATGGCTTCATTTTGGAATCGGATGAAAGGGCTCCTTGGTCCAGTGGTGCAAATTATGGAGACATTGGGATAAGAGGACCCATAAACTCTGCTATAAAAACCTCCACCATTTCTAGCTTTGATGTCCTGGTGTTGCCAACAAATACGATGTACTTCCCAAATGTTCCTCTTCATTCACTCCCGCTCTGGGGACTGAGCCGTGATGCTAGCTGAGGTATCCCTCTGCAGCAGAACAATTTAGGTCATGGGAGAATACCCTCAGATCAGATCGTTTCAAGGCTAGGTCTACAGGTTCCAAATCTGCTGTCACCTGAATGAAGAACCAGTCCAGTCTATTACTGGATGTTAGAGAGATCCAAAACCTCCTTCCTTTTCAACACATTACAATCTTATTGGGTAGACCTCCCCCTGCCCCCAAAAAAGAGCATGTTTTTCTAACTTCCTCACCATTCAAACAAAAGACACTCCGAAGTGAATAACAAAAACATTGACAAGTATCAACACAGAACGTACAGGACAGGGAAAGGAGGTTGTTAGAAATGCTAGAAAAGAATGTAAGAAGTGGAAAGGAAAAGAGACATTTGAAAACATCTTTCTCTTTACTAAGCAATTTGTTTCCTAACGTTTTTGTGGCTCCAGTGATAGTCTTCAGGAAACTTGGTGATGTCATTTCCTTTCAATCGGCCAGTTACATAAAGGTTGGGAAAGAGCCAAGTAAAACAGCTCTCAAACAGATGGCCATGTGTGTAAATGCCAGAAAGTGAGAACAGCCATTTGCAGTATTTTTTTTTTTTTACCCCACACATGGTATAATGTTTATTTTACAACCTCTCTTATAGACTTATGTGGATCATTCTTGTCATTTTTCTAGGGGGAAAAATCCCAAAGGAAGCACTCATAAAATACAAAAGACAAATCATGAAACAGTGAAAAATAAGGTAATACCCGCAAGTGTACATCGCATTGAGAGAACATAAACCATCAAAGACTGGTCCACCTAATGCTTTTTGGCAGATCAAACGTGGTAGAAAAAAAATATCTCTGTCAGGAAATTTTGAGTGAGGGAGATTCTACGGCGAGGCAAGGAATTTGTCTTACGGTCTTCAAGGAATTAGCAATGAAATGCTTGCATCGTTTATAAAGAGGCACACTTTCTAGATATGCTTTTATCCCTTCGGAACAAATCAAAATACAGCTACAGAGTTCGTTCACAACGAGGGGTCCACGTATCTCCCTGTTCCAAGTACATATTGATGCAATCAAGAGGAGTTTACACTTTTGTAACTGTGAAGAATTTCAGTTATGCATAATAAAACACAGCAAGGAGTTGGAGGCTTTTCAGCTTCAAAAACTAAATACGGTGCTTGTTGTCTGCAATGACTGATAGCGGCGTTTTCTGTCCTTACTGCTAATGAAAATGAAACATAGCTGTTCTTTTAATACCCAGCCCAGCACATGTCATGCAGGTTCAAAGAAAAGTAAGTTAATCCTTCGTAACTTCTATCAATTAGCTTCCTTTGATAGTTCAATATTTCCATTAAATAAGGACATGTAAATTAAAAAAAAATCTAACCCTCTTAAATCCAAGCGACATAGATATCAGCAGGGAAGGAAAAAAATAAGAGTAGGCTAATCATGGTTCTTCTTTTGATTGCTTTCTTCTTTGTTAAAATGTCTCTTTTATTTCCATGGGGCTTAAAGAATCCGCTTTCTCTTTCATCCATCAAATTTCCAGAAGTATGTAATTATGCGTTCTAGTCTCTACTTGGATATAAAGTCGTAAAAAGTCAGATTTATTTGTTCACGATATTTAGTAAATAACAATTACGAGCCAGTGAGTGAGTCCGAAAGAAGTAATACATGAAAAGATACCTACTGAGAGATCACTACTGAAACGGGTCAAAGCATTTTCAGATTTTTATTTAAATATTACTTTTTTGCTCTTTTCAGAGCTTCTCTCTAATTTTGTGCTATTCTAACACTTGGAACCCAGGAAAATCTTTGGAGTTCTGTTATTTCCCATACGTTCTATACCTCTTAGGTTGGGGAAGGACAGTTTTAGAGACCCTACTACCTTAAAGTAGGATTGTGTCCTCAAAAGGGTTTTCTGCTTATTTTGGACCCTGCTGCCTGAGCTCCACCAAGCGGAGTAATAAGTTCCATATGCCCATTTTTTTGAAGAACACATTTTCAAAGCAGCGAATGTTTTGACGGATTGGCTCTTGGAGAACCTGAATACTGTTATACACATCGTTTAGCATTTCACAAGACCCCTACTGTTAAATTCTGGGACCGGGGCCAGGGTAACCTACCGACTGGTTCTCTAAGTAACGTGAAAAATATTGAGAATTCTTAGCCATCATGCCTCACTAAGACATATCTGGAATGCGAGGATTTCATTACTGCCATGGTACTGCCGGGAGGGGGGGGGACGCCCGCGCGCGCGCATACATATGTGCATGTACCTTATGAGTAAAAGAAATGAACAAAAAAAAAACCTTGATAATGGCAGTTTTAAATGTCAGAACTTTTAAATCTTTCATCTGAGGTTAGTTACTAAATTCTGGTCTTAAATATATGAGAAACAATGGAGAGAGACAAAAAAATACAATAGCTGGCGTACAGTGGGTTTTAATGTTGTTTCCTCCAGGTAAAGAATTTCCTAAAGGCTTCTTGCTTGCCTTACGTTATCATCTCTGCGCAGCCTGTATTACTCCTATGAATAAACATTCTTTGAACGCCTTCCCAGATTTGCTTAAATTTAATATTCTCCTGGGACGTCTCTTCCTTCCTCCCCCCACTCCCACGCTGGGATTCTGAATTCGTAGATCTGGGGTTGGGCCCTGAATTTCTATTTTTAAGAATCACCTCATTCTTTCTCCGGACCCAGTTCAAACCTTTAGGAAACCTTAGGAAACACTCCAAATGCCAAAATTCAAGACTATACCTATACACTCACCAAATCTGCTATTCCTAATTATTTTTCTTTTAATTTATTGGCTTCTGAGCTACTGACATGCAATCTATCATTTCGTTAGCATCGTGTTCGTCTTTCTGCATTTGCTCTTTCCCATTGTTCTAATATCTGTCTTGTCTTAGCCCATGCAACAGAAATACCATAGGTGGGTGACCTATAAACAACAGAAATTCATTCCTCACAGCTGGAGGCGGAGGTGTCCAGGATCAAGGCACCAGCAGATTCCATTTCTGGGCTACTCTCTCTGGCTCATAGCCAGGGCCTTGTAACTGTAACCTCACATGGCAAAAGGGACAAGGGAGACCGCTGGGCTTTTTTTTTTTTTTTTTTTAATAAAAACACTAATGCCATACATGAGGGCTTCAACCTCATAACTTAATCACCTCCGAAGGTCTCACCTACTAACACATCACATTGAGGGAATAGTTTCAGCGTCTGGATTTTGGAAGGACACAAATATTTGGTCCATCACATGTCTCTTTGAAGAAAATATTGTATACAGGTGATCTGAGTGTCCAAAGTGATAAAATGTTAAACTATTATTTATGGTAAAAAAAGACACATCATGGTAACATACTTCCTTACAGAAATGTGGTTCATTAGGAAAGGGAGTACAAGGAACTTGAAGATAAAATGTCGAGAATTATTGCTCAGTAAGACTAATGGAATCCAATAGTTTCTGATTGTATAAGGCAGTGGATGCGTTTTACGTGATTTATTAAATATGGAATGCATCAGGGGCAGTATAGCAAGGAATGCAGTCAGATGGCTAAATTAAAACCTCAGTTACGGTCTTCAGAACATTGAGATCTTGAGCCTGTTAACTTCTCTAACCTCCTGGAAGCCTCTTTTCCCTCATCTCCTAAAAGGAAGGTCTACTTCTTAAAGCTGATTTGAGATTTAGAGAGATAATCTACATAGAGTTTGACATGTGACAGGTGCCCGTAAATTTTTACCTTTGTCATTATTAGTAGTATCATTATTATTGAAATATTAATTGATGGCCTATGACTAGCTAGGCATGTACAACATGGTTCAAGATCCCTGTTCTGTGGGAAGTCTAGTGGTATGGTCAGAAAGGAAATAAATATTGGATATAAACAAAACAGAATTTCAGATCTCACTCAATACTAAGAAATTTGAACCACTCTGAGAAATTTTAATACAATCATTGCCAGTCACTCATTTATCCAGCAAACATTAATTGAACACCAACTATGTGTTAGGTATTACATGCAATATATTTAAAGATTATTGGTACCTCTTAAGGTATTTATCTAATCTGTGAGATAGAACTTAGAAAAATTACCACAAAACACTGCAGAATATTTTAACAGCCATTTAGATGTACACAAAAAGTCCAAGGGATTTCTTTTACTGGTAGGATTGGGAAAGAATATTAGAGAGAAAAATCATATTTTGAAGTGCTTCATGTGAGATTTACAGAGACGGAAACCACATACAAAAAGGGCTGGGCAGGAAAGAATAGAGCCTGTCGTGGGAAGAAAGCCTGTCTGATCTTGCTGGAGTGTATTAAAAGGAGTGATAAAGTTTTAAAGGGATTTCAAAACTGATCATGTGGTTTGGGATACAATGTAAAGAACAGGAAGTCACTGAGAAAAGCACTGTCATAGTCTGGTAAAGCCGTGTTCACCCGGTGGGAACACATGGGAAGGACTAGGCAGGAGGCAAGCTGGCTGTGCAGAACTGATTCAGAGGCATTAAAAAAGACCCGGAAGAAGTAATAAAACCTGCATTAGAATTCCTTCTCCTGCACTTGGCCATCGGCTTCTCTCTTCCTCAGATATGCTTACTTGCGATTCATCCTTCTTGCTCTCAGCATCTTTGAAGGAATGCTTTTGATTTTTGCTCCTTTTTCACCAAAAAGTCTTCAAATGATTCTTAGTCACGAAGTACACAGGAGGGTAGATTTAACAGAATACCTAGGGAGTAATTGTTGTTTTCAACAGAAAATAATGATTGCTCTCATTTATCAGGGACATGTTATGTCACATACAGCATGTTGGTTGCTTTGCATATAGCTTTTTAATTCTCATGAGATTGGTACTATTATTTCTATTTTAAAGATGGAGAAACTGTGGCTTAGTGAGGCTCATTCCATACATCATCCAAGGATATTGCATTAATGTTGTTTACCACAGGAAGAATCCAGAATTCTCTCATTCTGGAAGAGTTTATAACCTTGCTCTATTCTTAATTCTAGCTTTCAGCCAGAACAAAATAATAATCAGTGTTCATTAAATCTGAGGGAACCTAGCCAGAAAGCCTGTGAGAGAGTGAATAATGAAGAGGCAGGCAGGCAATGGCTAGCAGTCCCAGGACACAAGGTTCCAGGCGACATTGGGTAGAAATGGGGAAGAAAAACTAGGATGGTGATGACATTGTTAATTCTTAATATAAATAAGTCCTTACAATATCATTGTACATGTTGCAGGGACACCAGGGAAATTGAATGTGAGGCCTTTTAAGGAAGTATTCTCAGTTGATTAAAACTCATTCAGGGGATGCCTGAGTGGCTTAGTCGGTTAAGTATCCAACTTTGGCTCAGGTCAAGATCTCGGGGTTCATGTATTCAAGCCCTGTGTCGAGCTCTGCACTGACAGTGGAAGCTGTGGAGCCTGCTTGGGATTCTCTCTCTCTCTCTCTCTCTCTCTCTCTCTCTCTCTGTCTTTCTCTCTGCCCCTCCCCATTCTCTCTTTCTCTCGAAAAACAAACAAACAAACAAACAAACAAACAAGAAAAACCAAAACAACCTCATTCCTATTAAATGGACAAAATTAGGGTAGAGTTTACTAGTCTTAGTATAGACAAAGTATAGACAAATAATCTTTGGGCTTCTGTTGTCACCTGTTTCTTCCATCAAGTACCCCTTAGAATGGCCACCACAGCGAGTCTAATACCCAGAAGGCTTCCCTCCTAACTGCAACTAAAATTGAGGAAACAAATTTCATCTTTTTAAATTGACTATAACCATGGAGCGTCTGGTGAAATCAGGTCAGGTCGAAGAATGAAAGCATGAAATTGCTTCCCATTTTTCACTGAGAAGATGAGAATATTTGATAGAGACTGAGCAAGAACTGGGATCCATGAACCCGTTTTATCAAAATGTCCCCTTGGCCACAATTCTCATGGAAAAAAATGTAGATTTTCCCTCTTGGAAACTCTAAATATTTCCATTTTATCCCCCCAAATGAAGGAAGGCTAATGTGCTGTCCAGCCACAAAGCTCAATGACCAGCTGAGATGGCGAGGTAGGTGAGCCCATTTTCCCTTGTACTCCTGGCTCCACACTTACCCTGGGGCCTTTCTCTTTCTGTACTCAGACCCATTGTAACCGGTCGTGTCTGAAAATGATGCGATGTTTCTAAAAGTCACAGTTTTTGGAAGAGGTATAATTGCATAGTATGCTGCGATAAACGATCATATTCATCACGGTTTTCCACTCACAAAGCTGGAAACAAAACATCAGGGGAAAGGCCTCCTCACATTTTCATGAGGTGAGAAAATTTGACCGTAGTGAAAATTAGACTAAAAATAATTTATTCCGTGTCCATCCATCCATCTCCATCTACACAGCAGTCTGCTAGGTGTTAGGGGGAAACTTTTGCAAAGTAATTGCGTACACCTGCAAATTATACTTATGTGACACATTCAAGTAGAGGCGCACAATGCTCCTGGAGATTAACACAGAGATGATGCAAAGTGTGAGAGCACAGCGCCACACTGGGTTTAATTATATATGTGCTCCCACGATGAGGCCAAGAACCTTGACGGCGTATGATCTCGGCATTTTGTCAGCATGGTGCGGCCATGTCGTTTCCAAGTGTTAGGTGTGGAATACACAGTCTATTTTCCATTTAAGACATGGTGTCTCAGTTATTCATTATTCTTATACCTTTTATGCATGCAAAAATTGGTATATAGTTTATTATATTATTATAATAATATATTGTAGATATTATATAAAAACACATTTAATTTTTATGCATGTATGTGTGATTGGTAGGTAGAAAGAAAGAAAAGGAGGAGGAGGAAGAGGAAAGGAAGAAAGGGAAGAGAGCGTGAAAAGAAAGCCTGTGTCTTTTCCAGATTCTTCCATTATACCTTCCTCTATAAAGTGAATGAAATTTTCCACAAAATTAAAGAACGTTATACCTTTTCTTAAAAATCCAATTTCAGTGCTTCACTCACCAAGGCTGATGAGAAGTTTGATGTCAGTTTTTCCTGGGGTCTGAAGGCTCACAGATGGCCAGAAAAGAGGGCTTTCCATCCCCATCCTTCTATGTCTTCTCCTTTCACAACACTGGAGCTGGTTGGGCGTGATCCTCTTTCATTGGTCTCACACCTGGTCACCCACCCAGATGCTTGCCCTGACCACACTGGGATGGTGGGGGGGAGGGCCCATAGAAGTCAGGGGAACCCCAGTTCTTAATGCCAAGTTTAAAAAATTTTTAATGTTTATTTATATTTGAGAGAGAGAAAGTATGTGAGGTTGTGGGAGGGGATTGGGAGGGGTGGAGGTTGCTGGGGGGGGGGGGGTGGGGGAAGGGTAGGAAGTGGTAGACAGAGAAATGAAGACAGAATCCGAAGCAGGCTCTAGGCTCTGAGCTGTCAGCACAGAGCCTGATGCGGGGCTCAAACTCACGAACCATGAGATCATGACCTGAGCTGAAACCAAGAGTTGGACGCTTAACCAACTGAGTCACCCAGGGGCCCCTCCATATCACAGATTGTTTCTTAATGGACCCTTTGCCATACTGTGTTGTCAGCAAATCACCTGGAAACACTTACTGTCTGTTATCAGGCATGCCATAACCTTGGAAATATTGCAAGATCAAAAGTGGTACAGGGCTGAAAAGAATCTCAGAGTTTACCTATTCGTTATTTCCTAAACTCAATATTCCAGGCCCACATTTACAATTTCATTACACTCACATGCCATGGTCTATTATTTTCTTGATCTATTTCTTCAAATCAACTCATTTCTTTTTCTAAAATATGCTATTTTAAACATAAATCTCATTAACATAAGTGGATAAAAACTTGCAGAAAAAATTGCCTGAAAATAAGCAAAATGAAAACAAAATGTTGTTCAGTCCTAACTGCTATAATAGCAAAGACCTTGAGCTTGAGACTGCTCCTTGCCCCATTTTTTTCGTGATCAAAAAAGAATTTAGAAGGAAAGAACTCTCTCATCATGTGATTTTTTTTCTTATTTAATTCTGAGTACTATATATCACATAAAAATATTGTGTAAACACTGATGGAGTTTATTTCCTTCACTTTACTCAAGAATTGAGCCCCAGAGAAAATGGGTTTACACCTTGCTCCTGGCAAAGCTGAGATTAGTCTTTGGGTTTCCTGACCTTGGCTGCATGCGTTTACCCATGTTACCCACCCACCCTGCCTGTAAGTTATTACAGAGATCTTCATTTATCTGTGCCCTGAGACTCCGACTGGATGGCAAGCTCATTTTCTTGAGGTCTGGAGCTCTGACAATGTTCTTTGTACACTCTCCTGTATGTGGTGTCTTTCACTCTATAGACACTTGATTCAGAAATAAAATTCGATTTGATGTGAAATGCCTGTGTCGTTTCCGTAAAACGCTTGTGAGGAAATCAAAATTGCCCTCGTCACTTCCAGATTAGCATACATGGCCATCCTTGCCGGGCATTGTGCAAGAAGCTTGGGTGACTGAGACACAGCCTCTGCCACCAGGAAATGCAGGTGGAGGCAGAGAGGAGCAGGGGGAGGAGTTGCATAGATACAACTCTCCTAAAGGCAAGACATGTAATAATAGAGCTAGTTATAAAGAACTTAAGGAGCACAGGGGAAAGAACCATTATAAGAGCAAAAACAGATGAGGGATTAAAATGGCAAGTGAGGGAAAGTGAAAGAGGGAAAAGATGAAGAATAAGAGAAAGAGGAAGACATATTGGTTCAGAAGATCAGGGTCCGCTCAGCTCAAATGAAAACACTAGAGAAATGTCAGCTGTAGAGTTTGAGTCAAGAGTAGAATACAATACCCAAGCTACCTAGAGCAAGGTAATTCAGCCAGAGTGACTTCCAAAATCAATTTCTAGCCTATGGAACTGTGTTGGCCACAGTGGTTCACGGTCTCTGTCTCCAGCCTACTTAACATAGCTGTGCTGAGATCGTGTTGGTAGCCTAATGATTTGCTACAGGACAATCTCTGTAGTGCCAGAGGGGAAGCTCGTAGCCATGGACCACCCAAGCCTTCAGGTAATGGAGCAAATGTTGAGGAGAGGTCCACCCAGGCAGCTGAGGTGGGTCCAGCTGTACCGCCAGACCTAACAGAAAATTGCCTTATGTTCCATATAGGAACTTTTCTCTTTTCCTTGTTTCTTAACTTGCCTAAAGGCCAATTTATCTGCATGAATTCAGGCTTCCAAGAAAATTTGTTCTTTGGGTAATATCCATCTACAATTTCCCTTCATTTTACCGTAAACAGGAGAAAGCTCAGGGCAGCTGTGTTGGCAGGATCTGTTACTACTGTGTTTCTATGAAAATCTAGCAGCTTCTCAACCCCTCTTTTTTCAGCACACCCCCCGGCACAGCTTCCCCCCTCACACCTCTGCCACTCATATCCCCACCACGCCTGCTCCTTCTTTGGACTCTTCTTATTTTTCTTGGAGACGTTCTTTTCACATGTCAACCAACGAAAGGAATTGGCTGTGTGCTAGAGCCTTATGGGGCCTCTGGAGACGGCTCACAGTTATGTCAGAAGAAAAAGTTTATCCAAGTTCACTGCAAAAGAACTAATTAGCTTCTAATAACAAACCATCTCCAGAGAATGTGATGGTCTTGATGTTTAAACAAAAGTCACAGGCCAAACCTCCCATCTCCAATGCTCATTTTGTGCCCAGGTATAAAAGTCAATCTTTTCACATTCTTCTTATGAACTTGACAAGTTCAGTCATTTCTATCATCTAGTCAAATTGTTTGTCTTTTGAATAATCTGATGAAAGGGCGATGGGGAATGACATCCACCCTGCGCACTAGCTCTTATTCATGCGTATATTCCCGGAATCTCACATAGTAATTAGTTCAGAGCTCATGCACAAAACAGAAAATTTGCCAAATGAATGACTGATGAGAATTCAGGAATAATCAAGCGAGTTAAATGTAAAGGTTAAGTAGATGTATAGATACCTGATAAATTTCTGATAATTTAAGCTATTGTTAAAGTCCTATTACCTACAGATTTCCTGTAGTTCAAGTATCAATAACCCATATGTGACTACTTGGTAATATTCTTGGCAGTACTTTGTGTATCTGAAAGCACAGAAGTGTTGCTTTAATCTATATGACTTATTAGTTCAATCAATAATGCATATAGCTTATAAGAAGCTATTGCTTGTGAGGTCAGCTAGGATGCTTCTGAGCCTTCACAGAGCTGTCTGGAGGAGTATAGGAATAAATAGAGAAGGTGTTAAGAAAGAGAGGAAGATAGAGAGTGTTAGCCTGTTTATAGCATGGGCCTCAAAACAGGAGAGGGGAAATAGGTCAAAGCACCGATTCCAGGTTTCCAGGCACGCCAGACCTTTGCCTGGGAAAGCCATGCTATCCGAGAGACTCTGATCTGAAAGACAGTGTAGGGCATAGGATTCTAGGCCATGGTGCTTTGTGAGGTCAGGTGACTATGAGTATCAACCAGTATCATGATTCCAAGTGGTCTATCTGGTTTAAAACTAAACTCCTGTCAATAGCTAGGGATGCAGGGAGGGAGTTGCAGATATAAGAAAAATAGATGGAAAAAACTAGAGAGAACCCTATTGGAGGTTGAATTGGGCCCCTCCTCCGTTCATATTTCGAAGTCCTAGCCCCAGTATCTAAGAATATGATGTTATTTGGAAATAGAGTCATTGAAGAACTAGTTAAAATGAGGACATTCTGGGCCCTAACGAAAAGGGGAAATTTGGACACACACACACACACACACACACACGGAGAGTGCTATGTAAAGATAAAAGCCGAGATTGGAGTAATATAACAGAAGCCAAGAAACACCAAATATTGCCAGTAAACCACTGGAAGCTAGGAAAAAGGCATAGAACAGATTTCTCCCTCTCAGCCTTCAGAAGGAACCATCTCTACTGACACCTTGATCTCACACTTCCAGCCTCCAGACTGTGAGGCAATAAATTTCTGTTGTCAAAGCCACTGGCTTTGTGGTACATTGTTAGCGCAGCCCTAGGGAACTAATACAAACTTCCCTCAAGTCAACTGGCAAAGCTCCAGGAAACTGGGGCAAAAAATCAGGACACCAGGGCCAAAAGGCAGTCATGGAGACTAGGCGGATGTGGCAGACATAAGTGGGGGACAGCTGTAACTTGTCCAAGCTTTCTGAGTCCCCATCCCACAAAAGAAACATTGAAGGATTTTCTTTCACCACAATACCCGGGATTCGTTGTCTCGCCTCTTGAAGAATAAAGAGGTGGACACAAAATAAGCAGCAGGAAAGTTTATTAGAATATAAGATTTGAAAGTTAGAATAGTAGGAAAGCTGTCTTTACAGAGAGGGGACATTGGAAAGTAAATGCCTGAGAACTCTGGGCGAGGGTCTTTGTTTTATGAGGTTCTGCTCAGCCCTCCTCCTTCCCTTCCCCCCTGTTCTTTCTCAGATTCTACCCTTATTGGCTGCATAGTTCTAGGGGCGGGTTGTCCATTTCTGATTGGCTCATTTCCACTATATGAGGGGTGGTCCATGGCCATATTTAGGTCTTTTGTCAAATTCCAGAGGGGAAACCCAAGAGGAACTTTATGCCTCAGGGGGCTTGCTGTGGTCAGACACTCCCAGCATTGTTCCAAAATAGGTGTTTCTTCCTAATCTTTCCCTCTCTGCCTACTGAATCCTAACTTCTCCTAACATATTGATACTGAAAACAGAGTGAGCCTGATCTCACATGCTACCCATCGGTGGGCCCAAACCTCCTATTACACTGAAGGCTTCGGCCAGATTCAGGCCAGAAGCCTGATAGACCGAAATCCCCTTCGAATACACAGGAAGGTAGAAAGCACTGTTAGTATCTTAGAAAGAAGGAAGAACCAGAGGCCATTGCCAGCCAACTATGAGTCGGCAGTTCTTTTTCTGATATTCTCCTGCAACCACTCCTCAAATTTTGTTTATGATATCTACCAACCCTTTGGTTCTTAAACAGGTTTGGCTTTTGAAATTTAGATCTGAGAATACCTGCCAGTAGCCTAGTTTCCCCAAACATCCCTCTTGCAAACGTCACCCTCAATATTTGTTTATAAAACTTGAGTTTCCTTCCATTCTTAAACGGAGTTTGCTTTCTGGATTGAGATGCATACCTGCCACTAGCAGGGAGCCTAGGTTAACTTAAATGCTTGCTCTGCATTCATCATGACTCCATTTGCCAGTTGGGCTTCCTCCTGGGCTCCACCCTCCCATCTCCAGTCAGTGTGTGTCCTTCTCTTTGACCTCTCCTAAGTGATGAGCCACACCTCCAGACGCTATTTCTGCTCAGTCTGTCTGATGGGACAGGACACCTCCCAAGCAGGCGGCCAACAGACAGATGGGGAAATCATCTGAGCAAAACAGTTGCTGTGGGATCTTTTGATAATCCAACGTGGCACAAGTACAGAAAATACTAGCTGTCTAGAAGCACAGAAGTTTAGAGTAAGAGGGAATTTCAGAAACGTATTTTATACAACTCTTATTACATAGATAGGGAAGCAGGTCAGCAATGTCATCCTAAGCACAGAGCTGGCTGTCTGAAGAGACGGCAGATGGGGACTGAGGGAAATACCGCCGAGCCTCAGGAGAGCTAAGATGGGTAGCTAAGCTGACCATGCCGGCGGAAAAGCTCATGGCAGAGAGTAGAGTGATAGGAGAAAGAGTTTTAAAAGAGGCAAGAGACTTATAAATTTGGTGGAGACCACATCAGGGAATTAATATATCAGTTCAGGACACCTGGGTGACTCAGTTGGTTGAGCGTCTGACTTTGGGTCAGGTCATGATCTTGCTGTCCATGAGTTTGAGCCCCACGTCAGGCTCTGTGCTTACAGCTCAGAGCCTGGAGCCTACTTTGGATTCTGTATCTCCTTCTCTCTCTGCCCCTCCCCCACTTGCACTCTGTCCCTCTCTCTCTCTCAAACATAAACATTAAGAAAAAATTTTTTTAATTAAAAAAATTTACCGGTTGTTCTCAAACTTTGGTGTAGAAGATACAGATATCCACTTCTAAAGATCCTGATGTAGGGTCTTCGGAGTCATGACGGAGTCTGTCTTCTTCACGACACCTTCCTCACCCACGATTCTGATATACACCAACTGTGAGACTCGTTACAGATGTGAATATAATAAAGACCTGGTTTCTATCCCAGCCTTTTGTAGCCTGTGTGTGAGTAGGTGTTTGCGCTGGGGTCAGGATATGGTAGGGGGGCGGGGGAAGGGATATATAATTTTCATAATATGACCTTACAGTGTGTAAAAGTTAAAGGAAAAAGAAAGTTAAGGGAAAATTATTTGCTAAAACATCAGCAGGAAGAATTACTAATGAATCAGAATTTGAAGGAGGGGTTTGGACAGCCCGTGACAGGGAGGCGAGGAAAGAGGCACGTGATTTATATTCATTTCCTTTTGCTTACAGCGTGTGGCGTGAGAGCGACTCTGCGATTTTACTGGACTTCCTGTGACCCTAGATACGGACAGTGCCCAGCTTGTCAACACCTGAGCCCTCTACACAGCATCATCAGTAGAGCTTCCAAGCAGCATAAAAAGACAAATTGTCCGGGGCTGCCTAGAACTGAAACCAGAGCTATGCAGACCAAGGCCAAGAGCAAACCTGGCCAAGCCTGCTGCGTGCACACGTGCACACGCACACACACACACACTGACATAAAAAAGCGACACACGTTGTTGTTGTTTTAACCGTCACGGTGTAGAAGTCCCATGGTTAATACCTTTGCAAAACAGCTAGCACTTAGTCATTTTTCACAGCTGATGGATCATGTTTCCTTTAGTCTTTTGGACTACATTAAAAAAAAAAAAAAAAAGGAGCAACCACAGGGTCTGCGCGGAAATCACCAGGGACAATGAGCTGGAATCATCCATGCTCCCCTCTTGTTCTTTGGTGCCCCGTGTGTAGAAATGCATATATTTTTGAAACGCAGGAAGAATTTGAGACCTTGTGAAAATTTCATAAAGTATTCCTCTGAATCACCCTCGAGTCATCCAGAAGGAGGC
Organism: Paguma larvata; assembly: GCA_030068075.1. NCBI lineage: Eukaryota > Metazoa > Chordata > Mammalia > Carnivora > Viverridae > Paguma > Paguma larvata. The sequence goes on along the minus strand of CM057826.1, from coordinate 30,142,298 downwards.
CTCTCCATCCCATTCCAGTAAATGTTATTCCAGTTCATGACTGTGCTTGCTGGCTGCTCCTAGCTCCCTGGGAATGACTTGGACCTGGCAAGGCAGGCCCTCAGGGTAATGGCCTTCCCTGCCTGCTGGAAAGAATCATTTTTCGGTTCAAGAACAAATATCATCTATTGCATTTCAGTTGTTGGTTTTTATTAACCAACTGTGTCTTCTGAAGACTCTGCAACCCAAATTCTAGAATTCGTTTTTACTCCGAGTCTAGATCTTAGTAATCGACGTTCCCATGTATTGAATCCAAACCTTGTGCTCTGGGCCACCTCACCGTTACCTGGAAATAAGCATTCTATAGGAAACACGAGACTCATACATAGCTAACAGTTCTTGCTTCGTGGAGATTAGGTATGGGATTAAGTGTCAAAATTAAGTAGACGTTGAAACTTCAAACAATATTCTCTTTTTCGTAGTGTGTTTAGACACATGAGGTGCCACTTAGAAATCACCCAAAGTGGGGATGTTAAGCCCAGCTGTAAAACCAAGCTTTGATCTGCATGCCCCGGACTTCGGATGCTACTGTATTCTGGATAGGAAACCCAGGCAATAGGTTTAGTGTAAATCGTACTGTCCCTACTTTTGTTTTAACCCCCAGTGGATGAATTAAATTTTGAATTTTAAATTTCACTTAAATCCAAAATAGTGGGGGTGCTATAAATGCATTGGCTGCTTCCTAATGGATTTCAGACCAATGGTTTTCTTACTTCATAGATTCTGGGTGACCTTGTGATAGCAATAGTGGACAGAGGGTGTTTCTAAGAGAACAGGTTACCACTAAGTACGTTTGAATGACGTAATTTTGATACAACGACAATGTATTTACTTATTTATTTTTTAAAAAAAAACTTTAGGGCAGGCTTTACACAGGTTAAAATTTAAACTCTTCATAGACTAAACCTTTCTCTGTTTCTTTGTGACTCAGCTACTATATATGCCTCTGTGTTATTTCAGGATTGCTTCCAAGTAGACACCAAGGCAGCGTTTGATTTGCAAGAGATTTACTGGAGGAGGGGCAAGAAAAGGCAAGGATCTTCAATCCTTAAGATGGAAATGCAGATCTGCCCTTAGTGGAAGGAGAGAGGGAGAAAGGAGGATTGGCTTGGAGAGCCCCAGAGGGCGAGGCACTTCTAAGAAAGGTTTGGGCAGGCTGATGGGAGCCCAGGCTGGCGCAAAGTCCTGAGCCTCACAGCAATTGGCCGCCATTAGTTTCACCCACACCCTCAGCTCAGTCATTGGCTAAGAGCAGCTCTTGAGCAGCATGACTCAGCATAGACAGCAGTGGAGCCAGAGGGACAGCGCCTGAGATAGTCATTTCCCCTCCCTACCACAGTCGCAGGAGCAAAGCATTTCAATGTTCACCACTCTGTCACAACATAAGCATCTTCATAACCAAAGTCTGAAGAATGTGTTTGTCCATTCATTTATTGAACAAATCTTTATTAAGCCTTTACTACGTGTCAGGCACCCTGCCTGGTGTTATAGACTCTACAGAAAACAATCATGATCTCTGCCCTCATACCAAATGGTATAGCATATTAAGTCCCTTGAAAATACCTCCCGAGTTCGAGGGTCTCCTAGGCTAAAGACACGTTGCCTACTTCTCATGGTTAAGAAAATGACAATTTTCGGATCTTAATTCATGGTGTCTGTTTGGAGTTAAGCGTGTTTTCATTTACTTGTTAGAGTCTGCACAGAAATTCATCACGAGCATATAAAATGATCCTGTCTGTGCTCTATCCTAACCTCTTTATTTTAATACATTAGGTTGAGCAGTTATGCAAGTCCGCATTTCTCAAGTGTGTTTGCTTGCAAGACTATTCCGACTATCCTGAACCCTGTGTCTTTGTGAGTTTTTCCTCCAATAGTTAAATGTGACATCTAGAATGGGGGATGACAGAGACATAGAAAGAAAGAGGAATATAGCAGGGATGAGAAGAAACCATCCTTGTTCCTCCCAAAACTCATTTCCTTTTCCTACTTCAGCTTAAGCTCATTTCCAAGCACTAGAAAGCCTGAAATCTCATCATTAAAAATCAATCCCTTTGAGATAAGGATTAGCCTCCCCAGACCTTTTTCTTTTTTTTCAAATTGTAAATCTTTTGAGAGAAATAATATACACATCACTCACACCTTTGTGTGGATGAGGCTATCGGCCCACTTTTCCTGTTCATCGGAAAAGGGGAAGGAATGTCATGTTGGAATCACTGGCTGCCTGGAAGTCAGAGGGTTCAGAACTGATAAGCGTCTGCCTGTGGTTAGGGCAGAGAAAGTGAAAAACACCAAGTTACAACATCCTCAGTGAGATGGAGGGTGATGGGAAACTTGGTCTGCAAGAACCCAATGGGAAGATTATTTCTGAACATATTCTGGCATTTTTCTCATGTTATCGCTGCAAAGACATCCAAAGCAACACACACTTCAAACCAATCCTGGTTATGTAGAACAGTGAAAATAGATAATACCACCCTAACGAGTTGAAGAATTATAGCAGTTTCTGTTTATATTCAACATCTTCAGAGTTACCCTCAAGCAAAGTTGTTTAGTACATGAGAATGGGTTTGGATGGCCCTTGACTTGCTTTTGACACCCACCAATTCCTTTTTGTTCATCCGACTGAAGATCCTATATCCTGAGCTCTACCCAGGTCTCCCTACCCCTTTATCATGTTCAGGATCATTTCCAGCTTCCTGCATAATAATAATAATAATAATAATAATAATAATAATAATAATACATCTGTACCCACCAAGTGTTTCATCTATGCCCAGCATTTTACGTGTATTAGCACATTTAACACCCACAGACCCATTAGATACTTCGGTTCTGTTATTATCCCATTTCACAGATGAGTACATTGATGCTCAGGACGGTTCAGGAACTGGCACAGAAGAGCTGAGTGTTAAATACAGACTTGTCAGGCAGTGACGCCAGCGAACTTACCTCACACTTGATCAATTGTGGCTACCAGTTTGGGGTGGTGGGCACTGGGCTCATTCCCAAATCTATCCAAGGGAGTGGTTCCTCCTCACAAACAACTCTGAATATTCTGTGTGCTTCTTTGTGTTAATACAATACACGCATTTGTGCATAAGCTGAAGATGTGACTTGCCCTTACTGGACAGGGCTTGAGAAAACTTGACACAGGATCCATTTCAGATCAATGAATCCCAGGCCAGAATTGGGAATCTATTTGAGTTTTCCGTAATAATTCAGAATTGCTTCCTCCCACGGTTTTGTACCTCCATCTTCAACACGGTTTCTGGGGAATAACTGAAATTTAATTTTCTTTTTCTTTGGGAGAGACTATCACAAATGGAGAACTATTTCTATCATGATCTCCTGGTATGATTTCCAAGCAGATGTGAGGAGGCCATAGGAATGGCCTGGTGTGCATTTTTAAACCTAAATCAAGCTATGTGACGGATTGAATAATAAGTAGCCACTCTTCGTGGTACATTAATTCATTCAACACACATTTAATGAATGTCTTCTCTGTGCCAGGCACCGTGCTAAATTCTGGGAATATAACAGGGAAGGGAGACATATTTCCTGGCCTCACAGAACATAGAGGTTACAATCCCAATACCCAATATGCATCAGTAACAACCACATTCTTTGAGTACTTATGTTCTTGATGCCTTACATAAATGAATTCTAATCTTTACTACAATCGTATGAGGTAAGGAGTAGACAATAACTCCAGTTTACAGATAACGAAACTGAGGTTCAGAGAGCTTCAGTCATTAGTTCAGTGACATGTGACTGGTAAGGACAAGAGTGGAAATCCAAACCAGCTATGTTTGACTGGAAAGTCCATTCTTTCCATCATGTTATTACCTATAAAGTAAGAGTGAAGGAACCTGACTGTGGTCCCAGCCTTCACATTCTTTCTCTTGTGTGCTCTCTCTCTCTCTCTCTGTCACACACACACCTACACCCACACACACACACACACACATATAAAGTAGCTGTTTTGGGGCCTAAAGAAATCCCTTTACCTCTTTATGTTTCGTCTATCTGTGGAAAGGAAATGATAGCTATACCTTTACAGGAATATTTAAATAATCAAAAAGCTATAAAAATGCTATGAAAACATTTATAAATACTAAATATCAGTATTAGTTTAATAATGTGCCCTATTTTTATAATTCTCCAAAATTCCCAGTTAAGATGAGTAAGTATTCCTCTTGTAACCTAAGTGTGTATGGAGAGAAGGCTCACGCAGCCTCCTCTGCATCTAAGTGATGTTTTAAGCAAAAATTAAAGTTGCCTTTGGCTTCCCATTGGCAAACCTCAGCTCTCCGGAAAACTGTGCCAATGAGTATGATTCAGTTGAAAATCAATTTGACTAAATTGGTGATAAAATAAAAGTTCTGCCCATTTCAATAAAACATAGTAAAAAGAAAACATTTAAGTATCTGTAAAACAATTAGAACAGCATCTGGCACATGGGTTTTGCTGACTAAATTGGATATTTATGTGGTTCCAGTTTTCCTGGCATGACTCCAGTTTATGTTGTAATAGTAATAGCTTTCATTTTAATTAATAATAAGATTATTAATTAACTGACAGAGTTGTCAAACCGGAAGAAACCCATCTGGAATATAGTAAGTTTGCTGAATTATAAGTAAGAACTAGAAAGATATTGCTTAAAGTCCAAAAAACGATCTACATGACTGGAAGCCTAAGGAAGTGCTTTAGAATTATCTACTCCACTCACACTGTCTCCAGGGGGCCATGGACAATACCAGTAAGGATTGGCACAGGATGAGGGGCCACTAATTTTGGAAGGTTAGAATCATGAAATCTTAAAGCACCGAGCCTACATTCAACTCCAGAGTCTTCACTCTTCCTGGTTGATTCCATGGTGTCAAATAAAGGTTAGAGAAGGTGTTACACTGAAATAATCGGCAGCCCTATTAAAAACAATCTGCCTCTCAACACTGATGAATTCCTTTCCACCGGCACCCAGATGAATTCCTTTAGAAAAACGGCAGCCACATATATCATTGTTTTCTCTTAAAATAATCACATTCAGAACCATACCCCTAATATTTGAGTTCCTTAATATTTGAGAGTCAGGAAGTTACCTTTCGGTGAGCTACAGCATCTAGTTATTAATTGGAGTCCTAGTAGTTAAGAAGTTAAAATGGTGGTCTCAAAGGGTGGTACCCAGAACTGCAGCAAAGTCACCTAAAAAATTCTCAGGGTCTCCCTACCCCCATCCTCGCCAGACTTGCTAGATGGGAAGCTCTGTGGTTGGGCCCAGCAATCTGCATTTTAATAGGCCTTCCGAGCAATTTTGACGCAAGCCAAAATTTGAGAACCACCAAGTTACTGCAAGTCCCCATCATTTCTGATTTATTCTCAGGATGTAAAAACGATTGCAGCTTTGGGTTATATGTCATGAAGTAGAAAATTCAGCAACTAAAAGACAAAGCTGGGTCTGATAGGAGATGGACTTCCTTGATGGAATCTCTGTATGAAGTTTCAAAATATGGAAAATTGAGTTCTGAAATGTTATGATGTTGGTATTGGCAACCGGTACTGCTGAATTGCAGAGAAATACAGGATCCTCCTGCTGTTTCCTTTTCGCTGAATTCCTTTCTAGCCTCTTGGAAAGGTTCCCTTGAGGCATTTCTGAAAATATAAACCTCCCCATGTAAATGAGTTGTTTACCCTGCCGATCATTTGTTAGAAAGCATTGAATTTTGCTGAATCAGGAGTAATTGCTTTTGACAAGCATACACATAAAAAAACAGTAAGTGATACTGAAAACACTTGGTGCAAGTCTCAAAACTTGGAACACTCTAGACTCTTAATAATGGGTCATGCCATTTGGCACATCTTTTCATGTAATCTTAAACGAAGTCAGGCCAACCAACAGAATACTGAAAAGTGAGTCCTGAAACTTGAACACAAATGAGATGTTATCCTGGTAGAAAGAGTGAATACAAGGCACATGAGAGACTTCAACATGGGGGGCTTTACATATAAGAAATGTAAGCCAGTCTGTCTCAATACTACTTAACTAGGAAGGAAGAAATCTACAGAGAGAAAATATGGCTTCAAGGAAGTGGTCAAGTTTTGAGTGCTCCAGGACTAGGAAAAAAAAAAGAGTAACGCTTTTTAAAAAATGCAAACATAAGCCACTTTTTTAAAAAAAGTGCCATCTTCTGAACATAGTTGTATTTTTATCCTTCAGTTTATCTGATTTGTCTAATTTACCTCATTTGCTCTATTTTAAATTATGAAAGTATTAAATGTCAGTATTAAATTCAAATATACACAGTACAAGATTTCTCCTGAGAAATAATGGACACAATAGCTGTGTTTTATATTTACTATAAAATAAGGCACTGTACATATTATCACATATCATCTATTTTTTTCACTTATCTTTGTCTATTGTGAACAACTTTGCATGTTAGTTTACATAGATTTACTTCACTCCTCTGGAAATAGAAAAACAGACATCCTGTAAATGTATTACATACCATGATTTATTAACCCTCTCCTCTATTGATAGGCTTTGGATTGTTTCCTTTTATTTGCTATTGTAAATAGCCAGCCCTGTACATTAATCTCTGTGTATTTTGGTGAGCATTTTAGTAGAGTGGATTCATGGAGGCAGGCTTTCTGAATCAAAAAGAGGGGACACGTAGAGTGATAGGCACTGCCAAAGCATGCTATTAAAAGACAGTAGAGAATGAGAGTTTCTACATCCCCGCGCTGTCACCAAATCTGAATGGTACCACTGTTAAAATACTTTTGTTTTAGTTGGAAAAGAGTATTCTGTTTTGGGTTGAATTCCTTTGTTAGAGGATTTGAAAAATAATTCTGTAGTTTGTCTTTTCACTTTCTGGATGGTGAAGCACATTAAACACAAAGTTTTTTATTTTAAAGAAATAGAATTTATCTCTTTTCTTTTGTCATTTATTTCTTTGGTATCATATCTGAGAGACCATTGCCGACTCCAAGGCCAAAAAGGTATACTCCTGTGTTTTCTCATAAGAGTTGGATAGCTTTAGCTCTTCCATTGAGGCCTTTGATCCATTTTATAATTTTATATATGGTGTGAGGTAGGAGTCCAGTTTCATTCTTTTGCAAGCGGATACCAATTGTCCCAATTCCGTTTGTTGAAAAGACTATTCTTTTTACCATTGAATAGAAGGAAAATTGGGAAATGTGAGTCCGTTAACTCTGTTTCTTTTCAGGATTATTTGTTATCCAACTCCCTTGTATTTTGATATGAATTTTATGACCATTGTGTCAATTTTTGCAAAAGCCACCTGAGATTTTAATAGGAATTGTATTGGATATGTAGGCCAATTTGGTGTGTATTACAATCTTAATAGTACTAATCTTAATATCATCCTCTGATCCATGAACATGGAATATCTTAGTATTTATTTAGATCTTTTAAAATTATTTTTTCAACAAAGTTTTATAGGTTTTAGAGTGTGAGTTTTGCACTTATTTGGTAAACTTATACCTAAGTACTTGTAATGCTATTGTAAAGGAAATGTTTTTCTAATATTCTTTTCAGACTGCTCATTGCAAGTATATAGACGTATACTTTATCTTCGTATACTGTATATTAGAGGTATCTACCAACCTCGCTAGATTTGATTATCCATTCTAAGAGATTTTTAGTGGATTTCTTAGTATTTTCTAAATATAAGAACAAGTCATCTACAGACAGTTTTACTTTTTCCTTTCCTCTCTGAATGCCTTTTATTTCCACTTACTTGCCTAACTGACCTGGCTAGAACGTCCAGGACAATGTTAAATGTATAAAGTACAAGCAGACTTCCTTGGTTTGCTCCTGATCTTAGCAGAAAATGCTCAGTCTTTCATCATTAAGTAGGGTGTTAGCTGTGGGATTTTCATAGATGCCCTTTATCAGGCTACAGAAGTTCCTTTCTGTTCTCAGTTTGCTAAGCATTTTTAGCATGAAAGAGTCAAATTCTTCTTCTGCATCTATGAAGATAATTAGGATGGTTCTGTCCTTTATCCTGTTGATAGCTCAAGTGCCACAAATGCACTGCTTTTACTGAGATTTAGTACATTTTCTTGAAAAAAAGTTTTTTATTTGCTGTATTCCCTTAAGACAATTTCCAGATATTTTAAAATGTTTTTCCTTTTACAATTTTTACCTACTATGCCTGCTTCACTGGGGAGCAGGTCAACAGAGCTCCTCCTACAGCCGTGTGGACATGTATTTAATTTATTCTTTTTTTTTATGTTTTTGTCATTTCAATAGGATATAAGATGAAGGGAAAGGTAAAATTCAAGCTCAAACCACTATCTCCAGAAACTGAAGTGAGAGGAAAAGATATATAATAAGTGAACATGGCTGGGGAGCCAGACAGAGTTCAAATCCCAGCTCCACTGAGCAAATTACATTCTGTGCCCCTGTTTCTTTATCTGTAGAATGGGAACAATAATGGTATTCACCTCATTAGACTATTGTGAAGATTAAGTGCCTTAAAATATGCAAATAATACAAACAGTATTTCACACATAGTAAGCCATAAGTAACAATTGTTATGATTATTATTTTATTTATGTTTCTAATACCAGGTCAGTTATCCTAAACCAGTAAATCACAAACATAGCTGTGTATCAGACATTTGGTTAACCTTTTGAACATGCAGAATCTTGACTGTTTCTACAACTATCCCCACATCAGAATCATCGGGAAGGCTGTGGCAAGGATCACAGGTCCCAACCTGGCGTCAGTCTATAAAGAATCATCAGGAAGCCACCTTTCCAAATTTTTAAAGTCTATTTACCTAGTGACAGGTTGATCAACTTGGATTTATGAACTTTATGGTTTTAATCATTCATTCATTCATTCATTCATTCACTTAACACACTTTAGCAAACACTCACTTATGTTCAAGACACTATGCAAACTTTTCAGAATGAACTGGATGCAGTAACTCCCTCTAGAAATTCATAGACATGATTTGTATAGCTGATGTATTCACAAGTAATTGGAATATAAGGCAGTATAAAAGTGCCACAGGAAATATCCATCAACCGTGGGAGGGAAAGTTTCTTTGAAGAGAAGAGTCCAAGGCTAACCCTTAAAAATGTCCCAGACATACATTGAGGAAGGGAAGACATCAGCCCTCCCCAGACTACAAGGACAAATTCTCCCAGCCAACTTCGGAGAGGTGTTGAGTTCTCACAAATCTATCTCCCCAGGTTGAAAGGAAAAGAAGGAATGACAAAATGAGCCTCAGTGACTGATGCAGACTTCCGGGTGCCAGGAGGCAGTGGGGGGGTGGGCAAAGCCACTAGACTTCCCTCTGCCTAAGGGCCCAGCTTCAAGTTACAAGTCCCACCACTCATCCTTCACCTGCTGAAAAAGTGATTTTCATATCACCATGGCTCTTGTCACTGAGCTTGATCCTAAACGTTTTTGGTCTGGGCAGATATTTGGAGTAGAGGTTAATTGACGAGCACATAGATGACTTCCAGCACTAAGATATGAACTGAAGCTGAACCTGGACCAAAGAATAAACTGCCCACCCAGAAAGCCATATAACCCACGCTCGAATTTAACAGGAGAAGAAAAATAAACCACTGCCATTTACTTTGCGCGGGGCATTAGAAAGAATGTGGGAGACTGTTGAATCATCTGTTCATTTCTCAGCTTGAAATGCATTTTTTTTTTTTCACGAATCCTGTTTCTCTCAACCTCCCTCCTCTTTACCTAGGGAAGGAGATGGAAAGAATGCCCAGAGCAACCGTAACTGTTTCAGGTTGGGAGTGGGTGGGAGCATGGCTTCTCCCTGTGACCTGGCAGCTGGCCTGTTGGGCCATGGCCTCATGCCATGCATACATTATCCAAATGGCCTGCGGCACAGCCAGCAACCACACAGGAGGGCAGGGGAGCCGCCCCCAGAAGAGCTCACTGTACCCTCTTGAGAGGAACACTGCTCCACCCACTCTCACTGGCCAGCGTCTATGGATCAGGGATCGGAAAAAAAAAATATGTGGCTAAAAGCAGTTTCTCCTTTTAGAACAAGTGTTTATCCTCTTGGGTTAACATCCACTTAAAGATCCACCCCGGTCCCTCAGACAGCAGCTCACATTGCTGGTTCCAGATAAATCTGTATAAACTGCTTTGAAGGCAGAGGAAGCTAGGTGCGCCCTTCACCTCCTCCTAAATTCTGGGCCTTGAGAGAAATAGGTTGGCAACGGGGAAGTGGCTCCGTCTAGCCAAGGATAAAAAAAATTCCTGCAGAGCCCATGCCAAGAATCAATCTGGAAACCCCTTCCCTTCACTGTCACTCGGTCAGAAGTGTTTTTCCTGACTTCCTGAGCACACGCTCCTCCGTCTGTCCCCTTCCCAGCTTTATGCCGCCTTCGTGACAGGCCTTGTGTTCATTGTCATTCGCTTTCAGCTCCATAAAAGATGTTCTCATCCTGTCTTTTTGTAAAAAAAATTTTACTTTTTGTAAACAAAATGATTCCCTTCAGAGTTTGTTCATCATGGATTTTTTGTATTAATTTTTGTAGTTTTAAATGCTGCCTTCAAATATCCTCTCCTTGTTGACCGAGTTTCTTGACGCACATAAATTCGTTTCTGAGGCTAGTGGCTCCCTGGTCACACCCTAATTTTAGCCCTGATCAACAAAGTGACTTTTTTTATTAAGTTTTAATTTTAATTCCAGTCTAATTAACATACAGTGTTATAATTTTAAAAATCGGACTAACCGCTGTCCTCCCTCAGTCATGGCCCCAAGACTCAAAGCTCTTTGAAAGTATTAATATATCTGTGAAGACATGGGGTTCCAATAACAGACTCCTTTGTATGAGAGTCAGTGGTACTGGAACCCAGATAGAAAAGAATATGCCTATCTCTCCTCCTACAGCTGTGTTTCTATGGAATTCTTCTAGGAATGTGCTAGAAAAAATTTGAGTATTGCCTAAAGATGCATTCACTATAACATCATTTCTTTGTTCTTGTATTGAGTTTTACCATGAGGTGCTCCTATAATAAATATAAAATTGTAGAGTACAATGAAGAGAATGTCTTGAGGGAGATATTATTTATTCTGAGTTAATAGTCTCCTGCTGATATGTGAATACTGATCAAGCAAATTGGAAACATTATGGAAAATAAATGATGAAGCAAAGCTGATGAGTTTATTTTCAAAGCAGGAGGCATAGATCCCATAATAACTTTCTGCTATGGGGACTGTTTCTGACATTCCATATGATTGATGCATGTTTAATGACTTTTAGCTGATGTGTCCGGGAACTGCGGCAAATGCAGTGGTGTTGGTTAGTGTATGCTTCTCTCTTAATAAGTGAAGATTGCTTATCTACAAAGCAAAGATCTTGCTTTTAAACTTAGGCTACTCTTGGGGCACCTGGGTGGCTCAGTCATTTGGGCATCCGACTGAGGCTCAGGTCATGATCTCACAGTTCATGGGTTCAAGCCCCCCGTGTGAGGCTCTGTGCTGACAATTCAGAGCCTGGAACCTGCTTTGGATTCTGTGTCTCCCTTTCTCTCTGCCCCTCCCCCGCTCACACTCTGTCTCAAAAATAAATAAATATTTAAAAAATAATGATCAATCACTCAATCAATCAATCAACTTAGGCTACTCTTGGAAAATCAGCCAGTGTGGCTGCTTCCACCTGAGGGATTCAGTCCAGTCACCGGGTCTGACATAATGGTCTCTGTGCTCCTAATAACATCTATATTTGTGGGAGATTTGTGCATGTGTGGCTTTATCCATATGCTTATAACACCATTCTGCAGTTGGTTAGACAGTCACTAGTTGTTTTGCAGTTTCACAGGAGAAGACAGTGAGGCAAAGAGTGGATAAGTAGAAATTTGTGGTTGTGTGTTTAGTCTGTGCCAGGCTCAGGACTATATGCTCCAGTCTTCTAAGTGTATAGTCTGTGCTCTTCTTATCGCTAAATGAAAGATTGTGTGATTAACTTTTGTGTCTAGATTATTAATACGTCCACACCCGTGGGGTTCCATCTATTTTATAGCCCTAATATAAACCCCTAATTGTATCTTTCTTTAGTTTCCTGGAGAATATGGGACATGTCTGAAGGCTCACTTCCATTTTGGCTTTTTTTTTTTTTCTTCTATTTTTCTATTGTTATCTGGTTTCTACTCCCTAATTCTACTCCTTATATATTTCTGGCCCACGGATCATTTCCGTACGGCACAGGACATCATAGTCCACATATCTTGACCAAGATTATTGAGACACGTTGCTTTTAAAGAGACATTAATGGGGGCTATAAACGGATTTATTCTAGACTACAAAGAAAGCATAAATGTGGTTTATTTAAATCCTGAAATTATAAGAGACCAGTGCGAAGGCCACCTGGAGGATCCTTTAGGCCCACCAATGGTCATTAGACCACACTTAGAGAAGTGTCCGTTTCTGTCTCTTTATACGTCCCAATAGTGAGCTTACTTTTTAAAATGACATTGTTTTATTATTTTGTCATGGTCAGTTTGGACTTCGCTTCTACATCGCCAGATCCTTTTCCTCCTCTAGGGAGATATAGCCGGCTTCAAATAAATCGTATTAACTCTATTTCATTTTCAACGTCATATAAAATATATAGAAGCTTCAAGCATAAGACAACAAAAGCTTCTCTCAATGCCATCATGAAAACAGAATAACTCCTGAAAGAATAACATGAGAACAAAAATTGAAAATTGCACTTTCTCTATGCTTTCTTCCTCCCTGCCAAGTTCTATTTCTTTTTCCTATTGCTCTCCTTTGGGGCCCGGCTTTGAAATTGGCACTGAGCGGTCAGAGTGGCCATTAACGATTCCATTTGACTAAATGTGCCGAGCAAACATAAATGCCAAAGCCCTGAGTAAACATGCCGCCTGAAGCCCTGGGAGTCAGGCGGGGAAGATGCTTGTGCAGGTCAGGGCCACTGGGCCTCCCGGCAACCCAAGACCGCAGATGGGTTCTGGGTCTGAGCGACAATGCAGATTTCTGGAATTCAGATCCCAACCCTCCAGACAGGAAGCCTGATCCGGAAAGCTTGAAAAACCACCGTTCTGTAGGAAATAAATAAGGGACATTTTCTCCCCAAATATTTCCTCTTTTAAAGAAGAAGTAACAGAACAACTCAATTTGCTGCCGTCTCCTTGCACCTCTGATTTTTTTTTTCCTAAATATATTAAAAAGAGTTTCTAGGGAATGAGTCTCAAAGAGGAGACTTAAGCTAACTGGAATTAGGGGAGGAAGGTTTCTTCCTAACAGGGGACTCTTATGAGCACTGGAGGAGGAGTCAAGACATATGTTTTACTTCTCAGGTTCTCAGGCAGAGCCACATTTTCTAATCAATAACATGAATTTTCTAATGGGTATATTTCCCTTTAGGTTTCCTTCTAGGTTTATAATCTTCCTTCATTCTTCTATATTGTTCTGCTAATGATTTTACACGCTCTGAATTTGTTAGTACAATAGTAAATAAGAAGGCAGTCCGTAATTAACATTGAGACAGTGAAGCCCCAAATCCTCTCTTGTCTTCTAAATCTGTATCAATCATTACCTCGGTGCAGAGCCCACCTTCCTACTCTTAAGCCTCTCTGAAGAAAAGATTGTCATATTTATTGATATTTAATTATATATTATAATATAATTTCATTGTGCTTATTAATAAATATATATAATTGTATATTTATTGCATATACTATCTATCCAATTAAATATATAGTCTGTAATTTATATATAATTACATGTTGGGGTGCCAGGGTGGCTTAGTCAGTTGAGCAACAGACTTTTTTTTCATTTTTTTCAAATTTCTTTAGCATTTTTATTATATTTTTGAGAGACAGAGACAGAGAGTGAGCAAGGGAAGGGCAGAGAGAGAGGGAGACACAGAATCTGAAGCAGGCTCCAGGCTCTGAGCCGTCAGCACAGAGCCCGACATGGGGCTGGAACTCACAGACCGTGAGATCATGACCTGAGCTGAAGTCGGCCACTTAACCCATTGAGCCACCCAGGCGCCCCTTTTTCATTTTTTTTAAATGTTTCTTTAAGAAGGAGAGATAGTGTAAGCAGCAGAGGAGCATGGAGAGAAGGGGACAGAGGATCTGATGCAGGCTCTGTGCTGACAGCAGAGAGCCCAATGTGGGGCTCAAACTCACGAACCGTGCATGTATGCCACATTCCGGGGCACATGGACAAGAATGCTGTTGCATGCTCATAATAGCTCCAATCTGAAAATAACACAAATATTAACCAACAGCATGGGTCATCTTTACACTGGAATCTTGTAGAGCAAGGAGAGTAAAAGAACTAATTAACAACATGAATGAGTGGCGATGTTGAGTAAGAGAAGCCAGACACAAAGGAATATTTGTAGTATGGTTCCCTCGGTATAAAGTTCAAAAATAGAGTAAATAAAGCTATATTATTTTGAGGATGCATACAATAGTAAGAAAACTATAAAGAATAAAGAAAAGCAAGGAGTGGCACCTGGGTGCCTCAGTCAATTGAGTGTCCAACTGGTGATTTCGGCTCAGGTCACGATCCCAGGGTCAGGGGATCAAGCCCTGTGTTGAGATCTGTGGTGAGCTTGGAGACTGCTTAGGATTCTCTCTCCCTCTCTTTCTACCCCTCCTCCATGCGCTTGTGTATGTGCTTTCTCCCTCTCTCTCTCTCTCTGAAAAGAGAAGAGAAGAGAAGAAAAAAGAGAACAAATGAATTTCATACAGGTTCTGATAGTAGGGGAGTAATTGAGATGAGACAAGAGCGGAGGAAAGGGGTTTCTGGCTGAGTTGTGTTTTGTGTTTCTCACCTGGGTGACAGTGGCAAGAATGTTCTCCTTAAACCACTATGTCAAAAGCTAGTTTTATATTTTTCTGTTCTTTTTTGAATGGGCGTTATGTTTCACAGTTTAAAATTTTTAAATTTAAAAGAAAGAAAAATGTTTAAAAAGACTAGTAGGTTGATGTGTGACAGTTAGAATCTGTATTGAAGGAGCAAACCTTTGGTGATGGAAGGGGAATGAAAGACCTTTGGGAGTCAAAGATCTGACAGACGAAAATTCCAAAATTAGGAATATCACTACTAAGATTAGGAGCACATTTATTTCCCAGAACCAGGCAAACCACGAGCCAAAAATGTTCCTTTTATTTTGCTTTACTTTTACTTCCTTTGGGAAGGAACTCAGAGATCCAAACTGGCTCTACAAGTAAAATTATATTGAGAGTAACAGGTCACCTTGGTTAAAATAGTTAAACATGTTAGAAATATTAACATAATAAGTCACTTCTCTGTAAAGCTGATAAGGAAGCCAGAAAATGGGTCAGTTGAATGGGTTTTTGGAAAGGAAAGGACTCACGCTCTTTAATTCCTATGTACAATGAACACATCTGAAAATTTAAGTACACCTCAGTTCATTACTTCTTTTTTTACATTTTCTCTGCATTATATTGCCTAATTTTGCATAGTTTATCTAATTCCTCTGTGTTTCAATTTAATCTATCCTATCTCCATACGAGATAGAAGTGGACAAGACTTGGATACGTGTATAACTTCAGATCTTTCGGCAACAGCGCAGCATCCTCAGCCTCAGCTACTTGAGCTTAAACGACTCCAGTTTGGGGCAGGTGCTCTGTAAATCTCAGCAGTTGTAGGAACTTCTTGTATTTCTCCGATTTTTTTTTTGTTCATTTTCTGTCAGTCTTTATATAGGGCAGATGTTTCATTTTCTCCTTGCAAGGATTGCCTATTCAATTTAAAAATACGAACGACCCCCCAAAATAAGTAAGTCAATCGAGAGGTCATTCATTATCAAAAATCCTGATGCGAGAATGTTTTCGTCTTTTTGCGCAGACCTACTGGTCACCCAGCATATGGAGGCGGTGACCCTGTCATGTGGTGCACTGGAAAGTAATGCCGCGTGTAGACAAACACAGCTTTGTTAGTAAGAATATCGATGGGGGGGCAAACAACAACGAAGACTTTGCTTCAGATGTTCGCAATTTACAGTGTTTATGTTTCCTAATAATTCATCCCAACGTTATAAGGATACTTTTTTCTAATCCTAAACCTAGACTTACAACTACGTGTTTTTCATTATCATCTTCAGATAGTTTTATTGCATTTTCTCGGTTGCATCCCAAGCTTCAACTTTGACACTTTTGCTCAAGCTTGATATGTGACATTCTCGTGAATATTTTCCATCCTCAAGGACAGACTATCAGAAAATTGTATTTTGCTTTGGACTCACAAAGAGAAGGAAACGCACAAGGACCACTTTCCCCAAACATGAAATTCTCCCTGAGATCTTAGCAGGGAAGTGACAAGACCTCCAGAGCTTCAACCTGTTCCTGAAGTTGGATAAGAGCATCTATGCCAACTGGGCAAGATGTCGGGGCCGAGAGGCGGGGTGAGGTCAGCTCATTTCCTTTTCCCACTTCTCATGTTGTAAATTCAGGAGGGGAAACTGTTACTATATCCTGCCAGATAGAATAGAACACACAAAGTCAGCCCCTTCCTTCTAGCAACCAACGATGCCATTCCTTATCTGACCTATTTCCTACACATAGGATACCTGAGTGTATGTTTCTATTTCATCCAATTATCTACTCCTTTAAAATATGGAAGAAGAAAGATCAAAGTGTCTTTGCTAATGTCTCTGCCAGTTTTCTATTCATCCAGATCCTGACCTAGCTTGGTTGAATCATTACAGTGCAAAGTTACTCTTTCACTGTTTCAATGACAGAAAGGTAAATGGTTAACAAAAGACTCAATGAGTCCATAATTATTGCTGACCCTCTCCAGTCTCCATGGTGTGATTTGGAGCCACCGTGTAATCAAGAGCCTGGAGTGACGGTTACAAACAGGTCTGGAATGTCACCAGTCCATCCAATCTTCCCCTCCAGTCTTGGGTTACATCACTGAAGTTTCTTCCAGGCTCTAGCTCCTATCACTCCTACCAAATGCTGACAGAGCATTTTTCTCTCCAACCACAAGTTAAAGTTGGTGATGACAACCGTAGCTTACTGTGCACACTTTGGTTACATTTTATGTGGAGGATTGCACATGTTAGTCTAAGGGGTTAAGTTTCTTGAGAAAAGTCTCTCTTCTGGTCCACTAAAACTCAGAAAGAATCCCCAGTGCAGTAATAGGAAAGTTCATACAGGCAGCATTTCATGATTAGCTCACTTGTGTTGGACACGACGAAAGGAAAATTTCCTCCTGCATGTGCAGAAAGAGTTGTTCTCTACCAGCCAGTTCCTGCACTCATGAATTGTGATGTGCTAAAACTAAAGGAATTGTAAGAAATACATTCTAGAAGGTAGAATGAAAGCAAAGCAAGGATCGAAAGGTCAAGAATAAAAGGCTAGAGAAACTCTTTATGTCAAGGTGTCAGAAGACAGAACCTCAATAAAAGTCTGATCCATAGTGGCGCCTGGGTGGCTCGTCAGTTAAATGTCTGACTTCAACTCAGATCACCATCTCATGGTTTGCAGGTTCAAGCCCCACATCAGGCTCTGTGCTGACAGCTCGGAACCTGGAACCTGCTTCAGATTCTGTGTCTCCCTCTATCTGCCCTTCTCCCCCTCATGCCCATATTCTCTTTCTCTCTCAAAAATAAATAAACATTAAAAAAATTTTTTTGAACTCTAGTCCATAAACCTTGCTAAGAAGGGGAATAATATGGGTCTGACCAGTGGTGACGCACTTCTTCAGAGGGGTGCAAATCCGGGCTTCTGAAGTGATGCTCTGAATTCATAGCATTTCACAAGACCATTGAAAATGCTTAGTAATTGTTTGCAGCTGCTGTTCAGCCATTTCCTTTACATTCCACGGCCCTGGAGACAGAAGGAAAAAATTCTTTATGCCAGTTTTTGTAGATCATAGTGTTAGCTATAAATCTACTCCACTGTAGTCTATAAAATACAGTTATTTCATTGTTTCCACTTCATGCCAAATCATAAATTTTCTTAAAAAACAAAATAAAACGAAAGGGAAAAACAAATAAAAACAACAAAAAGGCTTTTGGAGGAAATTGTCCTTCATAATACAGTAAGATCTCAGTAATTCGGATCTGTCCAGATTAGTAAAAAGTCGAGATTGTGAGCTATAGAGTTCTAATATTCAAGTCTTTATCCTATATAGAAGTATGTGTGCTTGTCTGTATGGGGATGTTTATTTTCTAGGGTATCACAGATGATTTAGTGTGTGGAGTGTTCTGGAAGCAGCCCTGGGAGCTCCGGCTGTCTGTGGGGCCTTGGGCGAAGTGCCCTGTGATGAGAGGTTGGGATCAGGACAAGATGGCAGGTACCCGACATGTGCCAAGTCACTTTCCCTCCCGCCTCCATGGCCAGTTTTGCTAATCTGTCAACTTTCCCTTAACCAGAGAAACAGTCTCACAATGTTTCTTCATGGAATTCCAATAAACATTGGGCAGTCTGTCAGCCTCAGCACGCATGCTAGTAAGTAAGTCTGTTTACAGGTCTAGATGACTTCAAAGCTTCTTGGAACATTCTAATTCCAATGTGCTGATAGAGATCCTGCAAGAACCCACTCTAAGGAATGCAAAAATGTAACCAGTGCATGGTTTGTAATATACAAACCATTTCCAAACTGCTTTGGAAACTGCACGTAAAACATCAGCTAGCTTCACAAAATACAGTAGTTCTCAGCAGATTCCGGGGAAGGGCCGGCAATGAGAAAGTTCAGGCCTGGGGTTGAGAACCTGTGCATTTAGATCATTTAGGGAGATTTTTTTTAAATACCCAAACCTGGGACCCACCCTGCCCAGGAACTTTGCTTACATCTACAATGGAGCCAGGAGAATACGCTTGCTTAAAAATCTGAGCCCCTGGGTGTTGTATGCAAACCAATTGGACGACAAATTATATTAAAAACAAAACAAAAGAAAAATCTGTTTAGTGAGTTTTGATACATCCTTCTGCCCAAAGATCCTTTTCTATAGTCTTGTTTATATGATTTATTTCTTTAGACCATCTATTATCTCCAGGCAAAGCAATGGTAAGTGTCATCTCAGCCTCTGCTCAAATTAAATTTGCACATTTCAAATGAGTACAGTGCAAAGGAGATGATTTTACTATTGATTGAATTCGCAGCTTTATTTCTGGAACCAAGACAGTGCATTTTTCAGATAACCACATAATGCTGTCCACTCAACCCTTCCAGTTTCTCAAGCCAAAAAGCCTGGAGTTGTTCTCAATTTTCCCTCTCTCACAAACCTCATCCAGTTATGTTCAGCCAATTCTTGGCTCTTGCTGCAGCAATGATCACTCCTTACCACCTCCTCTGCTGGAGCCTGCGCCAATCATTCCAATAGCTTCTTAGCTGGTTTCCTGCTTCAATCCTTGATCCTTGTCTGTTCTCCACACAGCACAGAGTGACCCCAATAAAACTTAAGTTGAATCATGCCATTCCTCTGTATGGAAACCTCTAAGAACTTTTACGACTTAGTCCCAGCCAAAGTCAAAGTCATCAGAACGGCCTGCAAGACCCTACACCTCCTGACACCTCCCCTGCCTCTTTACTTCTCTTTGGTCCACTCACCCCAAGCCTCCTTGTTTCTCAATTTGTGTGTATCCCACACATGCTGATCCTTCTACCCAGAGTGCAAATCCCTCAGATGCCCACATGCCTCGTTCCCTTGCCTTCTTCAAGTCTTGACTCAGATGTCACCTTCTCTGTGTGCACCCTGCTAATCCCCACTCATTAAAATGCTGACCTTACTCCCCATCCTCTTTTCCTGATTTAATTTGCTCTGTAGTATGTATTACCATATGACATCATATATAGTTTAATTATTAATTTCGCCATCTCCACATGGGCAGGGATTTTGGTCTGTTTTGCTCATTTGTTTATTGCTAACATCTAAAACCGTGTCTATCACAGAGCAGGTACTCAAATAGATATTTGCACAACAGAAATAAGTTCACAACTCAGCTAATAGTATGATTCAGTGACTGGAGGAAGCAGCGTTAGTAAGCAATGAATAATTGGGCTAAGGTTTTCTGGGAATGTACTCCCCATACTACCACATTCAGTTCTCCCCTCTGGGATATTGGCTAATCGTTTTTCCTTTTCAGTAGGTCACAAGGTTGCAATTAGAACAAATAGGTATTTATTTTAACATTTTGGAAGAAATGTTCTGTCCTATCTAAATATTCAGGAAACAATTAGGCAATTTGTTGTTTATCTACTTGCCTCTCCTTTTCTCTTCCTACGCCATTTCACTTAGCAATTCATGAAACACCAATAGGCAAAGAAAGAATAAAAGTGAATCTCAAATGAGTCTTGTCTGTTATTTATTCATTTCTTTGTGACCGAGAAAGAAATTCAAAATGTTAACCTAAAATACACATGGAGATTATCTGTTTAATATATTCTCTATTCTCATTAGATGGAGCTATTATATTTCACAAATCAAAGGCATTGGATTTCAAAAATAATTTGGAGGAAGTTTCTGGATACGAAAAGCAGTCTAGAATAAGTGATAGGATACAGAAATTTAAATTAATAATTAATAATAATGGCTAATTTTATGCCTTTTCTAGATAGCCACCATTAAGTTAAAGCTTCCCAAGCATAATCTTACTTTATCGTCATTTAAGCTTTAACTAAGAAGAAGGAACACATTTTAAAATAATTGAGGCCTCAAAGTGTCAAACAAGCGTCTTCCCCAAGATCACACAGCCTAGTGTGTGGCAGAGCTGTGATTCAAATTTTAGTCCATCCAAATCCAAAGATAGCATTTGTAACAGCTTCACTTTTCTACGACAGTGTTTTATGGGGATGGTAAGATGAACTATTTTAAATCAGTATAGTTCTAGAAAAATTGAGTCATAGGCTTAGAGTGTTTCATGTTATCCTGAATTTCTGAGTGTTGACTGTAAAAACAAAAGTCATTATCATAACAAGTCAGAAGGAGAAAAACTGCTGATAACACCACAGAGTGCCTTTCCCCCAGGAACCACAAACTACTTTCACAATGATACCAACAAAAAAGGCATTCACAGCATAATATAAAATGGGCATTTGGCACTTGTCCAGTTAATTGGATCAATGAACGATATACACTAGATATCTCAGTGATATTTTCTTCAATTATTCCACTTATCTGTCTCCAGAGATCAATTAACAGAGGCTGGGACCAAAATGTCACCTCCTGACTTCCTTTCTGGACCGTCACTTATTTCCAAGTGAAAGCATTTTGTCAGATTAGTACATCAAGAGATGTCTTTCATAAGTCCGTCATTTGAAATGAAATGCCTATTCCTTTGCCTATATTGGAAAGGGAAGCAGGTGGCAGACCTTGCTGAAGAGAAAGGAGAAGACTGTTAAGGCATACTTTACGTGGTGTGGGGTAGTGTGTGTGTGTGTGTGTGTGTGTGTGTGTGTGTGTGTGTGTGTACAGTTTCCCTGGCAACCGGTAGCATGTCAAAACTGGATGTGTGTAATAGGAGTATATGGAGGTGATATTTGAGGATCATACTATTTCTAGTAGGATCCCCTCCTACTATTTCTCAACAGGATCTCAGGAATTCTTACAGTCTTCAAAAATATTCTCTACCAAAACATGCATCACAACAGCAATCATTGTTACCTTTCATTAAGTCTAAAGTCTTCATTTTCTTTCTCTTTAGAGATGGTTATGTGACCATTTTCAGGATATTGTGAAAATATTTTTGGCTCTAAGATGTTGGACAAGACTTTCTATCTGGTGTATTTTGCTACTTAGAACTTTTTAATCATTCATTTACATCCCAATAGATCTCTCAAGTCAAAAGATAGGAAATAGAGCATGAATCACTATAATTTCATGAGTGGAAGATGAGGAATCTTGTGAATCTAAGAGAAGGTCCATGAAAATCAGGGTGTCAGGAAAGAAATGAGTGGCCATGACAAATGGTTCATGTGTCACTTGATACTGGCTCATGTGCCATCTTTGGATTATGAGCTGAACGACATGACTTCTGCCACAAACGGAACTGTCTAACTGTACTGTGTACCGAAGGCTTCGACCTTGACTTAAGACTTTCACTTCTTTTAATGTGTAAATGATTATGCTAAACATTAGCCAAGAAAAATCAAGTACACAGAAAGACCTCATATTTATAAAACACTTGACACTAGAGAAACAAATAATCTTTGAATTAACTAGGATGAGAACATATGATATCTTTCTAATAAAGAAAATATAGCCTTCATTTGGGGAAAGACAGATGTTCTAACACTATTTTAAAATGCCACCTTGGAAGAAAATTTACTTGATCTAAAGGAATTTTCTTTATAACTAAGGCTAAAAGTATGCAGTAGGAAGGTCTTCGGTTTCAAGTGTCCTTTCTGAGTTCTGTTTGAGAGTGAAATAAGCCAGGTAGGAGCATTGTCATGGAGGGCTAAGCCAAAGCAAAGGCCAGAGATTTGCCCACTCATGGTGGGTTTAAAGACACAACAAGAAATTCCATAGTGATTACAAGCACAGCCTCCGATGCCAGACGGCCCACGTTCAAAACCAAGTTCGACCACTTACTACCTGTGCTGTCCTGAGATAAATTATTTAATTATTTAAAGTCTAAACTATACCTCAGTTTTCTTTTCTAGAAAATGGAGATAAAAATGAAGCCTTCTTCATGTGGTTCCCATGAGGATAAAATATATATATTAAGCATTTGGAACAGTACATTGCACAAGGTAAATGCCAACAAACTTCTGTTGTTATTTTTTATTATTATAGGCAAATAGACAAAATGGAAGCTGGAGACCTCACTATTGAATATGAGTCACTCCTATGACGTGAAGTGACATAAGCCAAGGTGATAAATCAGAGAGTGGTGCATGGCATGAGGTAGATAATTAATAAACATATGCTGAAAGAGTATATTAGTAAGTGAGAATCATAACTGAAGACCAAGAAGCTCTAAAGCAAATCTGCATATGTATATGACTTGCAAAGAAGGTTGAAGGAAGCTAATATGGTAGAGACTTGGTTTTATTATCAGCTATGCACCCTGGAGTGAACCAGATAGCTTAAAGGAACAGTGCTGGACTTGTTGCCAAATGAAAAAAAGAGAGAGAGAGAGAGAAAGCAAAGCAAAGCAAATACAAATTAATAACCCTAGCCACTCATTGTTATCTCACTGTTGTGAAGACTTGTGCTTTGATTTAAGTAATTTTTTTCTTCTACTCCAGTCTCAGTAATTTGATGCATTTAAGAAGTCTCAATAGCAATGCAAAATGACATTGCAACTCACAGGATAATTTTGGTACGATAACAAATAAGGAAATGTGACTAACTTGCCTTCATCTTATCTTTTTCCTGTAGTAATAAAGCAGCTATTTTGGGATGGTTGAATACCGCCTTCCCTTCCCATACCCTCCCTTTCCTAAAACACTTGTAATGGTTTTGTTTGTCAAAAGAAGTTTATTCTAACTACTTCATTCACAACAAGAGTTCTGCAAGTTTCTGACAACAAGAAATTCCTCTTGTACTCTAACATAGTTGGGTCCTCGAAGTCTTACTTAAAAGGTTAACCAAAATATTTGTCATTTTCAAGTTCCTAACTAGTCATTACTTAGGCCCAAACAAGACAAAAGACATATACAGAGAAGAGCATAACTACATAAGGACAGTCTAGGATGTCCATTAATATGTTGGGTCTTGGTCCACTGGCCAGTGGTATAGGCAGGGTTTATGCTCTCAACATGTACTGTGATGAGTTAAATAGAATGATGAGGGACTAGGTAGTCATGATGTTGGCAGAAGCCAGGATCTCAAGGACTCATGTGTAATACAGAAGATACAAATGCTTCAGTTGCAGAAAAATTGCAAATTAAATTTAAATCCAGATTTCATTGGACTTATGGTGTCTGGATAGTCTACAGGGCAACATGGTAGATTTCAGTCGAATGAGTCAAAAAACAGAACCTATCTGGGAACAAGAGAATAACCTCAGACGAAAATCATGCTGGAGCTTCCAGAAGTTTTCTATTGCCTTCTCTCTTAGGACAGCAGAGAATCTTTGCTCAGTCTTCTTACTCTTGGACTGCCTTTTCGGGTTTAGGAGATCTTCCATGTATTCTGAAGAGTTCTACTCACTGTCTCTATCTTTTGGCAGGTGCATTCTTTTAAAAAAAAAAAAAGAAAGAAAAATATATATAGGAGATTTGCAAAAGAAATTCAAACATTTGGAGCAGTAGAGCCTTTGTGTCAGACTCCCCCGCTCCTGCTGCTACTGCAGCCGAGCAATACCCAAAGGAAGGTCAACAATCAGAATCTCTGGGAGAGGAACTCCCCATCCTAAAACTGGTATTTTTTAAAGCTCCCCAAGTGACTCAATATGCAGTCAGAATGGAAAACCAGTGGCAGAAATTATCCTAATTTGTTGGTTTCCTGACCAGAGGTTCCCAAACATGGGTGTTTAAATATTTGTTGAAGACAAGATTCCTAGGCACTGAGGGACTGAATCAGAATCTTTAGGGATGGGAGTAGGTGAAGGATGCGATTGTTGTTGGTAGTGACGTGGTGATAAGGAGCATAAATAAGCATTATAAGAGTACCTTGTGGGAAATCACTTCATTTGAGCATCCGAACTCCTAGGACCAGCTCTGGTGTCATGCTTTGGCCTGTTAAAATGAGTCATCTACTGGGTCATACCATTTACTTCAGATTGTTTTCCTTCTTACTGAGAATATTACCTTGATTGTGCTTGATGCAAAACAATCCAAGTTTGTTTTGCATATGGCTTTTCTCTGTCAAATTCACAAGATAATGAGATTGCTTTGATACAACTGTGTTAGGATTTTGGAATTCCTTACTGGATATGCCCTGCAAATGCTCGTGCCATGTCTTACCGTGAACCAGGGAGGATATAAAATTATCAAGTTTTTAAAACCTGAGCCCCATCACAGATGGAATTCTGCAACCCTACCATAGTTTGTCACTCCACTTTTCTTGACTAGCCCCATGGACTAACTCTTCTGAAGAGTCTCATTAGTAAGCATTAAAGACTACCCTCCTCTCCCAAGGGACCTCCAATGCTGAGGTGCCAGTCGCTGACACCACTTCTGGAGCAGGTCAACTTCCTGATTTCCAAATGTGTCTATTTCCATTGGCCAGCAATATTTTACCCTTTCTGGTTTTGTAGGCCTCTCAATTCACTCTTCCTCTATGATGGAAAAAGTAAGGCGCCCTCTGCATTTTTCACCAGTCCTTCTGCAACCAAGAACATTTCCTCTTCAGCGAGGAGGCTTATCTGCTGGCAGAGAAGTCTACTTCTCACTCACCACAGACTTCCTCTGCCTGGTGTAGAGAGATTTGAAACTCTCTAATTAGGATGCTGACCCACACTGCCTCATTTTGTTCTGAGGCTGTCTCAGAATGGAATTATAGTGATGAACCCACCGATCGCTGCTGAAAGTAGAAAATCTGCCTGAGTTGGGGCAAGGTAGGTGTTGGATAAACACACTTCAATAAAGAACTTTGACTTGACCTGAGTCTTATCAAACAGCAACAACAGGTGTTGGTAGCGGACAATTCTTAGTCCGTAAACTCGAGAAAGACTTGTCTCTAAACCCCTTAGAATAGAAACTTTATTTATCCCAGAAAGTTTTTCTAGTTTTGAATATCCAAACTTTCCTTAGGAGATTGACCCTAAATTAGTGATGAAGATCGCCTACATTCACCTAAAACACTGGAAACCAGCTCAACTTTGCACTTGGATATATAGAGAAAAAGTGTTGGTAAATGGAACTTTTCAGGAAAAATAAAGATTGGAGTGAGTAACACCAAAGGGAAGAAGATAGTGAATATTGACAGTTCTCTAGGAACTCAGTTTGTACTCGTAGAGAGCAGATAGACAAAAATGAGGAAGCGATTGAGGGAAGAATTGCATCTTAAAACCACTTGTTTTATAATGCAGACACCACAGGGCCAAGCAAAACAAAACAAAATATAAAAGGAATACAGAGGAATTGTAAAAACTGCCTTCTAATTTTCTTAAAAATATTACAGTCTTTATGAGAAAATGAGATAGACATCATGAAAGGTAAAATAAAAATATAGCATAGTGCTTGATTAGATTCTAAGAAATTGGAGAAGATAGCAAATGTTATAACGGTTCAGAGACTTTTTTTGGTAGGGCATTGTCTCGAACCAAGTGGGACATAGCTGGGCCTTTAATAAAATGATAAGTAAGATTTCAAAATAAATAACTCATTGTGCCATGAACAATAAAATAATTCAGTGTTTATATCTATCATCATAATCCCATACTCTTTGAAATAAAGAATAATAAAGAGTTTTATATTTATATGTAACCATTTTGAATTACTTTATCTTTATACAGCACACACTGGTTGGGTGTAGAAGCTCAAATTCCATATAGATGTGAGTCTCCGATTTCACTGACACCGCTTTTAATCCAAAGGACCAAGCTTAACTCTAGAGAAGAGCTTCTGAGTCTGTATAGAAAGTCATTCGAGGAAACTGGTCTCATTACATGATGCTGACCATTATCATGCAGCCTGATGCCTACTTATTCACCAAGCTAGATTCCAAACAATGGGAAGAATTAAATCTACTCTCAAAGAAAAGTATTTTACCATTCATGATGTTATTTAAAAAAAAAAAAAATACTGCAAAAGCACAGCATAGAGAATATAGCTAATAATATATAAAAATGTCATATGGCGATAAGTGATCCCTGCGTTTACTGTGGTAAGCCTTGTGTAATGTGTAGAATTGCCTAATCACTATGTTGTGCACCTTAAATTAAGAGAACAGTGTATATCATCTACACTTCAATAGTAAAAAATTTTATGTGAAAATTTGACAAATGAAAAACAAAACAAAACAAAACATACTGCAGGTTATAAAATTAAGCACATAAAAAGGAATTCCAATAGGGTTTCGGGCTGTGGCCGCCACTAAAATAAATCCACCCTCTTACAATGAGTATGTGAAGGGAATACCTCACATATTGGAACAATGACATTTGACGTATATATTTTTTTAATTCAAGCCCAGTGTTCTTCAATCATACCTCATGTAAATGATGTGATTGCAAGGTTTTCTTGGGCTTCCCAATTTTCTTATCTGATTTAGGTTTGAAGAAAATTAGACTGAATCACTTCTTTTTTGCTTATCTTGATGAGCCCACAGTATAGAAACAGGGAACAGCACAGTGGAAAGGACATAAACCCTGGAGTCAAACTATTTGAACCCAGGATCTGCTACCTATTAACTGTGTGGCTTTGTGTGAGTCGCTTAATGTATGTGAGCCTCAGACATGCCATCTGAAAATAGAGACAATATACAGTACGCAACGAGTATATTCCGAAGGCCATATCACCTGGTTGATTCTCAACAGACAAGAGTTACTGTTTTGGCATCATCATTGATATTTACTCGTACTATTATTTCTGAGATGATTCTGGACAAGTCATTAACTCTGTTCAGGCTTCAACTACCTTAGTTGTGCATGAGTGGGACCTTATGACAATCTCTTTACTTCCTTCCAGTTCTAAGATTTTATGAAGGAAATCACATCTGCCACTAATATAAACCACAAACACAAGTTATACATTTTCTGCTGAGAAGTAGTTCTACTTCTGTATTAACGGAAATTTCACAATTAAAGAAGACTGAGTGGTGGAAGCAGAAGATTTGTCAGTTACATATTGCTCCGGAAACATGCTCTCTGAGCTGGGTTCTGGGTGAAAACCCAGTGTAGTTCTGACAGTTTCCATAGGACTTCGGTCATTTATTAATACAATATTCACATTATTTTTAATGAGTTCTTCCAAAAGAGTATATGTAAATATGGCCAGGGAAAGGGAAACGGGTTTTGGAAGCAAAGGCCCTTGATTTGATTCCCAGATCTCTCACTGCTCACTGTGTGACCCTGAATACCCACTGTGTGACCCTGAATACCCCTTGTCTTATCTTCAGGAATAAGAATTTCCACAATTAGAGGCACCGCGCATTGGCATTTGTGGTAGACCTGGCACGTAATAAGGACTCAGTCCCAACTATGTCCTCTTCCCCGCCCCATAGGAACAGAGATCTTGCTGTAGTTTTCTTGGTCAAGAGAGCGACCAGCACTAAATAGCCAGATAACAGATGTTCAATGATCATTTGAACCATTTGAAGTTGAATTGGACACGTGTATTCTCAGAGTCGGTTGACTTCCAGAGAAAGCTAAAACAGTTCATTTTAAAATAATAACAGTGAACTATTGACATTTTATTCCACATCTGGAATCAGGGAGGTTTATTTTTTTTATATTTATTTATTTTGAGAGAGAGAGAGAGAGAGAGAGAGAGAGAAAGTACATGGGTGCTCGAGAGCATGAGCGGGGTAGGGGCAAAGAGAGAGGGAGAGAGAAAATCCCAAGCAGGCTTTGTGCTGTCACCTGAGCCACCTAGGCACCCCTTAGAATCAGGGAGGTTTGTAAGTGACAAATGGTCTTGAGAAAGGGGTTCCCCTTTATATAAAGTATGTTTGAAAAAGCTGGCCTTTTGAGTATGGAGTATACCCCCTGTCCTTCAACAAACACACACTTGGAGATTCAGTGTGAACCGAATAGGATAAGGGCTCTGAAAATGCTGCAGCAAGAAACTTGTGCTGGGTTTAAATCATTATTTCCCAGTAGTATTTGAGCAGGGAACCCTTTGAACACAAATGGAGACATGCTATTTTTTCAAGAAAGGGAAAGGGAGTAAGAAGTGTGTGTAATATGTTTAGATTTTTGAAGGCCATTATTGAATCCGTTTTAGAACTTCAGTCACTGTGGGGTTGGCCACAGTGTTAGATGTGAATCAGAAGCGGACTAAGGCTTAAAAATAGAAAGCTCAATGTGGTTAATAAATGGGCACTACTACGCAGAAAATAATGTTCCCAGATACTTCAGGAGTCTTTACCCAAAAAGGTATTATTATTCAATAGCTGGAAAGGTTATAGTCAGGAATGAGCAAACATTGATCAGTAAGCCATAAATAAATACTCTGGAATAAATTAATAAAAAAAATCCATGTTTATGACTGATATTATACTATGACTCATGAAATGACAAGACTATGAAGAAAATAAACATTTAAGACCTAGAGGCCTGTATGTGGCAGATAAATTTTAATGTGAGTATTTAGGTCTAAATATCTAAAATCCATTTAATCTATACATATTTATTGAGTACCTGTTATATGCCAGGTAGGGTGTTGGGTACTAGAAATAAAGCAATGGGGGAAAACCTTTGCCTGCATGAAGCTTATAGTCTATACAGGAAACAGACATAAATTAATAATAAAAGCGTCAAGTCGTACCTGTAATAAGTCCTGCTAAAGGAGAGATTTGTCTCCTGATTTCTGCTTTGGACAATGAGAGCAGGAACCACATGTGCCTTATTCACTGCACCGAGCACACAGGTGTCTGGCATAGAGGAATTGCTCAGTGGATACTTACTGAACTACTTGGATGAATGAATAAGTGAATGAATAAAGGAGAGGGTACAGTAGAAGGATATGACCTGGAGTTGTCAGAGAAGAGGATCCCTAAATGAAGCTCATGGAGTAGAGAAGGGAGGGGAGACTATGCCAGGAATACATGTGCAAGGCAAGAAGCATGGCTCACATGAGGAGAGACAGGATGGTTGGTTGTCACTGTCGTAAAGAAAGAATAGAGTCCGGAGCACGTGGGTGGTTCAGTTGATCAAGCGTCTGACTCTTGATTTAGGCTCAGGTCCTGATCCCACAGTCGTGAGATTGAGCCCTGCATCTGGGCCTGCTTAAAATTCTCTCTCTCTCTCTCTTCCTCTGCTCCTCCCCAGCTCTCATACACAGGCTTTCTCTCTCTCAAAGGGAAAAAAAATTAATAATAATAAAAGTGGAGTCATTTGTGAAAGATGGGACAAGGATCTAACCAGCAGGAGAGAGGTCCCCTAAGACCAATTAGGGAGTTCTGTTTTTATCCTAAGGTCAAAGGGAAACCACTGAGTATTTGGAGCCACAGGAAGGGTAACATAATCAGGTGCTTAAAATTGTTATTTTGCTTATTGAATTGGGGTGGGGAGGGAAGCGCAAAAGGAGATGAAGGCACTGCCTGGGAAGCTACTGCAATAATGTAGGTAAGAGATGATGGTGACTTGGATTATTGTGGCCATGGAGGATTGGACGGATTCAAGAGAAATCTAGAAGGTGACCTCACACATAGAAGGGCAGAGAGATAAA
Source organism: Paguma larvata (assembly GCA_030068075.1). Taxonomy (NCBI): domain Eukaryota; kingdom Metazoa; phylum Chordata; class Mammalia; order Carnivora; family Viverridae; genus Paguma; species Paguma larvata. The sequence continues at coordinate 30,112,017 of CM057826.1, read as the reverse complement.
GAAAAAGATGTATCAAGGAAGGCTCTTGGATTCCTGGTTTGCATAACCGAAGGGATGGTGTGTTGCTCACTAAGTTAGGAAGTAATGTGAGGCCCGGGTGGAAGGGGGACTCATGGCTTCAGTTGAACATGAATGAATGGTTGTGAGAGACTAATTAGGGCTCAGGAAGGAGAATCAGAAAATATACATTTGCCTCATTCTTTCTCATTATCTATATAATTAGTGAGCACCTATTTTCAGCCAAGACTGTGGTAGTCATTGCTCCCTATGGACACTGGCCAGTGTGTATCCCTGAAATTTTGTTTAAAAAGCCACAAAAAATAAAAATTTGTAACTATGTGTGGTGATGGATGTTAACTAAGCTTATCGTGGTGATCTTTTTCCAACACATACATGTGTTAAATCATTATGCTGTACACTTCAATACAAAGTTATAAGTCAATCAAGTCTCAATAAAACTGTGGGGAAACCAAAATAGTGCTGGGCAGGTGAGAAATAGTTTTAGGAGTAGTTATGCCTTCCCTGCACAGAGACAAACTGTATCTCCATCTCAGCACAGTGTTTTTAGCATCTTTCTCCTTTTAGCATTGTTCATGCTAGAGAAACCCATAAGGAACTGGAAAATGACCATATTAATGTGACTGAAATTTGTCGAGAATTAGAACAAATCTCCTAAAGGTTTACATAAAATACTGAGAACTGAGGAAAGAAAAGGTAAGTTCAAAGAACAACCAAAGATATATTTATAACTTAGTTTGGGGCTCCCTGAAGCCTAGAGAGAGAAGTTTACAACACATAAGAGAAGAAGACAGAGACAAGCAGAGATGGGGTGAAGATTGGAGGCACTATAACCAGGTGAATTAGAGCAGTGCTTCTCAAACTTTTTATTTTTAATTCCAGTGTAGTTACATACAGTGTTATACCAGTTTCGGGTGTACAATATAATGATTCAACAATTCTATGTAATACTCAGTGCCCCTCACAATCCGTCTGCTCTTAATCCCTTCCTCCTAGTTCTCCCATCCACCCTTTGACAAAGAGGCAAGAATAGGCAATGGGAAAAAGACAGTCTCTTCAACATATGGTGCTGGGAAAACTGGACAACTACCTCAGAAAGGATGAAAGTGGACCGCTCCCTTACACCATACACAAAAATAAACTCGGAGTGGATTAAGGACCTAACCGTGAGACCTAAAACCGTGAAGACTCTAGAAGAGAGCACAGGCAGTAATTTATCTGACATTGGGCATAGCAACATTTTTCTAGCTGTGTCTCCTGAAGCAAGGGAAACAAAAGCAAAAATAAACTATTGGGACTACATCAAAATAAAAAGCTTCTACACAGCAAATACAACTATCAACAACACAAAAAGAAGCCTACCGAATGGGAGAGGACGTTAACCAATGACATGTTCATCTCTCAAACTTGAATGTGCATTGGAATCAGTTGGGAAATTGTTAAAATCCCAATGACAGTTCAGTAAGTCTGGATGGAGCCTAAAACTGGGCATCTCTTACAAGCTCCCAGGTGATGCTGGTACTGAGTACAGCAAGGACTAGACTAGCAGGCCTTAAAGGGTCAGAGGAACACTGAGCCCTGGTTCCACCAATTATTTTCTTTTAATGTTTATTTTTATTTTTGAGAGAGAGAGAGAGCACAAGCAGAGAAAGTGCAAAGGGAGGGGGAGCCGGGACAGAGGATCCAAACCAGGCTCTGCACTGACAGCAGCAAGCCAAGGCAGGCTCAAACTCAGGAATGCTGGGATCACGACATGAGCTGGAATCAGAGGCTCAACTGACTGAGTCACCCAGGTGCCCCTGGTTCCACCACTTATTAACTCTGTGCCCTTAGTGACGCAACTTGACTTCACTAAGTCTCAATTTCCTCAACTTGAATGGAGAGTAATAATAGTACATTCTTCTTAGAGTTATTGTGAGGATTAATTGAAATAACTGTGGGCCTATAACCAGTATTTCCAAAATGTTAGCTGTTAGTGTTATTAGTATTATTAAAGTCATAATTCCGGGAGGTGGTTAAGACCGAAAGCACAAAGTAGTTGAAGAAGGTTTTAGGTAACTGCGTGTAACTGATGGGTCCTACAAAATGGACTAAAATGTTTAAAACTGAGGCATGTCACCATGGCATATGACGACTGAGTTTAACTTATCGGATAAATTTTTTATATTACATTTATTATTTCTCATCAGTCCATCCAACAACTGCCTGTCCAAACACCAATGCCAATAAAACAGAATTGTCCCAATCTCTGGACACAGAGGACTTAAGTTGACAAAGGCATCCATGGGAGAAAAGTGAAGTTCAGAACTATCATAAGAACAAGTTTGTGCTCAAAGAATAGCATACTTCTATAATAATAGAACTTTCCCCTCCATTTATCTTCCAATGAAATGCTTTTATGTCCAACATTTATGTCCAATGCATAAATTACCTAGATTTGAAAGCACACAGAGAGAAGAGGACACAATCTATCTCATTGAACATACAATGGATTTAAAGGGAGCTCTGACTCTTTCTGGTATAGTGTGTGCCCCGCAGGTCCTCCTAGAATTCAAGGGGGGATAAAAGTCCTTCAAAAATAATTTACTTATTGACGTCAGTGAGTCTGAAGTAAAACAATTGAGTGCTTTCAGTTCATTCTATCACAAACAATTGTGCATTGAGAATCAGCTATATGCCGGCCATTGTCCTGGAGTTGTGCAAGGGCAAGAAATTTAAGTCGGTTCCTAGGTCCAAGCAGTATATGATTGGTTTTTCAGACAAGTCATACACACACGAAACACAACAACGTACGGGGCACCATATGACCGATTACCAAAGTGGCATTCGTAAGAGGTACTAAAGGAGAATAAAGATGAGAATGATCAGGGATGGTAGAAAATATCATCAAGGAAATAGCACCTGATTTGTGCCTGGAAGAGTAACTGAATTTCTATAAAGCTAAAAGTTGGAAATTCGTTATTGGCTGAAGCAGTGGGGTACGACTGGTGAGGGCTATGGCATGATTTTGCGTCTGCAGAAAACAATGGAAAATTAAAATGCAATATGCATTCAGTATGGTAGGGCAGTATTACAAGGTGATTTTGACAGTCAGTTGAGGAGACTAGAATGGGAGAGGGCAATGCCTTACAGGAAAGTACATGAGTGTGTGTATAGTAAATACACATGTGCATATATGTGTATTTACTTAATAGCTAGAAAAATAATGAAACTTGCATTTTCAATGTAACACCAGCTGGTAATGCTGACGTATATACCCTGTATCCGTAGCATGGGAACACCTAAACTTTGTCAACACTCTCCTCTCCCACGTAGGTGCTCATATTTGGCAATATATATATAAATACAGATAAAAGGATTCTTTGGTCTGGGAACTTTTTTTTTTTAGTTTAGTTTTATTTGTTTTGAGAGAGAGAAAGCACAAGTAGGGAAGGGAGAGAGAGAGAGAGCGAGAGAGAGAGAGAGAGAGAGAGAGAGAGAGAGAGAGAATCCCAAGCAGTGCTCTACACTGTCAGTGCAGAGCCCAACACAGGACTCTATCCTTCAAACTGAGATCATGACCTGAACCAAAACCAAGAATCAGGCACTCACCCAACTGAGCCACCCAGGCGCCCCTGGTCTGGGAATTTTGCAAGATGGTGAAAACTTTGCTGAGAATGATTACATCCACATCCTCCTAGAGAAATCATATGCCCTTCAATTTCATAATTATAAACAATGATCTGTAGAAGACCACTAAAGTGCGCTACTGAGCAGCTAGTCACAAGACTTCATCTGTGTAGGCTAGGGGCTATGGAAACAGTTCTGATCCTGTCTGATCTTCCGTGTGTACCCAGTGATCTGTACAACATGATTCTTGTTTGGCCTGAAATGTGCATTTCTGACTTTGGAGTCCATATTTCTAAGTCTAGGTCGCCACTCATGCTACAGTTAGCTCTAAGAAACATCTTTACTCATCTTTATTGATCAAGTTCTTCATGAAGTTCTGCTTCCCTCCAGTAGGTTCCTCAAGGTCTGACCACGGCCTTGCTGCACTGGATTCTATGTCCGTGTGTGCCTTCTCTCTGACAGCTGTGTTTCATCTGGGAGAAGACTGGTCTTCTGTCTGCTGTGGCAAGCAACAGTCACTTCTTCTCAGAGTGAGAACTGAAACCAGAACCACCATGTGCCATTTCCTGGACACTTCCTATTAAAGTTCCCTTCCCCTCACCCACAGAAGCTGCAGCTAAGTGGTTAGGGGCAACACGTTCTTGGATTTGAACGTCAGCATTGCAACTTGCCGACTGCATACTCTTGGACATTTAGCATTTCTATACATCAGCTTTCCTTTTTTTAGAATAGGATAAGAATAGTGCCAACCCGTGGAGTTATTGTGAAGATTAACTCAGTGAATAAATATAAAGGGATTTAGAAGACTATTTGGCATGTGACAGGAACTCAGTAAAGATTGGCTGCTGTTGTATCTTGTGATTCTTATCTTGTTATTAAATTCCTTCTGCCCCAATATCATGTAGATTACATAGCATATCACTCATTACTCATTAAGTTTCTCCATGGAAAATAGGTATTAAAATCACAATCTTTATCATTTAACTGGGTGTTTGAGTACTTCTGTGCATATTTGTTTCTGTGTGTTGGTATGAACGACAATACCAAGCATGAGAGAGTATACATTACTGTTCAGTTGTAACCTAACTATTTGGGAAAAATTCTTACTGAGGATTGAGAAATGATTAGCATTTCATGCAATTGACAAAACCACCATTTCAAAGTGAATGAAATCTGACATTCCTGAATGCATACCCGGCTACCAAACTTCTAAATTTACACAAGGCCCATCAACGAGTCCGTCAGCTAGTTGACACATCCCTGAACCTGGACTCCAGGGTTAACCGAAACAGTGTAAAGCCACGTAATTCTTATTGATGTTCTTGTTACGGAGAGGAGACTTTTGTGTATGAAAAAATTAAAAAGCAACGCACAATTGAGGGTATTATGGGAGGTCAGGAAGGAGTGAAATCAAATAAGCCGAAACTATCGTGAGAGGGATATAGAATAAATATCAGGAAACATTTATGAACAGTAAATGCTATTAGATTGGGGTCATTACAATCTCCTTCCCCAAGAGCACTTAATGAATGTGGATTTAGATGTAATCCTGTTTGAGCTCAATAATTCAATGCATACCTTGGCAGCAAAGGGAGTGGATTTGATTATCTTGTTAAGGTTCTTTTGGTCCTCTGATGCTATAATTCTGGGAGAAACTTCGTGGTATTCCTGAATCTCATGTTTCTCAATTAAAAATAGGAGAATGGTAATGCCAAAATGTGTCCCAGTGCTCTGAGGCCTTAGTGCTAAAGATATTATAAACAGCGTGGATACGATGTATTTATTACTATATGGAGAAATTGGTAACTTGAAGAAAAAGGAGAGACTCTGTAATTTAAAAAGTTTTTTTAATGTTTATTTAGTTTTGAGAGACAGAGCATGAGCAGGAGAGGTGTAGAGAGAGAGGGAAGCAGATTCCAGGCTCTGAGCTGTCAGCACAGAGCCTGACGTGGGGCTCGAACTCACCAACTGTGAGATCATGACCTGAGCCAAAGTTGGATGCTTAACCAACTGAGCCACCCAGGCACCCCTGTAATTTTTAGATGTTAAGTCTTTCTTAGCATTTTCCAATTTTAGAAACATTTACCTGTAAACAAACACATCCTATCATATTTTAGAAACATGTTAGAGCTATTTCAGTAAAGTTTTCCTTAGAGAAGAATATTGGCTAAGGAAACAAAAACTAAACTCTTAAGACTGGATCGACAGGTATTTATTCTAAAAAGTACATAATCATCTCTTCAGTAAAACGTGACAGTAGAGAATCCACAAGAAATGTGTGTCTGCTACTGACTTAATGAGCAACCCAGCTTTGATTTCAAGTGACACTGTGCATAAACTTAGAAAATTATTAAAAACTATTGAAGTGATCCTTTATGTATCTTTTCTACTATGACCTTATAGAGAAAATCGTTTGCCCTTTATCTTCATTTGAAAATTGTTTATTGAGCACATGACATATGCCAGATGCTGTGTTGGATATGACCTAAAGAGAGATAATAAAAAAAAAAATCAGCAACAATGGGATATTGATACATGCCGTGGTGAAAACAGAATGACTGGGTTGGACTTGTCTGGGCCAGGGGTCCACCATTTAAGCAGGGAAATAGGACTGTCCTCCATTTGATTCCATTCAGATTAATTTCTCGTCGGTGTCCCGCTCTGCTCTACACCACAGTGGAGTTGACTTTGGCAGGTCACAATCCACAGGCTTTTATGTTAGTTAACTTATGGCTGGGCAGTTTAATCAATGAAATCACCAACATGAGACCAGAGCACTGGAAGAAGGGAGAAATAGCGCGTTTCTCTCTTCTTTCCCTGCCCTATGTGATTCAGTAGAAGCTCCATCTCCTCCCTGGCTCTCGCCAGTCATGCCCGATATGGTTCTAGCTTATGCTGTGGTCCCGGACTTCAGCGAACCTACCGTCTCTTTTTGTCCCTCCAGCCTAAAGTTGGTTGTGGCTTTCTGCAGCTGTGAATCTCCAGGTTATTTTGCTATCTCTTATTTGGCTTCTCAGCACTTCTACCACAAAGGCAGCCAATATTATATGTTAAATTTCCTGTTTTAAATACTTAGGAGTGGTTTCATTTTCCTGGGTGGACTCCGACTGTGCTAAGGCATCAGATGAACTGAAGAAGTTAAATTTAAAATAGGAATTGGAGGGGTGTCTGGGTGGCTCAGATGGTCAAGCAGCTGACTCTTAGTTTCGGCTCGGGTCATGATCTCACCGCTCATGAGTTCAAGTCCTGCATTTGGCTCTGTGCTGGCATCACTGAGCCTGCTTGGGATTCTCTTTCTCTCTCTCGCTCTCTTTCTGACCTTCTCCTGCTTGCACTGCCTCTGTCTCTGTCAAAATAAATAAATAAACTTAAAAAAATTGTTTTAAATGATAAAATAGGAACTGGAGAAGTAAAAGGATTCTGGTCATCTGATGCTCTAGAAGGAAGTCCAAGACAATAACCACGAAAGTCCACAAAACACAAACAACCTTGGGCTCTTCGAGGAGCATAAAGTAAGCCAGTGTGGCTGTACCATCATGCAAGAAGGGAAAGTGATCATTTAAAGTCAGAGAAGTAAATAGATACGGAATCACAGGTTTTGCTGTTCTAAGTATGAGAAAGATGGACAGAGATGCTTTGATTTGAATTTGTCAAAAATTACTCTGACTACCTTGTGGATAATGCATTCGGTGCTGGAAGGGAAGATAGTCCAGAATAGAAGCCAAGGAGATGAAGAAAAGAAGGCAGGTTCGCAAAGAGTTTTATAGACAGAGTTGACTCAACTCATTAGCAGTATCAACATCAAGGATAAGAGAAAGTAAACTAAGGATGACTTTGTTAAATGTTGATCTGAACGACAGACTGGATGCTGGCATTCTCAGTTGAGAGAAAGAATGAGGAAGGAGCAGGTTGAAGGAAGGGAAAGAAAGAGAACGAAGAGTTCTGTTTCAGGCTTGTTAGATAGACGTGCCTCTCAGACCTCCAACTAGAGATGTAGAAGAGGCAGTAAGTCTACGAGTCTTGAGGCAAGGAGAGAGGTTAGAGCTGGAGATATAAATTTAGGAATTGCTGGCCTCTGAATGGTTTTTAAAACCACAGATCTGGATAACGTTGCCTAAGACAAGAGTGAAACTGGAAACGAGTTATCACAACCCATCAGTGATTCTTCTAAACACAGGACTTTGAAGGAAAAAGTCATTAGACATAACTATTTAAAAATACAATTTCTAAACAGCAAGTAGGAACGTTTTGTTATGTGTGTTAAAAAAGAATCCGAGAATCCGAAGCCTAGCTCTGCACAATTAATTTGATTAATGTAGACAGCTTTTCAAATAATATGGGACACATAACAGATGCCTGAATGGTCTTTGCCATTTACATGGTCTAAGTGAAACAGATGCTAATTAGGAACTCTTTTCCTTCAAAGACATACATTTTCCCAGGAAATCAATCATATTTGATGCATTGTCGGAAATGGGTATACAAATATCAACTGACTTGAATATTACAAAGCTTCACCAATTTATCTTTCATTTCCGCCATCTCTACCAGAGCAAGTAATGTATCTTTCAGACACTCTCGAGTATCAACACTGAGAAATCTTCAGCTTCTTATTATCTTTGACATTCCATGTTTAGTCAGGTGACCAAATATAGAGCTTACCTCCTGTAGCTCATATGCTCCTCTTATTTAGTCTTACTGTCATGCTCCTAATCTTGTGGTTCTCGTCTGTTCTCATCTGGACCACCTTCCTCCTTCTGAGCAGCCCTCCCCAGGCCCCTTCAAGTGTGCTCTTACTGCCATTCCCCAAGTAGCATCTTGTCCTATTACCTGGAAGTCCTAGAATGCCTTCCTACTCCTTCCTAATTACATCTATGTCTCTGGTCCTCCAAAAGAGCATCCACATGGCCTTACCTGAAATCCCAACCTCTCTGGCATCTTCTAAACATCACTAGCTGCTTATGTCAATAGGATACCAGATGGTTTCGTATAAAATAGGTGTTCCAGCGCTTTGTTCAAAATTTGTTTTTAAACATTCCCAGAACAGAAGATGCAGTCCCCAAATAAAGACTAAAGTTTAGTTTAAAGGTTTAGAATTATAAGAGACGGTGCATGGCGTATTGGGCACTGAGAAAGCGTAGGGAAAGGGAAAGTAAGCCGTATGAGTCAGTCGTGTGTTCACTGGCTGTGTTTTTTCCTCATTGAAAAAAAAGACATCTCAGAGTTGGACGATGGCTTTAGCAATATAGAGAGTGGGATCTTTCCCCCTGTTGTAATCATGAGAAGAAAAAGGAAAAAGAAAAAAACAACCAAACAAAGGCATGCTAAGTGTGGAGAAGCCATAAATATAAGATTTCCCAAAGATCATAGGAAAACTATTTCTGAAAGAGAAATACAAATGTTGAGAATGGAGAAATAGGGGAAAACCATCAAGAGGTCTCAAAATAAACACCAGATAAAAGCAGGGAAATGTTTGTACCTCATACACCACAGCTGGGTACACACAGGTGAGGAGAAATAAAAGCGTCCTGGAAAGGAAAGTGAAGTGTAGCATGATGGACACAAAATAAAATAATTTTATTATTTTCATATTAATTATTAAAGTTATATGTGAACCCATAATTTTAATTATTATAGTTACACACACATATATAATTTTAATAATGGGCACCAGAATTTCTCTTAAAGAGAAAAGCTATCTTTGTCTAGGAAAATACCTTGAGAGGAAAAACGAGACTCCTGCAAAAACATGATGTGTAAAATGGCAGGTTGGTTTTTTTTTAACAGATTAGATAAGCTGTTCTTCACAAACAGCTTACAGTCATTCAGTGATTGGGGTAAGACAGAAAAGAAAAGAGGGAAGGAAGGTCAGAGGAAAAAAGAAGGGTTAAAAACCCACAGCAAGCTGCAAGCATATAGAAGCAGGGCTCCACGACACAGCCCAGGGAATACAGTTGATGGTATTTTCTTTTTAATGTTTATTTATTTTTGAGAGAGAGAGAGAGAGAGAGGGAGAGAGAGGTAGGGCAGAGAGAGAGGGAGACACAGAATCTGAAACAGACTCCAGTCTCTAACCTGTCACCACAGAGCCCAGTGTGGGGCTCCAACTCTCCAACCGTGAGATTATGACCTGAGTGGAAGCTGAATGCTTAACCGACTGAGCCCCCCAGGAGTCCCTAGTCAATGGTACTATAACAGTGTTGCAGAGTGACAGATGGTAGCTACACTGGTGGTGAGCCCAGCAGAACTAGAGTTGTTGAGTCACTATGTTGGACACCTGAAACTAATGTAACACTGTGTGTCAACTACACTTCGATTAAAAAACAAAACAAAACAAAACAAACAAAACGGAAAATGAAACAGCAGAGCTCTATGAGAAAGCTCAGGGCTAGAGGTGTTGGGGCTCATTTATGAACAGAAGTAATACTCAATTTAAAGTCATCCGTAATGCTGCAATCAAAAAGCCCTGCCAGGGGTGCCTGGGTGGCCCAGGAGGCTGAGCTACCCACTCTTGATTTGGACTCAGGTCGTGATCTCGTTTTTTGTGAGCTTGAGCCCCACATCAGGCTCTCTGTTGTCAGCGTAGGGTCCCCTTCGGATCCTCTGTCTCCCTCTCTCTCTGCCCCTCCCCCATTCTCTCTCTCTCAAATAAATAAAATATTTTTTAAAAAAAGAATAGATAAATATGCCTCCTTCTGATCACAACTTTCTAAAGGCAAAGTCTGTGCCTGCTCCTTCAGTGGTCCTTACTTAAGTATATATAGTAAAACAGACTCTAGCGATGACAGTTTCAAAAACATTACTCGTGAGAGAGGATGTTCCAAACTACTCCTTTCCAAATGCTGTACCTTCTTTCATCACAAACGTCACACCTTGGAAACGTGGAGCAGATGAATGTACAATATAGGTGGTGGTGCCATGAGTTATCAGGATGAGTGTTTCCATCAGAATCCATTCCCTACCTTCTCCGTATTTTAGCAGCGGCTGCCCTGATGTTCTCCCCGCCCCCCCCCCCCCACAAGCCAGGTATCACAAGGTGAAGAGTCAGGGGTATTCGGTGCTGAGCTGGCCAGAAGCTAAAGCTTTAGAGCTGAAAATAGGTCATCTTCAATCCGATGAAATGTGAAGCAGGATCTTAAGTGCCTTTTATTTATTTATTTTTAATTTTTTTTTATGTTTTTATTTTATTTTTGGGACAGACACAGCATGAACAGGGGAGAGGGCAGAGAGAGAGGGAAACATGGAATTCGAAGCAGGCTCCAGGCTCGGAGCTGTCAGCGCAGAGCCCGAGATGCAGTGCCGAACTCACGGACCCGTGAGATCATGACCAGAGCCGAAGTCGGACGCTTAACAGACAGAGCCACCCAGGTGCCCCTTAAGTGCCTTTTCATAGGTGATATAACCTGTCCTCTATTAATGGGCATTTAGACTGATTCCAATCTTTAGGGTATAAATAATGCCGCCATGGACATTTCCAGATAAATGTCTCTGTGAATACGTTTGATTATGTGTATAGGATATGCATATGACCTTCATTTGGCGGCCACCTTATCAAGGCATACAAAGGCTTTGACACAAGTGATTAGCCAAAAGTAGTTGGGCTACCTATGAATTGCAACCAATGCCCCCTCACCATTCTTTTTGTCAGTAGAATGTCCTTTTGCAACTGAATAGTGAGAGAAAGCCAGGTTGATTTTAATATTTTAGCATCTACAAGAGTTTTGTTTGGAAGCATCTTTAAAGAATGCAGCTTCTTATCAACTAAAACCACCTATGGAATTAGTTTAAACATACATATATACAGCTTCTGTCTTAAAACCCCCCAAAAAAGGTCAAGTCTCTCAGGTAATCAATTAGACAGAAGATATGAGTTCCTTTTAACAGACTTGGACCTCCATGACATGAGGCAAGAGGACTAAAATGCCAGCCTTCAAATTATGAAGTCCGTGTTATAAACTATCAGAATGTTCTATCAGGATTCAGTGACTGTATGGACTTAAATTTCTGTTGTTATGTAACTTCGAGCAAGCTAATTAAAAATGCAACTCCGAAAATGATATTAGATGATATAATTCCTTTAGAGATTGCATTTTTTTAACCCTAGAAAACTTTAAAATTAAGTATAGAAGTGTTTAAGAGAATCAAAACAATCTTACTAATGCTTTTGGCTCTGTGATATATCTATGTTTGGTAATTATAAAATATTACGAGTGTTTAAGGGAAGTTGAGCTATTAAAACGAGACAACAGTAATTACAATTTAAAATGCATAATGAAATAGTTGATTCAGACTTGTGATTTTTAACTCACCTCCAATGTTTATGAAAGCTTTGAATATGAAAGAGATTAAGCATCACTATGTTTCTGCGTTTTTTGAAGATTTTAAAGAATCTTACATGGGAACATTTTTCAGACAGATAATTGACATACTTACAAAGGAAGTTGAGCAGATTAAAATAACAAAGTTAGTTTAAAAATATATGCAGAAATTTTGTCAACTAAGTCTATAAATGTGATCATACACATTTCAAAATTCCCCTAGGGGTACCCGGGTGGCTCAGTCAGTTAAGCGCCCCACTCTTGATTTTGGCTCAGGTCATGATCTCGCAGTTTGTGAGTTCCAGCCCTGGGTCGGGCTCAGCGCTGGCAGTGTGGAGCCTGCTTCAGATTCTCTCTCCCCTCTCTCTCTGCTCCTTACCCACTCTCTCTCTCATAAATAAATAAATAAACATTTTTTTATTCCCCTAAAAATGGTTTACTAAAATGATCTAGGTTTACAAATAGGAAAAAAAAAACCTGGAAACTGAATTTAAAAACTTAAGAGGTACAGTTTGGGATTTTTAACTTTAACAAATTGAATGCTAAAATTTTAGGCAAAAATAAACCCCTGACTAGTTTCTTCCATATAAAAAAGCCATTTTAGGGCCAAAATATTCACGTTTTTTTTTCTTCAATTTATTTACTTATTTTGAGAGAGAGAGGGAGTAAAAGTGGGGCAGTGGCAGAGAGAGAAGAGAGAGAATCCTAAGCAGGCTGCACACTGTCAGCACGGAGCCCAACCAGGCGCTCAATCCCACGACCTGTGAGATCATGACCTGAGCTAAAAATCAAAAGTGGGACGCTTAACTGACTGAGCCACCCAGGCACTAAGAAATAAAAATTAAAAATTTTTTTTAATGTTTCTTTATTTTTGAGAGACAGAGCCACAGCGTGAACAGGGGAAGGGCAGAGAGAGGGAGACACAGAATCGGAAGCTGCCTCCACGCTCTGAGCCGTCAGCACAGAGCCTGACGCGGGGCTTGAACCCACAGACTGCGAGATCATGACCTGAGCTGAAGTCGGCCGCCCAACCAACTGAGCCACCCAGGCACCCCAGTAATAAAAATTTTAAAAGGAGGTCCTACACATTAATAAGAACAACCCACTAGAAAAATTGGCTAATTTCTTAAGGAAATGAATACAAATAACCAAAAAAAAAAAAAAAAATGAGAACATACTTAACCTCACTCTTAGTTAAAGATAGGGGAAAAATCAAAAGTGTGGTCCCTTACCATGTCGGTAATAGCTCTGAGATACAGGAATTTCCAGTGAAAAGGTAAACTAGAACTACTGTTTTGGAAGACAAATTGTCAAAAGTATCATGTTTTAAAGTGCATATATCCTTGGACTTGATATTTCCACTACCAGGAATTTATCCTATATATATATTTATGTGTTCACAAAGGTATTCATCCAAGAATGCCCATTGCAGTATTGTTCACATTTAAAAAAATTGGAATGGCCATCAGTAGAGAACAGGTTAAATATGTTATAAAATCCATGCAGTGGCTTGGCATACATCCATTCAAAACAACAAAGTTGTTGAAGCCTAGCATGGGGCTCAATCCCACAACACTGGGATCATGACCTGAACAGAAATCAAGAGTCAAACACTTAACTGACTGAGCCACCCAGGCTCCCCAATAAGCACACTCTTAAAGGTGATTGACTATAAGGAAGATGTATTAGTTTCCTAGGGCTGCTGTAGCAAAGCACCACAAACTGAGCGGCTTACAATAACATAAATTTATTCTCTACAGTTCTGGAGTTGAGAAATCAGAAATCAAGGTGGTGGTCAAGCTTATTCCTTCTGAGGGCTGTGAAGGAGAATTGGTTCCATGCCTTTCTCCTAAATTCCAGTGAAGGCTGGCAATCTTTGGCGTTCCTTGGCTTGTGGATGCATGTCTTCCTTCCCTGTCTCTATCTTCACATGACCTGTCTCTAAGTTTTCACATGACCTTCTTCTTATGGAGATAATAGTGGTATAGGGGCATGGCTCATGCAACTTCAGTAAGATCTCATCTTAATTAATTTTATCTGCAACAGTCTTATTTCCAAATAAGGTCACATTTTGAGGAATTGGAATATGACTTCGACATAGCTTTTTGGGGGGCAAATTCAACTCATATAGGATATGACCATCTGAACTTTCAGAGAGAGCTAAAAGCTAGTTAATAAAACTACTAATTAAGAGGCGCCTGGCTCAGTCGGTTGATTTTGGCTCAGGTCACGATCTCACAATTCGTGAGATTGAGTCCCACATTGGACTCTGCACTGACAGCACAGCACCTGCTTGAGATTCTCTCCTCTCTCTCTCTGCCCCTCCCCCACTTGCATGTGTGTTCTCTCTCATTCTCTCTCTCCCTGAAAGCAAATAAACTTAAAAAAAAATAAGACTACTAGTTAAGTGATAAAGTCATGATTAAGTGCTATGATGGTTCTGATCCCTTCTAAGATAAACATTTGGACAACAAATACCATTCTTTATAAACAGATTGTCCAAATCTCAACATTCAGCATTCAGTTAAATTTAATGATGTTTCTCTCCCACACTCAGAAGACTTCCTTTCCGTTGAAAACAGCATGAAGTCAAAACTCAATTTCCCTCAAATGATATTTTTACTTCATGGAGTCTCAGAGATGAAAAGGGCTGTTAGAGACCTTTTCCTAAATACCCGCCGTGCCTCACAGTGTCTCCAGCAAGAGGCCAGTCTCTGCTTGAACATCAAGCCAGTGCTCCCTGGAGCAGCCTTCTCTGTGTGGCAGCCCTTTCTGATGGTTAGATTCTGAGCCAAGTTCTGCCTCCCTAAAATTTTCACCGTTCTGTTCTTGGTCAGCCATTTGAGCTTTGCAAAATTGCGTATCTATTTCATATTTTAAATTATATATACATATGTAATATATGTGTAAGTATGTATTTTATAAAATGTCTATTTTAAATAGATTAAAAATATATTTACATTCACTTAAACTACTAAAACCTCTGGGGACATATTTGTGCTCCATTCTACGTCTTACCCGAGTGAAAATTATAATCCAACGGCCAACGGCCAATAGGAAAAATCGAAATTGCAGAAGTAATAATTAGGTAAAGGAGAAGTTGTGCTGCAAGTAGAAGCATTGAGAAATAGCAATCAGCTATCTAGAAAACAATTAAGTGACCACAGTCTCATCGATATCAATTCTTGCAAATACGTCTACTGGCGGAAAATGTTTGTTGTGTAATTTGATTCACGTTTTTATAAGAAAATACACATCACAAATATAAACTCTACACCTTTTCTTTGAAAACTCAAGCCTTATTTCTAGGATGTTCCTAAAGAGATATATTCTCCTGGGGAGAATGGGAAAAACAGAGAAGCAACTTTGGGGGCACAAAGAAGAGTTGAAAGCTTTGAAAATAACAAGGGGGATTTTGTGGGCATTTTGCCCAAGAGATCTCCTAGAAAACTTACACACTTTAGGCAGCTTGGACAAGGCATGAATTCTATCTGTGAAAGGGTTCCATAAAATGGTGACAAATTGTTCCATTCACAGTTACGCTGCCAGATTTTGTCACACAGTATGAGAGACATTAATAAATATATGTCAGCTTGTCATTCCTTCACAAAATACTCCCTTCACCCAAATAAATAGGCTCGTTTGAGGCTACAATGGCCATCTTTGTCTAAGAAATACTCGCTCAATTTGTAGATCCACGCTGTTTGCTTGGGGGTACCAACCCACCCAAAAACGACGACGACGCTCCTTTGGAAATATGAAGGATCTCCAGAGCTCCCTGAGGTGCTGCAGGAAAGTGCCATCATCAGTCACCTGGGCTGTCAGCGACTGTCAGAAAATCAAAGCTAATGTAGGACTAAGATGAAGTTTTAAAGGCAAATGGAGCTCAGTGTGAAAGTAACTTGGCCGCCTGATTGCACAGTGAGGTAGCTCGGAAAAGTGAGCAGCCAAATTTACCTTCTTCCTTTCATTAATTGTAAAGAATAGCATTTCTTCATTACTTCTATCATTTAAAGAAACGTCCCATGATAAATAAGGCCTAGACATGATAATCTTATATTTAAAAAAAGTATTACTTAAAATATAAAAATTCTACCTTTACAAAACTATTTATGACTGACTTGTGGTAAAAACTAAAGGCTAGGCAATCTCCGAGCACATTGATTGATACAGCTGTCTGGATAAGCCACAAGCAGTCCTGGGCTGCTTCTGCTGTGTTTCAGCAGGATTTTCTTACCGGGAAACAGTAGATTTGGATTCCTGGGGGATGAGCAGTTTACTACCAAAGATAAGTTTACTTCGTGTTAAAAAGAGGCATTATTATTTAGCTCTTTCTAGAATTCATAGTTCAAAAATGGTTTGTTGTTCATGTCCTTGTTTGTCCTTCAGCGATGATTTTTTTTTTTTAATAATGTATTGTCAACTTAGGTAACAGACAGTGTATACGGTGTGCTCTTGACTTCAGGAGTAGATTCCCATGATTCATCACTTACATAAAACACCCGGTGCTCATCCCAACAAGTGCCCTCCTCAATGCCCATCGCCCGTTTCCCCGCCCCTCCCATCAACCCTCAGTGTGTCCTCTGTATTTAAAGTCTCTATGGTTTCCCTCCTCTCTGTTTGTAATTATACATATATATTTTTTTCTTCCCCTTCCCCCATGGTCTTCTGTTAAGTTTCTCAGCTTCCACATATGAGCAACGATTTTTACAGAGTTGCTCATAGCTGTATATCTAGAACTAAATAAAACTCAGAAAAAATGTAAAAGATTTGGATTCCTTACTGAAGTCGTAATGAAAGGGAGTAAGCGTGTCAGGATATCAATTAAACTCTGCTTAGAGTCCCACACGGTGGACTACAACAGGTGAGTGACAGAAGTGCTATTTATCCAGAGGTACAGACTCCTAGTTTTCCCACAAATTGCCAAAACAAATCTTCTGTAGCACAATCACGTCTCCAGTATTATCGTAACCTGCCCTCACTAATTTTCACCACAGGCTCAAGGATACGGTTTTTTCCTCTTGGACAGAACATTCTACTATTCTTCTAACAAATACTTTCCAAATAGTGTCCCTCACTTGATTGTACCCAGCCAGGGTTGCTTTGAGACTGGGTTGTGCAAAATCAGGGGGTTTTACCTAACAATGGCTAATTTGGGTTTGGGTTTTGGTGTCATGGCTTTTAAGAACATGGAGGGTTTGCACTTTCCAAGTTTTCTTAACTGACTGGTGACGCATCCGGAAACAAGAATCGCTGTTTTTCTTTTCAATGATTTCCCCCCACTTCTGGCAGGGCGGCCTGTGAGACCTAATTAAAACGTGTTCTTTCCACTCCACCAAACAAGACGTCAAACTAACCTTTTGCCTTTACAACTTACTTTGTCAGACAGAGACCTGGGTGAGGGATTGGGGTAAGGACCTTTACCAACCTGCGGCCTATCTTCTTTATTTGGAAAAAAAAACCCATAACTTTCCGGCACTACTACTCTTCTTCCATGGTTCCAAGGTTCTTCTTCCATGGCTCTGTTCCTTCTTTTTTCTCTGTGCCAAGAAACATTGATAGCTCGAAGCTCTTACGGTCCTTGGCCCTCATGCTTATCAGTCTAACTCAGGACTCCAATCCCACTGCATTCCTTCACAGACTTGGTGCACTTGTCCTATACATACTTAACTTACATGAACCATAATTCATTAACTCTATGACTTCTTTGATTGCAAGATGCACCATTATTTTATCTACCACTAAAAGGAATGAAAATGTTGCCACTAAAAAACGTATGCATGTCATCAAACATATGACACATTCTAACTTCAGAAATATTAAACTGTGAAAAAATATTTATCTTTGAATTGATGAACTATGGTAATTTAAAGAAAGAAGAAATGAGAATAGCTTTAAATATTCTTTTAAGAGAATTAGTAGAACCACTGGCTTTCTCCCATTTTGGATTCCTGATCGTCTATATTCCTGCCTATCTCTTCTTTCACTTGATTTCTTTATTACCAAAAAAAATTTTTTTTGCCTACTATGTGCAGGCCGCTAAGTAAACAAGAGACTGTCCCTGCATTCAAGATGCTTCTCATTTGGGGTATGGATACACAAAGCCATTGAAGAATTACAATAGAGTGACTATCACTCTACTAGACAGAAGCACAGAACTACAGGAGCAGGGAAAGATAACCTAACCCAGTTCAGCAGAGGTTAGGAGAACACTCCAGAAAGACAACATCTGAGCCACGATCTCAAAAATAAGTAAGAACATTTAGCCATTCAAAGGGAGAAGGCAAATGAGGAAAGGAGAGATACTCAGGTGAAGAAAACACAAGGCGGCAAGATAGATGTTAGTATTGCATTCTGGCAAACGTGAAAGTTTCCAGAAGATGGTAGGACAGAAAGAAGTGAGGTGAGCGAGAAGCAGCTCCTGAGCGGCCTGGTCTACTGTGCACAGGAGATGAAAATTGACTCTGAGGAAACCGGTGAATCAGTGAAGGGCTTGAGCATAAGGCTTGACATGATCGGTTAAACCCTTTATTTTCATTTGTCGTTCTTTTTGCGAAAATAAAATGAATTATGAATAATGATTTGGATCTTCCCTCTACCTTGCCTTCTGCAGTCGCACCCTGGTTGCACTGGATAACCAATTTTGTCTTTTCCTTCTGGAGAGGCCCATCTCTCCATTTTGATATCTTTTCTTTCGTACGTTATATTATTTCCCCCCAATATCTCTTTCTGAAAGTTCCATCGGTTAGATATTTGGCTTCCAAGATTGATTGTCTTTGATTTTCATCTTCTTCAAAATTTCTGTCTCCTCATCTTATGGTTCTACTTCTGGGAACACTCCTAGAATGTCTCTCCCAAAGCTTCTACTCCTATTTTTATGGGAGGAACAGCACTGTCATCGTATTTTTAATTCCTGAGAATTCTACTGGGTTGTTTTTTTTTTCTTTGCAGCGATCTGTTATTGTTTACGGGCTTAATAGCTTCCCAAGAATATTCTTCCGCAAGAATATTAATAAGCATTTTTAGCATCTGCATGATCCCTGCATTATCTCCATTTTTGTTTTTTCGCCTGTTTTTACCTCGTTTTCTTTGGTTCCTCTCTTCATGAGGAGGATATACCTTAACTTTCCGGTGACCCAAGGTTGTTCATATTTAAGAGTGGAATTTTAAATCTGACTGGAAGCTATGTGCCCACACACAGGGCTAGCTGACTTCCCTGCAGGGAGCTCTCCCAGAGACCTGGCCATTTTGTCAGGGCTTCCAAACCACTGGTCTTTCCTCTAATCTTTTGTCTTTGACAGCGTCCTGGTTGTGGTGTTATGTGCACATGAAGGGGAAGGGGCTTGGAGGATTAAACTATTCTAGAGGTTTCTAATTACAGCAGACATGTTTTAGTTCTCTTGTGTCGAGCCATGGCTCTCACCTTCACGCATCCATCACCATGTCTGGTGTCTTCGAATCACCAGCCACTTTCTTTCAGTTTCTCTAGTTAATAAATGATGCTCATGTCTCTCATGGTAACGATGGGGAAAGTGAGAGGTATTGTAGACACGAATGTTCTGTTCATGGTGGGTACAGGGGAATTAGAAGGACCTAACATTAATGGATGTTAGGGTTCTATCCCTTGGAGAGAGGACCAACTTATATAATCTTACCATCTACTCCTTGGTCCAGCCCCATGCCTCAACCCTCCATCTACCATACTGGCTACTGCTGTGAGCCAAGTCTCTCCAGGGTTCTGAAGTGTGAACTGCTTTTACCATAGTTATTGTGCTACCTGTGTGTACGTGTACATGAGGTCTAGATTCCTCTGCCCTAATAAGTCCATGTCTACAACTTCATCCACATCTATCACTCAGCAACTTGTTCAAATAGCTAGCCTGCTAACGTCCCTTTCTGTTCTCTTTGTTGTTTTAGGCTTTATAGCCTTTTATTTATTTGAGTTTAGTGGAGGCTTGGGAGAGAGGGGGGTAAACATGTGAGTTCAATATGCCTTCTTTAACTCGGTACTGTATTTGCAATTTAGATTTGCAGTGTTTTAGCTCAAATAATTCCTGAGGCTCATGTATGGAATCAATACATTTTCTGAACCATAAATCAATAAGCATGATATGAACATTATGAGAGACAGAAAGACATTGGCAGTTAGAGCTATCCTAAATGTTAAAGTGTAGGGTCGTAGCTCCTAGCCAACATCTACTCTCTGCTCTCTTCTATATTTATACTATTTTTGGCCTTAATTAAATTCGCCAAAGTCATAGACCAAGTTGGAATAATGAGATGCCAGGCGGCTTGGTTCACTCACGATCCCAACTTCCTCACTCTGATCCCCAGATACTGTCACCCACACTTCATGGAATTTATACACACAATTTCAGACTTTGGCAAATTTTTTTAAATGTTTATTTCTTTATTTTGATAGGGGGAGAGAGAGAGAGAGAGAGAGAGAGAGAGAGAGAGAACCTGCAGGGGAGGGTCAGAGACAGAGGGAGACAGAGGATCTGAAGCAGGCTCCAGGCTCCGAGCCGACAGCAGAGAGCACCATATGGGACTTGAACTCACAAACAGTGAGATCATGGCCTGAGTCTACGGCGATGATTAACCGACTGAGCCACCCAGGTGCCCCAGGGCAGATTTTTAATCTAGATAAGGGCCAATTTTCCTACTCTCAGCTCAGAAGGACCTATCTTTTTTGACTTGTGCATATTTGCACAACACTACGGAGCCAACAACTAAGATTTTTAAAACTTGCACTCAGCACCAGGTCCCGTTGGTTAATCCAGTCCTTGCTCTTCTTTGACTCGATTGTTTGATTTCTTCCTTTTTCCTTGTAACCTTCTCAACAAACGCGTTCTCCACAGGCAAGACCTGGAGAGAGTCTCAAACACTGAAAGTTTTAAAATGTATGCCTAGGCATCCTCCCCAAGGAAGGAAACGGTTTTATTTAAAATGTCACGATAAACCTTTGGTGTGGGTGATAAGAAGCTGAAGGCACGAAAAGGCTGGCACCGAAAGAAATAAAGATATTTCAGCATGTCACCAACAAGAATTTAGAAGCTTACAAAGATAGGAGGGAGCAGACAAAAGGGATTTCTAAATCACTCTGCAGAGGAAAAAATAGGAATTTGAGGATAAGAAAGAGTATGGCCCTGCAAAAGAGCAAAGAGTAAGACTTTTAATTATTGGGATGTCAAATATTCAAATATATGTGTGTGTGGTATACATGTCACAGCAAATAAATATGTTTTTTTCATATTTATTAACATATATGATACAATATATATTTAATTCATATGCATGTCGGTATCTATATGTCAAAATAAATCCCATTCGTTTCCAACACACCTTCGGAAAAGACTCACAAAGGTCTTGATTTAGGTGGATTTCCCAAGGGAGTTAGAGAGAACCGATCAAGGAAGGATGTGGAGTTTGACATGGTACAAAAGAGAAGTGGCCGATGAGGAACTACAGAGTAAATCATGAACGTGAAAGAAAAAAAAAAAAAAGTAGAAACAAGAGCTCCAAGTCAGCAGTGGCCAGGAAAACTGTAAATCATCTCCCCTGAAAATCCACGGAGAGACAGGAAGGAACTCGAGGTTCCCACTCTAAATTCATAATACATCAGCTGACATCTGGGTTAGTTTTATGCAATATCTCGGAGCCTAAAAAAAAGGTAAGCAAAACTTGCCGAAAGTGGCCGCATCTTATACTCTGTCTGCGTTTGATGAGAGCAAGTGGGGAAAAGTATTTAGCCTAAGTAAGGACACAAGAGAATGGCTCAGGAAATCGCCTTTGCAGAAAGCGGCCCAGGGTAGGTTGGGGCAGGGAGAGGTGGCGGGGTGGAAGGAATGTAAGGATGGAGTGGGAGATGGGCCGATGGCCCCCCGGGGGGCTTTAAGATGCTGAGAGTCCATGGTTCTAAGAGCTGTGCAGACTCCGACCATTCCAGTTTTCCCCAGACGTAACTAACGTCAGACCGATGTTCTGTATATGCCTCAAAGCTCTCTTAGCGAAGTTCAGCAACACCACATGGTAGTCCTGACTCTTGTTCAAGCCGGTGGTGGGGAAATGCAAAACTCTGGTCTTGCAAAAGCTATGCTAGTATTTCCTGTTGGACAAACTCTGTCATTCTCTAAAAACACCAAAAGGAGACACGAACAGAGTCCAAAGTGGAAAAGCTTCCAAAACGAGGAGGAGGTGGGTCAGCTCGGAAGGGCAGGAACTGCCTCTTACACAGAGGTCTCCTGGTTTGGAGCGGGTTTTCGTTTATACCAAAAGGGTCTGTGTGCTACACTATTATTTGTATAGGTGATGCTTTCTCATAAGCACGCTCTGAGGACTTGCATTTTAATTCAAGAGGCTGTCTTTATTTTAGGGATAAATCAGTTAAAAGGGTCGACACTAACCTGTCATTTTCCTCTTCTATTTTAAAGCCCTCTGTATGGGAGTTAACTTCTCCCAAAACAAGCATTTGGAAAATTCCTGGTTAGGCCACTTGCTTGTTTTGTGAATGATGTTTGTGGTCAGCTATAACATATATAGCATGCCTTCTTCTTACTGCTGTCTTTTCCATGCATGTTTTTCTTATTTTGGCATTTTTATGGAAGTAATTAAATATTATTTGGTCTCAAGCTGGTGTAGAAATTGTGAGATGTAGAAAATACTCTCTAGCTGAAATCCAACATACATATACCCACACAATCATAAACACACACGCATGCATCAGTATTCCTAAAGTATATCCAGACAGCTTTTGTTCGAGTCTTTCCTTCTCTCCTTTCTTTCCTTCTCTCCTTTCTTTTCTTTTCTTCTTTCTTTCTTTCTTTCTTTCTTTCTTTCTTTCTTTCTTTCTTTCTTTCTTTCTTTCTTCCTTCCTTCCTTCCTTCCTTCCTTCCTTCCTTCCTTCCTTCTTTCTTTCTTTCTCTCTTTCTTCCTTTCTCTCTCTTTCTCTCTCTTCTTCCTTCCTTCCTTCCTTCCTTCTTCCTTCCTTCCTTCCTTCCAGTGCGGAGGGAAGGAAATGAAAGCAAATACGATTTCCATTTCATTTTCAGCTTGCTTTCTGATGGACGCAGCATTGTTTGGATGCCTAGGCCTCCAACTTTTACCCAGAGTTAAATGTGGTAGAAATGTTGTTTTAAGTCTTATTCAGAATGATTGAAATATTTTTGCAGAGTGTCACCTTCCAAGCTTTCATTAATGTTCACAAGATTCAATAGCAAGTTAGGATGCTAAAGTAACTCTTAAAGGGATATTCTTTCCCCACCTTCCAAAAAAAAAAAAAATTAAGCTGAAGAGAAGGTAAATCCTGGTATTTACATAAAAAATTCAGGACACACTGATTAAATTTAGTAAGTTCCAAAAACTATCCCCAAGAAGTAGAATTCTTCTTATTCTATTAAATTAGTTGTATATAATGTTATGTGACAAAATCCAACAATTTTAGAAAAGATTGTATTTTGTTATTAGAAAATTCAACCTCTATGGACACTGGGGAAAGAGGAGTATGAAAGAGTAAAATTGGGACTCAAGCCAGAATAAGTTTTTTGTGAGAGGTTCTGTAGCTATCAGAAGACTTAAAAAGTGTGTTCGGTATTTGATATCACCTGTAGACTTAAGGAGAGAAAGAAGTCGATTCCATTTAATTACTTCTCAGAAGGTTTAATTGGAATACTGGGTCATTGCTCTAAATTTCAGTAACTGGGTCTGCATGATATTTATGTTATAATTAAAAGGAGATTGTATATTTGGGGATATTTTTTAAATACTCTATTGTTGTTATAGTAATGATTGAAGGCATATTAAAAAATTTCTTTACCTGTCCATATCATTTAGCTGCTAGAACACAAATATAAAGCATCTAATATGATTAAACAGGTTATAATCTACTTTTAATTTCACAATAACAATTGCTTTTGTGTATTGATTCAGATTCTGTAGATGTATTGTATACTCACTGCAAATAACACCATCTTTCTCCGCATGGTGTTTGTAATGTGGAGAAGGGTTAGTAAACGCATCTCACTAACCAAGCCCGTTGAAGCGCCCCTAAAAGAGTAAGATCATCACTCGCTCGAAGCATTGTCAAGTTATTTGCAAGATTATGACTTACATCCATCAATCGAAAGCAAAATGTTCATGTTTAATTCTCTTCTTTGTGTCAAAAATAGGCAATGATATTATTTTCTGTAACATTTTTGGCATGCTCAATTTGATCTCTTTATCACAGTATGCAGGACAGGGATACTTCAAATGGAAGAATGCTGCACACAGACAGCAGTTATTTGCCGTAAGACACAAAGTCGTGGCTGTGCCATTAGTAGCCACAGGGGCAACTATACCCCAGCCCAGCGTACTCTCTATTGGAGTGGAAAAAAAGACCTTCTCTACTGAGGAATCTCAAACTTGAACCTTCCTTGCTATGAATATAAAAATCTTATGATTTTTGTGTCCTCAATTACATTTGCGTTCTTTAAAATACCATCTTCCATTATGTTTTAAGAAGACCCATTCAGATAAATATCTTCACTTTTCTTCTCTCACTAACAAAGTGCTTTTGTGGCTTTAAAAAAATGTTTTTATTGTGTCCCGACTTACATGACAGTTCGGTTTGGAGACAGTTCGATCATAATGAATAGTACAAATTCTTCAAAAAGATTATTTCAGCCCCAAATGTTTCCCAATCCAAAGAGTAAGTTTTTCACCTGATTCAACTCAGGTTTTGTTTTGTGCGTGTGTGTGTGTGTGTGTGTGTGTGAGGAACACTTTCTTGCCAACTCTATTTCTATTCTACCTCTGTTCCCTCACATTGTTTTCCTGGCTTGGATCGAAGTCTCTATCTCTCCCTGTGAGCTTTACTCAGGACTGCCATGACCGGTGAGCATTCCTCAGCTAAGAAGAACCAGATGGCCATGAAGAGATGTTAATGTTTCCCTCACATGTCCTCTGGGCAATCTTTCTTCACAAGGGACAAGTGTGCTAACTTACCACTACTCTGAGACTTACACTAATCCGAATAACAAGGGACAGTTGTCCTATCTTGATGGCAGACATAACGCAGAAGAATCCTACCTTTACGCGGCAAAAAGTCGACTGGGTTGGAGAATGACTTGTTTGGAGAAAGCCATGAGTTGTACTATACATTATATATACAGTAGTACCAAAATAATTTTCTGATTCAATTAAAGTGTTTTAGGCAAAATAGAAATATAAGGCGTTTTGTATTACTTTACATTATAATGCTCAAAGATACTTGGAGATTAAAAAGAGTATGTATCTAGCAAAATAAAAAAATAGGAAAATTAAGAGCATCTGTGCTAAAAGAGACATTAGGGATAATTCAAAACTCTAATATATATATATATATATATATACCTTCTTCCTTCTCCTTCATCAATTGTTTAAGAGGTCATTCTGAGTAGTTGAAAACTGACTGGGCAGGATAGTAAGAGTTAGAAGAATTTGTTTGAATCTTGGCACCTTCACGAACAATCTACATGCACTTGAAGGAGTTCCCTGATTCTCTGAGACCCATTTTTATCACCTTTAAAATGAGGACGATTATACTGTTCTAACTTGCAACAAGGACATGAGGATCCAATGAGAACATTTTTGAAAGTTTTTTAAACTATGAAGTTACATGCAAAAATGCATAATCAGCATCTTCTTCATGAAGGTCAAAGTTCTATCCCATTCGATTTCTGCTCCCTGGTTGGAAGTGCCACTCGTGCGTGAGCAACAGAGGGATAAGGAGGGGAAGGGATGCTCTCCCCACCCTTAAGACATCAGCAGTACCTTCAGAATGTAGAATTGCCTTTTGTAGCTCTATCCTGACTACCAAAAACACTCCCCAAAGAAAATCTACTTAAAGCTGCGTAGATTAATTCCCTAACTTTATCAAGCCAGGGAAAAGAAAAAAACAAACTCTGTTACATCTCATCAGACAGGCACGTGACAGCAATACAGCCCTCTTTCTAGGGCTCAGAAGCCAGACTTTGTACCTATTTGTTCTCCTCGCCCCCGTGGTGTGAAGCAGACAGGAAAGGCAGGTCATTTTGCAAATCATCTGACTCCAGCCTGAAATCAGTAACCAAGAAAAAAAGCACTTGGGAACATAAGGCCACCAAACAGGGGGCCAGGCCTGGGCCTTCTGATAAGGCCTAATGTTGAGTAGAGAGTGGTTAATACGACTCCATTGATTCTTGATCCTGGAAGGCACTCCGCCAGCACCCATGGCTAGGTCTGCTCTGGGGGGGAGCTAGGGAAACAAAGCCATTCTTTCAGTTAAGGGGTGCCATGGTATCCAGAATCTGAATTTTGGGCTTCTAAATGCTGAAAGAATATTGGTTTTTAAAACAGCTCCATCTGAGAAGCTCTCCGAGCTAAAGCATGGAATCCTAGGGAGTGAAGCCGTGGCTTGTTTATCGACAGTACCCAACTGGTAAACCAACAGTTAACTGGCTTTGAAAATGTTGGATGAGGGACACTTGAGCAGCTCAGTCAGTTAAGCATCTAACTCTTAAATTTGGCTCAGGTCATGATCCCAGGGTCATGGGATCAAGCCACACATTGGGCTCCACAGTGAGTCTCTCTCTCTCTCTTTTCCTCTCCCTCTCTTTCTCTGTCTGTCTCCCTCTTCCTCTTTCCCCTGCTTGCTTGCACTCTCTCTCTAAAATAATAAAAACGAATGTTGGATGAACGAATCAGTGAATGAATTATGAACAAATGAACTCCATGAAACACCTAATGGTGTCAGTGATCTTTAATTTTTTGTATTGCAGAAATTTTCAAATACAAACAAAAATAGAGAGAATTGTACATTGAACCACTGCATACCCCTCACTCTGCTTCAACAATCTTGTTTTGTCTATTCCCCCTCAATTTGAGGGACAGAGTAGGTTATTTTCTTTTTTTAATGTTTATTTATTTTTGAGAGACAGAGAGAGAGAGAGAGAGAAGACAAAACCCAAGTGGGGGAGGGGCAGAAAGAGAGGGAGACACAGAATCCAAAGCAGGCTCCAGGCTCCAATCTATCAGCACAGAGCCCAACGTGGGCCTTGAACTCACCAACCGCAAGATCACAACCTGAGCCAAAGTCGGATGCCTAACTGACTGAGCCACCCAGGAGCCCCTGATGCTTTCTAAAAGATCACTTCTGTGATATGCTGTAGAAAATACACAGCTAACTGTGAAGTTATATTTGAAGTAGACTGACTATAATCAAGTCCCTAGATATATCTACCAGTTTAGGGGAAATATAGATAGAGGATCAAGTTAAATGACACCACTAGGGCATGTCAACAAATCCATAACGTGGTACATTAACCTGGATAAATGGACTGCTTTTTCCAGCAAGTCAGTGGTGTTAACAAAATAGAGTGGTGTGGGGTGGAAAACACTGCTATAGATTTATGGACACTTAAAAGACAAATGATACCATTTTATGGTTTTCTTGAGTCTTGTTTAGGTTATGAGTCTAGCAAATAATACATTAAAAGATATTTTTGAGATATCCCAGAGAAATCGGGATTTTACAAGACATTAAGACTTATTGTTAACTTTGTCACGTGTGTGAATACAGTGTCTAGCCCATTTAGATGTCAAGCATAGAATATAACAAGTTCATATTCTGGACCTACTGGAAATCTGGTCCTCAAAGTAAACAATATATGACCTCTCTTTTCAGCTTTACTTGTTTTAATGGTTGTGTCTCAGTGCAGTAACTAACTACATGCAGCTTTTTTTTTTTTTTAAGTTTATTTATTTTGAGAGAGAAGGAGAGAGAGAATGAGCAGGGGAGGGACAGAGAAAGAGAGAGAGAACAGAGAATCCCAATCAGGTTCTGCACTGTCAGTGAGGAGCCTGATGCAGGGCTCCAGCTCACGAACCATGAGATCATGACCTGAGCCAAAACCAAGAATCAGATGCTTAACTGACTGAGCCGCTCTGTGCCCCATGCCGCTATTTTCTTGAACCTGGAACAAGAGGAACAGTAGAAGTCAGACAAGTTTAGTGGGCATCGTTCCCCTCACTAAAGAAGAAATATCACACAGGCAAAGGAAAAGATTTCCAGTGAGGAAGAAGAGGTGAGAAGGGAAAGCTAAATCATGTTTGAAGATGACAATGATTTGCCGATAGTTACAGTCCATGAAACATATTGTTTACGGAAGTTAGAAACATCAGGCTCCATCAGGGCAGGTGCTAGGGAAAAGCCTAAATCAGAGAGGAGGGAATAAGGATAAGGTAGTAGGGCAGCAACTGAAAATTGATTGGTTTCGTTAGCTTTCTAGGGCTGCTGTAACAGACTATTAAAATCTAGGTGGTTTAAAACAAGATACGTTTATTCTCTCACAAATCAAGGTGGTGTCAGGGCCCGCTCCTTCCAGAGGCTCCGAGGAAGAATCTGTTCAGTGTGTCTGTCCTAGCTTCTGTTAACAGCCTCTGTCCTCAGTGTACCTAGGCTTGCCAGCTGCATTGTTCCAACCTCTGGCCCCATCTTTACATCATCTTCCTCCCTGTGTGTCTGTGTCCAATTTCCCTTTTCTTATAAGGACACCAGTTGTCGGATTTAGGGCCGATCCTAATCCCCTATGACCTTATCTTAACTTGATTACATCTGCAGAAACCCTATTTCCAAATAAGTTCACTTTCACTAGTTCCAGGTGGACATGAGTTTTAGGAGGACCCTATTCAACCCGAAACAATGGTCAAAAACACTCTCTATGAGAAGGTGACGTTTGAGCAACTCCCTAAGCTATTTAGAAAGCTTGAAAGTCATGAATCGAAGGAAGACAGTCTAGGCAAAGAGTAGCGAGTGTGAAAGCCTGAGCTATGAGTGGGCCTGGTGTGTGAAGGGAGTGAGCGGAAGCTCAACAGTTACGAAGGTAAAGGAATGGAGGAGGGATCAATACAGCCTTGGAAGTGATTTCTAAGGATGTTGGCCTTGACTGACAGAGATGAGAATTATTAAAGGGTTCTAAACAAAAGTGTAAAGTTGCTGAACATTTTCCATAAGACCACTAGCTGCTATATGGACTAGACCGCGGGAGGGATAAGAGCAGAAGCAGTGAGAGGTTATTTCAATAACCCGTGTGAGAAATGATGTTGGTTTGGACCACGGTAGTAGCAGCGGAAGAACTTGGAAGCTCTCGGATAATAAGAGTAACACATAAAACTGCTCCAAAAATTGTTTCCCATTAATACTTCACTCTTTTATCATCAGGTATCTTGTCATCTGTTAGTATTCATTCCCAGAGGGCGGAGGCAAGCACCAAAAGTTTAAGAATTTTTTTTATGAGAAAATCTTAAAGTGAGAACGAAGCATTTTGTTTCCCCTGCAGTGAACACAGACAGCCACCACAGGGCCTGCTCCTTAGTGAGAGTTTATCTTACACACATTCCTGTGTCATTTAGCCCTCAAGATAAACCTGCACACGAGCATTGTTTTCCATTTCACATATAAGAAACATAAGGTTTAGAGAAGTTAAGCAGTTTACCCAATCAGACGAATAGTTAACGCCACAACCGGGATTCTAATGTAGGTACGCTGAATCTCCATCCCGTGTGAATTTCATCCTACTGCAGGGCGAGGCAGGAAAACTGAGTCATTATTCTATTGGAGTACCTAATCATTGTGGTCCAGATATTTAAACACCATGTTCCAGAGACTTTACTTGAGGTTCTTCGTTTATAGGGAGTTGATTAATCAGTTTGACTGATTATTATCATTGACCAGGAATATTGTGAAAAGAGGACCTCCAGTAGTCAACATATTAGGAGAGAAAAAGGCTAGTATACACCTTATAACGGGGTGTGCTAGCAGCTCACAAGAGCTGAATGTGAAGAGTTCTTTCCATCTCTGCATTCAGCGACATCACACGACACCTTGAAATAAGCTATGGTGGGGGTAGTTACTCCATGCAAATCAGCAAACACAGTAAATCAGAGCTTTTTTTGTTCGTAGACTTGATTTAAAAACAAACTTTATCTATAACTCGAATTTAATCACAACAAAATATAAAAGGGTGTGTGCGTGTGTGAGAGAGAGAGAGAGAGAGAAGGAGGGAGGGAGGGAGGGAGGGAGGGAAAGAAGAAGGGAGAAAGGAGGGAAAGAGAAAGAGAGACGAGACAGTGTGATCAAATTACTGGGTGTAGTTAATGTCTAACATTAGTTTAAAAACTGCCTCGATACAAACCAAAATAACAGAATGTGTCCACTTGACAGATAAACACATTTAAAGTTTATGATTACACATTTCCTGGTTGGCCTCGGCAAAATGACTTTAGGACTTAAGCATTTTCAACAACAACTGCAGAGTTCTGGACTGGTTTTTCCGCCATGCAAACCCACGCCCAGCCCAGGTGGTGTTTCTTCCACAAACACACTTTTGGTGAGCTCAGTGCTTCCATGGAAGGCTGGAGCAACAGCGATCCGGGTAGAGGCCCGCTGATGGGTTTCAGGAGCTTTGGCGTCTCTCCCAACAGAAGCAAGTGATGAGGTTTCTTTCCCTGGGCTGGCCTGGAAGAATGTTCTTTTACCAAAGATAGGAGGAGCATCAGTCTCAGTATTAACCAGAACAAGTATGCTTTCCCTGTCATGGGGGGAAAATCAGGGTAGCTCCATGCAGAGGGAGTGCTGAGGTCTGAGAGCCAGATAGAAATTGTCTGGAGGGTCATGGGTTATTTCGGATCGTCCCCACAGCTTGTATCTTTCACCAGGATGTTTTCTGAAAAATAGCAGCTTATCTAATGAGCCAACCACACACACACATCCCCACCCACACACACAAACACGTAAACACATACACAACTGCTACCACCTCTACTTCTACCCAATCTCTCTTAACACCTCCTTCAGAGAAACACTCCTTTTCAGTGACCCTTCACTGGTGTGCTCAGTGTATAACTTCCCATTCTCCCTCTCTCAGGTCCACATCCAGGCTTAGGGTTAGCACAGCACTCTCTCCTTATGGTCAAAGTCTAGACGCCAGGGTCAGACATCCTGGAAAGGGTGCCGAGGTCACGATCAAAGCCAGAAACAAGACTCCAAATGAGTCCATTGATCCAGAGAGGAAAGAAGAACAACAGGAGCTGAGGCACGAAGCCAAAGTGGGACGGAGAAGGACGAGAGGCCTGGGGGTGGGGCGGTCACAGGAACAAGGGAGCGGAACGTGATCCGTGTGCACTCTAAAGTTGGGGAGTTAATGTAACCTGCAGCCTTTTCATTTCTTTATAAAATTCTAATGAGTGTGAGCATTGCACGGGGGTTAAGCTACAAACTCTGGGACCAGAACACCTGGGTGTGAAGCCTGGTTCTGCCATTAAGTAATTTTGTGACTTTAATCAGCTTCCGCAGTTTCTTCCTCTGTAAAACGGTGACAAGAATAGGTTTTAACTTAAAGCCTTGTTATGAGGCTAAATAAATTAATATCTATAAAGCTTAGACGAGCATCGGTATAAAGAGATGTAAAGTAAAACAATAGTCACCCAAGTACCTTACGTCAAGCCTTAAGGGAAAAAAAAAACCAGAGTAATTAGACTTCCTTTTCATTAATCCTTCTTCCTTCTTTCAAAGGAAACCACCATCTTGAATGTGTGATTTATCCTTCCTGGGCATCTATATATTCATTTATACGCATAGTTGTATCTCTAAATAATGAGTAATTTTATTTTTCATATTTTAAACCATACGTAAGAGGCATCATGCTTTACATATTCATCTGTAACTTGTCCTTCTTACTCAATTCATCTGTGTTGATATAAGCAGTTCTGGGTCATAGATTCATGTCATTCCTATTATTGTTAGAGTATCCCCAATGAATATATGCACCGCAATTTATTTGTCTGTTCTCCTGTTGATGGACACTTAAGTTGCTTCTACTTTTTGCTATTCTAAGCATTCTTAGACATATTTCTTGGCAAATGAATTGGAGTTCCTCTAAGCTGACTTAGAAGTGAAATCTCTGAGGTTCAGGGGAAAGCTTATCTTCAAATTTACTTAATATTTTAAAAATTATTCTCTTAAGACATTCAGACAAAGGCACATCATCATGTGCTAACTGCTACTTGAAGTCCTTTAGACAGATTAACTTACTCAGTCCTCAGAAGAGCGCTAGGAAGGAGGCGCTATTATTTCCTTTGCTTTCTAGAAGAGAAGTTCAGTAATTTTCCTCAGATCGCACTGCTGATAAGCTACGGAGCTCAGGTTCACACCTGGAGACACAGGGGTTCCAAAGTTGTGCCAAATGTAAAACAGGGTATAATGAAAGGTCAAGATATTCTGACCAAAAGGTATCATAAGGCAAATAAAGAGATAAGATCTACATGATACAGTATTTCTTCATTTTAACTCATTGTATGTGCATAGACCTTATTCCCAAATAAGGCCTATTCTGAGATCCAGGTGGACATGAACCTTAGGGGTAAGGGGGACACTCTTCAACACAGTACAAGATCCCCTTTTACCAAAGAGAGGAGTTGAATCTACTTTCCACACGACAAGCCTTTGGGTATTTGAAAGAGCTCTACTATTCTCAGATCTCCTTCCCTAGCCCACCTCACATGCCCAAGGGTTCTCTTGCCCTGGCTACGCAGGCCCAATTCAGTCAGGCCACACCGGCAAAGCCCGTAGTTCTCAGTTCCCTCACTGTCCAAGTGGCCCTGCTCTGAATGTCCTTTCATTTGCCAATGTCTTCTGCACATGAAGGAACAGACCTAGGACTGTTACTCAGCTCTCCTGAATGATCTAGAATGTATGGCTTCACGCACATGTCCACCACAGATACTCTTTTCCAGGTGTGGACAGACCAAGACAGAATACGGAGAACCCTCAGAGATGCCGATAATCCTTACAATATTGTTTGGGCCATGACTGCAGGAAGCCAAACATTTGAGCTCCCTCAGGAGAGCTGAGTAACAGTCCTAGGTCTGTCCCTAACTCAGTAAACAGAAGAAAATCAAAGTTTCTGCACTTACATTTCTTAACCTTTAGAAACAGTTATACTTGCCCTAACCTGTTTGACAATAATGTTGTGAGGGAAGAAAATATCAGATTGGTACAAAAGACTCAGATAACATCCTCAGATAAAAATGGGTAGAAAGAATGTGGCTATACACCCAGAGCACGATGGAATGTTACCTGGTCTTATGTCATGGGGTCTTCTGATAACCCAATGAAACCTATGGTGCCCTGTTTCAGAAAACACACATCAGCCTGGGCACACACACGTGTATAAGCTTCAAAACAATCGAGGAGTTGAGTTACCCTGGAGTCTAGACATGGGTGCTCCCCCATTCTCTAGTTAAGATGTGAATTTGAGCCTGAGGATCAAGTGGCTACAGAAGGTAGTATTCCTTCTTGATGCACGAATGGCCGTTCTGGTTTAGAACGGAAGGCTATTAGGCCAGCCCCGCCCAGCATGTGGCCAAAGTTGAAGCAGAGAAGAAATTTTTTTGGATTGAATTCAGCCTCTGTGGACAGTGAGACACCTTCTCCGTAGGAGCAATAGAACTCCAAAGTGCAAGAGGTTGGTCTTGAGTCCCCCTTTTCTCATTTTCTGTCTTTCCTCCCCTTTTAAGATCCCCATCGCAGCAGAAATTTACTCATCTTTCTTTGAAAGGATGAAACTGATCTGTTCAAGTGATCCTCCCTAATCTGTTCGAAAATCAGGGTCCAGGACTATTCCGCATGAGAAGTCAACCTTCCGAAAGTTCCCCACAGCCAGAGGAACATAGTTACCTAACACATGATTGACCGGACCGAATTTCCATTGGGGGTAGAAATAATTTGGGACAAGAACAGCTTCTAGTACTAATGGATTTTTTGCATAATTTTAACAACATTTACAGTAATCATATAGTCTCAGATTCTCCAAACTCTTTTCATTGAATATGATTTCCTTTGTCTTCTACCAAAAAACAAAAACAAAACAAAACAAACAAAACCAAAAACAAAACAGAACAAGAGCAGGAGACAGGGAATGCCCATCTTACAGATAAGAAAACTGGGCCCTTGAGAAGTTAGGCCAGTTGCCCTAAATCTTGCAGTCAGTAAGAGATGGAGCCAGAACTTTAACCGGGATCAGATCCTAAACCCCACTTTCCTTTGCTGTATCACTGACGTAAGCATGTACATGGTATCCAGTTTCAGTTTGCCAATGGCCCCTTTGAAGCCAAGATGTGGTATGACTTCAGGGAGAGTAGAGGTTGATCCCAGGAGTTGGAAGTCATATAATTCTTCTCTCTTTCCGGTAACCTTAAGTGGGGTGTGGAATAGAGTTGACAATTGTCTCATCTGATCAAAATAGGGGGAAAAAAAATCTGACCGTGTTCTTACTGATGCCTAAGATCTCTTTAACAGTGAGCGGTGCCTCTCATCCCACAGTAAGACACAGGATTGGAAATGCAATGAAAATGTCTGGGTATAGGTCAGTGAACACGGCTGATATCAGATCTTTCTCCAAAAACAAGTCCTGACAGGGGAGGAGGCAGGGAGAGAGTCGCCACCAAAACCAGGACACTGTCTGAAGCTGCAGAGAGCCAATGGGAGAGAGAAAAGCCAATGTCTGAAGACCAAGGACACCTGCCTCCTCTTATCCTTGCGGTTCTGCCCAATCCACTTAGCTCTCCTCACTCAGAGAAGGACAGAATGAGTACGCTCTTGACTATGGGAGAATTCAGTGTTTCTCAAAGTGTGGTACCCAGGACTATAGCATCTGAATCACCCAGAAGTGCTGGGTAAGCGCTCAGATTCCCAGGCACTTCGTGCCCCCCACTGACCCACTCACATGCCTTTCCAGTCCCAGTCTCTGGGGCTGGGGCCAGGAATTTGCCCTTGTCGCAAGCTCCCAGAGTGTCCGCTGTGAACATCAATGTTGGAGAACTATTGTTCTAGAGGCCAGATTAGATCATGAGAATGCATGATGAATACTCAACTCACGTTTGAAAGATCTTGAGGAAAACACCTCAGTGAAAGCTATTTTTTTACGTTATTTATTTTTGAGAGAGAGAGCAGGGGAAGAGCAGAGAGAGAGTGGGGCAGAAGAGCCAAAGCGGGCTCCTCACTGATGGCAGGGACCCCAATGTGGGACTCCAACTCATGAACCACGAGATCGCTAGAGCAGAGTCAGACTCTCAACCTTAACCAACTGAGTCACCCAGGCACTCGGAAAGTTATTTTATGGATTTCTTTTATAACTCTTCTCCTTCCCTATCTTAAAATCATTTGGTGTATTTTTAAAAAAACTATGCAAACCCGCGTATGTACCATTTCACTTAGATGCACAAATGTAATCTCTATATATCTGCAGACGGGCTATTTTAATTTCTTTTCCCTTTTTGCACAACTCTTTCACTCTTTCCTCCCCTGTCAATTCTCATCTCCATCAGGTCCCCAGTAATCTGTAATGCAATCCAATCTCTAGTCTCCCTTATAATCACACAAACACTCACACACACACACACACACACACACACATACACACACGGATAGGTGTTGCTTTTTGTATTACTAAAACAGAAACATATTTTCTCACTCAACAATACCTAATAGAAATCCTTCCATATTACAAGGCTTAACTCCAATTTATTCTTTTAAATGCTTGCGTATGATTTCACAGTGCAGATGAATCAGAACTGATTCAATCATCCCCCTACTGACAGACAAAATTTGTTCCCAGGTTCCTTCTATGGACAATGCAGCGATTAACATCTCCGCTTTATTTCTAGGGATTGATTCTTATTCATAGGCTGGAGAACTATTTAAGTGCTGGCTACAACAATAATTAATATTGGCATCTTGTAGGATGACATGCATTTTTATTTTTAACAACTCTTTTCAAATTGCTTTCCAAAAAAGATGTTTTAACCAGTAGCTCATATGAGTATTCTTTTTCCCCTTTACAACTTCTCATTAACAAAGTATATACTGGTAGCAAAAGGTAATTAGTTACATACATTTATCATATTGGATTTTTAAAGTCCTTCACTTTAAACATCCCAACCTTTCAAGTGCCATTTGAGTTTTACTGGTCCTATACATCACGAGCAAATACCAGGCATTGAGTTCCGAGGTGCTATACAGGTATAACCAAACAATAAACCAGAGCCACCCACCAAACAAAACAAAAACAGGTTGCCTTCAGTAAGACCTGCCCTCCAGATATTTTTGATTGTAGTTAGATCAACAGATAGATAGACAGACAGATCATAGGAAAAGCCTCTAAGATTTGTCATGCCTGGCCAACAGCCACATCTGGTAGGGTCGGTTTTTTCGCAAATGTAAATACGCAAGTAAGTCAAGGTCAAAGAACATTTTCTGGAAACAATAGCTATTTTCTTCATTTTTTTTTTTCATGACACTGAGGAGGAAAAAGAAAAGGCGTGACCTCGCTAGATCCATAAACTTTAACCAGTCCTTGTGTGATTAGAACATCTGGAAGTGGCCAACGAGGCACCGAGGTGCACAGACAGTTCACCTATGGCCAGATCCGAGGTGCTGCGTACAGTTCATGGGAAATGGAAGGATTCAGGATGGGTGTTTAAGGGAGACAAGAGCCGTAGAGAGGGGATAGAAGAAGGGCTAGAGAAGGGAGAGAGAAAGCATGAGGTCTGTGAGCTAAAGGGGGTGGGGGGGAACCAGCTTAATTATGGAAGAAAAGACACACACATATGAGAGCTTGCACAAGCAGACTTGCTGTGGAAGCACATTCCAGGAAAATCTTAAGAGATTACTTTAATAATAAACCATGCATTCTTCAGCAAGCCATCACGGGATTAACTACCCCTTTCCTAGGCGAGGAACACAGTCGTCAGGTTTTTTTTTTTTTTTTTCTCCTTCTCCCTCACAGATAGGATTTGTGCAAGGGAAAGTCGTGCAAGGACCATAGTTTTTCAAACAGTGTATTTAATTTTCCTCGCCTTCAGTTTCTAAACATTAAATTTCAGTGGCGACGAGAAAAGGACGCTGAAGCAGAATTAACCTCTGGGTGGGCTTGGGTGTGAGTCTCCAGCCAGAAGGGTGTTCATTTTAGGCCTACTGAAAAGTGAACAGCTTCGATGGGGCAAGAGGCTGTGTTCCATCAGAGATAAAAAGGGTTAAATCGATTTTCATACTTTTTTTTTTTTTCTTACTGTGAGCAAGACACTGAATTACTGCCAGAAGCAGTATCAGCACCCTAGAGACATAAAAGTGCTCTTCAAATCAGAGTTCTCTGCATTGGACTCAAGATTTCTGTGTAAAACGACAGGAGCGTCTATTTTAAGCTGTATGTGTGAGCCCGATGCTCATAAATGGACCGTTTTCATCAAAGTCTTCTCTTGAAAGTCCAGCTCCTTTTCTTCCTCTGGCTCCTTAGACATATTCCTTCCATTCGGTAGAGCAAACATAGGTTAATATTGCTTGGTAAGACTCTTGATTTAAAAAAAAATAGGTTTGGGTGGTCACTTCCGAATTGAGAAAGTATTATCTATTAAGTTAAAAGACAACCCCCCCCTCATTTTTTTTTTCCTCACTTGCTAATGCCTCTATTTGCCTGAAATCAGCCTCATTTTTTTAGCTACTTAGCTCTTGGAGGTGAAATCATGCTTCTGGACTTCTGGGTCTTAGAAATATAGCACTGTGTCCTAAAATGTACCAGAATTTAAGTTCTTTGCATAAATGTTATAAATACTTTCCTAAGATTAAAGTCTACATACCTCTTATCGTTCACAGGAAGTCATTTTTTTTTAATAATAGTAAATTACCTCACGGCAACATCGAAAACTGTCGGTACCACCTTTCCCACCCGCGTACCCTCAGGTGTGAGGGGATGAGACAGGTGGCAGAAATAGCAGAGGCCAGGACAGTTGGAGTTCTCATTGTGGCAGGGTTGGGCTGGTCTGTCCCCCTGGCTCCCTGGCGGTCCCAAGCCTGACCTACTTGAGAGCAGGAACTGCCCATCACACTGAGCTGCCCCAAATCACACAGCGGCTTTGCAGCTGGGCTAGGCTTGGACCACAAAATACATCCTTGGTGTCCCGTGAGCCCGATTTGAACCCTCAGTTTCCAGAGGTAAGCTGCGAACCCACTGCGTGTTGCTTACTCAATGAAATCAATAACCCCTTCTCGTCCAGCTCATAACTTGGCATTTTCACAGCTAGTACACACTGTCCCCAACTTAAAAAAAAGAAAAAGCACACAGACGTGCTTTTTGCAAGAATAATTTCATAATTCTTAAAAAGTGACAGGGTTCCTGGGGATATTGTGCAATTGCTCATGATTTTAAAATATGGAGAAAACGAATTCCCAGCTTGGTAAAGTTCGCGAAAGTATGCCATCGAATACCTATTGCTGAACACTGCATATCTGTATTTTCAAATATTTTTCTTATGTTTCATATTTTTCCTGGAGGCCCAGGGACCGCTATGGAAGTCAGTGCACACGGTCATCATGTTACGTGTCTACACACAGATGTACACGCTAAGGGAAGTCAGTACATAATTTTTGTTGGTATCACATACTCAGCTTGTTTAGATAGGTTTTATAGAGGCGAACGTTTCTGTTCATATCGATTTCGCAGAGTATTGTTTTCATATCTGTATATCAGGATGCCATGTCATGCATAAATGCGTCATGTTTCACATGTACACACACAGATTTCCCACCGATTTCAGTGCACCCACATAGACCATGGCTGTAAAGGCGCAATCGCACGTTTCGCTGTAAGCGGCAGCTCAGCGCTGGGACCCACTGCCCCTTGCCAGGAAAGTCAGGAGTAAAGGCAGTCCTTTGTTCAAAGGGCCCCAACGGGCTAGGATGACTCTGTGTGCCACACCGCTGGAAGTGGCAATCCGGCGAAGGAATTCGTGAAATGAAGGTCGGGTGGATCCCACCCCTTTCCTGCGGAGTTTCCCTTTCCTGTCCTTATTTGCCCCCTCCCCTGTCCCGCGGCCCCAGCTCCGGAGGCCGGGGCTCGGGCTGCACCCTCCCTCCTCCCGCCTGCGCGGGGCTCCGGCCCCCCGCGATCGCCCCCCGCTGGCGGGGCTCGCGCGCGAGGGAAGCCGGGCGCGCTGCGTGGCCGCCGCTCGAGTTAATAAACAGTTAAGTTTGGAAGACTCAGCAGACACGTTGAGGGGGAGTTACCAAGCCCAGGCAGCAAAAACATCCCGGCGCATTCCTGGGGAGTCCTCGGCTGCCAGCATCTGATTAGAACCATATCTCGCCGGGAGTGGCCGCGCGGCTCCGAGGCTCCCGGGCCGGCGGCTATTTAAGCGCGGCCCGCCGTGTCGGCTGCGCGGCAGCCTGGAGGCTCGGCACCGGGGAGTCATGCTCGCTTCGCGGAGGCGCTAGCTGGCCGTGAGTAGCTGGCCCGTCCTTCTTCCCCGTGGCTCCATTTTTGGCGACCTCCTTCCCCTCCTTCGCTTTCCCCCCCTCGGGGTGCAGATCTGGGACGGGGAGGGCGGGAGGAAATCTTAGCAATGAGACCGTACTTGGGGAAACAGCGGTTTTGTGGCCTGACATCCGAGGAATGCTTCCACGGAATGCATTTACCTTTGGGGTCGGGGCTCCAGATGTCCAGCTTGTGACATTTAACAAGAGCCTCCTTTTGTGTGTGTGTGTGTGCGCGCGCGCGCGTGTGCGCGTGTGCTTGTTTAAAAGCTCTGTGGGCAAACCCTGGTAGGACGCTGGTGTGGCTGCCGACCGCCTAATTAACTCCTCCAAGGGTGTTTATTTTTGCCGTGTGACAAAGGCTGGGGACCCGGTTTGTGCCCCCGAGAAGCTTTTTCCTGGTGACTGACAACGTATGGCATGAAAATGTGAACTTTGTCTTACACCCGCATTCTTAAGAAAGTATCTGCCCAAGAGACTGAACAAACTTGTTTTAAATCCCTGGAGCGTTTAAAAGGTGTTGGCCTGCTTGCTGTAAACTGGCTGGAGAGATTAAGGAAGAATTCTAGAAAAGGGGGAAAAATGAATGGGTTAAAACCTTGGAGCCCCAGTCGGCATAGCGGTTTTCATAGCATAGAGCTGACTCTGTTATTTGTTTCTGCTTCCTTTCCTCTTGACTCAGTTCCTAGCCTGGAATTCAGGTCCCCGTCAGTTTCAGCAGGGAGCTGTTTGAGTCCAAAGGGAAATTTAACTGGATTAAAAGCACTTAAAGAATCTGGATGTTATCTCCACCCCATTCCCCCCTCGCTCCCCCCACCCCACCTTTTCCTCTTTCTTTTTAGTTTGTGTTTGGAAGGAAGAGAGGCACTCTTGTAAAATGAGAAGAGCAGAAATAAGCTTCCAGACACATGGAAAGACTTAAAAATCATGGAGGGGAGACTTCATGAATAGTAAATGTTGTTATTACACTATAAAGTGACTTAATGAAAAAATTTCTGGCTCTAATCAGGCAAAGCAGGGGAGTGGGGGAGAAGGAGGTAAGACAGAAACTAAGTCTAACAGAAGGAATGGCTGAAGAAAGAAGGCAGCTACAAAAATGCCTTCAAGATGTCTGATAAGGCTGTTGGAATGGCTTTGATGGGATACATAATTGATCTTCTTTACAGGCTGGAGGTCGGCTCCCCGCACAGGAGCGTCTACTGGCTGGTGGGGAGGGAGGAACTAGCTGGGAACAGGGGTCATCTCAGCTACCAAATGGCTCCTCTCCGTGCTCCATGACATCTCCACGCTTGCGTCCTGCACCAGCAGTCAGACCATGATTAGGCTGCTTTTCTCTGGGCCTGCTGCCCCGCCCACCCCAGGTTCTGTCCCTCACCGAAGGGAAACAGGCCTCAATGACATTGTAGGAAAGTTTATTGCCTTGAGAATTCAGAAGTATTTGGGATTGTGCTCTCCTTAATCTTTGGGGAAGGACCTTTTTTGATGAAGCGCTGCGCGTGTGGCAATAAACAGTGCCACACTTAATGCAACACGGAGTGTGCAACGGAGTGTGCTACGTAGACAGTGTCCTAGAAAAAGCACAAAGGAGACCTAGGGGCCTTTTCTAATGTGTATTTCTGGGACTGATTACTTCTAAATTCCTA
The DNA here is from genome assembly GCA_030068075.1 of Paguma larvata. Lineage (NCBI taxonomy): Eukaryota > Metazoa > Chordata > Mammalia > Carnivora > Viverridae > Paguma > Paguma larvata. Next base: position 30,071,068 of record CM057826.1, on the reverse strand, counting down.
ATCAGTTTCCCCCTGAGGCAGGCGGGATTCTTTTTCCCATTGGTGAATAACTTAACTTCCCCTTCCAGCTCCTCTCTCTGTCCCTCCTTATCCAAATGACTGCCCTAGAAACCAGTTCTGCTTAAGCTATACCCTCCCACATTTTAATGGGTAGCTAGGACAAGTTAATGGTGGTGGAATGTCCTCCAACTTTGAGCTACCTCGTTGCCCTTCTCGCCATCTTGGACACAATGGGATCTTCACCTGAGGCTGTGAGAGAGGGCAGGGAGCCATGCATGGCACTTGTTTACAGCCTTGTCCAATCTGCTGAGGAAGAGTCCACATTTCCACTCCCGACTTCTTATGGTTTTAGATAAAACTAAAAGTCCAAATTCCTGTGCATTAGGTTTATTTGGTGCCTTGTTCCAAAAGGTTGAGCGGATCTTAGTCTCCTTGTTCGAGTTGAAGGGAATTGTTCTTAAGACACTTGTTGGCATGAGGTGGTACAAAGAGCTCTGGAAGCTTCTGACCAGATGGGCTGGGAGCGATATTTGTTGGCCCGCTTGGCCATGCCTCAGTTATCTGAAGATTAAGAGAGTAGGAAGATACCAGCCTTGCTGAGTGGCTCCTGGCCAACAGGAGGCTTTGTGGATACGTGGGCTCCCGCGGCATGGCAGACATATCCTGCCTCATTTCTAATTCTACCCTTAAGCCTAAGCTTGCTACCACTGATATTTTTTACTTGAATGGTTTTGAAGGCTCCCTGTGTTTCTCTCCTTCAGTCTCTCCCACCTGGAGGATTTAACTAATGCTTTTCTCAAGGACAAGCAGAGGTGCTGAAATACTGGAGAAGCCTACTGCAGACTGAGCTCTCCAGTGTGTTCAGTCGCCCGAATGGTTATCAGAACACGCCTCCCTGGGTGGAAAGGCTTGAAAGCACACTGGTCGGGGAGTTTCAGCTAACAGATCCAACGTATCAGGGTTTCTGTCCTCCAAAGGAATCAGAATGAGAACTACACTGGCGATACGAAACACCTGGGTAACAGGATGTGGTCTTTTAAAACTCTCTCTGGTGCTGTGTATAATTCTAAAGTTGGAGCCATGCAACTGAGTTGCACAGAGGTCGGCCAAAGTCACCTCTTGGTGAACTAGCCGTACCATCAGTTAGGTGTGGTTAGTGGAAACCTAATTCACAGTAATATAGCCGACGGCATTTGCATGAATCAGAAGCCATCAAGTCTCCTCTTGTATCTACAAAAAGCTGCTAGTTTCTGATGAGGGGAGCAAGTGATGCTGAGTATGGACACCCAGGGCCGGCATTCACACCAGTTTCTGCCTCCCACCCAGGACAGCCAGGTAGTGGGTTGAGACTGTGGGTTCTGGGATTCTGCTGCCTTGGTTCAATTCCTGGCCACACCACTGTTGCTCAAGTGACCGTGGGCAAATTGCGTAACCTCTCTGTACTTAAGCTTTCTTATCTGGAGAGAATAGGAGTACCTACCTCAAGTTTTCTGGGAAGAGCGTTAATCTAATATGCTTAGAATAATTTTTAAAGATGTTTATTTATTTATTTTTGAGACAGAGAGAGAGCACACGCAGGGGAGAGACAGAAGGAGAGGGAGACAGAGAACCCCAAGCAGGCTCCATGCTGTCAGCACAGAGTCTGACGTGGGGCTTGAACTGGTAAACCATGAGATAGTGACCTAAGCCGAAATCAAGAATCAGATGCTTAACCCACTGAGCCGCCCAGGTACCCCTATGCGTAGAATATTTTAATCGGTGTGACTTAGAATTGTGTGTTTTATTTTTGCCCCCCGAACCACAGAATTCTGTGTCTTTGTGAAAACTGAAGGCAGAGTGGAGAAACGTCTTCATCAGAATAGGGCACTGCTCATGAACCTGAAAAACGTTACTCATTCAAGAGTATTAACAAAGCCAGTGTGTTTGCTGTGCTCACACTAGGCTAGAACCAGGGAGCTACTCTCCATTCTCCGCCTGGAAGCCTGCAGTTTGGTTTGGTCAAACTGACCTCCTCTGGTCTCCCTGAAGTCTCCACCCCCTCTCAGCCTCCCTGTGGGGAAAGAGCAGTTCTTCCCCAAGTCAGCATTATACTAGAAGGAAGTGGGAAAGAAGGGACCACCCATACTAAAGTAAGTGACTAGGCTAGAAATAAAGTCTCCCAAGTGCGTGCAGCCCCATCCTCTCCTTGCCCACATGGCTGGGCAGGTTGCCATGGTTACTCCCCTTCCCGCATCCTTCTCCTGTCCTGGAAGGAAGCCTGCCACTCGAGGGCAAGCAAAAGCTGAACAAATTGCTTCCTGGTCTAAAAATGGAAGTTGCTTTTATATTGAGGTAGCGTCTCCCGTCTACCTACCTCACCCTTTTCCTCTTCTAAATTTATTTTAATCTTACCACTTAATTGTCTAACTCTTACTAATTCCTACGTCATCAAGGTAGCCAAACATTAAGCCTTAAGAAATTTCAGAAACATAGCAGCTCTTGACTCAGTACTGAAGAAGCCTGGCAATTTTTCTCTGTTACCATAATTTATACAAGCTAGCCGAGGCGAGTGACCTTTAACTGCCTTACACTAGTGAGAAGTCTGAATGACCTGAGCAAGCAGAGTGGTCGGCTGTAAGGAAGTTACCAGAAGGCAGAACGAGGAAGCATGAGGGCTGTCGCTTAGATTTTTAGGTAACCACAAAGTAAGGGAGCAGGTGCCGTAGGAAGTACCAATCCTGGGAGAGTGAGATTTAAACACTGTTCAACCTGGAAGAAATGTGAGTGAGGGATGTGTGGTTTAACAGTTTCTCCAAGTAAAAAGCTACCCTTTATCTCTCTAGCAATGTGATGCAAAGAGTCTGTTACTCTGAAACAGACTTAGGTCTCTATAAGATGGAGGAAACACTTAAGCTCTCATTTAAAAAAAGAAAATTCATTCCATCTTTCAAGATTGGACCCTTAGTTACCTTGGTGTGTATTTCACAGCTAGAGAGAATTCACCTAAGATAGTCGTTCTCAGAGTGTGGTTCCCCAGACAGTGTTGCAGTAACACTGGCATCATCTGGGAGCTTGTTAGAAATGCAAATTCTTCGTCTCCGTCCCAGATCCACCAAGCCAAACTCTAGCAGTAGGTTTCATCTGGTGGTATTTCACCCAGCCCTCTGCGTGGTCTAAGAGTAACTTTCACAATTCATTTGTTCTATAATTCAGTTATTCAGTGGAAAGCATGACAAAGTATTTGGATTCCTATAGTCGTGGAAATTAGAAGCAAAGCATTTAAACGTAGCTCAGCTTAACCAAATCTTAGGATGCAAAAAGATGAAAAAGGACAGACCTTGACATTTTTCCTACTATCTCACTTCTTACTTTCTTGATCCTAGGAAAACCGATACACTCCTTAGTTTTATATTATCACCTCACTTCCAAATCCTTTCTCCACCCTCGGGTTTTTTTTTAAGGGCATAATTAATCTCCATTTATTAGGAGACTGTCCCAGTTACTTCTTTTAAAAAAGATTCTAGTAAACTAGATCATTACCCTTGAACCAGATGGTTTTCTCCAACCTATAAAACTTTTTATTTTGTTTTTCATGCAATGCCGAGAGTGCAGATGAAGGCCTCTCCAAACTGGTAAATGAATCTACTGCAGTTAGTGTTTATAGAGCTTTATGGTTTATAAAGTACCATTCCATTCTCCCATTTAACTTTCACTTCAAATAACTTAACATAGAAAAAAATAACTCCATTTCTTGGCTCAAATATGATCAGTACATATCAGTTTGTCCTAGGTCATATCATTAAAGGGGAGAGCCAGGATTCAAGCATGAGTCTTTATGATTTGAGTCTTGGTGTTGGTTTAGTAAATGCCTATTATGTTAATTATGTTGCTGGCCTGGCAATGGAAGGACTCCTAGGGGGTGGAAATCTAGAAGAAAGTCTAGAAGCAAAGAACGTAGACTCTGGACCTGCATCAGAATGGCAGCTGCACCGTTTCTTAGTTGCCTCACCCACCTTGCAAAACAGTCCAAGAATGACTGATGTTAATCAGAGACTGATGTTTAGCAGAGATCGCACCTTAGACTGAAAACTACAAGGGCGTGATCTAAAATTAGAGAATTGGAACCCTGGTTTCGAGGAGGTGGCACATGGTTAGTGGATAAGAGCTTGGATTAAGAACGGCAAATGACTGTGGCCACCACTAGCTTTGCCATTTAAGACCCGAGATACAATGTCTGAGCTTCATTTTCTCCATCAGCAAAATAGGTTGCCTCAAAGTTAAAGTTAAAGGTGAACCCATAAAAAAATACTTTCTCAGAGCCGTTGCTTCAGAAGGCCCCCTGCTCTAGCACCATAATTCTCGGCACGACAACTAAGCTGGAAAATGTTCTTGCTTTCATTGTTTGTGAGCTTTAAGCGAGCTAAAACCTGGAGACGAACACAGTTCCGCTGAAAGTGAGAAGACCTTCTTTCCTGCACACCTTGAAACTATTAAATGTGAGGGTCAAGCAGGAGAACGTGGCAGTGCTTCATAAACCAGTACAGGCCCACAGATATTAACTCTTAAGGTACCACTTAAATCTCATCCGGGCAGGACAGTTCAGTCCCTGTAAGGTCTAGAGTTCATCCATACTCAGAGAACTGGAAAGTGACGAACAGTTTCACTAACTGTGTCCATATTGGATACAGCGGCCCTCCTTGTTCGAAACATTTCACACAAATGACCTCACTGATTTTTCATATTTTATGTGTCCTATTAGGGGCCCGAGGCCTGTTTTCATCTTCTAGAATATGTAACACAGATGCTAAAGTGCTTTTTATTATCATTTATTTATTGATCATATGCTTGACCATTGGTCAGCGGGCTAGGACAGTTATATGAAGAATGCTGAGTTACAGGAAGAACTGGGCTTTGGCGCACAGTGTTAATCCAGATGGGAAACATTTAATTGACCTCTAGATCAGAGGGGCAGAGTGGGAATGGTCCACATAGGAGTTGCTCAAATGCCTGTTCTTTAAAAGAAAATCTCTGATGGGCATTAATTAATACTGGGTGGTGGTGGTATTTTTGGTTTTGGGTTTGGGTTTTGTTTTTTTTTTTTAACCTTTGCTTCTAAAGTTAAACATCTTAATTGCAATCCATTTTTGAAGTAGAAAACAAATATGTAACTGATAGAATAGGCCCTTCTATCCACAGCTGGTTGATAATGAGATTTCGTGTTGATTTCTGCTTGGACGGAGATTTTTGGAAACACTCATAGACTTGAATTGAAAAGGTTATTTTCAATGTCCAAGTTGCCTCTGAAGGGTATCCTGATGCATAGATGCTTGCTTAACTGCCTGCTAACTTGTTCTTTGGGATTTCTGATTTATTCAGGTCATTTGAAGTTCTCAGTGACTAAAAGTTGGCTGTAATTGAAAGTTGGATGATAATATTTACCCGACACCTGCTAGCAGACACATGCATGCCATCAATTGCTGCCTATAAGAAATTTAGAAAAAAAAAAATGACATCTACTCAATGAACCTATGGTTTTATTATAATTAAGTGACAGAGGTAGGGCCCAGAGAAAGAAAGGCCACCAGTGTGATGATGGACTTGGCTTTGAAAGGAATGGTGGAAGTCAGATAGAAGGAAAAATGAATCTTTGGCAGAAGCACATAAGCAAATTGTGCAGGTGTATACCCAAAGATACAAACTGGCCAATGTGACCGAGAGAAAGTACAGATGGCAGAGAGGGAAGCAATGGATTTGGAAAGGAGAGTGGATTGTGCTGAGACTAGGATATAAGGACAAGAACGTAAATCTGTATTTGTTACGCAGTAGCTCTCTTTGTTAAATCAGGAAAAGACAGTGCTGACTCCGATAAATTAACCTAGCTATATTGGTGGAATGAATTTGAGCAGAGATTGTTTAGTGGTTGAAGGAAAAACCTGTATTTCAGGAAAAATCAGCAAAGTAGAGAAAAGGTTCGCCAAATAGAATATTAAGGAGCAAATGGAAGATATGTATTACCCCTCATGTTTTAAGTGCATTGCTCTTTACTAGACTATGTGGGGCCTCAAAAAGTAGGAGCTGACCTCAAAATTTCATTGAGTTGGGGAAAGAGTTCTACATGAATCAGAGGGCAACAATAGGTCATGGCAAGTGTATAAAAGCGGTCGGCTGGTCAGAGGTCAGGAAAGACTCCCTAAGGCACCACACCTTGAGTGGATTTTGAATGACAGGCAGAAATTCACACAGGTGAAGGCAGGAAGTATTACAGGTGAGGAAGGCAACACAAGAAGGCATGGTGTGTGTGTGTGTGTGTGTGTGTGTGTGTGTGTCTGTCTGTCTGTCTGTCTGTCTATTTGTCTGTCTGTCCAGGGCAAATGGAAAAGATTAGCCTCTCCAGGAAACAGGTCTCTGTCTCTGTCTCTGTCTCTCTATAGATACAGATATAGATATGGATATAGATATAGATATAGATATAGATATAGATATAGATATAGATCTGATTAGTACAAAATCAGGAACGCCAGGAGATCTGATAAGATATTACCACAAGAATTCAGCCATAAAAGTAGGTCAGTAACTAGTCCCTTACAACTTAGATTCTCACGGGACCCTTTTGAGAAGGTGAGGGAAAAAGTCATTCCACAAAGAGTTTCCTTACTTCAAGTATTCTAAATATATTAAAAAGTACCTATGTTACGTGTGTAGAAAATAGCAAAATAACACTGTAACATGAGTTGGCTACTTGTAAGGGACAAGATACGTGATATAAGGAAGTACAACTTTTTTGGAAACAGGAACTTGGGGTGGTAATGAGGCAAGATTAGGGAGAAATACTGAAAATAATTTTTAAAATTTTTTGATGGGGAGGGAGGAAGGGTATGGACATAAAGGGTAGTTATAGAAAATGGAGGGCCAAAAGTTTGCCTGATTCGGTAGACGTGTGAACAGTCCAAGATAAGTCTCAGCTTGATTCTGAATTACAGACGGTGCTGCCAGTAGATCTTGTAGGTAAATCCAAGTACCAAATAAATTCTGTAGCTCTGTTTCCAGAGAGGGTATAGCGATACAAATGTTCACCTTTCTATATGAGAACTCTTTAACAGAAACGATGAAGGAAACTGTGTTCTGTGTTAGGATCTAGACCCTTACACTGTGTGCAGCCAACACTTGCTTAAGGGCATACTATTTGCAGTGATTATTAAGTCCAATTTTTTAAAGACCGACATTGACCAGGTGCTATCAGATATCCCACAGAAATGCTCTTGTAACCAGACTCTGCCACTTAAATAACCAAAGTTATTGGGGGAGCAGGTTATATTTTCATAATATTGCTTCATTAAAATCTGTAATTCAGTAGTTTTGCCTGATCTAAAAGTGACACTGTTGTACTCAGAAAATCTGATAATTAGGAGTTAGATTCTAGAATACAGAGGCTCGTGTCATCTCTGAATTGCTTACTTTTCTGACAAAGCCAAATGCCAGGTGAGCGTAGCGTTTCTTTCTGATGTTTATGAAAATAATGTTGATTCAGAAATTTGAATACCTTTTCAGGAAACATCACTGACATTCTTTTTTTTTAAGTTGACTTATTTATTTTGAGAGCGACAGAGAGAGGTTTTATGCACAAGCAGGGGAGGGGCAGAGGGAGAAGGAGAGAGAATCTCAAGCCGGCTCTGCAGTGTCAACCCTTGACTTGGGGCTTGAACCCATGAACCTTGAACCGTGAGCTGAAAGCAAGGGTCAGATGCTTAATGGACTGAGCCACCCAGGTGCCCCCTGACATTCTTTAATAACCCAGTGTATCGCAGGATTCTTTCCTCCCACTGTCTCCGTCACACAGATGCTCTTCCAGATTGTAATATGGTTGTAGGAGACTCTCAAACATTGAATGTAAATATCCTCCATCTAATTAGTGGTTTAAGTAAATGTCATAATTTTTAAAACTGTCTGTTGAAGAGGATAATTAAGCCCTTAACACAAAATTTGCATGTTTCCATGGTTGATATAAATAAGAAAGCAATTTATATGGGATTCCTTGAAGTAGTACTGATTTTGCTCTTCTCAAACATTATTAATGGCGGTGAGACTTTCCGCCTTCATCAGAAGCATTTCCTCTACAAAACTTAGCACCAGATAGAGAGCACACTGAGGACCGATGGACGGAAGTGAGTGGGAGTGGGCTAAATGGGTGATGGATATTAAAGAGGGCACTTGTTACGTATAACTTCCACTCTGTGTTATATGTAAGTGATGGGTCACTAAATTCCACTCCAGAAAGCAATATTACACTATATGTTCAATAACTAGAATTTAAAGAAAACCTTGAAGAATAAAAATAAATACATAATAATAAATAAAAAGCTTAGCTCCAGTTGTTTACTGATACTTGTTTGTTCTCACTCCCCTGCCTATGTGGTAAGCCCCTTGAGAACAGAGACCACATCTGTTTCATCGGTGTCTGTCTGTAAAGCGTCGCACAGCGCTGGCGCCCAGTAGGTGACCAAGTGAATGAATGACAAGTTCCTCGCGTTTGCAATATTGATTGTAGATTACTCTAGAGTGAGCAAAATGAGAAATTGCAGCTTGCCTTATCACCTATTGGTATAAGTAAAACAATTCTGAGTCCTTTTTGTTTTTTAATTTAAAAATTTTAAGGTTATTTATAATGAGCAACATCCATATGTTCTCTAGTTTATATCTTCTCAGGGCCTGAGAAAGGCAGACAAGCTGTTACTGAAATTCTCCAGATGGTGTGGTCTTTTCAAGTCCTTGGGTTAACTTCTACCAATGGAGTATTCATCACAGCTCATACAGGGATCCGACTCGATGGGTGTAATCACCTGGCCAGTAATTATCGTAGTGGTGAATAGTTTTCAACCTGATAACTTCACCCAAGGGCAACTTCTTATTCTCCTTCTGTTTCTTCCTTTTAAAGCGCCCACGAAACTGCTTCCTAAGAAAAACTAATAAAACTTGAGGAAATAGATGAAACCTTTGGCTTGGCGCTGGATAATTAACGTTATCCCTTTGACTTACAAAATTTCTGCCAAAATCAAAGAAACCTGGTTTTCTAATTAGCATATGCTGCTGTAATGCAGGTAAAGATGTGATATCCATTAGGCTCTCTAAAATGCTTAAATTGGGTTACCAATTAATTGCTGTTGCACGGACCCCACTGGGTCCAAGGAAGACCAGTCTAAAATCAATGATAGGCCATATACTGATCAAGTTTTAAAATCCCATCATAAAAGAATTTTTTAAACCCTAGTGACTATTTGATTCAAAACTCATAGTTCATTTTTTAATACTCGGGAATTTTTCGCGACAACTTTGTATAACTAAGTATCAGTGAATGGCATCCAAGTCAAAAATGGCGGGCAGGATTTTATATGCTTCAGATGTGCACGTGGTCACTTTGTAGTTTCTCTTAGCTTTGAGTTTAATTTCACATGACTTAGAGCAAGCGCTCACAATTCTATATCTAGCCCAATGTAGACTATAGATTTATCTACATTATAAATATTGCTATCTGACAAATTAGCTCTCCTCTAAGGAATTTGATTTTAAAAATGCAGTAAGGCACCTGTCACCCTGATATCACTGTTCTAAATGCATAAGAAGCAACCTGTCTCATTCTACTTGCCCCTTCTTAACCAGCATTTCCTTAATATTGACCTTTCTAGTCTTCTCAAGTTATGTGGACACATATATAAAATGGGAAAATGCTACATATTCTGCTTCAGACGAGGAGCTATACTGATGTGACCGTTAGTCGATAGTTGCCTTTTATAAAGGATGTTCCTTAGGTGCTTACAGTTCAAAATACCAATCCACTTCTATAAGCTTTTAGCAAACCGACATTATGGGAATTCTATTTTTAGGATAACATGGATCTTAGAATGAAGGTTATAAGACAAAATGGCCTTTGATTCTTTTTTTGAAGCCCCCTTAGGAGGCTTTGTTTATTTGAAGTTTGAGGGTCACTGTGCGTGATAGCTTGGCAAGATGGGATAACCTTGGATCTGGCATTTGAGATTGTTAGACCTTAACCTTTCAATTAAAAGCCTTTGTTTCCAAAAGATTGGCCAAGTATTTAAATGAAAAAACAGCAGTGTTCAATCACTCAAAGAGGCAAGTCCGTGCTACTATCATACTACAAAACTGTGTGACTCTTTGATGCCATGGGTCCACATTCAGATTTGTCACCTTCAGAACCACCACACCATTGCTCAAAACCTCAAAGTCTTTCCAGTACCGTCTAGACAAAACATACTCCTGAAAATTCATTCTAATCCAGCTTGACCACCTTTCAACCTTTTCCCCTCCTATCCCCCAGCACGGGTCCTATATGTCCTGCATTCTAACGAAGCTGACGTAAATATCCTTTGCTCACTGCTGTCAGTTTCTCTTTCCTGAAAGTGTTTTCTGGATCATTTGCGTTCCTCCACTCTGAAGAACTAGTTTAATTCCTTTTCTTGTTTAATTCTAAAACTAAAGAAGTTGAGAGCATACGTATTAGACTTGTGGGGTTTTTAGTAGGTTCATCGACTTTTTTTTAAAGATATTTTTTAAGGTTTATTTATTTTTGAGAGAGAGAGAGAGAAAGAGAGCACGCTAGTGGGGGAGGGTCAGAGAGAGGAAGATGGAGGATCCGGAGCCAGCTCTGACAGCAGGGAGCCGCATGCTGGGTTCCAACTCTAGAACCAGGGAGATGGTGAGATCATGACCTGAGCCACCCACGTGCCCTGTTGACTTTTGCACTTCACCTTCTCTCCTGTCAAGTACGGTTGATGACTCCTCCCCCATAGCGCTAAACGGGAGACGCTTAACATCGCAGCTGACATATAATAAACATCTCATAAACCTAACTTCTAAAAATATGGCATCATACCTTCTGTGTCCCGAAGGGACCTGGTTAAGCCATCACCGATCCTGAGCATTGTGTCCACTCTGCTCTCTCCTTTCCAGGACATTTATCACCTTCCGAAAAACTGTAATCCATTTATCTGTTTCCCTGCTGGAGTGTAAACCCTATAAAGGAATAGATTCTTACTTTGCTCAGTGACATATCCCAAGCTCTAGAAGAGTACCTGGCACATAGTAGGGGCATAGATTTATTAAATGAATTAGCTTGCATTCAGGGGTAAACTTTGTTTTCAGTCTCTGCACTGCAGTGGCTTTGAGCAGGCATTCCTTAGTCACCAAACCCCATATGCTCTGAACAACAACAACAACAAAAGAGAATAATAATTTAAAAAAAATTTTTAAGCTGTCAGTATTTGAGAGCTTTTTTATTCCATTGAAGATAACTTTTTAATCTTTTAAGGAAATTTCTTAAATGGTGGTACAAATGGAGAATGAAACTTTGGGTAGGAAATCTCAACGCTGGACAGACCAACTCTCAGAAAGAAGTCTTCATCACATCCACTTCTGATAATTAGCCCTAAGAGTAGAACTTTGCTTATTTTAGTGAGACTAAGAAAACTTAGTCCCTCGATGTTGTTTCTCTTACTATATTCTTTGTCGAAACTCATTATCTACATGCTTCTGTAGTTTGTTAAGGAGTACATCGTAGTTAAAAAAAAAAAAACATTACAACTATAAACATTCCTAATTTTAGCTTTTGCTGCACTAGAAGGCATCTGTGGGGTATAGAAGGGCTTGATCATTAGTTTTTTGAGGATTTGTTTTAACCTCCTTGTCTACACTATTGAGTCTTTTTAATAAAGATTGGATTAGGAACTTAATAGTGGCTTACATAGAAGACTTGTCTTTGCATAGGGCTATAGAGTTCAGCTAAGGAAACGAATGATCTAATTACATTCTGCGATGCTAAAAATGCCTACATTATAAGACCAGAAAATAGCAGATTCCACCGTGCATCTGTGTAAACTTCAAGGACAAGCTCAAGTTACATTTATTTAATGACCGTAATAGGGATAATAAAGAGAGGTTACACATGGAACCCTATCTAATCACCTATATCCATCCCATGTTTTCCGTAAGTATTTAAGTGCCAATTACTTAGCTGGCACAGAATTTTGCAACAGGTCATTACTAGTTCAGGGACTAGACAAGATTGCTCTAAAAGCTAATGAAACAAGTTGCTTAAATAGTACATTTTTTTATGAACCAGGAAAACTTCCTTTATAGTGAGTCATTGATGTTGACATTCCTGTGTAGCCTAACCAGAAGGCTTTTTGTAGTTCAATAAAAATATGAATATATCATAATGGGCCAGGAGGTCTCAGTGGAAGTGGCACGTGATAAGCGACAGTCGCTGCTAGTTCATCTTATGCTAAACTATAGACCGACATGGCACCGTCATGTTTTATCGTCTTCAAAAACACAGTGGGGATGGTGTGTATTTAAGAGGCCTGGGAGAAGGGAGAACTCTCATTCCATCTGCTTATTCCGGGAAAAGCTCCTATGGTAAGTCAGATTTTTTTTTTTAACCAACTTTTTGTTTTAAAGCAAAGCCTCGCCCATTAAAGGACACGTGTGTCCCTCAGTGCTAGGCAGGTTTATAAGTAATAATTTAATGCAGAGGAAAAATACTTGACACAATTTTGAGCCAAAGCTCTGATAAACGGAAAACAGAATATACTTCAAAAAATTTTAGCACAACTGTTAGACAATTGTAATCTCGCTAGTAACTTAAATCATATTTATTTAACACGGAAGGAGTAAAGGGTTCCCTAGCATTAGAGTCACACGAAAGCTGTCTGCAGCTGGAGATGATTTTGAGTAACAGATTTTAAAGGGCACAGACATAGGTCCAATAAATGAGTCTTTATAGTCTAGAAAGCCAGAAAAGCTAGATTGCTGAAGTATATAAATTTATTGTTTTAAATAAGTTAAGCCCTTTTGGGGAAGTAGCAATTACCTTGGAATCATATGAATTGATGGTTTGCTTAGTTAATTCATTTATTTCCTTTTAAAATATCCAAACTGAGTTGTTTATCAGACCAAGAGTATAGGTTTCTAAGAACCAGCATTTTACATTCACTATTACTTCACAAAAATAAAAATTAAGACACTAATTATTTCTTCAATCTCGTAGAATAATAACTACAAGACCAAAAGCAAAACAAAATCATATTGTGCTTGGGGGAAAAAATAGCATTTTTCTAGGCTCCTCGAAGTCAGTGGTTAATGCCACCTTAGGAGCTTATCTTAAAAAGAAAACAAAAAAAGTAAATGAAACATTTAAGACTTGAGCCTTAGAAAGTGTTGTCTAATGCCATAACCAGGATAATTTTCTTAGGTGTCTTGCTTTTATGTAGCTGGCACAAATTTGATTTTTTTGGTCCACTCCCCCAGCCCTGGAATGATTTTAACATCAGAAGAGATGATGTAAGGAGACAATCCACTAGAATATGTATGTTAGAAAACCTTCAAAGTCACTTTTGAAATCCTAGAATAAACTTTTAAAAATCTATACAGATGAAGGTCTTTCCTTGTGTTCTTTGATTATTTTAATCAAGAAAGATTAAATCAGGAGGCTGTATGTTCCTTCCATAAGAACGCTTAGTTCTCTGAAACCTACCTTCCATTTTAATTTTATTAGTAGAGGTCAAGTAAATGGCTTACTGAAGGTGGTGTGGGAGACTCTAAAAGCTTCTTTAGATTAGGAACACTGGTTAATGTTTGGGATCCTGTAGGAGTGGCTTTTTCCTGAAGGCTCTGGTAGATACAAGGGTCTTTGAATTACTTTTCCAAACTTGCTGAGTGTGTTTCATGATTCCAAAGGTAGATGTCTAGATGTGTTTGTGAAAGGGAGGACCAACTAAATGGTGGTGACTTACATGATTCCAATAGGTGTAATTATGGTTACATTTACTTGGATTCATATGTATATAATTCATGAAACAAAACCTCTCTCACCTGCTTAGACTTTATAAGCAAGAGTCTAATGTTAAGTGGTAGGGTATTATTGCGAGTGGAACTTCCTGCGCCCGTCTATATGTGCAGCAAATGGACCGTAGACAGATATTTCAATACCTTAGAATCGTTTATTGTTTGATGTATTTATTTCAGTTGTGCAGCAATTAAAATCCCTCAATTTTCAACACTTGAGTAGTAGTGGTATATCACCTCAAGAAGCAAGAAAAACAGTTTGTAGGTTCTCCCTTCTCCCTGTGTACCTGAACCTGAAATAACCTAGGCAGTTCTTATCTGTTAACCTATCTGATTTGGTCAGCCACCAAAAAGTAAGCAAATGAGCGTATATTCTTATTTCTTCCAGAAGAGTTCCCCTGGACTTTTAGATAGCCTTCTGGGACTTCATAACCTTCAACGTGGTAGAACACTGGTATCAGGAGGGGAGACGCTGGTTATCGGGTTGCTGGTCCTATGTAAACCTGAAATTTGACAAATAAATAGAAAATCTCCTTATTTTTTAAGCGACTCTTTTTTCCTTCCTATTTAAAAGCAAACCAAGTCTTTTCTAAGAGAAATCAGCTACGTTATGAAGAACCATCCATAAAGTGATAATTGATATATCAAGCACACAGATAACAGTAGACAAAAAGTGGTTTTAAAAATATATATATTCTAGAGGCACCTGGGCAGTTCAGTTGGTTGAGCGTCCAACATCGGCTCAGGTCATGATCTCATGGTCCGTGAGTTCGAGCCCCGCATTGGGCTCTGTGCTGACAGCTCGGAGTCTGGGGCCTGCTTCAGATTCTGTGTCTCCCTCTCTCTCTGCCGCTCCCCTGCCCACATGCTATCTCTAGCTCTCAAAAAAATAAAGAAACATTAAAAAATTATATTTATGTATTGTATAATATATAATTATATAATGTATAATATATAATTATATATATATATATATATATATATTCTAGGGGCACCTGGGCGACTCAATCAGTTAAATGTCCGACTTCAGCTCAAACCACGATCTCACGGTTTGTGGGTTTGAGCCCTGTGATGGGCTCTGCACTGACAGCTCAGAGCCTGGAACCTGCTTCAGATTCTGCATCTCCCCCTCTTTCTGCTCCTCTCCAGCTTGTGCTCTGCCTCTCTCTCTCTCTCTCTCTCTCTCTCAAAAAAATAACTAAGCATTTAAAAAAATTAAAAATAAAAAAATATATATTCTTAACCATAAGGTTAGCAGGGCCACCGTCATTCTTAGAAAAGCAGCCCAGCTGCCCCGTTGGCTGCGGCTGTCTTGCCCAGCTGAGAAGATCATATCGGATGTGGAAAGTGAGCCAATGGCAAGTCTCTCATGGAAGGTTAATGCCAACTCTAGGGGGAGATTGGACATAAAAACAAAGGGCATATTCTACTGAAAAGACCACCTAGAACCCAGAGATAACATATTAGGTTAAGAGAAATTAAACCGATCTTGTGTTGTGTCTACATGACTATAAGGACTTTGTTCTCATGGGTTTGGTCTCTGTATAGACACACAGAAAGAAGTTCTGCCTATCCATCTACAGTTACTACACACACTGCAGTTTTCCTCCTCTGTGCTGATGTTATAAGGCAGCTGGAGTCTCTCTCCTTTAAACTCTTCAAAACACAGCTTGTCTCTGAAACATGAGTTGCAGAAAGGTACAGAAACACTCAAGCAATGGCTTTGAGGATTATATAAATGTGGGTCTCTGCCTGGAAAGGAAAACCACATTGGGATTTAATATAATTCGGCCAGGCTATTAAAGAAGAAACCAAATATCAGGCAATGTTTCTTGCCCTGGTTTTTGGAAGAGGAAACGTTTAAGATTACCTGCTTGCTTTAAAGTGCTCCACTGTAGTCTAGCATAAAATAGTTCTACTAGCATTTGTGGCTCTTCGTTCTTACTTATGTTGAAAATGCAGCTGGTTCTCAATAACATGCTTTCTTTAACGCTTCTAACATCCACGTAGACTCTGAAGATGACTGTCCTATGGACTGGAGTAAAAAGTGGACTGTGTGTAACAATTAAGGGTTATATGTACAAGTATCATAGTCATGGGGAAGAGCCCAAATGAATACACTGCTGTGTCCTAAAGTCCATACGCTGCATATTGCACACCCACTTAGACTTAAGTCAGGGTTATGGCATACGGGAACAAGAAAGCACAACTCGAACTTGTGTGTTCGAGGATGCAAACTAAGATTCATTTATATGGTTTAGTTTAAAACGAGCATCGCGCTAGAAAGAGGAGTTCGTTTGGGTAGCTACCCTAAATTGGGAAGAATAGGCATGAAAAGAATGAAATATTTGCTGGTCAGTTTGGGTGAGTATATATATATATATATATATATATATATATCTGAAGAAAGACTGTTGGAAAAAGTATGAATAGTGTCAATGTATTGGCTTAGGAACCAGATGGTACGATGACAGTCCTTTTCTCTCACCCTGATTCATTTGCTTTTTGCCTACCTTTTCCTGCAAGGGTCAAGCATAATATCCGTTATACGTTTCAATGCCAAGTTGAAAGTGAAAGCCATAGGTTGGCTGTGCTTTTGTTCCAGTTCCATAATGCTTCTCAAATCACCGCCCCAGAGGCTCTGCGGTAGAAAATTTCCAGAGGCTTCCATGTTAGCAGTGCTATTTTTGTTTAAAATTTAAAACCCTAAAGTTGCTCATGTAAATTGTTCATTCTTCAGAACACTCTCTTACCTTGGATTTAGGATGAGAGGAGAGCAAAATGAAATACAGTATCCTACTTTACTCTTGAATAGTGCGCAATAGGGTTCTTCTAAATTCAAATTTTAAAACTGACTCACTCCATTCGCCCATTCCAGTTATCTATCAACACTTCGGCTTTTTAAAATCTTATTCCTTCCACATGCTTTTCTTGGCATACTTTCTGGTTACTATCACTTCTTAACTAGAAAAAGCAAACTGTGCAAGGGCCCCTTTCAGTCACTGTCACTGCCAGCATGGCGCCCCCCGCTTTGTGACGGCGCCTCGGTGTAGCCTACTGTGCCACCACTAAAATATGCTGAGTTCTCTCCACTAAAGCGAGCCCTTGGTGACTGAAGCAGGTGTCGCCATCCCTGGCCCTGCAGTAGTGTCTCAGCGCTGGCGGTTGGAGGGGAGTGCGCCACAGAACTCCATCACGTTCCACACAGCTCGTTCTGCCTGCCCAGTGGCCGCTGTACCAGTGAGGCTGCCCAAAGTACGACAGTATCTTCTTGACTGGGTTAGATGGGAACCCTTACATTTCAGCCCATGTAGACTTCTTACCGAAAATCCATTTCTCAGCCATAGTTTTCCCTTAATGCCTACCCACCCCCCACCCCCACACATCTGCTGCGTGTTGGCCACTTCAGTCCATTGGCCATTTCCCAGAAATGTCTTGGCTTGCTATACAAATTTACCCACCAGATTGCCAATTACTTTCGAGCCTAGAGCGCAAGGTGTATGGCCCTCCCACCCCACAAAAAGCCATATTATTCTGTCTCCCAAAACAATGAATTCCTAATAGCCTTTCCTCAGAATTAATGGGAATCTCTCATAGTGTATTCCACAGATGACTTGTTATCTTTCTAATAGAAAAAGCAGCAGCTAATAAGGCAGTTCACGATGCTACTTAGTATTATAAAGTTGATTCAAGGATGCAGTCATCACCTTGTCAGTCTCTCCTCCCCACATGGCTCTTCAGGTATAAGTACAAATGGAACAATAGAAGATAAGGAAACAAATTCCACATCATTAGGGGAATCCGGGCCCAGTAACCTCCATAGACAGAGCTCTGATAAATCTGGATTGAAGTACACTGTTCACTAGACCAGAAACCCCCCCTTTCTCTTTTCCATGTCGAGGTGTGTCTGCTGCATTGCACTGCCCTGCTCACTGGAGATAAACAGAGCACACATACCATGGCTAGTTGAGCCACATCCAGACAGTCACTGGTATCAGGGGTCCCATAGCAGAGTGTAACCCAAATGATCCAATGCCAGCAAGGTAAACTAATGACAGAAACATGATCTTCAAACCTCCAGAGTTTCAATGTCACTTCCTTCCCTTTGTAGAAGTGAGTTAAAGGATCAAGTCGGATTCCCATTTTTCTTCTCTGTTCAGTCTAAGCTAGCGGAGGTCATGTTCAAGGAATGATTGGCTGGGAGGTTAAAGTTGAGATGGGCATACACTCTTAACGTCAATTAATCCAACTCCAAGCTTCATTTGTCCATGTGTGCAAGAATTCCACATGGTCAAAAGGCCACAGGGATATTCAACACTATGTTCTTTCTTAGAGTCTGAATAAGTATAAAGAGAAGTTCTAGACTCAGTGCTCCGTGCATGTCTTTGTTCATGCAAGCATATTAACTTATGCCAACTTTTTCCAAGAGGCAAGAGTATCTTGATTATGAATTTACATTTTCTTCTTTTTCTAACTCCAGAGAGTTAACCATTCAAACTGAAGAGTCATTGTGCTGAAACAACTGAGTAATTTGATTGTAAAGTTGAACATAAACTCAATACTTCAGTTCAACTTGTGAACAATTTCACACCTAGAGAACGGTGTGCATTGCCCAGTCCAGAGAATGGACCCTCATCTGGATAGCGTGAAGCTCTGTTTTAAGCTTAAACTCTCTTAAGTATTATTTTGATGGTTACTTTTTAGGCTCTAGTAGAAGATATTCCTAATAAAAACTTATTTTAAAAACAAAAAGGGTGTGGTGGGTACAAAACTTAGGAGAGGTCGTAATGAGTCAAAAATATCGAAAGTCGCCAACTTAAGAAGTCAAACTTCCTATCATGCTTTATTTTTTTTTTTTTGTTATAATAGTTTATTTTCAAATTGGTTTACATATAACACCCAGTGTTCATCCCAACATGTGCCCTTTTTAATGCCCATCACCCCCTCTCCCCCCTCCCTCATGGATTGGAAGAATAAATATCGTCAAAATGGCAATACTACCCAAAGCAATCTACACATTCAATGCAATCCCAATCAAAATTGCACCAGCATTCTTCTCAAAGCTAGAGCAAACAATCCTAAAATTTGTATGGAACCACAAAAGACCTCGAATAGCCAAAATAATACTATCATGCTTTAAAAAAAGAAAACCATGAAAAGGCCACACACTGAATAGCAGACAGTGTACTGAAATAAATCGGAATCCTTTGATCTGTGAGTTGCATCTCAAACCTAGCCAAATACTTTCTTCCAAGCAGCCAAGTCAGCATTAATAAGCCAGTTTGACCAAATAGGACTCTAGCTACCTAGGTAAAAACAAACAAAAAAAAAAGAATCCAGTGACAATGTACGATTAGATCGCATAGAATCCTTTTTCGATTTTTGATTCAGAAAACATATGTGAACTTCAATGTTCAAACTATTCTGCTAAGCTATCTTCCTATTTTTTGGTTGATATATCTACTAAATGGAAGGTATACTTGGTTCAATCTGTATGTAATGGATTTTGCATAGCCTTAAAAAATAGTTAAAAAAAAAAAAACTTGACACATATAATCTCTAGGAATAGGACAGTAGAGCCTCATGTTAGGATCTCAATTTCTCCTGGTACCAGCTCTATCCCAACCAGCTGTTTAACAATAGACAAGTTATAAGTTCTTTCTTGACCTCAGTTCTCTAATCTTTAATAATGAATGGGTATGACCCCCTAGGTTTCTTCCGGCTCAAAATCTAACCACCTGGTATTTCTTCAAGGAGACACAGGATCATGGAAGTAGATGACTGGAAATCAAGCTTGTCAGTACATTAGAATTATCTGGGAGTCTTTAAAATATATTGGTGCCCGCGTCTCCTTCCCCAGAGATTTGGATTTAATCAATCTGGGAACAGCATAGACGTCTTTTTAAGAGCTCCCCAGTTAAACGTTCCCCAGGTGATGTGAGGTAGACCTTCTATACTGCTAATGGCAATGATGGAGGCTTGGGTTTGGCCCAGCACGTCTGGGTGACATGGAATAGATTCAAAAGCTAGAGTTGAACAGGGGTGGCCCTCCCACTGACAAACTCTCTCAGCTTTTCACCTAAGCCTTGATAGTGAAACTACTACATCCCTCTAATGTGTGTACTGGCTAGCTGTTTACCTGTTGATCCCAGTTGTTCTAAAATGGCTTAAACATTCACTGTGGAAAAACAATGCTGGGTACAACATAAGACTATCCAGGATATCGTTTGTAAGATGTAGCTTCGATTTAAGCATGGCTACCATTGCTAAATGGTAGCACTGAGGTTTCTACGTAAGTTCTTACTGATTTCTCGTAACAACTGTGCACACAATATTCCCATCATACATAAGTATTAGATAAGTTGCCTCAAGCCACAGGGCTAGAAATGGTGAAAGTGTCTAAGACCCCCAAGTCTGAAAGCAGCTACACCTCCTACCCAAAATTAATTAACTGTATGGGGAACTCTTGGCCTGACTTGGTTCCAAAGAAAGGGAAAAGCTTCCCGGTTCAGTACTTAAGTCCTACAGCATCCTTCCCAAGGGTTAAAAGCAAAGAAAAAAATAGTCTCAGTAAATGCATAACTCGTGTATACTTCCTTGACTCAAGTGTCGTTGGTTACTGAGGCCTCGACAGCAGCGTCAGCACTTAGAAGAAAATCTTCTAAGAACTCCTTTTCACTGTGCATCAACATAGTCTCATTTCCCCATTTACACAGACTGCAAAACTCTTAGCGTCTATTACACTGGGTCTTTGCAGAGCAAAGTAAGCCCTTCCTAAAAGCATAGGAATCCAAGCAGTTAATGGAGAGAGGCTTTACATCAAGTATCAGAAACAGCCTGACTTTGCTGTATCATTTCTGGCGACATACCTTATTCTCAAAAGGCTACTTTGAAAATAACGGTGAAGGCAGCTTGCTGCCCTCTTGGACCCCGAGATCTGCCTTAGAGGTTAATATTTCACATGTACTCATTCAGTCTCTCAGCTGAGACAGGCATAAAGTTCCAAAGGACACCCGAGCCTATTTTCTGACAAGTACAAAGTGCTGGACACTCGAGCAAAGACGTGTATGTTGTTTTGTTCTTGACTCTTCTTAACTCTCTTTCCTGTGTCTATTTTATGTTACTGTTTTCTGAAAACTTAACTGGCACATTAAAGCCAGTGGGATTATGACTTTAAAAGCAGCTTATAAAATACAGGTTAAAATCAGTATGATTAAAAAAAAAAAAAAAGAAAGAAAGTTAAGAGCAACCAGCATCTGTAGTAGAAAAGGGAACATAGATCATGTTTTGTTTTGAGCCTAGCAACTTATTAGGGATTGATTTTGTTTTATTGAGTCTATTGCCCATAAAATAGACACCTTTTATTTCACAGAGCTGTCAGCACAAATGTTTCAAGTGTTTGGTAGGTTAAATGTTTGTCCCTTCCTCCTTATCGCTGAAAACAGATTCTTGATCATTTGTGGAATGGGGCTACCGTTAAGTAAGTCCTTAAGTTATTCCTTTTACCAGCGTTTTGAGACTGACCCAAGCAGATTTCTCCCTGTCCTGTATAATTAGGGTAAGATCACTTGGCAGAGAGGAGGTACACTTGTGTTAGGATATTTCCAAGAACCCTGGAATCATTAAGTCGTATCATTGCTGAAACCAATGCAACCTGGCTGATGGGAAGGGTAAGCAAGAATAAGGAGGCACTGGCCAAACTCCTCCCTATGCAAATTTATCCCTGTACCAGGCATCCCAGGGTTCTAAATTCTTGCTGTCTTGCATGAATCATTCCAAGGGCTAAACAAACTAGCAGATTTTTTTTTTTTGTGCGAGGGATATAGTTGCCATGAGATGACTCAGAAAGTCTTCTGGTGTACATTTCTCAGAGCCTTCTCAGAAACTGAAAAAGATGTTGCAAGCCCCAGAATCTCTCCTAGTCGTGTGATTCTTGTGCCATGGAAAGGGGAAGTTCCCGCATTCTCTATGGGCGGGGGTTGGGGGGGATTGGTTGTGTTAAGTCCAGAATCCAAGTCATAGACCTTTGCTCAAATGGAAGCTAATTTTCTTGACTTAGCAAAAAAGTTTCTTTACGACTTAGTTTCTTTTACGACTTCCTGTTCTATATTAGGCCTTAACAAGGACTGAAGAATATACAGCAGCTTTAGATTCTCCTCTCTTTCCAGCTGTATCTTCTTTCTCTCCTCAAGCTCCTAATAAAGGAAGCAGCCCATCCCTAAGAATGAGAACCAGCTAGGTTTAGATGGGGAGCTGTTCATGCGGCCCTTTGTATATGTTTTTGAGCTTTAATTTTTAATCCCTGCTTTATGATAACACTCCTTGTATGTGTTTCCTGATTAGTTTTGTGCTTTTCATCAGAAGAGTTTCTGGGACTAAACCCAGTGAATCAGAAGACTATAGGCTTCCTGGTTGTCCCATTTGCTTGTTCCCCTTTATGAAAACTGTGTACTTTACTAGAGCTTTAAAACAGAACACATAGATTAATGCGATCTAGACAATATTTTTTAACAATGCCCTAGCTTGGGAAAGTAATCAAAGAAAATAATACGGCACCTTTTGGCCCTCAGATCCCTTTTCCAGTCCCAATCCCTTTCCAAAAACAATTCATTATAAACCTGCTGGAGGTTTTATGAGAACAATGGGCAATTCTGTAACATGTTAGAAGGATGATGCGTTTGAGCTTAAAATGTTTGCGTTGATTATTCTCCACAGAGGGACTGAGTCTAGAAGCAAGACTTCTTCCATCTGCTGCTCGTCAAATGGTAGCTTGGGCATTTGGAAAGCTTTGTAATGGGGGGTTTGCTCTTTATACCTTGGGGGAAAGCTAAATGTTTATCACTCTGGTATATGTGATCCTGGATGGATGCTTTTATGAAAATATTTTCAAAAATCTCTAGCATTTCTTTATAAAGGAGTTTATCTGTGAGCCTTGGGGCATTGGGGGCAGAGTCTACTCTCTGACCATTTCAGGGAACGTGGATACATTCGAATTATTTTTAAGTCTATTTATTTATTTATTTAGACGTTGGGGGGGGGTAGAACAAGCACACATGAGTGGTGGAGAGGCAGAGAGAGAGGGACAGAGAGAATCCTGAGCAGACTTTGTGCTGACATGGGGCTCGAACTCATGAGCCATGAAGTCATGACCTCAGCTGGTTATCAACAGTCGGATGCTTAACCTATTGAGTTAACCCGGGCCCCCCAAACATGGATACAGTTTTTAAAAATTGTTTTATGTTTACTTTTGAGAGAAAGAGAGAGAAAGGTTGGGAGTGGAAGAGGGGCAGAAAGAGAGAGAGACACAGAACCTGAAACAGGCTCCAGGCTCTTGGAGCTGTCAGCACAGAGCCCCACATGGGGCTCAAACCCACAAACCTTGAGATCATGACCTGCAGGAAAGCCAGGCGCTTAACCGGCTGAGACACCCAGGCGCCCCCAAACATGGATACATTTTTAAATGGCGTGGCCTGATATGCAGACCTATGTCTGCATTGTTATTGTAACATGATATACCTTTTCTTCAGGGAATCTATGCTAAAGAAATTTTTCCTTCCTATTATGGTTTTCTTCCTTGCCCTTCCTAACTGCTCATTCCTAAACAGTGGAAGGATACAATTAAAAGATACCAACTGCCTTTAAAACAATTCCAGTGCTGTGAAAAGTTGTATTTAAGTGTCTGAAGAGAAGTTTTTGCTATAAAACTAAGGTAGCACCATTCACTTTAGAACCCTTCCAGGGGCACCTAGGTGGCTCAGTCAGTTAAATGTCCAACTTCAGCTCAGGATAGGATCTCGGTTTGTGGGTTCAAGCCCGTCATTGGGCTCTGTGCTGACAGCTCAGAGGCTGGAGCCTTCTTCAGATTCTGTGTCTCCCTCTCTTTCTGCCCCTCCTCTGCTCACCCCTTGTCTTTCTCTCTCTCAAAAAGAAATAAACATTAAAAACATTTTTGAGAACACTTCCATTTTGGCCCAGTCTGCCAATGCTATATTTGAGACCTGGTCTTGAGCTGCCGTGAGGTTGCTGTGTCTTGTATCGCTTTTGTGACTAAACTGCACACCACCATTCCCTTTCCCAATCCCCTCAAAGTGTTTTGTGGCACTTCTCAAATTCCTTTAAAATATTCTCACTTTGGAATAAAATATGGCAAATAACCTAAATATTTTATTATCAGAAATAATATCTTGCATAAAAGTACAATATAGGTTCCAAAGATGGCCATCGAACTCTTCTGCCCAGATTATTTTAAGCCTGAACTGGAGGGGAAAGGGGAGGGTTCAGGGAAAGGTCTTACCTACTGTCTTTGGGGACAAATAGGTAACTGGGATGGCTGGATGTGGGGGGAGAGGTATGTTTGGCATATTTGAAAAGGTAAGGAATCAAAAGCAAATAATACTCTAAGAGAAATGAGAACTATGGGCTTACGATACAAAAGTGGAAAGAAAGAAGATTGAAGATAAGAAGGGGCAAAATACTTCAGAGTCTCATAAACAAAACAATAACATCTAAGTCTTTGTCCTAAATGCAAGGGGAAACCACAAGACCAAGTGGGAATGCTTCTAATCTTATTCTAAAATTTAGAATAACTTAATCATTAAAAAAAAAAAATCCGGGTCATCCCAATACAGAAAACACTAGCCATGGACTGGAGCATCAAGGTTGTCCTGGGAACAAAAGGTAGGGAGGGAAAAGTCTCAGAAAAAAGTAGAGGTGTCTGATGCATGCAGACTGAACAGCAAAGTGATTAGATTTGGTCAGGAGACCCACCAGCAGCTGAAGTTGACTTTTTGAAAGTAGAGTTGAGATGAACAGTCCTTTGGGAGAAAGGGAAGAAACAGAAGAGGGTAGGAGACTGTCGAGTTTAAATGTTTAATCATGAAAGGATCACGAGATGATGACCAGAGAACTTACACGGTCCTTATTTCTAAAATAATATCTGAGCAACTTATAAAGGAAAGGGCCTGTCCCTGTATCTCCTTAGGTCAGAGTTTAGTCTCACCTCCTGATGTAAATATGGATACATATCTTCTTGAATCTGAATAAATTCCCCGAAGTTAAGAAAATAACTATTAGTTTCCTGAAATTGGAGGAGTGTGTATATGACTAGGAGGTTTATCATGTCACCAGGAGACAAATCTTGGGAACCACTGAAACCAATCAAGGCATACAAAATAGAGGTGTTGTATTCGTTTCCAAGAGCTGCCATAACAAAACACCAAAACCAAGGTGGCTTCAAACCATGAAACCCGTTTTCTCACAGTCCTGAGGCCAGAAGCCCAGATTTAGGATGTCAGCAGGGTTTGCTTCTTCCCGAGGCTCTGAGGGAGAACCCGTTCCGTGCTTCTCTCCCGGCTTCTGGTGGACATTGGCGATCCTTGGCATTCCTGGTTTGTAGATGTGTCAATCCACTCTTCACTTCCATATTCATATCGCCTTCTCATCTGTGTGTCTTTCTGGACATGTCTTTTTAGGGGCCACTCTGTGTATGTAATAGAGCATCTCTGTATCTAGTAGAAGGCTTCTCAGAGGAAATCATCAGTGTAACATGTGAGGAACGTAGGGCCAGACATCCTGGGTTAGACCCAGGTTCTACCACTTCGCAGCTGTATAGCTTAAAATCCCTGTGCCTTGGCTTTTCCTATCAAAATACTCATAGGGTTACTCTGAGGAACCTACTAGAACCTGGGCCCCCATTAAGTCTTGAGTAAATAGGGCTTTGGGTCCTCTACCATGTAAAACTTTCACCTGTAAAGAGACCTTCTTCCTGGCTGCCTACCAGTCAGGTACCTTTGAGCAAAATTAATGACTAAATCTCCAAATTAAAGAATTCAGCTAACATCAGTCATACATAGAAGTCTGTATGTATGTGTTTTTAAAGACTAGTAAGACTATAAAGGCCGTTTAAAGACTCATGGAGGGAGAGGCGAGTATCAACCTTGAGGAAAACATGTTGACATTTATGAAGGAAGCAAAGTGCAATTTAGGCTGATGAGCCTCAAAAATGTAACACTTATTTTTATTCTTTAGTTATCTATAAAATAGCGTCTAATTCCTTGGATGGACTTGGTCCTTGAATTTAAAAAGCTCAAATAAATGGATGCTTTATGAATAGAATTAAGCTTTTTGGGGTGGGAGGAGTATACATGTCCATGAATGGTCTTTTTTTTTTTTAATTTTCTTTTTCTTTTCTTTATTTTTGAGAGATAGTACAAGCAGGGAAGGGGCAGAGAGAAAGGGGGAGAGGGGATCCGAAGAAGGCTCTGGGGCTAAAACTCAACAAATCACGAGATGATGACACGAGCTGAAGTCGGATGCTCAACCAACTGAGCCACCCAGGCGCCCCAGCCCATGGGTGGTCTTCACAAGATTACACAACTATAAATGGCTCGGCTTTGCCTCTGGTCCATCTAGAAGGTTAACCTTTCTCTAGCTCTCTCAGAAGCTGTGTAGAAACCTTGACTCCTAGGAGGTGAAAAAAAACCTTTTGAAACATTAGTTCATTCTTTGTCTTTACAATGACTCTGAGTTTTTCCATTTTACCTACCATGATACATAAAGTTTTATAAGAGCACATACCACAACTGCCTTGAGGATAATAATGCTAAATAATAGCATAAAAGTATGTACACCAATGAATTGCACAATAGACATCCCATAAATTCATTCTTCTCCTGATATGTTTCAGTGTTAATGTCAAAAATGGTTGTCTTTTAAATTATAGTTCTTAGAGAGCCGTGGAAACCATATGCAGAATCCTAACATGTGAAAAATATATATTTATCAATATGAGTAAGATAAAACTTATAACTCTATTCTTGGCACCACTGCTTTTGCACTTAAATGGGTTTTTGAAGAGCCAGAATTCATTAGTGTCCAATTTCAGATGCCAGTTGCAATCATCTGAGACACAGCATCCAATATTCTATTTTGCTCTGAAACCCTATTTTTGTACGTGTGAGACATTTTGATCCCTACCTTTAATACTAGATTTTTATGCCAAAATTCAAATACGAACTATTTAGGTAGGTAATCATTAAATATTATCAAGTATCAATTACTTAAAGAAAAATCTAGTAAACACCCTCTTTCAATTTTGAAAACTACAAAGGGAACAGTCCTACCCACTCCTCTTCAGAATTCAGTCTGTTTATTCAGAAAGAACAAAATGAGTCTGAAAAAATACACTCATAAATCACTGGTTATAAGCCTATTAGCATAAAGTCTGGATTCGCTGTGTTATGGTCTCATTATGCCTCTAAACTCTGCCTACAGGTGTCTGTAGCAGGTTATGTTCATCTGAGACTTCGGGGATCGCCTGGTGTCACTAAGTGTCTGTTGGTGCTGGAGTTTGCTGTCTGCCTTCTTGCCATGTCTAACGAAGTAGAAACGAGCACAACTAATGGTCAGCCTGACCAACAGGCTGCACCAAAAGCACCATCAAAGAAGGAAAAAAAGAAAGGTATGGAGCAACACTCTTGAGGCCACTGAGGGGAGCGCATGTTGGCTACCTCTGAATAAATGTGAAGTTTGGGGTAAAGGAAGCAAGAGCTGGCCCTTGGCTCATTTCAGCCTCCGCCTTGTGTCAAGTTCTCCTCAATAGGAAAGTTGGACTTCGGCAGAGATTAGTTTCCTCCACTTAGAATAAGACCTGTCTCTGGATGGGATGATTGCACCAACTTGGATCTTGCTGGAGAGCGTTCCTAGTGGCTTATTTAGTTGACAGACACAACTATCAGTTATTCTCGGATTATCTTTCGGGAACCTATTCATCACGTTGCTTTACTGAAGTAGCTGGTTTTCAAAGACCAAGATCTTCATTTTATTAGACCCTGTTCTCTTGACCTGAAGTACCACCAGAAGGTGCCAGAATCCTTAATCATTCACAGTTTGAGAATGTGCCGTGGCTTGTTTGCCTTTTACTATTATATGTTAGCTATGGGAATGAGACCGAACAGTCTTTTCAAAAAGCAAAAGAAGTTATAAAGATGAGATAATTATCTTAATGATTTTCATACCCGGGGATGATATTTAAAGACATTTATAATTTTTATCTTATATTTATTTTTTTTTCTTCAGGCTCTGAAAAGACAGATGAGTATCTTTTGGCCAGATTCAAAGGTGATGGTGTAAAATACAAGGCCAAGCTAATTGGCATTGACGATGTGCCCGATGCAAGAGGAGATAAAATGAGCCAAGATTCTATGATGAAACTAAAGGTAAAAGGGGAAAGCATGCTTTGTCTCTATCTTAAGCAAGTATCAAACAGAGGGAATTATATTAGAATTTTGTGTTTACCTATATCTTAATTCAAATTAATAAATTTCAAATTAATTATTTGAAAGAAAAACATTTCTAATCACATAATTGATCCAGTAGTACCTCATTTTATGAGGAGTCATGAGTTTGTTTGCATATTTTGAATACTATTCTAAAGACCTGGCTTAGTCAAGTATTGCAGGACTCTAGATTCCTTTTCCTTTGGGCAAATCAAGTTTAGATCCTGGGAGTATTCGGATAAAATTCAGGTCTCTAGGGAGAATTGTGAGTTTGAGCTCCTCGTCGGGCTCTGTGCTGACAGCTTAGAGCCTGCAGCCTGCTTCAGATTCTGTGTCTCCCTCTCTTTCTGTTTCTCCCCCACCCATACTCTGTCTCTTTCTCTGTCTCAAAAAATAAATAAATAAATAAAGATTAAAAACAATTTTAAACATTTTTTAACTTTTTATTTTATTTTTTGAGAAAGAGAGAGAGAGCACAGGCAGGGGAAGGGCAGAGAGAGGAAGACACAGAATCTGAAGCAGGCTCCAGGCTCTGAGCTGTCAGCACAGAGCCTGATGTGGGGCTCAAACTCCCAAACCATGAGGTCATGACCAGAGCTGAAGTTGGATGCTTAACCAACTGAGCCACCCAGGTGCCCTAAAAACAATTTTAAATATTCTAAAAAAATAAAATTAAGGTGTGGCTCTTTAGTATTGGCCTTTTGGTTTTTTTAATTTTTAAATTCTAGTATTACCGCTGTGTGAAACTTATTAAATAAATAATAATTGTTAAATAAGACAAGGCCTAGAAGGAGCATCTTTGAAGATCTAATTCAGTCTTGTCTTTACCAATGACTACTCTGAAGCCAACAGAATTAGAACGACTTGTCCAAGTTCATATAGCTAACTCATGATGTTCTGGCCCAATGTCTTCTATTTCATTCTGCCATCCATCTGAAAGGTGCCTAATCCTTTCATCGATGGTAGAAAATAAAGCTATCTTGTAAATGCTTTCGTATCAAAAGCATCCTAGGGTAATTTTAACTAGATTTTTCTTGTTTTCCCCAATCACATCAGGGAATGGCGGCAGCTGGTCGGTCTCAGGGACAACACAAACAAAGGATCTGGGTCAACATTTCCCTTTCCGGGATAAAAATAATTGATGAGAAAACTGGGGTAAGAATCCACTTTCACTGACACCTTTCTGACCACCTGAGTCTAACAAACAATTTGACTTAAATTTCCGTTCTCTGTTTCCCTTTTCGAAATTCTGTGGGAAAAACAAAATACATACTACTTTTCTAGAGGAAATAGGCAGAAAATAGATAGGGTAGAGGTGAGGGGTCAAGACACTTTATTTTGAAATTTATTCTCTGTAATGAGTCTGAACCTCCATAAACACAGATACCTGTAAATTTCACTTTGGCGTCTTTTTGGACCCCAAGTACACAGAACTAGATTAACCCTACCTCCTAGTTTGTGTTGCTGTCATCGGTCAATGCCTAGGTCTCATTTAATGTATTGATCACCCGCAAACTTACTGACCAACTGAAGCTAGAATATTACCTATAAACACCTACCTTTTCTTTCTCCTCTCTTTTCCCTTCCTCTTCACCTGCAGTTATAATCTCTCATCCTGCAGATAGAAACTTGTTCATTTTTTGCGGTTGCTGTTGTTTGACCATGTATAAATAGTATTACTTATTTTGTTCCTTTTTCTGTAACCATATCAAACAACTGTCATACTTCAGGTTCTCTGGGACATTTTTTTTTTTTCTGCTCAACATAACATCATAAGATTAATTTACTTAAAATGTTGTTTGTAGCTCATTTGCATTGCTGTAAATCAAGGCACTCTGTTGTATTAAGGGACTATTGGGAGACCTCCAGTTATTATCCGCCCCTTCCTAGAGATGTCCATTATCTATCATGCAAAATCCACTGGTCAGATATAGAGCTCTGGCACCCTGGCACCTGCTCACTTACCCGACTGGTCCTTGTGCACTGCTGTTTCCATTGTCCCACATTACTCAAGTCTTATTTTCCCAAGCCCATCAGAGAATGGTAGCAGATTTCTCTCAAGCATTCTCTTGTTCCCCAGACCTTCTAAGATATCCAATATAAACTTTCTAGTGGCCTTAGGCATTTGGAAACAAAAGCTAAGATGGACTATGACCACCTACAAATATCCCTGAAGGATTGAGCCCTGCTGTGTGCTTGAAAGGATCAAGAAAAAGGGAAGGGGGGCGGGAAGAGGGGAAGGCACTACTAAACCAATAAACTCCCTGCCCTACGTAACTCCTGGATAGTGATGTGAACATGGGAAAAACTTGATACCAGAATTTGGCAACTTCCAAAATGTCCTGAGGATAATTGTTCCGATAGTACTTCAGATGATTTTCTGGTCACTCAGAGTCATTGTCAAAGGATCCCATAGCTAGCTTAGTTATGCTGTGCATCTGAGTTTGACTTTGCGTTGGGAAAGTCAACCCACTTGGATGGTTTAGCAGTGAAATGTCCCATCTTTGCTTTCGAAATCTTGGTCTCCTCATCCAATCCTCGATCCTTTCTTGGTATGTGGCGTCACATCTTTGGGACGGAGGCAATCAAGTATCAATAATCTAAGATGTGTTTTTCCCCACTTCTGTTTTCTATTCTTTGTTCCTTTTGGAGCCCTTACTAACAAGAATAAATATAGCTCTCACCTTCAACCAGAGGCAAAACTAACTTTCTTCACATGTTTTGGCTTTTTTATATATGCCTAAATATCAGAAGCTTCATTATGCCACCATATAAATAGGTTCTAATTTGATCAATAAATCATTCTTTATCTTTATTTTTCAGGTAATAGAGCACGAACACCCGGTAAATAAAATTTCTTTCATTGCCCGTGATGTGACAGACAACCGGGCATTTGGTTATGTGTGTGGAGGAGAAGGCCAGCATCAGTTTTTTGCCATAAAAACAGGACAACAGGTAATCTCCATGCCTTGAGATATGCTTGGAAGATGACTTGTCCTCAGTTGACAATAGAGTGTCTGTCACTCAACTAGAGAGCTTGCTAGAGACAGGTAGATGTAGGAGGACTGAACAATGACTCAGAAGATGGCTATCTTTATTGGTCTTAGGAATTATTTTTAATGTTTATTTATTTATTTTGAGGGGGGAGGGGCAGAGAGAGAGAGAAAGAGACAGAGAATCCCAAGCAGGCTCCATGCTGCCAGTGCAGAGCCCGATGTGGGGCTCAAACCCATGAACCATGAAACCATGACCTGAACTGAAATCAAGAGTCTGATGCTGAACTGACTGAGCCACCCAGGTGCCCCAGGAATCATTTTTAAATGTCATTGAGACCCATGTTGTGTATGGACAAGGATTGTTAGAATGGACTCTTCTTGTAAGGTCAATGTTGATTTTAGAACAATAGTGAATTATTCTCCAAAATCCTGAAGCAGTTGGAAAACTATCATGATCCTTCTTGTTCTGTTTAAATACTTATTAACTCTCCTGTCCTGTATGTATCTGGTGGTGGGGATTGGGGTAGTCGTAATTTCCCCTAAACCAGGGGAGGATAGTAAGGAGCTTTAATAGAAAAGAAGAAATAGTACTAATCAGAACTGATGGGAGACAAAGAGAAGAAAATAATAAGATTAAAATACTCATAAAGATCCTTTTTTTTTGCTTTAGGCTGAGCCATTAGTTGTTGATCTTAAAGACCTCTTTCAAGTTATCTATAATGTAAAGAAAAAGGAAGAAGAAAAGAAAAAGGCAAGTACTACCCAATATTGCCTCTATTACACTTAAGACTATATTCAGGGCCATGTTTGAACATTATATAAACATATGGAGTGTCTGCAGAGTTGATTTCTTTGTGGCTCTCAAAGTATAGAAAGTACTGTTTTTCCCAGTACAGCAATGGATGGATGTTATAGTTAGACACCTGATTTTCCATCCCTGACTTGTGTTATCTGTCTGTACAAGCTTCACATTGGTTCCAAGGACTCAACAGGTCGACCAAGTTTAAGTTCAAAAACTGTATTCAAATCTAGTATTGATATGAAAAGGGCAGGGAAATCTATATGCAAGACTCTCTCTTGCCTTGTGCCAGTGAACCCATAGGTGTGTGTATATATATGTGTATATATATATATGTATATATATGTATGTATATATATACGTATATATATAGTATATGCCCATAGGTATATACCCATAGATATGTATACATATATATGTGTGTGTATATATATATATATATATATATATATATATATACTAATTTAACTTTCTTTAATTATAATTACTAATATCAGTGAATTTCTGTCTTTCTTTTTAGATGGAAGAAGCCAACAAAACAGTAGAGGTAAAACTGCATCTTTGCTTCTTGTGAATTGCACATGTGATGTGTATAAGTCCTTGTTTCCTCCATGTCGGAGCATGCTCCTCTCCTAGCTTATGACTGTGTGTTCATGATTCCTCTGGCCATAGAGGATGTACAGTTGAATGATCAGTACCAGAATCGTAACTGCTTAGCAAGCCAATACACTAAGAAATTAAATTCTATAAGAAAAGTCACTCTTAAACATTTACCATCTTTTCAGAATGGGAGTGAGACCCTACTG
This sequence comes from Paguma larvata, assembly GCA_030068075.1. Lineage (NCBI taxonomy): Eukaryota > Metazoa > Chordata > Mammalia > Carnivora > Viverridae > Paguma > Paguma larvata. The sequence continues at coordinate 30,038,355 of CM057826.1, read as the reverse complement.
ACCCTTGATGACCAAGCTAACAAACTGAAATTGGTATGTATGTGATTTTTTATGATTCTTATTTACCTGAACATAGGTTTACTTCGTATAGATGTTGCTAATACCAAATCTGCATTGAATGTGTATGGAAGTCCTGTTAGGATGACTATTTCCCTAAACATTAGTATAACATTTATGTCAAGGTACAAAGTAATCTTTTTAGTAGACAATGTTTGAATCTAATCCAAAAACTTTTTTAAGACTGTGGACCAGATGGATTTGTTTGGAAACATGTCTACACTTCCAGACCTAAATAGCCTAATACCAAATCTGTATTAGTTAAATGAAAATCAAATTGACAACGATTTTCCTAAAACTTAGTTTAGGAAACAATTACAACAATATACAAAGTAATATTTTTTAGTAGACACATCTGAATCTAATCCAAATACTTTTTCAAGGGTGTGGACCAGATGGATTTGTTTGGGGACATGTCTACACCTCCTGACCTAAATAGTCCAACAGTAAGTGTCTGTTTTTAAATTTGCAATGTAATAGAAATGGCGTCTACAACTCAAATTGGCAATTAACCGGAAATCTTGAGCATCTCGAACCTTGGAAGGTGACTGCTGATTTTTCTGCATAATGTATAAATGGCTACAAGAACCAATTTGCATCTTAAGTTACCATGGGAACCTATGAACACTAATTCAGATATTTTAATTTTGCTTGGAGGTTAGATTTGAACAATAGGATGGGAAATGAAATCTTTTCTGGTATTATTTAGGATCAAAAGAGGAGCTTGAATGATAATCCTTGGCATAAGTCTACTTGAAGGAAGTGTTTGCTAGATTAATTATAAAGCCACTTGGCTTCTTCAATATTTTTCTATTCTTTCTATTGTGATGTAGCAGCATAAGCTTGGTGTGAAGTAAGACTTAAAACAAATATGATGATCAGTTATGTTTAACCAAGGCCTGTTTTTGTTTAAAAACGTTGTTCATTCTGTGCAGGACACTAGAGTATATCAGGTCTTCTTAATATTGACTGAATGTGACGACTGTATGAGGATTTCCTTTATAGACAAGGAAATGGTGATGCAGAAAAAACTCACTTGCTTAAGAAAGAGGTCCAGGTTCGAGGCCTAAGCACAAGTCTCACACCTTCCAAACCAGGGCTTAAGTTAACCTACCCCTGTAATTTTGGATGACTTCTTATAACTATTATTTTTTTTAACAGTTTCTTGAGTACCTGAGATTTACGGGGCACAGGAGTGAGTGAGATGTATGATATCAATGAGATCGTGGAGTTTACTGTCAAGCGGGGAGTCCAACATTAAATCTAATCACAAAGCCTATTAATTGATGTTAATTAAAGGGTATTTATCTAGTTTAGAGGTTCATAGAATGCCTCAGAATAAATGAGTTTCTAGACTTGAATATAGAAGATGATAAAGCAGTACCCAGACAAAAAGAGCATCAGTCTAGAATAATGAGAAGAATGTCTGTCTAGGAGTCTGTTGCATCAGGGAATTACCCAGCCAGTCCACATGACCAAAAAGGTCATAGGAATTAAAGCATCAGCAGATCAAGGACTGGGTAAGTCTCACTTGCCAGAGTATTGCAGGGAGTGCCAGCCTCGAACTTTCACATAAATGGCGAGGCCCACTGAGATGAAAGGAGCAGGGGCTGCATAGTCTCTTCTGTGTCCCCAACCGTGTGGCACTCACAATGCAAAACAGCATTTTAATGAGGACCTAAAAAGCCTGCAATAGAGAAGAATCCCGTTTAATGTTCTTTTCAGCAGTGAGTTCTAATTCACTTATCTATGGAACCTTTTATTCTTCGCAAACTTTTTGAAATACAAGATCAGATGATCCCGGAATGTCCATCATAGCTCTGAGGTCCTTTTGATTCCTACACAGGAGGTCCTTTTGATCCCTCCTCTATTGTCGCCCCTTCCCAAAATAAATTGATACCTGAATGATTTACATTCCAAGTGTAACGGACATTCAAATAAGTATATTGACAGAGATGGAAGCACTCAGGCTATGAGGTAGAATTCCAATGGGATAGGCAAGGAAGCACTGACTATTTAATCTGCTTCTGGAGACTTCTAGTAAGTTCTGAAAAAGGAAATGAAAAACAACATGAGTAATCCCGAGTTTTATTTATATTAGACTTAATGCATTCTAAGAGTTTTGGTTTAAAGAAATAACATGCAAGTTTTAGTTAAACTAATGATAAATTAAACTAACTAATAAATATCATGAAAGCAGATGGTATCTGCTTAAGAGATAATTAAGAAAGAGAATGCTAATGGGACTAAGTATGTGCTGATTGGATTTTGCCAACATGGTCTTACATATTGACTCCATATTCCTAGGTCATGAAATAGATTTGTCTCTATTTGATAAACCAGAATGTTTAAAAATTGTTCATAATCTTAAAACAGTTGCGCTGGGAGAGATGGAGAGAAGAAATCTAAATTACCTGGACTTTGTTTGTGGTTCCCTGACCCATCTGACCCACCCCCAACATTTATACAGAATAGTTTCATGCATGAAAATAAAACTCATGGGGCAAACTAAGTGGCATCCCTTAGAACATATTTTTTTTAATTTTTTTTAATGTTTATTTAATTTTGAGAGAGAGAGACAGAGTATGAGCAGGGGAGAGTCAGAGAGAGAGAGAGAGAGACACGGAATCCAAAGCTGGCTCCAGGCTCTGAGCAGTCAGCACAGAGCCTGACACGGGGCTCAAAACCACAAACCGCAAGATCGTGACCTGAGCCAAAGTCAGACGCTTAACCGACTGAGCCACCCAGGTGCCCACCCCCGCCTTAGAACATATTTTTATTGGATATTAATTGAACAATAGTCTTCCATACTGCCACTTAAAAGAAAAAGAGAAGAAAAAATGACTCTCAAACTTTAAAAATGACCATTCAAAAACACAGTTACTATGAGAAGAACATAAGGTATGATCCACTATGAAGGAAGTTAAGTCTGGGACAGGGATGGAATCAGGGCACAAGGCATGGTGTCTTGCATACATAAGACACCTTGGGTGGGCACAGGTAGGTTTTGGAAAGAATCTGAACTTGAATTGGGTCTTTGAAGTATGTCAGAAAACAGAGAGTAGTTAGGCTAAAAAAGAACTGGGTCCTATTGTAGGTCATTTTGAAAGACTGGCTAATGAAGCTTATTTTAACATAGAGGCTAGAAAGGAGCCACTGAAATCTTTGAGCAGAGAAGTTCAGACGGGAATGGTTGGGAGAGATTAGCTACTTGGAGACAGCTAGACCGTGGAACTCAGTATAGGAGACCTTGCTTTTGTACAGACACCTTTTTGGTTGCCTGCTTCCTCTCACTGGAGCTCCTGAAGAGCAGGGACTGCATTTCACTTTCATGTTACCAGTGCTTGTTTCTCAGGTGCTCAGATGATGACCCAGTGGTTGCAATGTTGGCAATCCAACGAAGAATTAATGAAGTTCTGACCGAGGGGGTGGATGAGGAGTCTTACATCATTCCATTGTGGTCTATGAACTAGACTCTTAATCCTGGGTTAACAACAAACCCAACCTGAGGAGAGCCTTATACATTTTACTTATAGGGTGACTATTCAGAAGTCTAACATTGTGGCTCCTGTTTGGTGTCCTAAGAACTTCTTCTGAAGTATTTGAAAAGGAGAATCCTACCAGCTGTGAACACCCAACTGTTCTAACCCAGAGGTGGCTCATCATAAATGAATAAATATTGAAATCACAAACTTTTGTAATACACTTTGTCCTACCTTTTGATTGTTAAAGATCCCTACATTAAGAGATCTTCTAATCCATTTCTTTGATTAAAAAAATTTTTTTAATTACAAGTTCTTTCTTCTGACAAATTCTTATGGTTATAAAGAGAAAAACTGGCTTTTAAAAATTGTGGTTTTATACTTAATGGTAAAGGAAGCCAAAAAATTGAATACCAATTAGGCCTGACTGAGGACCTAGACTTTCAAAAAATATGTTATTTTAAAGCCAAGAAGGCCTATTTAGGCACCCATTTTACTTACTAGTTTGAGAATTTCATATCCCCTTGAGGTTGTTTTTGTCCCAGGGATCAAAAATATCCAGCATCGGGGTGATGCTGGACCTCTAACTTCCATCTCAGCTAGGCATTGTTTATTGTTTGTATTCTTCTGTGAAATGCTAATTACTCAGCACGGATGAGTAGTTAATGGATCAAAGATGGTCACAAGGAAGGTGTGTCAGTTTGACAGTCCCATCCCAGGGTGAACTCTAATTAGTTATGTCACTGATCTGAGTAAAGACATGTCAAATTTTTCAAAATTGCTGATTTTGTGTTGAAAAGCATATCTTATCTAACAATTGGGAACACAAATAATTAAATTGGGAACACAGAAAAATGATAGAGAGGGAATAAGATTTGTAGAGTTAGGTAGTTGGTATGTTTGTCAAATTAAGTCTAAACCCAAATCTCCATCCTATATATGAATTAAAGATTAGATTTTACATAAATAAAAGATTAGATGAATTTATCCACCACATAGATGAGATTACCATCACAACCCAGACAACTCTAAGCTGTATTCTGAAAAAAATGCACAAATGCGAGAGGTTAATGTGATGTTATTTATATCAGTATTTTGAGTATCACTTTCTTCTTTCTAAAAGGACACAGACAAAAGGATGTGTCTAGAGGAGATTAGGATGATGAGAATGTGAGATCCAACTTGACTAGCATGTGATGTGGTGGGAAAATCCGTTTTTGCCCCCTAGAGGAAAGATATAGGGAAATATATTTGACCTTAAACTTCATTACAACCAAAAGTATAAAATATTAACCAATGAATACGCTCATTTAGAGAGACGCTGTTATGTGACCCTGGGCATAGAATAGATGGGATGAGACGGGACTGTGCATCAGATGGGGAAGCTGCATTAAGTTTCAGAGGCCTTTTCTTACCTTCAAGCTCAATAGACTCAGATAATTGCTTAGAGTGACTTGCAATCGATTCCCTTTAAGTCTTGCAAAGACAGGAATTGGAACTCAGCCAGTCTGTAAGGGTGAGAGACACATGACTAGAGCAAACAACAATATAATTTCACCTAAATTGAGTGAAATTTTATATATATATATAATGTCCAGGGAGGACCTTTTTCACATTAGTAAAGAATGCTCTCAGGGAGGTGATGGGAAGAGGTAATGGCCAACCTGTCTGTCAAGACCAAACTTTAATGGGAATTTGGGTAATCCTGATCATCTTATATAGCTTTCTCATTTGAAGTCACAACATGGACTAACACTTTCTTTTCTCTTTTTTTTTTCTTCCCAAATGTGATAGGAGAGCAAAGATATCCTGTTAGTGGATCTAAACTCTGAAATCGACACCAATCAGAACTCTTTAAGAGAAAATCCATTCTTAACAAATGGCATTACCTCCTGCTCTCTTCCTCGACCAAAGCCTCAGGCAGCTTTCTTGCCTGAAAATGCCTTTTCTGCCAATCTCAACTTCTTTCCCACCCCTAATCCTGATCCTTTCCGTGACGATCCTTTTGCACAGCCAGACCAATCGACACCCTCTTCGTTTGATTCTCTCAAATCTTCAGATCAGAAGAAAGAGAATTTGAGTAGCTTGTCTACTCCACTGAGTAACGGGCCTCTCAATGGGGATGTTGATTACTTTGGTCAGCAGTTTGACCAAATCTCTAACCGGACTGGCAAACAGGAAGCTCAGGCGGGCCCGTGGCCCTTTTCAAGTACGCAAACACAGCCAGCAGTGAGAACTCAAAATGGGGTATCTGAAAGAGAACAGAACGGCTTCCATATCAAATCCTCCCCGAACCCTTTTGTGGGAAACCCTCCCAAAGGACTTTCCGTACCGAATGGCGTAAAGCAGGACTTGGAAAGCTCTGTCCAGTCCTCACCACATGACTCCATAGCCATTATCCCACCTCCACAAAGTACCAAACCAGGACGAGGCAGAAGGACTGCTAAGGTGAATTGTCTTCTCCACATATCCATTGGCAGAATGCATGTTCGATACCAAAGGGTGGTGTGATGCAAGCTCTCTTTCCTGCTGCTATTGTAGTTTCCTGTGTGGCTGTAAAATAGAAGGTGGGATAAGGCACGTCTTTCTCCAGGAATACCTTCCTCTAATCGCCACCCTTTCTGAGCTCGCTCACCAGTGTTTTCACACCCTGCTTTCCATTTGCATGTCTTGTCACTTCTTATTAACTAAACACAAGTTTTTCCATTTTTAATGCTGCTATGCTTCCGTACCTCTGGTAAGTTTGATCGTCATGTTCTGGAAGGGGAGGGCAAGGGTTCTTGTGATTCCTTGTGTACCTTCCCCACACTAACACACGCACCCCCCCACCCCTCTTAACGCATTAATATCCAAGGTGGTGGTGGAAAATCCTGGAGTTTGCCTCCTCTATTCAATACTGACTGAATAACCCATTGTTTTAAAAGACATTTATATATTTACTATTATCACTTCATTCATAAGCAACTTAAAATGTGGTTTCTGTAAGTATCTTTTTAAGAATCTCACTGGAACGTGCATGCTGGCCTAATAATTGGACTGCAATATCATCTTTATGCAGACTGATTTAAATTCAGTAGAATAATCCAAAACATGTAACATGTAGTAACATGTAGGTTACTTATTTATTTATAGTTGTCCTTTCTTTCCCAGCTTTAAGCTTTTAGCTGACAAGGAGATCAGGCAGATAGAAATGTGTAAATGAGTAACATAGATTTCAGCTTGAGAGTCCTCTTTACATCAGTTACCAAGACCCAAAATTCTGTCCATTGCGGGGATCTCTTTTTCAGGGGTGGGGGGAGGGGTGGTTGGCTTTTTGTAATAGTTTCTCAGTAAGAGGAAAAGCTTTTCTTTTTGTGGTTCCCAAGTTTGAGGTAACAGAATAAGAGACAGAATAAAGCTGCCTTTCACTATTACTGAGTAACTCTTGTGTCTCCCTCTCTGCCCTATCAGTCTCCAGCAAAAGACTTGCTTGCCTCAGACATCTTTACCCCTCCCGTCTCAGAACCTACAGGCCAGACATCACCTACAGGACAATCTGCAACCGTACAGACCAACCCTCTGGATCTCTTCAAAACAAATGCTTCTGCCCCAGTGGGGCCCCTTGCGGGTCTAGGTAGGTGCCTAGAGATGGAGTTAGATTTGCTGTTGCTTTCACGCAGGAGATTGTAAAGCACAGGAGGGAGGTACTTCAGACCCATAGAAGTTCCAGGGACACAAGAGCTGAGCATCCCGGGGAGACCTTCTCCCACGTTTACTTCTGTACACCCCACCCTCATTTGGTACTCTTGACTTGTAACGGCAGTTTGGCTCCTGGAGTTGGCATCTGAGAAGAAATCCATGATCAGTGTTGCACTTACCTGAGCCAAGTGGCAGTGGCTTACAGAAGACAACTGTAAGGAATTCTGAAGCTCTGACCGGCTTCGTTGGAGAAGCGGGGTAGAGCTGAGAGAGTCTGCTATGATCTGCTTCGGAAAAACTGGTGACATGAATGTCTGCTATGTAATTTGCCATTACTAGATCAAAGCGCCGTCTCCCATTAAATGGATACGCTTCTTGGCTGGGATATCCTATCCTCTCCTACCCCCCAGAGGGATAGAAGTTAAGTCCAATGCAAGTGTAAGTCATAAAATGAAAGTCTTAGGTCCTCGACCCAGCTCTGTCCCTGGGCATACAGTGCATATGAGACAGGCATATATCCTGCTCGGTCTCTGAATACTTAAGCCTTAGCTGCTCCTTGCCATATTTTGGCTCACTGGGTGTCTTAATAGAGTTAGAAGACAAGTTCTAGAAACCTGAAGTTGAAAATAACAGAGATAAGGGAAGAGATGGGATGTTATCAGATGCCCAGGATGTGCCGGAGCTCCTTCGTAAACGTGTCTTCAGCTCATGTGAGCCGCTGAGCCACTCGGAAGCAAGACACTGGGGAAGGCTACTGGGCTGAGGACTGGTCCTGCCGTTCTTTGCTCACAGCCTCCAGTTCTTTTCTGCCTCCATGATACAGCGTTCAGAAACGCCGAAAATAGTCTTTGCTGTCCTGCTGGGGATTCTCTTTGACTTTCTGCTTCTTGGCACCTCCACAAGCTCCAAACAGACTCTGGCTTGGGAGGGGTTCGGGAAACTGTGGATGAAGACGGACTCTCTTCCCCATTTTGTAATGTTTGACCAGGGCTCTTGGTTTTCTCTGCCTCCCGCAGAGTCAGTTATCGGGATCCTGTTTTTTGTTTGTTTGTTTCCTCTGCTGCTTTCCTGCAAAGGAAAATATTTCTATTTTGTCATATTAAATCTGTTTAATCCTATCTGGAGCATGGTGGCAGGAGGGGGTTGCTAAGTGGCTGAAATCAATGTGGGTGCGAGAAACCAACTCGTTCTGGGTCTCTGCTTGCATTTACACTCTCCCTGAAAACCTCATGTCTCTTGGGGGTGTCCCCTTTTTGGCATTGCTCCTTTTCCTGTCCCCCAAGTGGAGCTGGTTGGTGCTTTTCCTTGTAGAAAGGTTGAGAGCTTGCATGCACTGTCTGCGACTAGATCACATCACAGAGCTTTGCAGTCTAATATCAATGCCCTGAAGAATTTTTACAGCCAATATTTAACAAGTCAGCTCGAAAATACAGCTGGACCCTATAACCGTTAATTTATTCAGACGAAGTGAAGCTTTTTGGCTAGGTGCCCCTGTTGAGGCCTTGGGGTATACAACTGCAGAATACTGATGATTCTTCCAAGTTTGGACATGGGACTCAAACTGAGCTCTACAGTATAGCCCCTGTCCACTAGCAGGGATCCTCAGCCAAACCATGGAAGGTTGTAGGTCTGGCTTCCGCTAGACCCAGCTGGGGGACTGTCTCTTCTGGAGAACTGGGGGTGGGGAGAGGGTATTGTAGAAAGCTGAACCTTCAGCTTTGACTAGCTACCCTGTGTTTTAATCCAGCATCAGAAGGTAATAAAATTAACTTCTTATACCCACACTCTCTTTTTCCTTACCTCTTGCCTCCACTTTCTCCAGCAGAGCCTTAAGTTCTTGGAAACACAATGCATGGAATCTACTAGAGGGAAATGAAGGCTGGCATTCGCATATACTGGGAAAGCCTTTAATTCCTGGCAAATGCAATATTTTTCTCTGTAACCACCACCACTCCCACTAATACCATCTATGACTAAATCCACACACTTTACTAAGGAGAGGCAAGTCATCCAAACATGAAAAACGATAAAATTCTACCCAATTTGCACATTCAGTTGGTGTGAATTATTGAGTGACTCTGGCTTTGGTTAATAAATTTAAATAAATTTGTTCTAAAATGCTAGCAATACCTTCACTCAAACCCAACCCACTTTTAGAACCCCATATTATAGAATGTAAAAGGACTTTTCCCTTGATTAGTTGTGGAAAAAAAATGTATGTTCTTTAGTGTAAGTGAAGTCTAATTTCTTTTGCCACAAAATGAGTATTTGAATTAATTTCCATTGAAAAAAATAGTCCTGTCTTTCAATGCCAATGAAGTAGAACAAGAGAATAGGGTGATGGATTTGGGGCTGGTATTCCTGGGTTTTTAGTCTCTATTGTTACAGACTGTGAGCTTCCCAATTTTAAAAATTAATATTTTTGGACCCGGTTCCCTAATCTCAGTGTTAATTTAGTAAGATGGCCTTTTCTGAGACCTACCACTGGTAGGTATATCTTCATCGTACAACTTCATGGCCAGATGGCTAGCGCTCATGATGATACAGTTGAGTCAAGTAACATCAATCTCCAATGCTAAGAAAATTCAACATAGAATATCTTGCTTGCTACATCAGCTCCTGAACATCATTTTCAAAATACTTCTCACTGGAAACAAAAACATTTCTAACTCAAGTTAGGAGTTTGGAGGCCTTTTCTTAGTTTAGGTAGAAAACTTTTGTAACTAGAGAATACTCTACTCCAAAGCTCAAAGCAAGTAGATTTGGAGAGCAGAGCATCATTCATGTACAGATACGAGGCTGAATTTAGATTTTTTGTTTGTGGTGGCAGTTTAACTAGATCATTAATATAGGGAATCATTAATAATGTGAAGAGGCAGGAGAGAAAATGCCCTACGTATACAACAACATGTAGGGAATTCGTTTCTCAAAAAGAGGGGGAAGATATTGGAGACAGCTGTATTTTAATAATTTCACCAGGTCTCCACGTGGCAAAGACACTGGAGAAGGAGTCATTCCCCCACAAAGATTAGATGCCTGGACACAGGCAATTAGTTACTTGAGAAGGTGTAGCTTTTTTGTTTCCTTTTGTTTCGTTTTGCTTCATGTTGTCTTCTCTCCCTCCCTCGTTCTTTTAAGTATTCTGTTCTGACTTCTGGCAAGGTTTAGTGAGTGACACATGGCAGGAAGCACTTTTATTTGAAACAGCTCTCCCAGGATAACCAGCCTTTCCTCCATTTAAATATATAAAAGTCTTAAACTGTCTTGGCATCAACCAAATTTTATCATCCTTTTATATAGCTGTGTCAACCTTGGCAGCATTTAAAAGCAAGGAAACTGAAATGGTTTCTTCAGGATGCAAGCATGTTGAGGCCTAGTATACATGCGTGCTAGCTGGTTTCCGTAAGACTCCAGACATGAGCCAGCTGCCAAATGAAAAGATCAAATCAGTGACTCAGAGTACCCAATGGATTATTTTAATCAACTAGTTCACAATCAGCATGGTTTGTTTATATAAATGTATTCACTCAACAAATACATTCATGCTATTGACAGGCTGTGTCCTAGTTGCTTGAAATGTATCAGTATGATAAGCACTCATTTTTTCATGACTAGGTCCTTATGGATTGTATTATTCTTATAATGAGAATCGTTTAAAAAGCTGTGGTAGAAAGAAAGGGCTTCAGAATGCAACCAAGAGTTGAATGCCACCTATCTTGCATTAGCTACTTAATCTTTAGAGTAATCTAATCTCTTGGGGCCTTTATTTCCATTTCAGCTTTAAGGCTTAAGGAAGGTGTTTGCCACGTAGATGTCCTGTAAATGCCCCCCAGAGAGTTGTGCTTTCTGAAATTCAAGAATTGTCTTCAAGCTTGTGTCCTAATAAGTCCTTTCTCCTGATTTCTTCAGGTGGTATACCAGTTAGCCACCCTCAGGCAGGACCATGGAACCCAACATCGTTAGTCTTCAATCAGTCCACTTCAGTGGTCCCGGGAGCCATGATGAGTGGTCAGCCTTCAGGATTCAGTCAGCCAGTTGTTTTTACCACAAGCCCAGGTGTTCCAGGATGGAACCAGCCTTCATCCTTTGCAGCCTCAACTTCCCCTCCAGCCCCTGTTGTTTGGGGCCCATCAGCCTCTGTGGCACCCAATACTTGGTCATCAACAAGCCCTTTGGGGAACCCTTTCCAGAGCAATATTTTTCCAGCTTCTACCATGTCTGCCCAGTCCCCTCCTATGCTCTCCTCTCTCCTGGTTACTCCTCCTCAACCACCTCCCAGAACTGGCCCTCCAAAGGACATCTCCAGTGATGCCTTCACTGCCTTGGACCCACTTGGGGATAAAGAAGTCAAAGAAGTGAAAGAAATGTTTAAGGACTTCCAACTTCGGCAGCCACCCGCGGTGCCTGCAAGGAAGGGAGAGCAGACATCCTCTGGGACTTCAAGCGCCTTCTCCAGTTATTTCAACAGCAAAGTTGGCATTCCTCAGGAGAATGCAGACCATGATGACTTTGATGCTAATCAACTGTTGAAAAAGATCAATGGTAAGCTACTTGCTTCTCTGTCTACTGTACCAACAAGTATTTCCACTGTCCATAGAGTCCCTTCGAAGAACCCTCCCCCACTCACCAATAGCTGTACTCTTGCTTTCTTTGGTAATCAGTGGTTATGGAGACACTTGACCGGTTACTTTATGGAGAGAACTATTTACCTTAGCTCTTTCTAAGGGCTGGCCCAATGCTGCCCTCTGGTGACAATTCCTAAAAGGGCTGTCAAGAGCTATTGATATTCAGTGGGTTGTGGTACCTGGAGGGCGGTAAAACAGAGCCTCGACCATACTCCAAGGCCTTAAGTGAGGGAATTCTGAATCTCTTCCACTTCAGGTAAACATGCACGGCCTCCTCTTCTGATGAATTTGCCTGTAATAATCTCAGTATTTGGTGGTGATTTTTGTTCCATGATGTAAATTTCAAAAGTAGGGAACTTAATTTCTAAGATAAGCCTGACTGGGGGACTTTTGCCTGTATTTGGGGAGAGGTTGTCTACTGACTACTTGGCATTTTTTGCCTCCTAGAACCACCAAAGCCAGCTCCCAGACAGGGTTCTCTGCCAATTACCAAATCTGCTGACAATGCATTTGAGAATCCTTTCTCTAAAGATTCGTTCAGTTCATCACAAGCCTCTGTAAGTATTGACTACCAGAAGCTGTTGCTCCAAAGTACATGCCACATAGAGCTACTGTGTTGTGAAGTAACCTTGTTTGTATAGTAACTGTTTGATGGCAAAGGATATTTAAATAAGCTTTGGCATTGGCAACCATCACAGTGAAAACATCAGCTCAAACTGGGGGGAGATTATGTTTCCAGGGGCTACTATCTTGAGCTTCAGGAATGAATATCATATAAGAAAAAGTCTTTTGTATCTCACTTAGCCTGGCTCATAAAAGCACTGTGGGAGAAACTTGAGCCAAAATAATACTATCTTTAAAAATCTTACAAAGATTTAAGTTCCTGATTTCCCACTCACAATCTTTATCTCATAAAAACAGTACCTTTCATTTGGGAGAGGCAAACATAGTTCATCTGAACTTGAATTTCGGTATTAATAATAAATATGCATCACCAATTGCAATAAGGCAAACACAAATCATCGGAGACCCATATAATATCTCATTTGTCTGTGACCTACGTGATTTTTAAAGGAATTTGAGAAATCTTAATTGTAGGGTTTTTTTTTTCTTAATAACTGTAATTAAACTATTGACTGGATGGTTTTATCTTCATAGACGGCTTCTCAACCCACACCTCCTGATGTGTATAGGGATCCTTTTGGAAATCCTTTTGCCTAACTTCTGTAAGTAGATCTTATTAAGCTTAGGTTTGGCAAGAAAGCATGGCACAGGGGATGAGGGTGAAATTTTAATTTTAGAATTGGTACAAGGCTAAATGTCTGTAACTTAGAAGTAATAGACGTGTAAGTCTGTGCTTAACTAATTCAATAATGACTAAGCTGGGCACGTAAGAAAGGAATTCTTACACACATTAAAAAACAATAATAAAGGGGCGCCTGGGTGACTTAGTCAGTTGAGCGTCCGACTTCAGCTCAGGTCATGATCTCACAGTCCGTGAGTTCGAGCCCTGCATTGGGCTCTGTGCTGACAGCTCTGAGTTTGGGGCCTGCTTCGGATTCTGTGTCTCCCTCTATCTCTCTCTGCCCCTCTACCACTCATGCTCTGTCTCCCTCTCCATCTCTCTGAATAAACCTTAAAAAAAAAACAATATTATGCCCTTAGGGATATGGATTTCTTTCATTTCCTATGTTTTTGACATTTTGAAATAACATTTTGTATTAAAATAAAACTCATATAACACATGACACCTTTCTACTTGTTTGGGTTTTTGTTTTTGCTTTTGCTTTTGTTTTTTTACCTTCATACTGAAGTGATTGCAAAGGCATTACTTCGTTTCCTTTAGAAGGTTCGAAATCTGACGACCTTTTGAAGTTACAGAAAAAGTCAGCTAAACAGATTCTGATCACATTTTCTGCCTTCCACATCAATTTATTATTTTGTGAGAGGTCTCAAAGTCAGTCCAAAACAGTCTCAGGGTAACAACTCCAAAAGTGGGGACAGCCGCCTACACCTCCTTCAAAAGCAGCTTGGGAGCAGATGAGTCTGCAGGCTGATTGTTCTCACTAGCAGAGGTCATCCTAGGTAAGTTAGGTGTAACTCTCTTAGGCTGATAGTTATGCTGGGAGGGGTCAGCATGACCCTTTCTTTATCAACAATGAATGGAAGCAACTTTGTGTGATCTCAGAAGATGGAAGTTAGTGGAGGAAAGAAGGCTTGTCTGCATCTCTGAGGAGGGAGGCCATAGCTGGTAGGGGAGAACAATAAAAAGAATGAAAGGAACCCAAACTCGTTTTTTTTCAGTTTTGTCCCATTCAGGTGGGACTCCTCAATTCCGTCTTGACCCATCTAGAATTTAATTATTTTAAATAGATAAATATCCTAAATCTGACACGAACAGTAAGATTGGCTTTATTTGCAATTTGGATTGTACCTTCTATACCTTCTATAATTATGGTGAAACACCTTCTATAGTTATGGTGCTTCTTAGAGTGCTTTTCTATAAACTCTGCCTCAGAGAATGGGCTGAGACTATTGAAAAGGCAGGTTCTTGGGCCCCACTCCAGCCACAACGAGTCTGGTGCAAAGGAAAGGTCCCTTTTAACAAGCAGCCTGGTGATTTCTAAAGCTAATAGAGCAGTGTGAGATACTGAAGGGCTAGAAGTCTTAACAGAGGCTCATTCTCACTCATCCTCCTCTCCACAGGAGGCAAACATAGACACATAGAAAGGAATAAACTGCATCTGGAGTCTAGGAGGATCATTTGCACTAAATTGAATTGGCTCGAGATCTCCCTGGAGGCCCTGTCTTCCTTAGGTCATGAAGGAAGGATTATTTTGGCTAACTTGCTAAACTTATAGATTGGGATTTGGGGTGAGCGAGCAGTATTATGGGAGGAAAGAATTAACATTATTGGACACTTGCATTAGTCACTTTATTACAGGTTCCACATTTATTATCTTATTTAAGCTTCTCACTTCAGTCCTACAAGATACTATTACTGACGTTTTAAATGATGACTTGATATTTAATACATTGATATTAACCACAGGTCTTTTCTTCTCTACACTTCTCTAGGAACTTGATATGCTGACTTTCCAGAGGAACAAAAAGGTTGGCCTTAGTCAAGGACAAAGCTAACAGCCAGACATCTTCACCTCTGTTCTTGTTCCAGTTTTGACATATTAGCTGTTGCCTTATTTCTTGCTGCTTCTCCCATTTGCAAAACTTTCACTTTCCGTTTAGATGAAAGCTAAACTGAATCTATGGCTTTAAATAAATTGAGATCCTAAATTCTCTAGCTTAATGTAAATGAAGTAGTTTCCCTACTTGAACCATTGCCTAGTGTGTTCCTAGAACCTTCTAGAACACTCTACGATGTACCCTCTGGTTAGGAGATGTGGCCACCACAACTCCCCAGATGACACTGTTTTGAATAAATTTTAAAATCCTTAATGTTCCAAGTTGTTTGGGGGTTCTGTTTTACAGCAAAAAACCTAAAGGTTATAGTATAACAAGCCACCTTCTTAAATCTTGCTTCATATTAACCTTTAGAGAGAATTTTTAAAGTAAATTTGAAGCAAGTCCAACTTCTCCTAGACACTTGGGAATCCAACAACCTTTTTAAAAGTATAGCTTCTCTTTTTGAAGATCATTTTCTCTCAAGGGCAAGGCTGCTCTTTTTTTCCAGTCTCTTGCTAGATACTACAAATGAGGGAAAAGCATTATTTGTCTCTCCTCTCCTCTTCCCTCTTTTCAGTCAGTTTTGCTCCTAGGTCCATATAGCATTACTTCCCTTTCACAAGCAACAGTGTTTTATGGGGTAAAAAAAATCTAATGGCTCATGGAGCTGAAATGTCTCTGCCTTCTCAGTAATTGCTAAACCCAGTAACTAGAACTGCAAATGGATGCAACCTTTGTCCTTCCTATGGAATAGGAGGCCATCCTCTTGAGCTGAAGTTCCAGAAGAGCAGTTCATGTTGAAGAAAAACTGAATTCAACTCAGCAATGAAGGACTGTATTCTGAAGAGCAACACATCACAAAGTCCAATGTGATTGTGCCAAACATATTAGGTGCTCATTTGGGGTCATGCTAGACCTTTAGCAAGTAACTGGAAAACTTTCTTGAAGCTACAATCTTTACAATCTTCTTACACAGTCGGAAGATAAATGGTGGGGGACGGGGAGAGAAGCTGTAAAACAAATATTCGGTGTTATCATTGAAAATCTAAAGTCTGCAGTATTTTTCTCTTCATGACCTTGGAAACCCTCCCAGTTCATTTCCAGTCATATTGTTAGCAAAGTTCTGAAGGGTTTGTTCTTGCCAAAATGAGTTTCACTTTGTTATGCTTATGTTGGTTTTTTAAATGTTGTCTCTTGACCCCTAATGCTCAGGTTCTTGTGGGCGTTAATCACCGTGCAATGTTACCTTTAAGTAGAAGAGGAGGATGACTGCTCAGGATCTAAACAAGATGGTGGCCTCACGGACCTTTATTGATCAGCCCCAAGTAGTCCAAGCTAAAGTCCTGTGGTTTTATTTTTAATGGTAATAGCTGATTATGTATGGCATAATTCTCCATCTGGCTTCCTACCCAGTCATTATAAACACAGACTTAAAATAGTATTTTATATGTCCGAATACCTGAATGTGCTAAACTGGAGGCAATTATTTCTAGGTAGTGGAATTTTTGAAAGTAGACAAATTTTGAACGTGATGATCAGCCACACAACTGTTTTGTACATACTTATTTTCTTGTGCACTTTTCTGTATGCAAATAAAGCTATAAATTTACTCATTTCAATAAACTGGAATGGCAGAATCTCATGTGTTACCATCAGTTTATTCTTGTAGTTGACCCCCGCTTTGAGTTGATGTGTTAGAGTCAAGGTTTAAAATATATCGGTCTAAGGCGAATGAATGTTAGTATATTCTGGATTGTCAGAAAGGTGAAGAGAAAGTGGAAATCTGTGAAATAAGACCATGAGTAAATTAATGTCTGAGAGCTTTCAATGTCTTATTCTCCTCTTTCAGACCTACACATATTTCCTTCCTGGGAGTTTAATGGGAGTCTAGTGGATAAGACCTGTATCAAAACAACCTCTACTGACACCCAATATGAAAACCATTTATTAATGAACTCTTGGTTCAAACCTTCTTCCCTTCGCCTCTCCTTGTTCTTTATTCAACCATGTTTGACCTCACCAAGACACAACTGTGCGGACTGGTCCAGGCTGGTGTAGACCACTTAGGAGAACTTCTGTGTGTTGGGTAGACCCATGATTAGACATTTTTCGCACTAGGACACTCTTAAACCCTCTCTCCTAGTATAAAAGTTCAAGGCTCTAATTTTTTTCAAAAAGACCTAGGTCTACTGGGAAGATGACCCCAAAGCAGGCCTTGCTTCAGTGCAGAAGTCTTGGTCTGAAACTTTTCTAAGGATTAAGACAAACCTGGTAGCAGATGGATGCCATTGACTGGTTTATGATTATAGGTTGTTTGATATTACTGCCTTACCTTTCCCTTTAATTGAAACATTTGTCTTTCTGCCAATAATGAGTGGAATATCAGAAAACAGACTCCATACAAAAGCAGCTTCCAGTAAGCCACAGATGGGCCGGAGAAGGCTGCTGATAAGAACATGTTGCACAAATTATCTGGCTTATCCAGATGCTCTGCAGTATGTCTAACCCACTGAGCCTTGTGTACTGTTTCCATGTGGCTTAAGCTGTGAGATCTTGCCAGCGGTTAACCCTTGCTCGTGTATACAAGTGGAGGACATTCATTTCGATGCTGTAGGAACTACTGTTGGCCAAGCAGGGAGAGGCGCTCACTGAAGTGTCTTTGCAAAATGGAAACAGACCTCTTCTTTGTAAGTCTGTTTAGTAACAGTAGTGTTCACACCTGTATGTCAGAAGTTCAGCTTTTATGGTGACCCTATTATACCTAGAAGAGGTTTTCTTTTAGGCATCTGATAGATGTAAGCTAAACTCTGAACTTTAATGGCCAGCATGACCCCAATTTCCTCACATAAATGTAGACAATACAAAGGGAGAAGGTACTGGTTTTATCAAGATAATCTTGCATCTATGAAGTGCTTTGTTTACCATTCACACAACATAATTTCATCCTTTCGATACTGTACTCCCTGAGATGGGATCTGTCACTTCCATCTCATCTGAGAATGGCATGCATGCTTTAAAATGGTTGCAGTGTATTCCAACTCTAGAGTGGTTTCTGCGGTAAGGATATCTTTTCAGCCCGTGATTTCAAACTCCTCCATCGAAATGTTCACCATGGTGTCTAGAGAGCCAAACACAGCACAGTTCTGTGTCTTCCCTGTGCTGAAAGCAGGGAGGGGAAAGAACAGGCTCACTCAGGAGTTTGGTTGACCCTGCAATACGCTGATGAGTGAGGACTCTGACCCATGTTCCCGGAATAGGTTCAATATAAAGTCATCTAGTAAAAGACAGGAGCTCCGTAAAAGTCCTTGGTAAATATTTAAGCTATTACTATTGGAAGAAATTGCTAAATAATAAAACATCTAATTCTTGTTGGGAAATGTTGTTTTTAACTCACTTTCTTCTAATAAAAATAGAAGCAAGACTCTAAGTTCTAAATTGATATGTCAAACTTAGACACACACAAGGCTGCGTGACAGCAGCAGCCCTGTTAACATGTCCTAATTACAGCTATGCCGATGGACAAGGGCCAGCCATGTGTCATCTCACCTAATGAGGGAAAGAACCCCTCATTTGCCCTTGCTTTTCTGGAATTATGTATTTAATTACTAAACCTCCATTGTGTGCTGAAATTATGAGTGCCAGTCTCCAAGGAGATGACGGTGTAGGCTGCTCAGTGGCAAAGAAACTGGGTTTCTGCCTTGACCAAAGATGAGGTGGTTATAAAAGAAGAAAACAACCTGACTCTGGAAGTCTCCATGACTCAGATTTCTTCTGATGTTACTTATGGAGTTTTCTGTCAATTCCCTTTTCATTTGGTTAACTTCAATGACTATTATTTTACCTTAATTGTAAGAAAGTGAAATCATTACCATTGTAAAAGTTACCTGATGACCTGATTGGGCTGAGGCTGAGCTGCACATCACTCTGGGATGTGTCTGAGGCTGCCTCTACCAGGTACCTCCACTGATTGATCATCACAGAGCCTTTATTTGGGGACCGCTAAGAGGAGTGTTGGAACATAGGAGTTATGGAGAGGGAGGAGGAGGAGAATGGAAAGTTGGTGTGCCATTTGCCTCCCCACCTCCCTCAGTAGCCTGAGAGATTTATCTAGAGCTTTGATGATGGAAATGATAGAGCTGGAAGCAGGAGGCGTTGTCTTTTTTTTTTTTTAATGTTTATTTATTTTGAGAGAGAGGGAAGGACGGAGAAGAGAGAGAGAATCCCAAGCAGGCTCTGCACTGACAGCACAGAGCCGGATGCAGGGCTTGAGCTCACAGACTGTGAGATCATGACCTGAGCCAAAATAAAGAGTTGGACACTTAACTGACTGAGCCACCCAAGCACCCCAGGAGTTAGCTTTTTTTGATGAAAAACCCTAGGAAACTGGTTAGCCAAGGTGTCCATTGGTAATGAATTAGGAATGAATGGGCTACCTCAACGGAAAGGCTCACAGTGGTTAAAATTAGTAGGAGGTTATTTTTCTCACATAAAAAGTCTAGATTGATGGCTAATGGTATTGACTGAGCAGCTCTTGTTGACGGAGCAACAAGGCCTCCAAGGACAGACTCTTTTTTAGCTTTTCACTCCAACTTTTGTAGCCTTTTGACTTTTTGTTCTTATGTTTATTGCCTAATGGTCACAAAATGGCTGCACAGTTCCAAATATGGTGCTAGTATTCAAGGAGGGCAGAACAGGAAAGGGCAGTACAATTAAAGTCTGCTCCTTGTATCAGGAGTTTAAGTTTTCCCTGAGGTTTCCCAATTACGTGATTATGTTTCATCGGCCAGAATTTGATTACATGGTCACTGTTAGGTACAAAGGAGGCTGGGAAATCAAACTTTTAGCTTTGCCAACCTCTATAGTGAAAGTAGTTAAGGAGAGATATGGTTGGCTAGTTAATTTATGGGGCCCAGGGCACAATAAAAATGGAGGAACCATTGTTCACAAACCAGGGGAAAAAGTGCTATTAAAGATATTAACACATAAACATACCCTTCTGCAATCTCTCTTATTATGACGTATTTTGTTTACTATTTAATGTTGTTTTAAGTAAAAGTATAAATAAAATTTTAAAATATTAGTGTGAATTTTATTTCTAATCTTTTGCTAGTAAGTGGAATCGCTGAAATTATGCAACTTGTATTTCATAACTCATACATGCATATATATTTAACATATGTATTTCATTCCTACCAGAACAGTAGAAGTACTGCACAAAACTAACTCAACTGTTTCTAATTCACTTCTTGACACATGCACATTCTACAAGTATACTCTACCTTTAGTTCACTAAAGAGTAAAGAAAAATGGGGGAACGAAGAACTATGGGTGGCTTTATCTTTTTCTTTCCTTTCTTTGTTATTATTTTCAGCTTAAGCAGATGAATAATGCAGGAAAGTCACACCAGTAAGAGAGATACAATAGTGTTTCTTGGTCACTTGTATTTCTTTTTGTGTTGGAAGTTCTGGTTCAAATGGACAGCGTGACCTCTCGGGGCTGTCACTTAATGCAATGATAGGCATAACTATACCTACCTTATACTCACTTTTGCTCTGAGTCGCTGAACTCCCACATGTCATGGGTCCACTGAATTCCATGTTCATGGGCAACATAAGCATTATGCACAAATGGGGTGGCATGGAAGAAGGGACAGAAGGCACATTTCCTCTGCTCATATGCATGTTTCATTTTCCAAAGTTACTTTCAAAACAAAGTCCAAACACAAAATTGAGAATTTCGAGGTGGCAACAGTGGAGCATTAAACCAAAACCACGGGACCTTTCCTAGTGCTTGAACCCTGTCCTGCTGCACAGGCCACATGCCCTTGAAACCTGCCTTGGCAACAGGGCCTTGGAAATGGGTGATGAATTAGCCAATGTGTCTCCCACATGCCTGGGTGATAGTTTAACCCAAAGTTGGCTCATCTCCAAATGCAGATCACAGCAGTCTTTGACTACACTGCGTCCTCAGGGCAGAAGAGAAGCACACACATGGAAAGCATTGTCAGCAGAACCATTTTCAAGGTACCTTGACTAGAAGGTGTAAGCTCAAGAATGCAGAGGACTCATTTCTGTGTGTTGGTACCATGAGGATCACCAGACACAAGACAAGTTAGAAGGAGGTGGGGAACTAAAAGCCACTGTACAGGAGGCCTTAATGTTGGCACAGCCTAATGGGAACTCAAAGGGATGTGCCATTTCAGCTGGAAGGGTATCAGGTGGAGGACTGTGGAACTCTTGACCTCTTACTTGCAAAAGTGCTTCACAACTCTTCATTCTATTTCATTGTAAGCCCAACTGCCAAATTTGGAAAGCAATCATGGGTTCGGGGCCACAGAAGCCCTTGAGTAACAACAGCAAGCACCTACCCAGCATTTACCACCCACAGACACTATTCTGAGTGGGTTACGATGAACAATTTAATTTTCCTATCAGTTCGATGAGGTGGGATGCTACATCACCACTATTTTACAGAAGATACTGAGGCACAAAAAAAGTTAAGGAACTGCCCAAAGTCACATAGCTAGTAAGTGGCTGAGGTGTCCAATGTCCTGGCAGTTAACCTCAAATCCACCCTATTGCCCCCCAAAACTGGTCCCATTGCCTTTATGCTGGCTTATCTTACATTCACCAAGATCATATCTCCTTCAAATCACTTCTCTCCTCTTCCGCTTCCTGTAACCAATACGCCTATCACGATATGCTTATGCATATTTTTAATTAGGCAAGTTGATCCCCCTTTGGGCTTTTCAAGGCACGTTTTCAGAATGAATTAAGTATCACTTAAAAGTTTGAATTACCTAGTTGTTATAAACACAACACATCGATTTAACTTCACACAGTGCATTCTGATTCAGGTTATTTCCCATCAGCATGTTTAATGGAAGCTACAGGCTGCTCGCAATGGAAGATGGACTGAGTACTTTTCTCCCAATTTCTTCAACCTTATGAATAGCAAACCATCCTGCATCAGCTCAAAGGCAGGCTAGTCAGGCGCTCCATGGTCAATGAGGAGCCCAGTGTCATAACAGCAATACTCTTGTGTATGTTTCACAAAATCTAACATCAATGATATCGTCCATTTAATGAATTGAATCAAAATTATGCATTCATGACACAGTTTATTTTACGCAGTACTTTTTCAATCTCTCCTTGTCAGTTATTCAGGGCTTAAAAAGCCCATCGGTGGTGATGACTTTCTTCATTTTGTAATTTGACAAACACAAACCCTTGCACCGCAGAGACTGGAAACTGAATAGGTAAACACAGAGCAGAGAGGTGCCTTGCAGTCCGTCAACAGCACACACGAAACCCCCATGACAGGGTAAAGCACAGATCAGTAAGGAGGAAAAAATGAAGAAGATGATGCCAGACCAGAAACAGGATTAAGTTCCCGAGTTAAGTCATCTGTAATTACCCACTGGCCCTTTCTCTAGAGAAGAAGGATTAGCAAAACACGTCTGGAGAAGAAAAAAAGATTTCTTTTTCTTAAACTGGGTCAAAAATTTGCTTACACTACACTTGGGTGGAAAGAGAAAATGTATCCATATTCTGTTTTCTTTCTCTTTTTTTTCTCCTTTCTTCCTCCCTTCCTTCCTTCCCTCCTTCCTCTTTTCCTTCCTCCCTTCCTTTCTTCCTTCCTCCCTTCCTCCCTCCCTCTTCCCTCCTTTCTTCCTTCCTTCCTTCCTTCCTTTTTTCCTTCCTTCCTTCCTTCCTTCCTTCCTTCCTTCCTTCCTTCCTTCCTTCCTTCCTTCCTTCCTTCCTTTCTTTTCTTCCTCCAATCTGATCTTCCTCACAAGTCTCCACTCTGCTGGGTGTCAATGGCAACATTTAGTGGGGCCCTTCAACCCTTCTTAAAGTACTCTATCTTGGCCATATGCTCAGTTTTTCAAATTTCTTCCTTGTACTGTTCTCTGGTCCTTCTAGTCTCTATAACATATATCTAATCTACTTGGTCATGACTTTGTGGGATCTATAGCTAATATTCTTGACTGAAGAATGGGGAGTCTGTTCCTCTCCATGCAACTGAGTGGCCTACAATGTCTGGTTGTTCTCCCCATGGCCTGGGCGGCCTACAATGTCTGGTTGTTCTCCCCATGGCCTGGGCCCCCACCTAGGCCCTCCCTAACACTGGATTCCAGAGATATGCCTCTAAGTGCCTTTGCATCTCTGCCTGACTCAGATCTAGGGCTACATTATCCTCGATGGAGCAAACCTACCAGCAAGTCTGCCAGCTACCCTCCTACCCCTCCTCAGAGCCAAGGGGATCTTCTTGGTATCTTCTGTGGCTCACAACAGCCAAATAAACCTAGGAAGCCAAATACTGTCCTTCCTCTGCCCAACCACACACCACAACCACTTTTGTTATGGTTTGGCTTCTCCCATACTGGGAAAGTCTGGAAGTTGCTCTCCCAGAGTTCCAGATGGAAGGAAAGAAACATCTGCCTCTGACCTCAACCTACTTACCATGCTGGTCCCATTCCAAAGTGTGGCCTGAAAGACTACTGAGGACACTCATCTCCAGGCCTGCCTCCCCAGCTTCTTGTTCTCTCTCTTTCACAACTGCTTGGCTCCAGCCGGAAAGGCAGTCTTCTCATGTTACCTTCATCACAAGCCATGCTGTCCTCACTGCTTTGAGACCCACCGGTGACCAATTGCTTCCTTATTCCACTGTCTCCTTCCATTGGCAATAAGCCTCACAGTTCTGCCTTGAGGCTGCAGGGCCAAGAAAACATAATTTTAAAAGAGAAAATTAAAGAGAATTTACTATTTGCAAAGCATCATCCCCTATTATATTTAGTTGGGTTTACATGTTGTTAATTAATAAATCTGTATATAGTTTTGTCCTCAAATACTAGTGTCTTTTTGTCAGAGTTCCAAGTTTCAGAAACCAAACATACCCGAGCCAAGTGAAATCAACCAGTCATCCAGTAACTATGAAATAACCATGGAATAATTAGGAAGTAACCATTATGAACCTGTTTAACACTATGCATACTGTCAAAATACTAATTCGATAAAATGCAAAGATGACTTTCAGATATAGAAATCAGAAAGACAGTTAATGTTGACTTATCAATGAAAATGAGGAATAGAAGAAGAGCTTTCTTGACAGGAACAGGGCAAGAATTACGTGTGTGATTTTAGACACAGCAAGTTCAAATTACCATGGGCAAATCAAAGTCTACCCTGAGATGTTTAAAAAGTACTTGAAGATTGTTAAGGTTGGAAGTAACACCATAAGTTCTGCATTTTTTGACAAGTGTCACTTTTCAAAAGTATCACTTTTTTATAGGTATCTATACTTCTAAAACAAGAACCCAGAAGATTCTGGGAAAGGAACTTCAACAGACCACTCTTTTGAGACTTCTAGTTTTGAATAGTAGGTTTAATCTTAAGAGTGGGTAAGAAAAGAGGATAGGCTGAGAAGTAGAGACACTAGAGTACAGAGTCTTGAGAATTATCAACGTTAGTATCATGGACAAGGGAGAGGAGCTAGCAAAAGAGAAGCAGAAGATCAGGAAATGTTATATCACAAAAGTCAAGGGAACCGAGAGTTTTAAAGCATAAGAATGCCCAGTCAGGTCAGATGCCTCTATGGGACAAAGATTAGGGCAAGAAATGTCCCTCGAATTTAGCAATAAGAAGTCTTCAATGGATTAATAAAGGCCAAAGGCAAACTACAATAGGTTGAGCATAACCATGTAGGAAGGGAAGAAAGTTGATACAGACGGAAAAAGAAGTGTGGCTAACAAAGGTAACAGCAGTAAGAGACAACCAAAATGAAGAAATCAAAGAGCTGGATGTCTCAATAAAGCAAAGACAAGGGATATTGAGAGTTGTAGGTGAGGGAGCTGGAAGAACTGGAAATCATGGTTAGACAGTAGGATATTGACATTTTCAAAGGTGAACTCATTACAGCTGTCAAAATGATGCTAGGACTGTGGGTTAGATGGCATTAAGATAAATATTCATAGAGCCGATGGAATCAAGAAAGAAGGAAGCAGGGTAGCACTGCAGAGAACACTGAAATAACTACAGTAAAGGCCGGAGTGTGAGTGGGGAGAGAGCTAGAAGGCAGTGTCAAAAGTCTTGGGTGAATGTAGACAGTTAAGAGTGTTGGTAAACAGAAGAGTAGAAGGCGACCTAGCTAGATCTTGTCAACTTCAAAAGAGGAAAGGATTGTACTGAGTCTTTCCTTAAACGAAGTGCTGTAATGCAATCTAGTGGGCCCTAAGTAGTTCCATGTGACTGTAAACAGATCTGAGCCACAGGAATTCTTATTACTGTAAAGGGATCGCCAGACTTACATCACTCCCATTGAACTTCACAAAGAACCCCAGAACCACTCGATATAAAAACTGTTCTCTCTTTCATTATAAAAGAGCTCATTTGAAAGTGCTATAAAAAGGGCACAGAACCAGCAGCGAAGAGAGCTGGAATCTGATGCCGCGCCCACCCCTGACTGTGTGACCTTGGCAGCGTCACTTCCCATCCTGGACATCATCTTCCTCCTCCATATTTATGTATTCATCGATTGATGCATGTAATTCTCAGTATCCACTGAAACCTAATACGTGGTAGGCACGGTCCTAGACGTTGGGGACATAGCGGCAAGCAACACACACCCAAACCCAAGAGGCCCGCCATTCGAGGGTTCTTAATCCCTCCAGCACGTGCGTGTGTTCTAAGCGAAAGCACTACAATTTCACTGTGGTGGTCTAAGGCCTGTGGATCTTTCAGGATTTCGTCAGAAACAGATAGGGAATGAGATGGCAGCATCAGCTTGAGATCCCTGGACACAGAGGGAGTCCATAAAATTTCTAATAATAAGCTTGCAAAAAACTGTTTCCATCACTTTAAGAGAGCCAAATGGAAACTAGGCTCGACACATTCACATCACTTCAGTAAAACTTAAGCGTTTCTGCCCAATGGTCACACGTTCTAACGTACGCATGTGCGTGTCTCTGCCTTCAAAATGGGAAAAAGGATTATTATTGTGCAATAAATATAATTTAATGTCACAAAGTTCCCAAGCAAATTGAAACCAAAGGGAAATTAAAAAAAAAAAATTGTTTTTAATGACCCTGAGTAGAGCAAACCTTGAGAGCCCTTGTCAGAGAGGAAAACTCTGGCATTCACGTTTGAAGGCATGTTTGTTCAAATCCCACCTCTGCGGCTTCTTATGCGAAGTCTTGGCTGTATTTCCCTGAGCCTCATCTGTAAAGCTAAACCAGAAGCCTGCCTTTTATGGAGTTGAGAGGGTGTAGTGAGAAATTTTCTAGCTTCATGTTTTTTGACATGACATAATTAAAATAATAACAACAGAACTGGTGTGTGGTGGGAAGAGCCGGATGTGTGGAGTCGGACATACCAAGTTCAAATTCTAGTTTCTCACCAACCAGAGACGGGTGATGCTGGACAGACGATGTAATCTCAGTGCTTTCCAGTTTCCTCAACTGTAAAATGGATTATTTTGAGGATTAAATGAAATATATATATATAGATAGATAGATAAGCTTGATACATTATAGAAGTTTGATAAATATTTATCCTTTATTTTCTTTGAAAGCCACCACATATTAAATAAAAATATTATTCCTTTCATATCTCTAGTCTAGCATGCTTCCTTTCTCCTAGACATATGCTGAAATACAAACCTCACTTCAAATCATGTCAGAGGGGCGCCAGGTGGTGCAGTCAGTTAAGTGTCCAACTCTTGGTTTCGACTCAGGTCATGATCTCATGGTCTGTGAGACCGAGCCCCACATCAGGCTCTGTGCTCATGGTGTAGAGTCTGCTTGAGATTCTCTCTCTCTCTCCCTCTCTCTGCCCCTTCCCGGCTCTCTCTCTCTCTCTCAAAATAAATAAATAAACGTTTAAAAAAATAAAATAGAATAAAAAAATAAAAATATGTCAGATACATGACAGATGTTAAGGGGAAAGAAGAGTTAAATACAAAAAATGTAATGTATATCATATTTTATATATTCCTAATACATAATATATCATTAATATGTGGTTATATTTTACTGCTCCCATTCATTTGCTACATTACATTTAGCCTCAACTGTAGGAATAAAATAAATAGAACTTCTACAGAGCAATTCAGCAGTCAACCAGCCAGGTGAGAAATTTCCCTTCTCCCCTTGTCCCTGCCCCTGAGGGATCAGTCAGTCTCCAAGGACAGAGATGGTTTTCAATCTCCATTTGCATTGAATTATCAAGTCCGGTACCACAAAGTCTAACCCATTAGCGTTAGGTTTAATTAGCATTAAACATCATCTTATCTTGCTCGCTCCCCAGTCCTTCTTTCGGGAGGTATCCTGGCCACCAGGTAGGGTCCAGAGCCCATTCGTACTGTATCTGGATGCAGCCCACTTGTCATTAACTGAGACTCACAGGAAGTGTCCTTGGGCATAGATTTAATCACTGCCATAGCAACAATGTTGCTGCACACATTCAAATCACCGCATTCCTTGGCAATACTGCACCGTCTGCAGGCTATCAGCGAGCTCGGGAACCAATGAAATTAGCCCCATTGGACACATAAAACTCTCCAGGTAACAACGAGAGGCAAGAAAGCCCGTGGAGGGTAAATACCTTTCACTCTAAGTAGAACCATTAGAAGAAAGCTAAGGCAGGGCTGGAAACACCAGCTGTCTGTTAGCCCTCCCTACCCCACCCTCTGTTTTATCAGTCCGTGTCTGTGCTAATGTTTGAAAATTGCCTATTTGTAATGAAGGCCCCTTAAGTCCAGTGTCAGCAAATATTTTTCCAAAAACTTAATGAAATATTATTTCTCAAGCTGGTCATTAGAAATCTCGACCCTGGCCACACATTTGAATGACCCAGCAAACTTTAAAAAAAAAAAATACCGATGCAGGGTCCCCTGCCAGATCAATTAAATTAGGATCAGGTCGGGGGGTGGGCAGGCATCAATGGCTTTTCACAGGTTCCAGGTCATTCTATTCTATTGTACAAGTAGTGTTTTAAGAGCGGCCGTGATACACACATTCCCTGGCACTTCAAAAACACCTTACCCTTTGCACAGTCCCAGAGAAAGTGGAAATAGAAGGGGAGGGCGTCGTTCATGATGGATTGGGGCCAATTGTTCCATCTCAGAATCTATCTTGCCGACAGGTGTGTTCTGAGATAAGGAGACAGTGTCCTCCTGCTCAGTAGTGTAAAGCCCTAGGGAGTTTATCCAGATTCTTCTCAAAGGTCCCCCAAGCCTCAACAGAAAGCCCGCTTTGCAAGCGCTTTTTCCACTTCGCTGCACCCACGTGGAAATGACCCCCACAGCTCGTTCTCAGACGGCCTCATCTATGTCTGGGCCTGCTTTTCTGGTCAGGGCAGTTCTCTTAGTAATTTTGAGTTTATGCCTCTAGGAGAATCATTCACAGACCTTTCTTCTCCGAATTACACAATCCCATCCCTTCCTCCCAGATGCTCCTCAAGATGAGAAATGCTAGAGTTCCGTTTTGTTTTTGTTTTCAACACTCCTGCTCACGTTAGCCAATTTAGCACTCACCGGCTCCTTGGCCGAATGCGCTCATCAATAGGAGAGAACAGTAGGCCACGCATTAGGAAATGACTCTCCTTGCATTGGACTTTAGCTCCCAGGAAGCCCTGTTTGACAAAAACCCTGATCGAAAACAAGCGATAATTGTCCCGCAGTTCTCTGGCCCTTTGCAAATAAAGGCCTTACAGGACCTGTCTGGCCATTCATCCCACGCGGAGCTGTCTGGCGAGAGCAGATGTCTGGCGGCCGGAGGTTTGCCTTTGCAATATGCATTTTACAAATAAGTGTCCTGAGTGCTGGGCCCACTCTTAGGTGAGTCACTTTTTCTGGTTTTTTTTTTGTGTGTGTGTGTTTTTCTGGAATTTCACTGCTTTGATATTTCAAGGTCTACTTCTAAGCAGGAAAACAGGTAAAATTTCAACTCACATTGAGGTAGATAGCCCTGAAGTTTAAACTTTGAAAAAGGGTGAGAAAAAAATGCAGGGGTGTGTCTTTCAGAGTTTTATAAGGAAATCTGTTGCAATTTCCAGAAATTCCTTTCTTTTTTTAAAAATTTCTTTTATTTCTTTATTTATTCAATATAATTTATTGTCATATTGGCTTACATACAACACCCAGTGCTCATCCCAACACGTGCCCTCTTCAATTCTCATCACCCACTTTCCCCTCTCTCCCACCCCCATCAACCCTCAGTTTGTTCTCTATATTTATGAGTCTCTTACGGTTTGCCTCCCTCCCTCTCTGTAACTTTTTTTTCCCCTTCCCTTCCCTCATGGTCTTCTGTTAAGTTTCTTAAGATCCACATATGAGTGAAAACATATGATATCTGTCTTTCTCTGGCTGACTTACTTCACTTAGTGAAATAAGCATAATACCCTCCAGCTCCATCCATGTTGCTGCAAACGGCAGGATTTCATTCTTTCTCATTGCCAAGTAGTATTCCATTGTATATATATAAACCACATCTTCTTTATCCATTCATCAGTTGATGGACATTTAGACTCTCTCCATATGTGGCTATTGTTGGAAGCGCTGCTGTAAACATTTGGGTACATGTGTCCCTGTGCCAGACATCTGCTCTCGCCAGACAGCTCCGCGTGGGATGAATGGCCAGACAGGTCCTGTAAGGCCTTTATTTGCAAAGGGCCAGAGAACTGCGGGACAATTATCGCTTGTTTTCGATCAGGGTTTTTGTCAAACAGGGCTTCCTGGGAGCTAAAGTCCAATGCAAGGAGAGTCATTTCCTAATGCGTGGCCTACTGTTCTCTCCTATTGATGAGCGCATTCGGCCAAGGAGCCGGTGAGTGCTAAATTGGCTAACGTGAGCAGGAGTGTTGAAAACAAAAACAAAACGGAACTCTAGCATTTCTCATCTTGAGGAGCATCTGGGAGGAAGGGATGGGATTGTGTAATTCGGAGAAGAAAGGTCTGTGAATGATTCTCCTAGAGGCATAAACTCAAAATTACTAAGAGAACTGCCCTGACCAGAAAAGCAGGCCCAGACATCTGTTGATTTGTATTTCCCTGATGATGAGGGACGTTGAGCATCGTTTCATGTCCCTCATCATCAGGGAAATACAAATCAAAGCCACATTGAGATACCACCTCACGCTGGTCAGAGTGGCTAAAATGAGCAAATCAGGAGACTACAGATGCTGGTGAGGATGTGGAGAAATGGGAACCCTCTTGCACTGTTGGGGGGAATGCAAACTTGTGCAGCTGCTCTGGAAAATGACATGGAGGTTCCTCAAAAAATTAAAATCCCTATGACCCAGCAATAGCGCTGCTAGTAATTTATCCAGAAATTTCTTTCAAACCAGCCATTTGAATGTTAAGGCCGAGATAGTCTTTAAGTACTTGGAATTATGAAACGAAGCTGTTTTCACCAGAGTATGTTTGATAAACCTGAGTTTACCAGTATCTAGCATCTGAAAAGTTTAAAATAAAGAAAATTAACCTTTCCCTCATTCTGCCTCAATGTCTAGCACTCTTAACTTTTGGATGCATTGCCTTTTTGCTCCCATGTCAGGTAAAGGTTAACCATTCGGCCTTTCCTCCTTGGCCTCCCAAGTTGGGTCCATAGGTACACATTTTGATTTTATGCCTAGGGTTAATTTCTTCCTTTCAAGAAGAATCACTGTAGCGTGGACCTGTCAGCCATGCTTCCAGCAAAGACTTACTTGCTCTCCTTTTGTTCTGATCCTATTTGGGAACTTGTAGCTCCTTCCAAGCCAAGCCGGGATGTGCTTACCGAACAACTACATACCCAAACTTGCTGGAAAGCATGTAGCCCTGGACCATCCCATACCGAATGATCCAATTTGGGAACAGTATTGAAATATTTCAGGCTTTAGGGGCGCCTGGGTGGCTCAGTCGGTTGAGCAGCCGACTTCGACTCACGTCATGATCTCTCGGTCTGTGAGTTCGAGTCCCGCGTCGGGCTCTGTGCTGACGGCTCAGAGCCTGGAGCCTCCTTCAGAGTCTGTGTCTCCCACTCTCTCTGCCCCTCCCCTGCTCATGCTCTGTCTCTATGTCTCTCAAAAATAAATAAAACGTTTAAAAAAAAAAAAAGAAAGAAAGAAATATTTCAGGCTTTGACAAATAGCCAGGGGATTCGATCTGCCCAAACACTGTCTCCTCTGCCCAGACATTAACAGGACAGCTAGCTACAAGTTCCCAACCTGCATCCACTTCCACTGTGGCCATTTGACTCTTGGTTTAACCAAATTCTGTTCTGGGATCTGACGTCCATCTCAAGCACATCTTTGCCCCCCTCTCGGCTCCAGTGGGGGCCGCCAAGCCTCCTGGGCCCCACCCGGCCTGTGGTTTGCTTACAGGGCTACATCTTCCAGCAGGAGGGGACACCGAAGGGGACACAGAGGTGCTGCACAGACCAGCACGGTCTGGGTGAAGCACCGCACCAGGCTTTCCTTGGCGCCATCACTTCCTCTTCCCACGTTAGCTAAAAAGCATTATTCCGGGCATCGGGTGCAAAGGGAAAGATTTGGGAAGGCAGTCTCTAAATGTTGCTTTAGCCTTCCACTCTGACCCTTTCTTAAGTTAAAAAAATAATTTAAACAACCCACATTCCTGGATTGAGACTCCCGCTGATCAAAAATGAGAGGCTGTGAGGAAGGCTACATCCACTTTGAAGTTTGTGCCCGTGGGTCCTGGCCTCACTCAGCTGTTTGTGGGGGGGCAAGGGGAGCAGCAAAAAGCCCCCCCCCACCCTGGCGGGCCCCCCAGCTCCCAGCAGCTGCACCGCCGAGCTGGATTTGGCTTCAAGCGCTCTCACCGCCAGGCCCTCAAGAGTTTGTTAGGGTTGCCCCCGCTCGAACACTCTGTGCTCTGCCCTTTGACAGAGGGTTGAGGTCAAAACAGAGTGTTTGGATCAGTTGCGAAGTGAGACACATAGTTCAGCCAGAGAACTGGAGTTTGCAAATGATATTTTTTTTATTTTTTTAACGTTTATTTTATTTTTGAGAGAGAGACAGACACAAGTGGGGGAGAGGCAGGGAGAGAGGGAGACATAGAATCCAAAGCAGGCTCCAGGCTCCGAGCTGTCAACACAGAGCCCAACGTGGGGCTCAAACCCACAAACCATGAGATCATGACCTAAGCTGAAGTCAGACACTTAACCGACTGAGCCACCCAGGTGCCCCGCAAATGATTTTTTTTAACACAAATTTGATCAGAATGGAGCACTCCTCTGGAGCGAGGCTTCCCAAACTCAGGTCGAGGGCACCGTTACTAACTAACAAGCCATGTAAGTTTGGGCAGATTACTCCACCTTTCCGCACCTTGGTCCCCTCATCTGCAGGATGGCGACTGTATTCATTTCCTAATACCAAGAACCGGCGGCGTCAAACTCCGGAAATCTATTGTTTCACAGTCCTGGAGGCTGGAAGTCTGAAATCAAGGTGTCGGCAAAGCTGTCTTCCCTCAGACTCTGAGTAGTGTCCTTTCCCATTTCTGGTGGTGGCTAGTGATCCCTGGCGTCCCCCTGCCTCCCGGCTACGTCCTTCCAGACTCTGTCTCTGTCCCCACAGGGCTAGCTCCACCTCACTTTCCACTGCCCACGTCTGTCAGGTTCTAAATTTTCTTTTTTCAGAAGGACTCCCATCTTTATTAGATGAGGGCCCACCCTAATGACTTCATTTTAACTTGATTTTTTCCTGTAAAGATGCTCTTTCCAAATAAGGTCACATTCGGAGGTACAGGGCTTAGAACTTCAACTTCAACTTGTTTTGGGGGTGGGTGGGACACAATTGACCCCATAACAGTGGTAATAATAGCACTTACCTAATAAGGGTTTTTGTGAAAGTTAAATTACACGCCATATATTGTGCTTACAACATCTGTGCCTGGCACATGGTAAAAACCCAGGAGATGTGAAATAGTCTTTAAGATAATAACTCGCTCTTGCTTTGATGTGCTTGCTGGTTCGGAAAGGGAGGGATAGAGTTTCAGCTAGGCTTCAGGGGAGCTCATATAGCTGCAGATACTTCATCTGAAGTCACAGCGACAGTGAGTTATTGCTACTGGTGAACTGGTGGGGATATCAATAATCATTTGTTTGCAAACGTAAGGTGCCCATGAGAATAGGTCATGGGCAGGATGTCATCTCTTATGTTTCTCAGGGTAGAATAGAAATGTTAAAACCAATGCGTGAGCCAAGTAATAGCCGGTAACACTGGTCTTGGAGCCAGAGGGCTCAAGTTTGATTCCAGGGTCCATTAGTTTATTAGCTACATGACTCTGGCAAAGTCCTTAATCTCTCTAAATCTGTTCCTCACCTGCAAAATGGGAATACAACTGTGACTTGCTGCATGAAAAACCTGAAATAATAAATGCAATATCCCCGGCCCAGTGACGGGGCAGCTTTGAGTCCTCAGTGAGAGCAGCCCCCACAGTTTTTTTCTTTTTAATTTGTAAATAGCAACATATTTACATGGTTTAACGATCAAAAAATATAATAAAATATACATTGAGATGTCTTGAGAGAGATTTGTACTATTACATATAAAATACTTAGACTACTACCCCCTCCCAGTCTACCCTGCTCCTGTAGGTCACCGTCTTTATTAGCTTTCTGCGCGTCCTTTCAGAATTCCTGTAGATGAAAGCATAGAGTCGTGTATAGTCCTCTTCCTCCCCTTTCCTTTACATACTCTCTTGTACTTTGCTTTTTCCTTTTTCCTTTACAATATATCCTAGAAACCTTTCTGTATCAATTTAAAAGGCACTTCCTAATTGTCCTCACAACTGATTACTTTTCCATTGTGTGGCTGCACACTTCAGACGATCTACCTTTTATTGATTAACACTGATTAATGTTACTGATTAACGTTAATCGGTTGTTTCCAATCTCCCGTACTATTAACAGTGTTGCAACGGACATTTTTACTCCTATATCATTTTGCAAGCGGAGAGTCGTACCTGAGGATTAATTCCCAGAAGTGGTGTAAAGGAGTGAAAAGGAAATCACCTTTGTGACTTTGCTAAAATTGCCCTATGACCCTGGGAGGTCTGTGTTACTTGGCACTTTCCCCAGCAGAGCGTGAGAGTGTTTATTTCCCCACAGTCTTGCCAATTGTTCTGACACGGTCTCAGGTGAAAAAGTGGTATCTTCAAATAGTTTTAATTTTCCTCTCTCTTTTCTTTTTATTATTTTTTTAATTGAAAAATATATAGTATGCTAATGGATTCAGGTGTACATCATGATGACTGAATGTTTTTACACAAGACGACATGATTCACGCAGTAAGATCGCACATGCTTTCATATGTTTAAAGGCCATATGCATGTTTTTCTTGTGACTGTCCATATCTTTTGCTCATTTTTCCACTGAGCCTCTTGTCTTTCTCTTATGAATTTCTATGACCACTTTATAAACTAGCCCTCTGTCTCTGGAAAGAATTAAAACATCTTCCCCAATTTGTCATTCTTCTTTTGACTGTATATATGGTGTGCTTTTAGTGTGGTCATAATTTTCATATTTACCTTGTCTTCATTTTCAAATAATTAAGAAAGAGCACTAGATAGGTGGCCCTTGGAGAGAAACTAACCCAGCTACCAAGTACCCTCTGCTATGTAACCTAAGGAAAATTACTCACCATCTTTGTGGCTCAGTTCATTATCTCTAAAGTGATAATCCTAGTAACATATCTTGTAGGGCTGATGTAAAACTTAAGTGATATAATAAGAATAAAGACTTAGAAGAATTCTGGCATAAACTAAGTGCTCACAAACGTTAGCTATTATTATTCGGTTTATTTGAATTAAATTTATCTCAATAATCAGGACAAAGACCCAAACATCTGTTACTGGGAAAGCTAGGCTTAACTATCAAATTGAAGATATCCAATATGTCATTATTTCCTCCTTCTTTGTTTTTAATGTTTTTAGCATTCATATTCATTACAAGCTAATGGATACTTATTTATCAACTACTATCGGACACGAAAGGTCATTTGTTTATTCATTCATATAATATAGCAAACATTTATTGCATTTGTGACATGGGCCAGATGTTGGATAAGGAGCTACAGTGTAATACTAAACATGTTATGAAGGTCTCTGCCCTCACTGGGTTGACAGTCTAGTAAGGAATATAAACATACAAACAGCAACTGAAGCTCAGCCAAGTTCTCTGAGCAAAGCCATGACGTTAAGGGAGATAGACTTCTATGAGCCTCACCGTTCCTCCTGTGCACTGGCTGCATCTGTCCTAGCCTCCGCAAGGACTTTGCTCCTCTATCTTCCCCTCCCTTCTGCATCCTCAATATCTCCCTTTGTACCGAATCGTTCCCATCAGCATACAGACATGTCGTAACATTTCCTTTAAGTGTTGGCTCAATCCTCACGCTTCTTCCAGCCCTCCACGCCCACATCCAGCCTCACGTGGGAAATAGCACTTAGATTCTGACAACGCTCACGTTTATTCGTACGGTGCACACCACTTTCCTGAGGCAATGTCTGATTACTTAAGTCAGCATCTCTTGAACATTTAACCGCCCAAACTTAACCTGTCCAAAACCTACCCATTGATTTGTCTGCCCATCCTCACCCAGCCTGCACCACTACCCACTCAGTTACTCAGGGGATAACCTGGGACTCACACTTGACTCCTCTATTTGTATCCTTCCCATGAGCAATCTCACAGCACATCTGTTGGTATTATCTTGAAAATATATCCCAAATCTGTTCACTGCTTGTTATCTCCATTGTGACTATTTTAGCCCAAATCAGTATCATTTCTGGCCCGCGTCCACCCTTGCCTTAACTAGTCAGCTCTCCATCTAGCAACCAGAGACATTTTAAAATCTTTTGATACCATAACTTTGGGTGTTACTCCTGTTCTCATACTCCCCTATGAATTCCCGTCAAGCTAATAATCCAATCCAAACTCCTCACCACGGCCTACGAGGCAGGAGCTTCGCCCTACCTGCTTCCCCAGGCACCTCTGCTACCCTCCGTTTTGCTCACGCTGCTCTGTCACCTACTTCTGTGCCTCTGACATACCTCCCCAGGGCCTTTGCATTTATTTGCCCCTAGCTTAAAATACTCTTTTTCCAGACTCTCACGTAGCTTCTCTCTGAATTCATCCAAGTAGCTAATCAAATGTCACCTTCTGTTCCGGTCATTTTTTTTGCTGTGTGACAAACCATCCCAACATGGTTGTTAAAACTATACCAATTATTTTATTGGTTTGTGAGCCCAAGGGTGGACTGGGCTCAATAAAGTGCTTTTCATGGGTCTCCCCCGTGGGTATGGTCAGATGGTGGCTGGGCCTGGGATTATTACGATGGCCTCTTCACTCACGTGTCTGTCATTTGGGCTGGGAAGACCCAAAGAGTTAGGGGCTGGAACAATCGATTCTCCTTGAGAATCTGTCTCTCTCTCTCTCTCTCTGCTTCCGTGTGGCGGACCTAGGGTAGCCAGTTCTACACACAGTGGGAAAAGGCTCCCAGAGCAAACGTTTTTAAGTAAGCCAGCAGAACTTGCATGGCTTTTTCTAACCTGGTCTTAAACGTCATGCAGGCCCATTGCCCCTGAGTTCCACGCATCAGGGTGTTAAGAAAAACACTACCGGCTTCAAGAGGACAGCACGCGGACCCCATCTTTGATGGGAAGAGTGACAAAAAAACTCATGAACACACTTCAATCACTACACCTCCTCTGAAAGGGCTCTTTGACTACCCCATGTAAGAAACCTCCCTCCCCTACCCCAGCCCTATGTCATTCTATCTACTTACCTGCTTTATTTTCCCTTACAGTTCATATGTCTTAACTTATATGGATGTTACGTTTGCTAGATACTCGGTCATTGTATCTGATCCTCTAGAATGTAGGCTCCATGATGGTAAGAACATTGTCTTGTAGCTCCAGCCACTTAGAACAATTCCTGACACAGAACAGGCTCTCCATAAAGGTCCTTGAATATTGATTGGCTCACTGGGAAAACACAAAACAAGCTCTTAAATAAGACTTGGGAAATCAGGAAAGGTCCTGAAAAAATTAGCATTGGGCCCTGCTGGTATATTATCTTTTCATCTTGACGGATTGCATGAACTGGCAGATCTGTGGGTTAAGAATGCAATCCTAATTAGCTTATATTTCTCCACTCAAAGGAGCCACATTGTCTTATTTATTGACAAAGAGATTCCTTCCTACAGCAGGTGCTTTTCGCCTGGGCCTGCCACCATGCGTCCTGGAGTGTGAGCTGCTCCTGAGGTTTCCTTTCACTAAAGCTGGAAACATTTTATGGCTGGCAGACAGGACCAGGCGTACATCAATGGCCCTTCATTTAACGCATTTCTGGCCTAGAGTTAGACCTCCCGTCATGTTGATATACATCACTTTGATCTGGGAAGTGACTTTCAAGCTGAGATTGAAACACTCGGAGATAGGTTTTACTTGATAAACACATTTCATCGAAGAATCCAGAAAGTGCTTTACAAGTGCTTCTCCACTCAGCCTAATAACTCAGCAGGGTGAAAGGCAGGCGGTAAGCATTGTACATACATAGCCCTTGAACTACAAAAGATTATCTGCCTTGTGAGTCGGAGGAGCTTGGGAGGGAGCATTAGTCTCAGAAGTAGCTCTCCAAGATCACTCATCTCCCATCTTAATATTTACGTACTGCATTCATTTCAATAACACATTCTTTTTGCATTATCTACTATTTCCTCCTAATAATTTCCCAGAGTCCTGCCATATTTTGCTCCAAGTATCCAGGTGCCTGGTGCACGAAAGGAAAATAGCCAGAAGTTCCCATACTTTTTAGTTTATTTTTTCCTAATTTCATATCAGTTAGGTTTAAACTTAAAATAGATCCAGGAAAGAAAAAAGTTGTCCAATTAATGTGTTTTACCTGGAACTGCTATACTAGGAAGGAAGGAAGGAAAGAAAGAGAGAAGAAGGAAGAAGAGAGGAAGGAAGGAAGGAAATGTTTGTTAACTTTCTATGTCTCAAAATGTCAAAAAATCATGAGAATATTACATCCAAAAATTATTGACTAAGCTATGACCTTTTAAGTCATTCCATAGAGGCTTTGATTGGTAATGTAAGGGGAGGTGGGATGGGGGATAAGGCAAAATTGCAGTGAAGTAGGAGTAAGTAGAGAGAGGTAAATTCTCAATCCAGTTTTGCCACTAACTTACTGACTTCAGATAAGTAGTGTAATTCTGGCTTTAGTTTCCCATCTACAAAAGACAACTAACAACACCTACCAAATTTACCCCTCAGTAGTAGAATGAAAGATTAATGAAAAATAAGATTCGAAATTGTCTAGTAAAACTAGTAGACAAATAGAAAAAACTGCTTAATAAGAAAAAAAATTTATCGAATGTCGTGGGCTGAATTGTGCCCACCCCCAATTCATATGTCAAAGCCCTAATCTCCAATACGTCAAAAAAAGACTGTTTGGGGCGATAGGGTCCTTAAAGAGGTAATCAAGTTAAAATGTGTTCATTATAGTAGGCTCTGATCCAATGTGACTTATAAAAAGAGCCCTTGTAAGAAGAACAAATTTGAACACAGACCCGTAGAGAGGAAAGACCATGTGAAGACCCAGGGACAAGATAGCCGTCTATAAGTCAAGGAGAGGCCTCAGAAGAAATCAACCCTGAAGAGACCTTGATCTCAGACTTTTAGACTTCAAAAGTGTAAGAAAATAAATTTCTATTGTTTCAGCCACACAGACTGTAGTATCTGGCTATGACAGAACCAGTCAACCAACAGATACACTGTGCCTGATATCCAGAGGGTTGTAAGTCTTCTCCCGAGGCAAGGATGTCATCAGGGGATCCTCTGGGGTCATTCAAGGGACGGGTCATTCACGGGATAAATCCAGTCATGGTCTAGGAGGGCAATAAAAGATCAAAGGCAGAACTCTGTACTAAGTCCAGAGTGTGAGTCAAATCTACAAAAAAGAAAAGGAGTTCTCAAGTTAGAAGCTAAAAAGAAAGGGAATCAGTGTGATATGGTGCTATTTTTTATGCAAAGCATGTTAGAGAACAGTCTATAGGCAATGCCAATATCTTTGGAGCAGGGTCTTGGTGCCTATGTGTGAAAAAATGAATGGCCTTTCTCATCAGCCCCCATCACTGGCTGGGCCCTAGGCTTGCCCAACAAAGGACTCTAACTCATTCTGGAGTATTTGCAATGGATCTTACCTTCCATCCATGATCCTTCAGTCTGTACTCTACCCTCTGAGCTAGTTATTCACTAAAGCTGATCTCACTTGGCAGAGGAGAAAGATAAAAATGTCATACCACTGGCCTATCCATGCAGTTTCTACAACCAAGAGATAATCTCTTTGGGGGAGATGCTAAGACAAAATTCTAATGTGATCATCTAAGTAAGTGATAAATACGAAAAAAGATAGACAGGACGAGGCAATCTAGTTGAAGGCAACAGGACTAATACTAGAGAAACAAAGTTATTGAAAAGATCCACAAAGACATTAATAGATAGAACCTAGAGGAATTCCCGAAACTAATGATAAACTACTGCAGTGACATTTTCAGGTTCATGGCGGCTTCAAGTTTGGGTTATATTGATATAATGGGTACCCCTAACTTACTTGAATTCTACCCCTTTAGATTTCATGAATATCCTCCAGATGTAGCCAAGCGTTGTTTCTCAACATTGCATGAATACGAGAATCACCTAGGGTACTTTTCTTCCAATTTTTATTTAAATTCAAGTTAGTTAACATATAGTGTAGTATTGGTTTCAAGAGCAGAATTTCATGATTCATCACTTGCATATAATACCCAGTACTCGTAACAAGTGCCCTCCTTAATGCCTATAACCTATTTAACCCATCCCTCCACCTACCTCCTATCTAGCAACTCTCAGTTTTTTCTCTATAGTTAAGAATCTGTTATGGTTTGCCTCTCTACTTTTATCTTATTTTATCTTCCCTTCCCTTCTTCTATATTCATTTGTTTTGCTTTTTAAATTCCACATATGAGTGAAATCGTATGGTGTTTCTCTTTCCCTGACTGGCTTATTTCACTTAGCATAAAACACTCTAGCTCCATTCCCATTGCAAATGGCAAGAGTTCACTGTTTTGATGGCTGAGTAATATTCCATTATATACATATATACCGCATCTTCTTTATCCATTCATCAGTTGATGGACATTTGGGCTCTTTCCATAATTTGGCTGTTATTGATAGTACTGCTGTAAACTTTGGGGTGCATGTGCCCCCTTTGAATTGATATTTTTGTATCCTTTGGATAAATATCTAGTAGTGAAATTGCTGGGTCATAGGTAGCTCTATCTTCAACCTTCTGAGGAAACTCCACACTGTTTTCCAGAGAGGCTGCACCAGTTTGCATTCCTGCTCCAAGAACTTGACATGCAGGCTGAACAAGATTGAAAGTTTCCTAGCTCCTAGCTCACTGATATTGTTATTTAGAATAAAAGCTCTTTTAGTTCAGGGATCATGGTTTTTGTTTTGTTTTGTTTTCTTTTGTACACCATTATATCCCTCATGGCTAGCAAATAGAGACAATTAAGAAATATGTGGTGAATGAATAAATGAAACGATGAATGAATAAATGAACTAAATGAAATATATCATTGCAAAGATGCTTATGATATAAGAAATAACAACATTTTATATGAATAGGTACAGAGAAAAAGAAATTACTCAAGGAGTTTAGGAAATGTTTACAGTGGAAAAAAGCACATTATGCCCATGATGAGATCATGTAATAAATATTACAGGTTGAAAGACTTGAAGACATGAGAAAAAGTAGCTTATCTTGGGACCTTCAAGTTCAATGGTGCTAAAGCTTTGATGGAGAAAGTGAGGATGAAGAATGAGAAAGGAGATAAGCCATGCAGAGCTCTCTAGACCATGTGTCCTAGTTTCCCACTGCAGCTGTGACAAATTACTGCAAATTTGTGGCAGAAAGCAATACAGATGTATTATGTTACAGTTCTACAGGTCAGAAGTCTGAAGGGAGTCTCCCTGGACCAAAATCAAAGTGCCGGCAGGGTTGCATTCCTTTCCAGAGGCTCTAGGGGGGAATCCATTTTCTCAGTTTTTCCAGCTTCTGGAAGACACCTACATTCCTTGGCTCATGGTTTCCTTCCTTCTTCATAGCCAGCAAGAGCCAGTGGAGTCCCTTTTCATGCTTCGGATTTCTCTTACCCCTTCTTCTGTCTTCACATCTCCCTGATCTGCTCTTCCGCTTTTAGGAACCCACCTGTTTAGAATGAGTTCACCCAGAACATACAGAATAATCTTCTCTTAGTCACATCTGCAAAGTCCCTTCTGCCATGTGAGTAAAATATTCATAGATTCTAGGGATTAGG
Source organism: Paguma larvata (assembly GCA_030068075.1). Classification (NCBI taxonomy): domain Eukaryota; kingdom Metazoa; phylum Chordata; class Mammalia; order Carnivora; family Viverridae; genus Paguma; species Paguma larvata. Next base: position 29,996,967 of record CM057826.1, on the reverse strand, counting down.
ATGTGGACATTTTTGGGCATCACTCTTTGGCCTGCCACACCATGTTGAAAAATTTGGGCTTTATCTAAAAGTGATAGGAAAGAAACGTTTTCACCAGGGGAATGATATGATCAAATATGCATTTTTAAAAGATGCTTGTGTATGATTTATGAAAATTGGATTAGAGGGAAAAATATTGTCATCCAGGAGAGATGTAATGTTTGTGTAGAGCAGAGAAGCCTCTGGCAGAGATGAAGGACATTTGGATTTGAGAGTCATTTACGAAACTAAACAACAAGTTTCAGTTGTTGATTAGATACAGAAAAGCAGTGTGAGGGTTTCAGGCTAAGATAACATCCAAGTCTCTGGCCAGGGTGACTGCATAAATGGAAGTGCCATTTAATAGGACAGTACAGGGGGGAAGTAATAGATTTGAGATGAGAGGAAAATAATGAATTTGTTTGGAGAATACACTGAGTTCAATGGGCCATAATGAAATCCAAGTGCAGACATCCAATTGGGAGTTATATCCAAAGGATTAAAATTCGACAAAGATGTCTGGACTGCAGACTTATCTCTCAACATCATTAGTATGTGCATGGAAACCAAAGCCCTGAGAAAGTGTAGAATTTTTTAAAAAGACAGATTCAAGACACAGCCTTGAGGAAAAACAACCTTTCAGAGACTATCTAAGGAGGAGGAGCCTACATAGTCGAGGAGAAGAACTGAGCAGAAGAGAAAGAATGGAAGGAGTTTAGTGTCATTCAGTCCAAAGGAAGAGACTGTTTTAAACAGCCAGAATGGCCAATTGCATTGACAGCCGTGAGAAGGTCAATAATACAGTCTCTGAAAGGACCAAGTGAGCCCCATGGCTGTCATCATTGCCTCAGGCAAGAGGAGTGTCCTTGTGACAGGGGGCTGAACAGTGATAGGTAGGTAAGGAGCTGGAGATAGGGTGCAAACTAGTCTTTCAAGAAAGTTGGGTAAAAGGAGAGAATTGAAGAGGTAGCTAAAGAGACATGTAGTGTTGAAAGAGAGGAAACTTTCTTTTTTTTATGAAAAAGAAACATAAATATGTTGATAACAATTCCGTTAAGTAGTGACATCGTGAAGGGCAGGAGGGAAACGGAGGTGGCTGGAAGGAAATGCAGAGATCAGAAAGAGTGTTTCATTTGCTTTTTCACGTGCTTGTTTCTGTTTAATGCAAAGGCTTGAACACAATATATAACAAATGGAAAGGAGTGGGTAGCAAGGAAAACTTTTAATGGAGGACGTATCCAATTGGTCAAAGTCTCAGGGAAGAGGTAGAATCTGGAGACTGTGGAGGAATTGGCCTTACCTAGCCATCCGTCTAGATCAAGAGACGGCGTTCTAGAGACGGTGCAGCTCAGGGAAGTGGGGGCAGAATGTTTATAGGATTCTTGTTCAGTGGCCTTTGCTTTTGTTTTGTTTGTTTGTTTTCTCTTTCATTGAAATCCAAGTAATCCAAGGAGGTGTTGCAACCGAAAGAGATCCAAATAGTGAGCAGAAAAAGAAAGAAATGTTCAAAGCCAAAAAAACGCTGCTGAGCTTTGGATCTAGGGGTAGGAGGGGAAGGCCATGAGTGCCGAAAAATATGTATTAAAATTGAGAACAGTAAGGGGTAAGTCCCGAAGCAGAGAGTGAAGTGGTCAGGCTTTCAGTTTAGGACATGCACAGTCCTAAAGGGGAGGAAGGCTTGGTTTACCATGTGCTTGCTCCCAGAGTGCCTGGGCTCACTGGCTTAAATGTGCACGAGAGCCAGGTAACTGGAGGCTTTCTCAAACTCTGGGGGATGGAAAGTGAAACAAGGCACTTCACTGAGTTCATAAGTTATCTGGAAATAAATGACTAATCAATGTAAAACAGGGAGCAAGATGACTTGCTAGTTTTTCTGATCACCATTATTATAGGTGTCCCTTAGATGGAAATTTAAAGTACAAAGCTGTACAAGAATTCAACAAAAGACCAGTTGAAAATACAAAGCAGCACGTGATCACATGTCAAATGAGAGATATGGTAAAAGGATAAGTCCTTTGATATCCCAAAGTGGAAAAGTAGCAAATAAATTAGACTGGCTTGTGAAGACTTTCTTGGAAACAGGCACATGTCATGGCATGAAGCTGACTCGTTCTGTTATCTTAGTTTTACCCCAGAGACCTTACAAGAGAATGAGACGCCACCTCCTATAGACTGCAGAATCAGCTCCTGGAGCGAATGGTCAGAATGTGACCCTTGTCTCAAACAAATGGTAAGTGTTTGTTGTCATTCCGCTGCTGATGTCCCCAAATGGAAACTGGGTTGCCAGTATCTCCAGGAAAAGGACTATGAGGCAGCTGAGTTCCAAACTGAGAAGGAAAGATAAATATCTAAAGGGAAGAGGCTCACCCTGCTTGGAAGTCTGAATGTGGCGGACAACGCTAATTGAGTGTCATGAGGAACCAGATTGTGTAGGAGTGACCGCCAACCCTAGAATGCCAGGTGTTACTTTCACTAGCGTTAGTGAAAATTCTAATGTTTCCAGCTGGTTTTGTGCAGTTTCGCTCCAGGAACATCGAGGTCTTTGGACAATTTAATGGGCAAAAATGCGTGGATGCTGTGGGAGACAGACGGCAGTGCGAGCCCACTGAGCCCTGCATAGACCCGGAGGAGGACTGTGGCAATGACTTTCAGTGTGGCACAGGTAATCCTTGCGTCCTCCTTGCTCACTGTGGGCTTCTGTGTGCACTCATGAGTGGAAAAAAAAGATGCCTGCTTTGACCGGCTTATGTTTGCAAGTGTGAAAAGGACCGGTAAAAGGGCCATCTATAAATGTCATACAAAGAATTCGAGTGTATGTGCATTCCCTCCACTCTGTCATTAGAGTACACTTCAGAAAGAGAGGAAATTTGATAACTATCATTGATAACTTCAGAAAGAGAGGAAATTTGGCATTAGACATATAGTGTCTTTTTTTTTTCTTTTTTAAATATAACTTATTGTCAAGTTAGCTGACATACAGTGTATACAGTGTGCTCTTGGCTTCGGGAATAGATTCCCATGATTCATCACTTACATACAACACCTTGAGTGCTCATCTCAACAAGTGCCCTCCTCATGCCCATCCCCCATTTCCCCCTCCCTCCCATCAACCATCAGTTTGTTCTCTCTATTTAAGAATCTCTTATGGTTTGCCTCCCTCTCTGTTTGAAACTATTTTTCCCCTTCCCTTCACCCATCATTCTCTGTTAAGTTTCTCAAATTCCACATATGAGTGAAAACATATGATATCTGTCTTTCTGGCTGACCTATTTCACTTAGCATAACACCTTCCACTTCCATCCACGTTGTTGCAAATGGCAAGATTTAGCGCTCTCAACAATAGGCAAATTATGGAAAGAGCCCAAATGTCCATCATCTGAGGAATGGATAAAGAAGATGTGTTATATATACAATGGAATACTACTTGGCAATGTGAAAGAATGAAATCTTGCCACAGCGTCCTTCTTAATTTTAATTGCAGGCAGATGCATAAAGAGGCGACTTCTGTGTAATGGTGACAATGACTGCGGGGACTTTTCAGATGAGGATGATTGTGAAAGTGATCCCCGCACCCCCTGCCGTGAGAGACAGGTGGAAGAATCTGAACTGGCCCGGACAGCAGGCTATGGGTCTGTACTTGGCTTAAATGTTTCTACTTGAGGATGAAAGTGACCTCCATCTCCCCTGCTGCGCTAGGGTGATGGAGGGTCTGAGCTAGGAGAGTATCTCATGGGTCCACATTCTGTTTCAATTATGCTTGAGCTCGAAAGAAGGTAAAGTGCTGAATCAGTATTTCCAGATACTTTGGACAAACTGCCCAGCCTTAGTGGGGCGTCTGGAGAATCAGGATGATAGGTGATTCTTTGAGTCCAGCAGGAGACGAAACACCTTGTTGGTGAACCTCTGGAAGACCATACCAATGTTAAAGTGATATGTTAACATTTGAAACTGAAATTTCCAGTGGTTGATCTGGCAATTCAATTCAAATATGTGAATTGTCAGCAAGGCTGCCTTCCGGTAGCACTCGTCCTGGATCTCCACCTGGTTGTAAGTTCTGGCATTGGAGAGTTGACCCAAGAGGAATCAGGCAGAAGAAGCAGTTCTGATGCCTGATGGCAATGGTGTTGAGACTCCGGTTCTCATTACAAGGTGCAGTTCCACTCATTTGCTATACACAGGGGCTCTGGCCAGCTAAGTGCAGATGAGGAGTCTTGGACAGTTTAGAACTCAGAGTTCTACAGAATAAGGACCATTACCCAGAGGTCTGTGCCCTAGGATTAGGATAATGACATAAGCCCCAGGTACTATTCTGTTCCACATAGTCAGACAACACCCCAGCAATGTCTACAGCATACTTTATAATTCCAGCCTGTTTTCAGTGAAGGTACTTTGGGTAGATTTGTTGGCGAATTGTACTCAACAGAGACACAGCTGTTCCCACATCCAGTGATATATTGACAGAGATGGCTCACGGCTCTGTTTCGTTGCCTGTAGTGCAATGTGTCTTATCAACCTCATAGTCCCTGTGCCTGGTTCATCATAGGCACTCATTAAATACTGGTAGGTAGATATATAGGTGCATTAATTAATTGATTAATTAATGAAAGTAAGTGCTTCATTTTAGAATGAAATGGCATCATTAGAATGTTAATTCGCATCAGGTAAGATTGGAACCGGGTACCTGGAAAGAGACTCAGGCTCAGGACTCGAGTCCTGGAAATGGGGATAGGGAGAGGAAAGAAGATGTGGGTGATGGTAAAAGCAAGGCTAATAGAGGAGAAACTAAGGGACAGGTTCTCAACCAGAGGTGATTTTTTTTTCCCAGAGGGTGTTTGGCAATGTCTGGAAACTATTTTGATGGTCACGACAGTGGGGTGTGGAGTGGAGGACTCAGGGGCTGAGGGAGCACAGCTGCTGTCCAGTGGGCAGGGGCCCTAGATGACGCTCACCATCTTGCAGTGCACAGGACCCACAGTGTCAGTGGTGCTCAGGCTAAGACCGTGTACCAAGGCAGGGGGCAGTTCCTGACATAAGGCCCCTGCATCAGGTTTGGCTACAGATAGAAATTTCTTCTCTCTCTAAACCAGATGGAACTTGCACTCGTTGAATCACAATAAGGGAAAAAGTCCAGGAGCCCAAGAGTCAGGCACCAGACAAAATATTTCACACATCCTTTATTCACTTGATGAAATCTTGTCCTAGCCGCCTTCAAGTATTGCCCACTAATACTAGGTGTCTTTGGCCCTTAGCCTGAAGGTAGGAGTCTTGAATCCAATGTAGAATAGTTTTTGTCTCCAGACTCAGGAGGTTCTTTTAATAATTGCCAGTAAATGTTATGGGTGTTGTCCGCAACCTTATAACCAGATGGCGGCGTGCTCCAGTGAGTTCTGACTCTTCTTGCTGTTTTCTTCAAGGAGATACTGTGAGCCCCTGGTGAAAGTCCATTATCACTTTATTTTGCCTTATTGTAGATCCAAGAAGCAGTTTTCTCTCTAACCTAAACAGATGGGCTTGAAGGTGGGCATGGTAGATGTTATGTACTTTCACACAATGCAAATTTATACCCCATCTTATAAAAGGATACAGAAATTGTAGCACACTTAGCTGCAAAACGATCATTTGTAATCTATTGGCTTTCTTTGTCCAGAGAAAAGAAAAAATTCAGGTATGGCATTTGCTAGGAAGTTATATGATGAGGCATCCCAGAGAGCTGGCTGGGAAGCCCTAAACACATCATGCTTTACCACCCTAAGGAATGACATCGGGTAATGTCAGAGGGCGGAGTCTTGGAGACCAAGCAAGCGGGTGGGGCCCCAGCTCTGGAGAAGGTTGGCTGCAGAGGTGGGAAATGAGGCAGATCTTCATAGAATAAGTTCCACCAGCATTTTTGAATTAAATTCCCCATTACCAAGAACATTAACCTATAACTAATTTAGTCTTCCTTAAGCCTATTACTCTCCAACGGCTTTCATTTGCGTAATACTCTGAACTTTTCAGTATCTTTTTCTATATTTTTTCTCTAGCTTTTCACAATAATCCCGCGAGGCTGTCAGGGGAGTTATTATATTCATTTTACAGATAAAAACTGAGTGAAACAAATAAGGCCAGTTTAGTCTCTTTAGATTCTAGCAGAACTCCACAGTTTCTAATGGAACTGAAGCCCCAGTTTCTCTGACTTTTACAAAACAGATTTGTTTCACCATCACCTTGGCCTTCTCTCTACTTGCCCGTCACCACCCACATCACCATCACTGCAAAGCCCATTGTCAACATTTAATTTTCAAAGTAAAACTAACCGTAGAAAATGAAATTCCTTAGGTTGCTATTTATTACCCAGATCTTTGAATTAAGAATATAGAAAAATGGTATAAATCAGTAATTAACATTTAAGAAGAGTTTTCAAAATGACATGCTTTATTATATTTGAGCTATTCTTCAATCCCATTAAGGTTACGTATTTTTTTACACTGCATCTCCATTATTCTTCTAAGGGCTTATGGGATATCTTGAATAGAGGTAGTAGGAGTAAACACCCTAGACATAGCAATGTGTTTATAAACCGCTTCTACACAATCCAATCTGGAAACTCTCAATGAGCCTTATCAGGAGTCATACACAGTCAGATTCTTTTACACATGAAAGTCACAAGTCATTACCCACAGTCATTAACTTATTCGTGTTTTTCATTTGAAGGACTCCCACTTAAAGTCTTTGTGCCAGGAGAATTCCCTTGTATCAAAAATGTTTCGCCTCTTGCCTTGTAGGCATCTGAGATTCTCCAGAAGTGTTTAGGGAAATCCCCAACCCATCTTGCATTCATTGAAAAAATATAAATCCAAACCATCTGTAAATGATGTACAGTATGCAATGGATTACTTTGTTTCCTAATGTGATCTAAGCATAGCACCATTTCTGTGGAAGGAGCTTTGTTTTCTGTTCACCTGGTAAGTTGGAACTGCCTATGGTTCTAGATGCTGGCGTGAAAACAGGCATCTCTAGGTGCTGCCAAATATACATGCTTTTTTTATTTCCCAGGCGATGACATTCCATCCTGAGAAGTTTTCATGTTTCTTGGCTGAAAAAAAGTTGGCTCATTCTAGACTAGACTGGCTGTCTCTGTAGTAGTGGAACCAAGTCAAAAGTTTTGAAACATTTCTTCCTTAGTTGTGCTTTTAGACCATGGATCAGCTTCATTGTAACTTTCCAGATGGATCCAGCCAACTAGTCAATTTCTACTCGTAAAACAAAACCTACAAAGCGGGATATGCATACCAAAGTGTGTAGAAAGACTTTCTAAGGGGCGGGTAAATTTTAACATAATACTTTCCTCAACTATTAGTGGCTTAACTACTCTACTGAACGAACAGGAAATCTTCGATTCCATACATAAATATTTTTCATAAACTTGATAAGCTTAACAACTCCCTGGCATTCAAGTTATCAAGCCCATTCTTCCCTCTCACCTCCCCTTTTAAAATCACCTAGCTTTCACCTTCCAAAACGAGACTACCCTCCTCATCCATCTAAATTTTACTATGTGGAGGAACAAGAAATGTCTCCAAATATTGCCGCTCAGGTGGGCGCCAAAGCCTTGTAAGTCAACTGGTCTCACGCTCTTTTTATTAATGACACTGAAAGATCATCAGACAATGAGCTCTGAAAATAACTTTTAATGAAAGACTAGTCTGTGATCTCTTTTTGACATGAAACTCAGAAGATCAAACAATTGAGTGGCATTGCCATGACAAAATTCCTTCTATTCTTGTCTATTTTATGTACATGAGTAAAGTTTCGCAGCACTGACATCTATAAAAAGGGAAAGTGGGAATACAGTTGATCCTGAATCTTGTCTTTTTCTAGCAGTAAGTAATATTCACCCAAAGAGCTTCATTCATTTCATTGAGACACCATTCCCCCCAAAAAATTACTTATGTTTATTAACTACTTTAAAATTTTAATACTTCTATATACTGATAATAATGATAACAACTCAATCCAGAGGAACTTTTAATTACTTAGACACTATGGTCAAAAGATATTTAATATTTTAAAAATTTCAACTAATAACCTTTTTAGTAAAGAAAAGTATAAAAAAGTCATCAATTAAAATTTCCAAGCTAAAATAACATCACATTAGGTTAAAATCCTGTGGAATTGGAATAGAAATATGGAATAAAGAATAAAAGGGGGTAAGGACATATGAAAAAAACTCTGTATCTTTCACTGATTTTGTAGTGAACCTAAAACTGCTCTAAAAACTAAAGGCTCTTTAAAACAAAGGAATCGAAAAGAATACTATAAACTGTCTAGTTGCTAAAGATCAGAAACACTGCAGTGATTGATACCCACCAACGCTATGACATTTACGTTTCATTGGATTTATTTTAAAAAGAGGCAGAATAATTGTATTTTAAAGTGTATTTGTAGCCTGTGGAGAAATTATGCCCTTTGCAAGTACTTAAACTTTAGATGAAAAATTTTTGAAGTTTTTTTTAATGTTTTATTTATTTTTGTGAGAGAGACAGTGGAGGGGGGGAGGGGCAGAGAGACAGGGAGACACAGATTCCGAAGCTGGCCCCAGGCTTTGAGCTGTCAGCACAGAGCCAGATGTAGGGCTCAAACTCACCAGCCGTGAGATCATGACCTGAGTCAAAGTCAGATGCATAACCAACTGAGCCACCCAGGCGCCCCAAGGTGAAAAATTTTAGATGTTGGACTAAAATTGTGCAGGCAGGCTGAGCCTAACATCATCTTTTATAGAGTAAACAAGCAGAAAATCTGTAATTTCTACCCGAAATCATGCCATACACATTTCTACCTCCATGCTTTCATGCACCCCACTCCTCCTGCTCTTGCGTCCCCACCCTTCAAACCCCAAGTCAAATCCTACTCTATTTATGACCTTGCAATGGGGTTTCTTCCTGTGGGAAGCTGCGTTGCACTTACCTAGGTTACTCATTTGGCACACGTGTATTCGTCCTTGGACTTTTTTTTTTAGGTTTATTCATTTAGTTTGAGAGAGCACACGCAAGTAAGGTAGGGCAGAGAGTGAGAGAGAGAGAATCCCAAAAGTTTGGGATGTGGTCTAGAGAAATGGAAGAATTTCTGCTTTTGTGTCAAACGCAGTTACAGATGTTCAGATCAAACCTCCGTCTTGACCTCCTTGGTCTAGAATCACATAGTCCGGATGTAGTCTAGACAGTAGTGACCGTTCCTCCAACAAACAGAAGTGTACTTCACAGAGAACGCTTCTCGTTCATACATTGCTTTGAGCCCTACAACTCAAACTTAACTCCTTTTAAGACAAATAAGATTTCTATTTCTGAATTAAAGCTTTCCAAATAAAAGATATTTTGCTGGGAGGAAAAAGGAGAACTTTTGAGAATGCCTTGTCAGGATGCTGAAGTTTTTGTGTTTCCCTTTGGAAAGTATAATAGAAATAATATAAGCCTGGAGGGAATGAGATACTTGACAAGCAATGAGGCAGCTGGAGGAAAAAGCTTAAGTTTAAAGAGAATGAGGAGAGAAAGAGCCCCAATGTGGATTCATAGATTAAAAATTACATGCATATGTTATACTGCCCCCCTGAGATGCTCTGTTTTCAAATAATTTAAATAGGTGGTATTACAGAGTTGGCTCTTAGCTCACTAAGGAGCTCAGCTGAGAGTTACAACACCGGAGTTAAGACTCTAGGAACCAGATGGTCCCTTGCTCCCTACTTACTGCATATTTTTCATTGTGCTCTCCACAGTGCCAAGGTTGCCTGGAAGTTTATAAGGCCTCCTAAGGTGTGCCTCCTGCCAGAGATGTAAAGCAGGAGTGAACAGGCTCTTGCTCCTGCTCCTGATTATATCCCACGTATGTTGGGTGGTGGGGACATGAGCCAAAGCTCTCTCTTTCCCCAGCTGCAGAGGACTGCCTTGCATTAGCTCCTGGTGTCTCCGTACCTAATGCTACTCTGTTCATTCTCAGCATCAACATCTTAGGGATGGAGCCCCTAAACACGCCTTTCGACAATGAGTTCTACAATGGACTCTGTGACCGAGTTCGGGATGGAAATACCTTGGTCTACTACCGCAGACCCTGGAACGTGGCTTCTCTGGCCTATGAAGTAAGTCTCAGAAGCAAACACATTGCTCAGCTTTTGGCTGAAAAGCCACTTCAATAAGTTGAATACTAAATAATTTGAAAAGTTAAGTAGAATAAGAATTTGATGTGAATGTAAGACTGACTCAAGACAAAGGGGCGTGGCTTCAATCTCTTTGAAAAATACACAGTGGTCTACAACCAATCCTCAGTAACGTGCACATAGCGATAGAATTTGGCAAATGCCTAGACTCCATAAAGAGAATCATCTAAGATCCCGATAAAACTAAAAATTAAATTAATGCTGATTTAAGTACGGGGTACGCTGCTTCCTTGCTATTTAAGGTCATTTTTTGCTAACCTACCAGTGAAAGCTCATCTTCACATTTGTTTTTCTTCCCACATTCCCCGTGGTAAAGTCTGCTTGACTACTGCGAATGGCTCTTTTCACCAACCTCAAACCTCTTTAGCTCTTGTAAAGCTATTTCTTAAAATGACTTTCTACTCTACACAATGCTGCCCCACATGGAAACACCTTCTTAAAAGTCATCTAAATGACTGGTTCTGGTTCTCCAGAACCATCACAAACTGGACCTATCCATTTAAAGGATTAGTATTTAACACCTTTAGAGAGTCTTGGCCTAAGTAAGATACAATAAAGAACAATAATTGGCTTATTCTGAACCAGAAGCTACAATAATCTGTTTTCTTAAATGGCCTCAATGGGTGACCCACAGAGTTTGCTTTATTCAGTTTTCACAAAGTCCTTCATTACTATTGTCACTCACGACGGTTTCAAAAACACATATGCTTTTAAATGAATGCAGTTGATATTTCTTTTATTTTTCACAATGTTATAAAACAATATCCACCCATTGTAACCTGAAGCGATCATGCTTTCTCATGAACACTAGAGAGTTTAAAGCCTGGACTGTTTGGCTGGCATTTTTTCACAGCAACCACATCATCCTATTTTTTTGTACCTGTAAGTCCTGAATGGAATCAATTTTCCCCCAAATTTCAGGGAACGTGCCGGATTGTTGATCTTTCCCCCTTAATGCCAGGTTTACCCTCTTTAAGCACACTTTTTTTGAGGGAAAGACAATCTTTCTAAAGAATATTGCAAATGTTCCACTTTCTTAAAAAAAAGATTATACCACAGATAAGGCGACCTTTGTCATTGCTGATGAAAGAAAGGCTTGTTGTCTTAATTTTTTTCCTCAGGTCTGCGTCACAGTTTCCTGTCTTCGTCACTGCGACTTAGCTTCTCTACAGAGGTGGGAATGGGCTAGTGGCGCGAGATAGTGAGGGCTGGGACGTTGCCTGGGACTGACCCTGAAGCCACATTTGGAAAGCGAATACAGTGTTTTCTCTTATTCGCAACCCTGGAAATAGACAGGTTTCTGCACTCAGAGTGGTTATGATTCTACAGAGGAGACGTGTTGCTTACCCTGTCTATTACTTACACCCCAGGGGAGCTGGGAGCAGCATCCCGCAACCAAACACATTGGATGTGGACCTGGATTTTTAGTTGGTATCAATGGAGGGGGAGTGCTGATGGAGTTGGCTGGTGGCTTGCTAAAGTCCCCAAATCACCTTCTTGGTGCTACAACTGCTGGTGCCCTCCCCCCCAGTCTAATCTGTCATAGGCTTAGGAAATAGCCAAATTTGTTTCTGCCAAATTTGTTTTCATGCATATTATTACAGTAACTGAAGGCAAAGAATGAATTTTTTTCTTTTTTTTTTCCTGTTGTTATTTTGGTTTTTTCTTCTTTCTTTTTTATTTTATTTTATTTAAATCCAAGTTAGTTAACACATGGTATAATAATGGTTTCAGGAGTAGACTTGAGTGATTCATCACTTACATAACACCCAGTGCTCATCCCAACAGGTGCCCTTCTTCACGCCCATCACCCACTTAGGCCATCCCCCCTCCCAACACTCCTCCAGCAACCCTCAGTTTGTTCTCTGTATTGAAGAGTCTCTTATGGTCTGCCTCCCTCTCTGTTTTTATCTTATTTTTCCTTCCTTTCCACTATGTTCATCTGTTTTGCTTCTTAAATTCCATATATGAGTGAAATCATATGATATTTATCTTTCTCTGACTGACTTACTTTGCTTAGCATAATACATTCTAGTTCCATCACATTGTTGCAATGGCAAGATTCATTCTTTTTGATTGCCAGGTAATATTCCTGTGTGTGTGTGTGTGTGTGTGTGTGTGTGTGTGTGTGTGTGTGTGTATCTCACATCTGAAGGCAAAGAATTCATTTTATACTCGCTTATAGCCTATTATACTAATACCCAACTCAATAATGTATATGAAATATGCTCAACAAATTCTTATTGGATGAATTCATTTTTTTAAAATCCTATTTTAGTTACTCATTGACAATAGTTTACTGCCTTTTATTTTTTTGAAAGAATTTTACTGGCCTATCATGATATGATGAATATTTCTTAAGAAAGTCTTCTTTCTCTGATACCTGCACACTCTCTCGATGCCTCTTATCTCAAATGTGGCTCTGGTTCTAGAACACGCTGCATAGGTTGGAATCCCGGTTCTGCCCCTAAGCGGTGGTGAGATCTTCGGCATATTATTTATCATCATGCGTCAGTTTACTCATCTGATAGAAATAGCCTGCCTTGTAAAGATAAATGAATCTAAAGCACTCCGGAAATTACTGGCACATAGCAAACAATACATATTTGCATTATTCATCCTTAAGAATATAATTTGCAGAAGACTTAGCTATAATTAAATGTGTAATTAGCAGTCAACATTACATGCCAAGGTTTATTGACTGCTTTGTAAGTCAGAAGTAATGACTAAGAACCACGGAAGCCCGCAATTATGGGGAAAAAACAGTGATGGTTACATGTACAAATCACTTCCTTTTCACTTGTTTTTCTCTGGTCCTCTCTACTTTTGTAGTTGAAAGTCATGATTTGTAAATCAGGTTTCAGGTTTTCTTTACAATTTTCTTTAAACTGGATCACCATAAATATGTAAGATTTACGAGATGAACAAAGAATTGTAAAATGCACCTTGGATTATCATCATCCTTTCCTGCCCAAATCTCGCCAAAACCCTGGTGACTCTTTATATCCTGTGGCTGCCAATAATGTTTTGTTGCCTCCTAATGTTCTGTGTCTATTCCATGACAGCCACGCACATCCTTAACCTGTGTTCACTAAATAGTGCTGTCTCTGAAATCTGAACATCAGGAAATCAAACATTTAACTCTTTGCCTCCCTACAACTGACCAGTGTCTCAGCTCTCGCCCTTGTTTAGGACCACAAAGCTACTCTTGGACCCCATGGAGACTCAGTTCTTTGGCATCTGTTTTCCTCCCAGTTGATCTTACATAACAAAGTAAACTCACCGTGGGCGTAAAGTGTGGAGACAGAAAGTCAAAGAGGACCCTCCGACCCCTCCCCCCCCCACTGGATGATGACAGACCACCAAAACAGACATGGGAAGTCAGGGAGTGGGGAATCTGCCAAAAGAAAGAGTCAAAGTCAATTCCAAGAAAAGATAATGATTTGAGTGTTGATAGTTTTGAGGGCGAGGGTCTGTGTGACATCTAGATGAAGTTGTCCTGCAAAGAGTAGATAATATAAATGTGAGGGGAGAGAGAACAATCTGAATCGGAGGCAGAAATTTGGGAATCATCAGCATATACATGATCATTAAAATCTTGGGAGCTTCTTGAGTCATCAGGAAGTGTCCAATGAGAGAGAAAAGCACATAGGATTGAGGTCCCAGAGCACACTAACATTTAAGACATGGGCAGGGAAAATGATCTCTTGAAGATAATGGAGAAGAACTGGATAGCTAAATTTCAACTTACCCCAGAATTTAGTAGCTAATCGATTAGGCTGAGGGCAGCTCCTGAGATTGCAGTCAGTCTGTTCTTTCTAGTTCTTTCTCTCAGTTAGTGAGAGATAGCATTAGTAATAATAATATTAATATACGGTTTTATTATCTATCTGCACAAAGTCTTAGTGACCTCTCTAACAGTTTTCCTCCTTTACCTTCTATTTCCAGTCAATCTCCCACCTCTCCCTTTCAGTCTGAACCCTGAAATATTTATTGGTTGTATTCTATCTCTTTCACTCCCAGTGCCAGAAGTAATGTCTCTTTCTTTTCAAGAAACATCAGCTGGATAAACCTTTATACAAGAGAGCTTGAACCGACCCTTATAATGTGCATGGCCTTCTGGAAACCTTTGCCCCTCTAATTTCAGCTTCTCTATATCTGTGTATTTTGGTTTTCATAAGGAAACATGCGGGGTGCCTGTGTGGCTCAGTCGGTAAAGTGTTCAACTCTTGATTTCGGCTCGGGTCATAAACTCACAGTTTGTGAGAATGAGACCCGGATTGGGCTCTGTGCTGACAGCGCAGAGTCTGCTTGGGATTCTCTTTCTCCTTCTATCTCTGCCGCCTCTCGCCTGCTTGGATGCATGCTCTCTCTCTCTCAAAATAAATAAATAAACATTAAAAAAAGAAAAAAAAAGAAACTTGCTTCTATCTTTGCATCATCCTTCTTTCTATATCTTGCCTCTTGAACCTTTCATCAAAGATGTTTGCTCTCTCTTCATGATGATTCCCAATATTGGTCCATCTCTGAATGCCTGTCATTGAGCTTAGACTTGTTTTTGCATGGACGGATATTTTTTGCGTTTTCAAACCAGCTTTTGTCTCTGTGCTTTCTAGAGAGGCCCCACCTTCACTGTTTCAGACTCTACTCACTACTGTCATCCTGGCATAGTGAGACAGGGTCATTCAACAGCATCCTAACACCTTGACAATCCTCCTCGCTGCTAAACTGATCTCCGCTGGTGCCAGTTTCTTTCTAGCCATGTCAGGAACACGTGCAGGTACCTAGGTCACACCACCCCTCTCTTGCAGCCAATTAGAACACAGTAGCTAAGAAAAGCTCAGTCTCCCAGGAGAGTTAGGGAGTAGTTTCTTTGTGCCATTTTGCTCGGCTTTGGCACTTCCCAGCATTGAAGACTGAGTAGAATTGTATTCAGTTGCTTCCGTTACAGTAGGCTGTTAGGTTTTAACAGGATAAAAGTCAGCAACAAGGAAGTCATGGCCTACTATCGGGAAGATCAGAGGCCTATCCTGGCAGTACTCCAGATGAAGCTGGATAAAACCAGACAGACCCAAAATGGCAGGTGCCATGACAAGAAACCGCTGACCAAATTGGGAAGAAAAAGCACAAAGCCCTGCTTCTGGCCATGTTCTGCCCCTTAGTTAGCAACTACCAATAAAAGATAGAAACCCAACCCCCAGGGTGCACTGCTCTTTCTCTCTCTCTCTCTCACCTGCTCTCCTATCTAGAGAATGTACTTTTCACTTTAATAAACTTTCCTGTCTGTGTTGCTCATCCACTGTGTTGAGTGTCTGCCTTCAAATTCTTTCTCGAGTCAAGACCAAGAAGTCACCTTCCCTGACTCCCTCCAGATGGGTTGGGTCAAGGCCCAATGGCCCAGAGTCTCCCCATTTCACCCAACCATACTTCCACTACCCTTAGATCTCAAGGCAACAGAAATTTTATCCACTTTCAAGGCTAAATTCAAGCAACCTTTTCCATAAGTCTTTTCTTTTTTTACTAGTCAGAATTTGTCAAGCCCTCTTTGGCAGGATAGCGTAAGAATTAACAGCTTGGCCCTGGAATCAGACTTTCTGGTATTCAGTGCTAGATGGACCACTTCCTAGCTGTGTGACCTTGGACAAGTTTCTTAACCTGTGTTTTCTTATTGGTAAAAATGGGAAAAAATACAGAAATTATCTTAAAGATAAGAAATTAAGTATCTAATCCTACATAAACCACTTTTAACAGCTTCTGGCACAGAGTAAGCACTCAATAAATATTGGTTATTATTGTTAGCTATATTGGACCTGCATATTAAATTTAATACATTTTTGTTAGCATCTATTATGTGACAGACACTTTACCAAGTAGCGAGGCTATAGTGGTGTGTGGATACAATAGACATGTTTCCAGATTTTTTGGAACTTACCATTTGAAAGTCTATTACATAAGCAATCATAAAAGAAAAGGGTTTTCATTTAGTTTTACTTTAAGAGACATGACAGCCTATAGAAAATGGATTTGCTAGTCTGTGGGATTAGGAAAGACCCCTCCCCACTGAAGAAGTGATGTTTATGCTAAGACTGGAAATAGGAGTGGGAATTAACCAGGTCAAGCTGTATAGTGTATGTGTTTGGTTAATGGGAGGATGTGGGGAAGATGTCAGAGAACATTCCAGAAAGTAAAAGCAGCTTAAATGGGCCCCGTGGTAGCAGGAAGAATAGGCTGTGGAAAGAGAAAAGTGTCTAAGGGCTAGAGTACAGTCAGGAGAGATTAACTTGGAATAAGTCTAGTTTAGACTACCTCTTAAAGGCAGTGGAAGACTGAAAAATTTCAAGCAGGGAAGTGACATGGTTAAATTACTTTTCCCCTTTATTTTGAGCACTTTTCCCCATGCGTTTCTTTAATGAAAACTATACACATTTTAGTCATTTCCATTAGATGGTAATTTTAGTGTCCTTGTCTGAGACCATTCAGGCCGGTATGACAAAATACCACAAACAGGGTAGCTTAGAAAAGGCAGAAATTTATTTCTCACAGTTCTGGA